>CM060978.1:52728420-54018420 GCA_030765065.1 Deroplatys truncata | reverse complement strand
AACACAAATAAACCACACTGACTAATACCAACAGTGAAATTACAGCGGGTCTGCGCAATTAATTCGTGTGCAGGCAGTTACCACTTTGATACAATATTTATTGGAATATGAGGTAAGGGGTGAGGATTAACTGTATATAACACCAAGTACATAATTGGAATTTAGGGTTGTGGCAAAAAAAAAAAATGTCAGTTGTTGCAGAAACGTTGCCAGCGCGAATTTGAGCTATTTTTGCTTTCTGTGTCCACTACATGGTAGATAGACAAAGTATTGCAGTCCATCCAAAAATTCTATATGCAGATTTCCCGGAAGTACATATTTTGAGTCCCCTAAATAAAAAAAAAAGCATTTTTGGAAAAAGATGCGTGTATGTACCTGTGAATAGTATAACTAAAAACAAAAAACAAACTTTGAGGCAGTATTTTTAACACTTAAATAACATCAGTCTAATGATATAATATACAATATAATAACAGCCTGCCTTACAGCAATATATGTATGTATGTAATAATATATAAAATGTATGTAACAGTCATTGTATTATGTTTATATTATTATATATTTGTATAATAATGTTATGTGAATATATTACGTAATTTAACAATGTAGGAGCTGTGAGAATAGAAGCCGAAAGTTGCTAACAATGAGATAACCTTCAGACAACTATAAAGTAGAAAGTTTAATAATGCTACCAGTATTTCTTAGAACAATAATGCAATATTTAAAACAGTTAATAAATAGCCAATCAACAACTAAAAAGGCTAAAAGGTAAATAAAAGTATTCTATTGGAGTAGGATTAGCCAATCAGAAATTGAAATAGTGGAAATATACAAATTTAAGCGGTAGACACTAGAAGGCAGCGTTCCCGAGCATTTCGCTTGGTACTTATTCAGTGTGAGACTTAAAAAAAATTCATTACGGCGTGAATAATATAAAGTTTACGTATTAAAAATTGCAATTAAACTATAATCTCAGAGCTCTACAGTAGGATACATCACTGAAGTGTTATTTAATCCTGTGAAAGATAATAAAACGAAGTTAAATACCATGATACTTTGTGTGAGCCTTCATTCTTTAGTCATACTACCCCTGTTAAAAGATACGTGTTCTGAAAATCACTACTGACGCAGCCGAGGCATACATATATAATAATATTTAAATAAACATAAAAATACAAATTTGGTTTATAAACGTTGCGGCGAAGGCCACCGGAAAGGTGAACGTGGGGCGAAGGCCACCGGAACGTTTGTACCGTACGTGAGGCGAACACTCCTAGAAACATATCTACCATACGTGAGGTTACAACTATTTCAACTTGTATTTATATTCAGTGCCTTCCAAAGGTGTGACATGAGGATTATAGAAAATCGCCTCAGAAAACTACCCTTTACATGGAACACTTTTCAAGATGTCTGATTTTATCAAAAATGGTGTTTTGATTAAACTACCATATTTAAAGACATTTACATGAAAAATAAAATGTATATCTTGATTCTCTGGTAATAATTGAGGCCCGGCGTAGCCACTGTCGCAGGAGCGTTTGACTTCGGCATTCTGTGGCGCAAAGGATCACGGGTTCGCCATAGTCATGCGTATTTGTGCACGCAAGTTCCCCTTATGGAGTATAACGTTCCTGTACTGGGTATAAGGGACAAAAGACCTATTCTGGTCGAGGTACGAGGGTATCTGAATCCTCAAATGTCCCTAAGGGTACTCGTATTCTTCTGGGAATAGCCTTTGAATAGCCATTCGGGAGGTATTTAATCTATAGTATAACAAATTAGTAAAATCCCTCGGACTACGGACTGCGCGAGTATTCAGGACGGATAAATCGCTCCCAATCTACTTGTCTTTTGCCTTTAACTATTGAGTTATGCAATGAGGTGTCTTAAAGAGGAAGTGGGCTGATACGCGGGAAATAAGTGTCACGTCACTGTTGAACACAGCAATTTTATAGTGCAGAACAATTTAATAGGATCTTATTTACATCGTGATAACTCAAAAACTAAGATCCTTGTTCCAGTTCTGTAAAAGGAATGTTAAAGAGAACAGTCGAGAGATAATGATGACGATATGTGATTGGTCTCCCTCTAAAACTGAAGGCCGCTAGTCTTATTTGTAAAACATCAACTGAAATTATTTGTGTTATGAAAATCAATCAGCGAGGAACTTCTTTCCTTGAAGAGATAGATGGGGCAGTGAAGGCAATGAAATACCCTAAAAAGTGTGAAACAACTTTTGAAAGAGATTCCATGACAATGCCGCATGTATGTGAAATGCTATCACTAGTTATGTGCAAACATTTGTTTTCACACCCGCTACACTTCTCTTTGCGTGGTCTGTCACAGCAATCCACAAACAGAGCATTTTGTTGCAAGGCTCTTGTGTCTTTAGTCCTGCCTCTACAGTTGGATAGTTACAACAGTGGTGTGACTAAGTGATAAACGATTTTGTGAGAATAAAATATAATAAAACATGGGATGGGCGAAATTATGGCTTGTGATGATTAAGCTGCGCCTCGGAGACATATCCACCCAAGGCAGTTAGAGAGAAGTAATACGTGACCAGGTGAGTTGCCTCTCCTAAAAGTTTTTTCTAGGTTGCTAAACTGTAGTACAACTGTTAAACTTTAAGCCCTAAATGCAAATTTACTACACAAGAAATGTAGATCTCTTTAAAACGCAAAATTTGCAAGGTATCCATTATTAATGGTTCGAATTGTTGAATATTGTTGTTATTCCTTAGTCCTCGGCATTCAGTTGTTTCCCGCAATTGCATGGTAAGAGTAATGAATTTTAAGGCAGCATACAGCGTCCAGTTCTTAAACATTTGACCATCGCTATTTCCTTTGTATCTATAACGAAATGTGTAATGTAGCTATTTTTACTTTCTCTACTACGTATAGTAAGTAGGGGAAGTATTTTATTCCAAACAAAAATTCGATACCGAGATTTCACCGGAAATATATGTTTTGAGAGCCCCTAAATAAAAAAAAAGTATTTTTGGAAACATGTCCGTGTGTGTCTGTGAACAGCATAACTCAGAAACGAACAGTCGGATAAACACCAAACTTGGTATTTAGGTTCAGCATCTTCCAGAGATGCGACACGAAGGTTTTCAAGAAAATCCTCCCACTCCCAATTACCCTTTACTGGAACATTTTTCGAAAATTTTAATTTTCTCAAAAACGGCTCTGACGGTTATGATTAAAATCTCATATGCTTAAGATATTTTTATGACAAATGAAATGTATATCTCGAATTTTCTGGGAATGTCTCCAAAAATATTCTTCATTGTGAACGACTTTTGCATAACTGGTAAACCACAAGAGATAGACAAAAGTTTACTACACAAAAAATGTAGATCGCTTTAAAATACACAATTTATGTCATATACATTTTTTGTTTGTTTGAGTGAACCATTTTCGAAATATTGCTTGTTATTCCCTTAAATGTTCCAATACTTTTTCTCAAATGGGAATTCGTTATTTACTTTTTATGTCCTGGACATAAAAAGAGAATGGAATGCGCCACATAGCAACCAGCTCTTAAAATATTTGACTATCGCTTAAAGCCTACCATATTCCCCTTGCATCTACAAGAAAATTAGCAATAAGATTAACCTCTCGATTAATATGAAGCATATGGAGAATAAGCGTTTGTAAAAATAGTTTGTACAAGAGTAGAGAAAGTCATGTGAGTGTAACACATGAGGTTTTTTTCGTTCATTCCTACTTGCTTTCCTTCCTTTTGTTTTTTCTCCTCCGACCGTTTCGGTTAAGCGGGGTATCTGTTTTTCATTGTTTGATATAATCTGGTTAATGAGCTAGAGGAAAAATAAAATAAAATTACAACAGAGGGGAGAGGTTAAACGTGGTTATTATAAGAACTATTTATGAGATGATAATGACTAGCTATGTAGTTGTAATAAAAACTGGTTAGCACTCTGCTCTGTCGTTTAGTTATTCTTACACAAGAATATTTATGCACGATAATCCAATTATTCACCTTTAATGTGTAATACCCATATAAAAAGTGAAGTGTCATAGAAAAGGCGAATCGAAAACATATTATAACCTTAACCTAACCGGCACTGCACGGGTTCATTCTGTACTAAAGAGGTTGAAAATATGAGCAGGGGTACCTTTCTGCAGTTGTAGGATATCCTAAATTTACGCCATTCTATAAACTAGAGCAGCATCTTTAAAATTCTCACGGAACTTATATGATTACAAATAACGGTTGAGTTTCTTTTGGAAGCTTAGAAAGGCATAGGACAAGGTACGCAGATCTTTGTGCCTATGCCCATGACGGGGCGCTCCCGGGAGGGAGGGAGGGATGAGGTAAGAGGTGACGGTGGGCAGGGTCCCTACCGTTTACAGATTGTGGCGGTATTAATGTTTGTGTTCGAAAGATGCTACTGTTTATCTGCCGCACGTATGGAATACAATTTGTTGCGGTCACTTCGTGTTATCTTTTACTGAGCGCCTGTTATTGTATTTAATTTTGGGTTCACTGTCCTCCGGCTAGCTATGATTTCTCGGTCAAGCACTTCTCTTGTACAGGGTGTGTAAACGGAAAGGAGTTTTTATCCAAAGATAACACTGATGAAAGAATTTGTTTTACACTTTTATTGTCGTAACACATTATTCACTTTCACCTATTAATCTTGACACTCGCCAAACTGAAACTGTTATAATAACTTCTTTACTGCCCAATATTAATTCGCGTACTTCAACTTTTTGTGTAATTAACTTTACGACACGAGAGATTTTTCATAAATTTGCTACGCGTAACCTGCAAATCGATAAACTGTGCGATGTATTCACCATGACTGCTTCTGTTGAACTCATCGATGTCTTATACGCGAATGCTTCTGTTGGACTACGTGAAACTTGACTCTGACACGAATTTATACTCCTTCGCCCGATATGCCTGAAGATTTATAACCGAGCTGCTATTGGTTAATAAAACGCGCCAACATTAGCGTCCATATTTATATCCAATGAAAATTACGAAAACATATGCTCTAGGGAAAATGTTCCCGCAAATTGTAAGAAAAACACGCCACTCTGACGTCATTTGCTCGTCGCTAATAATGATAAACAGCTCACCCCCTCGCTACATTATTGCACGCTATTATTGTCAGTTTCAGTAAGGCCGTATAAACCCACTTCTCAACAATGATTACAATCAACAAACATCTCAAATCAATGTGACACAACAATGCATATTCACACTACAATCACTCTGACATTTACATTTTTGTGATACAAATTACTGCGTCAAGATTTGAACTCCCCGGGTGCTGGCTGGTGCAGTCGGTCCCCCTCACTTCCTTAGGCTTACACATCCCCTGGGAGGTTCGGGACCCGGAGACTGCTCACAGTCCGAAGGATGAGCCTGCTTTTCTCCTGCCTGCCGAGACCTCTCGCCGACACTTGCAACCTTGAAAGTAACCAAACAGATGAAGGGTGAAGTGAAATGAGAATGGAGATGAAATGAAGGGACGAATTTCGAGGTATGTAATGATCCTTCCCAACATTCACCCAGCGACCTGGGGAAACCCCCGAAAGACCCAAGTGTCAGGAAGGTCGTTCAAGGGAATCAAATAATCCTGAGCCATTCCACTCAGTCCTTTGGAATCTTAAAATAATGTAATGTTTTTGCCAGGTCCTATAGTTTAACAGTACAAAATTTGACAACATAGGTTTAACAATACAGAGGGGTTGAAAATGAGATACCGATAGTTTTTTAGTTTTTCAAATTAGGTTGTAATTTCTGTTGGAACATTTTTAATTCTATGTAACTACTGTTTTACTTATCGAACGACTGAGGCCCACATTCGGGAGGTCACGCGTTCGATTTCCGGTGACCGTCCACTCTGACCATGGTGTTTTTCATGGGATTCTGCTGGTCACCTAGGCGAATGCCGGGGTGTTGTATTCTACCACGATTTCTCCATTTGAGGCAGTATTTTTAACACTTAAATGATTTCAGTCAAATTATATAATATGTAAATTCAATAACAGCCCGCCTTGAAGCAATATGTGTATGTAATAATTTGTAAAATGTATGTAACAGTCATTGCATATGCTTATATAATTGTATCCATGTGTAATAATGTTATGTGAATGCTTTACGTAATTTAATAACGTAGGTGCTGTGAGAATAATAAGTTAAAAGTTGCTAACAATGAGGTAACCTTGAGGTAATAATGAGCTTGAGAGTTTAATAATACTACTTCTGATTATTGGAGTAACAATAATGTAATTTTAGTGACAGTTTATAAAATGGCCAATCAACAACCAGAAAAAGCTTTGGTTAAAAGAAGGTATTCTTTTGGATTAGGAATACCCAATCAGAGACTTGAAATACAGAAATTTACAAGTTTAGACGGTTGAAATCAATTCAGTTGCCTGCGACAGTGCTCATAACTGGATGCGTTGCTTGTGCGTCCTCGAGAGATTTAATACGTATTCGTGTGAGACGAAAATAGTTTACGTATATTAAAAAGTGCAAGTATTTAATAAAAACATCTCACAGCTCTCTATATCAGTGAAGTGTTATTTAAATCGTATCAAGCATTAATAAAAGGAGTGAAGCAAAATTATAATCTGTGTAAGCCTACGCTCTTAGTTGCACCACAACCCTGCCAAGAGAAACGTGTCTCTAACAATAATACTGGCGCAGCTGAGGCAAACATAAAATATAATATTTAAAGAAACAGTCAAATTACAAAGTTAATATTTTTTAAACTTGGAGCAAAGGCCACCTGAAAGTACATTTGGGGCGAAGGTTACCGGAAACTGTTTACCATACGTGTGGTTGCAACTGCTACAAGTTCGGCTCCCTCTCACGTTTCAAGTGTGTCTTCGGGTCCTGCGGTATTGACGGTGTCAGTGAGATGGCATAGTTGCTTGCGCGTTGGAAAGATTTCCCCCCATAAACGCCAGGGTGCGTTGTTCCGCCTGTTATAGTCGCTTCGTCGCTCTCTCTTGTGATTTTTTACCTCTACTGGTGCGCGGGTTTTCAAACTGGAAACATTAGGAATCTGTGGCCTGTATGCCTACGGACCTGGGATCTCCTAAGGACGTGCATCCAGAGGGGGGTGTAGTCACAATAGATCAAGCTGGTTTCTGTGGCGAGGTGCCCCCCTCTGATAAACATTCTACTCCTACCCTTTTTACTGCACACCACACCACAAATGGTGGACACTAATGATGCATGAACTGAAAGTTGGGGAACGAAATTTGGAGAGAAAACGTTCCAGACATAAGTTTAGGGTACTTTCCTTGGGGGTTCGAACCGCAGATCTCCAGCTCATTACACCCTACCTTAATGTCCTCGGCTATCAGTGTCAATGTAATCTCTGTTGGGTCCTTTAGGATAGGACTAGTCAACGGAGCAGACACTTAGCACCTCGACCCAGAGTTCCCTAATAGTTCCAGGCTTTACCACCCGGCCACGAGAGTGTCGCTCGGAGACGTCCCCCTAGTGGGACCGGGGAAACATAACCCAGCAGTAGAGGTTCGACAGTTTTCCCTCTAGCAGGGCCGAGAAGAAGTTCCAAGTGGAAAGCCTCTGCGCCATCTACCCTACACCTACCGAACCGCAGCCCCCGTGTCAACCTAACATGAGAGGGGAATGAAATGATAGGAAACAGAGGACAGGGGAAATCCGTAGTAGAATACACTAATTCAGCATTCGCTTATGTAAAGCAGGGAAAACCACGAAAACCCCATGGTCTACTGGAATCAAACCCTGGACTTCGCGAATGCGAGCCTCACACGTTACCACTTAGCTATCTTGCTCAATGTCCTATAGTATAAGAGTACAAAGTTTCGTATAGATAGGCCAAAGAAGGTTCATTTGTATGGTAAGGGTTGAAATTAAGCATTGAAAATAAGGGAAGCGGAAGTATTTTGAAGTTGTAGGGTAGCCTATCTTTTTTTTTTCAGATTATAAACCACAAGTGAATAAAGTTTTGTCAAAATTACCCAAAAGTACTTTGAAAATAAAATTCAGCGAAATCAAAGGGAAATTTAGTGATATTCACACAATATATAATTCGCCCCTCCAAAAAGTAAGTGTTGTAAGATTTTAACCCTTCCTGTATAAAACCTTTGGGTAGGAAATCCATTAAAAGAATCTGATGTGTTACATCCAGACCTTGTCTATATCTTATTAGTGGGTATAGATATTATTCTTATAAAAGTTTATCTTCCTATCTACTTCGTTTTAATCCAGATAAACATTTCTGGAAATAGCTGCATTAAACATTCCGCTATAGATATAAAGAACAGCGATAGTCAAATGTTTAAGAACTAGACGCTATATGCTGGCCTTAAAATTCCATACTGTTTCCATGACATCGCGAGAAACAACTGAAAATCGACACGACATGAAAAGATGGCTAAGTATTGAACAATTCGAACCATTAATAACGGATATTTCGGAAATGACTGATGCTATAAAAATGTATTTGAAACAAATTTTGTGTTTTAAAGAGATCTACATTTTTTGTGCATTACGTTTTCGTCTATCGCTTAACGTTTACCAGTTACACAGGATTATACAAAATTCCTTCTGAATGAAGTGGACTTCACAGGCAATTCCCAGAAAATTCAAGATATACATTCTATTTGTTATGTAAATATCTTCAATGTATGTTTCTTTTATCAAAATGGTTACAGGATTTTTTTAGAAAATCAAAGATTTCAAAAAGTATTCCATGCAAATGTACTGAAATGTATGACATGTATTTCCAGTGAGATCTAGGTATCAAATTTTTGGCTGGAAGGCAGTACCTTCACCACCTATGTCCGTGCTAGAGAACGTAACTATATGTTCGCAATGAAGTGTAAAAAATATTTTCTTATATTCATATTCAACGGAGGGTATTGAAACTGGATGGCATGAATATGAGTTTTTTTAAAAAATGTTTTATAGCCTATATCTGCCCGGAAAAACAGTGATTTTCAATGGTGAAAAAATTATTAAAATAGTTTGAGGAGTTTTCGAGATAATACACATACACACATATTTTCGTCATTTATAATATTAATATAAATATAGATTAATCTTCTCTTTCTCTACCTCTTACGTAACCTAGAGGAAGTAAATTACAATACTTTCAGAGTCAGGCAGCCTTGAGGCTCTTGAGTGAATGCAGTGAAATTAAACCTTGTTCTGGGAGTGCCGAGAGTCCCTCATTAAGCTGACTGAACACAACAGTGGCACTGTTATGAGTGCCGGGACATATGGGAATTCATGGCAATAAAAGGGGAGACGATGTTTAAAAAATCTTTATTTTCTACTTACTACATTTTAATCCAAATAAACCTTTTCAGAAATAGCTACATTACACATTTTGTTATAGATACAAAGATAACAGCGATAGTCAAATGTTTAAAAACTGGACGCTATACCCAGGCCCTAAAGTTCCATATTATTTCCATGCAATCGCCAGACATAATTAAATGTTGAAAAGACTTCAAGAGTATGGCCAAGTAATGAACAATTCGAACCTTTAATAAACAGATATATCAGAAACAGCTTATGCCACAAAAAGCTTATTTAAAATAAATTGCATGTTTTAAAGAGAACTACATATTTTGTGTAGTACGTTTTCATTTATCGCTTAATGTTTACAAGTTATGTAAGATTATAAAAATTCCTTCTGAATGAAGAGGACTTTAAAGAAAACTATTCCCAGAAAACTCAACATAAATGTTTTATTTGTCTTTTAAATATCTATAATATGTGCTATTTTAAACAAAATCGATAGAGCTATGCTTTAGAAAATTAAAATATTCCAAAGATGTAAAGATTAGTTGTGGTGGTGGATTTTCTTAAACAGCACCGTGTCGCATTCACCTTGGAAGATACTGAACTTAAATACCAAGTTTGGTACTTATCCGACGTTTTGTTATTACTTTCTCTACTACGTATAGTAAGTAGGGGAAGTATTGTATTCCACCCAAAAATTCGTTACCGAGATTTCACCGGAAATACATATTTTGAGACCCCCTGAATCCAAAAATAGCATTTCTGGAAACATGTCCGTGTGTGTGTCTGTGTGTCTGTCTGTGAACAGCATAACTCAGAAACGAATAGTCGGGATAAACAACAAACTTGGTATTTAGGTTCAGTATCTTCCAGAGATGCGATACGAAGGTTTTCAAGAAAATCCCTCCACCCCAGATTACCCTTTACATGAAAATTTTTTCGAAAATTTTAATTTTCTCAAAAATGGCGCTAACGATTTTGATTAAAATATAATATGTTTAAGATAATTTCATAACAAATGAATTGTATATCTCGAATTTTCTGGGAATGTCTGCAAAATTATTCTTCATTGTGAACGACTTTTGCATAATTGGTAAATCACAAGAGATAGACATAATTTTACTACAAAAGATGTAGATCGCGTTAAAATACACAGTTTATGTAATACACATTTTTTTTGTTGATTGAACCATTTTCGAGATATTACTTGTTATTTCCTTAAATTTTTCAATACTTATTGTCTCAAATGGGAATTCATTATTCATTTTTTTTGTCTTGGATATGCAAAAAGAGAATGGTGCTGCACCTAGCAACCAGCTATTAAGAGATATGTCTATGCTTAAAGGCTACTGTATTTCTATATTGCCCTTGCAAATACAAAACAAGGGGAACATGGTACGCCTTAAGCGATAGTCAAATATTTTTAGAACTGTTCGTATGCGTAAAATGTAATTCTCTTTGCATGTCAAAAATTCGTTTCTGCGATTAATATGAAATAGATGGAGAATAAGAGTTTGTAAAAAATAGTTTGTACAAGAGTAGAGAAAGTCATGTGAGTGGAACACATCAGATATTTTTGTATGGTACGTTTGAGTCTATCGCCTAACAGTTATACAAGATTATACAAAATTCCTTACGAATGAAGAGGCCCTCCTAGATTATTCCCAGAAAATTCAAATATACATTTTATTTGTCATATAAATATCTTTAATATATGGTATATTAATCAAAATCATTAGCCATTATTAGAAACACTAAACTTTCCAAAAATATTTCACGTAAAGAGAGTTGGAGTGGGGGGATTTTCTTGAAAATGTTCGTGTCGCATCCTTGGAATATACTGAACTCAAAAACCAAGTTTGGTATTTCTCCGACTTTTCTTTTTGAGTTACTCCGTTTCTAGAAATGCTTTTTTGGGTACAGGGGGCCTCAAAACATGTATTTACGGTGAAATCTCTGTTATGCACGTGATAGAGCGTAATAAGCTTTCGTAGGAAAAGTGTAGAAGTTATGTAAAATAAATGATAGTGGTTAAAGAATCATGTGAATGTAACGCAGCTTTTTTTTCAGGTGCTCTCAGTGTGTGTATTTTAAATGAACTCAACTAATCTAATTATACAGTCCATGGCAAGACTTCCCTACCTACTACAGTGGAGATGTAAAAAATGTAAAGGTCATTTACAATAGTACAGTTTAACTCAATTAAAAGATTTGTGGTCTTGCGGTTTAACGAACGCGACCTTCAAACACAGAAATTATCTTGGTACACGGTTATATAATGTAATTGTATAAAGAATCCAGACTTAGAGTACCACAGCATTCTTAAATTAATAGACACAACTATAATCTTATCAGCAAAGATTCTGTATAGCAAAAATGATATTTGTATACTTAGAATTTGTGTTTGTGTTATAATTATTTATTATTTTAAGTATTACTTTAGCACAGCATTTTTGCTTCAGTTTTAGAATCAGATGTTACCCATGGTTTTATATAACAAAATTAGGTATTACAACTTTAAAAACAATCTGATGTGTTACACTCACATGACTTTCTCTACTCCTGTAAAACTATTTTTACAAACCCTTATTCTCCATCTACTTCATGTTAATCGAGATAAACATTTGCAGAAACTATCTTATTGCTAATTTTCTTGTAGATGTAAGGGGAAAATATATTTACAAACGCAATACAGAAATACAGTAGCCTTTAAGCATATAGATATCTCTTAATAGCTGGTTGCTAGGTGCAGCACCATTCCCTTTGCCACAGATTAATACTCTTTGCATATCCAAGACAAAAAAATGTATAACGAATTCCCATTTGAGAAAATAAGTATTGAAAAATTTAAGGGAATAACAAGCAATTTCTCGAAAATGGTTCACTCAACAAAAAAAATGTATATGACATAAATTGTGTATTTTAACGCGATCTACATTTTTTGTGCAGTAAAATTTTGTCTATCTCTTATGGTTTACCAGTTATGCAAAAGTCGTTCACAATGAAGAATCTGTTGGAGACATTCCCAGGAAATTCAAGATATACATTTTATTTGTCATAAAAATATCTTTATCAAAATCGTTAGAGCCATTTTTGAGAAAATTAACATTTTCGAAAAATCTTCCATGTAAAGGGTAATCTGGGGTGGGGGGATTTTCTTGAAAACCTTCGTGTCGCATCCTTGGAAGATACTGAACCTAAATACCAAGTTTGGTGTTTATCCTACTGTTCGTTTCTGAGTTATGCTGTTGACAGACAGATACACAGACACACACACGGACATGGTTCCAAAAATGCTTTTTTTTGGATTCAGGGTGTCTCATAACATGTATTTCCGGTGAAATCTCGGTATCGAATTTTTAGGTGGAATACAATACTTTCCCTACTTACTATACGTAGTAGAGAAAGTAAAAATGTGTGTAACATTCGCATGCCTTTCACTAACCTCTATCCCTTATTAGTAGGTATATAGATTATTCCTATGAAAGTTTATTTTCCTATCTATTTCATTTTAATCGGGATACACCTTTCCGGAAATAGATGTATTGCACATTTCGTTATAAATACAACAGCGATAGTCAAATGTTTAAGAACTGGACGCTATATGCTGGCCTTAAAATTTCATACTGTTGCCATGACATCACGAGAGAGACCTGAAAATCGAGAGAACTTTAAAAGTATGGCTAAGTGTTGAACAATTTAAACCACAATTTAAACCACCGATATATTGGAAATGGCTCATATCACAAAAATTGTTTGAAATAGATTGTGTGTTTTAAAAAGATCTATTATTTTTGTTTAGTACGTTTTCGTCTATCTTTTAAGGTTTACCAAATTTTACATGATTACAGAAAATACCTTCCGAATAAAGTGAACTGCAAAGGTTTTCCAAGAAAATTCTAGGTTTTTGTCATGTAATTATTCTTAATATATGTTACTTTAATAAAAACGTTAAAGCAATTTTTTACAAAATCAAAAATTTCGAAAAATGTTAATGTAAAGGGTAGCTTGGAGTGAGAGGTTTTCTTGAAAATCTTCGTGTCGCATTCTTGGAAGATACTGAACTTAAATACCAAGTGTGGTATTTATCCCACTTTTCGTTTTTGAATTGTGCTGTTTACAGAACAGACATATGGATTTTTTTTCTAAAAATCTGATGTGTCTGATTCACACAATCTTCTCCACCCTCTATCTTTTATTAGTGGATATACAAAATATGCTTACTAAAGCTTATTTTTCTATCTACTTCATTTTAACCCAAATAAAACTTTGCAGAAATAGTTCCATGGAGGTTAATTCCCCTGGAGAATGTAAGAGGAAGGAGGGTATATAAAAGCGAGCTCTTAAGAGTCAGAGCACTTGCGGCAGTATTAATGTTTGTAATTGAAAATGCTACTGTTTATCTGCCGCACGTATGGATTACAATTTGTCGCGGTCACTTCGTGTTATCTTTTACTGAGCGCCTGTTATTGTATTTAATTTTGGGTTCACTGTCCTCCGGCTAGCTATGATTTCTCGGTCAAGCACTTATCTTGTACAGGTGTGTAAACGGAAAGGAGTTTTTATCCAAAGATAACACTGATAAAAGAATTTGTTTTACACTTTTATTGTCGTAACACATTATTCACTTTCACCTATTAATCTTGACACTTGCCAAATTGAAACTGTTATAATAACTTCTTTACTGCACATTATTAATTCGCGTACTTCAACTTTTTGTGTAATTAACTTTACGACACGAGAGATTTTTCACAAATTTGCTACGCGTAACCTTGATGAACTTCATGCGATATATACTCCATGAATGCCTCTGTTGAACTACGTGAAACTTGACCCTGACACTGAATTTATACTTCCTCGCCCCAATATGCCTAAAGATTATAACCGAGCTACTATTGGTTAATAAAACGCGCCAACATTAGCATCTATATTTATATCCAATTAAAATTACGAAATCATATGCTCTGGGGAAAATGTTCCCCCAAATTCTAAGAAAAACACGCCACTCTGACGTCATCTGCTCGTCTCTAATAATGATAAACAGCTCACCCCCTCGCTACATTATTGCACGCTATTATTGTCAGTTTCAGTAAGGCCGTATAAACCCACTTCTCGACAATACTTACAATCAACAAACATCTCAAATCAATGTCACATAACAATGCATATACACATTACAATCACTCTTGACATTTACATTTTTGTGATACAAATTACTGCGTCACACTATATATTTGATACTACGTTTGTAGTTGTAATTCATGCTTATTATTTTTTGCTTTTTTTCCTTCAATATGTTAGTATGTGATTACCAAAAGTGTACCAGGTGTTAAAAGAAAAGTATTCCATATTTTGAGAGGTGATAGTATGAACCAAAACAAGAAAAAATGGTCATTAAACATGGACTCTAAAACGCATACCTTAAGAGCTATGAGCACTTGTTCATCTTCACTGTGAAAATTCTTCTACTGCAAGCTCTTTGCTATTACGTATGACCTAGAGAAGGCAGTAAACAAATGAGGACTGTTATTGTGTATGGATACACCATACAGTAAACATCTGTTAGTGTTATTACTTTAAACTGTATTTACAGTTCTGGGTAAGTGCAACGAATATTCTTATTAGTTGTAATGGAATCAGTTTGTGTTTTGTTAAGTTTGTGAAATGCTTTTACATTGCAGTTTTATCTTGAAATCTTTGGTGTATGCAACCTCCATTAATGATGTACGAACACTACAGGAAGACATCATCATTGCCTGCCAGAGCATTCGTGATCAACCTGGAGTGGTGAGAAGAGTGCGTGATTCCTTAAGACGTCGGGCAGAAACATGCCTTACTATGAATGGGCACCATATTAACCACCTCCTTTAGTGATGGTTCACAAGTGAAGGTCGTATGTAATAGCAAGCAGATTACACTAGAAGCTATGCTGTTTCTCAGTAACAGAGTAATGTTTTCTCGTTTATTGCATTCTGTAGGTCATACGTAATAGCCAAGAGCTTGCAGTAGAAGTGATGTTTCATAGTAGTGAAGATGAACAAGTGCTCATAGCCTTTAAGGTATGCATTTTAGAGCCCATGTTTACTGGAAATACACCTGTATATTTAGTATTATAAGCTTATTGTAAGTTTCTATGCACAGGAAAAGCATATACAGCCATGAGGCCCATGCAATTGGTGTATTTTACAAGGGTAGACTGAAACTGTTCACAATAGTCCTACCACCACAGCTACTACTACTACTACCACCACCACCACCACCACCACCACCACCACCACCACCACCTAAATATTTTAATATATGCTTTGTATTGGCCTTGAAATTCCAAACACTTTCCATGATATCGCTAGAAACAATTGGATGACGTAACACTTGAAAGATTATTTCAAAATTCGAAAACAGAGCAACATATATTTCTGTGCTTTAATTAGATTACATTTTTCATGGAGTAAGCTTTTGTATACCTCTTATATGTAATTTACCAATTATACAAAATTAATTCAGAATGAAGGGGACTTTACGGGTTAATGTATTTACACTTTGCTAATTAATTATTCTTTGGCATAAACCGTGCGCAGTAAAAGGTAGCATCAGACTAAAATAATAATTGCGTGGCATAACCGGGATTTGAACCACGGATCTTCCGGTTACCGTCCGATTGCTCTAATCAATTCTGACTCTTTTTAGCCTTTCTATATACGTTTTGTAATGTTACAAATATCTTAAAACACACGGTATTTTATTTAAAATAATTAAAGAAATATTTGAGTAAATAAAACAAATAAGGAAATATTTCCAAACAGTGGTTTGTGTGGCAAGAGTTTCTCGAAATATTTTGAGTCAGTTTTTGAAAGACGCTGAACTTAAGTTGTGAGTTTGGTGTTTGACTGACATTTTGATTTTGAGCTATGCTGTTTAGTACATCCTCCCACCATATATGGGCCGTTTTTAGACATTCTTTATATGGGAGGTTCAGAGGACCTCAAAACCTTTACTTCTGGTGAAATCTATATATATATATATATATATATATATATATATATATAGAATGCTTCATTGAAATGCAACCTCCTCAGATGGTGTTTCATAAGTAATGTCGGTTTTTAAACAAAACTTTATTTGGAATAAATTAAACTACTCTTCAAAGGCCATCAGATTCTATGGTCTTTAGCCATCTTTCATCGAGGTTTATTATTCGCGACGGTACCAGTCTCTGGTTTTTGATGCGAAGAATTCGGTAAGACCCACTTCCACAGTTTCATGTTTTCGATATTTCTTCCACGCAAGAAATGGGCGATGGATCCAAACAGATGGTTAACTGAAGGTGCAAGATCAGGGCTGTATGCTGGGTGCGGTAGCAGTTCGACTCCTTCCAATTCCTGAATTTTTGTCATGGTTGTTTGTGCAGTATGAGGTGTTGCATTGTCCTGCTGCAAGAGAAGTCTATTTTGGTTAACTAATGCTGGGTATCTCCGTCTTAAAATTTCATGAACTCGTTCCAGTAGTTGAGATCCGCATTGACTGCACGCTCATGTCGAACAAACTTTCAGTGAATCACTCCTTCAAAATTCCACCAGACACATATTACTTTAAGGCCGAACTGGTATTTTTACTTTCTCTAATACGCATAGTAAGTAGGGGAAGTATTGTATTCCACACAAAATTTCGATACCGAGATTTAACCGGAAATATATGTTTTGAGACCCCCTGAATCCAAAAAAAAACTTTTTTGGAAACATGTCCGTGTATGTGTTTGTGTGTGTGTGCCTGTGAGCAGCATAACTCAGAAACGAACAGTCGGATAAACACCAAATTTGGTATCTTCCAGAGGTTCAGTATCTTCCAGAGATGCGACACGAAGGTTTTCAAGAAAATTCCCCCACCCCATGGAACATTTTTCGAAAATTTTAATTTTCTCAAAAATGGCTCTAACGATTTTGATTAGAATGTCATATTTAAGGTACTTTCATGACAAATAAAATGTATATCTTGAATTTTCTGGGAATGTTTCCAAAAGTATTCTTCATTGTGAACAACGTTTGCATAACTGGTAACCCATAAGAGATAGTCAAAATTGTACTACACAAAAATACAGATCTTTTTTTGTTGAGTGAACCATTTTCGAGATATTGCTTGTTATTCCCTTTAATTTTCCAGTACTTATACTTTTTCTCAAATGGGAATTCGTTATTCATTTTTTTATGTCCTGGATATGCAAAGAGAATAGAATGCGCCACATAGCAACCAGCTATTAAAAGATTTGACTATCGCTTAAATACTAGCATATTCCCCTTTCACCAGAAGAAAATTAGCAATAAGATTAACATTTCGATATCTCGATTAACATGAAGCATATGGAGAATAAGCGTTTGTAAAAATAGTTTGTACAAGAGTATAGAAAGTCATGTGAGTGTAACACATCAGATTTTTTAACATGACTTTGGCAGGTTGACGGGGACTGAGTCACTGTTTCAAGGCATCAGGGTTGCAGTAATAAACTCACTTTTCATCACATGTGACAATTCTCCTGATAAATCTATCATCCATGGGATTACTGATAATTTGACGACAGATATCCACTCTACGTTGAGCCTTTGAGGTGTCAATTCCTGAGGTACAGATCTACAGCTTCTGTTTGATTTTCCAAGTTTCTTAATCTGGCGATGTATGGTATCTCTTGATGGACCAAGTTTTTCTGACGCCTACGAGTACTTTTTGCGGATTTTCTTCCAAAACTATGTGTGTATTCTCAATATCCCATAATTTCAAATCTTCCAGAACGTGGTAAATCTTTAGTGTTTTTTCCCCAGTGTTGAAAGCAGGACCGTATTTAGAGGGGGGTAGTTTAGGGTTCAACCCCCCCTGACACTTGTGACAGTTTTATTTATTTAAATTCATAGCAAACCAATATGGGAAAATGTCGTTAGACAACAGTAAGTCTATTACTAGTAGCACATTTACAAGAAAAAGGGAAACTTAATATCGTCGCCTTACATAGGTAAGGTGACCATACATCCCGTTTTCGAAGCAGTCTCCTTGTTTTGTGCTGTAAGGTGGAATATCCTTATTCTTGTGAGTTTTTCTTATCTACATAATGTCTCCAAGCAATTTTCTTATCCATATAACGTCTATATACAGAGAGAGCCAAAGAACGACGATCCGGCTGCGCGATGTTTTACCTGTCCGCGCCTTCGGTGCTCGTTGCCGTCTGCCGCTATCATAGAAAGGCGCGGATGAAACCATTCAACATTTTTAAAACTACTTTTAAAGACTTTACTTACCAACTTTATGAAAGGAGATGTTGAAACTGGCCACCATCGTTGTCCCTACATTTTTGGCATATGTTTACATCACTCGCCGTAGTTCACATTGAGAAATGCTGGCAATTTCCTGGCGGTTATTTTGCTTTAATTCTTCCAGGGTGTGTGGGTTTGTCTTGTACACTTTATGTTTTAAGTTACCCCAGAGATAGAAATCAAAGGGGGTTAGGCCGCAGAACCGATGGTGCCACAAATCTCTACTAATAATTTTGTCCTCAAACACACTTTCAATTGTTTTCATCGAAATATTGGACTATGAGCTTCTGCAGAGTCTTGTTGAAAAAAGCCAAAATCACGCTCTCTGTCTCTTAATTCTCTAAAAACAGAGGGCAAAATTGTATTCACGTTTGCACGGGCTTCAACTATCGATTCGAAAAAAAAAATATTCAATTTTGTTCTACTTGCCAACAATAAAGTTGGTAAGTAAAGCCTAAGTTGTTTTAAAAATGGATAGCGGCAGACGGCAACGAGCGCCGAGGACGCGGAAGGGAAAAACACCGCGCAGCCGGTTCAAGGTCTTTTGGCTCTCTCTGTACTACGGAGTAGGTACATGGTAACTGTGTGGGGTACTGTTAAGTTTAGATATACTTGCGGAAAACCCTCCCCGAAATTTTTTTCTGGGTACGGGCATGGTTGAAAGGTTGGAACCACCTTTGTACCACACACTCACTAACGATTCGTTCTCCTTGGAAACCACACATTTTTCGAGCCGCGGCAGCAGCTCTATAATCTGTTTCCATAGTGCCTAAGACACTAATCTCAAACTTTGTAACTTCCATTTTGTGATTGCGTATTAACAACTGAAGACTGAAACATTCTTGCTAAATACACAACACTAGCCATGACATCCTGTAAATAGCATTGGTGAACCAAATAAAACCAATTCTATCCTATAAAACACCAAACTTAAAAAGCTGACATTACGTATGAGACAACCTAATACTATAGGTAAGTGGTAGACAAAATAAAAGAGTATGTGTACAAACGAGGTTTGAACAAAGTACACCACTTATTTAATGACGTCAACTTTTATGCCTGTAACTGTACAGAAATCGCTTTCTACTAAATGAAATACGTCATTGGTCTTTCTCGCATGTTATATAAAAACATTTTGCCACACCATGTAATGATTATTGCTATGTCTTGTATACAGGCAATGTCAAGGTCAATTCTGTCCACTTGCGTGTTTCTTGCTTGAGCAAATCATCTTTTAATTCAAGGCCTCGTAGAGAAACGGCGTTTTCTGAGGTTACAATACTTTAAAATCCTATTTGTATTTTCTCTACTACGTATAGTAAGTAGAATTATAGCATTCTACCCAAAAATTCGATATCGAGATTTCACCGGAAATACGTATTTGAGGCCCCCTGAATCCAAAAAAGCATTTTTAGAAAAAGGTCCGTGTGTCTGTGTGCATAACTCAAAAACGAAAAGTCGGATAAATACCAAATTTGGTATTTAGGTTCAGTACCTTTCAAAGATGCGACACGAAGATGTTCAAGAAAATTCCCCCACCCCAGATTATCTTTACATGGAACATTTTTCGAAAATTTCGATTTACTCAAAAATGGCTCTAATGATTTGGATTAAAATATCATATGCTTAAGATATTTTATGGCAAATGAAGTGTATATCTTGAATTTTCTGGAAATGTCCCCAAAAGTCCTATTCATTCTGAAGGTTTTTGCATAAGTGGTAAACCGTAAGAGATAGACAAATATTTTCTACACAAAAAATGTAGATCTCGTTAAAACACACAATTTATTGCCATAACTTTTTTTGTGCAGTGAGCCATATCAGAAATATTCCTTGTTATTTGTTTGAATTTTCCAATACTTGTACTTTTTCTCAAATGGAAATTCGTCATTTGTTTTTTTATGTCCTGGACATGCAAAGAGAATGGAATGCTTCACATAGCAACCAGCTCTAAAAATATTTGAATATCGCTTAAAGCCTACCATATTCCCTTTACATCCACAAGAAAATTAGCAATAAGATAGTTTCTGCAAATGTTGATCTCGATTAACATGAATTAATGGAGAATAAGCGTTTGTAAAAATAGTTCGTACAAGAGTAGAGAAAGTGTAGATGAGAGTAACACAGATATTGTTTTCTTGCGTTTCTTACTCTAATGTATTTGTACTAATGTAAAAAGATCGGACCATTTCATGAATTTCCTTTATTTTTGACGAATTATATATACACAGCTTAATTCTTTCCAATTTCTGTTAAGTGAGCTAACTTTTACGGTTATATATATATATATTTATATATATATATGGATGCATTATGTAACTAGGGGATCGTTCATCGTTCTCTCGGCGGCAGTGGAGCGGGTCTGAGAGTTTGGAAATGTTAGGGACTTCCGTGCGTCTCTGTGGCCTATGGCCCCCTGTGGTTCCTTCACTGCATCCCTTCCTCCTGGGGGGTGGTAGCCGCAGTAGATCTGTGCAGGTCACAGCACGCGAGGTGGCCCTCCCCCCACCGTTGAATCACCTAAGCACTACAATATTTAGCATTCCTAAAAGTGTAAGTGCATAAAGATTTGTTCATATTTGTCAAATAATGAAAATGTATGCATAAAGGGTTGAAAATGAGACTAAGGGTACTTGTTGCTTTCTCTACTACTTACCAATAGTAAGAAGAGGTAGTATTGCATTCTACCGAACAAATTTGCTATACATTCACATGAGCTTCTCTTTATTAGTGGTTATACAAACTATTCTTACGAACGCTTACAACATTCTCTACTATATATAGTAAGTAGGGAAAGTATTGCATTCCACCCAAAAATTTCTATACCAAGATTTCACCGAAAAACATGTTTAGAGGTGCCCTGAATAAAAAAAATTAAAAAAACTTCTGTATGTGCGTCTGTGTGTCTGTGAACATCATAACTCAGAAACGAAAATTCGGATAAATACCAAACTTATTATTTAGGTTCAATATCATTCAAAGATACGACACGAAGATATCCAAGAGAATCTCCACACTACAAACTACCCTTTACATGGAACATTTTTCGAAAATGTTTATTTTCTCAAAAATGGCTCTAACGATTTAGATTAAAATATCATATGTTTAAGACACTTGAGTGGCTAATGAAATGTATATCTTGAAATTTCTGGGAATCTCCCCAAAAGTCGTCTTCATTCTGAATGAGTTTTTGCGGCAGTCACCTCCTGTCCGAAGGTGTGGGTGTTTTTTAATGCCCGTTGCTCACGGCTTACCTTGCTGCATCCTCCACGTTGACTCCAGATGTTCGCAGTATGCTGGTTCTCTGCATTTTTTTATCCTCGGCTAGCTGCAGTAATTTTTACTTTCTCTACTACGTATAGTAAGTAGGGGAAGTACTGCATTCCACCCAAAAATTCCATACCGAGATTTCGCCGGAAATACATGTTTTGAGACCTCCTGAATCCAAAAAAAGCATTTTTGGAAACATGTCCGTGTGTGTGTGTGTGTCTGTGTGTGTCTGTGTGTGTCTGTGAACAGCATAACTCAAAAACGAACAGTCGGATAAGCACCAAACTTGGTATTTAGGTTCAGTATCTTCCAGAGATGCGACACGAAGGTTTTCAAGAAAATCCCCCCACCCCAGACTACCCTTTACATGGAATATTTTTCGAAAATTTTAATTTTCTCAAAAATGGCTCTAACGATTTTGATGAAAATATCATATGTTTAAGATAATGTCATGAGAAATGAAATGTATATCTCGAATTACCTGGGAATGTCTCCAAAAGTATTCTTCATTGTGAACGACTTTTGCATAACTGGTAAACCATAAGAGATAGACAAAATTTTACTACACAAAGAATGTAGATCGCGTTAAAATACACAACTTATGTCATATACATTTCTTTTGTTGAGTGAACGGTTTTCGAGATATTGCTTGTTATTTCCTTAAATTTTCCAATACTTATACTTTTTCTCAAATGCGTTATTCATTTTTTTTATGTCCTGGACATGCAAAGAGAATGGAATGCGCCACATAGCAACCAGCGTTAAAATATTTGACTATCGCTTAAAAGCTACCATATTCCCCTTGCATCTACAAGAAAATTAGCAATAAGATTGACATCCGGATATCTCGATTAACATGAAGCATATGGAGAATAGGCGTTTGTAAAATTAGATTGTACAAGAGTAGAGAAAGTCATGTGAGTGTAACACATCAGATTTTTTAAACTATGCGGGAGCATGGACTTATCCTTGGTAAAGGAAGCGTAGATCTCGGGTGGTGGTAAAAGGAGAAATAGACGTGCTTTGGTTACGAAAAGACGATACTGCAGTTTCTTTTATTTAGCTACTCCTCGTAGTACACAACACCGATATTGCCGCCGTTAAAACACTGTCCACCGCTGTTGAAACACGGCGCGGATATGATGCGAAGCTTATATATGCTTATTATATCTCATTACGCGTAGCGATTCTTATGTGTGTTGTGAAAACTGTCTTAATACACTTTTGGCGCGATATCTCTTAAATATCCTGCAGAATGCCCCCAAATGACCACGAATTTGTTCCTAACAGATCCATTTATAGTCGCAGGCTTCTGGGGCTGCTTCGTTTCCTATTGGTCCATTTTTAGCGCCACTCAACGCGTCTCACTATTTCATATAACTTACAGGGATTTAACATAAATCGCGGCTTTTCCTAAATTTTCCGTTAAGCTTGTTGTCTCTCTCACTTGGTCACGGCGAATTATCGTATAAAGGAACAAAGACTCTACACCCTCGCTGTATGAACAATGCCCCTGCGACCAGAGAGACATCGTAAAACTAGACTTTCTGCCTTCAAAGACACTATTCCTGCAGCTAAGACATTTCGTCGTGGACAGTATTTTAACATAGCGCTTAAATTATTTACATTAAACAATTCATAACTCCTCTAATATTAGTAACCTAAATACAGACATATCGTTGAATCACCCTTCTTAAACTATACAAGCAGTAAAAGAAAAAGATATGTACATAGCATGATTTAACATCGATAAAAAATTAATTAATGAAATTATCTATAATTACATTTCTCGGGCTCGGCCTAGAGTTGCCGTTTCATTTTACAAAATTTTACTATAGAAAAAATGAAAATGATTTTCTAAAAAGTGGCTCTTAAAAATTTTGGTTAAAATAATATATATTAAACATTTTTATTTACATGATAATAGAATGTATAAATGAATTTTCGGGAAATAACCTTTGAAGTCCTCTTCATTTGGAAGGAATTTTCTATAATCTTGTATATTGATAAAAGTAAAGGGATAGACGAAAACATACTACACAAAAATGCAGATCATTTTAAAACGCACAATTTATACCAATATCATCTTTTGCGGCATCAGCCATTTTCGAGATATCCATTATTAAGGTTCGAATTGTTCTATACTTGTCCATTCTGTTACTGTCCTGTCGATTTTCACTTGTTTACTGCGATGTCATGGAAAGCGTATGGAATTTTAAGGCCAGAGTATAGCGCCCAGGAAAATAAATTTTAGTAAGAATAATTTCTATACCCACGAATAAACGTTAGAGGGTAGAGAAAGTCATGTGAATATAACACATGAGATTTTTTTAAATAAAAAAGCAAAACATTTTTGTCCCAAATTCTTAAAATTTCGGTCGTAGGTGTATCTTTAAGAGAAGTAGATATACGAATAAATTCTTGTAAGAATAGTTTGCGGAAGAGATAGAACTCTGTTTTAGATTTATGAACTAGGTTTTACAGAACTATTCTTCGGGAAGGGGTTGATCAAGCATATGTTTGAATTATTAAAACTATAATAAAAGTTTTTAATCAGTTGATTGATGAGAGGGTGGAAGACGTATTGAGTATCAAAGATATTTATTTGTTTCCTGGAATTGTACAAATTTTGTAATAATGCTGGAGTTATGTACTAGTTGACGCTACCCTTAGAACACAAGTGTTGAAACGCCCAAATGAAGGCTGAGAGACCAGATGTGTGCTGAAGCGTCAGAAACAAACACGACCGTGTATTGTTTTATTTGCCTAACTTTCCCCTAAGTGAAAGTGGACCCACTACTTGCTGTTTGCTGGAAGATATTCTTCCTCGCGTGTTACAAAACAATCAATAAAAACAACTGGTAAGATAGGTGGCACATGCCAATTTTCCCTTTTAACCTTTGACCCTTTATATTACGTAACCAAGTAACCAGGTCCAGGCTTTTGACAGTCCTGATTAAGGTGTGCAAGTACGCCTATCTAATGCTCTGAACATTTCTCTGGGTTTTTAAGGCATGTGTTCTACAGAGAGCATCTGTGCCCAATACTGCTAGTTTTATCGTTTTCAGTTTGAGGCAGCAATTGCTGCTTCATATTATTTATAAAACAAACCATTAACTTATAATATTAAATTTTAAATCTTATCATGCATCGCAGATTTCACCAGTCTGCATTTTCAAACTTTTTGTCAGATGATTTCTTAAAAGTAGGTGTTCTTGAATCACGTTTTTATGCTGATTCCAGAAATAACTTCCGTTTTTTCTATAACGTCAGGTTTTTACACAAAATAAGAAGTATTGTTATGAAAATTTTACTAATAAGAGTAGAAAAGTATTCAAATACCATTTCACACAAGGTAAGTTTTTATTCAAGAAACGTTTTCAATATACTCTAAAGCACTCCCCTAATTTATTTCATGACTACATTTTAACAAAAATAGAAGCCAATTTTGTTCAGACTTTCTCTTCTTTGACTTCCTTGCAGAACCTTGAAGATGACTGTCCCTCCTCAACATCCAACAGCAGTCGGCCATCATCGTTTCATTCCATCTCCCCTGGTACTTCCTCTCCATTTCCCTAATATCTTGGTGAAAATGTTCACCCTGCTCTTCACTATAATGCCCCAGATTTTCTGGAAAGTAGTCGATATGTGAATGCAGAAAATGCACCTTTACACTCATGTTAAAAACCCATCTTCTTGAAATTTTCCAACATTGTTTCGACAATGTCCTTGTAATTAGGATATTTGTTATTGCCTAAGAAGTTTTCAGTAATTGATCGGAAGGCGGTCCATGCTTCTATTTCTCTCTCATTCATTGTCTTCTCAAAATCTTCATCCTTCATCAATTTCTTTATTTGAGGACCAAAAAAAATTCCAGCCTTTAGTTTGTCTTGTGTAATTGAAGAGAAATTTCTTGGAAAGGTACTTGAAGCAGGGTCCATCCTGTGGTAAAGCCTTTACAAATTGCTTCATCAAGCCCAATTTTATGTGTAGTGGCGGAAGCAATATCTCTATATCTCTATATTTTTGAAGTGAAATTGTGAAAAAAAAAACTGTAGGTGATAGAAAATAAACTAATAGCAGTTCTGAAATCAGCATAAAAAGTGAGTCAGAATCACTTATTAGTTTTCAGTATCCGATATCATGCAGACTAATGTTATATTTCTGCTTTGCTTTGCTTTTAGGTGTGAAAACATTCTATGGACAAATAAATCTCCTTAATCTTTATTTACTTTCTTTAATACGTATAGCAAGAAGGGGAAGTATTGCATTCCACCCAAAAATTCAATATCCTCTTTCACAGGAAATACATGTTTGAGCTGCCCTGAATCCAAATAAAGGAAACGTCTCCCTGTGTGTGTCTGTAAACAGCATAACTCAAAAACGAAAAGTCGGATAAATACCAAACTTGGTATTTGAATTTAGTATCCTCCAAGGATACGACACAAAGCTATTCAAGAAAATCCTCCCATCCCAGTTTAAGCTTTACATGGAACATTTTTCGAAAACTTCCCCAGAAGTCCTCTTCATTCTGAATGACTTTGGCATAACTGGTAAACCGTAAGAGATAGATAACATTTTTGTACAAAAAATGTAGATCTCGTTAAAGCACACAATTTATGTAATATACTTCCTTTGTCGAGTGAACTATTTCCGAGGTATTCCTTGTTATTTGTTTGAATTTTTCAATACCTATACTTTTTCTCAAATGGGAATTCGTTCGTTTTTTTATGCAAAGAGAATGGAATGCTCCACATGGCAACCAGTTCTTAAAATATTTGACTATCGCTTAAAGCCTACCATACTTCTTTTGCATCTACAAGAAAATTAGCAATAAGATAGTTTCTGCAAACGTTTATCTCAATTAACATGAATTACATGGAGAATAGATGTTTGTGAAAATAGTTTGTACAAGATCAGAGAAAGTCCTGCGAGTGTAATACATCAGATTGTTTTAACTTGGAACCATGAGAGTGTTTAAGAATGTATTTTTGAAAAATCTGATGTGATACATTCACATGACTTTGTCTACCATCTATCGTTTATTAGTGGGTACACAGCTTATTTTTATATTCAGTTCATTATAATCCAAATAAACTTTTGCAGAAATTACATAGCTACAGAGGGAACAGCGATATTCAAATGATTAGAAACTGGACGGTATACGCTGGCCTTAAAATTCCATACTGTTCAATGGAATCGCGAGGAACAACTGAATGTTGACAAGACTTTAAAAAATGACCAAGTAATGAACAATTCGAACTATCAGTAACGGATATCTCGTAAATGGCTGGTGCCACTTAAAAATTCTTTTGAAATAAATTGTGTACTTTAAACATATCTACATTCCTAGTGTAGTACGTTTTGTCTTATAGTTTCCCAGAAAATACAAGATATACATTTTATTTGTCATGTAAATGTCATTAATATATAGATTTTAATGAAAATCGTTAGAGACATTTTTTTAAGAAACCAAACATTTCGAAAAATCTTTCATCTAAGGTGTAGTTTAAAGTGGGGGGGATTTTCTTAAAAATCTTCGTGTCTAACTTTAGAAGCTACTGAACCTAAATACCAACTTTAGTGTTTATCCGACTTTTCGTTTTTACTTTCTCTACTACGTATAGTAAGTAGGGGAAGTATTGTATACCACCCAAAAATTCGATACCGAGATTTCACCGGAAATATATGTTTTGAGACCCACTGAATCCACAAAAAGCATTTTTGGAAACATGTCCTTGTGTGTGTCTGTGTGTCTGTCTGTGAACACCAAACTTGGTATTTAGGTTCAGTATCTTCCAGAGATGCGACACGAAGGCTTTCAAGAAAATCCCCCCACCCTAGATTACCATTTACATGGAACATTTTTCGAAAATTTTAATTTTCTCAACATGACTCTAACGATTTTGATTAAAATATCATATGTTTAAGATATTTTCATGCCAAATGAAGTTTATATCTCGAATTTTCTGGGAATGCTCCAAAAGTATTCTTCATTGTGAACGACTTTTGCATAACTGGTAAACCATACGAGATAGACAAAATTTTACTACACAAAAATGTAGATCGCGTTAAAATACACAATTTATGTCATATACATTTTTTTTGTTGAGTGAACAATTTTAGAGATATTGCTTGTTATTCCCTTAAATTTTCCAATACTTATACTTTTTCTCAAATTGGTTATTCATTTTTTTATGTCCTGGATATACATAGAGAATGGAATACTCCACATAGCAACCAGCTCTTAAAATATTTGACTATCGCTTAAAACCTGTCAATTCCCCTTGCATCTACAAGAAAATTAGCAATAAGATTAACATATCGATTAACATGAAGCATAGGAGAATAAGCGTTGGTTTGTAAAAATAGTTTGTACAAGAATAGAGAAAGTCATGTGATTGTAACACATCAGATTTTTAAGTTATGCTGTTCACAGTCTGATTCACGAACCTTTTTCTAAAAACGAGCTTTTGGATTCAGGGGGCCTTATAACTTGTAAATACGGTAAACTCTGTAACGAATTTCTGGGTAGAATGCAATACCTTCTTTACCTGCTCTACGTTATATAGAAAGTAAAGGGATAATATCATATACAGGAATAATTGCTATTTTATTAAATCTGTAGGTATTAAATTGAGTAATTTTCCAAAAAGACTAATCATTCAGAGTTCTCATCGTAGCAACAGCCATGGCACAAAATTTTAAAAGCCTTTAAGTTTATCAGTATAACGTTATAGCCTCTGGATGCAATTTCTTCTCCTTGCTATCGCCAACGGTGTTTTCCAATAAACCGCTTTTATTCTGACCCTCATTATTTGACCGTTGCCGGAAATTAAAATGTATACTGAACATTCCTATTTGTCCTTGTTTACTTTCTCTGCTAAGTATAGTAAGTAGGGGAAGTGTTGCATTCCACCCAAAAATTCGATACCGAGATTTCACCGGAAATACATGTATCGAGGTCCCATGAATCCAAATAAAGCATTTTTGAAAAAATGTCCATATGTCTGAGTCTATGAACAGCATAACTCAAAAACAAAAAATCGGATAAATACCAAACTTGGTATTTAAGCTCAATATACTTCGAAAATGCGTCATGAGTATTTTCAACATAATCCCCTAACCCCAAACTACCCTTCACAAGGAACATTTTCTAAATTGTTTTCTTTTATAAAAAATGGCTGTAATGATTTTGTCTAAAATACGATATATTAAGGATATTTACATGACAAATAAAATGTGTGTCCTGAATTTTGGGGGGAAAACCTTTGAAGTCCTCTTCATTTGGGAGGAATTTTGTATAATCTTGTATAACTGCTAAACAGTAAGCTATAGATGAGAACGTACTTCACAACAAATGTAGATCTCTTTATTACACAGAATTTATTTGAAACAAGCTTTTTCGTGGCATAAACCATTTCTGAGATATCCTTATTATAGTTTCGAATTGTTCATTTCTTGGTCATTCTCTTAAAGTCCTTTCAACATTCGGTTGTTTCTCGCGATTGCATGGAAACAGTATGGAATTTTAAGGCCAGCATATAGCGTCCAGTTCTTAAAATTTGAATATAGTTGTTTTGTAGTAGATAGTAAATTAAGTGTGAGTGAGAATAATTTGTATACCCACTAATAAACGGTAGAGGGTAGACAATATCATGTGAATATATCACATCAGACGTTTTATAATAATTAATCTATAATAACATTACAAAGACAGTAAATTCATGTGTATGTGCGTGTAAGGTAAACACCTAAGGTATTTAAATGAATTTTATAATCCTTTCAGCATTGAAAAGCTCTTTTCTTCCCGGTGGACACAATCTATATAAGTCAGTTTTTAACTTAACTCATTTATATTTCTTCATGCTAAAAAGACAGTGATAAATGACAGCTCAAAATATATTAATTTGATACCATGAACTGGGTAAACATATTGCGTTAGTATATAGATTAATATGAGAATCACTGAACGAGAATCTAGAACAACCAGATGTTCTTGCAATATGGGTGCAAGCAGCAAATGCATTAAGCTAACGGCTGCCAAGAGAAAAATTACAGTCATTAATATGAGTAATATGCTACTCTAAGAGCAACTGGATGTGGCGAAACATGGCTTTACTGCACGTAATTCTGGTGCTTAAGGGATCGAACATTTACTAGATGACCCGTCGAATAATTCTCATAATCTCGACAAATATCTAAATACTGGACTCGCCTGACTAATAGCAGTGACAGATTATAATATAATCCTATACGTATACCTATAGTGTTGATATTTATTGTAATTTATTTTTACCACGTACGTAAGATATTCCATTCCACCCAAAGATTCGATATCGAGATTTCACTCGAAATACATGTTTTGATGCCCCTGGATAAAAGTAAGCATTTTTAGAAAAAGGTTCATGTGAATGTATATCTGCAAACAGCAAAATCAAAACGAAAAGTGGGATAAACACCAAACTTGGTATTTAAATTCAATACCTTCCAACGATGAGACATGAAGATTTTCAAGAAAATTACCCCACTCCAAATTGCCCATTATATGGAAGACTTTTGGAAATCCCCTAGTTTCTAAAAAAATAGCTCTAACGATTTCGATTAAGATACCATATATTAAAGATATTTGCATTTTAAATAGCATGTATATCTTGAATTCTCTGGGAATAGCCTGTGGAGTCCTCTTCATTCGGAAGGAATTTTGTATAATCTTGTATAACTGGTAAACGTTAAGCGATAGACGAAAACGTACTGCACAAAAAATGTAGATCTGTTTAAGACACAAAATAATATCCAACAACTTTTTTATGGCACCAGCCATTTCCGAGATATCGTTGTTGATGGTTCGAATTGTTCAATACTTGGCCATTGTTTTCAAGTCCTGTTGAAAGTGTAGCGTCCAGGAACAAAAATCGTAAGAATAATTTCTATACTCGCTAATAAACGCTAGAGGGTAGAGAAAGTCATGTAAATGTAACATATTTTTTATTTATGCAAATTGCTGTAAACTTTTTAAATTAAAATACCATATGTTTAGGCTATTTGCATGACATATAAAATATACATCTAGAATTTTCTGGGAATAGCCTCTGAAGTACTTTTTATTTTAAACGGCTTTTGCAAAACTGGTAAACCGTAAGATAGACAAAATCTTACTACACAAAAAAATATATACCTCGTTAAAGCACTCAAATTTGTGTCAAATTTTTTCTGGCGTTAAGCACTTCTAGACACATTGGTTTGAATTTTCATCTACGTGTGCTTTTTCTGAAGCGGTAAATCCCTATTTGTTTTTTCTCGTGGTCATGCACCATCACATAGCTGACTATCGTTTTAGTCAATTTATCCTTCTTATATCTACCACGAAATCTACATTTTTTGTGTAGTAAAATTTTGTCTATCTCTTATGGTTTACCAGTTATGCAAAAGTCGTTCACAATGAAGAATACTTTTGGAGACATTCCCAGAAAATTCAAGATATACATTTTATTTGTCATGAAAGTACCTTAAATATGACATTTTAATCAAAATCGTTAGAGCCATTTTTCAGAAAATTAAAATTTTCGAAAAATGTTCCATGTAGAGGGTAATCTGGGCTGGGGGGATTGAAAACCTTCGTGTCGCTTCTTTGGAAGATACTGAACCTAAATACCAAGTTTGGCGTTTATCCGACTGTTCGTTTCTGAGTTATGCTGTTCACAGACAGACACACAGACACACACACACACGGACATGTTTCCAAAAATACTTTTTTGGATTCAGGGAGTCTCAAAACATGTATTTACGGTGAAATCTCGGTATCGAATTTTTGGGTGGAATGCAATACTTCCCCTACTTACTATACGTAGTAGAGAAAGTAAAAATTAAATTGACCTTAAAATGACTATCATAACGTCCTCTAGGAAAACACAACTAATGGCATTCACTTTCCCCCATAATATCAACCAGCTTTTATTAAGCATATTTCTTTCTACAACGCTTAGTTTTGGAGATATTGTACAGTCTCAACTTTTACCGGTCCAACCTGTATATGGGCAAACATTTGATGTTGTTTGGGTTAAGTTTGGGTTAATTACTACCGGTTTTCGTCGTTTTAACTTATTCACTCTCACATCCACGCTTCAGTCTCTCTGGAGCTAGAGAATAATCCTAATTAAAGCAAAATTGCAACCCCTGGCCGGGAATCGAGCTCGGGACTTCCGGGTGAGAAGTCAGCTCGCAGTTGTAATATATCTAATATTTACTAGCAAACTAGTTTTCTTTTTCTAAAGCCCTATCTGCCGAACCGGGGTCAATCAAAAACCTCTACCAGCGGTTTTCTTTGACAAACTGTTCAAATTTTTACGTTATTCCGAGTCTGGTTCATCTCCTAATTGTAAGCAGGTTCGAATTACGAACTGGCACGTCAGGAAGTGAAGTAGGAAATGCAGTACTCATGTAAATACATCAGGTTCATAATATTGGACATTTTGGGTCATGGTTAATAAGACGATCACATTCCAAGGTCACGGATTGCTGCCAAGACAACGAGCATCAATCTTCTATCCAGCGAAAGTAAACACCACGTCTTACATTTTAATTGCCTTTTGTCGCGATCACAGGTGGGGCATGGGGTTCCAAAGAATGAGACACTGTGTTGCCGTAGGGGTAACGTCCTTATCTCTCAAGCTGTGGAGTCCGTTTTCGGATATCGTTTGGGTTGAGGTAGGGAATTTGATTGCTTCTTGATCTTGGATGTAACCGGGGACACAAAAATCCCAGGATGTGAGATGCGCGTCAAAAACGAGAATTAAGTTCCGAAAGATACATGCTTGTCAAGCTTCACGGTTTACCCATAAAATGTACGGGAGGGGATGTCCTCTCTCGATTTTACGGCAAAGGAGGCATTTTTATGGCTTTGTGGGCAGATTCAAAGTGTTACATATTTTCAGAGCATTAATTTAATTTTATTTATTTATTGTCGCTTCAACTGTAAAGCCATATCACGAGTACTTTAGAATACGGAACATGATTACAATAAAAATAAAATCTGATGTGTTACACTCACATGACTTTCTCTACTTTTGTACAAACTATTTTTACAAACGCTTATTCTCCATCTACTTCATGTTAATCGAGATAAACATTTGGAGACTCTTATCTTATTGCTAAGTTTCTTGTAGATGTAAGGGGAACATATATTTACAAGGACAATATAGAAATACAGTAGCCTTTAAGCATAAACATATCTCTTAATAGCTGGTTGCTAGGTGCAGCACAATTCTCTTTGCCACAGATTAATACTCTTTGCATGTACAAGACAAAACAAGGAATATCTCGAAAGTGGTTCACTCAACAAAAACATGTATACGACATAAATTTTGTATTTTAACGCGATCTATATTTTTTGTGTACTAAAATCTTGTCTATCTCTTATGGTTTACCAGTTATGCAAAAGTCGTTCACAATGAAGAACACTTTTGGAGACATTCCCAGAAAATTCGAGATATACATTTCATTTGTCATGAAAATATCTTAAACATATGATATTTTAATTAAAATCGTTTGAGCCATTTTTGAGAAATTTAAAATTTTCGAAAATGTTACATGTAAAGGGTAATCTGGGGTGGGGGGATTTTCTTGAAAACCTTCGTGTCGCATCTCTGGAAGATACTGAACCTAAATACCATGATGTTTATCCGACTGTTCGTTCCTGAATTATGCTGTTCACAGACACACACACACACACACACACACACACAGACGGACATGTTTCCAAAAACTTTTTTTTTGGATTCGGGGGGTCTCAAAACATGTATTTCCGGTGAAATATCGGTATCGAGTTTTTGGGTGGAATACAATACTTCCCCTACTTACTATACGTCGTAGAGAAAGTAAAAATATGTTAAACAGTAGTACATACAATATTAAATTCTCTAGATAAGTGTGTTATACATTGTTATACAGTTTTGTCGTTTTCATAAAGTTTAAAGTTGTTTGTTGAGCTGAATTTAAGTCGTCTGTTGGGCATGTCACATCTTTCTCTGTGTTGTACACAGAGCGCCACAGAAAATCTTTGGCGGAATTTGTATCGTTTTCCGGGATCTTTTAAGACGTGTCCTTCACCTTACCTATCGCAGAGCGTGGTGACTTGATAACACAACAATAAGGGGAGAAGGAGTGAAGGTTTATGCCTTTGTTTTTCTGGTGTTATTGAAACCAAAACATGTTTATTGTCTCAGAACCAGTCATGCCGTATACTAGCGACATTATCTAGTCGTGGACGTAACGTGGGTATGTGGGAGGCTGGTCGCACTGTTATAGCAATTGCAACGGCAGTGCATAAAAGTGTTCTTATAGTAAATTACTGGATAAAAATATTCCAGGAAAGGGGGAAGACGGTCTACAAACTCGTCAGAAAGTGGGCACACCCGTAAAACATCCGCAGATGATGATATTCGTTTACTAAATGCAAATTACACTTTGTTATAATTAACTGATCATATTTAGAAACTAGAGATAAATGTGTTTACCGAATATGACATAGATATAATGGCAATAATATTGGGTTATATTTTGTCTATAATCCTGTTGTATTCCTATGATCAGCAATAGGTTAATAAAGGTATATTAATCAATTGTAGTTTAATTAGAGGGAAGACATGTTGCATTATTTATTTATTATTTAGTTATGTTTACTTCTATGCAGCAACAAACATTGGTATTACTGTGAGATTACAGTTGTTTTATTTTTGTTACAAAGTGCTGCCTTGCTATGTATTTAATGAATACCATTCAAGTTTTAATTTGCCTCCCTGAAAAGCTTCTCACACTACACATTCTACGCTTCGCTAACCTGAGCGCTCGTAAAGCTTTCCACTTAGCTTTTAACCCTTTCAAAGGCGTGACTTGCAGTAGCCAATAAGGTATAGGCTACCAATCACAATGAGAGGTGTGTATGACAAACTGAATGCACTCACTCTACCTCTTTTTCTTTTAGCCAATACGATCGAGAGCGTAAACATATATTTCGTTTCCACGCCATTTTGTAACCTTTGTTGTGGTTATTGGTGTAAATATTTAGCAGAAGGAGTACTGCACCCTGCACCGCGGCCTAAAGCAATCAATGAAATGACTATGGCTTTGCAAGGCCATGTACAACGATAAATAATGTGATATAGACGCGAGGTGAGGTGAGATTTTCTTTGACGCTCTTTGTACATAGTGACGGCAGGCTGTAACGAGATGATAAACTGTGAGTTTGGATCTGCAGAGGTCGCACACAGGAGGAGGGTCACGGTTAAGGAGATGTTTGTGAGTTATGGAAGTATGTTCAATACGTAATCGAGTTAAAACAACTTGGTGTTTGTGGTTGAAGTGATAGTGTTGAAGTTTGGACTCGAAAATGTAGACATCGTGTAACTTGTTTCTAGATGTGGCTTTCCATGTTTGTCTACATTGATTAATGCAAGTCTTTTTGATGAAATCCGTGTGTGGGTTCTTGATGTCCTGAGGGGAATGTTTGGTGGCTTCTTTGGCTGCGTGGTCAGCTGATTCATTTCCCAGAATTCCGACGTGAGAAGGAGTCCAGTGAATGATACTGATTTACCAGAGATTAGTATTTATTTGTAAATCCATTATATTGTAACTTAAGATTACAGACTGGATGTACCGCACTTATTGGTATACAGTGCTATGGTAGACCAGAGCTTATCTGTTGTCTATCCTTCATCACGTTCATCGTCGCATTCTTTGGGCTGCAACAAAATGCATAGCATGCAGATTGAACATTTGATTGCACCACTAGTAACCTCTAGTAACCAGCAGTAAGTGAGCGTGAACTTTCAGTAATGGACGACGTGAATTTTAAAATCAACTCCCTCGCGTAAACTGTTCTTTGGTAGGGATTATAATCCCAAAAAAAACTGCCTTGAGTGTCACCGGCCTCCCCGCATGGCATGCGGGCATCTCCGTTAACGCAGGAGCAATCCCATCAGCATCTAAGCTCCTATACAATTCATTCAAGAGATACTTGTACTTCAAAATTACAAAAGCGACCCCAACAAATGGAAAATTTAGTGCTGCTGTTCTTCGGTATAAAGCTTGACCGCTTGCACGGTGTTGTGCGCCAAAGCCAATGCCGGCGGTTCCAACCACTCCCCCACATTCACGACAGGCTTTCTGTCCTTCATTTACTACGTAGTCATTAGCGCCAGTATTCACTTACATCTGTGAGGATGGGAAGGCAGTTCTCTTTAGAACAACGTATATTTGTATGTAAATGTTATTTTAAATACGAATCGACTCGCGTTCGTGAAGAATTCATCCTGAAGTTTCCTGCACAATTGCCTCCTTCCATAACGTCATTTCACAATCTTGTGAAAAAATTTGAGATTACTGATTCAGTGCAAAACAATAAACAAATGTGAAGACGTACAGTGTTAACAGAAGAAATATTAGAGGGAATTGGCGAAAATCTTGAACGTTAGTCACGCAAATCACTACCGAAGTTAGCACAAGTTGGGGTTTAGTGACTTCTGCACATACAGTATTTGCTATGAGGAAGAGTTAATTTTGTTACATTTATGTACAGGTTTACAGGTATACATATTTAAGAAGCGGAGACAGAGTCCGACACGGCCGGCAGTGGCATGTGGTGCTACCCAGACGCAAACCTCCGTGTGAGTGGTCAGGTTATATACCGAAGAACTTGTACATAGCACTAGCGATGCACAAGGGAAGTTGCACCCTGACCGGCAGACATCGAAGAGCAAATCTTGCTACATTCTTTCACCCCTTATACTGCAGTCACACCCGCCAACCCCCATATCCTGTCTATAAAATGGTTAAACCTTATCAAAGGAGGTACACGTATAATACACCTTCGGGCTGCCCTCAGCCTTCCAACATTCGTCGTCGGCTGCAGGATGTTTCCCATTTTTGTGACAGTTTTGTTTATAGTTGATGTTATGAAGCTAGACTCTTCAACTGATTACCCTCGTTGTAGGACTTACGCCCCAAAGGACTTACAAGTCAATGCTTTGTATTGCTGTAGCCTGTTGAGGAGCAAGCAAACTCTAGATCATAGCAAACTCAGGATGCAGGATCAGCCCAATGCCTGGTATAGTGGTGAAGAAGAACGAAATGAAATGTGGTGATGAAAGAGATGGTAGGAAAATTCGCGTATCAAGTTATCCAACACAGCATACCTAGCAGCCGAGGAAAACAGTTCGGTCACGTTGGTCGGCCCAGGGGTTTGAATCTGGGACCTCCCAAATGCGGTCCAAGACGTTACCACCCCATGTGAAAATTAATGTAGAATAAAAATACCAACGTAATATTCAAAAGGAAGTTACGAATAAAAATCTGATGTGTTACAATCCAATGACTTTCTCCATCTATTTCATATTAATCGAGATAAACATTTACAGAAACGATCTTTTGACATGCAAAGAGAATTATATGTTACACATAGCGACCAGTTCTAAAAATATTTGACTATCGCTTAAGGCGTACTATGTTCCCCTTGTTTTGTATTTGCAAGGGTAATATAGAAATACAGTAGCCTTTAAGCATATACATATCTCTTAATAGCTGGTTGCTAGGTGCAGCACCATTCCCTTTGCCACAGATTAATACTCTTTGCATATCCAAGCCAAAAAAATGAATAACGAATTACCATTTGAGAAAATAAGTATTGAAAAATTTAAGGGAATAACAAGCAATACCTCGAAAATGGTCCACTTAACAAAAAAAGTATGACATAAATTGTGTGTTTTAACGAACGCGATCTACATTTTTGTGTAGTAAAATTTTGTCTATGTCTTATGGTTTACCAGTTATGCAAACGTCGTTCACAATGAAGAATACTTTTGGAGACATTCACAGAAAATTCAAGATATACATTTTATTTACCATGAAAATACCTTAAATATATGATATTTTAATCAAAATCGTTAGAGCCATTTTTGAGAAAATTAAAATTTTCGAAAAGTGTTCCATGTAAAGGGTAATCTGGGGTGGGGGGATTTTCCTGAAAACCTTCGTGTGGCATCTCTGGAAAATACTAAACCTAAATACCAAGTTTGGTGTTTATCCGACTGTTCGTTTCTGAGTTATGCTGTTCACAGACAGACAGACATACACACAGTCACACACACGTACATGTTTCCAAAAATGCTTTTTTTGGATTTAGGGGGTCTCTAAACATATATTTCCCGTGAAATCTGCGTATCGAACTTTTGGGTGGAATACAATACTTCCCGTACTTACTATACGTAGTAGAGAAAGTAAAATTGATGGATCAAAAACCTGCACATTAGAACAACACGTTACCACCTGATCCATCCCGCTCGTGTGAAGCGCAGAATACGCACTAATCTGTGAATGGCCTAGGAAATTGTGTTCTTTGCTTTAGTACGGTTTATTGTGGTACCAGGAAGAATTTCAGCTTGTGGAACATAAAGAAGCAGTTCCATAAGGTCTTCCGATTTACTTTGCAAGTAATTTTTACTTTCTCTACTAGCTATAGTAAGTAGGGGAAGTATTGTATTCCACCCAAAAATTCGATACCGAGATTTCACCGGAAATACATGTTTTGAGATTCCCTGAATCCAAAAAAAGCATTTTTGGAAACATGTCCGTGTGTGTGTGTCTGTGTGTCTGTCTGTGTGTGTGTGTCTGTGAACAGCATAACTCAGAAACGAACAGTCGGATAAACACCAAACTTGGTATTTAGGTTCAGTATCGTCCATAGATGCGACACGAAGGTTTTCAAGAAAATCCCCCCACCCCAGATTACCCTTTACATGGAAAATTTTTCGAAAATTTTAATTTTCTCAAAAATGGCTCTAACGATTTTGATTAAAATATCATATGTTTAAGATATTTTCATGACAAATAAAATGTATATCTCGAATTTTCTGGGAATGTCTCCAAAAGAATTCTTTATTGTGAACGGCATAACTGCTAAACCATAAGAGATAGACAAAATTTTACTACACAAAAAATGTAGATCGCATTAAAATACACAATTTATGTCATATACATTTTTTTTGTTGAGTGAACCATTTTCGAGATATTACTTGTTATTCCCTTAAATTTTTCAATACTGATTTTCTCAAATGGGAATTCGTTATTCATTTTTTTGTCTTGGATATGCAGAGAGTATTAATCTGTGGGAAAGGGAATGGTGCTGCACCTAGCAACCAGCTATTAAGAGATATGTATGTGCTTAAAGGCTACTGTATTTCCAAATTGCCATTGTAAATATATTTTCCCCTACATCTACAAGAAAATTGGCAATAAGATAGAGTTTGCAAATGTTTATCTCGATTAACATGAACTAGATGGAGAATAAGCGTTTGTATAAATACTTTGTACAAGAGTAGAGAAAGTCATGTGAGTGTAACACATCAGATTTTTGTATGTTTACTGCACTGAACACTTTACACATTCTAAATTTCATGTCATCACAGAATTATTACGCTTTGCTAGTCGAGGGAAAGATTTAACGGGTTCAAATTCAAGAAGTTGGCAGGTATGAAAACAGCACTGGTATTCCATTTGTGATTTATGACTATTTAACTGATAAAACAGACGTACTAAAAATGCTCTAGGTATGTATATTCTATTCCAAACTGTACTCCTATCGTCCTGTTCAAGGAATTCTTGCCAAATGACGCTAAAACCACAAATGCCGAGAACGGCCCGCCACATAAACTGAATTTCGTCATCAGCATAAATTATAGAATAAGGTTTACGGAGTATTGCATGTTGTTTGTGTTTTGAAGCTGAATTTAATCGCTAGGTCAAGTATTGGGTAATGGGCCCTTAAATTCAATTAGAAATTGCCTTTACGACAAGCTGTCGAAATAAATACAATATCCTATCTTGGGGATCTTATGGGTTTACCTTAAGCATAATTTTATGGTTGAAAATACAGCACACCCATTGAAATGGCATTAAGAGGTCAGAGATTTATAGAGGCTGTAAAAACATCTGGTGGGCGAAAGACGATATAAAAATTTTATGGTTATAGTGAAATATATCTCAAGATATAATATTATTAATTCTGAGAACAACACGTCTTAATTTCACTTTTAGAAGCAGAAATGAGTATTTAACCGGATTATGTTACACTTCGGGTTTTCTATCCTCCTTGCCGCTTTCTAAGGTAGGGCAACTAAGAAGTTGAACCCAACAATTCATTACCGGAGATTCACCAGTAGAACACTTTAAGCTTTCGTGAGGGGGAACAGAAAAGCAGTTCCCATGCACTCATGTAACTTCTCTAGAAACTTCCCATATACTCTTCATAAATACCAGGTGGCCCAAGCGCGCCGTGTTTGTCTGTGCAATAACCCTTCGTGCGTTAAAAGAGTTGCAGAACACAATGGGGCAATTCCAAGTAAACACAGGTCAGTGGAGAGCTGGCGCATTAGAGCCCTAAAATCCCAATACCACTATACCACACTGGTGGTTATCAGAAACATCAATATGGATACACGGAGACGGTTGGAACATAGTATCAATCGACAAGGTCAAAATTTCGAAAACCTTTACAATGAGCGAAGTCAGCATAACATTAATGTAAGATTATGATAAGTTCGCAATAGCAAGCGAACAAATGTCAGTGAAACATTGTGTGCTCTCGTGTTTGTTGCTTATAGTCCGTAATGTTAGACAAGAACAGCTAAACACAATTCAAAAAATCTGATGTGTTACACTCACATGACTTTCTCTACTCTTGTACAAACTATTTTTACAAACGCTTATTCTCCATGAGCTTCATGTTAATCGAGATATCGATATAGTAATTTTATTGCTAATTTTCTTGTAGATGCAAGGGGAATATGGTAGGTTTTAAGCTATAGTCAAATATTTTACGAGCTGGTTGCTATGTGGAGTATTCCATTCTCTTTGCAATACCAGGACAAAAAAATGAATAACGAATTCCCATTTGAGAAAAAGTATAAGGATTTGAAACTTTAAGGGAATAACAAGCAATATCACGATAATGGTTCACTCAACAACAACAAAATGTATATGACATAAATTGTGTATTTTAACAGGGTCTATATTTTTTGTGTAGTACAATTTTGTCTATCTCTTATGGTTTACCAGTTATGCAAAAGTCGTTCACAATGAAGAACACTTTTGGAGACATTCCCAGAAAATTCGAGATATACATTTCAGTTGTCCTTAACATGTCTTAAACATATGATATTTTGATAAAAATCGTCGGCCATTTTTGAGAAAATTAAAATTTTTGAAAAATGTTCAATGTAAAGGGTAATCTGGGGTGGGGGAGTTTCTTGAAAACCTTCGTGTCGCATCCCTGGAAGATACTGAACCTAAATACCAATTTTGGTGTTTATCCGACTGTTCGTTTCTGAGTTATGCTGTTCACAGACACACACACGGACATGTTTCCAAAAAAGCTGTGTTTTGGATTCAGGGGGTCTCAAAACGTATATTTCCGGTGAAATCTCGGTTTCGAATTTTCGGGTGGAATACAATACTTCCCCTACTACGTGTAGTAAGTAGGGGATGTATTGTATTCTACTCAAAAATTCAATGTTAAGATTTCATGGACACCATATATTTTAAAGTCCGCTGAACCAAAAAAAAAACATTTTTAGAGAAATGTGTATGTGTTTATGAACAGCATAATTCAAAAACGAAAACTAGGATGAATACTAAACTTGCTATTTAGGTTCAATACCTTCTAAAAATGAATATGAAACCTTCGTTTTTTTTTTAAAATACCTCGATCTCATGGAACATTTTTCGAAATTTTTTAAATTGCTCTTGCATAATTGGTAAATTTAAGCGATAGACGAAAATGTGGTACACAAAAAATGTAGAACACTTTAAAACGCACAATGTATTTGAAATAATTTTTCTTGTGGCATTAGCCATTTCCCAGATATCCGTTATTAATGGTTGAATTTTTCATACTTGATCATTCTTTTTAAGTCTGTCGATTTTCAGGTTTTTCTAGCGATGTCATGTAAAGATCAAGGTATTTAAGGCTAGCGTGCAGCGTCAGTTGTTAAACATTTGACTATAGCTATTCCCTTTGTATCTATAACGAAATATGTATTGTAGTTATTTCCGGACAGGTTTATCTCGATTAAAATAAAGTAAATAGGAAAACAATCTTTCGTAAGAATAATTTGTATATCCACTAATAAGCCATAGAGGGTAGAGAAAGTCAAGTGAGTATAACACATCAGATGTTTCTTCATGTTTTGCCTGTCTCTGCTTATAGTATCAAGAGGAATATCGTGAAATATTTATGATCTTCCATAGACCACAAGAAGTGTAATTTACAGGTATTAAAGACGCCATAGTCTTGGATTGAATTGTAATGTCGTGCGAAAATTGTAGTTATTATACGAATGCCTATTCTCCTCACCAGGCTTCACGATTTAGGCCACAAGCCTTTCGCGGCGTTCACAAACAAAGCAATGAAAATAACCAGTTAATTAATACTTGCTTACAGAATGACCTCCAAACATTCACGTCACTCAGGGACAGCGCAGAGCGATTCAGATACTATGAGGCAGAACATTTTAAGAACGCCCATTAGTGTTTTTTGTTTATTTTAGTTTTGATTGATGGACAAAATTGATTTACATACCAGTGATAACATATTATAATGTGTATATAATTACTGCCAATTTATCACGACCAAAAAGCACAAATGAAGTATACAAAGTATTCTTGCATACAGTGGTATGGTGAACTTCTAGAATAACTGATAATGCTAAGGTAATTTAAAATCGACCTGTGATCTATAGTAATACATCTGTATATAAATTAATCTTAGAAAAACTCAACTCTGTGAAATCTCATAAAAAGTTTTGAAAAATTAAAAAATTATTTTTTTCACGATAAAACAATATAAACGTTAAACTTTAAGAAAATATATCATTTGTTTCTACTTGACACATTTAAGCCTCCAATTAAATGAAGCTATAAATAGACAGGCGCATGCTGTTTAATACACACATCTTGTTTTCTCGAAAAAAATATTTTCCACATTTTTCCACGCTCAAAATGCTCCACACGTGGCAATTGTTGGCTAATTTGTTTCAAACTTTTTGTACGGCCTCCCAAAAATGTATTAAATAAACTAACCATACAGTTTAGCTTTAAAATAATGTTCCAATTTTGAAAAATATATTATTAAAATTTTGTAAAATCAAGAATTTTGGAGACTAAAAAAATAATTTTCTACAACAATAGGGGTTAATACAAAACATCGGATGTAATATATATTTTATAAGTTCATTTACTGTAAAACTTGAGTTTTTGTATGGGAATATTTTTAAATATGCAACGTGTGGAGCATTTTTATTAGATCACAATAAAAAGTAATATTCAAATAACCGTAGCAGCTAGAATTTTGAAACATGGCAAAATCATTACTGTTATTTTGTATAATAACTGGTATAAATTTCAACAACATATATACTACTCATTTTCCAAATTTCACGGATGCAATATCATATACAAAAATAAATGTAATTCCCTCTGCTTTGCCAATTATGGGTCGTCTAATGACAAAGCATACTTAATAACAAATAAATTTAATGATAAAAATAACAATTACGAGCAGGAAACGTAGTATAAATGAGATTACAGTATAAAGAAAATTATAGGTATGCAAGAAATTGAGTTATAACATATTATAGAAAGACAAATATTGTGCTCATAAATAAATATTAATTATACCAAATACTGTAAAATTTATACAAAACCTTCTAGTACCGTGATAATTATACTCAGAATGATGTTTTCATTACCAAATTCATGGCTGGCTTGACGAACAGCCCAGGGATAGTGCCCCTGGCAACAATCATTGAACCAATAACTTTGATGTCGCAAATATATTTGTTCTTATAATATAGAAGGGTTGGTTCATAGATGGATTTATTTTCTTCATGTACCTCCTGAAACTGGCTGTTATAAGATTCGATTCGAACAATAAGATTAATAACGCCTCCTTTAGAAGCACTGGAATCAATTACACTGTTCTTCCCAATGAACATGAACTGTAAGAAGCCTTCTAATTCAATTCCTAAATAACCTAAACAGTCTGGACACTGGATTACGAAGAGTCATAAAAAAATGTAGTTGCGAAAATGATTGACTTTTCGTTAAGAATGCTATGGAGTAGAAAAGTATTGTTACCCCACAAAGAAAAAATCTGATGTGTTACACTCACATGACTTTCCACTCTTGTACAAACTACTTGTACAAACCTTATTCTCTATCTACTTCATATTAATCGAGATAAACATTTACAGAAACGATCTTTTGACATGCAAAGAGAATTATATTTTACACATAGCGACCAGTTCTAAAAATATTTGACTTTCGCTTAAGGCGTACTATGTTTCCCTTGTTTTGTATTATATAGAAATACAGTAGCCTTTAAGCATAGACATATATTTTAATAACTGGTTGCTATGTGCAGCACCATTCTCTTTGCCACAGATTAATACTCTTTGCATATACAAGACAAAAAATGAATAACGAATACCCATTTGAGAAAATAAGTATTGAAAAATTTAAGGGAATAACAAGCAATATCTCGAAAATGGTTCACACAACAACAAAAAAATGTATATGACAAATTGTGTATTTTAACGCGATCTACATTTTTTGTACAGTAAAATTTTGTCTATCTCTTATGGATTACCAGTTATGCAAAAGTCGTTCACAATGAAGAGTACTTTGGAGACATTTCCAGAAAATTCAAGATATACATTTTATTTGTCATGAAAATATCTTAAACATATGTTATTTTAATCAAAATCGTTAGAGCTATTTTTGAGAAAATTAAAATTTTCGAATAATGTTCCATGTAAAGGGTAATCTGGGGTGGGGGGATTTTCTTGAAATCCTTCGTGTCGCATCTCTGGAAGATACTGAACCTAAATACCAAGTTTGGTGTTTATCCAACTGTTCGTTTCTGAGTTATGATGTTCACAGACACACACACGGACGTGATTCCAAAAATGCTTTTTTTTGGATTCAGGGGTCTGAAAACATGTATTTCCGGTGAAATCTCGGTATCGAATTTTTGGGTGGAATAGAATACTTCCCCTACTTACTATACGTATTATAGAAAGTAAAAAACGAATGAATACCCATTTGAGAAAAAGCATATGTATTTGAAAGTTCAAACAAATAACAAGGAATATCTTGGAAATGATTCACTCGACAAAAAAATTTATATAAATTGTGAATTTTAACGAGATCTACATTTTTGTTTAGTATAAATTTGTCTATCTCTTACTGTTTACCAATTATGCAAAAGTCATTCAGAATGAAAAGGACTTTTGGGGACATTCCTAGAAAATTTAAGATATACATTTAATTTGCCATAAAAATAATTTAAAAATGTGGTATTTTAATCAAAATCGTTAGCAATTTTTGAGAAAATTAAATTTCTGTAAAAATCTTCCATGTAAGGGGTAGTCTGGGGTGGCGGGATTTTCTTGAAAATCTTCGTGTCGCATCTTTGAAAGATACTGAACTTAAATACTAAATTTCCCCTACTTACTATACGTAGCAGAGAAAGTAATAAACGAGTAAAAAAGACAAAAAAGAATGGTTGTTGTTTCATGGTTGGCTAGCATCCGCGCTACGCTGCATTTCTGTGCATGATGAAGATTTAAACATAAGTAATAGTTCTCATAAATTGCTTCTCTCAGGCAGTTATAGTTAAAAGAGCACTAAAATACATGCTAACCACATTTTCAGAACGTTTAGGCAGTAAAACGTGCACTCAGTAGACTTGAGTTAATGATCCGTAAACAACCTTTTCAACATATCCCCTCAAAGGAAGTAAATAGGCATTTGGCTTACAACACGATGTCTAGCGATAAAACCAATACCTAATTTAATATTTAAAATTTATCTTCTGATATAACAAATAGAGATACAGGTCCAAATATGTTCCACAATACCCTTCAAATTGTGTGTAAAATGTACAACTGCAATGTATTGTATATATACACGATTGACCATTTAATTTGAAATTGTAAAGTATCTCAAAAACTAATAGTTGTAGAAAGAAATGTCTTTATTAAAAGTTGCTTGATATGCTGAAAGGTAAATGGCATTAGTCGTGTTTTGTTTGGAGGACGTTATGATAGTCATTTTAGGGTCAATTTAATTTGTTTTAATGGGAACCTAGCTGTTGTGTATTGTTTTCTCATTAGAAAATGATTTATAAAAAGCTGTTTATTTTGTGGGGGGCGGCGCCGTGGCCGAGTGGTTAGACCGCTCGCCTCCCACCGAGGCGGCCCGGGTTCAATCCCAGGGACCTGCATGTGGGATTTGTGGTGGACGAAGCGGCGTCTGGGCGGGTTTTCTCCGGGTTCTCCGGTTTCCCCCGCCATTTATTCCACCAACTGCTCCATAATCACCTTTCCTTTCATCCATTTCACCCACATTTCGTTTCATCTACTTCCTTCATCCCATACCAGGCATCGGGCTGATCACCCATCCTGGATGCTCTGTCTGATCCATGAGTGTCTGCCTCTCGACGGGCCTCTGACCCCAGGCACCCGCTTGTAAGTCCTGGGGGGTGTAAGTCCTACATAAGAGGAGGGTAAACAGATAATGAATGAATGTTTATTTTGTGATGAGGAATAAGGAAACAAAATAAAAAGTGTTGGTTCACAATTACGAAACGTAACTTGGCCCTCAAATGACCATCCATGGATGGTCCTACCATTCATTGTGCTCTTCGTGCACAGCCATTCAGAATTTTCGTTGTTATTTACGTTGGTGTAGGAACCATTGCAAAGTGCTTTATAAAAATGTTGTTTATTTTTTTATGAGAGTGAGTTACTATTTAAAAACATTAAATTGACTCTAAAATGATCACCATAACGTCCTCCAAACAAAACACGACTAATGCCATTTACTTTCCCCCATAATATCAAACAACTTTTATTCAAGACATTTCTTTCTACAACGCTTAGCTTTGGAGATATTCTACAGTCTAAACTTAAATGGTTCATGCTGTTGAAGATGGTGTTCTATTGTAGTAGTTGTATTATTTCAACTATTGGGGAGCCGAACACTTGAAATAAGCGCACGTATAGTAAACAGTTTCTGGTAGCCCTCACCCCAAATGTATTTTTACTGTTTCTTTAAATATTATATTTATGTTTGTCTCAGCTGCGTCAGTATTTGTTACAGACACGTTTCTCTTTGCAGGGTTGTGATACAACTAAGAATGTATGCTTACACAGATTATAATTTTTACTTCACTCCTTTTATTAATACTTGATATGATTAAAATAACACTTCACTGATATGGAGAGCTGTGAGATTCTTTATATTAATTACTTACACTTTTTAACACGTAAACTATTTTTCGTTTCACACGAATACGTATTAAATCTCTCAAGGATGTGTCTCGCGGCCGGTTAGGAACACTATGCAGGCAACTGAATTTATTTCAACCGCCTAAACTTGTAAATTTCTGTATTTCAAGTCTCTGATTGGCTAATCCTACTCCAATAAAATACCTTCATTTAACTAAAGCTTTTTTCTGGGGGGGTTGTTGATTGGCTATTTTTAAACTGTCCCATAATTTACATTAATGTTGCACCAATAATGACTAGTGGGATTTAAACTTACAAATTCATTATTGCCTCAAGGTTACCTCATTGTTAGCAACTTCTGACCTATTTCTCACAGCTTCTACATTATTAAATTACGTAATATATTCACATAACATTATTACACATGGATACAATAATATAAGCATATGCAATGACTGTTACATACATTTTACAAATTATTACATACACATATTGCTTCAAGGCGGGCTGTTATTTAATTTACATATTATATTTAGACTGAAATTATTTAAGTGTTAAAATACTGCCTCCCTGTATATATACAAAACATTGATTCATATTTATTTTCTGTACTACTTACGCATAGCAAGTAGATGTATATATTCCATTCAAAATATTAGACACCAATATATCACCAGAAATACACGTTTTGAGGTTTCCGAATATAATTGGTTTTATAAAAAGATCCTTGTGTGTGAACAGCACAACTCAAAAACGAAATTTGGAATGGATACGACATGGAGTTTTTAGAGAAAAATCCCCACCCCAACTACTTTTACATGGATGTTTTTTCGTTATTTTTAACTTTCTGAAAAAAAATGTCTCTAACGATTTTGATTGGAATATCATGGGTTTAAGATACCTGCATGACAATTAAAATGCATATTTTGAATTTTCTGGCAATAGCTTATAAAGTCCTCTTCACTCTGAATGACTTTCGTAAAATTGGTGAACGTAAGAGATAAAAACTTGCTACTCAAAAGATTTACATTTCGTTTAAGCATGCAATTTGTGACAACTAAACCACTTTGTGGCTTTAACCATTTCCGAGGTATTCTTTGTTAGTGCTTTGAATTTTCTGATTCTTAATACTTTTTTTCGGCTGCTAAGTCGCTATTTTTTTCCATTGTGTTCTTTGAGGGTAGCCGATACTATAATTTCGGCAAGTTTTCTAAAACCAAACTACTTTTTAAAGTTTTCATAGACAAAAGTATTCAAACATGTGGAATCGGAATCCAACTGCGATTTCGCATCTTTGGGAATTAGATGCCCCCATAAAATTTTAAATTTTCTTCTAATGGTAATTTTGTTCTCTTAAACGTTCTGTAATTTTAAAGTATTTCTCACTATATAATTTTTGTTCAGTTACTTTCAAATTACCAGCTTACATTCTTGGAAGGTGCATGAAAAGAGACCAAGAGGCTTTTCTTTATATGTAGCATAGTTTTGGATCTAGGATTTAATAATTTAGTATATAATTCATTTTAAAATTAAAAGTACTAGAAGTTTCTTTTCCAAGAAAAGTGTTTATGTTATACAAAATTAAATCTTCGACTTAAGGTTTATTCCGAAATAGCCTAGCACACAATTTGGAATTTCTCTATAATTTGATTATCAGTTTGCCAAAATTTTCTTATAGGAAAGTTTGGTACGTAGGGGTGTGAAAATTAATTTCATATTCTAATTATAGTGTCAAAATTTTGTATAAATTAGCTTTTTAGGTAGCATGGCCTAAAAGTAGAGCTTATAACACAGATGACTCGAGCTAAAAGCTTTAGATTAATGTACTAGTGTACATGTTTAGTAATCAGACTTGGTTTGATTAGGTTTTACTTTTCATTGTCTCCTTACATAAGTAATTTCTCATGGTGCTGGTATTATCTGCTCACAATACAAATTATCATACTTCAATATGTCGCAATTTATAGTAGAGTTAACCTATATGTTATATTGACTGCATTCTACCTTCTTTGATCTAAAACGTTATTCTTTTATTCACTATAACCTACATAAAGATTAAATGGTGGAAATTATGAGGAAACTAAAATGGAAGTGAAATTACAGAAGCAGCAGAAAGAATAACACTAGAAGTAGTTACCCCAAAAATCCAGAAAGCAATATGCTATAGCATTTAATCGCTTTATCAGCTGGTGTAAGATAAAACATGTTGAAAATAATTTCACCTAAAATGTGTGCTAGCGAATCAACAAAACATAAAAACTTTGACATTCTTAAGGTCATTTCTTTGTTTCAAGAATTTCGTTCTAAATGCGATCTACGAGGGGCGTCCAATAAGTAAGTTTCCCTATTTTATTAAAAACATTACACACAATTGGTCATGTTGAATTAGTTTTGTTTAAGTTGTACAATCCTTCTGTTACTTGTATACATAGTCAACCTGTTTTTCCAAGCATTTTTGGGGACGTGACACAAGTTTTTCCAAGCCAGTGTTGTATCAGGTCGAGTCCTGTGCTCGCAACCAGCTGTTCACTGATTTGACTTCATCATCAGTGTTAAAAGTGCTTACCTTTGAGTTGGAGGAACATGTGAAAATCACTTGGGGGCAAGCTCCGGTGAATACGGAGGATGCGAGAAAACTTCCAAGTTGAATCTTGACCCAGGCGGAGCTCAGAAGATGCAACTGGGAAGTTTTCTCGCATCCTCCATATTCACCAAATCTTTTTTCAGGTGTTTTTTACATGTTCCCCTGACTTAAATGTCATCTTGGAGGTAAGCATTTTAATACCGTGACGAGGATCAATCAGAAGTGTAGAGCTGGTTATGGCACAGGACCCGACCTGCTACAACACTGGCTTGGGAAAACTTGTGTTATGTACCCAAAACTGCTTGGAAAAACATGTTGACTATGTAGAAAACTAACAGAAGCTTAGTACAATATAAATACAATTAATTCAACCTGATAAATTCTGTGTAATGTTTTTTATAAAATAGGGAAGCTTACTTATTGGACGACCCTCTATGTTAGTTTCAGGAATCCGTATAACATTATTGTTATTTTACAAATTTCTAAAAAAAATGGTATATTCCACATGCGTTAATAGTGGATTTTTGTGCTTGATTTCGCAAATACTCCTACTCGGAAAATAAAACCCTACTTTTACCTCTTGTAATATAATCTACTATTAAAGTACACGTTCACTAAAACATCTGCTTATCGGGCTGTTAACACGCCGCAAAATAGTAGTGAAGTTGTCTGAATACATCATGGAAACCTTAGCGGCATAACAAACAAAATCTAGGTGACAGTACCAGTCATATCAAACACGGTTTTTAAATAAAATAGTTGACCATAAAACAAGATAATCCAACATTGTTTTTACATTCTCTACTACCTATAGTAAGTAGGGGAAGTATTGTATTCCACCCAAAAATTCGATACCGAGATTTCACCGGAAATACATTTTTTGAGACCTCCTGAATCCAAAAAAAGCGTGTGTATGTTTGTGTGTGTACGTGCGTGCGCGTGCGCCTTTGTGTCTGTGAACAGCATAACTCAGAAACGAACAGTCGGATAAACACCAAACTTGGTATTTAGGTTCAGTATCTTCCAGAGATGCGACACGAAGGTTTTCAAGAAAATACCTCCACCCCAGATTACCCTTTACATGGAACATTTTTCGAAAATTTTAATTTTCTCAAAAACGGCTCTAACGATTTTGATTAAAATATCATACGATTAAGATATTTTCATGACAAATGAAATGTATATCTCGAATGTTCTGGGAATGTCTCCAGAAGTATTCTTCACTGTGAACGACTGTTGCATAACTGGTAAACCATAAGAGATAGACAAAACTTTACTACACAAAAAATGTAGATCTCGTAAAATACACAATTTATGTTATATACATTTTTTGTTGAGTGAACCATTTTCGAGATATTGCATGTTATTCCCTTAAATTTTCCAATACTTATACTTTTTCTCAAATTCGTTATTCATTTCTTTTGTCCTGGTAATGCAAAGGGAATGGAATACTCCACATAGCAACCGGCTCTTAAAATATTTGACTATTGCTTGAAGCCTAGCAATTCCCCTTGCATCTACAAGAAAATTAGGAATAAGATTAACATCTCGATATCTTGATTAACATGAAGCATATGGAGAATAAGCGTTTGTAAAAATAGTTTGTACAAGAGTAGAGAAAGTCAGGTGAGTGTAACAAATCAGATTTTTTATCTTAATCCTAAAATTACCAGCGTTTTTCATAAAACAATTCATCATTTAAAAATAAAATACATAAAAATAACATGTTTTATTGTTTATCAGAAACTCTTTACAAAATAAAAGATTTATTTCACAACATAGAAGTGTCTTCGTTCGAAAGAGAAACACTACTTACCTTGCACCAGTCTTTAAATGCAAAATAATACTCCTATACTGCTGTCGAGATTTGGCTGGCCAGCATTTCTGGCTCGGATTGAAGTTTACTCGGGATTTTTAGTCACTAGCTTGTTGTTTAGTGAGGCAGTATTTTTAACACTTGAATTATTTAAATTATATTATATAATATATAATTTCAATAACAGCTCACCTTGAAGCAATATGTATGTAATAATTTTAACAGTCATTGCAAATGCTTATATTATTGTAAACATGTTTAATAATGTTATGTGAATGCATTATATAATTTAATAATGTAAGAGCTCTGAGAATAATAAGTTAAAAGTTGCTAACAATGAGGTAACCTTGAGGCAATAATGAGTTTGAGAGTTTAAATGTTGCTAGTCATGATTAGAGAAACAATAATGTGACAGTTTAAAATTAGCCAATCAACAGCCAGAAAAGGCTTTAATTAAATGCAGGTATTCTATTGGACTAGGATTAGCGAATCAGAGACTTGAAATACAGAAATTTATGGGTTTGGACGGTTGAAATATGTTCAGTTGCCTGCAGACCTTGGTAGTGACCGGATGGAAGATGTGTTCTCTAAAGAAATATTACGTATTCGTGTGAAACGAAAATTATGTATACGCGTTAACTAAGTGCAAGTATTAAATTAAAGAATCTCACAGCTCTTGATATTAGTGTAGTGCTATTTAATTTGTGTCAAGGATTAATAAAAAGAAGTTAATTTAAACTTAAAATTTGTGTAAGCCTACATTTTTGTCGCACCACGCCCTGATTAAGATAAACGCGTCTCTAAAGTAATACTGATGCAGCCGAGGCAAACATAAAACAAATACTATCTATAGAAGCGGTTTAGTAACAAAGTTAACATATATTTTTTTAAACTTGGAGCATAACAACAAAAAGATGCATCTTCAAATCGGCTTTTACATACGTAGTAGCATATTACGTAACAAACAATTTTATTAAAAATTGACGTCCATACGTGGAGCTAAATAAATAAATAAACTCCAAGAACAAAACAGCTTCATTAGAAACGAGCGCTCAGAATAGACAGTGCCATCTACACCCGCTTCAACGCTTCCTAGGAGTTGGTACGGTTCATGGCGTGAGACTCAGGTGGCTGCTGTAAGAATATGTCAACAAATGACTGACTATGTATTTTATATTACTTGTATTACATTCGTTCATTTATTTTATTTTATATAATTTAGAGAGCTTTTCTAAAAACGTCTATGCACCACGTACGCAAACGTTTTTTGCGGACTCATCCAGTATTTATTTAATTCTTCCGCTAAAGATTTATTTTGCATACTTGATACATAATTAGCTACGTGTTTAGTACTGAGTGCCAAAAAGTTACATTTTATACTTTCTATCTCTTTAAAAGTTCATGAGAGTCCAAAACAGATGTATGAAAAAGTTTTAACTAGGGATAGTACCTCGATACTCGATGGTATCAAATTGTGTCTAATACTCTTAAGATAAACTTTCCATACTTTTAAATTTTTACTTTCTCTACTACGTATAGCAAGTAGGGGAAGTATTGTATTCCACCCAGAAATTCGATACCGAGATTTCACCGGAGAGGCCCCCTGAATTAAAAAAAAGCATTTTTGGAAACATTTCCGTGTGTGTGTCTGTGAACAGCATAAGTCAGAAACGAACAGTCGGATAAACACCAAACTTGGTATTTAGATTCAGTGTCTTCCAGAGATGAGACACGAAGGTTTTCAAGAAAATCCCCCCACCCCAGATAACCCTTTACATGGAAGATTTTTCGAAAATTTTAATTTTCTCAAAAATGGCTCTAACGATTTTGATTAAAATATCATATGTTTAAGATATTTTCAGGACAAAAGAAAATGTATATCTCAAATTTTCTGGGTATGTCTCCAAAAGTTTTCTTCATTGTGAACGACTTTTGCAAACTGCTAAACCATAAGAGATAGACAAAATTTTACTACACAAAAAATGTAGATCGCGTTAAAATACAAGGTTTTTCATATACATTCTTTTGTTGAGTGAACCATTTTCGAGATATTGCTTGTTATTCCCTTAAATTTTCCAATACTTATACTTTTTCTCAAATTCGTTATTCATTTTTTTGTCATGGTAATACAAAGAGAGTGAAATACTCCACATAGCAACCAGCTCTTTAAATGTTTGTCTATCGCTTAAAACCTACCAACTCCCCTTGCATCTACAAGGAAATTACCAATAAGATTAACATCTCCATATCTCGATTAGCATGAAGCATATGGAGAATAAGCGTTTGTAAAAATAGTTTATACAAGTGTAGAGAAAGTCATGTGAGTGTAACACATCAGATTTTTAAGTTTTGCATTATTGAAGGTTGTTATGTTTAACTTTATGCTAATAAGAATGAAAGAAGTCGAGACTTCATGTTATTGCCTCGCAAGTGTCCCCAAAGAGCTGCTGTACTATAGTTCTTGATAGACCTTGATAACATTTCCTGTGGGTGAATCAATGCAACATTCCATAGACTCTTGTGTCTAAATGAAAACATGCAAAATAATGGGGGAAAAAGTAGAGGTACTCATGTAACATGCAGCGTTAACTGAGTTGTGAATGAAGCTGATTTAGCCGACGTACTAAATCACGTTTCTGCAATAGCCTGGTTTGGGATTCAGTCTCAACCATTACATTTTACCTACTTCGGTGACCAAAATCTGTGAAACCAGCAGAAATAAATCAGGACTTAAGACGTGAGATAATACAGTGCATGGAAATACTTATTCTTTCCTTCCATCTGTTAGTTTGTGTCAAAATAATACGCAAGCCAAACTGTCACGAGCATAGCTACATAATACCGTACGACTAATTTCCATAATATGGATAGTAAATCTCTTAAAAGAAAGTTTTCAGCACAAAATATAGTTTAAAAATCTGAAGTGTTACACTCACATGACTTTCCATACTCTTGTACTAACTATTTTTACAAAATCTTATTCTCCATCTACTTCATGTTAATGTAGATAAACATTTGTTAATTTTCTTGTATGTGCAAAGGGAATATGGTAGGTTTTAAGCGATAGTCAAATGTTTTAAGAGCTGGTTGCTATGTGGAGCATTCCATTCTCTTTATATATCCAGGACATAAAAAATGAATAACGATTTCCCATTTGAGAAAAAGTATGAGTATTGGAAAATTCAAACAATTAACAAGGTACATCTCGGAAATGTTTCACTGCACAAAAAAAATGTATATGACATAAATTCTGTGCTGCAAAATTTTGTCTATCTCTTACGGTTTGCCAGTTGTGCAAAGTCATTCAGAAGAAAGAGGACTTTTGGAACATTCCCAAAAATTCAAGATACATATTTCATTGGCCATGAGAGTATCATAAACATATGATATTTTAATCAAAATTTTTAGAGCCATTTTTAAGAAAATCAAAACATTCAAAAAATGTTCCATGTAAAGGGTAGTTGGGGGTGAGGGGATTCTCTTGAAAATCTTCATGTCGCGTCCTTGAAAGATACTGAACCCAAATACCAAGTTTGGTATTTATCTGAATTTTTGTTTTTGAGTTATGCTGTTCACAGACAAACACATGGACATGTTTCCAAAAATGGCTTATTTGGATTCAGGGCACCTCAAAAATGTATCTCGGTCTCGGATTTTTGCGTGGAATTCGATACTTCCTCTACGCACTATATGTAGTACAGAAAGTAATAAAAAGGGACATTGTTATTGTTGTTGACTAACAATAGACGATGCTTAACCTGTGGCATTATTAAGATAAAAATTTGTGTTTCACTCACATGAATTTCTCTACTCTTGTACTATCTATTTTTACAAACGCTTATTCTCCATATGCTTCAATAATCCGCATTGGACCTTACTTACTTTATGTTTTTGTATACCGCTGTTTGAGAATATATTTTTAGATAATTTTCTGAGCATGAAAATATATAGTATTTCAAGTCAAGGTGCAGTGATAAGTAAGTTTAATGATGGACTACAATAATCGAGATATCGAGATGTTAATCTTATTGCTAATTTTCTTGTAGATGCAAGGGGAATATGGTAGACTTTAAGCGATAGTCAAATATTTTAAGAGCTGGTTGCTATGTGGAGTATTCCATTCTCTTTGCATTACCAGGACAAAAAAAATGAATAACGAATTTGAGAAAAAGTACGTGTTGGAAAATTTAAGGAAATAACAAGCAATATCTCGAAAATAGTTCACTCAACAAAAAAAATTGTAAATGACATAAATTGTGTATTTTAACGCGATCTACATATTTTGTGTAGTAACATTTTGTGTATCTCTTATAGTTTACCAGATATGCAAAAGTCGTTCACAACGAAGAATACTTTTGGGGACATTCCCAGAAAATTCGAAATATACATTTCATTCGTCATGAAAATATCTTAAACATATGATATTTTAAACAAAATCGTTAGAGCCATTTTTGAGAAAATGAAAATTTTCGAAAAATGTTCTATGTAAAGGGTAATCTGGGTTAGGGGGATTTTCTTGAAAATCTTCGTGTCGCATCTCTGGAAGATACTGAACCTAAATACCAAGTTTGGTGTTTATCCAACTGTTCGTTTTTGGATTCAGGGGGTCTCAAACACGTATTTCCGGTGAAATCTCGGTATTGAATTTTTGGGTGGAATACAATACTTCCCCTACTTACTATACGTAGTAGAGAAAGTAAAAATTTGCTACCAGTTGGAGAATGTCAAAGAGAAACAATTTTAGAATTAATATGCATTACAAAATTGGTTACACGTTTATACACAGAAAGCTACTAATAAGAGCATAATTCAGTGAACAAACTAACGCCTTTACAGTTTTTTATAAAGTGAGTATCGGTGCTCAGAAATCATTATCGGTATCGTGTATTGAGAAATGTTCTTAACAGATGCTCAACTGAAGCATATCGTTTTATTAATCCTCTATGTCGACTGGGACTGACATTTGTTTGTTTTTATTCGGTGAGTGCATAAAACAAAATTAGAAGTAATGTCCGTCACGTGGTATAACTAACTATACCGGAGTTTAGACCACAATATTGTTACAGAGTCGCTGTCAGCTGTTTATGATTCCGTGAGTGAAAGCATCACAAGAATTTCCAGGACACTGGATTTTGGCGGAACAACTTAACTTTTCTCGCTTTCTTCAGGGTATAAACACAGGAAATAATGAAGACAGCTTTTTAAACACCTTCTTAATAATGATATACAGTTCGTTTTTTCTCACAGACAATTAGCAGGCTAATTACCTAAATTATATCCTGACTTTATATGAAGATTTCGTTTTTCAATGCACTGAATTTTTTTTCCTTTTAATTTTAATTTTCTTTCGTTTAGAAATATTAAATTAGAGAATATTTAAATATATTCTGAACGTAGGATATGTTTTATTTTCTCTACCACTTACCTATTTAGGTAGATCTCTCTAAATGTTCATTTAAAATGTGTGTTTGATGTACTGACTCGAGGAATAAAATATGTCATGAATTTTATGTAACTAGTCCCACAGACAAATATTTAATTCTTAGAATTGTATACAGAATTTTTAAATATGCAATCTGTATCATACCACTATTTTTTGTAACTTTAGCATTTACGAAGTATTTCCTTTTGTTAATCGGAATTTCTACTATTTCAAGCCACACTCATTTTAGATGTTATACTTCCCCTACTTACCGTACGTCGAAGAAAAAGAAATAGACGGCAGAGGAAGTCCTATAAATGTACCACATTGAAAAAGTTAGTTTCTGCCCCGCGTATGGAAAGCCAATTTGAAGAAGTTATTTATTAGCACCACGCTTTGAGCGTCAATTTTTAAGTAGGTTGTATTGAAGGAGTTGTGTTGTTATTTTTGTATTATATTTCAACTGTTGGGGAGCAGAATACTTGAAGTAGTTGCAACCGCACGTACAGTACCCGCTTTCCTGTAGCCTTCGCCCCAAATGTACTTTCAGGTGGCCTTTGCCCCTAGTTTAAAAAAATATTAACTTTGTAATTTGACTGTTTCTTTAAGTATTATATACTTATGTTTGCCTCGGGTCGTCCTCCGTGGTACTGTGCTAGCCTCTAGTTCCCGAGATCGCGGGTTCAAACCCGGAGAGCGATGGGTTTTTCGGGCGTAAAACTCCTTAGCATGGCTTCCTTCGGAAGGGAACTAAAGCCGGTGGTCCCGTGTCGTAGATTTACGGCACGTAAAAGAACCTCAAGCCTGATAAAGAGGCCTCTGAGCAAAATTACCGGTCTTTCACGCCCAATATAGAATAGGACGCTAAGAACCATAGTAGTAAAGAGCATCCATAAACAAAACTCAATTTAAATTTTTGTTTGCCTCGGCTGCGTCAGTGTTTTTTTTTAGAGACATGGATTTCTTGGCAGGGTTGTGGTGAGACTAGAATGTAGGCTTACACAGATTATAATTTTACTTCACTCCTTTTATTTGCTTGACACGATTTTAAATAACACTTCACTGATATGGAGAGTTGTGAGAGCTGTGCACTTTTTAACACTTAACTATTTTTTTTTATCTCACACAAAATAGTATAAAATTTCTCGAGGACGTGTCTCACGTCTGGTTAGGAACACTGTTTGCAGGCAACTGAACTGATTTCCACCGCCTAAACTTGTAAATTTCTGTATTTCAGGTCTCTGATTGGCTATTCCTAATATAATAGAATATCTTCATTTAACTAAAACTTTTTCTGGTTGTTGAGTGGATATTTTATAAACTGTCTCAAAATTTACATTATTGTTGCTCCAATAATGACTAGTAGCGTTTAAACTTTCAAATTCATTATTGCCTCAAGGTTACCTCATTGTTAACAGCTTTTAACCAATTATTCTCACAGCTCCTACATCATGAAATTACGTAATACATTCACATAACATTATTACACATGGATACAATAATACAAACACATAAAATGACTGTTATATACACTTTTTACTTTCTTTACTACGTATAGTAAGTAGGGAAAGTATTGTATTCCACACAAAAATTCGATACCGAGATTTCACCGGAAATATATGTTTTGAGACTCCCTGAATCCAAAAAAAAGCATTTTTGGAAACATGCCCGTGTGTGTGTCTGTGAACAGCATAATTCAGAAACGAACAGTCGGATAAACACCAAATTTGGTATTTAGGTTCAGTATCTTCCAAGGATGCGACACGAAGGTTTTCAAGAAAATACCCCCCACTCCAGATTACCCTTTACATGGAAGATTTTTCGAAAATTTTAATTTTCTCAAAAATGGCTCTTACGATTTTGATTAAAATATCATATGTTTAAAATATTTTTATGACAAATAAAATGTATATCTTGAATTTCCTGGGAATGTCTCCAAAAGTATTCTTCATTGTGAACGACTTTTGCATAACTGGTAAACCATAAGAGATAGACAAAATTTTACTACACGAAAAATGTAGATCGCGTTAAAATACACAATTTATGTCATATACATTTTTGTTGAGTGAACCATTTTCGAGATATTACTTGTTATTCCCTTAAATGTTTCAATACTCTTTTTCTCAAATGGGAATTCGTTATTCATTTTTTGTCTTGGATATGCAAAGAGTATTAATCTGTGGGAAAGGGAATGGTGCTGCACCTAGCAACCAGCTATTAAGAGATATGTATGTGCTTAAAGGCTACTGTATTTCTATATTGCCCTTGTAAATATATATTCCCCTTACATGTTCAAGAAAATTAGCAATAAGATAGAGTCTGCAAATGTTTATCTCGATTAACATGAAGTAGATGGAGAATAAGCGTTTGTAAAAATAGTTTGTACAAGAGTAGAGAAAGTCATGTGAGTGTAACACGTCAGATTTGTATATATTATTATATACACATATTGCTTTAAGGCGGGCTGTTATTGAATTTATATTATATAATTAGACTGAAATCATTTTAGTGTTAAAAATACTGCCTCAACATCAAAGTTTTTCTACTAAAGATAAGCAGTAGGTAAAGTAAAACCTGCAGCTAAGACTTCGACTTAGATACACTCCTATACGGATTATACATGCTCTTTGGCAACAGCTTCTGTGTATTGTGGAGAAGGTTATGATAGGAGGAGTTGTATTGTATTTCGACTGTTGGGGAGCCAAACTTGAAGTAGTTGCAACCGCACGTACCCGGTAGCCTTTGCCCCATGTTTAAAAATATTAACTTTGTATTTTTACTGTTTCTTCAAATATTATATATTTATGTTTGCCTCGGCTGCGTCAGCATTAATTTGTAGAGACATGAATATCTTAACGAGGCGTGGTGCGGCTGAAGAACGTAGGCTTACACAGATTATAATTTGTACTTAACTCCATTTATTAATTCTTAACACGATTTAAATAACACTTCACTGATATAGAGAGCTGTGAGATTATTTATTAATTACTTGCACTTTTTAACACGTAAACTATTTTTGTCTACAAGCAACTGACTTCCGAATTTGTACATTTTGCTCCAGTTCAGTTTCTGATTGGCTAATCCTACTCCAATAGAATACTTTTATTTAACTTAAGCTTTTCTCTGGTTGTTGATTGGCTATTTATAAACTCTCTAAATATACATTATTGCTGCCCCAAGAATTACCAGTAGCATTATTAAACTAATTCATTATTGCCTCAAAGTTACCTCATTGTTAGCAACTTTTAACCTATTGTTCTCACAGCTCCTACATTATTAAATTACTTAATACATTCACATAACATTATTGAACATGTACATAATAATATAAACATATACAATGACTGTAATATACACCTTTTATATATTGTTACTGTGGCAGTATTTTATATCACAACAATGTAAATGCCAGAGTGATTGTAGTGTAAATAAGCATTATTGTATGGCATTGATTTGAGATGTTTGTTAATTATAAACATTGTTAGGAAATAAGTTAACACGGCCTCACTGAAACTGACAATGAGTGGGCAACAATGAGCGAGGGGGTGAGTTGTTTAACAATTATTAGAGACAAGCAAATGACGTCAGATTGGCGCACTTTTCTTAGAAATGGCGGGAATTTCTTCCCTAGAGCATATGTTTTCGTAATTTTGATTGGATATAAATATAGACGCTAATGTTGGCGCGTTTTATTAACCAATAGCAGCTCGGTTATAATCTTTAGGCATATCAGGGTGTGGGAGTATAAAAAGCTAAAGCCAGAGGCAAGTATTATCCAGTTCAACAAAATCATCCACGCGTTACACGTCGCTGAGTCCAACAGAATCATTCAGAAGTTAAACGTCGCTTAGTTCATCAGAATCGTTCGCGAGTTACACGTCGCAATTCTACAGAGTCTCTCGCGTCTTAAAGTTTGTTATTAATGTGAAACACGCGAATTAATAATGTGCAGCAAATAACTGATTATAGTGATATTAGAAAATATAACAGTTTCAGTCTGGCGTGTATTAAGAATAATAAGTGAAATTAAAGAAGTGTGACGGCAATAAAAGTGTAAAAACAAATTCTTTTATCAGTGTTATCTTTCAGTAAAAACTCCTTTCCGTTTACACACCCTGTTTAAGAGATATGCTCGACTGAATAATAATAATAGCTAGCCGGAGGACAATGAACCCAACATTCAAAGTAGTAAAACAATAACAGGCGCTCAGAAATAAGATAACACGAAGTGACCGCGACAAATTGGCTCCCATACGTGGTGCATATAAACATGAAGCATCTACCAACTATCAAAAAACATTCTACTTCATTACATACACATATTACTTTAAGGCGGGTTGGTATTGAATTATATATTATATAATTACACTGAAATCATTCAAGTGTTAAAAATACTGCCGCAATTGCTTAGTAACCTATTTTATATACCTGCAAGTATTTATTACTGCATTAACTGGAAGAACTCTCATTAACCTGAGATAAATTAAGTAAAAGAAACCTTTGCTAACGCTGTATCGTAACAAAGCCAAGTGCCATCGTAAATATGCATGACATTGAATGCTCAACATTACAGAGAGTTGCTATGCAAACTCCTATGTCATGGGTCAGATACATTGTGTATTTTGCTCGTAAAATCTTCATTAATCACCAAGGGTGCGACCCTTCTTTAGTACATTAACGAGGTAAGCAGACTGCACCCATGTACAGAGTTTATACCTTTCTTTTGTTTTTCAGATGTTCACAATACTGCATAAAGGCACAGCTTTTTACTTTCTCTACTACGTATAGTAAGTAGGGGAAATATTGTATTTCACCCAAAAATTCGATACCGAGATTTCACCGGAAATACATGTTTTGAGGCCTCTTAAATTCAAAAAAGCACTTTTATAAAAATGTCCGTGTGTATGGTATTTAGTATTTGGGCCAAAATCTTTCAAAAATGCGACACGAAAATTTTCAAGAAAATGCCACCACCCCATACTACACTTTACATGGAACATTTTTCGAAAAGTTTGATTTTCGAAAAAATGGCTCTAATGATTTTCATTAAAATACTGTTTTATTTATTTATGCTAAACTATATACAAGTGAATATGTCCTGTGTTCAGCCCTGGGGTTGTAGCAGTCATACTTATATTATACAATAATTTATTAATTCTAGTTTGTTACTCCATTTTGTCTATATACTGTCCACATCCATTTATTTCTCACTTTGTATAAAAATTGTCCCATCTTCTTACTGTCTTTTTTAAACATGTCAACTACCGCTACATTTCTATCTATTTTAAACCATTTCTTATTGATATACTCTTTTCTCCACACTTCAGTCCCCCTACATTCAAATAAAGTGTGTTCCACATCCTCCTTTCCGCCGCATATAGGACATTGTTTTGTGACATACCTTTCCTCAAGCCTTTTAATCTCCATACACCTGCTTTCAACCATGCAATACCTTCCCGCTCCTCTTTATTTGTCACTTCTATATACTTTTCCCTTCCCCATAAGTCTTTCAAGACTAAAGATCTCATGTCAGTTATCTCACTGAATATTTTTTGTATTTCTATGTCCTCAAATCTTTTCCTTGCCAACTACCAGAAGTTATTCACTTTTCTATTTTTCTCCATATTTCCCCTAACCCACTACTTTTCAAATTATTTCTGAGGCAATCCACCCATCCCTTATCTTTTAAACTTTTCTCTTGATATACTAAACACAGTTCTAACAAATTCCTTTCTTATAACTTCAATATTCTATACCAAAATTTCAATGCCCTTTCATTAATCTTCCCCTTGCTTGGCACTCTACCCAGCTCTATTTGTGCTACCGTCTGACAGTTGCATTTGCTAGCCTAAGTATTTCTTTGCAAAATTTCCTATGCACCTCATCTATGCATTAAAATATCATATATTTAAGATAGGCGGCGTCGTGACCGAGTGGTGACCGGGGCGGCCCGGGTTCAATCCCAGGGACCTGCATGTGGGATTTGTGGTGGACGAAGCGGCGTCTGGGCGGGTTTTCTCCGGGTTCTCCGGTTTCTCCCGCCATTCATTCCACCAACTGCTCCATCATCACCTTTCCTTTCATCCATTTCACCAACATTTCGTTTCATCTACTTCCTTCATCCCATACCAGGCATCGGGCTGATCACCCATCCTGGATGCTCTGTCTGATCCACGAGTGTCTGCTCCTCGACGGGCCTCTGACCCCAGGCACCCGCTTGTAAGTCCTGGGGGTGTAAGTCCTACATAAGAGGAGGGTAAACAGATAATGAATATTTAAGATATTTTCAAGACAAATAAAATGTATATTTTGAATTTTCTGGGAATTGTCTCCAAAAGTCCACTTCTTTGTGAATGGCTTTTGCATAACTGGTAAACCATAAGAGATAGACAAAATTTTACTACAAAAAATGTAAATTGCGTTAAAATACACAATTTATGCCATATACATATTTTTTATTGAGTGAACCATTTTCGAGATATTGCTTGTTATTCCCTTAGGTTTTTCAATACTTATTTTCTCAAATGGGAATTCTTATTCATTTTTTGTCTTGGATATGCAAAGAGTATTAATCTGTGGCAAAGAGGATGGTGCTGCACCTAGCAACCAGCTATTAAGAGATACGTCTGTGCTTATATTGCCCTTGCAAATACAAAACAAGGGGAACCTAGTACGCCTTAAGCGATAGACAAATATTTTTAGAACTGGTCGCTATGTGTAAAATTCTCTTTGCATGTCAAAAGATCGTTTCTGCAAATGTTTATCTCGATTAACATGAAGTAGATGGAGAATAAGCGTTTGTAAAAATAGTTTGTACAAGATTAGAGAAAGTCATGTGAGTGTAACACATCAGATTTTTCTTATTTAATGTGATATGAATATTACCCTACAGTAGCTTTATATGTGCATCCAGGCAAACGCAGTTACTGTGTTGAAGTCTTAACACTTTGCATATCATTGCCCTCTCCGTTGTTATGGGTAGGGCTTGCTTCGTTCTGTGGTTCTTTGAAAACGTTTACGACCGTCAGGAAATGATAACGATTACCTTTTTTTTTTTACTGAATTATACATTAAGAATGCATCCTTTTTCTCAGAGCTAGTATATTAACAGCATAATCATAACCTCTTGATGCAGTGTTAGACCTTGGAAGATGTCGCTGACTTGACCTCTGCACAACAGAATGCCAGAACAACAGACAAGAAAAAATCACATTAAACAAATAACATGTAATTTGCAAATAAAAAAACTTAATCTTTTATGCAGTTTCATAAGGCATAGCAGCTTGTTTGTGGCGCCTCTTCGATAGAGCGAAGTTTCCTTTACCAAGGATTATTCCGTATATCCTCCCTACAGTCTGGAATTATCAACTGGTGTTACATTCACATGACTTTCTCTACCAACTCTTCCACAAAATATTCTTATCCATTCTTATTTTTGCATCTACAGTGCTTTTCCTTCACTTTGGGGCCACCACATAGCTGCTCGCCCGCGGGCCACCGCAGCTCGGACTACCGGCGAAACAGTTATGATACCCCCGCAATCGCCTCATAGTTACAGTTACAATTACAGTGATAATAGTCGCATACCTTGTCATAAGAGATACTGGAAATGTCCACTACCACATATTTCTGGCATCTTGTCAGAAAATTTGCATTACACTCGAGAGTTCAATAAAAAAAATTTAGTGAATTCCTCGCTTGTTTTCTTTTAGTTCCTTCTATGTATGGGGTATATTCAATCACATAGGAGCGCCTGGGAACACACCTCACCCGCAGCACAGCTATGACAGCGTAGTTGCCGAACTTTCAGTTTACAAACTTTAAACACAAGGTCCTTCAAAAGATAAATAACTACGGCAGTTAGGTTTTGTAAACAAACTATTTATTTCCTGCAGTATGCACCATTATTGTCGACAATATACTGCCATTTCTCTGGAAGCTTATAAATCCCATTTCTCCAAAATGTGGGGATTTTCTGGTTGATGAACTGCTCGAGGTTCAATCCGCAGTCTTCCAAGGAAGTGAGCCGTTTGCCATTCAGGAAATTCTGCAAGGAACGGAATAGATGAAAGTTGGATGTGGCAGTGTCTGGAGAATACGGCGGTTGGGGTAATACGTCCCATTCTAAATTTTGACGGGTCACCATAGACGTATGTGGCCTAGCGTTGTTATGGAGAAAAACAACGTCGTTTCCCAATTCCAGTCTTTACTCTTCAATGGCTGTCTTGAGACGATCCAACTGAGAATAGTATTTCTCGGAATTGCTAGTCTGATTATTCGGAAGAAGTTCGTAATACAGGATTCCTTACAATCCCACCAAATGCATATCATAACCTTTCTCGGATGCAGCCCTGGTTTAGGGACCGATAGTGGTGTCTGCCCTTTCTTGCACCATGATTTACTCTTTCGAGTGCTGTTGTACACAATCCACTTCCCATCTCCAGTTACCAGCGTTCCAAAAAAGGATCATTCTGATAGCGTCTCATTAAGGAGTCACAGATGGAAACGCGCTGAATCAAATTAGCTTCACTCAGTTCGTGAAGAACCCAAACATCGTGAATATCTACGTAACCCAGGTTTTTCAAGTCCCTGACTAAGTAGCACGAGCTAAATTGAGCTCCAATGGCAACATCCGAGTTGACATTCCTGGTTTGTTGACTATCATTTCATGAATTCTTTCCACGTCCGTATCCATTAGCCGTCCAGATCGAGTGTTTCTCTTTTAGAGAGAAATTCCCAGCTCGAAATGACTAAACCACTTTTGACATGTTTAGCTTCGTTACTGCATCTTCCCCGTAAACAGCACAAATTTTCTGCCGGCATTGTGAGACGGTTTTACCCTTACGATAGTAAAACAGCATAAGATGTCGGAAATGTTCTTTTTTGCTTTCCATAGTTTGTAAACACAAGTTCACGCCGTTCTATCCAAGTCAGTCAGAAATACACACTGACATATCCAATAGTGAGTCTGGTTGTTGTTCTTTAAGTCGTAGGAGTGGTTAGGCAATTGTGATAACTGGAGTGTACACAGAGTTCATGATTTTCAGGCGCTATTGCGAGCAAAACGAAAGAAAAGCGAAAGTGTTATATTGTATACCACTCAAAAATTCGATACCGAAATTTCACCGGAAATGCATGTTTAGATGCTCCTGAATCAAATGAAAGCATTTTTAGAAAAAGGTTCTTGTGTGTGAATGGGGTCCTGTGCATCTGTGGAAAGAATAAGTCAGAAACGAAGCATCGGATAAATACAACACTTGGTATTTAGATTCAATTCCCTCCAAAGATGTGACACCAGCCCCAGCTAGCTTTTACATGGAATATTTTTAAACAATTCTGATGTGTTACACTCACATGACTTTCTCTACTCTTTTACAAATTATTTTTACAAACGCTTATTCTCCATGTGCTTCATGTTAATCGAGACATTAATCTTATTGCTAATTTTCTTGTAGATGCAAGGGGAATATGATAGGCTTTAAACGATAGTCAAATATTTTAAGAGCTGGTTGCTATGTCGAGTATTCCATTCTCTTTGCATTACCAGGACAAAATAAAATGAATAACATATTTGAGAAAAAGTATTAAGTGTTGGAAAATTTAAGGAAATAACAAGCAATGTCTCGAAAATGGTTCACTCAACAACAAAAAATGTATATGACATAAATTGTGTATTTTAACGCGATCTACATTTTTTGTGTAGTAAAACTTTGTCTATCTCTTATGGTTTACCAGTTATGCAAAAGTAGTTCACAATGAAGAATATTTTTTCAGGCATTCCCAGAAAATTCAAGATATACAATTCATTTGTTATGAAAATATCTTAAACATATGATATTTTAATCAAAATCGCTAGAGCCATTTTTGCGAAAATTAAAATTTTCGAAAAATGTTCCATGTAAAGGTTAATCCGGGGTGGGAGGATTTTCTTGAAAATTTTCGTGTCGCATCTCTGGAACCTAAATACCAAGTTTGGTGTTTATCCTGTTCGTTTCTGAGTTATGCTGTTCACAGACACAATCACGGACATGTTTCCAAAAAGGTTTTTTTTATTCAGGGGGTCTCAAAACATGTATTTCCGGTGAAATCTCGGTATCGAATTTTTGGGTGGAATAAATACTTCCTCTACTTACTATACGTAGTAGAGCAAGTAAAAATGGCTCTTAACTATTTTGAGTAAAATATCATATACTAAAGATATGAATTTTCTGGGAATAGCCTCTTCATTCGGAAGGAACTAGGAATATTTAACTGGTAAACGTTAAGCGATAGACGAAAACGTACCACACTAAAAATATGGATCTCTTTAAAACACACAATTTACTTAAGATAAGTTTTTCTATGACATAAACCTTTTCTGAGATATCGCCTATTATATGTTCGAATTCTTCAATACTTTTCATTCTTTTAAAGTCTCGTCGATTTTCAGTTGTTTCTCGCGATGTTATGGAAACAGAATGAAATTTTAAGGCCAGCATATAGCGTCCAGTTCTTAAACATTTGACTATCGCTGTTCTCTTTGTATCCATAACGAAATGTTAATGTACGAGGGCTGATCAATAAAGACTGAGACTGATTTTTTCCTGAAGCGTTCTTGATAGTTTCCTGTCTCTACTATAAATATTTGAAAAGAACGGGGTTTCGTGTATAATGTCCATAGGCGGCAGCACTCTCGTATTGGTAGGTTGGTAGTAATTCTGTATATTGTTGACCCTACTTGAATTTCGCATACCACAAAATGGAGGTGACACGAGAGGAGCAATACAGCGCAATAAAACCCTGCTTTCGTTTAAATCATACAGCCTCTGAAACTTTCGAAAAGCTGAAGCAAGCATACGGTGAAGATGCGTAAATAACAGTGTTTAGGTAGTTCAAGGACTTCAAAGAAGGGCGAGTCTTCTGGGCTAAACATGGTGGGTCTGGTGTTTCGGCTTCTGCTATGACTGAAGTCAACATCAACACAGCTGCTGTGATTGTTGTTCCTCCTTTCGCCACTATTCCAGCAGCGGATTACACGTCAGTATTGGCTACACTGAGGAAGCACATTGCAAGGAAACGTCCAGAATTTCATCGGAATGGGTGGCGACTTCATCACAACAACGCGCGGCCTCACGTTGCCAATCAAATCCAGGCATTTTTGTCTAAATTCAACATTACCCGTGTACGCATCCGCCTTATATCCCAGATCTTGTCGCCTTTGATTTCTTTTTATTCCCATCACTAAAGGCAAAGCTCCGGGGCATTCGATTTGAGAGCCCTGAAGCAGTGCTGAAGAAAAGTGAGGCGATTCTCAAAGACCTGACAAAGAATGGCCTGCACCATGTGGACTGGCAGAGACGCCATAAAAAGTGCATTCAAGTAGGAGGGGACTACTTTGAAAAATAGCGGGACAACATTGAAATGGAGTAATAAATATCTGTGAAAAAAAATCAGTCTCAGACTTTATTGATCAGCCCTCGTAGCTATTTCCGTAAAGGATCATTTGGATTAAAATGTAGTAAAAAGAAAAACTTTACTAAGAATAGTTTGTATACCCACTAATAAAGAGAGGGGCAGAGAAAGCCATGTGAATGTATCACATCAGATTTTTTAACGTGAACCGCGACTCAAACGCTATTGTGCCAAAGGCTGCATTTATCTGACTTTACGATTTGAGTTACGCATGCACTCACACAGTTTTTCAAACTGAGGCATTTGTGTTTTGTTTTGTTTTGCGACGTCTTATATAAATACGGTTCTTCAGCAGTGAAAATATAATTGATGCTTTTTTTCTCAACTAATGGGTATTAAACTAACTTGATGTGCCAATTAGCACCAAATTACTTTTTCCAACCTTTTTCTCTCCCGGATTACGTCTCTCTCCTTAATTAATGGGTATAAACAACACGATAATTACTTAAACGGAGTAAAATTAAGTCTGTCATCTTTTGCGAAACTAATTAATCTTTCCACAGCGGTGCAGCTAAAAGGTAAACGAAAGATCAATTCTCAACGTTTTTCGAGTTACATCCAGTTTTTTCACCAGTAATAGCAGAGGAGGAAATAGCAGTTTCAGCCTTCCTGAACGTTTTCCAGGAAAAGTTCAACAACAGATGTGAAGAAACGCACGTATCCCGTGTTAATCACGAAGTATCAAACCTACTCCACCGTAGGCAAAACTCTCGTTACCTGGGAAACATAAACCTCTCTAAACTTTGAGAGCAATATATGATAACGTTCTTTACACACTTTCACTTTCTTGTTACAGTTACACCTTTACCAAAAAATGAGTAACATAAAAAAAATTGAAGTGAAGTATTCACACGACTTTCTGTACCCTGCATCGTTTTTCTCTCTCCTACTTTTAATCCAAATAAACCTTTGCAGAAATAGCTACGTTACACATTTCATTATAGATACAAAGAGAACAGCGATAGTCAAATGTTTAAGAACTGGACGCTATATGCTGGCCTTAAAATTCCATACAGTTTCCATGACATCGCGAGAAACAACTGAATGTTGACAGGACTTTAAAAGAATGACCAGAAATGAACAACTCGAACCTCTTACTTTCTCTACTACGTAAAGTAAGTAGGGGAAGTATTGTATTCCACCCAAAAATTCGATACCGAGATTTCACCGGAAATACATGTTTTGAGACCTCCTGAAGCCAACAAAAGCATTTTTGGAAACATGTCCGTGTGTCTGTCTGCGTGTGTGTGTGTCTGTGAACAGCATAACTCAGAAACGAACAGTCGGATAAACACCAAACTTGGTATTTAGGTTCAGTATCTTCCAGAGATGCGACACGAAGGTTTTCAAGTAAATCCCCCAACCCCAGAGTACCCTTACATGGAAGATTTTTTGAAAATTTTAATTTTCTCAAAAATGGCTCTAACGATTTTGATTAAAATATCATATGTTTAAGATATTTTTATGACAAATAAAATGTATATCTTGAATTTCCTGGGAATGTCTCCAAAAGTATTCTTCATTGTGAACGACTTTTGCATAACTGGTAAACCATAAGAGATAGACAAAATTTTACTACACAAAAAATGTAGATCGCGTTAAAATACACAATTTATGTCATATACATTTTTTTAATTGAGTGAACCATCTTCGAGATATTGCTTGTTATTTCCTTAAATTTTCCAATACTTATACTTTTTCTTAAATTCGTTATTAAATTTTTTATGTCCTGGATATGCAAACAGAATAGAATGCGCCACATAGCAACCAGCGCTTAAAAGATTTGACTATCGCTTATAGCCTACCATATTCCCCTTGCATCCACAAGAAAATTAGCAATAAGATTAACATCTCGATATCTCGATTAACATGAAGCATATGGAGAATAAACGTTTGTAAAAATAGTTTGTACAAGAGTAGAGAAAGTCATATGAGTGTAACACATCAGATTTTTTATGTAATACGTTTTCGTCTGTCTCGTAACGTTTATAATGAATTTCTTTCGAGTGAAGGGGACATCATAGGCTATACCCAGAAAATTCAAGGTATATATTTCATTTGTCATGTAAATATATTTCATATGTGGTATTTTAATCAAAGTCGTTAGAGCCATTTTTTAGAAAATAAAAATTTCTAAAAATGTTTCATGTAAAGGGTAGCTTAGGATGAAGGATTTTCTTGAAAATCTTTGTGTCGCATCTTTGAGGGATACTGAACCTAAACGCCACGTTTGGCATTTATTGGACTTTTCCTTTTTGAACTATGCTGTTCACAGTCACACACTCGGATCTTTGTCTAAAAATGCTTGTTTTGGATTCTCAAAACATTTATTTCTTGGTACGACTTTTTGGTTGAAATGCAAACTATGTACCTGGTAGAGAAACTAAAAAGTGAGTAAACAGAAGTACTGAAATGGTAAACAATTAACTATAATATTACTATAATAACAAAAACATTAAATGTATATGGTTGTGATATGACTAACGTCCATAGGATACAAAAGCAGCAAACTGTATGTGAATAATTCTTCATCTCTTCCTTTAGAAGGCCGAGATATTTGTAACTGGTTTGGGCTTTCCTTTGTACCAATCGTAGCAAAACACTTTCATTGGGGTGGTATCCGAACCACCCCTTCATTCCACATAGATTACACTAGTCTGAATTTTCAAACTTTTTGTCAGATGATTTCTTTAAAGTAGGTGTTCTTGGATCACATTTTTATGCTGATTCCAGAAATAACTTCCGTTTTATTCTATCATGTCAGGTTTTTACACAATATAAGTAATGTTTTGACAATTTTACTAATGAGAGTAGAAAAGTATTCAAATACCATTTCACACAAGATAAGTTTTTATTCAAGAAACATTTTAAGAATACTCTCAAGAACTTCCCTAATTTATTTCATGACTACATTTTAACAAAACATATATTTCCGGTGAAACCTCGGTATCGAATTTTTGGGTGGAATACAATACTTCCCCTAGTTACTATAGGTAGTAGAGAAAGTAATATGAAGGGTTTTAATTGTGTCAAACAGCCTTTATATTTTAAAGAGGATATAAATATTAAACTTCTAGCATCTTATTCTTCCAGTCAGGATCCCAGAGTTAATCTTGCCATAGTGATCTCTTCGGAAAGGTCAAAGAGCTCAGCGGTACCTGTGGAAAATCTGACAGATTTGGGAATTATGCAAGACGATAACAGAATGCTAATGAAGAATTGACCTTGAACTCTAGTAGATTGTGCGTCAGTAAAGGTGCCTTAATCTACGTCTCGGATATCCCCATTGCAAAACAAGTCTAAAATCTAGCTGTTTTTCCTTATGGGCAAAAAGCACCTGCCCAGTGAGTGTGCATAACCTTTAAAAATGTTGGAGGAAGTTCTGGGAAAATATCTGTGTCTCAAAATGCGATTACTGAGCGAGATTTTATCTCATTCATGGTTACCTCATTCGAGAGGCCGTGGGTTCAAAAATCTTGTGTAAGGCCAGCTGGAATCTCTCAGTCGCTAGATAAATACTGAATAGATAGGTCCACCAAAGGGACAAAATGAGAAAGGTTTGTTGCTGCTACGTACGGAAGGTCAGTTTGAAGATGATGTATTATATTTCAACTGTTGGGGAGCCGAAATTGTAGTAGTTGCAACCGCATGTATATTAAACATATTCCGGTAGCCTTCGCCCCAAATGTACTTTCAGGTGGCCTTTGCCGCAAGTTTAAAAAACTATTAACTTTGTAATTAAACTGTTCCGTACATATTATATTTATGTTTGCCTCGGCTACGTCAGTATTTATTAGAGACGCGTTTCTCTTAGCAGGGTTGTGATGCGACAAGAATGTAGGATTACACAGATTATAATTTACTTCACTTCTTTTATTAATACTTGAAACGATTTAAATAACACTTCACTGATATAGAGAGAGCTGTGAGATACTTTTTATTAATTAATTACACCTTTTAACATGTAACTTTCTTTTCGTCTCACACGAATACATATTATATTTCTTGAGGACACTTTTTACGTCTGGTTAGTAACTCTGTCTGCAGGAAACTGAATTGATTTCAACCGTCTAAACTTGTAAATTTCTATATTTCAAGTCTCTGATTGGCTAATCTTACTCTAATTGAATACCTTCATTTAACTAAAGCTTTTTCTGGTTGTTGATTGTCTATTTTATAAACTATCACTAAAATTACCTTATTGTTACTCCAAGAATCACAGGTAGTACTGTTAAACTTCGTTACACATTATTGACTCAAAGTTACCTCATTGTTACCTCATAGTTAGCAACTTTTAGCTTATTATTCTCACAGCTCCTACATTATTAAATTACGTAATATATTCACATAACATTATTACACATGGACACAATAATATAAACATTTACAATGACTGTCACATACATTTTACAAATTATTACATACGCATGTTGCTTCAAGGCGGGCCGTTATTGAATTTATATACATTATATAACTAGACTGAAATTATTTATGTGTTAAAAATACGTCCTCAAATAGAAATAGGAATAATATAGATGATACAGCAAGGTGGCTACGCAACTAAGGCTACCTACCTGACAGCATACTTGCTACACATGTCTTTCTCCATCCACTATCCTTTATATTTATATCTCTTCTACAAACCATTCTCATAAACGCTTATTTTTACTTTCTCTACTACGTTCTTACAGTAGGTAGAGGAAGCATTGTATTCTACCCAAAAATTCGACATCGAGATTTCACCGAAACTTGTTTTGACGCCACTAAATCCAAATAAGAAATTTTTGAAAAATTTCCGTGTATGTATGTGTGACTGTGAATAGCATAACTCAAAATCAAAAAGTTGGATAAATACAAAATTTGGTTTTTAAGTTCAGAATATTACAAAGATGCAACACGAAGATTTTAAAGAACCCCCTACCAACCGAAATCATTCATTTCATAAATTTTTTCATTATTTTTAATGTTCTCGAAAATAGTTCAACGATTTTGATTAAAATACCATATGTTTAAGATAGGCGGCGCCGTGGCCGAGAGGTTAGCCCGCCCGCCTCTCACCGAGGCGCCCCGGACAAAGCAGCGTCTGAGCGGGTTTTCTCCGGGTTCTCCGGTTTCCCCCGCCATTCATTCCACCAACTACTCCATCATCACCTTTCTTTTCATCCATTTCGCCGTCATTTCGTTTCATCTACTTCCTTCATTCCATTCCAGGCATCGGGCTGATCACCATCCTGGACATTCTGTCTGCTCCTCGACGGGCCTCTGACTCCACTCACCTGCCTGTAAGTCCTACATAAGATGAGGTTAAACAGTGAATGAATGAATGTATGTTTGAGATATTTATTTGGCAAATAAAATGTGTGTCTTGAATTTTCTGGGAATATTTGATATTTATTAGCCTCTTTGCTATATTGAATAATATAGAGTTGTCACAAAATATACTAGATTAAAACCTTATTTGATAATATCCTTAAGGTCATGTAATGGAATTGTCACCAAAGTTGAGCCTGTGAAGCCCTTTTGCTTTGGATGGACAAAAATCTTACTACATAGAAAGTGTAGGTCTCGTTAAATCACACAATTTATGTCAAATACAAATTTTACTGTCGCCAACCATTTCCAAGGTATTCTTTATTATTGGTTTGAATTGTCATATACTTAAGTGGAAAACCGCAAGTCGTGTTTTAAAGTAAGTAGAGGAAGTAGTGCATTACACCCAAGAATTCAATACCGAGATTTCAGCGGAAATATATGTTTTGAGGCCCCCTGCATCGAACAAACAACAAGGGAAAAAAGGTTGGTATGTGTGCCTGTATGTTATGTGAACAGCATAACTCAGAAACGAAAAGTCGGTAAACACCAAACTTGGTATTTAGATTCAGTACCTTCCAAAGATGCAAAACAAGGATTTTCAAAAAATCCCCCTACCCGAACTACCCTTTACATGGAGCACATTTGAAAACTTGTTATTTTCTAAAAAATGACTAAGGGTTTTGATTAAAGATATTTACATGACAAATAAAATGTATATCTTGAATTTTCTGGGAATAGCCTTTGAAGTCCTTTTCATTCGGAAGGAATTTTGTATAATCTTGTATAACTAGTAAACGTTAAGCGATAGACGAAGACGTACTACACAAAACATTTAAATCTCTTGAATACACACAGTTTATTTCAAATAAGTTTTTTGTGGCATAAGCGATTTCTGAGATATCCGTTATTAATGGTTCGAATTGTTCATTTATTGGTTATTCTTTAAAATCCTTTCAACATTCAGTTGCTTCTCGCGATTGCGTGGAAACAGAATGGTATTTTAAGACTGATATATAGCATCCAGTTCTTAAACATTTGACTATCGTTGTTCCCTTTGCATCCTAACAAAATGTGTAATGTAGGTATTTCTGCAAATGCTTATTTGGATTAAAACGTAGATAGAAAAAATGTGATATGTTGTTCTCACATGACTCTCTCTACTCTTGTACAAACGCTTTTTCCATCTATTTCATGTTAATCCAGATAAACATTTGCAGAAACTATCTTATTGCTAATTTTTTTGCAGGTACAAGGGGAATATGGTAGGCTTTAAGCGACAGTCAAATGTTTTAACACCTGGTTGCTATGTGGAGCATTCCATACTCTTTACATGTCCAGGACATAAAAAAGCTAATAATGAATTCCCATTTGAGAAAAAAATGTTGAAAAAATCAAACAAATAAGGACTATCTCGGAAATGGCTCACTCCACAAAAAGCATATGACATAAAGTGTATGTTTTAATGAGCTCTACGTTTTCTGTGTAGAAAAACTTTGTCTATCCCTTAGGGTTTACCAGTTATGCAAAAGCCATTCAGAAAGAAGAGGACTTTTGGGGACATTCTCAGAAAATCTAAATTGTAGAAAAGGGTAGTAAAGGGTAGTATGGAGTAGGGAGGTTTTTTTTAAAATATTCTTGTATGTTTGAAAGATACTGAGCCTAAATACAAAGTTTAGTATTTATCCGACTATTCGTTTTTGAGTTATGCTATTCACAGAGTCACAGACACAGACATGGAACTTTTTTGGATTCAAGGGGCCTCAAAACATGTTTTTCCGGTGAAATACTTGGTATCGAATTTTTTGTTGAACGCAATACTTCCCCTATATAGTAGAGAAAGTAAAAAGCTTTAGTAAGAACAGTTTTTATACCTATTAATAAGCGATAGAGGGTAGAGAAAGTAAGATTTTTAATATTTTAATAAATTATGAAATGAAATTACATGATATTTATTTCCGCATTTCTGCTAGAACTAATTGGCCTTTTTAATGGTAAAAGAATTATCAAAATCGTTTGAGAGGTTTGTGAGATTACCCTAAATATACAAATAAAGAGATTTTCTCTCTTTACAATTAAAAGATTTTAAGACCGTTTCCTTACATTTGAGACGAGCTGAATAAATCAATCCATTTAGGCTTCATAACGAGGTTCGTGATGCATATAAAGAAAATCCCAGGAGCCTCGACAACCCATGTGACAAAACGTCACCGAGGAATCTAGATGGCCATGAACTTGGTAACAACAGAATGCTAATCGATTCTGAGAGATTAACGATCGACAGTTGCATACTGATTATTATCGACCACTACGACTGTTAAAATGGCGTATGTTTTTATAAGCTTGAGATCATTTTCTGTTAGCAAAAAAGCCAACCGTGACAATAGACGACATATATGACGTCGCAAATTGTCCTCTGTAGCCTTTATGAGACGCAAAATGACATCATAGCAATAGAAAATGTGCGTTACAAACGCCTGACGTTGTTTCTAAACATAAAAGAGTGATGTGTTACGTGCACTATCGTTTATTACGTAAGTAGGGGAAGTATTGCATTCCACCCAAAAATGCGATACCGAGATTTCACCGTAAATACACGTTATTAGGCCCCCTGAATCCAAATAAAGCATTTTTGGAAACATACCCACGTGTATGCGTGTCTATCCGTGTGCCCGTCTGTAAACAGCACAACTCAGAAACGAAAAGTCGGATAAATACCAAAGTTGGTATTTGAGTTTAGTATCTTCCAAGCTTACGACACGAAGATTGTCAACAAATTCTCCCCACCCCAACTACCCTTTACATGGAACGCATTTCGATTTTCTAAAAAATGGCTTTAATGATTTTGGTTAAAATATATCCGAATTTCTGGGAATACCCTAGGAAGTCCTCTTCATTCTGAAGGAATTTTGTATAATCTAGCATAATAACTTGCAAACGTTAAGCGATAGACAAAAAGCACTACACAAAGATGTAGATCTCTTTAAAACGCACAATTTACATAAAATAGGTTTTTTATGACCAACTGTTTCTGAGATATCTGTTATTAAATTTTCGAATTGCTCAATACTTGTTATTCTTTTAAAGTAACATCTATTTTCAGTTGTTCCTCGTGATTACATGGAAACAGTGCGCAATTTTAAGGCCAACATATAGCGTCCAGTGTAGCTATTTCTGCAAAGGTTTATTTAGATTAAAATGCTTTAGATAGAAAAATAAGCGTTAATTAGAATAGTTTGTATACTCGCTAATACAGACAGAGGATGGAGAAAGTCATGCGAATGTATCACATCAGATTTTTTTCTGTTTACTTTAACTTAATCTAAATAAACATTTTCAGAAATTGTTTTATTACACGTTTCGTTGTAGGTGAAAAAGGCCGAGGAGCAATAGTAAAAGATTTAAAAAGCGAGGGGCTACAAGTTAGCTTTGAAATTCCGCGCTCTTTCCATGGCATCGGGAGAAACAACTGAATGGTGACTTAGCACTACTAAAACGCATCACGTATTTGAGAAGTCAATACAATAAAAATGAATTTCTCGGAGATAGCTGCTGCCAAATTAATAAAAAGAATTTATGTGATTTACATGACTTTCTCTACCATCTATCGTTTATTATTGGGTATAAAAGATAGTTACTAAAGCTTATGTTATGAAGCCTTCTAAATAGAAAAAGGTACGTGTATGCGTGCCTCAACAACATAACTCAAAAATGAAAAGTTGGATTAATCCCAAACTTGGTATTTAAGTTCAGTACCTTCCAAAGATGCAACACAAAGATCTTCAAGAAAATCCCCCTACCCCAAACTACCATTTACAGCGAAAATTTTTCGATTTTTTTTTATTTTCTAAAAGATAGCTCTAAGATTTTGATTAAAATACAACATATTAAATTATTTATATGACAAAACGTATATCGAGTATTATCTGGGAATGGCCTTTGAAGTTCTCTTCATTTAGAAAGAACTTTGTGTGATCTTGTATAATACTAAACGTTAAGCGATAGATGAAAACACAGAATTTATTTCAAATAACTTTTGTGGCGTCAGCCATTTCCAAAACATCCATTGCTAATGGTTCAAATTAGTCAACATTTAGTTGTTTCTCGTGATTCCATTGACGCTATATGAATTTTTAAGGCCAGCGTATAGATCGGTATCGAACTTTTTAGTGGAATGCAATACCTTCTCTAGCTACTAGGCATGGTAAAGAAAGTAGTAGTTGAAATAGTGTGAGTATAGTAAAGAAATCCACATTCTTTGGGTAGCTTTAGTCTATTTCTTACGGTTTAATGGTTATAAAAACTTATTTAAATTTAATTTTTAATGAAGAGGACTTCACAGACTGATCGTAAAAAATTCACTTTATACATTTTAATAGATAGATAACTTTATTACTGTAGACATGTTATAACGTCAAAAGAAACTGAAATTACCGTTGAATATCAAGGAAATGGTTAATGCTACGAAAATTATTTCACATAAATAACTGCGTTTGTCACAGAGATCTACATTTTCTATATAGAAGTTTTAGTCTATCTCTTACGTATATATAACATTAATTCCGAGTCAAAAGCACTCACAGCTCTTTGAAGAAAATTCAAGATATACATTAAGATATCTTATACATACTCTGACGCAGAGGCTGTGGTTCAAGGTTATCTGGAGGTGGGCGCCATCCGGTCGGAGATGAACGAAGATAGGCAATGTCCTCTCCCGTCGTAAACACTATAAGCGCTGTTGGCTGACAACCAGAATGTTCTTGAAGCTTATTTCCCCTTCGCTTCCAGCACGTGTGTCCAGATAGTTCTAGAATATTCTGTGGAAGATCCCATAGGTTATATAAGCGAGCGGTCTCGCGAGAGAAGTTAGTTGAGTCGGTCAGTGATTGAGTAAGCGAGTTGGTGGGCGTTTCTGCTGTTACATCAAGTGTGGTTCTCCCAGCGAGTTGGTGGAGACTGTTGTGACGTGCAGCGAGTACTACTGTGGAGCGAGAGATTGTAGAAGTCATGTGTTCGACTGCCCAGGGAAGAAGAGGCTAGGTCACGAAGAAAGTGAAGTGGCATTGAGAACTAGGAGACGTGACAGTTGAAAAACTCGACAATTCACAATATTATAAGTAAATAAATGTGAGCCAGTTTTAGCAAAATTAAAAATATTGTAACATTTGCATTTAAAGGGTAATGTGGGGTGCAAAGTTTCTTGAAAATAATCCCCTCACATCCTGGGGCCTTTTACAGCATTTACAAGCTTTGCTAATTATAAACTTTGTTTTTAGTTTATAAAAATGTATTTCACATTGGAAGTTTGTAAAGTTGAGCTTCACAAACAAACTTAAATATTTACAAATTAAACTTTATAGAATTTACAAGTGTTTTGTTTCACAGTCAAATTTAATTTCACATATTAGTAAAGTAATGCATTCATTTACAAATGGCTTAAGGCTTATAAAGGAAGCTATATTTATTATTTTAGCCCAAAACAAAACAGATAAAAAGGTATGCCTGCAACGTTTGGTAAGTACACATTAAAATATCACTGAAAAATATATAGAATGCTATTTAGCAGCTGTTTCAGTAGTTCAGTATAATGAGGGAAGGTAAAAGACAAACATTTAAGCATTAGAATTCATGTTATGGCTTCTCATCTGTTTGTGAATACAATGAGAAGTTTAGAACGAATCTTTTAGAAATAGAATTACTATTGAAAAATAGTGGACATCACATTCATGCAATATGTAAAAGTGCCGCCTTAACCAAAAACTCTGATGGTACATTTCAATCCAAATAAAACAGCTACATTACACATTTCGTTATAGATACAAAGGGAACAGTGATAGTCAAATGTTTAAGAACTGGACGCTATATGCTGGCCTTAAAACTCATACTGTTTCCATGCAGTTACGAGAAACAACTGAAAATCGACAACAGTTTAAAAAAAATGACAAGTATTAACAATTCGAACCTTTAATAAAGTATCTCAGAAACGGTTTGTGCAACAGAAAAGCTTATTTTGCGTGTGTTAAAGAGGTTTACATTTTTTGTATGGCGTGTTTTCGTTTATTACTTAACGTTTACAGTTATACAGGATTATATAAAATTCCTTCGGAATTAAGAGGATTTCAAAGGCTATTCCCAGAAAATTCAAGATATACATTCTATTTATCATGTAAATATCTTTAATATATGATATTTTAATTAAAATGGTTTGAACCATTCTTTAAAAAATCAAAATTTTCGAAAAATGTTCCATTTGGGAGTGGGAGATTTTCTTAAAAATCTTTGTGCCACATTATTGGAAGGTACTGAATCTAAATACCAAGTCTGCTGTTTATTTGACTTTGAGTAATGCTGTTCAAAGAGACACACAGGGATATTTTTCTAAAAAGGCTTTTTTATATTCAGTGGGCCTCAAAACATGTACTTCCGGTGAAATTTCAGTATCAAATGTTTCTGTGGAAAGCAATATGTTCTCTACCTGCTATGTATGTGGTAGAGAAAGTAAAAAGAGGGGGGGAACTATGTGTTGCTTTGCACTGGTTGGGAAATGGCAATAGTAGACATAAGACTTTGGAGTTGTTATTTTATTCGTCCCTAATTTTGTCTAAACCAACAACTTTATTTCCATTTGTGACCTTAATGACGTCATATTTAAAGCGAATATCCCGAGTTCGCGTTTAGAGCGCTCAACGCAATGTACATCCGTAAACAAAAAAAAAAGACATCCCCAGATTCCATGTGACGATCGGAGGGCTTCAAGTACCTTCGTAACAGTTGTGTTCACAACGCACATGGAGGAACTGTAGAATGGTCTCTGCCCTGTGAGCCCAACGGTCAACTATAGTGGTGTTTCTCGGTGGTGACGCTTATAAGTATTGAAGACAGAGCATGGGAAAACGTTTCGCTTGCCGAGAGGTTAAGAATGTATCGCTTTTACTCATAAGTTCCTCGGTTTAAATCAAGCATGTTGTAGCGGAAAACGTCGTTAGGCGACATTTGTAGCGGGAAATCGTCGATCCTTAGGTTGTTGTGGTCTTCGGCAGTGTTCTTCCTCGGCTATTGGTGCTCGTCGGTTGTTGCTTATTCCATTCCTAACTATATCTAATTATTAATTCTCAGGTTATAGTGGGTGAGGCAAGTTTAAGAAATACACTGCAATTTTCCCTTAATCAATGAAGTTTATTCACAATTGAAATAATTATGAGCGCCTAGCTTTTCCCATTATTATAATGCCACCACTTTAAATTAGTCAGGAGCCTAGCTGTCTGCACACGCACTCCCACCCTTGTGCATCTGTAGCACCTCGTGTCGACGTGAATTCTTGAAGAATTGTGATAGAGAGAGTGAGCTCTGAGGCCTTGCCTGTCCTTATATACGGGAGCCTAGTGACGCTCACCTCTGTGTTTAAAATGTAACGACGTTTCCTATTGGCCCTCAGACTGCGTTACCTTAACATGTATGAGAATGTGTGGCTTCAGATCCGTGCGCTTAAGCGCCATCTTGGAGCTTTGTGAAGCTAGTTCCATATCTCCGTTACTTTCTTTTCTCTATCTGTCTGTTTCTATTTCTCCGTACCGTTACCGGTTCCCTGCCTGTTGGCTTAGTGAAAGGTATGCTCTTTATGTTTTCCTGGAAGTTTTGCTAGCTCGCCTGTATCTTACAATCAGCTCTGTACAAATGTTAGATAATGAATATTTTAACATGTTAGTGACTTAAATTATTACTGTACAATTCTTATATGTATGGTTCCCCTTTCATATGTACAATTCCTATATATGTATAATGTATCCCCTTTCAATGTTATTGCTATTTTTATGTTGTTAATTTTATGACTGGGAGTGCAGAACATAATATTGCATTAATATAACTTTAGCATTTTAAGTTTTAGGCATATCTATCCACACAAAAACACAATTCTGTGCAAGTAAACTATTGTGTTCTAAACTAAAACACATAAAAAATAAACAAAATTAATATTGGGTGTATGAGCTCTGAGCACGTATAACTGCCCTAATTTTCGGGGTATACATGAAATTAAATTCCTGTAGTAACATGGACAAGAAGCTACAACATACCAGGCTTCTTGGATTTGTGCCCAGAAACCTATACCAATACAACAATTCCATCAGGATATCTCATCCTCACAGAGGGAATCAAAATATTCGCAAGTATTACCGTGTATTGCGTACTGTTCAGTGTAACGTCAAGCTTAGATCTTGATGAAATTGTGAAGCCATGTATTTTGCGTCGTAATAACTATCCTATTATGAAATTTACCAATGCCGTGCATGAAATGGAGTTTATCAAAAACAGTAATCATTATGTGTTCATTAAACATTATTAACAGAAAAAGAAGTGTTTTCTACATGCAAGAAGCGAACCTGCGGTCTTAAACACAGAAGTACCATACCTTTACCACAACCTACTGAGAAGACGCATGGAAGGTAGCATGTTTTATAATGCCGTACAACAACTTGCTGCATCGACTACACAACTGTATTGCGTATGGTGTAAACAAGGCGCTGTGCCATGTAGGACCTAGAAAAATTTGGTATTCAACATATAAATTATGTTTCTTTGTCCATGGGTGTACATTTTAGTAAATAAAGTACATTTAACAAAGGACTATCAAATCAAAGCTCATCAGTATAGCCAATATACTACAAGATGGGAATTTTTAATTGCGTGTTCTCAATATCTGACATCTTTTAATCTTCAAATACAATCAATTAGCTTTGCTATCATATCTTTCATATTAAAGATACGCATATTGTTATGAAATATACCAGAGGTATGGAGACTTAAACATAGATTTTAGCGGTTTTTGTAGCGCGTGATGTTTACGTTTGTCAATTGCTTATCTAGATTTTAAAGTTTCTCAAGTTAACATTTTTTTTTGTGAAACAGAGTGTACAAACATTTGTAATCTTTTTCCTTGTTATTCGTAAATTGTTATGTAAGTTGTACGAGTTGTACTCCAAAACTAAGGTCCAGTGAATAATATTTAATGGGTGGTAGGCCTGATTGACGTTTGACACCTGCAGCGCTGTCTACTGACTCCTGAAGAACCTACCGTAGTGTTGGTGTGACGCAGTAGGCGTTTGCCGGTCGGTGAGAGCAGATCGCCATGGCCGCGACAATCGTAGATCTCCCTGTTGTGAAGTGCGCAGTGTGATTAGATTTTTGCTGGCAAAAGGATCGTCAGCTGCGGACATCCATCGTGAGTTATGCCTCGTGTGTGGACCAGACATGAGTGACAAGCAGGTTCGACACTGGTGTCGAGAATTTCGAAATGGCCGCACCAATGTGCACGATAAACAGCGGAGTATTAGGCCCAGTATTCGGACCGACGACATCGTTGAGCAAGTGAACCAGAAACTTCGAAGTGATCGGCGTTTGACGATTAGTAGCCTAGCTGATGAATTCCCAAATGTTGCTCGAACCTCACTTTACAGGATTGTCACTGAACAGCTTGGATATGGAAAATTTGTGGGAGGTGGGTGCCAAAACTGCTCACCGGTCAGCACAAAGAGCAACGAATGCGTAATGCGCGACTGTTTTTGGAGCGCTATGGACAAGAATGGAGATTGTATGCTTTCCCTCATTGTTACGGGCGACGAGACATGGATAGCGTACACCAACGCAGAATCGAAACAACAGTTAATGCAGTGGCGCCGTTCCGGTTCACCCAAACCAAAAAGGTGTAAGCAATCGACGTACACGAATTGCAAAATTATGGCTACGGTGTTTTGTGACAAAAAAAGGGCGTCCTTTTGATTGATTTCATGGACCTTTGGCTAACATTTACAGCTGACGTGTACTGTGCAACGCTTACCAAACTGAGACGTGCGATCCAAAATGACGCCGCAGGAAACTGCCGTCTAGCATCATCCTCCTGCACGACAACGCTCGCCCGCACACCGCTGTCAAAACCAAAAGTGAAGAAGCAAGAGCTTCGTTGGGAACTCTTTGACCACCCTCAGCACAGTCCCGACCTGGCAGCAAGCGACTATTTCCTTTTCTTGCATTTGAAACGGTGACTGGGTGGACAACGATTTCAAACCGACGATGAACCCAAGACGAATACAAACTGGTTAAGTCCCAGGCGGCAGACTTCTATGCCGAGGGGTTATAGAAGCTGGTGCAGCGTTACAGCAAGTGCATAGATGTGAACGACGATTGTGTGGAGAATTATATACGTAGGGTCATACTACTATCAATAAAAACCTTGTCTCGTGAGCGATGTTGTTATTATGACCAAACGGAAATTAGTTTTGGAATGCGCCTCGTGAATATTGTGAAACAGGGCTCTGGTAAATACTGAAATTGAATAATGAAATAGTTTTGTTATATTGCTATTTGCCCCACGATTTGGGAGCCAATTTGAAGAAGGTTTGTTGCTGCTATGTATGGAAAGTCAGTTTGAAGAAGATGTATTATATTTCAACTGTTGGGGAGCCGAACTTGAAGTAGTTGCAACCGCACGTATGGTAAACAGATTCCGATAGCCTTTGCCCCAAAAATGTTTAAAAAATATTAACTTTATAATTTTGACTGTTTCTTTAAATATTATATATTTATGTTTGCCTCGCCTGCGTCAGTATTCATATTTTTAGAGACATGAATGTCTTAGCAGGGAGTGGTGCGACTGAAGAATATAGGCTTACACAGATTATAATTTTACATCACTCCTTTTATTAATGCTTGATAGAATTTAAATAACACTTCACTGATATATAGAGAGAGAGAGAGCTGTGAGATTTTTTTATTAATTACTTGTACTTGTAAACACATACACTATTTTTGTCTCACACAAAATACGTATTAGATTTCTCGAGGACGCATCTCGCGTCCGGTTAGGAACACCGTCTACAAGCAACTGACTTCTGAATTTGTAAATTTTGCTCCATTTTAGTTTCTGATTGGCTAATCCTAGTCCAATAGAATACCTTCATTTAACTAAAGCTTTTTCTGGCTGTTGATTGGCTATTTTATAAGCTGTCACAAAAATTACATTATTGTTGCTCCAAGAATTACCAGTAGCATTTAAACTTTCTAATTCATTATTGTCTCAAGGTTACCTCATTGACACCAACTTTTAATCTATTATTCTCACAGCTCCTACATTATTAAATTACATAATACATTCACATAATATATTGAACATGTATACAATAATATAAAAATAAAGAATGACTGTAATATACACTTTTTATATATTGTTACAAACACATATTACTTTAAGGCGGGCTGCTTTTGAATTTATATATTATATAATTAGACTGGAATCATATAAGTGTAAAAAATACTGCCTCAATAATACGCAGATCATTTTCTAAAAATCATTTCTGGGAGTTCAATGGACTTCAAAACATGAATTTTTGGCTGGAATACAATACTTCCTCTACTTCTATAGTTAACATATAGAGATAGTAAGAATTATTGATTAGCTCATGAGTCAACCTTGGGTTAATTCGCCACAGCGTTTCGAATTGGTATATTGTTTTTAGTACTTGCGTGTCTGCGTAACAATTATTTCGAACAGATTTGACCTTCACTGAAACTTTTTGTGGGTTCCGTAACGCATTACTTCTGACGCAGGATCTTACAACGATCAGTAGCCAATGGCTGTGATGAATGTGTCATTTGCAGAACCTTGCAACCTCACTCAAGCAATTTGCATGTACATTAAAGACTACTAAAGAGAGTAAAACATAGGATGATTTATGCATAGCTAAAAAAACCACTTGATCTATATTCTGAGTGGATAATTAAAGCGATTTCTCTGCGCAGTTGTTTGCAATAGTTTTATTACGGTTCTCATACAATACAGGTATATGGTCTCAGAAGTATAATAATCGAAGGTGGAAGAAAGTAATGCCATTATGGATATTATCCATCGTACCAACTTAAAAAAATTGACGTGTTACACTCACATGACTTTCTCTACTCTTCTACAACCTATTTTTACAAACGCTTATTCTCCATATGCTTCATGTTAATCGAGATGTTAATCTTATTGCTAATTTTCTTGTAGGTGCGAGGGTAATATGATAGGCTTAAACACCTGGTTGCTATGTGGCGCATTCCATTCTCTTTGCATATCCAGTACGTAAAAAAATGAATAACGAATTCCCATTTGAGAAAAAGTATTGGAAAATTTAAGGGAATAACAAGCAATATCTCCGAAATGGTTCACTCAACAAAAAAATGTATATGACGTAAATTTTTTATTTTAACGCGATCTACAGTTTTTGTGTAGTAAACTTTTGTCTATCTCTTATGGTTTGCCAGTTATGCAAAAGTCGTTCACAATGAAGAATACTTTTGGAGACATTCCCAGAAAATTCGAGATATACATTTTATGTGTCATGAAAATATCTTAAAAATATGATATTTTATCAAAATCGTTAGCGCCATTTTTGAGAAAATTAAAAGTATCTGGAAGATACGGGACCTAAATACCAAGTTTGGTGTTTATCCAACTGTTCGATTCTGAGTTATGCTGTTCACAGACACACACACGAACATGTTTCCATAAATGCTATTTTTGGATTCAGGGGATCTCAAAACATGTATTTCCGGTGAAATCTCGGTATCGAACTTTTGGGTGGAATACAATACTTCCCCTACTTACTATGCGTAGTAGAGAAAGTAAAAATGTGATACATTCACATGACTTTCTCCAGCCTCTATGGTTTATTAGTGGGTATACAAACTATTCTTACTAAAGCGTATTACTTTCTCTATACGTATAGTAAATAGGAGAAGTATTGCATTCCACCCAAAAATTCGATACCGATATTTCACCGGGAGTACATATTTTGAGGTGCCTGAATACAAATATACCATTTTTGGAAACATGTCCAAACTCAGATAAATACCAACCTTGGTATTTGAGATTAGTATATTCCAAAGATGTGACATGCAGATTTCCAAGATCCCTTACCCCAGACTACCCTTTACATGGAGATTTTTTGAATTGTTTCATTTTATCAAAAAATGGCTCTAACGATTTTGATTAAAATATATGTTTAAGATGGCAAATGGAAAGTGGGAATATCTCAAAAGTCTTCTTCATTCCGAAGGACTTTCTCATAACTGGAAAACTGTAAGAGATAGACAAAATGTTATTACACAAAAAATTAGATCTCGTTAAAACACACAGTTTACGTAATATACATTTTTTTGTAGAATGAACCATTACTGATATAATCCCTGCTATTTGTTTGAATTTTCCAATATTTACACTTCTGCTGAAATGGGAATTCGTTATTCATTTTTTATATCCTGGACGTACAAAGAGAATGGAATGCGTCATATAGCAACCAACGCTTAAAATATTTGACTATCGCTTAAAGCCTACCATATTCCCCTGTATGTACAAGAAAATTAGCGATAAGATAGTTTCTGTAAATGTTTATCGAGATTAACTTGCAGTAGATGGAGAATAAACGTTTGTAAAAATAGTTTGTACAAGATTAGGGTAAGTCAGTGAGTGCAACACATTCGATTTTTTTTCATTTTTGAGTTATTCTGTTCACACACAGATACAGACTTTTCAAAAAGTTATTTTTCCGTCTTTTTGGGACTCTAAAGCATGTATTTTGAGGCAATATTTTATATCACAACACTGTTAATGCCAGAGTGATTGTAGTGTAAACTAACATTATTGTATGACAATGATTTTAGATGTTTGTTAGCCATAAGCATTGTTAGGAAATAAGTTTACACGGTCTCACTGAAACTGACAATAGAGTGGGTAACAATGAAGCGAAGGGGTGAGTTGTTTATCACTAAGAAGAGACAAACAAATGATAGCGTGCCTTTCTTTAGAAATGGAGGGAATATCTTCCATAGAGCATATGTGTTAGTAATTATGATTGGCTGACAAAGCAGACGCTAATGTTGGCGCGATTTAGTAACCAATAGCACCTCTATTATAATGTTTAGGCATTTCGGGGTGAGGGAGTATAAATTCTTGAGCCAAAAGCAAGTATCGCGCAGTTCTAAGAAATCTTTCGCGATGTACACGTCACGCAGTCTTGAAGAATCTGAAGTGTACATTATACAGTTTGCAAGAGTCTCTCGCGTCGTAAAGTTATTTACAAAATGTGAAGTACGCAGCAACTAATACGACAGTAATTACACTCGGAAATATAACAGTTTCAGTCAGGCGTGTATAAAGATTACAGATGTGAACTATTAAGTGTGACGGCAATAAAAGTGTGAAAACAAATTCTTTTATTAACTCCTTTCCGTTTACACGCCCTGCTCAGAGATATTTGCTCGACTGAGTAATAACAGCTAGCCGGAGGACAAAGAACCCAAATTTAAAAAAAAATGAAACAATAACAGGCGCTCAGCAAATAAGAAAATAAGATAACACGAACAGATTACCGCGACAATTTCCAGTGATATTTCGTTTTGTACCTTCTGAAGGAATTCAATACTGCTTCTGCTTCTTATAGGTAGGCGGTAGAGAAGTAAAAAATTGATACTATAATTGTGATTACTGTAATTGATTTCCCCGTGCTCTTCTAACACATTTCTTCCTATATTTTGCTTCTAAAGTGCGAACTAAAGCTGTGTATATTTTGTTCCAGGTCGAAGGAACATTCTCAAGTCCATAAGTGGGACGTTCCGTGCTGGGGAGTTGACGGCGATCTTGGGTCCTTCTGGTGCAGGCAAATCCACTCTTATGAACATCCTCGCTGGATATGTGTAAGTATACATGATGTTTTATATATATATATTAATATATCATAATATATACATACATTGGTGGGCAAAACCTAAGGACGAGATGGATAAAGTAACATAACATATGAACTATTTGGTGGAAGTAGATGAAGGTGTAGAAGCATGTTGCTAGAGGTCTCTCACACGTACACAGAGAGCTGGACGTCACATGGCGTGAGTGTAGCGAGCCTATAGTCCCAAATGGGTCTGGTCCTGCAACACGGGACAGTTGACGAAACAGGACAAGACGGTGTGTAGCAATTAGCGAGCTGTTACGGTGCACTGTAGTAGCGTTCTTCATTGCAACATGACCCGGAGACACCATTTGGATGACTTCACAAGGGGAAGAATCATCGGGAAACTGGAGGAAAGGCGAAGTATGACGAGTGTTGCTCAGGAGTTTGGAATTGCTCACAGCATTGTTTCACGTGCATGGGGAACCTTCCAAACCACAGGCCCTGCTGTCCCAAGTAGAGGTGGTGGTCGATCACGCTCAACTACAGCAGCAGATGGTCGCTACATTGTGCAACAGGAAGGGAAGGAAGACGCCACGGGAGAGGTCCGTAACAAAAGCAATACTTCTTATACCTCTGATTTATACATTTTACTCTCATTTTATTTTATAATATTTTATCACATTATGTGACATTTATTGTCAATATGTATTATTTATTTTATCCCCCTTGTATCCACAAATAAATGTGTAATTACACCATTTCTGCAAAGCTTTATCTCGATTAGCATGCAGTAGATATATATTATACACACTGGTGTGCAAAACCTAAGGACGAAAGTAATCTTCGCATGCTGTGACACTGCCAAGTAACACTCGATGAAAGTTGAATTATACATAGAGGGAACTGCTAGAGGCAACTAAACGAAATATGCAATGAGAAGAACAGAAATGCCACTTTTATTCATAGACAATAAGCTACACTAAAGTCAACACAACATATGATGGCTCTCTAGATTTACAGAAACAGATACATGGTGCTTAAAAGAGTGCATGATCACCACGGACAGCAATGCATGCTCTATCGTGCTCTCACGCTGGCCACAAGGTTGGTAAGCAGTTCTTGTGGTAGGGCGTTCCATTCCTTCACCAACGCTGTTAACAACTTTTGGATGGTCGTTGGTGAATGTGGATGTGCTGCAATGCGTCTCCCCAAATAATTCCACACATGTTCGATGGGATTTAAATCGGGGGAACGGGCAGGCCAGTCCATTCACTGAATTTTCTCGTTCCAAGAGATCGACCACCTGCGCTGAAATCAGGGCCGACTGCACCCCTGAGAAGACGCACATGGGAAAGGAGTACAGTATCACAATAACGTTTATCAATGAGCGTACCGTGTTCAAAGATTTGGAGTTCGGTGCGCCCACGCAACATTATGCCTCCCCAAACCATAACAACCAGGCCACCAAAAAAATCATGTTAAAGGATGTTCCTGGGTTCATTACGTGTTACCACCTCTCGCCAGATGAGGGTACGTCGAGAATCACTACTTAGACTGAATCTGCTCGCATCCGAGAAGAGCACGCGACCCCATTCCTCGTTAGTCCAATTTTGATGCTCTTGGGACCATTGCAAACGATGCCGCCGATGTGCGGATCTCAGTGGAACACAACGTACTGGACGTCGGGCAAAGAGACCATCTCTGTGGAGTCAACGTACCACTGTGTATCGTGAGATTGCGTGCCTAGCTGTCCTGTTAAATGTGGTGCAATTGCACCCGCTGTTTTGCGTGGGTCACTTCTTGCCTATTGCACAATGTAGCGGTCATCTGCTGCTGTAGTTGAGCGTGGTCGACCACCGCCTCTCCTTGGGACAGCAGTGCCTGTGGTTTGGAAGGTTCCCCATGCACGTGAAACAATGCTGTGAGCAATTCCAAACTCCTGAGCAACACTCGTCACACTTCGCCCTTCTTCCTTCTTCATCTTCCCGATGAATCTTGCCCGTGTGAAGTCATCCAAATGGTGTGTGCTGGGCATGTTGCAATAAACACCACTACAGTGCACCGTAACAGCTCGCTAATTGCCACACACCGTCTTGTCCTGTTTCGTCAACTGCCCCGTGTTGCGGGACCAGACCCATTTGGCACTATAGGCTCGCTACACTCACGTCATGTGACGTCCAGCTTTCCGTGTACGTGTGAGAGACCTCTGGCAACATGCTTTCGCACCTTCATCTACTTCCACCAAGTAGTTCATTTGTTATATTACTTTTTCCATCTCGTCCGTAGGTTTTGCACACAGTGTGGTAATTACCTTTTTCTGTTTCCTATTTTACTTACAAATTCCATTGTTTAAACCCAATAATTCATTTTATATCAATAATATTAATAATAATCTTTGTTTTATATTCGACGGTATATTAACAATTATATATATTGAATATATTCCTTTAAGCAATCCCAAGATTCGTCCTCCTTGAACATTTTTGCAAGAATATCTAAAAAATTGAAAGTTGTTTATTTTACATTTGGTTGCTATGTTTAGGGAAATAAATCCTATTTATTTACAAATTATTTGCATTGAATACAAATAAAGAATAACATTACTAATTCCTTATTTTATATATTTACACCTTAAATTCTCTTTAAATGCCTGTTTTCAGTTGTGTATTTATTTCTCTAAAGGCTTTATTTTACGTTCGTTTTGCATAACGTATTTTCCCTTAAAACGGCATTCAATTGCCTTCCACGCGTTTCTTTCATGTAAAAAAATTAATTTATTACATAAAACTCCTTTGAAAGCATTCCAAGTCCTTTTTACACAATACTTCCTAGTAATTTACAATTAAAAATGTTAAGAGAATAATATATAACCTTATAATACATTAAGCATTGTCTATCTCCTTGAATTACAATTCTGGTATCCTTTATATGAATTTAATTTCACATTCACTTTCAACTCATTTAATTTCTGCGTCAGAAATATTAACAAGACAACTAACATGGTATGGAAATGTAATGAAAGATTAACAAGGTTGCTATATGAGTGGAATTACAAGTAGGGGAAAAGAGGAAAACAAAGACAAGAAAGCTATGCAGAGAAGATGATTAAGAGAAGAACAGTGTAGGGAAGGAAGGAACGAAATGGTTTTGCGCAAAGAGAGAAATGAGTAACATTAACGACATTTATATCGTTGAATGACGAGAAAATCAGTGAAGATATTGAATAAACGATGTTAAATACTAAGCTAGTATACATGATCGCAAAACTATTTAAAATCAACAGAAATTTAAAAGTAGTTTATAACCAAAAATTCGATACCGAATTTTCACCAGAAATATATGTTTTGAGACCCCCTGAATCAAAAAAAGCATTTTTGGAAACATGTTCGTGTGTGTGTCTCTGTGTGTGTCTATGAACAGCACAACTCAGAAACGAACAGTCGGATAAGCACCAAACTTGGTATTTAGGTTCAGTATCTTCCAGGGATGCGACATGAAGGTTTTCAAGAAAATTCCCCCCATCCCAGATTACCCTTTACATGGAACATTTTTCGAAAATTTTAATTTCTCAAAAATGGCTCTAACGATTTTGATTAAAATATCATATGTTTAGAATATTTTCATGACAATTTTCTGGGAATGTCTCCAAAAGTATTCTTCATTGTGAACGACTTTTGTATAACTGGTAAACCATAAGAGATAGACAAAATTTTACTACACAAAAAATATAGATCGCGATAAAATACACAAATTTTGTTGAGTGAATCATTATCGAGATATTGCTTGTTATTCCCTTAAATTTTCCAATACCTTTTCTCAAATTTGTTATTCATTTTATTTGTCCTGGTAATGCAAAGAGAATGGAATACTCCACATAGCAACCAGCTTTTAAAAGATTTGACTATCGCTTAAAACCTACCATATTCCCCTTGAGCCTATAAGAAAATTAGCAATAACATTAACATCTCGATTAACATGAAGCATATGGAGAGGTTTTAAAGGCTTTGAAATGAAATTTGGTGGCCTTGCATGTATAATGCACGGTATAAATTTGAAATAAATATATAGTAATTATGGAAATTAGCATTTCGCTTGTATGTACCTACCCTTAAGAAGAGATAGGTGTGAAAGCTTTTTTATGAAAAGCAGTAGGGTGAGTGTAGATTTTGATAAAAATATGTTGATCTCAGAAAAACATTGCTGGCCTGCAGAACACATTTAAAGAGCCAACTTGAGTTACAATTGACGCACGATGTTTTGTCAGGAATAACCAAAGTTGTAGTGCATTAAACCAAAGACGGTTTTTTCTCCGCTTGAGTGAATTTTCTGTCCGTTCTCGAACCGTAGCGGAGAAACGTTCCGCTTGATTGATGTTCAGCAGGAACCTTGGGGCCTCTTCCGTCCTAATACCTACATCTAGTTACGTCACTGCCAGGATCTCCTTTTCTACATTTAACATTTTCCGTGGCACATTACGTAACTTGCAGGTTGTTGAAAAGTTTCACAACACGTGGCGTTAGAAGTTCGCTTTCCACAGTTTAACCTATTCCATACTTGCTCATGTGGAGAGCAGAAGATGTTTTTATGTAATTTAATTCTGTGTTGATATTTCTTGCGTTAGATATTAACCAATCCAATTTATTGACAATTTATTGATATGCATGCTCAATTTAAGTGAAAACATTCTTTGGTTTAAGCTTCAGGTCAAAGAATCTCTTAATTTCACTTCTTGCTTTTGAGATTATATCCCTGGATTCAATAACACATCGTGGAGAGAGTGATTTGCTTTTAAAAACATCTGATGTGTTACACTCACATGACTTTCTCTACTCTTGTACAAACTATTTTTACAAACGCTTATTCTCCATATGCTTCATGTCAATCGAGATATCGAGATGTCAATCTTATTGGTAATTTTCTTGTAGATGCAAGGGGAATTGCTAGGCTTTAAGCGATAGTCAAATATTTTAAGAACTGGTTGCTATGTAGAGTATTGCATTCTATTTGCTTACCAGGACAAAAAATGCATAACAATTTGAGAAAAAGTACAAGTATTGGAAAATTTAAGGGAATAACAAGCAATATCTCGAAAATGGTTCACTCAACAAAAAAAAATATATGGCATAAATTGTGTATTTTAACGCGATCTACATTTTTTGTGTAGTAAAACTTCTATCTCTTATGGTTTACCAGTTATCAAAAGTCGTTCACAATGAAGGATACTTTTGGAGACATTCCAAGAAAATTCAAGATATACATTTCATTTGTCATGAAAATATCTTAAACATATAATATTTCAATCAAAATCTTAGAGCCATTTTTGAGAAATTAAAATTTTCGAAAAATGTTCCATGTAAAGTGTAATCTGGGCGGGGAGATTTGCTTTAAAACCTTCGTGTCGCATCTCAGAAGATACTGAACCTAAATACCAAGTTTGGTGTTGATCCGACTGTTCGTTTCTGAGTTATGCTGTTCACAGACACACACACGGACATGTTTCCAAAAATACTTTTTTGGATTCAGGAGGTCTCAAAACATATATTTCCGGTGAAATCTCGGTATCGAATTTTTGGGTGGAATACAATACTTCCCCTATTTACTATACGTAGTAGAGAAAGTGAAAAAACCATATACAAGTATTTAAAACATCCCCTTGTCCAGCGAAGCGTAATAATTTTGCGTTGACCTCAAATTTATAATACATCAAATTTTCAGTGCAGTAGATGAATAAACATTACATGTAAAATGAATGAGAATTCCGTTTTATAAGAATCCTTTAACTGTTACACTGCTCTCTGTCACACATTCGTCGTATTACAACAAAAGTATTAAAGCAAAGAACACCACTTCCCAGGATGTACATGACTTCTAGTCGATATTTTATGCCTCATAACTTGAACTCTAAACAAAAACTGTCACAAAAGGTAGGAAACTTACACCTCACAGCCATAGAATGCAAACAACAAAACAATTTTCATGACAGGCTCAATTCACGTCGTCCATTACCGAATGTTCGCGCTCATTTACTTTATTACTGGAGGTCACCAGCGGCGCAATAAAACTTTAAATTAACATTTTGTTGCAGCCCAGTAAAGACGAGAGCATGATCATGAAAGGACAGACATACAAATAAGCTGTGGTCTATCACAGCAGTGTACACCGATTAACGTAGCACATTCAGTCTATAATCTTAAGTTACAGTATAATACAATATAATTTAATGCTTTGTCATGTCTGTGGTGACAATCTTTAACGCTTTGAGTATGCACAGAAACTCTTAAAAACTTCCTCCTTTGCCGTAAAGTCTTAAAAAGGTCTTCGATCTCGTATACTTTACAGGAAACCCTTAAAAGTTGGCAAGCATACATTCTCAACTGTTTATGAGCGAGCGCGCTTGTTTATGTGTACCATGTAAGTTGAAACTGTACAATATCTCCAAAACTAAGCGTTGTAGAAAGAAATACCTTTGATAAAAGTTGCTTGATATTATGGGGGAAGGTGAATGACATTGGTCGTGATTTGTTTGGAGGACATTATGATGTTCTTTTAGGGGCAATTCATCTTTTTCAATGGGAACCTACATTTTGTATGTTGTGTTACACTCACATGACTTTCTCTACTCTTGTACAAACTATTTATACAAACGCTCATTCTCCATCTTCTTCATATTAATCGAGATAACATTTGCAGAATCTATCTTATTGCTAATTTTCTTGTAGATGTAAGGGGAATATATATTTACAAGGGCAATATAGAAATACAGTAGCCTTTAAGCACATACATATCTCTTAATAACTGGTTGCTAGGTGCAGCACCATTCTCTTTGCCACAGGTTAATACTCTTTGCATATCCAAGACAAAAAAATGAATAACGAATTCCCATTTGAGAAAGTAAGTATTGAAAACTTTAAGGGAATAACAAGCAATTTCTCGAAAATGGTTCACTCAACAAAAAAAAAGTATGACATAAATTGTGTATCTTAACGCGAGCTACATTTTTTGTGTAGTAAAATTTTGTCTATCTCTTATGGTTTACCAGTCGTTCATAATGAAGAATACTTTTGGAGACATTCCATGAAAATTCCAGATATACATTTCATTTGTCATGAAAATATCTTAAGCATATGATATTTTAATCTAACTCGTTAGAGCCATTTTTGAGAAAATTAAAATTTGCGAAAAATGTTCCATGTAAACGGTAATCTAGAGTGGGGGGTTTTCTTGAAAACCTTCGTGTCGCATCTCTGGAAGATACTGAACCTAAATACCAAGTTTGGTCTTTATCCGACTGTTCATTTCTGTGTTATGCTGTTCACAGTCACACACACGGACATGTTCGCAAAAATGCTTTTTTTTGTTTCAGGGGATCTGAAAACATATATTTCCGGTGAAATCTCGGTATCGAATTTTTGGGAGGAATACAATACTTCCCCTACTTACTATACGTAGTAGAGAAAGTAAAACTGTTGGTTCTCAATTATGAAAAGTAACTTGACCCTCAAATGACCATTCATGGATTATGCAACCATTCATTGCGCTCTTCGTGCACAGCCATTCATAATTTTCGTTGTTATTTACGTAGGTGTAAGAACAGTTGCAAAGTGTCTTATACAAATGTTTAGTTTTTTTATGATGAGTGAGAAAACAACATAAAAATGTATTTTCCCATTTTAAAAAATTAATTTACCTTAAAATGACCATCATAACGTCCTCCAAACAAAACACGACATTTAGTTTACCCCATAATAACAATCAACTTTTATTCAAAACATTTCTTTCTACAACGCTTAGTTTTGGATATATTGTACAGCCTCAACTTAATGGTCAAGCTTATATATTTTTATTTATTTATTTATTCGAAGAGTATATTGGGAAGATATTCTAACTATGCCCCACAATGCGCCGGGATGGATGAAGTGAAGGGAGACACCGGGCAGCCAGAACCAGGAGTGACGGCACAGTAATGACAGTGTCTCTACGGTTTCCAGATTGAGACTCCGCTATAGTCGGACAGTGAGACCGGGGACCCCTGCTTCACATAGAGGGTCTAATACCCCGCTCCGAAGGGCGGTCCGTTTATCCTCGGCTGCCCAGGGACGGAGAAAGTTCCCAGTGAGCATCGTTTTGCCATGCTACGCCGCACCGAACACCATCGCCGATACTTCCAAGTCTAAAACAGACTAATGGGATGAAGGAAGAGGGACAGGAAATTCCGAGGGCTCAAAAAGCGACTCCAGTAGTCGCTGACGACCTGGGTAAACCCCCGAAAAAATTTGCCGCCTAGCCATCCCGCTTCGGTTAATTGGATATTAGTCTTCATGAACGGCACTACAACGTGTGTTAGATACACTAATGATTAGTGCGTCGAGTTGCTACTTACACTTAGTGTGAATAATACTAAAACAATGTCTTTCAAGCATGGTTCATTTTTAGGCAGGGAGGTATACTGACATGCATAAAACGTGGCCTATAATGGAATGCATCTATTTATGTTGCTACTGATAAATCTAGCCCCACACTTGGCCTGCGCGACCTCCTCTATTCCAGTATAATTTTTTGCCATTGAATTGGCAGAGTACTTTATCTCGTCAAAAATATGGCTGAACTGCCGAAGGGAAACATTTCAAGCAGTCATGTTCTCAAAGCGGAGTTCTGTTAAGGCATGTTTCGTTGAATTTTGGCTCCAAAATAAAATATAATAAAAACGTACACACGAAGGTTAATTCTTTTTAGTTTCCCTACTACGTATAGTAAATAGGGGATGTATTGTATTCCACCCAAAAGTTCGATACCGAGATTTCACCGGAAATACATGTTTTGAGGCCCCCTGAATCCAAAAAAAGCAGTTTTGGAAACATGTCCTTGTGTGTGTCTGTGAACAGCATAACTCAGAAACGAACAGTCGGATAAACACCAAACTTGGTATTTAGGTTCAGTATCTTCCAGAGATGCGACACGAAGGTTTTCAAGAAAATCCCTCCACCACAGATTACCCTTTACATGGAACATTTTCGGAAATTTTTAATTTTCTCAAAAACGGTTCTAACGATGTTAATTAAAAGATCATATGTTTAAGATACTTTTATGACAAATGAAATGTATATCTCGAATTTTCTGGGAATGTCTCCAAAAGTATTCTTCATTGTGAACAGCTTTTGCATAACTGGTAAACCATAAGAGATAGACACAATTTTACTACACGAAAAATGTAGATCGCGTTAAAATACACAATTTATGTCATATACATTTCTTTTGTTGGGTGAACCGTTTTCGAGATATTGATTGTTATTTCCTTAAATTTTCCAATACTTGTACCTTTTCTCAAATTCGTTATTCATTTTTACTTTCTCTACTACGTATAGTAAGTAGGGGAAGTATTGCATTCCACCCAAAAATTCGATACCGAGATTTCACCGGAAATATATGTTTTGAGATCTCCTGAATCCAAAAAAAGCATTTTTGGAAACATGTCCGTGTGTGTGTCTGTGTGTGTGTGTGTGTGTCTGTGTGTGTGTGTGTGTCTGTGTGTGTGTCTGTGTGTGTGTCTGTGAACAGCATAACTCAAAAACGAACAGTCGGATAAGCACCAAACTTGGTATTTAGGTTCAGTATCTTCCAGAGATGCGACACGAAGGTTTTCAAGAAAATCCCCCCACTCCAGACTACCCTTTACATGGAAAATTTTTCGAAAATTTTAATTTTCTCAAAAATGGCTCTAACGATTTTGATGAAAATATCATATGTTTAAGATAATGTCATGAGAATTGAAATGTATATCTCGAATTTTCTGGGAATGTCTCCAAAAGTATTCTTCATTGTGAACACCTTTTGCATAACTGGTAAACCATAAGAGATAGACAAAATTTTACTACACAAAAAATGTAGATCGCGTTAAAATACACAACTTATGTCATATACATTTCTTTTGTTGAGTGAACCGTTTTCGAGATATTGCTTGTTATTTCCTTAAATTTTCCAATACTTATACTTTTTCTCAAATACGTTATTCATTTTTTTATGTCCTGACATGCAAAGAGATTGGAATGCGCCACATAGCAACCAGCGTTAAAATATTTGACTATCGCTTAAAAGCTACCATATTCCCCTTGCATCTACAAGAAAATTACCAATAAGATTGACATCTCGATATCTCGATTAACATGAAGCATATGGAGAATAGGCGTTTGTAAAATTAGATTGTACAAGAGTAGAGAAAGTCATGTGAGTGTAACACATCAGATTTTTTATGTCCTGGACATGCAAAGAGAATGGAATGCGCTACATAGCAACCAGCGGTTAAAACATTTGACTATCACTTAAAGCTACCATATTCCCCTTGCATCTACAAGAAAATTAGCAATAAGATTGACATCTCGATATCTCGATTAACATGAAGTAGATGGAGAATAAGCGTTTGTAAAAATAATTTGTCCAAGAGTGGAGAAAGTCATGTGAGTGTAACACATCAGATTTTTTGTTTTGTTTTTGTGCTTTAAAACACTTAAACCTTGTATTTTCATGCTACACTGTAGTTTTCTTAATGTCGGTTTTCGATGGCGATAATAATTCAATGTTTGTCTCCATGTCGCTGATGAAAACTCTCATATAGATTTTTTAGCTGTCGTTCAGTTTAACGACATATGCAAATAATTCTTCACCTCTTCCTCTAGAAGGCCAAATTATGTTGTATTGATTTATTCTTTCCTTGAATACCAATTATAGCGAAACACTTTCATAGAGGTGGTATCCGGGCCATCCCTTCATTTTAATCATTGTTTTGTTTATGAGTACTGAAGTGCTTTCCAGGCTATTTACATAGAGAACGGATTCTGGTAGTGTGGATTGGATTGGATTGGCTACGGAGGGAACTCGGCACTGATCCACATAGGGTATATTGTACCTACGCTCCACAAGGAGGCGACCCCGCGAGGAAGGATGAGCGAGAGGAGACTCTGGGTGGTCGGAACCAGGAATGGAAGGGTCCCTGAGTTTCCAGATAGCGATTCCCCGGCAGACGGAGAGGTAGATCGGGGACCCCCACGCTCAGAGGCGTCCAACGCTCCTCAAGGGGGTTCGGTTACCCCCGGCAGCCAGTCGAAATCCGAGGGACGGAGAGAATCACAAAGAGCATTCCTTTCCCCTGCCACACTGCACCGAAACACCATCGCCGACACTTTCAACCCTGAAAGAGATCAAAAAATGAAAGATGAAGTGAAATGAGAGTGGAGATGAAATGGAGGGACAGGAAATTCGGGGGAGGTGAGAACTCTTCCCAGCAAACGCCTGGCGACCGGGGTCAGGAAGGTCGGCCACGTGAATCGAACCCACGACCTCTCGAATGCGGGCCGCAGACGAAACCTCCTGACCAAGTGAGATGGTTCTGTGGTAAGGTGAGTGACTCGCATTCGGGAGGTCCCGGGTTCGATTCCCGGTGGCCTCCCACTCTGACCATGGGTGTTTTGTGGTTTTCTCTGGTTGACACAGTCTAACTCTGTAGTGTTGTATTCTACCACGGATTTCCTCTCATTGCATTTCCCTTTCATGTTTCAGTTTGACTGTAGCTCGGTCGGTTTCCGACAGATGGCGCAGAGACCAAGCCTGGAACTGTTAGGGAACTCTGCGCGGCTCTGTCGACTTGCGGTGGTCTCATTCTGCAACTCCTACGTCCCCTGCGGCTTCCCTCACTATATCTGTTCCTTCCGGGAGTGTACGTACCAAAGATCCATTAACTCCTCCGTTAACTAGTCCTATCCTATCCTACCTTATGGAGGCAAAATCACTAATAGTGATCTAAGGGAATGGGCCAATGTTTACTTTCTCTAATACGTATAGTAAGTAGGCGAAGTATTGTATTCCACCCAAAAATTCTATATCGAGATTTCACCGGGAATATATGATTAGAGGCTCCCTGAATCCAAAAAAAAAAAACGTTTTTGGAAAAATGTGTGTGTGTGTGTGTCTGCGAACAGCATAACTCAGAAACGAACAGTCGGATAAACACCAAACTTGGTATTTAGGTTCAGTATCTTCCAGAGATGCGACGCGAAGGTTTTCAAGAAAATCCCCCACCCCAGATTACCATTTACATGGAACATTTTTTGAAATTTTTAATTTTCTCAAAAACGGTTCTAACGATTTTGATTAAAAGATCATATGTTTAAGATATTTTTATGGCAAATGAAATGTATATCTCGAATTTTCTGGGAATGTCTCCAAAAGTATTCTTCATTGTGAACGACTTTTGCATAACTGGTAAACCATAAGAGATAGACAAAATGTTACTACACAAAAAATGCAGATCGCGTTAAAATACACATTTTATGTCATATACATTTTCGAGATATTGCTTGTTATTCCCTTAAATTTTCCTATACATATACTTTTTCTCAAATTCGTTATTCATTTTTTTTATGTCCTGGACATGCAAAGAGAATGGAATGCGCCACATAGCAACCAGCGCTTAAAATATTTGACTATCGCTTATAACCTACCATATTCCCCTTGCATCTACAAGAAAATTAGCAATAAGATTAACATTTCGATATCTCGATTATCATGAAGCATATGGAGAATAAGCGTTTGTAAAAATAGTTTGTACAAGAGTAGAGAAAGTCATGTGAGTGTAACACATCAGATTTTTTTATACTAACGCAACATGTGAAGAATTTGTGTATCAGGATCTCACGCTTACGATGTCGAAATTGACATCGTTTCTGAAAAAACGCAGCCTAAAACGAGAGAGAAATGCTCGAGTAGACGTTCTTGCCGCAAGCATCGAGAAGTAATCTGTGTTTATTTGCTGCTAGACGGTACTTTAAGTGAGAGGGCTGTTAAACATGTTTACTTACGGTCATTCCACTTACATTGTGTAATAATTCACAGTCACGCATTTATATTCAAAGCACGAAGCCGTAGAAGAAAGATGCTAACGGTAAAATGGTTTTAAGCTTTCTTCATTGTTTGTCTGATTTACTGCTGAAATGTTAGCAGCGAGAGAGAACAGCTTTACATAATACTGAAGAGAAGAAATACTTGCTGTAAATTCTAAAAGCTATAAATTAATCTGATTTGCATTAAGAAGCCAGGAACATATAGCGAAGAAAGTACTTGGTAAATTACAAGTATGTTTCCATTTACTCGTCTCTCTCTGAGCGCATCAACCTATGAAGGTACAGGAAATATTTCATCCCTGTAAAAAATTCGATATCGAGATTTCACGGAAAATACACGTTGTGAGAGAGAGAGAGAGAGAGAGAGAGAGAGAAAGAACAGCATAACTCAAAAACGAAATGTAGGATAAATACCAAATTTGATATTTAAGATCAGCTTCTTCTATGTATGCAAATAAAATTATTGGTTATATTTATTTTCTCAAATTTGTCCCAATGATTTTTATTTAAATGCCACATTTTAAAGACAAGACAAATACAATGTAAACAACGAAATTTATACGAATAGTCCGTGAAGCCCTCTTCATTCCGAATGAATTTGATAAACTTTATATGATAAACCATACGCCATATACAGGGCCACTCTATTTTTACTTTCTCTACTACGTATAGTAAGTAGGGGAAGTATTCCACCCAAAAATTCGATACCGAGGTATCACCGGAAATATATGTTTTGAGACCCCCTGAATCCAAAAGAAAGCATTTTTGGAAACATGTCCGTGTGTGTGTCTGTGAACAGCATAACTCAGAAACGAACAGTCGCATAGACACCAAACTTGGTATTTAGGTTCAGTATCTTCCAGAGATGCGACACAAAGGTTTTCAAGAAAATCCCCACACCCCGGATTACCCTTTACATGGATCATTTTTTGAAATGTTTAATTTTCTCAAAAATGACTCTAATGATTTTTATTAAAATATCATATGTTTAAGATATTTTCATAACAAATGAAACGTCATTCTGGGAATGTCTCCAAAAGTATTCTTCATTGTGAACGACTTTTGCATAACTGGTAAACCATAACAGATAGACAAAATTATACTACACAAAAAATGTAGATCGCGTTCAAATACACAATTTATGTCATATACATTTTTTCTGTTGAGTGAACCATTTTTGAGATACTGCTTCTTATTCCCTTAAATTTTCCAATACTTATAATTTTTCTAAAATGGAAATTCGTTATTTATTTTTTTTTGTTCTGGTAATGTAAAGAGAATGGAATACTCCACATAGCAACCAGCTCTTAACCACTATCGCTTAAAACCTACCAATTCCCCTTGCATCTACAAGAAAATTAGCAATAAGATTAACATCTCGATATCTCGATTAACATGAAGCATATGGAGAATAAGCGTTTGTAAAAATAGTTTGTACAAGAGTAGAGAAAGTCATGTGAGAGTAACACATTCGATTTTTGCATAATAGTTTTAATGTTACATAAAATTTAATCACTGATTGTAAAGAGAAATTGTATAACATCTGGGTGTATAATACAAATCAAGGTTGGGAAGTAATATTACGAAATACAATGCAATCAATGGCTGTATTGAAATACCGAATGAAATAATATAACGAGATTTTTTTAATTTCGCGATGTTTATACATCGGATGTTCAAAACTTTTATTTTTTCTTGTTGGTACATGTGTTCCTGGTGTGTGTTTGCATTTTCAGCTGTTTTGAATATCTAGTTTATTGTTGACAGTTTTGTACATGTTTTCGAGTGCTCTGGATTAAAGAATTTGATTAACTTTTCCTTAAAAAACGGAATAAAATGCAACACTGCATTCGAAATGTTGACCTGTGGCTTTTGGCGAATCTACTACGATAAGACAAGAGTTTACGAGTGGTATAAACATTTCAAAGAGGGTCGAGAAGACGAAAATGACCACCCTAGACGTCCTAGCACATCAATTACTGACGACAATGTGGAAGAAGTAAAGAAAATGGTTCTGTAAAATCGCCAAATCACGATCGGAGTGGTTGCTGACGTTGTCGCCATATCCTTTGGCTCGTGCCAAGCAATTTTTGGGATGTTTTGGGCATAAAACTTGTAGCAACAAAGTTTGTTCCGGAATTGTTGAATGTCGAGAAGGTTTTATCAGGTGACAAAACTTGAGTATATGGATATGACGTAGAAAACCAGGCCCAATCGTCCCAGTGGAAACTGCCTGAAGAGCCAAGACCGATAAAATTCGACAAGTTCGATCACATGTGAAAGTTCTTCTCACTGTTTTCTTCGATTACAATGAGTTAGTGCATGAGGAGCTCCTTGTCGTACGGTCAATAAGGAACACTACCTGGAAGTCATACTCTGTTTGCGTGAGCAATCCGAAGAAAACGACCAAAATTGTGGCAAAACCACTCTTAGAAATTGCATTACGATAACGCACCCGCTCACACCTCAATGCTTGTTCATGACTTTTTGGCAAAAAACAAAACCGTTATGCTGCCTCAGCCACCGTATTCGCCGGACATCGCCCCCTGCGACTTCTTTCTATTCCCGAGGCTGAAGAGAACCATGAAAGGACGACGTTTTTGCCACCAATGATGAGATAAAAACAGAACTGCTGAAGGAGCTGAAAACCATAACAAAAAGTAAGTTCCAGAAGTAATTCCAAGATTGGAAAAAGCGCTGGCACAAGTGTATTATACCTGAGGAGGATTACTTTGAAGGGGACAAAGTTTATGCTGATGATTAAACAAAAATCTTTAAGAAAAACAAAAATTCCCGTGACTTTTTTATCTCACCTATTTATCTAGAGAAAACAACAAGGAAAGATAACAATACAACCGCATAACGTGGTATCGCTACTTTATGGAACGAAACGTGAGTTTTGAAAGAAGCAGACATAGAAGAATAGAAATGTTGGAAATGCGGTAGTAGTATGAAAGGCTCTTGAGTCCGTTCGTTGACCCCTGATGACGTCATCACCGCAGGGCATGTAACATAAACAAAGCCGCGGCCGCCGCCGCCGCCGCTGCTGCTGCTTCCACGTGTTGTCGCGTCGACCTTGGTGTAGCTAGCACGTGATCACCCTAAGGCATGAAGGCCGCTGCGACCACACCTAAACAGGTGTTTATTAGAACCCGGCCTTGGTCTAGCTAGCACTTTCTTGGCATTGAATGTATCATCTAAATAAAATATTGCACTAGCTGATCCTTTTATTTAATTGCTACAGATTTTTCTAGGTATAATTGAGGATGGGAGAGGATTTTCCCTATATTCGGATGTAAAGGAAAAAAGTTGGAAAATAAAAGACGTGAAGGTAAGTTAGTTTTTTTTTTTATTCATTCTTATAAGATACAAGTGTCGAGTTTATTTCGTCACAAATAACATCGTAAAGGACGAAACATGAAGCATTTTCTTTTGGAAGTACATAAGTGCTACTACCTGAAGCACTGTTAACATAGTCTTTTATATCTGTTGTAGCTAAGACATATTTTGCAAGTTGATGTTGCAACACATTTGCATTGCACAATAGAAAGTTTACATCATCTAAACAAAGGATGACTTGTGAGTTTTCGCATTGTATCCTGGCACGATGCCCATTTATGGATTTGAGGCGAAACTGTTCTTCGATGCATCTGTACGACTGCCCTTTGCAGAGATGTTCGGCAAGTTTAGGTAGGTGATTCAGCAGAGTCGCGAAGTAGTAGGACGAGAGGACGACTCTTCCCTGCTTTACCCCGCCAATTTCCACGTGAGCTTCGTAATTTCTTCTTTTGAAGAAACCCAGGCTGATGTATCTGGAGTGATGTTTGTTGAGAAAGTAGGTCCTGCGATGCAACACGGGTTCCGGAGGAGGAGTCACCCGGCGCAGTGGCATTCTGATCTGTTTACCTCTTGAGCTCATCTCGTCGACTGCTCCACAGCTGAAACAAAAGAAGCATCGTGTCTGTTAGAGCTATCAGCAGGACATCTGGTGTTAAGTTTTTTAAGCTTATGATGCTTCAACCAATTGAACATGGCGTGAGCGTGTTTGCATGCACAGTGAGTGTTTGAGAACTTATGACAAGGAAATCCGCAGTGTAACTGATGATAGAGATTTTCTGGCTTGGGGCAATTAAATTCTTTTCTTAAATTGATAAACGTTCTATCGCAGAGTGCGGAAAGAACTTCACATTTATCCTCGTCATAAGCGAAGAGAGAGATGTGCCCCGCCACCGCCTCTTCCAGCACAGTTTTTAGCATGCTATAAGGAACGTAACCATCATTGAAATGCATTCCATTTTTATTTTCTTTGTTAAATGCATCTAATTTACTATTCCAGGGATATGGGCTTGCAAAATGAAAGGTTTGAACAATCCCTTTTCCAATTATCGCCAATTCCTTTATGATTAATTCTTTGCCGTTTCCTCTGAGCGCTGTATAATCTACGACAAGACCTCCTTCCATCTTGGACAAAGACTGGCCGAAAAATAAATGAGCTACTTACCTTTATACCCGGTAGGCATCGCTGTCCCTTGTTGCACCGCCAGACTGGAAACTCTCTGTGGAACATCTCCCTGGCCTGACGATCTGGATTGGCAGAGTTGAACAGGGCTACGAACTCGTTCATGGTGTATCCTCTGGTGCAGACGTAGAGAGTATAGAGGCACGCGTACTGGCCGCAGATGTCGGAGTAGAGGCTTTGAAGTTGGCAATGATTCACAATAAAGTGAAATGGCATAAAGCTTTTCAAGGATTTTATAAAGGGAGGGAGGCCGTACGAATCGAAATACCATGCAAAAGAATTTGAATTTTGAGTTACAGCTATCCAGTGTGAACCAGGTAGGTTGTGAGGATCTAAATTTATTACGAATGTTGACGGTTTAGTAAACTCTGTAGGCAACATGTCCGATGCAAAAACTCCTGCAAAATTTGGAATGCCTCGCAAAGTTTGTTCTATTTGTAAGGTGTTCATAATTAATAATCGGTATGCACTCTCAGATCTTTGTCTATCTGAATAGAATTTTCGTACTCACAGTACATGATACACGTGATGGCTTGTGTTAACTTTGTTTTAAATCTGAGCTCTATTCTTATATTTCCGTTATTTAATAGAGAAGCATGACCTTCTGAAGCGGCACTGTCTGGCGTTAAATCGAAAAGCACTAGGAAGTAACCCATTATATACATATCGTGCGTGATTTGAATTCCGCTGTTGGTGTGATGGATGCCAGAACCGGAAAAGAGCGTTTGGTACGCTAATGTTGAACCTTTTTCGTTAGAGGTATCGATATAAAGACCTTCTGCCGGAATTTGCTGGCCGTTAACGTAAATCGCAAAATATTCCAAATGGAAGTGCTTAAAATTGAAAGGATTTGTGGTGTGAGTTCCGGAAAAATTTGTATTTTCTGTCATACCTACGAGTATCCTTTTAGGGAGCGGACCTAATACAGCATTGTCTATAGAGATGGTACTTTGCCCTGCTGCGAAAGTAAAGGACCTGACATCGACTCGCGTTATATCGTATCTCGCATTTACTTTTTCTAAAGCATTCATATGGGCCATTAAGAGGCTAGGAGCTGGTTTTATCTTTTTCACGTATAGAGTGGCATCTAGGAATTGAAATCTAGCATGTAGATCCGCACTTTCACTCATTATATAAAACGAGTCCTTCGCTTTAGTCAACTTGATTTGAAGTGTAAGTCCCGGTAGTAACAAAGTGGGTAAATTGAAAATATCCCCATGTAATCTACCAAACATGACTATTTCTTTAGACGCATTGCTCCTATGATGACGTTCTTTCCAGCCACGATTAGAATCTCCGGCTTCCAGCGTTTCGTTTTTTGAAGCATCGGCCCCGGAGAGACCGTGGAGAGCCGTGTCGATGTACCAGAAAGCGTTAGTAAGATGGCTTTTCGATGCATCGTGACCGTACGTTAATAAGGTTTCTAAATAGCTACGATAATGATAAAGATCTTCAGACGGAGTGATGGATGTTCCATTTAGCGAAACGCTTAATTGGCTAAACAAGGAGTGCAATAAATTGTTAACACCCGTCGTTTTATCTGTTGCTGCTAAGTTGGAACCATCCGGCTTTACAAATTTTCCTTTTACCATCAAATAAACATTTAAATCGATGTAGTGTTCCTTATCTCCAGGAATAACAAATTCCAATACGGATTGATCTACTGGTGCGATGGGTTTGATTAGGGTAGTGAAGTTTCCTAACACTGCCGACTGAATTGGTTTTTTTGCAAAAATATCAAATTCGGATTTTGTGCAGGCGATCATGTTGCTATCTCGGGAGCATGTGCTGGTGGCATCGTGTTGCACCCTGTATTTAATCAAAAATGTCTCTAGCTTTTTTGGCTTTATATGGAGCTGATCTCCTTCTCTTGCCCTTTCCTTGTTGTAACCTACCAACTAACTTTTTTGTACCTTCCGTGACTCGTTTTGCCACGATATCTTTGACTTTGGTACCTTCCTGTCGTGCAGCAATATCGGTCATGATGTTTGCACCCGTGGTGAGGGCTTCCCTGCCCAAAGTTTTTGCCCCGGATAGGAGGATGGGCTTAACAATTCTGAATAGACTACCCAAAAAGTTACCTATGCCTCTACCTTGCTGTACGTATGGGCTTCCTACGTACAGAGGTCCGATGTACTGACCGAGGCGCCCTCCACTCTGGTTTACATAGTACGCTGTAAGCGGGTCCATTGCCAAATGCATGGATTTTAAATTTAGAGGCCTAATTTATATTGACCCGCTTAAAGAAATCCATTGGGAATGAATTTAAATTTAAATATTAAATTCCCAACGGTTTTCATTCACCCACCTAGCTATACCTAGTGCCTCCGATCTGGCACACCTGACGGTGTTAAACTGATGCCACCGACAGGCAGGTGCAGTAACTAAAAATTCAATATTTAGGTTGCACCCTAGGTTTTCTATATTGTAGACTCTAAAGTCATCTCCTGCTGTGGGTTGCAATACGTTACCAAGCATGCTCCCCTTTACAAACAATATTCCATCTGGAATTTTGGGAGCAAACTCGACGTGGCCTGAACTCCATGGTATGCCGTGAAAATTTTCGGATAACCATGTGTTCGTCCGTCTAAACTTTATTGGCCACGCATTTTGCGGAAGATTTGGTTTACGGATCAGTTGGTGCAATACCACCTGTTCCGTCTCAATTTCCACGACGGCCAATTCTTTTAACATAACTTTTCCCTCTGGATTATAAAATCCTTGAAAGGCTGTAGAGTATTCAACGGCCATCTGAAAAAAACAAAAAACATTATTTAACTTTCTTAAAATGCAGCACAGCAATGGTAGGCATAACGCTACTGCTCAAGCGAGCCAGATCACCAAACTTGTTAACCATTTCAATTGCTACGGTTCGAAAATGATTAAGTTCTACCGGAACGTAAAATATGTTTTCAAACTTGTGATGACTAGTGTACGAGGGAAACTGAATAATTCTTATGCACCTAACGTAGGAGCTACCGAGCAGCTGCGGTTCGATGAGATTGCAGTAAACAAAAATGGGTTCGGTTCCAGAAAGAAACTGAAAAGAGCTTTTTCTGTGCGTTCTAAGGAAAAGGGTTTTCATATCGTTAGTTACTTCTGTGAGCATATTTTGATTAACTATTTTATAGGAATCGAGATTTGGCAGAGAATTTTTTATGGTGTCCACAAGATCGCCTAGACCATAATATATTCTGGTAGGAAAAAATATTTTTCCGTTAAAAATTGTTTCCGTTTTACTTTTAGCAATCTTTAAATGAATACTGTTAGCCTTTCCGCTTGGTTTTTGTGGAATGGAATGTGTTGGGACCCATACTTTCTTAGCATTTTCCAATTCTTTTATCTCTCTTTGATGAGAAATGAGGTAACCCTGCAGCTCCGACAGGAGCAATTCCCGATGTTCATCGTCTGTTACCTGATTCTTTAGCGAAGTGTACAACTCCTTAAAGCCCTTAAACTCCATTTTTTCAAACACAATTCTACCAGCTCTTGTTATGAGGACATTTTTGGTCAGTTCTCCAGCTTCGTTAAGTATGTTCTCATCTATGGACTCGTAACCGTAAGAATACGAAAGCTCTGCGAGACCTACAACCCACTTATCTCTCTGAAGATTGATCGGTTGTGCTAAATCGTTACGAAAACTAGCATGCAAATTCTCGGGATACAAATCGACGCTAGAATCGCTCAACACGGTTACGTAAAACTCATCCATGATGCATCGATCCAGCTGTCGAAGTCGGGACCATATCCTTTCCAGCGGACGAGATGCTGCGTTCTGCCATTCCTCACCCTAGTTTTTAGTATTTTATCTATTTTATACAAAGTGGATTTGTTAATTTTTACCGGAGTTAGTTCGTAACTGTAAAATTGACCTTCTATGGGCGTTCCGTTCAGATCGTGAAGTTCGTACACGGGTTGCGGCGAACGTTTTATAACCTTTACAACTTTGAAAATCTCCGTTGAGAAATTTTTTTCGTAGCCTTTGGCAAATTTCATCTTTTCTTTGCTTATTCTCACGGTTTGTCCTTCGGCGAACTTGACGGGTCTGGGTTTAATGCTACCTCGTTTTCTCTCTAGCCTTTTCCATATTTGTAACACGTTTTTCTCATTTACTTCGGTTGGAGCCACTCCTATTGACGAATGGATGGTGCGATTATATGCGGGAACAAATTTATCGAGATCGTCTATATATCTGTACGAGTTCCTGTATGTAAAATACTTGTATATTTTAGACTTAATGGTACGATTAAATCTCTCGACCATGGCGCACTTTACATCGGGGTTTCTGCAAACTTGATGCTCGATGTCCTTCTCTTTTAAAAGCTTCTGAAATGCAGATCCTAAAAATTCTTTTCCTCTGTCGGATCTGACTGCTAGAGGAACGGAATCTAAGATGGCTTCAAAGGCCTTTGCAGTTTCGGTACTAGATTTTGATCTTATGGGTTTTACACGTGCAAATCTGGAAAAACAATCTACACACGTTAGGAGATACTGAACTCCATCGTTATACTTTCTAATGCTTTTAAAATCGGCCAAGTCGACTTCCCACACATCGTTAACGTTATTCACCGTGTAGTGGTTCCTCTGAAATGTTCTCCTCGCAGGTTTGTGCAAAGTGTAGGCATCTTGTTGGAGAAGCCAATCCTCCGTTTTACGTCTATTTCCCGTAAGAGATGCAAGTTTCTGCACGGTGGAAAAAGCCGAAGGTTGTTCGGGATCGTAAAAATACTTCTTATTCATTGCTAATAATCCATCCACGTCTTGGACGGAAACAACTCGGCAATTATTTCTTTATATTTGCTACCTCTGTTCGATTTTATCTGATTAAAGGCTTCGTTATTCTGCAGGTGGCCGTTGGTTAAAAGAAGAATTTGTCTATATTTACTCTTGTCCGAAGAGGTGACTTTCGAGAGATCTACCTTCTTCCTAGTGAGCAATTCCCAGAGACCCAGAGTTCCCTTAAAGTACCTATCCTTTACATACAAATCGTTGTCTTCTATACGAATAATGGAATCGCCAATTTTAAAGTTGCCGTCCCTATCCTTGTAAATGCCGAATACGGTATCCGTTGCCCTAGGAGTGTGCAAATATGGAGCTAGGTAAGGACCTGCTATGTACCCAAAGCTTCTATTTGTAAACTGTTCTACTTCTTTTTTCTCGTGGGCCGGCAATGGCAGAGGCCTTACTTGTTCTTCGTCAAACTCTTCTTCTTGCTCTTCTTCTTCTTCTTCCTGCTTCTCGTAGACTGTTTCTGGAGGGAAGACGAGCCTCTTTTTGACCCGAGGAGAAGGGGAGGTTCGGGGAGGTGGTAGTGGCGGCGGCGGCAGCGGTTGCGGCGGTAGATACGGTCGGCGGCGGCGGCCACTGGATTTAAATTTGATCAGCTCCTCGTACGCATCCTTCTTTCTCCGCTTCTTCTTCTTCGACGTCGCCTTTTTCTTCAAGCAGTGGGTGTCTATGTAACGCTGAGAAACTAAAAATGATTTTTGCAGCATCTAACGCTGTATTAGAGACGAAAGTCCGGTCAGTACGGCAGTCAGCAGAGGAATCAAAAAACCTCCCTTTTGAATTAAAAACCTTCTCTTATTGTTAACCTTTAGAGATTTATCCACCACACGCCTCAGACTATTTTTATATCTTCCTAGATTGCGAATGGTGCATTTGCTTAAATTACAATTGCCCCTTAGAACATTTAGAGCGCATTCTGCAATAGTCAACACTAACTCTTTGTCGGACTTCTCCAAAATGGCTTTCCTAAGCTTAGGCTTGGCGCTTTTAAGCACGTGCAGCATGTGATAGTTGGATCTTATCCGCTTGCTCATGCTGATATGCTACGACAGGGAGCTCCGATGGAAAGATGTTGGTTCTAAATCGTAATCTGCTATCGGTCTCCTGGCACAGATCGAAAAGCATATAGCCGTGAGGCTTTTCCGTAGCGTCCAGATACGCCTCGAAAAGCGATTTCCAATTTTCGGGGTATATTTGTCTGGTTAGATGAGCCACTTGATTTTTATCTCTTACGTTTTTAAAAACCACAATGTATTTAGCGTTTAACGAGATGTCTCTGCAATACCTGCCTTGATGAAACAAATTTTGAGTGATTAAAATTACGCTTATGTTTCTATGATGACTTCCCTTCGTGAACAGGTCGCACACCTCTCTGGAATATGCAGAGTTTAAGAGATCGTCTAATATTACTAGTTTTGGATCTCCTTTCTGGTTCTCAAACTCCGGCACACCTACATGAAATTTTACGTGTTTTAACTTTGGCACGGCCGATTTTTCGCTATAACACCACAATATTTCTTTAAATTTTCCAACAGTGCACAAATGCTTCAAATTGTTTACTAAATTTACACAAAATACGGTCTTACCAGAACCCGAACTACCACTAACGATCAGCGTAAAGGGGTGCTGAAATTTTACTACGGGAAACATTACTTCGTCGAAACATCTTTAGTTTTTCCCTCAATTCGTCCGTTAACCTGTACATTACGTAATCTACATCGAAGGGAGGATATTGAGCAAACACTTCTAAGGGAATGAGCGCTATCTCCTCGTTCGTACAATATTTTAAGCCTCTCTGCCTTCTTCGGTTTTCCACGTACTTGGATACTGCTCGTTCCACCTCGGAATCCATAATGAGAGGAGGCGGTCGTTCAGTCAGGCTTTATATATCCGAAAGGGACGGAATCGTTAGAAATTCTTCTTCTCTTGTGAAAACAAATTCTATAGATTTTATCTTCCGGTTCGGAGACGATATACACGCCATGGGATCTTTTGCGCTTTATTTTCTTTTCCGTTCTAACTTCAATGTTTCGATCCACGTTTTCTCCAAGAATTAAATCTTTTATTGAATCAAAATTAACCAACTGTAAAGAAGCGTAATTCAATGTTATCCCTCTCACTTTACAAACAGCTTTGAAATCACCATTTGGTAGGCGTATTTTATACGCGTAATTTTTTGGGCCTCCGGATACAAATTCTGAAATGTAGGAATCCGTTCCATAGTCCGCTAGCTCATCCGTCATGTCTCCCAGGTTATCGCCGCATTCGACGCTACACTTCTCGCCTTCCCTAACCGTAAACAGTATCGAATCCGTATCTGTGTATAATATGTCCCTATTCAGTGCCTCTAGGTAGGTGTATAGCTTAAGCCTTGCACCTGCGGTAACGTAGGCTCCTAACACTTCATTGGTGTGTGCCAGTGGAGGGCACTCGACCTCTTCGGCATATTTCCACGAGAGCCAGACTATCTCGTCGCTCGCAAACATTAGGTTCTGCACCTCTATGCCGGGCGTAGTCAGGAACGTAAACAATTCCGCGGGCTCCCTAATCATTTTCGTGCGCGACCGATTGCTTTGTTCGGTGAGCTTTCCCCAAAAACTGTTTAGACACAATTTTGCTAGAGACCTTGCACCTGGATTTTTTCTAATTTTCGACTTATCCAAAAGAATTCCTTCGCTCTGAAAAAAGCTTCGAACGTATTTCTCCTTATCCTCATCGCTCTTAACCCAAGAGGGATACCCGCTGGCCTCTGCTTTTAATTTTAAAAAACTATTAATGTAATCTACAAAGAGACCTCCTTTATTTTCATTTTTATCATACTGTTCCATTTTATATTCGTAAAATTCAAAAATTTCTCTCACTTCGTAACCCATTTCAACGGCTTTTCGTACCTCGTCTACGATCCAAGTACCATTTAGTTCCCCGTCGTGGCTACATTCACCGTCATTTTCCTCCTTCGCACAGATGTAACAAAGACCAAATATTAACTTTTGTCGGCATCTAAAGGGCAAGACGGGATGATAAAGACTTCTATTTTTTGCCGAAACTCTACATTTTATAACCCCCTCTTTTTTAAGCATTTCGGTAATATTGGCGCAATCTTCGCCAATGTGAATTATGGGATGACCTACGGGAAACTTAAAATATTTACATATATAAGGATACAGAGACATCACGTCGTAATACTTAATGCGAGTTTTTTCGTCGGCTTTGCAATAGGTTTTCAATGCTTCCGTTCTACCTCCGTAGAGGGAATCCCTAAGAATGAGTGGAACATTTTTCACAAAGGGATCGTTGTGTAGAGCCGGATGTTGTTTCAGAATGTCCTCAAATTCACACTCCCACATGACGTGACAGACGTAACCTGCCGACACAATTTTATCTATTCGACTCATGGTGAGCTCGTATCTATCTGCAAGCGTCTCTGTTCGCGTGTCTACGACGGGCACATCTCTATTAGTAAGACACACGTGGCCATGATGGTAACACCCCATGAATTCAAACACCTCTCTCGTCTCCTCACAAAAACCATCTAATTTGAAGTTAGGTAATTCGGGTATTCTCACCTCTCTACCATTACCTGCATGTTTAATGCAAATCCCCCTTTTAATTTCTTCATACCTAAGCCACATGAGAGCTTTTATGGATTGTTTATCGGCTTTCCTATAACCTCCACAAGGAATAAGTCCTATAGTTTTCGGTTTCAAATATTTTTTTCTAAATACTTTGTTGCATGCCGAAGCTATCGTAATAGATTCTTGAAATACGTCAATACTTCCGATGTCTAGGAAAGTATTTCTAAATATAGAACACGCTTCTCTCAACACTCCAACATCTGCCATGCAGTAGGCTTCAATCTCTTTTCTAAAATAAAAAATGCCATCTTTTTCCTTCTCGTACCATTCGAAAAATTCTCTGCGTTCGTCTTGCATCATGTAATCGATGCCGTAATGAACGGGGTCGGGATAACAACCTACATAGTTCATATTTTCAGGAGTATTAAAGTAATGCGGAAAGTGGCCTTTTGTCACACAATCTATTCCAAAAGCTTTCGGTAAACTTCTCAATTTCATGGGTAAAAAGTTCAAACTATCCAGGAAGGTTATGTGTTCCATTTTCATGGATAAAATTTTAGCACCATTCATTACTAAATCCGGTACCCATCCCTGTTTTATTGCATAATCTAAGATGAACATGAGATCGTAAGCTCTGGCATTATGTGCAATTGCAATTATCCTTTCACAAAAAGGTCTATTTTGGCGCAAATATTCCATAAATTGTTTGATGCAGCCATTGCCCCAAAATGAATGCCTACGCTTTCCACACTGACTGCACCCTTCGGTCATATCCTTGTTTTTTTCGCAAAGAAAACAATAGTGTTCTAAGCAGAGTAAATTTGGAATATGAAGATATGTATTGTCTCCTATTTGCGTGTTTTGAGTACATTCTATGTCGTAAAATACGAATAAGACCTTTTCCGATGATGGTTTCTTTGCGCTAAGCGTTGGCATATAGCAAAAGTGGCCCGGCATCTCGTTACTTTTACAGCTTCTACAATATGACATATAGCACTGATGATTTGGCTTTAACCGTTGACTACAAATTAAACAATGCCGCTTCCATTCGCAAATTATTTGAGTACCAATTTTATTCTGCACATGATTATTCATGCAGTTTTGGCTTCTAAAGTACCTATTGCATTTATTACAGTATATGTAGTTTCCTTCAAAAATGCAGGGCGGAAGTGAATTACATCCGGAGCATCGATAATTGCATCTATGCGTCTTTGCTCCATCGTAACTCATTCCCTTATTGCATCCTTCGCAAACATATTCTTTAGACATGGCACCCGTGAGACTTACAATCACATTATAGTGTTTTTCCTGTGCATCATACAGGAGATTTAAACGTTTTTGTGAATTTGTGTTCCCATCATATATTATATTTTCGCAACGCAATCCTTCATAAACCACGATTCTGTATTCGGAAAGATGGTCCTGAAATTTTTGCAATTCTGCTATTCCTCCACCATTGCTTAGATCAACATTTGCGGCCTTTAGAATCTCATCGACTTTGGAATAAATTTTTCGACCTTTTCTATAATTGATGTAATTTGGGTCTCTATCGAAATGTGCTATAGCTACCAATAGAGCATGAGCTAAGCATTTTGTTCTGCTTTTAATTCTAACGATGGACCTTTTTATGTGCGTCAATGCGGATAAATGTCTACCTTTTGTTTTGATTCTACCATGTCCTAAAGGCATTTCAACGTGATCTACTTTTATGGATAAAGTATCTGTGGCATAAAAATTAGCGTTAGATTGGCATACTTTCTCTATAACAGCCATTAAAACATCCAAAGATACCTGATCGCTTCTGCGGAAGCTTAGTCCTATCGGTTTATCTTGTACATTCACAGAGTTGCTTATTGACAGACCCACCATATCACTGGGTTTCGTACCATCTAAAACAATATCCAATACAGCTTGCATGCTATTTCTAAAGTAAAGGATAGGATTTTCATTTTTGGAAGCAGGATTTATCTGAATATCGTAATGCCTCCCGTGAGCGTTGAACCTTTTATACTCTCTACGTATTTCATTTAGGACGTTAATATTTTCCATGCTAAAAGAACAGACCAAAATAATATAAGCGTGCGTAAAAGCTAATTGAATTTCCAAAGCCTGATAACTTTGTGTTACTTACATTTTCTGTCGTGCGGTAGCAGATTTAACAGCAGCAGGGTTTAACGTGGAACTGTTGGTGGCCGAGGTTGTCTCTCCCGTCTTATATACCTAATAGATGCAGTTTAAAAATGCAACTTTCACTTGTCGTCCTTGTGCTGATGCAATGTGCATCTGTATATAAAGAGGCCATACATTGCATTGAAACATCAGTTTACTCCTAGACCCTGTAGCAATCATCAACAAGGTAAATTATTTTACTCTATTTATTATTCTTAAAAGAAACCTAAAACTATTTCAAATAGTTATTGGTGCATACTTATCTTCTTTACAGAATGGATTTCCTTACAAGATTTAATCAAGAAAAGAATATTAAATTGATGCAAATTAGGGATCTATTAATGAATGTTCCATATAAAGTGATCGGAGCTACAAAAGTCGCCACCAAATATGGACCCTCAATATCTATTAAACTTCAGAAAACCTCTGAAAATCCATTGGAGGTCTTTCTTCCGAGAAAATATACAAACGTGTTTAAGGAAACGGACATTGATGATATTAATAATGAAAAACTTTCGTTAACGTTTTTATTTTTAGGGTTTACGTCTAATAACGGTTATGATATTTTATTTCAGAGGAACTAAAAGTTCTCTCTATCTTTTCAGATGACCCTTCAGATCAAGTTACTTAGATCTAATATTAAGAGACCCGTAAGATGCACTGAAGAATCCGTTGGTTTAGACATTTTTTCACCTAAAGCGCATGAAATACAACCTCTGCAAACCGCAATGATCCCAACAGGAATTTCTGCAACACCCCCAAAAGACACTTATCTTCGCATTGCTGAAAAGTCTAGCTTAGCGCTTTTAGGTTTATCAATAAGAGGAGGGTGTATAGATAGAGATTTTACAGGGGAAATTTGTGTATTAATGTTAAACAACTCAAATAAGAAACAACATATTCTTAAAAATCAAAAAATTGCTCAATTGATATGTGAAAAAATATGTATACCAAAAATAAAATATGTTAAAAAATTAAGTGTTACCTATAGGGGTAACAATGGGTTTGGCAGTACGGGAAAATTTTAGTAATTTATTTTTATTTTTCATTTTTATAGATGGATACTTTCATCTTTAGTTCTACAAGGGAATTAACAAACAGATATAATTTACTACAAAAAGAAACTGGTTTCAAAACCTTTTTTGAAGAGTTTGTACCTGTCCGTTTTCCAGAATACTGGTCTACTATTGTTTGGATTATGCATTGGCTATCGAAAGAAAATATTTGCTGTGCTCTGGGAGGCACATTTGCGTGCTATATGGCCGGAATAGTGGACATAGAACCTAAATGTATTTGCTTATATGTTGCTATAAACAAAAATCAGAAGGAAGAAGAGATGTTAAGATTCATGTTATGTCCAAATGCTAATTACGTTACAAATAACGTTAATTTTATATTCAGCCATTCAAAAAAATGTAGTCTATTTTATTTGCCTACAAAATCTTTATTTTGGAAAGTGGAATGCGAAACACATGAGTTTATAATTAAGGTAACCTACGTTCATACCAAAGAACCTGTAACCTTGCAAAACAATTGGGTGGATTTCATGTATTTTCTTTTTAGAAGTTTTAGGTTTGACTTTCAAAAACGTGTAATGTTTGGTTCATTTCACAACGATCTGTTTTCTATGCAGTATCTTTGTGATCCCATAGCAAAGTTAAATGGTTGGGGGTCAAACCCAAGCACCACCTTACAAAAATATAAAAACCTGTTTCACTGTAGTAACACAAATACTTGCAATTGCAAAATCTGTATTAAGAGCCCTCCTTCATTAAAAGGTTTAGCATCGAACATTTTATTTGAAAACGCAAAATTAAATTTTTTGCATGCAGACACACATTATAATAATTTTATGTATATAATTTTTAACGCATACAATTCAATCTTTCAATTGAACAAATAATTCCTATAGATTTTCCTATTGAAATTAAAGCCTTTTATTACCCTATCGACACTAACAAACGATGCCACCTTTTGTGTTACAGAGAAGAACACTATAGAGCTTTTAAACATAGAAAAGTCATTAAATATGAAGATTCATTTATTGACGAAATGCTTTACGCAAAAGATAATTGGTTTTGTTGTATATGCTCTAAACCATTATTTGTACTTATTAATATGTAAAAAAATATAAAGTTTTGCTTTATGTACTCAAAGGTATTGTACTTATTAATATGTAAGAAAAAAATATTCATTGTGTATGCTCTAAACCATTATTTGTACATATTAAAATATAAATTTTGCTTAGCTAACTATATGTACTCAAAGATATTGTACTTATTAATATGTAAAACAAACATTAATTGGTTTTGTTGTGTATGGTCAAACCATTAATATGTAAAAAGATATAAATCTTTGCCTCAAAGATAATGTACTTATTAATATGTAAAAGAAAATATTATGTTTGCTTATTCTAACAAATGTACATCTTATAAAATATATCTGTTAAACTCATAGCTTACCTTATTTATTCCTGTTCTCATCTGTTCCTATTCCCCTTCAAAGACAGTGCAAGCTTTATATACATTGCAACAAGGAAATGATTCTAGCATTACAAAGTAAAAACGCGTGACCTTTAATGCAAGTCGTTGCAACTGAAAGAGAAATCTCGTCTTGGCACGTCTTACTTTGTATGCAACGCGGTGCAGCCATGTAGCCAGGTGCAGCACGTTCTAGTCTCTGCACGCGTAACCTTATTTGGAATGCGCCTCAGCCAGGAAGAGAGATATCAGTTGATCTAAACTTGGCAATCATTTACTTGTTGCTGTGTATTATTTTAAGCCTACTTCACGCAACGATATCGCAAGGCCTTCCCTAAGGCAACGAAAAATTTTGTTATTTAAAAAATTGATATTTCCATTGCAATGGTATCAAATAAACAATATTACTAATATCCAATAAATGCTATTTACTTATTCATTCTTTTTTATCAGTACTTTATAAAAAATAAATTTGTATTGTGTTGCCGCGACCAGAACCAACACAGCGGGTTTTAAAAGCACCTGTTTAGGTGTGGTCGCGGCGGCGGACTTGTCTGCGGCCTTAACCAAGGTCGATGCGACAACACGTGGAAGCAGCAGCAGCGGCGGCGGCGGCGGCCGCGGCTTTGTTTATGTTACATGCCCTGCGGTGATGACGTCATCAGGGGTCAACGAACGGACTCAAGAGCCTTTCATACTACTTGCGGTTCTTAAGATCACTCTTGAGATTGAGTTTGAAGGGCAGAGTAAGGAGCCAGGACATAAGAAAATAATTATATCGTAATAAGACAATGGTTGAAAACATTTAATCACATCAGAAGAAATGGTACAGTCATGTTAAAAGGATGCCTCATGACCGTCTATCGTACCAAGTATTACTAAGGGAAGATGAGATGTGGGACGACCAAAGAAAATATGAGTACAACAATTTATTAAAATCCTTTGTTGGAACAGGTTACAAAAAGACCAATCATTGAATTTGGAAGAATAATAAGAATATAAACAATTTAAAGTTTTAAACCTTCGGAAATTTTATCAAGTAGGGCATTTTACAGAGACCCAATTTTCATTTTCTTTTATTGTACTCTTGGAAAGTTAAGCGTGCTCGACGCTGAAAGACAAAAGGGAAAGAGAAGAAGAGGGGAAGAGAGTTGACGGTGTCACCTTTTGATGTCATTTCCAATCTCTGCTGTTGATTCTGCTACCGGCTGCTACAGTGGTTGGCTATGAGATCTTTCTAACAGTATGCGCTGGCATAGTGTGAAAAGATAACACTAGTTTAAACTGACTGAGAAATTTAATGGGATCTAACACTTGCCGACCATTTGAGGATGAAGAATGAAATGATTATGAATCATAGCACTTGAAACTATAACACTTGAATTATTATACCTGCTAACTTCTGCAGTATAAATTTTACGGTTTGAAATAACTCTTTCCGCAATAAAAGAAATTAAAATCGTAAATTGCCGCGAGTCGCCAAATTGTTTTCCCACAAAACCCCTCGCGATTACCGCTAAGTAACTGATAACCCAGCGCGGTCTTAGGAGCTACTCACCATAAAAGACTGTAAGCCCCTAAGGCTGTACCTGCACGAAAGAAATGACGCCAATTTTAGCAATACACCCTCCTTTATTAACCTAAGCTTCACCCACATATCAATACCCCAACCAACGTTCGTCCTCGCGCGGTCCAATCTTAAAAATCCTACGTATGCGTGTCTCACCTTATTACTATGGATACCTCCTCCAATCTCAGAATTTCATTCCCTTTCTAATTTACAGAATTTTGTCTACGTGACTGTTCAAATGTACAGAACTTAATCCTAACTGCATACAGGAACTTTTATGCTAAGGCGTTCGTTACGCGGTTGTTGCTAATGACGTTGCTTAACCTGACACGCTAATGACCTTTTTCTCCGGACAAATCTTTTAACTCACGCTTATTACATTGTGTAATGATTTAATATACAAAAATTATTTATTGCAATTATTTCTCTATCTTAATATTATTTCTTTATTTAATTATTTATGTTTTCCTGTAAATATCACCTGTATCAGGTTTCCACATTTATCTATTTAACACTTGTTTCCACCTAACATATACCATGTCTCTCTATGACTGGTTTTAAACAAATCCCAAGAAACAAACATGAACCAACGAACGATATTATACTCGGTGTGAAACAGTGGGGTCAGAATGAATCCTATTCTGATTCATGTAAACAAGTAGACTTGGCTAGTCCAATATAACACTATTAACAACTCGACCTTGTAGGGAGAGGCATGTGTCAAATGTTTTTCTTAAAGTAGGTAGTTTATTATTAATATTATTATTGCATAATAACGCAGATGTGACATTAAAAATCGTTTAAATCGACTTCTATCGTCAATTAGTTTATTAGTATTGTCATGATTATTGTTAATATAACGATACTCAACCAGCAAGAAAATAAACAGCTCACTGTCAGTGTTACTCTCGGACCATCCTTTGGGGTGACATAAACAACTTGTCGGTCAAGTAGCTAGAATTGTACAGGAGGGAGGTAGAAAGTTAGCTCTAAGAGAGGACGGCGTTAAACATTTCATTACCAACTTAAATCACCTGGTTCCTCTATAGGCTGCTGTTTCTGCTCCCAAGTGTGCGTAGTACCATGAAAAATGTTGTAATTATTATGTTGAATACATCTTTGATAACACTTTCAGCAGAGTTGGTTGAAAACTTTAAAAATTAGCAATTTTAGTACCCAGTACCCTAATATACCGGGTGTTTCAGAAATACTTTTACAAACTTCGGGTATGGGTTCCTCACACCAAAAGAAGGAAAAAAGTTCATATGAACATACGTCCCATAATCCTTGGTTTTCGCGTTATTCCTGTCACAATGAAAGTGTGAGTTCAACGGCCTTCGGGGTCCAACCTCAAAACTTCATTTCTCTATGCATTCATAGAAGGCGTTGACACATTGTACTACATACGGTAGATGGCGAAGTGTTGCCATGGAGACTTGTTTACGTTTATCATTTGTCATTAGTCTGTCTTCAACGTTTCAATTGTGTACATGTAGTGAGTTAACTGCACATGTTTCGTTCCACCATTGCTGGATATTCATTTCGTGAACAGGCAGACACGATTATGTATGGTCGAGGCTGCACGGCTCTATCAGATGGAGTTTCCAGACCGAAGACAACCGAGTCATCCAACCTTTGTCGCTGTTTATTGTCGCCTTGCTGATAAATGTGATAAATGCCTGGCTCCGGCACATTTTAGTCACATTGTGCGAGATGCACTAGTATCTACCATGACCGATGGATAGGCAGAGGAGGACCAATTCTATGGCCTGCACGTTCTCCCGACCTCAACCCTGTGGATTTTTACCTCTGGGGGCATCTTAAATCATTGGTTTATGGAGCAGCCATCCCGGATGCAGAAACGCTTCATCGACGTGTCATGGAAGCCTGTGAAGCCATTCAACACCACCCCGGAGTTTTTGACAGGGTGCGACATGCCATGATTCGACGAGTACAGGCATGCATAGAAGCAAGAGGAGGACATTTCGAGCATTTATTATGAGTTTTGTGTGTTATAAGTATACCAGTGTGTTGAAAACCTCCTAACGAGAAAACAAAGGATTATGGGACATATGTTCATATGAACTTTTTTCCTTCTTGTGGTGTACCTAAGGAACCCATACCCGAGGTTTGTAAAAGCATTTCTGAAACATCCTGTATAAGATATTTCAATAATAATTAAAATTAATAAGGGAGTTATACTATCGCTACTTCTTTGAAATAGAAAATATTAAAATCCAAGACAATTAAGCAATTAATACGTAATATTTTATTATGCCAGTATTGCAAAATATCTTTCAAGAGAAACTCTTTGACAGTGCATGTAGGTTGGCGAAAGCCGTTGATTTTAACTTGGACATAAGACTGTACTCTGTGCAATAAAGAACATTATTTCTAGAATAAAAAGATATAATTACTTGTGGTAACAATTCCGTCTATACAACTCCTATCCGTACGCTAATCTTTCCATTTGCAGGTAAACTCTTATTTTATTCTCTTGTAGCGTAAATAATTACTACTATTCATGACTCGAGATTAAACCGTGAGAATTAACCTGCCTATAAAAAACGCAGAATCAGGAAAATTATATACCCAAGCTTTAAATAGAAGAATGCAATTTTAGAATTGCATTCCTTCCACCGGCGTCTCATCCAAAATAAATCATTTTTGCTTTCTTTAATATGTATTTAGTAGGTAGAAAAGGTATTTCATTCCACCCAAAAATTCGTACCGAGATTTCATCGGATATGCATGTTTTAAGGGACCTTGAATTAAAAAAAACTGAAGTGTTACACTCACATGACTTTCTCTGCTCTTGTACAAACTATTTTTACAAACTCTTATTCCCCATATATTTCATATTAATCGAGATGAACATTTGCAGAAACGATCTTTTGACATGCAAAGAGAATTACATTTTACACATAGCGACCAGTTCTAAAAATATTTGATTATAGCTTAAGGCGTACTATGTTCCCAATGTTTTGTATTTGCAAGGGCAATATACAAATACAGTAGCCTTTAAGCACATACATATCTCTTAATAGCTGGTTGCTAGGTGCAGCACCATGCTCTTTGCCACAGATTAATACTCTTTGCATATCCAAGACAAAAAAATGAATAACGAATTCCTTTGAGAAAACATTGAAAAATTTAAGGGAATAACAAGCAATATCTCGAAAATGGTTCACTCAACAACAAAAATGTATATGACATAAATTGTGTATTTTAACGCCATCTACATTTTTGTGTAGTAAACTTTTGTCTATCTCTTATGGTTTACCAGTTATGCAAAACTTGTTCACAATGAAGAATACTTTTGGAGACATTCCCAGAAAATTCGAGACATACATTTCATTTGTCTTGAAAATATCTTAAACATATGATACTATAATCAAAATCGTTAGAGGCATTTTTGAGAAAATTAAAATTTTCGAAAAATGTTCCATGTAAAGGGTAGTTTGGGGTGGGGGGATTTTCTTGAAAACCTTCGGGTCGCATCTCTGGAAGATACTGAACCTAAATACCAAGTTTGGTGTCTATGCGACTGTTCGTTTCTGAGTTATGCTGTTCACAGAAGACACACACACAAACGCACACAGCTCATGTTTCCAAAAATGCTTTTTTTGGATTCAGGGAGTCTCAAAACATGTATTTCCTGTGAAATCTCGGTATCGAATTTTTGGGTGGAATACAATACTTCCCCTAATTACTATACGTAGTAAAGAAGGTAAAATAGAATCTTTAGAGAAAGGTTCGTGTGTGTATGTGTGTGAGTGTGTAAACAGCATAACTCAAAAACCAATGTCGGATAAATACAAACTTGGTATTAAGTTCAGTACCTTCTAAAGATACCATACAAAATTTTCAAGGAAAGTCAGCACACCAAACTACCATTTACATAGAACATTTTCCGAATTTTTTGTTTTCCTGAAAAACGGCTGTAACGATTTTGATTAAAACACCTACATTAAAGAAATTTACATGACAGATAAAATGTTTATCTTGAATTTTCTGGAATAACTTGTTAAGTTCTGTTCATTTGGAATGAATTTTGTATAATGATGCAGTATTTTTAACACTTAAAAATGATTTCACTCTAATTATATAATATGTAAATTCAATCTCAACCCGCCTTAAAGCAATATCTGTATGAAACAATATATAAATTGTATGTAACAGTCATTTAATTAATGTTTATATTAACATATACATGTTTAATAATATTATGAGGTAACAATGAGGTAACCTTGAGGTACTAATGAATTAGAAGGTTTAAATGCTACTGGTAAATGTTGGAGCAACAATAATGTAATTTTTGAGACAGTTTATAAAATAGCAAATCAACAACCAGAAAAAGCTTTAGTTAAATGAAGGTATTCTATTTCACTAAGATTAGCCAATCAGAAACTAAAATGGAGCAAAATTTACAAACTCAGAAGTCAGTTGCTTGTAGACAGCGTTCCTAACCGGACGCGAGATGTGTCCTCGAGAAATTTAATACGTATTCAGGGTGAGGAAAAAATAGTTTACGTGTTAAAAAGTCCAAGTAATTAATAAAAATATCTCACAGCTCTCTCTATATCAGTGAAGTGTTATTTAAATCGCGTCAGCATTAATAAAAGGAGTGAAGTAAAATTATAATCTGTGTAAGCCTTCAGTCGCAACATAACCCTGCTAAGATATTCATTCTCTAAAAAAATATAAATACTGACGCAGCCGAGGCAAACATAAATATATAATATTTAAAGAAACAGTCAAATTACAAATTTAATATTTTTAAACTTGGGGCAAAGGCCACCGGAAGGTACATTTGAGGCGAAGGCTACCGGAAACGTTTTACCATATATGCGGTTGCAACTACTTTAAGTTCGGCCCCCAACAGTCGAAATATAATACATCTTCTTCGAACTGGCTTTCCATACGTAGCAGCAACAAACCTTCAATAACTGATAAACGCTAAACGACAGACGAAAACGTACTGCACAAAAAAGTGGATCCCTTTAAAACACACAATTTAACTTTTTTTGGTGGAATCAGGCATTTTGAGATATTCGTCATTAATGGTTCGAATTGTTCAATACTTAAGTCATTCTTTTTAAATCCTGTAGATTTTCAGTTGTTTATCACGATTGCATGGGAAGAGTATAGAATTTTAAGGCTAGCATATAGCGTTCGGGTCTTAAACATTTGACTGTCGCTGTTCCCTTTTGTCTATAACGAAATGTGTAATGTAGATATTTCCGGAAAGGTTTCTCTCGATTAAAATGTAGTAGATAGGAAAATAAATATTTTATACCCACTAATAAACGATAGAGGGTAGAGAAAGTCATGTGAATGTAACAGATTTTTATTATATGGTCTGCTTGCGCGCTCAGGCCTGTGTATGTGAACATCATAACTTAAAAGAATGTTTTGTAATACTTTCACATCACTTCCTAGTAGGTATACAAACTATTCTTACTAAAGCTTATTTTTCTGTCTACTACATTTTTTCCCTACCATGTATAGAAAGTAGGGGAAGTATTATATTCCACACAAAAATTCGATACCCAGATTTCACCGGAAATATGTTTTCAGACCCACTGAATCCAAAAAAAGCATTTTGGAAACATTTCCGTGTGTTTGTCTGTGAACAGCATAACTCAGAAACGAACAGTAGGATAAACACCAAACTTGGTATTTAGGTTCAGTATCTTCCAGAGATGCGACACGAAGGTTTTTAAGAAAATTCCCCACCCCAGATTACCCTTTACATGGAACATTTTTCGAAAATTTTAATTTCTTCAAAAACGCCTCTAAGGATTTTGATTAAAATATCGTATGTTTAAGATATTTTCAAGACAAATGAAATGTATATCTCGAATTTTCTGGGAATGTCTCCAAAAGTATTCTTCATTGTAAACGACTTTTGCATAACTGGTAAACCATAAGAGATAGACAAAAGTTTACTACACAAACAATGTAGATAGCGTTAAAATACACAATTTATGTCATATACATTTTTTTGTTGAGTGAAGCATTTTCGAGATATTGCTTGTTATTCCCTTAAATATGGAGAATAAACGTTTGTAAAAATAGTTTGTACAATAGTAGAGAAAGTCATGTGAGTGTAACACATCAGAATTTTTTTTGGATGGAATGCAACTCGTCCTTTGAGTGATAGGGAAAGTAAAAATGTACTTCAGTCTCGAAATTTTACACATCTATGACTTCTGAATTTTTTTTTCATGAACGTTTGAACGCTGTTTCGTATATTGTATCCATCGAAGTGCTTTGCCTGATTCGAAAACGTTCCTAGACAAAAGTATATCGTGAATAACGTAATGGGTAGCGAAATTTGTGCGATAGTATCATTGTCCACATCGGATTTTTGCAATGTTTAATAATGTTTAGTGCATTGAACCAAAATTTGAAAATGATTTTATGTAGATCAAATTATTGTTAGAGAATGTGGCCTTTGTGTGCAGGGTATTATTTTCCTGCCATTGAATTGAAGACAAAATTCCCTCCTTTCGAAATCCACTTAAAATCGTCAAGAAAGAGAAAATGAAGCACAAAGAACAATCATGTATTCCCACACATCCAGTTATTTTGTGAAATGAAAGAACTTTCTCTTTACATAAAACATTCATCTGTGACAGATCAAGGATTTGCAATACACAGAACAATACAATTTTTTTTCGTTATGCAACGTTTCCCATTCTGCGTTCTTCAACAATACCAAACAACATGAAATCCATTCCCAGTTAGCTTTGTTATGTTTATGCAATAAGCCTTGAATATTTATGATTTCTTTTCACCGTCTGTTATTTCCGTGACCAGCTTGATAGAGCAACTTCTGAAAACTGTTTCTCGATGTTATATTTCCATCAGCCTTGCTGGTTCATCACTTCCGGTTCCAGCCATAGAAATTAAGGTAACTTTTGTCCAAAACACATTATCTAAGTTGACATTGTTGCGTCACAATGGCCGCTGTTATGATATTATTTCCTCAAGGTTTCTCTACTCGTGTACAAACTATTTTTACAAACGCTTATTCTCCATATGCTTCATGTTAATCGAGATATTAATCTTATTGCTAATTTTCTTGTAGATGCAAGGGGAATTCCTTTCTCTTTGCATGTCCAGGACATAAAAAAATGAATTACGAATTCCCATTTGAGAAAAAGTATTGGAAATTTTAAGGGAATAACGAGCAATATCTCGAAAATGGTTCACTCGACAAAAAAATGTATATGACATAAATTGTGTACTTTAACGCGATCTACATTTTTTGTGTAGTAAAATTTTGTCTATCTCTTATGGTTTACCAGTTATGCAAAAGTCGTTCACAATGAAGAATACTTTTGGAGACATTCCCAGAAAATTCGAGATATACATTTCATTTGTCATGAAAATACCTTAAACATATGATACTTTAATAAAAATCATTAGAGCCATTTTTGAGAAAATTAAAATTTTTGAAAAATTTTCCACGTAAAGCGTAATCTGGTGTGGGGGGATTTTCTTGAAAACCTTCGTGTCGCATCTCTGGAAGATACTGAACCTAAATACCAAGTTTGGTGTTTATCCGACAGTTCGTTTCTGAGTTATGCTGTTCAAAGACACACACGGACATGTTTCCAAAAATCCTTTTTTTGGATTCAGGAGGTCTCAAAACATGTATTTCCGGTGAAATGTCGGTATAAAATTTTTGGGTGGAATTTTTTTCAAATGGGAATTTGTTATTCATTTTTTTTACGTACTGGACATATAAAGAGAATGGAATGCTACACATAGCAACCAGTCTTAAAATATTTGACTATCGCTTAAACCCTACCATATTCCCCTTGCACCTGCAAGAAAATTAGCAATAAGATTAACATCTCGATTAACATGAAGCATATGGATAATAAGCGTTTGTAAAAATAGTTTGTGCAAGAGTAGAGAAAGTCACGTGAGTGTAACACATCAGAATTTTTTTAAAAGTGAAAGTTTTAGTGATAAAGATAAGAAATTAGCAGCTGTTGAAGGAGCGTTCGCTTACTACACTGTCCACCACAACCAAGCTTTCAGATCAATGGACTATACTTCTAAACTTATTCAAGGTATAGGGAATGACTCCTGCACTAATAATGTTACAGGACTGTTTGGCTGGAGTGAATTCAGAGGTACCATATATGTAAGTTACAGATTATCAGTTTCGAAACCTTCGTATTTATGACGAAACAATTTTACGCGTTCTCTTTCTGGTTTCATTGAGAAACATTAAAAAATAGGGTCACCTTACTCTTCAGTAATATATTTCTCGCTGAAACACTCTAATTTCTATGTCAATAGTCATGGAAGATTTTTGAGGCAGTATTTTTAACATTTAAATGATTTGAGTCTAATTATATAATATATAAATTCAGTAACAGCTCTCCTTAAAGCAATATGTGTATGTAACAATATATAAAATGTGTATATTACAGTCATTGTATATGTTTATATTATTATATACATGTGAAATAATGTTATGTGAATGTATTACGTAATTTAATAATGTAGGAGCTGTGAGAATAATAGGTTAAGAGTTGTTAACAATGAGGTAACCTTGAGGCAGTAATGAATTAGAAGGATTAACAATGCTATTAGTCATTCTTGTAGCAGCAATAATGTAATTTTTGAGACAGTTTATAAAATAGCCAATCAACAACCAGAAAAAGCTTTAGTTAAATGAAGGTATTCTATTGGACTAGGATTAGCCAATCAGAAACTAAAATGGAGCAAAATTTACAAATTCAGAATTCAGTTGCTTGTAGACAGCGTTTAGGACGGGGACGCTCAGTGAAGTGTTATTTAAATCGTGTCAAGCATTAATAAAAGGAGTGAAGTAAAATTATCATCTGTGTAAGCCTACATTCTTCTGTCGCACCACTCCCTGCTAAGACATTCATTTCTCTAAAAATAAATACTGACGCAGCCGAGGCAAAAATAAATATATAATATTTAAAGGAACAGTCAAAATTACAAAGTTAATATTTTTAAACAATTTTGGCGCAAAGGCCACCGGAAAGTACATTTGGGGCGAAGGCTACCGGAAACTTTTTACCATACGTGCGGTTGCAACTACCTCAAGTTCGGCACCCCAACATTCGAAATATAATTCATCTTAAACCTGGCTTATCATACGTGAAGCACCACAACCCGTTTCTCATTTTTCATAGAAAGTCATTCTTTGTATTATTTAATATTATTCCAACATAAAATGCAATAAATCGTATAATTAATAATTATTCTAATACTTTCTCTACCACTTTTCTGTAGCAAACAGATGAAATATTTTATTCCACCCAAACAGTGTATATCAAGATTTCATGAAAATACAGTTTTGAGGCCTCCTGAATAAAAAAAATGTATTTTTAGAAAAAGTTTCCTGTTCTATTCTATGTGCGTATCTGTGAATAGCATAAATAAAAAAGAGAATGCCGGAGAGGTACTGAACTTGGAATTTAAGTTCAGCATCTTAAAAGGATGCTACGCCAAGATTTTCAAGAAAATATTCTCACCTCATACTAACCTTTACATAGAAAATGAGTTTCTCAGAAAAAGCTCTAACGTTTTCATTAAACTATATGTGTTTAAAGATATTTTCATAAGTTCATATCATATCCTGAATATTCTGCGATTAGCCTGTGAAGTCCTCTTCACTCTGAATTTTGTGTGTCTTTGTATAACTGGTAAACCGTAGTAGATAGGCAACGACTTACTGCACAAAGAATATACACTACGTGATCAAAAGTATCCGGACACCTGGCTGAAAATGACGTACAAGTTCGTGGCGCCCTCCATCGGTAATGCTGGAAGTCAATATGGTGTTGGCCCACCCTTAGCCTTGATGGCAGCGTTCACTCTGGCAGGCATACTTTCAATCAGGTGCTGGAAGATTTCTTGGCAGCCATTCTTCACGGAGTTTGGAACTGGGGAGAGTTATCCATGTAGGTCGGTGAGGCCTGGCACGAAGTCGGCGTTCCAAAACATCCCAAAGGTGTTCTATAGGATTCAAGTCAGGACTCTGTGCAGGCTAGTCCATTACAGGGATGTTATTGTCGTGTAACAACTCCGTCACAGCCCGTGAAGTATGAACAGGTGGTCGATTGTGTTCACAGATGCAATCGCCATCCCCGAATCGCTCTTCAACAGTGGGAAGCAAGAAGTTGCTTAAAATATCAATGTAGGTCTGCGCTGTGATCGTGCCACGCAAAACAACAAGGGGTGCAAAACCCCTCCAGGAAAAACACGACCACACCATAACACCACCACCTCTGAATTTCACTCTTGGTACTACACACGCTGGCACATGACGTTCACCGGGCATTCGCCATACCCACACCCTGCCATCGGATCGCCACACTGTGTACCGTGATTCGTCACTCCACACAACGTTCTTCCACTGTTCAATCGTGTAATGTTGACGCTCCTTACACCAAGCGAGGCGTCGTTTGCCATTTTCCTGCGTGATGTGTAGCTTATGAGCAGCCGCTCGACCATGGAATACAAGGTTTCTCACCTCACGCCTAACTGCCATAATACTTGGAGTGTATCCTGATGCAGTTTGGATTTCCTGTGTGATGGTCTGGATAGATGAGTGCCTATTACTCTTTACGGCCATTTTCAAATGTCGGCGGTCTCTGTCAGTCCATAGACGAGGACGGCCTGTACACTTTTGTGCTGTACATGTCCCTTCACGTTTCCACTTCACTATCACATCAGAAATAGTGGACCAGGGATGTTTAGGAGTGTGGAAATCTCGCGTACAGACTTCTGACACAAGTGACACCCGTCACCTGACCAGGTTCGAAGTCTGTGAGTTCCACGGAGCGTCCCATTCTGCTATTTCACGATGTCTAATAACTACTGAGGTCGCGGACAATGGGTACCAGGCAGTAGGTGGCAGCACAATGCACCTAAGATGAAAAACGTATGTTTGTGGAGGTGTCCCAATACTTTTGATTACAAAGTGTAATGTCTACTAAATTGGTAGTAGACATTAGTATGTCTACATGTCTAGGTAGTATTTAGTATGATTAGTGTCGCGACTCGTTTGTTTCTTGTAGTCGTGCAAAGAGTGGGATTTTAAAGGCAGCATATAGCGATCCGCTTTTCTAGGTTTTGGCTAAGTTTCAGCTACCTGTGTCGCTCTTGTACACTGGCTTCCATTTATGCCGTCCCCGCAGCTTGGGGAGGCTTCTACTGGTCTTCACAGGTGTGTATAACAAGAAGGAGGTGTGTGTATCTCCTTGCTATACATACTCCACCAGTGAAGGCCAGTAGAATGCCTCTCAAAGCTTCGGGGACGGTATAAATGGTAGCCAGTATACCTACAGTAACCCTAGCTGTAAGTACGGATAAGCAAGAGACAGTGTCAACCACGAGTAGTGGTATATGGACTTTGAGTTGAAGACGCCGATTTAGGCGATCAGGAATTCATGCTGATACTTTGAGAATGCTGAATACTTCCATGACGATGTCTCTAGTTAGTAGCACCATCTTCAAGGCCAAAGAGGCCAACCCCAAAGACGTCACGACTACCACTATTTTTATACAAACCGAGCGATGTGGCGCCGTGTTAATGTGTGCGATCACCGGCGATCTCACTCTGATCCATAGGTTTTTCGTAGTTTCCTCGGGTCGGTAGGTGAATGCAGGGATAGTTCCTCTTCTAACATGAATTTTCCTGCCCCTCATTTCCTATATCCATCGCCTCCTTCACTGTCATCTGTTTCAGGGGTGTAGGACCAGGGCGACGGTTGCGGCTGGACGATGGATGCGCTCTGCAGAGGTTTCTTCCTTGCAGGACTGCTCAGTTAGGACCCACCTCCGAGTGAACCCGACCAGGGAGGATTATCGGGGGTTTGGAGGCTCCGGGCTCAATCTTGAAACGTTAGGACTCCGTCCGTGCTTGCGCCCGTCATATCTGGTTGCTCTTCCGGTCTCTCCCCCAATCCCTCCCTCCCGGAACACGGTAGAAGCAAAACGGGCCTTTGTGGCTTACTTGCGGTGCTTCCCCTGGTTGCGGGAGATCTTCTGTTCGTCCGTACCTTTCTTTACCTTTACCGTTTACTAGTGCACCAAAGAAGAGGTTTCCTTCGATCAAGATGTCGACTACGTCAAATTCGACTACTACTTTAACCACAACAAAAGCAACGATGACGCTATTACTGCTATGGCGTCGATTACATCCCCTAAGGCAACAATTACTGCCAAGGACAACTACTACTATCGTATTTCGGATAATTACGGGCCTAATTGGAACCATAATTTTAAATGCTCGTCATAACGATTAGGCATACATAAAACAAGAGAAAAAATGCCGAACATCTTACTGGGTTCCTTAATGCGATTGCTTTTTGTTTGGTTTTTTTCTTTCCTATTCGCGTGTGTGTGTTACTATTGTGCCTACTTTTATGCTGTAATATATTTTGAACACCAATGATGAGAACTATATTTTATTAGCTCCACGTATGGACGCCAATTTGAGAAGATGGTTTGTTACGTTATTTTTACCACTCTTTGGGTGTCAATTTGAAGTAGTTTGTATTGAAGGAGTTGTATTATATTTCAACTGTTGGGGAGCCGAACTTGTAGTAGTTGCAACCGCACGTATAGTAAACAGTTTCCGGTAGCCTTCGCCACAAATGTACTTTCAAGTGTCCTTTGCCCCAAGTTTTAAAAAATAATATTAACTTTGTAATTTGACTGTTTCTTTAAATGTTTAATATTTATGTTTGCCTCGGCTGCGTCAGTATTTATTTTAGAGACATGGATGTCTTGGCAGGGTTGTGGTGCAACAAGAATGTAGGCTTACACAGATTATAATTTTACTTCACTCCTTTTATTAATGCTTGATATGATTTAAATAACACTTCACTGATATAGAGAGCTGTGAGATTCTTTAATTAATTACTTGCACTTTTTTTAACACGTAAACTATTATTCGTCTCACACGAATACGTATTAAATCTCTTGAGGACACTTTTTGCGTCTGGTTAGCAACGCTGTCTGCAACCAACTGCATTGATTTCAACCGCCTAAACTTGTAAATTTCTGTATTTCAAGTCTCTGATTGGCTAGTCCTAATCCAATAGAATACTTCCCTTTAACTAAAGCTTTTTCTGGTTGTTGATTGGCTATTTTTTAAACTGTCTCAAAATTTACATTATTGTTGCTCCAATAATGACTAGTAGCATTTAAACTTTCAAATTCATTATTGCCTCAAGGTTACCTCATTGTTAGCAACTTTTAACCTATTATTCTCACAGCTCCTACATTATTAAATTACGTAATACATTCACATAACATTATTACACATGGATACAATAATACAAACATATACAATGACTGTAATATACACTTTTTATATATTGCTACATATACATGTTGGTTTAAGGCGGGTTGTTATTGAATTTACATATTATATAATTTGACTGAAATCATTTAAGTGTTAAAAATACTGCCTCAACGATTAAGATGGTAAAACTGCCATCAAGTGATGCGCGCCAAGGAAGCCGCAACATTCAACACTGTTCAGAATATACAGGATGGGTTTGAAGTGCACCGACAAACTTCAGAGGTGATTCCCAACTGGGAACGGAGTACAAAGGTTCATATCACCTTGCGTCCGAAAATGCATAGTTCCACGGTAGATGGTACTGACATTAAACAAGATAGATAGATAAGGTATCTTTATTGGTTTCAAATTATTGAAGTTATTTCACAAGTATTTAGTGCATGGTGCATTGACCGTACATGCATATTTAAGATACAATAGGGTGACAAAATAAACAATAGAGAAAGAAAACACAACAAAAAGGAACAAGAAAAAGGAAAAAGAGATAAATTACCTTTGTCTAACTGAACAAATTTGACCTAGCTTCAAGCACTTTAGCCAAAAAGTTGCCCATATTTTGCCAGTTCCTCTGGTCAGCCAGTAGATCCCAACATGCCAATCTCTTTCTTGACGGACTTAAGATTTTTTCTTTCAGTTTAATCGTTCGCTGGTTCTCCCACTATGCACATTCCGCCAAAATATGTACTCAGACCTCATCCAAATCACAGAATGGGCAGATTCTTCTACCAGAATCGTCAGTCATTTTCTAATCATGCCATTCCTGATCTTTCCTTTCTTCCTAAATTAGATAGATAGATAAATAGATAGATAAGGTATCTTTATTGGTTTCAAATTATTGAAGTTATTACACAAGTATTTAGTGCATGGGTCATTGACCGTACATGCATATTTAAGATACAATAGGGTGACAAAATAAACAACAGATAAACAAAACACAACAAAAGGAACAAGAAAAAGGGAAATAGAAATAAATTACCTTTGTCTAACTGAACAAATTTGACCTAGCTTCGCGCACTTTAGCCAGAAAATTGCCCATGTTTTGCCAGTTCCTCTGGTCAGCCAGTAGATCCCAACATGCCAATCTCTTTCTTAAGGGACTTAAGAATTTTTCTTTGAGTTTAATCGTTCGCTGATTCTCCCACTGTGCACATTTCGCCAAAATATGTACCCAGTCCTCATCCAATTCACAGAATGGGCAGATTCTCCTGCCAGAATCGTCGGTCATTAAGTATATATGCCTCTTTACCCCAGTTCAATTTTATTTCATTTGCTAGATTTAGAGAAGGTTTAATATTACAATCCGATTCTATTTCCTGTTGGTTGATGTCTCTTAGTCTTCTTTTGACACCCTTCCATATGTTTTTGTCATTTGTTTCAGCTGTTTGGCATACTGACCCTATTCCTATTCTCCTCAAACCCCTTTCCAAATCAGCTGCCCAAAACTTAGGAGACAGGTTTTCTCGCTGGTATTTATAACATTTGGATCGTAGTGTGGAGTTATCCCCAGCCTGTGCTTCACTACTCTTATTTTGCAGTGTATTGTGTCTTCATAACATCCCATCTCTCACAATACCCCCGAATTTGATGTGCCTTGTGAAACTCCAAGAACTCTTTTCCAAAATGCTACCTGTGTTTTATTTACATACTCTGCTCTTTCCCATCCCCAGATTCCACTTCCGTATAACAAAACCGGCCTTATCATAGAGTTATACATCTTTTCTAATGCATCTACAGGTACATCTGGTATCCGCGAGAGGGTACTAATAATTCATTTAACTTCCCTCGTGCTTTGTAGCTAGTTACTGATAGATGTTTAACATTTTGTAGTTCTAGCCCCTGTAATACCATTTCTCATCCCTGTCATACACATAGCCATTTTTGAAAGCCATTGTTTTTGTTTTATTAATGTTTACCACCAGACGCCATTGTTTACAATATTCTTCCAACCTATTAACACCTTTCTGTAAGCCTTCTATCGTCACTGACAAAATTGTCAAAGAGCCCTGTAACATAGTACATGCCCTGAATCCCATCCTTGTCACAACAGATGTTTTCAAAATGGTCTCCATGGGATGCAATGTACGCGTTCACAGGTCGCATGGACTGCCTCACTACTCCAGGCTGTGTCTGTATATCGTCACAGGTTACGTGGGCACGGTGTTGAAGCATCTGATCATCAGAAGCAGGCTCGCCTTACATAATGCTTTTCAGATGCCCCCACAGGTAAAACTCCAGGGGGTTTAGTCCGATGATCGAGCAGGCCACGCAACAGGGCCTCCACGCCTTATCCACGTCTTGGGAGGATATTATTGAGGTGTCACGAACATTAATGCGGAAACGCTGGCTCTTCATCGTGCTGCAGTCACATTGCCTGTCGTATTGCCAAAGGCACATTCTCCAACAATGGAGGCAGAGTGTTTTGCAGTAAGCCCAGGTACGCTTCTCCGTTCAGGCGTTGTGGAAGAAGAACTGGTCCAAGTAGGCGGTCGCCAATAATCTCTGCCCAAACATTGAAGCTGAACTATTGCTGATGAGACGCTCATTCCGTGATTATGCAGGTTAATTGTACTAAAGGGTACTTCATCTGTAAAGAGGACTGGAGACAGGTATCTCATAATGGCCTGTTGCACAAACCAGCGAAGGAATCTTTCCAGTGGAGAAAACTCTGCCGATGATAACCCCTGCGCACGTTGGAGGTGATAGGGATAATGGCGGTTGTCATGTAAGATACAGATAACCTCCTTTGTCTTACACCACGTTGGCCCAGAGCTTGTACCAGCGTTGTTCTCAATAAATGGAGAACATGTCCCTCAACATCTGGTGTATGCACAGTCCGCTACCACCCTGAACGTTCGTTTGTGTTAAAGGACCCATGCCCACACAAAAACCGAAAACTGGTAACAAATGTTGTGTGATGTGGACGGTGCTGTCTGTCACAGCGTGTGGTTCGGTACATGCGTGCTGCCTCTCGACCGTTTCCACCTGCTTGAGCATGCACGAACACCATCTCGGCTTGATTCTGGAATGAATACCGGACCATTGTACTTCTGCGTTGCTTAAATCACACTATCTGTAACACATAACGCACACTGCAAGTTAAGAAAGAATGTCGTCAGTGCCATCTACCGTGGAAACTATGCATTTCCAGACATAAGGTAATATCAACCTTGAGAAGATGGTTTGTTGTATTGTTATTTGCGCTACGCTTTACCCCAAAAATGTTTACAAAAATATTAACTTTGTTTCTTTAAATATTATATATTTATGTCTGCCTCGGCTGCGTCAGTTGAGAGGCAGTATTTTACATTATAACATGCTGTGAATGCCAGAGTGATTGTAGTGTAAATCAATATTATTGTATGTACAGGATTTTAGATGTTTTAGCCTTAAGTATTGTTAGGAAATAAGTTTACACGGCCTCACTGAAACTGATAATAGAAGTGGGTAACAATAAACAAACTGACAATAGAAGTGGGTAACAATAAGCCGAGGGGGTGAGTTGTTTATCACTAAGAAGAGACAAACAAATGACGTCAGGTTAGCGTGCCTTTCTTTAGAAATGGAGGGAACATCTTCCCTAGAGCATATATGTTAGTAGTAGTGATTGGCTGACAAAACAGACGCTAATGTTGGCGCGATTTGGTAACCAATAGCAGCATAGTATTTAGGCATTTCGAGGTGAAGGAGTATTATTCTGAGCCATAAGCATATCTCATGCAGTTCTAAGGAATCTCTCGTGGAGTACACGGGACGCACTCTTGAAAAATCTCTCGCGAGGTACACGTCATGCAGTTCTAAGAAATCATTCACGAGATTCAAGTGTCGCGCAGTTCTAAAGAATCTCTCGCGATGTACACGTCGTAAAGTTAATTACAAAATATGAAGTTCGCGGCAACTAATATGACAGTAATTACATTCGGAAACACTACAGTTTCAGTCAGGAGTGTATAAAGATTAAAGATGTGAATTATTAATTAAGTGTGACGGCAATAAAAGTGTGAAAATAAATTCTTTTATCAGTGTTATCTTTTAGTAACAACTCCTTTCCGTTTACACACCCTGCTCAGAGATACTTGCTAATAATAGCTAGCGGGAGGACAAAGAACCCAAATTTAAAAATAATAAAACAATAACAGGCGCCCAGCAAATAAGATAACACGAGCCGATTACCGCGACACAGTATATATTTTTAGAGACATGAATGTCTTAGCAGGGGAGTGGTACGACTGAAGAATGTAGGCTTACACAGATTTTAATTTTACTTCACTCCTTTTATTAATGCTTGACACGATTTAAATAACACTTGACTGATATATAGAGAGCTGTGAGAATTTTTTTTATTAATCACTTGCACTTTTTAACACGTAAACTATTTTTGTCTCACACAAAATACGTATTAAATTTCTCGAGGACCATCTCGCATCAGGTTAGGAACACTGTCTACAAGCAACTGACTTCTAAATTTGTAAATTATGCTATATTTCAGTTTCTGATTGGCTAATCCTACTCCAATAGAATACCTTCATTTAACTAAAGCTTTTTCTGGTTGTTGATTGGCTATTTCATAAACTGTCCCAAAAATTACATTATTGTTGCTCCAATAATGACTAGTAGCATTATTAAACTTGCTAATTTCATTATTGCCTCAAGGTTACCTCATTGTTAGCAACTTTGGACCTGTTTTTCACAGCTCCTACATTATTAAATTACGTAATACATTCACATAACATTATTACACATGTATACAATAATATAAACATATACAATGACTGTAATATACACTTTTTATATCTTGTTACATACACATATTACTTTAAGGTGGGCTGTTATTGAATTTATATATTATATAATTAGAATGAATCATTTAAGTGTTAAAAATGCTGCCTCATCTCTTGTGCTCCGTTTCCAGTCGGGAACCACCCCCCCCGAGCTTTTCCGGTGAACTTAATACTTACCCTGTAGGTACTCTGAGTGTGGAAAACAACTGCAGAGAATTGTAGAGCAGAAAGGCAGTAATAAAATAAGCATTTTGAGGTTAGTAACAAGGAGTCTCAGAAAATTTTTACTGCACTTCATGAATCAACATTAAATCTATCATGTTAGAGTCTCCGATTGTGAAGCCTATTTGTAGTGTGCCAGATGTAAACAAAACACACTCTTGTACAGCATTAGTCGGCCAAGATATGAGTGCGCTAAGAGGAGGGAACCACTGTTTTTGTTGACAATGCATATCAAGGATTGGGATCAGATGGAAGTGAGGAGAAAGGCGATCGGGTACACACATCAGATGTTTAAACATTTGTAGTGGCATTAGATTTTCGTATTAGTGTTTCTTATGCTTCTATGTAGATGCAATAAAAGATGTATTCAAACCATTTCGTAAAAGATTTATTGTGTTTAACAAGAAGTAGAAAAAGATGTTTTTTTTTCGCTAACATTTCTAGACAGATAATTAACATAAATTAAGGTAGAGTAGAGTAGGGAAAGACTTTAGATTGTTCCAAGATAAATAAAGGTAGAGTAGAGAAAGACGTGTGATTCTTACATGGTCCCTTGCACTACTAATATTTTAGTGGTGGCTGTTTCAACAAGATAATGGCATCCATAATTCGGCTCTCGTATTTAAAATAAAATATAAAGGTAGTGCGAAAGAATTAATCATTTCAGGAATATACATGCAGTGTTAAAAGTTCATGGCTAACTACTTCTTGTTCTGAAAAATATCCAGCGATCCATCACTCTTCTGAGTATAACAAAGAGTTGCAAAGACGTAACCGAAACTGTTTGCGTGCAGATACACGTAGGAACATAAATTTTAATGCAATAAATAAAAAAATCTTGTGCGTCTTGCTCACATGACTTTCTCCGCCCTCTATTGTTGATTAGTACGTAAACAAATCTTTCAGACAAAGCTTATTTTCCTATCGACTCTATTTTAATCGAGATAAACCTTTGCAGAAGTAGCTCCATTACACATTTCGTTATAGATATAAACGGTACAACAATAGTTAAATGTTTTTAGAACTGGACGCTATATGCCAGCCTTAAAAATCCATACTGTTTGCATGAATCGTGAGAAACAACTGAATATCGACATGACTTCAAAAGAATGATCTGCATTTTTACTTTCTCTACTACGTATAGTAAGTAGGGGAAGTATTGTATTCCACCCAAAAATTCGAAACCGAGATTTCATCGGAAATATATGTTTTGAGGCCCCCTGAATCCAAAAAAGAACCATTTTTGGAAACATGTACAAGTGTGTGTCTGTATGTCTGCCTGTGAACAGCATAACTCAGAAACTAACAGTCGGATAAACACCAAACTTGGTATTTAGGTTCAGTATCTTCCAGAGATGCGACACGAAGGTTTTCAAGAAAATCCCCCCACCCCAGATTACCCTTTACTTGGAAAATTTTTCGAAAATTGTAATTCTCTCAAAAAAGGCTCTAACGATTTTGATTAAAATATCACATGTTTAAGATATTTTTATGACAAATAAATGTATATCTCGAATTTTCTTGGAATGTCACAAAAAGTATGCTTCGTTGTGAACGACTTTTGCATAACTGCTAAACCATAAGAGATAAACAACATTTTACTACACAGAAAATGTAGATCGCGTTAAAATACACAATTTATGTCATATACATTTTTATTGTTGAGTGAACCATTTTCGAATAATTGCTTGTTATCCCTTAAATTTTCCAATACTTATACTTTTCTCAGATGGTAATTAGTTATTCATTTATTTTGTCCTGGTAATGCAAAGAGAATGGAATACTCCACATAGCAACCAGGTCTTTAAATATTTGACTATCGCTTAAAGTCTACCATATTCCTCTTGCATCTACAAGAAAATTATCAATAAGGTTAACATGTTGATTAACATGAAGCATATGGAGAATAAGCGTTTGTAAAAATAGTTTGTACAAGAGTAGAGAAAGTCATGTGAGTGTAACACTCAGATTTTTTGTCTATCGCTTAACGTATACTAGTTATACAAGGTTGTGAAAAAGATCGTTCTGAATGGAGGACCTCACAGGATATTCCCAGAAAATTCGAAATATTCATTTTATTTTGTATATAAATATCTTAAATATGTGGTACTTAATCAAAATCGTTAGCCATGTTTGAGCAAATAAACAATTTCGAAAAACATTCCATTTAAGGGTGAAGTGATTTTCTGGAACATGTTTTTGGGGCATCTTTGTGGGATGCTAAACTTTAAATATCATGTTTGGTGTTTGACTTTTCGTTGTTTAGGTATGCTGTTCTCAGACAGACACACGTACGCGCGCGCGGGGACCTTTCTTTAAAATGCTTTTTTAATTCTTGGGAGCCCAAAACATGTATTTTTGGTGTAATCTGATGTCGAATTATGGGCGGAATGCAATATCTACCCTCTATCGGTTACTAGCGAGTATACAACCCATTCTTACTAAAACTTATTTTTATGTCTACTAATAATTCGAATAAACCATTGCAGGAATAGCTACATTACATATTTAATTCTACACTACCGTCTGTGAAAATTGCAACACCAAGAAGGAAACTCACGAATTCAATGGATTTAATACCACAGGTTAGGCACATGACAAGTAACAAATGATGAACTTTTCAAATCTATACATGATCTTTGAGCCCTAATATACAGTATTTGGTGTGGCCTACATGCGCTCCAATTAGAGCTGCTATACGCCGTGGTATTGAATCAAAAGGGTTCTGAATAAGTTCCTGAGGGATTTCCCTCCAAGCAGTTTGTATTCGAGCCCACAAATCCGTGACACTGGTTACTGGAGGACCGTGACGCACCAGGTGCCGACCAACCATATCCCAGACATGTTCAATGGGCGACATGTCAGGCGAACGTGCAGGCCAGGGAAGCAATGGTACCCGTTGCTCTTCGAAGAAGGCTTGTACATTCCTCGCAATATGTGGCCGGGCATTGTGCTGTTGAAATGTTGCCTGTGGAGATGCCTGTAGCAGGAAGAGTACCTCAGGCTCTACAACCACTCTTAGGTATCGGTTGCTGTTTAAAGTGCCCTCAATTCGTAGGAGGTGAGATCGGTTGTTGTAACTAATGGCGACTCAAACCATCACACCTGGTGTTTGTCCGATTTGCCGCACAACAATGCAGCCCTCCAGGTTGTGCTCACCACGGTACCGGCGGACATGTATGTGGTAGGACACGTTGAAGCGGGACTCGTCCCAAAAGATTACATTTTGCCACTCAGCAACCCAGTGACAGTGTTCACGTGCCCATTGCAGTAGGAAGAACTTGTGGTTTCTGGACAATGGAAGCCGGCGTAATAGCATGCATGCAACCTATCCAACCTGCAGCAGACGGCGACAAACCATTGATGCAGACAAGTTCACACCTGTTGCAGTGCTCCAGCGTCGAACCAAAACTGTGGATGAAGCTTTACGTTCCGTTATGTCCATGCGGACAAGATGACGGTCATCCCGTGCTGTGGTCATGTTCCCGGCTCCAGTACCCGCTCTTCGCTGCGTACGACCTTCATCTATCCACTGTATGACAAACCAGCTTCCAGGAGACCGATCAATCTGCCCCGTTTGAACTCATTCACATGCCGATATGGTTGCCTTTGACGTCGACGAGGCACTCACTTTATTGTTTCCACCTTGTTTGACAGCTCTGCACTCACTACACTGGACAAAACACTTGATCTTGTCGGACCGACTCGAGGGGGCTCTGCTCGGCCTACATGTACCCCATCTTTCTGCCAACTTAATCACTTATTGCTTGCACACTCTTCTATATTTCCACCATGTTTGGCGTTATTCAGGAAATTCTTTCTTGGTGTTGCAATTTTCAGAAACGGCAATGTAGATAGAACAGCGATAGTCAAACGTTTATGAACTAGACGCTATATTTGGCCTTAAAAGTCCATGCAGTCGCGAGAAACAACTGAAAATCTATGGGACTTGAAAAAAATAACAAGTATTGAATAACAATTTGAACGTTTAATAACAGATATCTTAGAAACGGTTTATCCAATAAAACAACTTAGTTTATAAATGATGTGTTTTAAGGAGATCTACATTTTTTGTGTACTACGTTTTCGTCTATGGCCATACGTTTACAAATTATACAAGATTATACAAATTTCCTTCCAAATGAAGAGATTCTAAAAATGTGTTTTTTTTGGATTCAGGAGGCCTCGAAATATGTATTTGCTGTAAAAATCTAGATATTGAATTTTTGGGTGGAATACTATACTTACCTTACTTGCTATACGTAGTAGAGAATGTTATAAGTTAATGCAACTGTTTTGGAAATTTACATATAAGATTAAGTATAGGTAATATAGTAATAACTCATGAGATATATAAACTATTCCCAAGTACATTTCTCTCCTAAATTTGAACAATCAAACTAGAGATTAGTTCAGCATGCGCCATATTCACCCAGTTCAGCTGACTTTCCCTCTGATGACGTCATGACAAGCTCTTCAATAAGAAATACAAGGTCTTCACTTATGACGGGATCAAGGTTCTTCAAAATCGCTGGAGGAAGTTTGCAGACATCAGGATAAGGAAGGAAAAAAGTTCTGATGTGGAACGCGAAAATGGCTTTCTCCATCCATAGTTATTTCATAAAATATTTTAATTTCTCTTTACCTACCACCTACTATAGGTAGAGAAAGTTAAAATGCTACCATTATCCACAAACGACAGAAATTCATCCAAAATCGGAGATTACCAGAAAATGTTTGATTACATTTTTACTCTCTGTACTAAGTAGGGGAAGTATTGTATTCCACCTAAAAATTAGCTGTCGAAAATTCACCGGAAATGCTTGTTTTGAGGCCCCTGAAACCAAAACATGCATTTTTACTTTCTCTACTACGTATAGTAAATAGGTGAATTATTATATTCCACCCAAAAATTCGATACCGAGATTTCACCGGAAATATATGGTTTGAGGCCTACTGAATCCAAAAAAAGCATTTTTGAAAACATGTCCGCGTGTGTGTCTGTGTGTCTGTGAACAGCATAACTCAGAAACGAACAGTCGGATAAACACCAAACTTGGTATTTAGGTTTAGTATCTTCCAAAGATGTGACACGAAGGTTTTCAAGAAAATCCTCCCATCCCAGATTACCCTTTACATGGAAAATGTTTCGAAAATTTTAATTTTATCAAAAATGGCTCTTAACGATTTTGATTAAAATATCATATGTTTAAGATATTTTAATGACAATTAAAATGTATTCCTCGAATTTTCTGCGAATGTCTCTACAAGCATTCTTCATTGTGAACGACTTTTGCATAACTGGTAAACCATAAGAGATAGACAAAATTTTACTACACAAAAAATGTAGATCGCGTTAAAATACACAATTTATGTCATATACAATTTTGTTGTTGAGTGAACCATATTCGAGATATTGCTTGTTATTCCCTTAAATTTTCCAATACTTATACTTTTTCTCAAATGGGAATTCGTTATTCATTTTTTTTTGTCCTGGTAATGCAAACAGTATGGAATACTCCACATAGCAACCAGCTCTTAAAATATTTGACTACGCTTATAACCTGCCAATTCCCCTTGCATCTACAAGAAAATTAGCAATAAGATTGACATCTCGATTAACATGAAGAATATGGAGAATAAGCGTTTGTAAAAATAGTTTGTACAAGAGTAGAGAAGGTCATTTGAGTGTAACACATCAGATTTTTAGAAAATGGTCCTTGGTATGTAGATTCAGTACCTTCCAAGGATGCAACACAAAGTTTTTAAAGAGAATCCCTACCCCAACTACCCTTTACATGGAACATTCTTCGAAAATTTTGATTTTCTAAATTAATGGCTCTAACAATTGTTATTAAGATATTATACCTATATGAAAGATATTTACATAGCAAATAAAATGTATATCTTGGATTTTCTGAGAATAGCCTAGGAAGTCATCATTCTGAAAGAATTTTGTATAATTTTGCTTAACTGATAAACATTAAGCGATAGAAGGAAACGCACTATACAAAAAATGTGGATTTCTTTATAACACACGATTTAATTCAAATAATTTCTTTGTGTCATAAGCCATTTTTGAATATCCGTTATTAAAGGTTCGAATTGTTCATTTCTTGGTCATTCTTTATAGTCCTTTCAACATTCAGTTGTTTCTCGCGATTGCATGGTAAGTGTATGGAATTTTATGACCAGCATATAGCTCTAGTTTTAACTATCTATAACGAATGTATAATATAACTATTTCTGCAAAGGTTTATTTGTATAAAATGTAGTAGATAGAAAAATAAGCTTTAATAAGTAATTAATAAACATAGAGGGTAGAGAAAGTCATGTGAATGTAACATATCAGATTATTTTTTTCAGAAAGGTAGGGATCAGTTTAATTGTTGGCTTAATTTACACAACTGCTGTAACAAATGAAATTCTAATTACTTAATAAGGTGCTCAAAATGCTTCCCGTTTACAATCTGGTAATGGCTAAGTCGTAGCGTGTATTCTTGTTACAATTACTGCTGGTGGTATATTTCTGCATTTTTTCTTGGTCTTCATTTTTAACTCCTACATATTAGCAGGCCTCGTAACAAAGACCCTTATGTTTGAAATACCCCCATAAAGTACTCAAGTGGAGAGAGATGTGTTCCCATAGCAACCAAGCCTTCTGTACGAATCGTTCATACAACTAAATGGGATAACTACCTTTTAGAAAGAAAATGAAATAATCTGATGTGTTACACTCACATGACTTTCTCTACTCTTGTACAAACTAGTTTTACAAACGCTTATTCTTCATATGCTTCATGTTAATCGAGATGTCAATCTTATTGCTAATTTTCTTGTAGATGCAAGGGGAATTGCTAGGCTTTTAGCGATAGTCAAATATTTTAACACCTGGTTGCTATGTGGCGCATTCCATTCTCTATGCATGTCCAGTACATAAAAAAATTAATAACGAATTCCCATTTGAGAAAAAGTATTGGAAAATTTAAGGGAATAACAAGCAATATCTCGAAAATCTTTCACTCAAAAAAAAAAAAAATGTATATCACATAAATTGTGTATTTTAACGCGATCTATATTTTTTGTACAGTAAAATCTTGTCTATCACTTATGGTTTACCAGTTATGCAAAAGTCGTTCATAATGAAGAATACTTTTGGAGACATTCCCAGAAAATTCGAGGTCTACATTTCATTTGTCATGAAAATGCCTTTAAACATATGATATTTTAATCAAAATCGTTAGAGCCATTTTTGAGAAAATTAAGATTTTGGAAAAATGTTCCATGTAAATGTTCGTTTCTGAGTTATGCTGTTCACAGACACACACGGACATGTTTCCAAAAATGCTTTTTTTGGATTCAGGGGGTCTCAAAACATGTATTTCCGGTGAAATCTCGGTATCGAATTTTTGGGTGGAATACAATACTTCCCCTACTTACTAATATATTGATATTTAAATTTTTTGCTGATGACGTCACTTCCTGTAAAATAATGACTGAAATAAATAATTTGTTTTGTGAAATTTTCCTTTAAAATATTAATTTTATTTGCATTATCCCTTAGTTATGAAAGACCATGTATAGGTATACATTAATGATATGATATTGAAACCTATGGTTGGTCAATTCTGGCAATTTATATCTGCAGAAGTTTCTTAATAATAAAATGCCCTTCATAAATTATATCGATTAAAGTAAAGTAGATTAGAAAAATAAAGTTTTATAGAAGTAGTTTCTAGAAGAGTGAATAGAGAAAGTATATGAATGTAATAAAGATTCGTTTTGTGTTACTCGAAACAGTGAACTAAGTGTCTAGTTTTGCAATAATAGGAGATAACATAACACTATTTCAGCGTGCACTTTACTCGAAACAAATGTTAGCAAAGCAAACGAATACCTATTTCGAAAAGCAAATAATTCATCTGGAACCGAACCGAACTCCGCCCAGAGGAAAGTTACTGAACAAAAAAGAGATTCGTGTTGCTTAAGCAGCAGGAAGACAATGGTCAAGTATCTTTAGACAACGTAGAGTTAACCGCAGGAAGTGAGAAGACCCCACTGACCTCAATTCTTGAGAACCTCGTGGTTCGCAAACAGGCGGTTCCTTGTTAAGAGATACCAAAGCGATACGAATTGTATTGCAAATCATTCTTTATACAATACAGACGGCCTTGCTGGTAACTAACACTAGCCTTGTTTTTTTCACTACTACGTAGCTAAGTTAAATGTAGAGTGAGGCAGTATTTTTAACACTTAAAATGATATCAGCCTAATTATATAATATAAAATATAACAGCCCACCTTAAAGCAATATGTGTATAATAAAATATATAAAATTTATGTAACAGTCATTGTATTATATTTATATTATTGTGTACATGTATAATAATGTTATGTGAATGTATTACGTAATTTAACAATGTAGGAGCTGTGAGAATAAAAGTAAGCAGCCTTCCGTAGTAAATATAATTATAAAGTAGAACCCGAAAGTTGCTAACAGTGAGGTAACCTTGAGACAATAATGAATTAGAAAGTTTAGTAATGCTACTAATAATTCTTGGAACAATTATATAATATTTAAAACAGTTTATAAATAGCCAATCAAAAACCAGAAAAGCTTAAGTTAAATAAACGTATTCTATTGGAGTAGAACTAGCCAATCAGAGATTTGAAATAAAGTAAAAGTATAAATTTAGGCGGTAGACGCCAGACGCTACAAGATAGCGTACCCAAGCAGACCTACTAGGTAGCATTCCTGAGCAGTTCGATACGTATTCAGTGTGAGACATGAAAATGCATTATGACGAGAATAATGTAAAGTTTGCGTGGATACATCAGTGAAGTGTTATTTAATCTGTGAAGGATTAATAAAAGGAATGAAGTAAAAAGTTATAATTTGTTTAAGCCTTCATTCTTTAGCCGTATTACCCCTGCTAAGAGATACGTGTTTCTGCAAATTACTACTGACGCAGCCTAGACATACATATATAATATTTAAATAAACATAAAAAAATACAAAGCTAATTTTTTTAAATGTGGGGGCAAAGACCACCAGAAAAGTGAAACGTGGAGCGAAGGCCACGGGTAAGTTTGTACCATACGTGGAGCTGTAACTACTTCAATTAAAGTAGCGGCTCCTGAGTATGCATTTTGGGCTCACAAAAACGTTATTACATAGCTCTGAAAATGTGAATTACCATCTGCTGCATAATAGTTATAATTATAAACAAATTCATGCACTCGCTTCCATTTATGGCGTCACCGCAACTTTGGGAAGCATTCTACTGGCTTTCACGTGTGGAGTATGTATCTACTTATACTGCAATAACGAGCTGCGTGTATCTGTTTACCCTTTCGCGCATGCAATGGCGTCCTATTTTAGATGCACAATTCTAGATTATTCACATATGAATATATAACCTTAAGCAATAGCTTTAAACCTCATGACTTACAATAACCACGTTTAAATATATAACCTAAAAATATCTTTACAAAAAATCTGAAGTGTTACACTCACATGACTTTCGCTACTCCTTTACAAACTATTTTTACAAACGCTTATTCTCCATATGCTTCATGTTAATCGAGATGTTAACCTTATTGCTAATTTTCTTGTAGGTGCAAGGGGAATTGGTAGGATTTAAGCAATAGTCAAATATTTTAAGAGCTGGTTGCTATGTGGAGTATTCCGTTTTCTTTGCATTACAAGGAGAGAAAAAATTGAATAACGAATTTGAGAAAAATTATAACTATTGAAAAATTTAAGGGAATAACAAGCAATATCTCGAAAATGGTTCACTCAAGAAAAAAAAGTATATGACATAAATTGTGTATTTTAACGCGATCTACATTTTTTGTGCAGTAAACTTTTGTCTATGTCTTATAGTTTACCAGTTATGTAAAAGTCGTTCACAATAAATAATGCTTTTGGAAACATTCCCAGAAAATTTAAGATATACATTTTATTTGTCATGAAAATATCCTTAATATATAGTATTTTAATCAAAATCGTTAGAGCCATGTTTTGGAAAATCCAAATATGGTATTTTATTCAAAACCGTCAAAGCCATGTTTTAGAAGACCAAAAATTTCGGAAAATGTTCCATATAAAGAGAAATTTGGGATGAGGCATTTTCTTGAAATGCTTATGCCACATCTTTGGAGGTACTAACTTAAATAACAAGTTTAGTAATTATCCGAGATCTCGTTTTTAATTTTTACTTTCTCTACTACGTATAGTAAGTAGGGGAAGTACTGTATTCCACCCAAAAATTCGATAGCGAGATTTCACCGGATATACATGTTTTGAGGCCCCCCTTAATCCAAAAAAAGCATTTATGGAAACATGTCCGTGTGTGTGTCTGTGAACAGCATAACTCAGAAACGAACAGTCGGATAAACACCAAACTTGGTTGTTAGGTTCAGTATCTTCCAGAGATGCGACACAAAGGTTTTCAAGAAAATCCCCCCACCCCAGACTACCCTTTACATGGAACATTTTCGAAAATTTTTATTTTCTCAAAAATGGCTCTAACGATTTTGATTAAAATATCATATGTTTAAGATATTTTCATGACAAATGAAATGCATATCTCGAATTTTCTGGGGATGTCTCCCAAAGTATTCTTCATTGTGAACGACTTTTGTATAACTGGTAAACTATAAGAGATAGACAAAATTACACAAAAAATGTAGATGGCGTTAAAATACACAATTTATGTCATATACATTTTTGTTGTTGAGTGAACCATTTTCGAGATATTGCTTGTTATTCACTTAAATTTTCCAATACTTATACTTTTTCTCAAATTCGTTATTCATTTTTTTATGTCGTGGACATACAAAGAGAATGGAATGCGCCACATAGCAACCAGCTCTTAAAATATTTGACTATCGCTTAAATACTACCATATTCCCCTTGCATCTACAAGAAAATTAGCAATAAGGTATCGATTAACATGAAGTAGATAGAGAATAAGTGTTTGTAAAAATAGTTTGTACAAGTGTAGAGAATAATATAAACATATACAATGACTGTAATATACACTTTTTATGTCTTGTTATATACACATATTGCTTTAAGGCGAGCTGTTATTGAATTTATATATTATATAACTTGACTGAAATCATATAAGTGTTAAAAATACTGCCTCAAATGCTAGGCCCATTATATAATGCATTGGAAATAAAGCATTCACCCAGAATAATAATTGTTTGTACTACCAAAGCTTAAAGGAAATGAAACAAGGATTTAAAGCAGCTCTAAATAAAAGTAATAATGCACACAACACAAAAGCACTGAATATATTTACATTCAAATGCAGAAGCAGTTAGCATTTGAATTTGTCCTTCTCAGGCAACATTTGCCATTTTAAAATGAAATTTAACACGCGATAATATTCTAATATAAACTCGCTTCCATTTGATTTTAAATGCCGCTCCACACACTAAAAGAATTTAGAAAATTTACTTACGCCAAAAGTATATGTTATGTATAATTTAGACAAGGCCGAAAAGTGTGGAGACCGCCGCTCGCAGACACGAAGCTCAAGAAAAGGCCTTCTTCGCTGGTCGTCGATAACTGTCACAACTTTCTTCGTCGGAACGTATCGCTCGGGGGGCACCGGGAAGGTCAGGTGGTGATGATGATGATGTGGAGACTAGTGGAGAGGACACAACCTGGTGAGTGCTGTAGGAAACTGGTGCAGCCGACTTCTGGAGTTAATCAGGCTGCCGACGTAATGACAAGCAGGGGCCGAAAATTGTAGTTGATGATTACAGATACAGTAAGGAACTGCGAAAACAGCCACTCGTTGAAAGAACAGCCACAATTGGCTCAGTTCATTTAGCACTCCGGTTGTTACTCTGCATCTGGCGTATGCAATCCCAATTAATGATGTACAGTCACTACAGGAAGGCGTCACCAATGTCTGCCAGAGCATCCGTGACCAACCGGGAGCCTTTAGAGAGTGCGTGATTCCCTAAGACGTCGGACATAAGCAAGCCTTACTATGAATGGGCACCATACGGTGCACCTTTAGCGATGGTTCACAAGTGCAGGTCGTATGTAATTGCAAGCTGATTACATTAAAAGCTATGCTGTTCCACAGTAACAGAGTAATATGCCCTCATTTGTTTACTGCATTCTATAGGTCACACGTAATAGCAAAGAGCTTGCAGTAACTTGCAGTCGTTGCGGACCAACTTATGAGCACCAAACTTTAAGTAGTTGTAGCTCCATGTATGGTAGCCAAACTTGAAGCTGCTTTAGACCACGCACGTAATGGATGCCACGTACGGTACAAAGTTTCCGGTGGCCTTCGCCCCACGTTTACTTTATGTATAATAACTATAATAACTATTTTAATGTCATTTATTTAAATATTATATTGCCATTATATATATATATATATATATATATATATATATATATATATATATATGTGTGTGTGTGTGTACCTCGGCTGCGTCAGTAGTAATTTGTTTAGAACACGTATCTCTTAGCAGGGCAAGTGTGGCTAAAGAATGAAAATTTACACAAATTATAATGGTATTTAAGTTTGTTTTATTAATCTTTCACACGATTAAATAACACTTCGGTGATGTATCCTACTGTAGACCTGTGAGATTATTGTTAATTGTACTTTTTAACAGGTAAACTTTATATTATTCTCAAGGCAATGAATTTTTATGTCTCACATTGAACCCATACCATACCCAACTGCTTGGTTACGCTTCCTTGTAGCGTCTACCGCCTGAATTTGGTGATTTCCTCTATTTCAAGTCTCTGATTGGCTAAGCCGACTCCAATAGATTACTTATAGATAGCTCCAATAGATAGCTTTTCTAGTTGTTCATTGGCTATTTATAAACTGTTTTAAATATTACATTATTATTGTTTCAAGAATTATTAGTAGCCTTTTTAATCGTTCTAATTTATTGTTGTCTCAAGGTTAGCAACAAAGTTGTTAGCAACTTTCGGCTTTTACTTTGTAATTCCGTATGCTACGGAAAGCAGCGTGCTTCTATTCTCACAGCCCCTACATTGTTAAACTACGTAGTAAATTCACATAGCATTATTATACATGTACATAATAATATAAATATAATGCAATGGCCGTAACATATAGTGTACACATTATTATTATTATTATTATTATTATTATTATTATTATTATTATTACATACACATATTGCTTTAAAGCGGGCTGTTATTATTTTTACTTTCTCTACTACGTATAGTAAGTAAGGGAAGTATTGTATTCCACCCAAAAATTCGATACCGAGATATCACCGGAAATACATGTTTTGAGACCCCATGAATCCAAAAAAAATCATTTTTGGAAACATGTCCGTGTGTGACTGTGTGTGTGTGTCTGAACAGCATAACTCAGAAACGAACAGTCGGATAAACACCAAACTTGGTATTTAGGTTCAGTATCTTCCAGAGATGCGACACAAAGGTTTTCAAGAAAATCCCCCCACCCCAGATTACCCTTTACATGGAACATTTTTCGAAAATTTTAATTTTCTCAAAAATGGCTCTAACGAGTTTGATTAAAATATCATATGTTTAAGATACTTTTAAGACAAATGAAATGTATATCTCGAATTTTCTGGGAATGTCTCCAAAAGTATTCTTCATTGTGAACGACTTTTGCATAACTGGTAAACCATAAGAGATAAAATTTTACTACACAAAAAATGTAGATTACGTTAAAATACACAATTTATGTCATATACATTTTTGTTGTTGAGTGAACCATTTTCGAGATATTGCTTGTTATTCCCTTAAATTTTCCAATACTTTTACTTTTTCTCAAATTCGTTATGCATTTTTTGTACTGGTAATTTAAAGAGAATGGAATACTCCACATAGCAACCAGCTCTTAAACGCTTAAAGCCAATTCCCCTTGCGTCTACAAGAAAATTAGCAATAAGATTAACATCTCGATATCTCGATTGACATGAAGCATATGGAGAATAAGCGTTTGTAAAAATAGTTTGTACAAGTATAGAGAAAGTCATGTGAGTGTAACACATCAGATTTTTATATTATATAATTAGACTAATATCATTTAGATGTTAAAAATATTGCCTCAGAATAAGATGTTTCACAGTAGCTAAGATGAACAAGGGCTCATAGCTCTTAAGGTATGCATTTTATACCCCATGTTTACTGGAAATTTTTTTCTTGTTTTGGTCCATACTAACACCTCTTAAAATATGGAATACTGTTTTTTAACACCCGATATATGGGGTATCAGTGAAACTGTAATGGGCAGGGAAATCGTGTGACTGTTAGACAGTACATTCTTTTGTTGTGCCATGCATCTGATGCCTGAGATAAAAATCATGTATAATTTATTAGAAAGGCCATACACCTCAGTTCATAAATGAGAGATATTGTAGGAAAAAGAAAACAAAAACGAGAGAGTAGGGGAAAAAAACAAGATATCCTTGGAAACGATCGTTGGTAGCAGACAGTTACCAATAATGCATTTGTGCCTCAATAGTAGGTCACAAAAAGTGGGAGGGACGAAAGGTGAGTGGCACATTGGTTTTCATCCCTACTTCTTTTAGGAACAACTTTCAACTCTTCTGTGACATTTATGTCTGGATTTACTGTCTGGGATATTTATTACACTCGCTGACAGGTTTTCACACATGTCTTACTTTGTTTCTTGTCCAGATAATATGTAGTTTGTTGACGTAGGCTACTTCCTTCAGCACCTGTTGTATTTACTTATGAAGTAGCTAAGTGCATACCTCTGCTCTATATGTATAATAACGAATAGGATGGTTCAGGCGGTGACGTCTGTGGCCTGCATTCGGGAGGTCGTGGGTTTGATTCTCGCTGCCGACCTTCCTGACCAAAGGATTTTTTCGGCGATTTCCCCGGGTCGCTAGGGGAATACTGCTAAGGTTCCCCTAATTCCCTGTCCCTCTATTTTACCTACATCTTCATCTACTTTGTCTGTTTCAGGGTTGAAAGTATCGGCGGGATTTTTGGCGTTGCATGGCAGGGGAAAAGGATGCTCTATGTAAATTTAAAACATTAAATTCAGCTTTATTTATGGACGTTCTTTAGCTGTGTTCCTTAGCGTCCCATTCTATATTCGGCGTGAAAGATTGGTCATTTTGCTCAGAGGTCTTGAGGTTCTTTTACGTGCCATAAATCTACGACACGGGACCACCGGCTTTACTTCCCTTCCGAAGGAAGCCATGCTAAGGATTTTTACGCCTGAAAAAAATTGATCGTCCTCCGCCGAGTTTGAACCCGCGACCTCGGGAACTAGGGCCGCCATGGTAACCACTACACCACGGAGAACGACGCTTTATGTAACCCTTAGTTCCCTGGAATGCGGGGGTCTCTGAGTCCCGGGCCCCCAGGGGTGTGTAAGCCCGAAGAGGTGAGCTGGTTGCACCAGCTGCCATTCGGGGAGTTTCAATCTGTAAAAGATAGAGACCCTGCCCTCAGCCTGTCGTGCCTCCTGTTCGTGTGCGAAGCCCCCCTCCGCAGTTACTCCTATGTGCAATAGTGTCCCAGCGAAATGGCTCCGCGGTAACGTGCGAGGACCCGGGTTGGATTCCAGCTGAGTCGGCCACTCTCACTTTTTTTTCTTTTCGCGGATATTCGCAGGTTGGTGGACGAATGTTGGGGTGTATTATAAAGTGCTTGTCCTTCACACTGTGGTCACCGCTCCCGTAAGGGGGGTTTCGACCCCTTCAGCTGCCGTGGTGCGAGAGCTGCAGACCCTGAGCACTAGAGCGTTACTAGAAATGCGCTGGGTCAAACTCCGAGCCCCACCCGTAGAGATTTCGTTTGGATTGGGTTGGACTCGGCGGTGCAGTGGTTTCCGATGCCCATGGGAGATTGGGTACGTCTGGACGGTTTTCCGCCCAGATGTACCAATAAAGATAGAAGGCAGAGAAAGTCATATCATTGTTGAGCTGTTCACACACATACGGACCTCTTACTAAAAATACCTTTTTTGGATTCAGATGGCCTCAAAACATATATTTCCGATGAAATATTGATTACCAGTTTTTGGATGGAATGCATTAGATACTTCCTCTAACTACTGTGGGCATGGTAGAGAAAATAAAATTAGTAAAATCGTTATAACCTTGATTTAGAATATTACATTTAATATTTTCCCTATATCTAGTTATGAAGAAAAATAATTTTAAACGAGTAGTGAAGTAAATCTTACAAAAATTTCAAGTTTTTAACTATCAGTTTAAAAATGGATACTTATTTTTGACTTCATAATATTGAAACGTTTGAAGATGGTTGTATTTACGTTATTTGCACCAAGCTCTGGGCGTCCATTTGAAGTAGTTTTTATTGCTGCTACGTATGGAAAGCCGATTTGAAGTAGGAGTTGTATTGTAGTTCTTATGTTGGGGAGCCGAACTTGAAATAGTTGCAACCGCACGTTTCCGCTAGCCTTCGCCCCAAAATGTACTTTCCGGTGGCCTTTACCCCAAGTTTTAAAAAATATTAACTTTGTAATTTGACTGTTTCTTTAAATATTATATATTTATGTTTGCCTTGGCTGTGTCAGTATTATTGTTAGAGACATGTTTTTCTTAGCAGGGTTGTGCTGCGACTTAAGAATGTAGGCTTACACAGATTATAAATTTACTTCACTACTTTTTATTAATGCTTGACACGATTTAAATAACACTTCGCTGATGGAGAGCTGTGAGATTCTTTTATGAATTACTTGCACTTTTTAACACGTAAACTATTTTTCGTCTCACACGAATACGTATTATACTTCTCGAGGATGTGTCTCGCGTCCGGTTAGGAACACTGTTTGCAGGCAACTGAATTGATTTCAACCGCCTAAACTTGTAAAATTCTGTATTTCAAGTCTCTCGTTGGCTATTCCTAATCCAATAGAATACCTTCTTTTAACTAAAGCTTTTTCTGGTTATTGATTGGCTATTTTATAAACTGACACTAAAATTACATTATTGCTTCCAAGAATCACAAGTAGTATTGTTAAACTTTCAAATTCATTATTGCCTCAAGTTACCTTATTGTTACCTCATTGTTAACAACTTTTAACCTATTATTCTCACAGCTCCTACGTTATTAAATTACGTAATACATTCACATAACATTATTACACATGGATACAATAATATAAGCATATGCAATGACTGTTACATATATTTTACAAATTATTACATACACATATTGCTTTAAGGCGGGCTGTTATTGAATTTACATATTATATAATTAGACTGAAATCATTTTAGTGTTAAAAATGCTGCCTCACGTTCCTTTTGGAAAGAATTTATAGCTACACAGTTCCACTTCAGATGCAACATCTCAAGGACACTGCAATATTGCAAGGCTGTTCGCTGCACACTTACAAACACCCATTGAATATGCACGTACCCAAAGCCTGAAATTAATCTGAGCCGTCACCTTAGAATGACTGGCTAATACTCTGTAATTTGCTGTTAGAAAAAGTAACTGCTGACATACAAACTGATTGTTTCAGACCTAGATTGATGCATTCATAAAAGGTTTCACTGTACCAATTCAGTTTCATATGCTAAAACAGAATGATAGTGACGTGTATCAGACATTGAGAGGAGAGGTAGTATTTTTAACACTTAAATGATATCAGTCTAATTATATAAAATATAAATTCAATAACCGCCCGCCTTAAAGCAATATGTGTAAGTAACGATATATAAAAACTGTATATTACAGCCATTGTATATGTTTATATTATTGTATTCATGTGTAATAATGTTATGTGAATGTATTACGTAATTTAATAATGTAGGAGCTGTGAGAATAATAGGTTAAAAGTTGCTAACAATGAGGTACAAATGAAGTAACCTTGAGGCAATAATGAATTAGAAAGTTTGTGATTCTTGGAAGCAATAATGTAATTTTAGTGACAGTTATAAAAATAGCCAATCAACAACCAGAAAAAGCTTTAGTTAAATGAACGTATTCTATTGGATTATGAATAGCCAATCACAGACTTGAAATACAGGAATTTACAAGTTTAGGCGGTTGAAATCAATTCAGTTGCCTGCAAACAGTGTCCCTAACTGGACGCGATACACGTCCTGGAGAAGTATAATACGTATTTTGTGTGAGACAAAAATAGTTTACGTGTTAAAAGGTGCAAGTAGTTAATAAAAAATATCTCACACCTCTCTTTATATCAGTGAAGTGTTATTTAAATCGTGTCAAGCATTAATAAAAGGAGTGAAGTAAAATTATAATCTGTATAAGCCTACATTCTTGTCGCATCACAACCCTGCTAAGAGAAACATGTCTCTAACAATCATACTGACACAACCGAGGCAATATTAATATTTTACAAAATTGGGGTAAAGGCTACCGGGTACCTTACGTGCGGTTGCAACTACTTCAAGTGTTCGGCTCCCCAACAGTTGAAATATAATACAATTCCTTCAATACAACTATCCACACGCGGAGCTAATAACCATCTTCTTCAGAGGTAAATGATAGGAATAGTTAATAAACTCATGAACAAGGGAACCAATCAAGTTTGTTCGATGACTATCTTAATAAAGCTTAAAGCCAACCAAAAAGTATTTCAACCTGGAAATAAATGGGAAATGAAATGTAAGTGGGGCAATATATGCCCCAATACCAAAAGCTATTAACGTAGGTTAAAGTCAGCTATACTCACTAAACAATAGCGTTTCTTGGCTGGCCACGTAGCTCAGTGGTTAGAGCACCTACTAGCTGTGCGAAGGGTCCCGGGTTTGATTCCCGGCTGGGGGTAGTAATTTTTCTCTAGCCAAGATTATTCCCCATCCTCCCCAGAGTCTGAGAGTGTGTGAACTAGTGTAGAAAACCCGAAAAAACAACCAGAAACCCACTGACAACGGTATACCACTGCGATAGGCGAAGTGGCATTGCAGATAAAGGCAGATCTGATGTGCTGCCCTCAAATGATTTTCTCTACCCCTGTACAAACTATTTTTATACACGCTTATTCTCCATGTACTTCATGTTAATCGAGATAAACATTTGCAGAAACTATCTTATTGCTAATTTTCTTGTAGGTGCAAGAGGAATATAGTAGACCATTCCATTCTCTTTGCATGTCCAGGACATAAAAAAACGAATAACGAATTCCCATTTGAGAAAAGTACAAGCATTGCAAAATTCAAACAAATAACCAGGAATATCTGGGAAATGATTCACTTGACAAAAAAAAAATCTGATGTGTTACACTCACATGACTTTCTCTACTCTTGTACAAACTATTTTTAGAAACGCTTATTTTCCATATGCTTCATGTTAATCGAGATATCAGACGTTAATCTTATTGCTAATTTTCTTGTAGATGCAAGGAGAATTGATAAGCTTTAAGCTATAATCAAATATCTTAAGAGCTGATTGCTATGTGGAGTATTCCATTCGCTTTGCATTATCAGGTCAAAAAAAAATGAATAACGAATTTGAGAAAAAGTATAAGTATTGGAAAATATAAGGGAATAACAAGCAATATCTCGAAAATGGTTCACTCAACAAAAAAAAATGTATATGACATAAATTGTGTATTTTAACGCGATCTACATTTTTTGTGTAGTAAAATTTTGTCTGTGTCTTATGGTTTACCAGTTTTGCAAAATTCGTTCACAATGAAGAATACTTTTGAAGACATTCCCAGAACATTCGAGATATACATTTCATTTGTCATAAAATATCTTGAACATATGATATTTTAATCAAAATCTTTAGAGCTATTTTTAAGAAAATTAAAATTTTCGAAAAATGTTCCATATAAAGGATAGTCTGGGCTGGGGGGATTTTCTTGAAAACCTTCGTGTCGCATCTCTGGAAGATACTGAACCTAAATACCAGGTTTGGTGTTTATCCAACTGTTCGTTTCGGAGCTATACTGTTCACAGACACACAGACACACACGGACATGTTTCCAAAAATGCTTTTTTTGGATTCAGGGGGTCTCAAAACATGTATTTCCGGTGAAATTTCGGTATCAAATTTTTGGGTGGAATACAATACTTACCCTACTTACTATACGTAGTAGAGAAAGTAAAAATGTATATGAAATTGGGATTAATGAGTTCTACATTTTTTTGTGTAGAAACATTCTGCCTATCTCTGTTTATCATTTATGCAAAAACCATTCACAATGAAGAGGACTTTTGTGACATTACCAGAAATTTCTAGACATACATTTTATTTGTCATTAGAATATCTTAAGTATATGATATTTTAGTTAAAATCGTTAGAGCCACTTTTGAGAAAATAAAAGTTTTCGAAAAAGTTCCATGTAAAAAAATGTAGTCTGGAGTGGGAAGATGTTCTTGAAAATTTTCATGTCGCATCTTTGAAATATACTAAACCTAATATCAAGTTTGGTATTTATCCGACTTTTCGTTTTTAAGTTATGCTGTTCACAGACACACAAACAGATACACACACGCATCTTTTTCAAAAAGTGCTTTTATTGGATTCAGGTGCCTCAAAACATGTATTTTCGGTGAAATCTCGGTATCGAAATTTGGGTGGAATGCTATACTTCCCCTTCTTACTATATGTAGTAGAGAAAGTAAAAATCGTTTGTTCTTTATGTCATTTATGTAAACTATTCTAACAAAAGCTTTTTACTTTCTTTACTACGTTCTTACAATAAGTAGAGAAAGTATTGTATTCCACCCAAAAAATTCGATGTAAGATTTCACCAGAAATACATGTTTTGAGGTGCCTTGAACCCCCAAAACATTGTAAGTGTATGTGTCTTTAAATAGCATAAATCAAAAACAAAATGTCTGATAAACACCAAACTTGGCGTTTAAAACAAGGTCTCCCACACCAAATCATCCTTTTTATGGATTTTTTTCGAAATTGTTTATTTTCTCTAAGTGGCTGTAGGTATTTTGATTAAAATACCATATGTTTAAGGTGTTCACATGACAAATAATATATAGTTATTTAATTTTCTACGAATAGTTTATTAAGTCCTCTTCATTCTGAATGACTTTTGTATAATTGGTAAACTGTAAGTAATAAACAAAATCTTACTATACAAAAAATACGTATCTCGTTAAAACACACAATTTTTGTGAAATAAAATATTTTGTGAAGTCAACCATTTTAGAGATATTCCTTGTTAATTGCTTGATTTATCATATATTTATATCACTTTCTCTACTACGTATAGTAAGTAGAGGAAATACTGAATTTCACCCAAAAATTCGATACCGAGATTTCACCAGAAATATATGTTTTGAGGCCCCCTGAATCCAAAAAAGAATTTTTGGAAACATGTCCGTGTGTGTGACTGTGAACAGCATAACTCAGAAACGAACAGTCGAATAAACACCAAACTTGGTATTTAGGTTCAGTTTCTTCCAGAGATGCGACACGAAGGTTTTCAAGAAAATCCCCCCAACCCAGATTACTCTTTACATGGAACATTTTTGGAAAATTTTAATTTTCTTAAAAATGGCTCTAACGATTTTTATTAAAATATCATATGTTTAAGATATTTTCATGACAAATGAAATGTATATCTCGAATTTTCTGGGAATGTCTCCAAAAGTATTCTTCTTTGTGAATGACTTTTGCATAACTGGTAAACCATAACAGATAGACAAAATTTTACCACACAAAAAATGTAGATCGCGTTAAAAAAACAATTTATGTCATATACATTTGTTTTGTTGAGTGAACCATTTTTGGGATATTGCTTGTTATTCCCTTAAATTTTCCAATACTTATACTTTTTCTCAAATGGGAGGGAATTCGTTATTCATTTTTACTTTCTCTACTACGTATAGTAAGTAGGGGAAACATTGGCTTCCACCCAAAAATTCGATACCGAGATTTCACCGGAAATACATATTTTGAGACACTCTGAATCCAAAAAAGTTTTTTTGGAAACATGTCCGTGTGTGTGTGTCTGTGAACAGCATAACTCAGAAACGAACAGTCGGATAAACACCAAACTTGGTTTTAGGTTCAGTATCTTCCAGAGATGCGACACGAAGGTTTTCAACAAAATCCCCACCACCCCAGACTATCCTTTACATGGAAAATTTTTCGAAAATGTTAATTATTTCAAAAATGGCTATAACGTTTTGATTAAAATATCATATGTTTAGGATATTTTCATGACAAATGAAATGTATATCTTGAATTTTCTGGGAATGTCTCCAAAAGTATTCTTCATTGTGAAGAACTTTTGCTTAACTGGTAAACCATAACAGATAGACAAAATTTTACTACACAAAAAATGTAGATTGCGTTAAAATACACAATTTATGGCATATACAACTTTTTGTTGAGCGAACCATTTTCGAGATATTGCTTGTTATTCCCTTAAATTTTCCAATACTTTTTCTCAAATGGGAATTCGTTATTCGTTTTTTTATGTCCTGGATATACAAAAACAATTGAATGCGCCACATAGCAACCAGCTCTTAAAATATTTAACTACAGCTTAAAGCCTACCATATTCCCCTTGCACCTACAAGAAAATTAGCAATAAGATTAACATCTCGATTAACATGAAGTAGATGGAGAATAAGCGTTTGTAAAATTAGTTTGTACAAGAGTAGAGAAAGGCATGTGAGTGTAACACAGATTTTTTTCTATACTTGTCAAATAGTTCCACATATCACCCCCAATATGTGTACAAAAATTAAGTATGTAACTTTAAAATTGTGCAAAATAGAAATTACCTCCATCACACCCTTAAATGGTGTTATTCTTTCACTACGCCCACGCACATCCTGAGAAAGTGCTCATGAATCGACCACTGGAGGAGCTGGCCCAAGACACAGCAGAATGAGCTACAAGTTTAACGACAACATAAGTAAGGTATACGACTTCAAAATTGTAAAACTCCAAACAACGCAATACGTTATCAGTATCCAAGTTGAATATCAAGTGTCAGGAGGTAATTTCAATTGCCAAAAGCTTCTTTTCAGCTTGAGCGCATGCTCCCTTTTATTAATTTCAGTTTAATAGGCATGCATTTACGGTTATTGAACCTGTCCTCATTATTCATGCAGCCGGTAGTGGGCGCCAGTCGTGGCTGGACGACCTTCAGGTAATATGTGTCAACGGCGATGAAGGAATACCACCGAGTGGTTAAAACCGGGTCGGCGACCCTACTGTTTATACTTTAATGGAATACAGCTGATCTTATCGGTCTTAGAAAATGTTCTGCTGGAATTAAACCGAATTTCTATCACTGATAGCCTGTGCAAAAACAAGGAAGGAATCTCAATCCTTCATGGTTAACTGAATCAGATGGGTAATTCCTCAAGAAGTCAATTTGTATTTCTAATGACAAAGGACATTATGTTTTACTTTCTCTACAACATATTTAGTAGAGGAAGTTATACAGGGATTAGTCTATTATTAGTTCTAGGCAAATTGTTTACTGGGGTACTAGCAAAGTGACTGCAGAAATGGGCAGAGAGGGAAGATGAATTATCAGAATTACAAGGGGGGTTTAGAAAAGGGAAATCTACAGTGAGCAATATTTTATAATAAGAACAATGATAGACAAATATCTAATCAAGAAAAGAGGAAAGTTATATTTGTTTTTTGCAGATCTAAAAAAGGCCTTTGATAGCATCCAAAGCACTGCACTTTGGTACAAGTTGAGAATTAAGGAAGTGAGCGAGAAATTCGTAAGATTATTAGAGAGGTTGTATTCAGATATTGAATTCTGCATTAGGCTTCCCAATAACAAAGTAACAGATTGGGTAACAAATACAATTGGTCTAAGACAGGGCTCTAAGTTAAGTCCCATTTTATTAAATTTATTTATCGATGACATACTTAAAGAAATAGCAAAGGAAAATATTGCAATGATGTGAGGGCTCAAGGAAACAACGATTCCTAATATTGAACCACCCGATCCCTGCTGACGTGTACGAAAAACGTTCCCTTCTTGGAGTCCCAGTAAACGAAAAGGGAAGCCCTAACGGATGCCAAAATAGTTTGGAGACTAACACTGAGTAAATGGTAGGACTAGGGAATACCTGTAATAACTGGTGCCCCCTTACTAAAAGAACATAGAACAATAAGAGAAGAGAACAAATGTAGAAATTTCTAATGCCTTTATTTCCCAAAGAAACATCTACTAGAATAAAGACAACAAATCCTGTTGAGCAACAAATGCACAATATCAGCTATCCAAAAACACACAATATATTAGCATTAAGAAAATGTAATTACATAAATGGCAAGTCCACTTAAGCTGTCATTAACAATAAATTTTAAATTTATTTGAACAGGAGGAGAAAAAAAAACCAAAAGATTGTTTAAATATGAAAAAAATGAAAAATTGAAAAATAAAACAAAGTTCAATAAAGCAATAGAATTAACTGAAAGCAATCAAAGGCAAAAAGCAAATTAAAATAGACAATATATTGAATAATATTGAATATAAACCCAGTGACAGACACAGTTCAAGCAACAGTTTTTAGTACAAGATCCAAACTTTAGTTTGTTTCAGGTTGGCTTAAACAATACTCTAAAAACCAACTGTAAAAGTAAAGCACAGTTGGGGCAAGGGTAAACTAATACTATAACCTGTTTTAAAGCTGTTCAAGAAAACAAATTATTTACTATAGCATTAAAGAGGAAAGAAATTGAAATAAAGAACAAACAAAAATTTTATCAAATTTTCTGAAAGGCGAAAACAAAACCCTGCATGAACTATATAACAAAAGCTAAAGTGAAATTACCTGACCAATGCAAACCTGAAACCACCTGAAGTTTTACCATTAAACATGCAAGCCAAAACAAAGAAAGGAATTTAAGTGGCCAAAAATTATCACAGTAATAGTAATGTAGTTAAGTTTGTCTTACACATGCCCCAAAAAGACATTTAATTAGCAAAGGTTTTATCACAAGAGTTGCGTTGGTACCCCTGCATACTGTTTCAACGTGGCTTCGTCTTGTAGCCCTTCTCGCTGTTACCCTGGCTAGATGGATCTCAGCGGTGATTTTATCATGACATTTTATAAGCTCGTCGATCTCAGTTGTGGTGCTGGGATCTTATAGAGGAATTGACTACACACTGTAATGTTTGCTTTATGACTATTTATTGCTATTTCCTCACTCTAACACTACATAAATGTTCCTGTTCACATATCACCACTGCCTTCCCCTTGTGTACTGTCTTCTACTTTTTAACTGAGTGTTTCGAACTCTTCAACTGTTTGTCCTACACTGTGTACTGTCCACTATTGAATCCTGTCTTCTACTGTATGTCAATTGTGCACTTCTTACCCTAAAAGTCAACGGTAAAACTACCGTTATAATATTTGCCTCGCTCCATACATCCGGAGCGGAAACAAACAGAGTCATAAAACCTTACCTTCCTACTCATACACAAAATATCCCGTTTTCGCTAACCATGTGAACATCACGTTTCTACCCTAACTGCAGATTTCAAGACATTCTAAACCTAGTGAAACAGGAACATTATGTACACGACAAATATTACATTATACAAAAATTACTATTTACATTGTTTTCACATTGTACACATATATAATTTATAGATTAAATTAAATACTGAATAAATTAGCACATAATAAAATTAATTCCGGCACATTCTGTCCCAGAGTTCGAGTATACCAAAAGACTTTCACAATAAATAAAGTATTTCCCAAAATGAAACCAGTACAGGCCATAAGCACACTTAAAGGGCGTTAAGTCAGTTGGCAGTTGGCCACGCCCACCTCCAAGGAAGACGCAAGCGAGCGGACTAGAAGCGGGAAAACATAGAGATATAAAAAAAATTCGCGTGTGACTGAAGGTACGCAGGAAATGGTGTAAATCTTTTACAATTTTGCTGCTATCAGCACAATACGCATTGTCCAGCAATTAACAATAAAGCTATTACATTGTTCTTTGCGGATGACCTAGTAACAGTGGCAATCACAAGTGAGGCCTAAAGAAAGCAACAGAGAAATACTGTAAAGAATGGGGTTTAAAAATAAATCCAAAATTATGGTATGTAAAAACGGGAGTAAACTCAGCAGAGAGGAGAGATGGTGGTTAGATGGGAGTGAAATCGAAGTTGTAAACAAGTTCAATTACTTAGGAATGAAAACTGACAGAGCAAAGGAAAAATGCGCCAGGCAAAGGGAAAATAGCTATTAATAGCATAAGAATCTGTTTGAAGAAAATCCCAAATATGAAAGTAGACTGGCTTGAGAACATTTATGCAGCCACAGTTGAATCAAGAATGCTTGGGGACGGAAAAAGGATGGGATAGCATAGATCAAACCCACAGAACTTTTTGAGCCTACCGAGAGCTGCGCCTAATTGGGTACCACTAGTATAATTGCGAAGAATTGGTAGAAAATGGTTACTAATAAAATATATAGTGAAATATTGGAAAATAATTCAATCACTGGAGGAAGGAGATATCAAAGAATGTTTAAGGTCACAGAAAATATTTAAATGGGAAAGAAGTTGGCTATTTTGATTAAATGAAATTGTAAGAGAAATTGGAATGGGTGAGTTAATTAACCAACAAGCAATAGGGGGACAAAGATTATGAAATAAAGTAAAAACTAGGGCGGATGATATAGACAAACAAGAACTATTCCGTAGCTTAAGGGTTAAGAGTACTCTGATATCATATAGGGGTGTTAAGAAAGAATTGGTGAAGAGAAAAATAAATTGATGTTTGTATTAAATAGAAAGAGAGGGTCTGGCATGGGTAAGAACAGGAACAATGTTATTAAAAAGTTTAAGGTTGATAAAGACCTATGCCCATCTTTGCGGCATTGCAGATAATAACTTTCACAGTATAATGAAATGTTTGAAAACCAAAATGTGGAGAGAGGAAATATGGAACAAAAAGTGAGAAAAGTTACACGTAGAGATATTATTCATAAAGCTTTTTGAGAACAATGGGAAAGAATTTATCAAGCAAGTAGGCCAATACGTAGGGAAAGTAAGACAGAAAGGGTGGAGAAAAATCATCAAAGAAAGTGAGGATCTAGAAAATCATGATGACGATGTGGATAATTAGTAGAAGAGGGAATATAATAGAAGTTAGACTTGGAGGTAAACATACATATAAAACGTAAGGTACATATACGCAAACAACTCGGGTGTTAATTGTATATGTTACCAATTTTTAGCAACTTTGCGAACAGATTATACATACGCTGCCGTTTGTGAAAATTGCAACAGCAAGAAAGAATTTCCTGAATAACTCCAAACTTGGTGGAAGTGTAGAAGAGTGTGCAAGCAATAAGTGATTAGGTTTGCAGAGAGATTGGGTACACGTAGGCCGAGCAGTGCCCTATCGTGTCGATCCGACAAGGGCAGCGTTACGCCCAGTGTAATCAGCGCAGAGCTGTCAAACAAGGTGGAAACAATAAAATGAGTGCCAGTGTGCCTCGTCGACGTCAAAGGGAGCCATATCAGCATGTGAGTGAGTTCGAACGGGGCAGAATGATCGGTCTCCGGGAAGCGGGTTTGTCATACCGTGACATTTCGGCTCGTACAGGGCATGCTGCTACGACAGTGATGTGTGAGTGGACGCAATGGATAGATGAAGGTCGTACGCAGCGAAGAGCGGGTACTGGACCACGGAACATGATCACAGCGCGGGATGACCGTCATCTTGTCCGCATGGCCATAACAGACGTACAGCTTCATCCACAGTGTTGGCTCGACGCTGGAGCACTGAAACAGTTGTGAACTTGTCTGCATCAAGGTTCGTCGCCGTCTGCTGCAGGTTGGACTGGTTGCATGCATGCCATTACATCGGCTTCCATTGTCCAGAAACCACAAGCTCCTCCGACTGCAATGGGCACGTGAATATCGTCTCTGGGGTGCTGATGGCGAAATGTAGACTCTTCAAGGTGTCCTACAGTAATGGCCGCATACCTGTCCGGCGGTACCGTGGTGAGCGCAACCTGGAGGGCTGCATTGTTGAGCGGCATAGCGGACAAGCACCAGGTGTGATGTTTGGGGCACCATTGGTTACAACAACCGATCTTGCCTCCTACGAATTGAGGGCACTTTGAACAGTAACCGGTACCTAACGATGGTTGTAGAGCCTGAGGTACTCCTCCTGCTTCAGACATCTCCACAGGCCACATTTCAACAAGACAGTGCCCGGCCACATATTGCGAGGAATGTACAAGTCTTCTTCGAAGAGCGACGAGTACCATTGCTTCCCTGGCCTGCACGTTCGCCTGACATGTCGCCCATCGAACATGTCTGGGATATGGTTAGTCAGCACCTGGTGCGTCACGGTCCTCCAGTAACCAGTGTCACCGATTTGTGGGCTCGAATACAAACTGCGTGGAGGGAAATTATTCAGAACCTTTTTGATTCAATGCCACGGCGTACAGCAGCTCTAATTGCAGCGCATGGAGGCCACACCAAATACTGAATATTAGGGCTCAAAGGTCATGTATAGATTTGAAAAGTTTGTCATTGTTACTTGTCATGTACCTAACCTGTGGTATTAAAGTCATTGAATCCATGCGTTTTCTTCTTGGTGTTGCAATTGTCACAAATGGCAGTGTATGTAGAATATTTGTAATTGGAAGAGATAAAATAAATTACTTACCTACCTAGAGGAAGTATCGTGATCTAACCAAAATTCAACATTGAGATTTCACCGAAAATTGTGTTTTGATTTTCACTGAACCGAAAAATACACGTTTACTAAAAAGATCCATGTGACTGTGGAGAGCATAACTAAAAGCGAAATTCGGCATCTCTAATGATACGAGAAGAAGGTTTTCGGAAAAATAAGATTTTTAGAAAAAATCCTCATCTCGAATTATGGTAAGTTTTGATTTTATAAGAAATAGCGCAAGGTACTGCTATGGATAGGCACTGTAACCAGGACAAAGCACCGCACATAGGCCAATGGGCCCTTTGTGCTTCTACCTTGACCCGCAGGGCGACCAGATCCGGATGACGATGTGCACAAGCATAGACGGAGTCTAACGTTTCCAGTTCGAACGCATTCGACGCCCACCCAAAGGTCCTGACGCCCCCCCCCCCGGGTGGGCACCCGACCGAGAGTACACCGCGGAGGCGGAAACTAGCTGAGCATCGACCTACGCTACGAAGAAACCTCACTTCCACCGCCCAGCCGCAACCGTCCCCTGGTCCTTCAACCCTGAAACAAGTGATGATGAAAGAAATGATGGGTACAGGAAACGAGGGACAGGAAAATCGCGGTACAAGAGGAACCATCCTAGCATTCGCCTATCGATCCAGGGAAACAACGAAAAAATATCTGATGTGTTACACTCACATGACTTTCTCTACTCTTGTACAAACTATTTTTACAAACGCTTATTCTCCATATGCTTCATGTTAATCGAGATATCGAAATGTTAATCTTATTACTAACTTTCTTGTAGATGCAAGGGGAATATGGTAGGCTTTAAGCGATAGTCAAATATTTTAAGAGCTGGTTGGTATTGGAGCATTCCATTCTCTTTGCATGTCCAGGACATAAAAAACACGAATAACGAATACTTTTTCGAGAAAAAGTGTAAGTATTGGAAATTTGAAACAAATAAGGAATATCTCGGAAATGGTTCACTCGACAAAAAAAACTGTATATGGCATAAGTTGTGAGTTTTAACGAGATCTACATATTTTGTGTAGTAAACTTTTGTGTATCTCTTACTGTTTACCAGTTATGCAAAAGTCATTTAGAATGAATAGGACTTTTAGGGACATTCCCAGAAAATTCAAGATACATTTCACTGTTATGAAAATATTTTAAACATATGATACTTTAATCAAAATCATTAGGACCATTTTTGAAACAATAAAAATTACCGAAAAATGGTCCATGTAAAGGGTAGCCTATGGTGGGGGGATTTTCTTGAAAACCTTCCTGTCGCATCTCTAAAAGACACTGAACTTGAATACGAAGTTTGGTATGTATTCGACTTTTCATTTTTGAGTCATGCTACACATAGACACTGACGAACTTTTTTCTATAAGTGTTTTTTTATTCAGGGGACCTCAAAACATGTATGTACGGTGAAATCTAAATATCGAATTTTTTGTTGGAATGCAGTACTTCCCCTACTTACCATACGTAGTAGAGAAAGTAATAAGAGGGGAACTAGAAGCAGAACCTTTATGTAATAAAGTAATGGACCATAGACGAAAATGGACCGAGCACATAAACCGAATGAATGAGAAGGGATACCCACTACTAGCGAGGAACTATCAAGCAATAGGACAACGAGATATCTGACGTTGTAGGAAGCGTTGGGCTGATGTTTGTGAAGCTGGAACAGGCAATTCCTTAAGATTCTCTCCTCTAGTATCTTGTACCACCTGTAGTCTATTAGCTAAACCAGAGGTGGGCAAAGCTGGTGTCGCGACTCGGAGTGTAGTCTCAACGTAACCCGGCTGAGTGCGCATTCAGCCTGGGTCAGTGTTGCTAGCTAGAGGCAAGAGGGTGGTAGGAAGTAAACACTTCAGTGGTGGAGTTCGAGATGACATCTTTTTCCGGAAAACGGAAATTTCGTGCAGAATGAGAAGATGACATTTTGCTGTGAAAAAAAAAATTGTTGCTGCTACGTACGGAAAGTCAGTTTGAAGATGTATTATATTTCGACTGTTGGGGAGCCGAACTTGAAGTAGTTGCAACCCGTATGATAAAAAGTTTCCGGTAGCCTTCGACCCTAATGTTTAAAAAAAAATATTAACTTTGTAATTTTGACTGTTTCTTTAAATAATATATTTATTTTTTGCCTCGCCTGCGTCAGTATTTATATATTTTTAGAGACATGAATGTCTTAGCAGGGAGTGGTGGGACTGAGAATGTAGGCTTACACAGATTATAATTTTTACTTCACTACATTTATTAATCCTTGACACAATTTAAATAACACTTCAGTGATATAGATAGCTGTGAGATTTTTTTATTAATTACTTGCACTTTTTAACACGCAAACTATTTTCGACTTACACGAATACGTATTATACTTCTCGAGGACGCATCTCGCGTCCCGTTAGGAACACTGTCTACAACCAACTGACAACTGAATTTGTAAATTTTGCCATATTTCAGTTTCTGATTGGCTAATACTACTCCAATAGAATACCTTAATTTAACTAAATCTTTTTCTGGTTGTTGATTGGCTATTTATAAACTGTCTAAAAAATTACATTATTGTTGCTCCAATAATGACTAGTAGCATTATTAAACTTTCTTACTCATTATTGCCCCAACGTTACCTCATTGTTAGCAACTTTTAACCTATTTTTCTCACAACTCCTACATTATTAAATTACGTAATACATTCACATAACGTTATTACACATGTATACAATAATATAAACATATATAATGACTGTAATATACACTTTTATATCTTGTTACATACACATGTTGCTTTAAGGCGGGCTGTTACTGAATTTATATATTATATAATTTGACTGAAATCATTTAAGTGTTAAAAACACTGCCTCAGCTGCGCAAAAGGAGAGAATGTGAAATGTTGAATTTGATCAAAAACATTACATGGCGTATTTAGAGGCCACATCCAAAGACACTACGTTAGATGTCATGCTTCACATGGTGAAATTAAAAGTATGTGTTGCACGGGTAAATTATTATTATTACATTTGTTTTAGGAATAGAACGTGCGAAAGTATTAAGAAGTTATCTGATGTGGTACAGAAAGTCTCGAAAAATCATAACTGTAAATGCAAAACTAAATATGCTAGTTGCGTACTTACCTGGGAGATCACTTGGTCCCTAAAACCTTTTCAAGAGGGTGAATTTCTAAACTATGTCTGACAAAGGTTGGAAGTCATGTGCCCTCAAGAACTTCCTAACTTTAATAATATTAATTTATCTCGAAGAAGCATAGAGAGAGAGACAAAATTTTACTACACAAAAAATGTAGAGCGCGTTAAAATACACAATTTATGTCATATACATTTTTTTTGTTGAGTGAACCATTTTCGAGATATTACTTATTATTCCCTTAAATTTTTCAATATTTTCTCAAATGGGAATTCGTTATTCATTTTTTTGTCTTGGATATGCAGAGTATTAATCTGTGGCAAAGAGAATGGTGCTGCACCTAGCAACCTGCTATTAAGAGATACGTCTATGCTTAAAGGCTACTGTATTTCTATATTGCCCTTGCAAATACAAAATAAGAGGAACATAGTACGCCTTAAGCAATAGTCAAATATTTTTAGAACTGGTCACTATGTGTAAAATGTAATTCTCTTTGCATGTCAAAAGATAGTTTCTGCAAATGTTTATCTCGATTAATATGAATTAGATGGAGAATGAGAGTTTGTAAAAATAGTTTGTACAAGAGTAGAGAAAGTCATGTGAGTGTAACACATCAGACTTTTAAGTTTGTATCGTTTTAACATATTATAAATTCACTTAGGGTTGAAACCATTAATCTCTGCAACTGTCTAGATATATTAAAATTCTTTCTTATATTCTTATTTTGATAACTGAATATTAACTAATTTGTGTGTCAGGTGTTGGAAAACTGCATATTGATGTTGAACTGGGTTGAAGTTATTCCTTTTAATATATTGTCAACATGGGTAGGTTTTCTATATACACTGGATTCAAGGTTATTGTCCATCTTAGTGATCTTAAGATATAGAGATGGCAAACTGTTATTCTGTTCTAATTCCATAGTGAACTGTATGCTTTCATTTTGTTGATTTAAAATTGTCAATGCAACGTCGGTCAAATGGGATGGGACCATATTATCTACATACCTCTACCAACATTTAAATATATGTGGATACTTTTTAGTAACATTAACTTCAAAGGAACTCATAAAAACATCCCCTAATACAGGTGATATCGGGTTTCCCATAGTCAGACCATGTATTTGTTTATAACATTTATGGCCAAAAACAAAATAATTCTGTGAAATGCATATAATTACGAAGGAGATAACCTCTTGTATAACAGCTTCTTCTACTATTTCTGTATTCCGATAAGATTAATTAATTGTGGTAATTTTTCTGTTGGAACATTCGTAAATAAAGATTTTACGTCAAAGGAGATTAAAACATCATTCTCACATACTTTGATGTTTTTTTAGCTTCTCAATTAAATCCAGAGAATTTTTTACATTTAAATTGACATATTTAGTAAAGGATTGTAATTTCTTTACTAGCGAATTTGCTAATAATTAATTAGGAGCATAATATTATTAATAATTACTCTCATAGTTTACTTTTTATATACTATATAAATTAATTATAATTTTTATACACCTTAGGCTGGTCTTGGCAAGTTTTTAATGTAGAGTAAAGTGAAAAATTCAACGCCACAGCCGGGATTTGAACATGATTCTCCCGCTCTCTGTGTGGTTGCTCTAACCATTGAGCTACTGTGACAACATGCCGGTGCAATATCGAATTCCCCAATTGACTCAAGTTGTTTCCCAGACAGATCACTCGAGATGGCAATCTTAGCGGCAACCTCTATCGCAAGTATTTCAATGCTGGGTAAATGGGGTTTTTAAGGTTTAAAGCAGTATTTTTAACACTTAAATAATTTCAGTCTAATTATATAATATGTAAATTCAATAACAGCCCGCCTTGAAGCAATATGTGTATGTAATAATTTGCAAAATATATGTAACAGTCATTGCATATGTTTATATTATTGTATACATGTTCAATAATCTTATGTGAATGCATTGCGTAATTTAATAATGTAGGAGCTGTGAGAATAATAAGTTAAAAGTTGCTAACAATGAGGTAACCTTAAGTCAGTAATGAGTAAGAAAGTTTAACAGTAATACTTGTAATTCTTGGAGCAACAATAATGTAATTTTACTGACAGTTTAAAAATAGCCAATCAACAACCAGAAAAAAACTTTAGTTAAATGCAGGTATTCTATTGGAGTAGGATTAGCCAATCAGAGACTTGAAATGCAGAAATTTAGAAGTTTAGAATACCTGCATTTAATTAAAACCACCTCCGGTTGTTGATTGGCTATTTTATAAACTGTCACTAAAATCACATTATTGTTACTCCAAAAATCACAAGTAGTACTGTTAAACCTTCTTACTCCTTATTGACTCAAGGTTACCTCATTGTTAGCAACGTTTAACTTATTATTCTCACAGCTCCTACATTATTAAATTACGTAATATATTCACATAACATTATTAAACATGTTTTACAATAATATAAGCATATGCAATGACTGTTACATACATTTTACAAATTATTACATACACATATTGCTTCAAGGCGGGCTGTTATTGAATTTACATATTGTATAATTTGACTGAAATCATTTAAGTGTTAAAAATACTGCCTCAACATTCAGGGTCAATAGTTCTTTATAAAGTGTTTAATTGAAATTACATAGTCTGTGGCATTTCTATAGATACATGTCCTATGTATTTCCTAATTCTTAGCGAACCTGAGTCTATTTCAGGAATTCTCAGTTGCTAAGCGTGTTGCAGTCTATAGAGTGACATTCTTGAATCCTTTATTACAACTAAATGCAGTGGAGTCAGGTTTAAGATCTCTCCATTGCTGCTGTGAACGTATTTCTGAATTAACATTGCGTATCTGTGAGGTTTCAGACTGCTACAACATTGCAGTCCTTGTTGTGCTACGCTGATTTTTAATTATAACACCCGGTATATCTCCCTGGAGCATGCGCAACACGGAAGTGTTCACACGGTGATATTCTGTTTCCTGATATACTCTTCTAGCACTCGACTAGCAGACTCGCGTTTCTAAACATGTTTTCAAGAATTTTCTTACGTAATAACCGGCATATTCCAACACACGCCTATTAATATGTCACTTCTTTAGACTCACACTATTACTTTCTCTCCTTTCTGTATAATTTAGTTTATAGTGACGTTTGAAAAATGTGACATTACATAATACAGAGGGTATCTACTTTTTATTTACCACGTACATATGCCGAAAGTGTACAGAATTTAACACTAGCAGTTTCATTTGCGATATTCAGCTTCCCTTCTAAAGTATATAAGCGGTATATAACAGCTGAAGAATTAAACCAAAACTTATATTAATCTTTCTGACAGCATTACCAAAACCAATACTTTTTACTTTCTCTGCCACGTACATAGTAGGTAGACAAGGTATTGTATTCCACTAAAAATTCGATACACTCAAAAATGTCACGAAATACTCATACATATTTTGAGACCCTCTGAATACAAAAAAAAAAAAAAAAATCTGATGTGTTACACTCACTGACTTTCTCTACTCTTGTACAAACTATTTTTACAAACGCTTATTCTCCATATGCTTCATGCTAATCGAGATATCGAGATGTTAATCTTATTGCTAATTTTCTTGTAGATGCAAGGGGAATTGCTAGGCTTTAAGCGATAGTCAAATATTTTAAGAGGTGGTTGCTGTGGTGTATTCCATTCTCTTTGCATTATGAGGCAGTATTTTATATCACAACACTGTGAATGCCAGAGTAATTGAAGTGTAAATTAGCATTATTGTATGACAATGATTTGAGATGTTTGTTAATTATAAGCATTGTCAGGAAATAAGTTTACACGGCCTCACTGAAACTGACAATAGGAGTGGGTAACAATGTAGCGAGGGGGTGAGTTGTTTATTAATTAGAAGAGACAAGCAAATGACATCAGAGTAGCGCGCTTTTCTTTAGAAATGGAGGGAATATCTTCCCTAGAGCATATATGTTCATAATTTTGATTGGATATAAAAATAGACGCTAATGTTGGCGCGTTTTATTAACCAATAGCAGCTCGATTATAATCTTTAGGCATATCGGGGTGAGGGAGTATAAATTCCGAGCCAGAGACGGGTAACGCGCAGTTCTACAGAATAATTCACAAGGCAAACGTCGCACAGTTCTACAGAATAATTCACAAGGCAAACGTCGCTCAGTTTAACAGAAACATTCACAAGTTACACGTCGCTCAGTTCAACAGAATCATTCGCGGGTTACATGTCACGCAGTTCTACAGAATAATTCACAAGGCAAACGTCGCGCAGTTCAACAGAATCATCCACGGGTTACACGTTGCGCAATTCTACAGAATCTCTCGCGTCGTAAAGTTAGTTACAAAATGTGAAATACTAGAATTAATAATGTGCGGCAAATAAGTGATAATAGTTACATTCGAAAATATAACAGTTTCAGTCGGGCGTGTATCAAGAGTAAATATGTGAAATGAATAAAGTGTGACGGCAATAAAAGTGTAAATATAAATTCTTTTATCAGTATTATCTTTTAGAAACAACTCCTTTCTATTTACACACCCTGTTTAAGAAATTTGCTCGACTGGGTAATAATAGCTAGCCGGAGGACAAAGAACTCAAAATTAAAAATAGTAAAACAATAACAGGCGTTCAGCATAAAGATAACACGAACGTTACCGCGACAATTACCAGGACAAAAAAAAAGAATAACGAATTTGATAAAAGGTATAAGTATTGGAAAATTTAAGAGAATAACAAGCAATATCTCGAAAATGGTTCACTCACAAAAAAAATGTATATGACATAAATTGTGTATTTTAACGCGATATACATCTTTTGTGTAGTAAACGTTTGGCTATATCTTATGGTTTACCAGTTATGCAAGAGTCGTTCACAATGAAGAATACTTTTGGAGACATTCCCAGAAAATTCAAGATATACATTTTATTTGTCATGAAAGTATCTCAAGTATATGATGTTTTAATCAAAATCGTTAGAGCCATTTTTGAGAAAATTAAAATTTTCGAATAAATATTCCATGTAAAGGGTAATCTGGGGTGGGGGATTTTCTTGAAAACCTTCGTGTCGCATCTCTGCAAGATACTGAGCCTAAATACCGAGTTTGGTGTTTATCCGACTGTTCGTTTCTGAGTTATGCTGTTCACAGACACACACACAAGGACATGTTTCCAAAAATGCTTTTTTGGATTCAGGAGGTCTCAAAACATATATTTTCTGTGAAATCTCGGTATCGAATTTTTGGGTGGAATACAATACTTCCCCTACTTACTATACGTAGTAGAGAAAGTAATAAGCTTTAGTAAGAACAGTTTTTATATCAATTAATAGTGATAGAGGGTAGAGAAAGTCATGTGAATGTAACACATCAAATGTATTTTACATTTTGCAAGCGTGCCTATCCGTGTAGTGATTTTACGGCTGCGTTGTGTGGTAAAATATTTTGTAAATCGATGAGATTCTCCAACTTAATTTTACCTTTTTAACGGTGTTAATTTTAGGCAGTGTCCCGAGCACTCCTGGTATATCCGAGCGCATTCTCAACTCATTGCAATAAACCTGAAACAGAAAGCGTAATAATTATGGACATCGACAAAATAGCAGGTGAACGAGTCCACGAATAACCATTTAGGGCAAATCAAGAAGGAAAAAAGAAAGTTATAATATGTAGTGTGTTATCGAGCCCCAGTCAAACACGTTGCAGTCAACATCTTAACTATTACACCACAAAAGCCATATGTGGTTATGGCCTATAAATACGAGTCGTGTTTTTAAAGTAAGTACCGCTATTTTTTTTAAAAAACAACAGAACATTATTTTCCAAATACCCTATTATCATTCATTACGTTACACTACTTCTCCACATAGTTACCGCCGTTATTCAAGCACTTGTCGTAACGGAAAATTAGTTTTTTATGCCTTCGTCAAAGAACGATGCCGCCAAGAACGCAAGTCTGCATCTCTTGTTTCACAGTATCACCGTCGTTGAAATGTTTTCCACCAAGGAATTTTTTCAGATGAATATCACTTGGTGCCAAATCCGGACTGTAGTGAGGGTAGTCGAACAACCAAACGATGCGATCAGATCTTGAGTTTATTTGGCTGTACTGGCCGGGCATTGTCACTCATTACTCTTTCCCCATAAACCTCACACAATTGGCGTTGAATGTTTGCTCGTGTAACGTTTTTTCGCATTCAGAAAAACGAATCACTGAAATGACTTCACATTCGCCGAATCGTTCGATTGTTTTGAACATTTCGAAACGCTCTAACAATAGGAGAACACCAAGCGACGATCGCTCACAACTGCATTTGGCTTCCTAATGAATGGAGGAAGTGATCTCCCATGCTCAAAATCGCAACTGTAGCGCTGCAGCGACAAAATATTATAGGGTTGTTTCAATCACCAAGAACGCCTGGGAACATATCTCACCCGCAGCATAGCTACGACAGCGTAGTTGCCAAACTTTCCGTTTACAAACTTTAAACACAAGGTCGTTCAAAAGATACATAACCATGGCAGTTAGGTTTAGTAAACAAACTATTTATTTCCTGCAGTATACACCATTATTGTCGACAATATATTAGCCAAGTTCCTGGCTACAGTAGCACGAGCTAAATTGAGCTCCAATGCCAACACCCGAGTTATAATTCGTGGATTGTTGACTATCGTTTCATGAATTCTTTCCACGATATGTGACTATTGGCCGTTTGTTTTAGGGAGAAATTCACAGCTCGAAATCGACTAAACCACTTTTGACATGTTCGCTTTGTTACTGCATCTTCCCACAGCACAAATTTTCTGCCGGCATTGTGAGACGGTTTTACCCTTACGATAATAAAACAGCATAAGATGTCGGAAATGTTCCTTTTTGCTTTCCATAGTTTGTAAACACAAGTTCACGCTGTTCTATCCAACGTCAGTCACAAGTGCACGGTGACATATCCAATAGTGAGTCTGGTTGTTGTTCTCTAAGTCGTAGGGGTGGTTAGGCAACTAGGATAACTTGAGTTTACAGCGGGCTCAGGGTTCTCAGGCGTTTTAGATGGGACTTGTGAGCAAAACGAACGAACTTACGACTACTACGTAGGATTGCGCTGTGGTTATATTTCACCTCTAATGATAATACAAACTAAATAAAACAGTAATCCCCCCGTCTCTCGAGCTGCACGCACTATATTTTACTTTTAGCTAAAGTTCCAAACGTTTCGGAAATTTCATCTGCTTCACTTTGAAAACACTCGGCAATGGATAAATTTAGGACTTTAAATTGAAATAGGGCCTAATTTTTAGGGAAAACACCCCTTCTGGCCTTTAGGTCTACAGCCTCTTTGTACTTCTTGCTAAATTCCGGAATGCGTGTTCCTTTTAAGCTACGCCTTTACCGATCTCTGATAATCCCCGTCCTATTGTACGCCTGCGAGATCTGGGACATGGCCACAGGCTCCAGTTTTGCTGCTACTACAACGGGTACAGAATGAAGGCCTCCGAGCCAATTATTCTGTATGCCGTTCCTTCCCCGTGAGACTACTTCACGAAGCCTCATCTCTTCTATGCGTGGAGGATGAAATTAGGTCGCAAAATTTTACGACTTATTGCCACATCGTCGTTCCGGGGTCCCGATTTGATCTCCAGTGACCACCCACTCTGTTCCATGGATTTTTTTTGTGGTTTCCCCGGGTCAGCAGGAGAATGCCACGAGTTTCCTGTACCCCTATCCCCTTAAGGGTTGTAGGACCATGCGACGGTGTTCAGCGGGTCGCAGCTGGGCGATGGATGTACGCTGACTGTTTGTTCCCTGACTTCGGTGGGACTGCCCAGTTGGGACCCGCATCCAAAGTGGACCCCACCAGGAGGGACCTCGGGGTTTGGGCGGCGGATATGTTCTATCAGGAAAGTTTAGGTGCCCCGTCTATGCTTGCGCCTGTCGTCATCCATATCTGGTCGTCCTTCGGGACTCCCCTCATTCCTCTCTCCCAGGGTTCTCATTAGAAGTAAAAAGGGCCGTTGCGACCTACTTGCGTGCTCTGCCCAGTTTTGGGGGCACTCCCATAATCTTTTGTCCCAGAACATGCCGCACGAGTCGTCACAGGCTTCTCCGCATGGCACGCGGATACATCCGGTAACACAGGAGCAATTCCATCAGCAGTTAAGACTGAGCTCCTATACAATCCATGCAAGAAAAGCTTGGACTTCAAAAATTTAAAATAATAATCCCAATGAAAGAAAAAAGTGTGATACTCCATAACACCAGCCGTGCACAAGAGCCGTTGCACCCTGACCGACAGTCGTCGAGGAGCAAATCTTGCTACCTCCTTTTACCCCCTTTACCTCAATCACACCCACCATCTTAAAATTCCCACATCATGTCTATAAAGTGGTTAAGTCATCGGATTTTAATATCTTAAATGTGGGGGATCTAGATGCAAACGCTTTCAAAATATGCTAAAAGCTAAAACCTGATTATATATTTTCAGTAGAAGCCTAATTAGGGGTCTCAAGCATCCTCATTTGAAATGCACAGGTTTATAAATATAAGTAATTCAGGCTGGCTCCGTAGATCAGTCGGTAGAGTACCTGCCTGTTGTTCGATGGGTTCCGGCTTCGACTCCCGGCTGGTGGGTGGGAATTCTTCTCTAGCCAGGATTATTCCCTATCCTTTCCAGAGTCTGGAAGTATGAATCAGAGTGGAATGTGTGATCTAATGATAAAAACTCAAAGTGCAAGAAACCCAACGATAAGCAATACGGGTTAACACCACCGCCGATAAGACCATTGTAGTTAGACGCGGGGTATAAATGGAACTTAAAAAAAAACTCATGTGTTACACTCGCATTACTTTCTCTACTCTTGTACAAACTATTTTTACAAACGCTTATTCTCCATATGCTTCATGTTGATCGAGATATCGAGATGATAATCTTATTGCTAATTTTCTTGTAGATGAAGGGGAATATGGTAGGCTTTAAGCGATAGTCAAATATTTTAAGAGCTGGTTGCTATGTGGAGTATTCCATTCTCTTTGTATGTCCAGGACAAAAAAAATGAATAACCAATTTCCATTTGAGAAAAAGTAGAAGTATTGGAAAATTTAAGGGAATAACAAGTAATATCTCGAAAATGGTTCACTCAACAAAAAATGTATATGACATAAATTGTGTATTTTAACGCGATCTACATTTTCTGTGTAGTAAAATTTTGTCTATCTCTTATGGTTTACCAGTTATGCAAAAGTCGTTCACAATGAAGAATACTTTTGGAGACATTCCCAGAAAATTCAAGATATACATTTTATTTGGTACGAAAATATCTTAAACATATGACATTTTAATCAAAATCGTTAGAGCCATTTTTGAGAAAATTAAAATTTTCGAAAAATGTTTCATGTAAAGGGTAGTCTGGGGTGGGGGGATTTTCTTGAAAATCTTCGTGTCGCATCTCTGGAAGATACTGAACCTAAATACCAAGTTTGGTGTTTATCCGACTGTTCGTTTCTGAGTTATGCTGTTCACAAACACACACGGACACGTTTCCAAAAATGCTTTTTTTTGGATTCAGGGGGTCTCAAAACATATATTTCCGGTGAAATCTCGGTATCGAATTTTTGGGGGAATACAATACTTCTACTTACTATACGTAGTAGAGAAAGTAAAAGTATATTGGTTCTAGGTATAGAGATGGACGGGTTCCATGTTGCGCTCTCATAGAATCAAGTAAGTTAGACAAAAGATGAAGCACTCAAAAACACATGCACGAGCATGAAATGTTAAATATGTACAGGCATAATAGAAACTGCATAACGAATGAACTCTCTATTGAAATGTTTCCATGACGTAAATAATTACCTACACTCAACCTGAAGGCCACGGCACCTTCCCTGCTTGGATGATTCTGCTTTCTACAGGAACAATAGCTATCCAACAGTGGAATCATTCGCCAGAAATCGAAGAGGTGGTTCCACGGTAACGTACGAGGTTCGCATTTGGGAGCTCCTGGGTTCGACTTGGGTTTTTCGTGGTTTTCCCTGGTTGGCAAGATGAATGCTGGTGTGCTTTCTCTTCTCTCATTTCCTATCATTTCGCGTACCCTTTCATGTTGCAGGATTAGGAATTGTGCAGTCGTAAGGGGGGGGGGTTCCGACTCCTTCAGCTGCGTGGTGCGGGCGCTGCGTACCCTGAGCACTCGTGGTACTTCTGAGGCTACTAGAAGTACGTCGGGCGAATCGTTCGAGCCGCTCTTGGAAGGGAGTTGTTTGAATTGGGTTGGACTCGGCAGGGCAGTGGTTCCGAAGACCCGTGGGAGATTGGGTACGTCTGTGTGGGTTTCCGTAGAGGTGGGGTTGTGAGACGCCTCAATGTCCTCCGGTATCGCCTTGGATAGTCGGTAGAGGGCGTCCTAGATTGCTGTCGGTCCTACCGAGGTAATGACGTGTGTAAGTAAGGCGGACATTTTAAAAAATGAGGTATTGGCTTCATGGGAACCCCACCAAGGTTGGAGAACCACTCGGTTGGCGCTGACCCTGGGTTTAGGAGGGGGCTTGGGCTTTGACTCTTGCCCTGGTAGACCTTCGAATCAAATTGTCTGTCGGTGTCGGACACATGACGCAGACTCTTGCTAGTTGGAAAGTTCTTCTCGACTCTGCCAGATGGCAGCCTTCTCTGAGTCGCCTCAGGTGGGTCGATTTTTCCCCGGTTCCGCCAGATGGAAGCCTTTTCTGAGCAGCCCGCAGGTGTGACTGTTTCATAAAGCTTGGATTGTTAGGGACCTCTACGCATCTCTGTCGGCCTGCTGCCTGCAGCCTGTAGCCTCCTGCGGTTACTTCACCTCATCCGTTCCTCCTGAGGGGGTCAGCACAAAAGGTTCGCTTTGGGTCGAAGTGCAAGGTGTCCCCTCCGTTCACAAGTTGGCTAGAAGAGCTATTTACGATAGAAAGAGTTAAAAATGTCATTAAGTGTGTTCGCTATTGCTAACTGCTGCAAGAACGGAGTTGAGATTTTATATAGGGTGGACCATTTAATTTGAGACTGTACAATATCTCCAAAACTAAGCGTTGTAGAAAGAAACTTCTTCAATAAAAGTTGCTTGATATTATAAGGGAAATTAAATGCCATTAGTTTTGGAGATATTGTGTAATCTCAGCTTAAATGGTCGGCCCTGTATACCTACAGGAATTTAAGAAAAATTGTCGACACATTTCAGGTTGGAGTGCCAAATCAAGTTTAGCTAAGATAGAGTCTTCGAATCGACTCTACAGGCTTTGAAACTTTACTGGAAAGAAATACTACAATTAATTATACAGGGAGAAAATCAAATTACTTTTAGAAATACGATTTATATGAGTAGTTTTAAGAATATTAAAAAATCTAATGTGTTACATCCACATGACTTTCCCTACTCTCTATCGTTTATTAGTGGGTATATAAATTATTCTTACTAAAGTTAATTATTATTACATTTTAATCCAAATAAACCTTTACAGAAATAGCTACATTACATATTTCGTTATAGACACAAAGAGAACAGCGATAGTCAAATGTTTAAGAACTGGACGCTATATGCTGGCCTTAAAATTCCACACTTTCCCATGCAATCGCGAGAAACAACTAGATGTTGAAAGGACTTTAAGTAACGACCAATTAATAAACAATTCGAACCATTAATAACTAATATCTCGAAAATGGCTGATACCACAAAAAAGCTATTTGATATAAAATGTGTTTTAAAGAGATCTGCGTTTCTTATTAGTATATTTTTGTCTATTGCTTAACGTTTACTAGTTATTCAGATTATACAGGATTCCCTCCTAATGAAGCAGATTTCAAAGGGTGTTCTCAGAAAATTCAAGATATACATTTTATTCGTCATGTAAATACCATTAATATGCGATATTTTAATCAAGATCATTAGAGCCATTTTTTAAAAAATAAAAAATTTCGAAAAATCTTCCATGTAATGCTTAGTTTGGAATGGGGAGGCTTTCTTGAAAATATTCGTGTCCCATCTTTGGAAGGTAATGTATTAAATACCAAGTTTGGTATTTATGCAACTTGTTTTTAGGTTATGCAGCTCACAGATAGACAGACAGACATACACAGACATGGACCTTTTTCTAAAAATCTGATGTGTTGCACTCATATGACTTTCTCTACTCTTGTACAAACTATTTTTACAAACGCTTATTCTCCATATGCTTCATGTTAATCGAGATAAACATTTGCGGAACTATCATATTGCTAGTTTTCTTGTGTGTTCAAGGGGAATGTGGTAGACTTTAAGCGATAGTCAAATCTTTTAAGAGCTGGTTGCTATGTGGAACACTCCATTCTCTTTGCATATCCAGGACATAAAAACACGAATAACGAATTCCCATTTGAGAAAAGTAAAGTGCTGGAGCAAGGAATATCTCGGAAATGGTTCACTTGACAAAAAAAAATTACCTATATGACATAAATTATGTGTTTTAACGAGATATACATTTTTTATGTACACACATTTTATCTATTCTTTCGGTTTACCAGTTATCCAAAGGCATTCTATGAAGAGGACTTTTGGGGACATTCCCAGAAAATTATCATATACATTACTTTTGCGATGAAAATATCTTAAACATACGATATTTTAATCAAAATCGTTAAGCCATTTTTGAGAAAATCTAAATTTTCAAAAAATGTTTTATGTAAAGGGTAGTCTGGGGTGGGGATTTTCTTCAAAATCTTCGTGTCGCATCCTTGGAAGATACTAAACAAACATCAAGTTTGCTATTTATCCCAGTTTTCGTTTTTGAGTTGTGCTGTTCACGACAGACAGACAGACACACACATGTTCCATAAATGCTTTATTTGTATTCGGGTACCTCAAAACGTGAATTTCCAATCGTGTATTTTGGTTGGAATGCAATACCTTCCGTAGGTAACTACTATGTAGATTGTAGAGAAAGTAAACAGCATTTTATTACTGGGGATGATATACAAGCTTTACAGACACTGCTGCGTCAACATTTAATATTCTTCAATAAAAACCACAAGCGTTTTGACAAGAAAGGCCTACTGTGTGTAAATAGTCTTTGACACTAAACACAATGCTAAAACTGATTCAATCGAAATTGTTTATCAGTCACTCCACAGTGATGCATTCATACGGTTTATATCAACTGCTTTAAAAATACAATATATTTCCCAGTAACGTACGGCCTATCGGCGAATATCCTTTGCCCCCATAATTATCCTATTGGTTAACATCCCTAGCATTAACATTAATTTAATCACGCCTCCTACGAACGGGAAAATCGTCCATGGCCTTACCTCCAAACGAACATTCTTGCCATCTAGCGGGCATCACTTGAACTTCAGAAGTAGTAGCAGGACCGTCTGTCCATTCCAAACCACCTTTCACTGAAAACAAACTCTTCGTATTATCCGCGCGAAAGTAGTTCGCAAACCCCGCCCCTAATGTCTGCTTGTTCCCCTCCCACGTGCTTGTTGAACACTATTTAATCTATAAAAATGCGCCCTGCGTGAGAATCATAGTTCAAAATGCAACCTGAGGTTAACAATAGATTTTATAAGTATGCGGTAATGAACATTTTACTTACATTAATTCACAATCCTCGGGCAAAAGTGCAACACCCAAATCCGAATCCTCCAAAGATGACTCAGCTGCCATATCAGAATCAGAACTACTCTCCAAAATAATGACAAGCTCATCCACAATTCCACAGCACTGTCGCACTTAAAACAAGTTCCCACATTTTATCCTCTTCTATGTTGTATTATGTCTGTTTATATTCCCTGCTCGCTTTCGTTACACTTCTCACTGAAACGCCTGTAAAATTCGATATTAGTTTCGCAATATGCAATAATGCAAGTGTCGGGTATTTTTGTGAGTTGAGTTGAATATATGAAGTATTGTTTGTTTTTAGCCACATTTTAACTGTTTCCCGCTTGTGTGTTTGAACAGTTTATTCGCACTACACGCACCTTCCTCTGTCATGTGAGCTCAAATACCAACTGACTAAATCACAAGATTTGACCTGAGCTGAGCATATGTGTGTTACCGTATTATGAATGATTCGCTTATCATATATCCTGTGTTACGCACAGTGTTTATTCGGTACTCAGATAGCACCTCTGGGAATTCATTGCTGCATTCCTTGTATATGTAAGAGAGTGGCAGTCGTGCATGTCGGTTGGTATTAACAAGCAAGATGCTCTCGGCGTTAGCGCAATAGCAGGCGAAAATCATATTTTGTAATCTCTTAGCAGCTAGTATATATCCATTACCTTTAACGATGAGTTATTATGATAACCGCAATAAAATGTGCAGTTCTATACCTTTCCTGCTCTAATATTTCATAAGACAACACATGTAATAAGGAACTACTTACGTTGGCGTAAGAGTATATTCTTGGGTTCGTGACAAGCCGAAGCACGTGCTTCTGTTTACATCAGAGGGAACTCTGGTTTGGAATGGACAATAGAGGGTCCTGGTAGTAGTAAACTTCAGAAGTGATCGCACTTGTTTTTTACCAGCTGTAACAGATTTTAAAACGTGCCGAATGTAGTTACCAAGAGCGAGTATGTATAAACGGACAACCGTTGCTTTATGTATGAATGGACACCAATGACGTTATAAGACAATCATTCGAGCGTTTTGTGACCTTTACAAGGACAGCAACATTTATGAACATGTATTGAATGAACGCAGTAATGACCATATTGAATTCGCTTGTTTTTACCCAGTTCTTACGCAAAGAGTGGTCATGCAACTAAAGAAATGCTGAGATTAATTTTATGTTGTACGTTTTCTCCTGACATATACGCATGTACTTGGTTTACGATTTGTATTTTCTCTACTACTGTCGTATAGTAAGTAGGGAAATATTGTACATATTCCAACCAAAAAATAGATACCGATTTCACTGAAAATAGGGGAAGGTGGGGCAAGAGGCCATATCGGGTAAGAGTGTCATCCCCATTTAAGTGCAAAAATATGGGCTTAGTGACTTTGTTGCAAGGTTGGATACACTGAGTTAGATGACATGTTTGTTGGGCTGCGCATTACAGCAGCTTTAGAAATTTATTGTTTTTGTTGTATAATAAAGTACTTTTTTCATAATTGTGATCTTATATTTCCATGACAGGAAACCCAATTTATTCCCAGGTAAGGTAGTTTCTGGTATATCTCAGTTATTATGGCTTAACCCCACTTATATGAGAATCCAATTGCACGCGAAGAGTTAGTAGTGTATGCAGCCGCCACACCATGGTGTCACCAGATGTAATCCCGTGCAGCTGGGGGCAAAAGTGTCAGCTGACTCTGGGGCAAGAGTGACACTCTTACCCCGTACTGTGAACATAGTACAAACAATTCGCCGAAGATTCAAGCATCCTGCCCCTAGAGAAAGATAAGAGAAGGAATGCAAAGGAGTTCATTCCTATAGCTTCTACTTCGAGGGAAAGCTTTTACTTCGTTGATGAAAAGGAAGCAGATAAAATTAAACCTGTTTCCAAAACTCCAGCATTGAAACTATTTCCCCACTTCCAATTCATAGAAGACCTTTTCCTAAAACTCCAACCCTAAGAGGAAGAAAACCTGATAATCGGTTATCCTGACCAGCAGCCCGCATAAAAAATGCTTGAAAGCAAACAAGCTTCTACTAATCGCTCAACTACCACAAAGGTTCTGTTAAAATCAAAGATACAGAAGAAGAAACCAAGGTGTGATACTGCAACGTCACAGAGAACTACTGAAGACCAGAAAAACGACGATGTCTACTTTTGCTTAATTTGCCAAGAAAGGTTATCAGATCCACCTGATGAGCTAATGGTTCAGTGTCAAGAATGCAAAGGAATGTCTCATACAGATTGTACAGACTTTAATGACGTGAAAGGAACCTTTATTTGTGATATTTGTAGGGAATAATGATGTCTCAGTTTGTTCAATATATGTGACACTCTTACCCCAGCCTATGGGGCAAGAGTGTCAGCTGACGTTTCTTCATGTAAATCAAAATATCTCAGAATGTTTGGGAGAGTCTGTCTTAATACTTTATCATGTTCTTGTGTAATGATAGCTTATCTTATATACGGGGGAAAAATACGTATGATTCTGTTTAGAGGAAGAAAATAGTGTTTGAACCTTAACATGGCACTCTTGCCCCACCTTCCCCTACGTTTTGAGGCCCCCTGAATCCAAATAAGGCATTTTTAGAAAAAGCTTCGTGTGAGTGTGTGTGTGTGTGTGTGTTTGTGTGTGTGTGTGTGTGTGTGTGTGTGTGTGTGTGTGTGTGTGTGTGTGTGAACAGCATAACTTAAAAACGAAAAGTTGGATAAGTACCAAACTTGGTATTTACATAATTTCAGTCCTTCCAAAGATGCGAACAATATTTTGAAGGAAATCCACCACCCCAGCTCCCTCAAATGGAACATTTTTTTTTCGAAATTTTCGATTTTCTCAAAAATTGCTCTTAACGATTTTGTTTAAAATACAATTTATTAAAAGTATTTACATGTCAAATAAATTGTATATCTTGAATTTGCTGGGGATAGCCTGTGAAGTTCTCTTCATTCGGTACGAATTTTGTATAATAATAAACAGGAAGAACCAAAAACCTATGAACCGCCTGCGCGGTGTTTTTCCTGTCCGCGTCCTCGGCGCTCGTTGCCGTCTGCCACTATCATAGAAAGGCGCGAATGAAACCATTCAACATTTTTAAAACTACTTTTACAGGTTTTACTTGCCAACTTGATGAAAGGAGACGCTGAAACTGGCCACCGTGGTTGTCCATACATTTTTGGCACCTCTTTAGGAAACTATCCATCACTCGCCAATTGTTTTCGAGTCAGCAGTTGACGGCCGTACATATGTGAATACAATTTTGCCCCCTTTCTTAGAGAATTAACAGCCAGGGAGCGTGATTTTGCCTTTTTTAACAAGACTCGGCACAGCTTATACGGCCAATATATCGATGAGAATAATTGAAAGTGTTTTTGAGGACAGAATTATTAGTACAGATTTGTGGCCCACTCGGCCCCCCACCTAACTCCCTGTGATTTGTATCTCTGGGGTAAATTAAAACAAAGTATACAAGACAAACCCACAAAATATCCGCCAGGAAATTTCCAGCATTTTTCAACCTGAACTACGGCGAGTGATGGATAGTTTCCTAAAGAGGTGCCAAAAATGTATGGACAACCACGGTGGCCACTTTCAGCATTTCCTTTCATAAAGTTGGTAAGTAAAGCCTTTAAAAGTGGTTTTATAAATGTTGTATGGCTTCATCCGCGCCTTTCCATGATAGCGGCAGACGGCAACGAGCGCCGAGGACGCGGACAGGAAAAACACCGCGCAGGCGGTTCGTAATTTTTCGGCTCAGCCTGTATAACTGGTAAAGTTAAGCTGAAGAGAAAACGTACTAAAGAAAAAATGTATATCTCTTTAAAACATACAATTTATTTCAAGTAAATTTTTTTTGGAATCAGCCATTTGCGAGATATCCGTTATTAAAGGTTCGAATTGTCCAATACTTAGCCATCGATTCTTTTCAAGTCCATCGATTTTCAGTTGTTCTTCGCGATGTCATGAAAAGAGTATGGAGTTTTAAGGCCAGCATATAGAGTCCAGTTCTAAAACATCCGACTATCGTTCTACACTTTTAATCCATAAGAACCGTGTGATGCAGCTGTTTCCGAAAAGGTTTATCTGGGTTAAAATGAAGTAGACAGGAAATTAAACTTTCGTAAGCATAATATGTATACCCACTAGTAAGGATAGAGGATAGAGAAAGTCATGTAAATGTAACACATCAGATATTTTTTACTTTCACTACTACATATAGTAAGTAGGGGAAGTATTGTATTCCACACAAAATTTGATACCGAGATTTCACCGGAAATACATGTTTTGAGACCCTCTGAATCAAAAAAAAGCATTTTTGGAAACATGTCCGTGTGTGTGTATGTCTGTGTGCCTGTGAACAGCATAACTCAGAAACGAACAGTCGGATAAACACCAAACTTGGTATTTAGGTTCAGTATCTTCCAAGGATGCGACACGAAGGTTTTCAAGAAAATCCCCCTACCCCATATTACCCTTTACATGGAACATTTTTCGAAAATTTTAATTTTTTCAAAAATGGCTCTAACGATTTTGATTAAAATATCATATGTTTAAGATATTTTTATGATAAAAAATGTATATCTTGAATTTTCTGGGAATGTCTCCGAAAGTATTCTTCATTGTGAACGACTTTTGCATAACTGGTAAACCATAAGAGATAGACAAACTTTTACTACACAAAAATTGTAGATCGCGTTAAAATACACCATTTATGTCATATACTTTTTTTTGTTGAGTGAACCATTTTCGAGATATTGCTTGTTATTCCCTTAAATTTTTCAATACTTATTTTCTCAAATGGGAATTCTTATTCATTTTTTGTCTTGGATATGCAAAGAGTATTAATCTGTGGCAAAGAGAATGGTGCTGCACCTAGTAACCAGCTATTAAGAGATATGTATGTGCTTAAAGGCTACTGTATTTCTATATTGCCCTTGCAAATACAAAACAAGGGGAACATAGTAGGCCTTAAGCGATAGTCAAATATTTTTAGAACTGGTCGCTATGTGTAAAATGTAATTCTCTTTGCATGTCAAAAGATCGTTTCTGCAAATGTTTATCTCGATTAATATGAAATAGATGGAGAATAAAAGTTTGTAAAAATAGTTTGTACGAGAGTAGAGAAAGTCATGTGAGTGTAACACAGAATTTTGTTTTAAGTTGCTGAAAATCATAGTAAATTTAGACCGCCCCTGATTCTGTACGACTGCGAGGTCTGGGGATCGGCGGCAGCGACCACCATCCGCAGGCTGCAAACCGTTCAGAACAGGGCGCTTCGGATGATCTATGATACCGGGCGTAGATTCCCGTCACATATCCTATCTCCCATACATCGTGGACGTGGTGCGGGAGAGAATCCGCACCATGTACACGAAACTCATCTACCACACCAACCAGCTGGTTAACTCTTTGGGCCGCTATGACCACAAGGCGCCACGGCGGAGAAAGAGCTACCGGTTGCCGAAGGACGGCTTGGGCCCCCGAGGCTGAGGTCTGCCAATCCCACATTTCACAAACTTCCCCAAGTTAAGCAGCATTGGGCCCGGTCGCTAGCTGGATGAGTGACCATCTAGCAGCGACCCGCCCTGTCGCCAACTTGAGTACTCCCATCCCATTACCTAGCATTCCCATCTTGCTTTGCTGCCATGCCGGCCTGCTTAACTTGACGACCACACAAGCGGTCGCCCAAGTTAAGCAGCATTGGGCTTGGTCACCACGTGGTCGCTAGTCCGCCCATGAGGAAACACCGAGACCCAGCCAGTGTTAGCGCACAAAGCTAAACCCCGCCCATGACAGATTGACAAACATCAAATATTCTTTTAACCTCATTTATCGCACAGGTAAAGCCGCATACGCGGCTAGGCACTGTGGCGATTATATTCCGCCCAGGTAAACCTGGGCGACCTGTTCTCGATTGCTGGATTACCTACTGTGATACCTACTGTTGGTCTCAAACATAAAAGCTTCGGTGTCCAGTTGCTATTTATTACAAAAAGTGCTTGATTTGTATTTTAAAACTTTAAGGGAAGGAATGGTAGACTATTTAATTTCAGTTTATGGAGTCTAGGAATTCATTCCAGATTTTTTTTTCATGGACCACTTCAGAATATGGTTAATAAAAATTTCAAAACAATACGAAAACAACTACCGCTGTATACAGTGGTATGTGGGAGATTGCAGATATTGTCGAATGTTTAAAAAGCGGATCACTACATATGCTCTGGCTTTGAAATTCCATATCTTCACATGACATTGCGAGAAAAAATCTGATGTTACATTCACATCCCTCTACCCTCGATCGTTAAAACGTTGCTATACAAGTCATTCTTACGAAAGCTTATTTTTCTATTCATAAATCTTAATCGAGGTAAACCTTTGCAGAACTGGATACAAAGGGAACAGTGTTGGTCAAATGTTTAAGAATTGGACGCTAAATGCTGGACTTAAAGTTCGATAATGCTTCCATGCAATCGCTAGAAACAACTTAACGTCGATAGCACTTAAAAAGAATGACAAACATATTGATCAGTTCGAACCATTAATAGTGGAATATCTCGAAAATTGCCTGATGCCACAAAAAATTTATTTGAAATAAATTGTATATTTTAAAGAGATCTATTTTTTGTACAGTACGTTTTCCTCTAGGGCTTAACGTATACCAGTTATACAGATTATACAAAATTCCTTCTGAATGAAGAGGACTTCACAGGCTATTTCCTGAAAACTCAAAATATTTAGTTTATTTGTTGTGTAAATGTTTTTAATATTTGGTATTTTATCAAATTCGTTAGAGCGATTTCTTAGAAAATCAAAAGTTTCGAAGAATGTTCCACGTAAAGGGTAGTTTGTAGTGGGAGGATTTTTTAAGTCTTTACGTCGCATCTTTGGAAGGTACTGAAAGTTAATACCAAGTTTGCTATTTATCCGATTTTTCGTTTTTGTTTTATACTGACACACCTACGGACCTTTTTCTGATTTTTTGTTATTAGCGGCCTCAAAACATGTATGTATTTCAGTGGAAATATTGGGATCGAATTTTTGGGTGGAATGCAATACCTTCTCTACCTACTTTGTATGTAGTAGGGCAATTAAAAACGGTAATTAGCACTTAAAAGGATTCAAACTAGTAGCAACGAACATTTGGGAAATAGTTAATGCCACACAAGATAATTTTGACATAAATTTTTCATTTTTAAAAGACTATTATAGGTAGTAAGGTTTGAGAAAGGAGGTTACGATATTTTGCCCCATGTTTTGGGCGGCAGTTTGGCAAAGGAGGATTTTAGAAGGAGTTATTTGCCCAAAATGTTTAAAAAATATATTAACTTTGTAATTTAACTGTTTCTTTAAATATTATATATTTGTGTTTGCCTCGGCTGCGTCAGTATTTTTGTTAGAGACATGGATGTCTTGGCAGGGTTGTGGTACGACTAAGAATGTAGGCTTACACATATTATAATTTTACTTCACTCCTTTTATTAATACTTGATATGATTTAAATAACGCTTCACTGATATAGAGAGCTGTGAGCTTCTTTAATTAATTACTTGCACTTTTTAATACGTAAAACCATTTTCGTCTCACACAAATACGTTTTAAATTTCTTGAGGACACTTTTTGATTCTGGTTAGTAATGCTGTCTGCAACCAACTAAATTGATTTCAACCGCCTAAACTTGTAAATTTCTATATTTCAAGTCTCTGATTGGCTATTCCTAATTCAATAGAATACCTTCATTTAACTAAAGCTTTTTTTTGGTTGTTGATTAGCTATTTTTATAAACTGTCACTAAAATTACATTATTGCTTCCAAGAATCACAAGTAACATTTAAACTCTCAAACTCATTATTGCCTCAAGGTTACCTCATTGTTACCTCATTGTTAGCAAGTTTTAACCTATTATTCTCACAGCTCCTACATTATTAAATTAGGAAATATATTCACATAACATTATTACACATGGATACAATAATACAAAAATATACAATGACTGTTATATACACTTTTATATATTGTTACATACACATATTGCTTTAAGGCAGGCTGTTATTGAATTTATATATTATATAATTAGACTGAAATCTGAATCTGAACTGAATCTGAAATCTGAATTAGACTGTTAAAATACTGCCTTAGGTTTTATCTACCTCTTGTGATTTACCAATTGTACAAAACTCATTTAAAAGGACTTCTCAAGCTATTGCCAGAAATTGTATTAGCCATATAAGTACCATAAACATAGGGAATTTTAATCAAAATCGTTTTTGTTCCATAAAGGGGTAATATGGGGTGGAAGACTTTCTTGAAAATTGTTGTCTTTTATATTTGAATGACTGAACTTAAATGCCACACTTCATATTTATCCAATTTTTTGGTTTTTTATCTATGTTGTTCACACACTCAGGTGTGCACACATAAGTACTGTTTTGCTGCAATGGACCTCAAAGTATGTATTTCCAATGAAACCTGAATATCATATTTTTGGGTGATATATAGCTCCTTTACCTATACCACAGATAAGTGATACGAAAACTAATAATATTGAATTTATTTCATCCATAAAACACAATACATATGTTATAGGACCCATCAGTTTAAAATACAAATAATTTACAGATTTGAGTTATAAAGAATCATTTACAAATTAAGATTTTACACTACCTACTTCATGATGTAGGAATTCATCTAATGTATTGAATACCAAGAGAATAGCTTAATGAATGATGGATGGGTGAGTAATTTACGGAACATTTTGGAGAAAAATGGGTTAGGAGACATGTGGAGAAGCAGAGAAAATAACATGAAAATTTTTTGGAAAAAGTCGAGGAAAACACTGGAAGATATAGAAATACAAATCATGTTCAGTGAGATTGCCGAAAAGAGCTCATTAGTTTGTTATAGGTCAATGAAAACTACATGGGGCAGGGAAAAATATATAGACATAGTAAATAAAGAAGAGAGAGAATCTATTGCATGGGTAAGAACCGGAGCATGGAGGCTAAGAGGGTTAAGACAGGGTATTCCTCAGAACCAATGTCCAATATGTAGTGGTAATGAAGACATTGAACACATAGTATATAAGTGCCAAGGAACAGAAAATTGGAGAAGAGAATTTTTTAATAAGAAGTGGTTGAAGGGGGATAGAAATACGCTTATGATCAAAATGATGTGCAAGGACGCTAGAAGCATTGGACAGTTTTTGTGTAAAGTAAAACATAAATGGCTTTGGACAGTGGAAAGAGAAAAGTAAGAGGTAGCGAATCTTACTTTGAATGGAAAAGTATAGTGAATGTGTGATGGTTAAGTAATCAATAAGTGAAAAACAAGTGGAAATGGGACATGAAAAAACTGAAAGAACAAGATAATTGATTGACTAGAAATTGTAAAATGTAAATAAACTGTAGTGATTGTCTACAGAATGCGTTGATGGGAAATTGTAAAATGTAAATAAACTGTAGTGATTGTCTACAGAATGGGTTGATGGGAAATTGTAAAATGTAAATAAACTGTAGTGATTGTCTACAGAATGGGTTGACAGGAAATTGTAAAATGTAAATAAACTGTAGTGATTGTCTACAGAATGCGTTGATGGGAAATTGTAAAATGTAAATAAACTGTAGTGATTGTCTACAGAATGGGTTGACAGGAAATTGTAAAATGTAAATAAACTGTAGTGATTGTCTACAGAATGGGTTGACAGGAAATTGTAAAATGTAAATAAACTGTAGTGATTGTCTACAGAATGGGTTGACAGGAAATTGTAAAATGTAAATAAACTGTAGTGATTGTCTACAGAATGCGTTGATGGGAAATTGTAAAATGTAAATAAGCTGTCGTGATTGTCTACAGAATGGGTTGACAGGAAATTGTAAAATGTAAATAAGCTGTCGTGATTGTCTACAGAATGGGTTGACAGGAAATTGTAAAATGTAAATAAACTGTAGTGATTGTCTACAGAATGGGTTGACAGGAAATTGTAAAATGTAAATAAGCTGTCGTGATTGTCTACAGAATGGGTTGACGGGAAATTGTAAAATGTAAATAAACTGTAGTGATTGTCTACAGAATGGGTTGACAGGAAATTGTAAAATGTAAATAAACTGTAGTGACTGTCTACAGAATGGGTTGACAGGAAATTGTAAAATGTAAATAAGCTGTCGTGATTGTCTACAGAATGGGTTGACGGGAAATTGTAAAATGTAAATAAACTGTAGTGATTGTCTACAGAATGGGTTGACAGGAAATTGTAAAATGTAAATAAACTGTAGTGATTGTCTACAGAATGGGTTGACAGGAAATTGTAAAATGTAAATAAGCTGTCGTGATTGTCTACAGAATGGGTTGACGGGAAATTGTAAAATGTAAATAAACTGTAGTGATTGTCTACAGAATGGGTTGACAGGAAATTGTAAAATGTAAATAAGCTGTCGTGATTGTCTACAGAATGGGTTGACGGGAAATTGTAAAATGTAAATAAACTGTAGTGATTGTCTACAGAATGGGTTGACAGGAAATTGTAAAATGTGAATAAGCTGTCGTGATTGTCTACAGAATGGGTTGACGGGAAATTGTAAAATGTAAATAAGCTGTCGTGATTGTCTACAGAATGGGTTGACGGGAAATTGTAAAATGTAAATAAACTGTAGTGATTGTCTACAGAATGGGTTGACGGGAAATTGTAAAATGTAAATAAACTGTAGTGATTGTCTACAGAATGGGTTGACGGGAAATTGTAAAATGTAAATAAACTGTAGTGATTGTCTACAGAATGGGTTGACGGGAAATTGTAAAATGTAAATAAACTGTCGTGATTGTCTACAGAATGGGTTGACGGGAAATTGTAAAATGTAAATAAACTGTAGTGATTGTCTACAGAATGGGTTGACGGGAAATTGTAAAATGTAAATAAGCTGTCGTGATTGTCTATTGAATGAGTGGCCAGGGTCAAAGTGCAGTAGACAATCAAATTGTAAAACTCTTAGCACAATAAATACAATAAATAATATTGTATTGTATTTATTTCATCCATAAAAACATAATACATATGTTATAGGACACATCAGTTTAAAATACAAATAATTTACAGATTTGAGTTATAAAGAATCATTTACAAATTAACATTTTATAGTACCTACCTCATGATTTAGGAATTCATCTACACTATAAAAGCTATATTCCATTAAGAAATTAAATAAAACCTGAAAATGAACGAGGAGTAGGAAAGCTCATTTACACTCTTCACTTAAATAGAATTACCTGGACATGTTTCAAGAGTCCCTTGCTCTCATCACCAGCTGCTGACCTACTGGCCAGTAGTTGTTTGATTGTCCTGTATCCACCATCTGCGGTGGATCTGGTGAGGGTTTGATGTACCAACCTACATCTGATCTGTTACATTCACATGACTTTCTCTACCCTCTGTCGCTTATTAGTGGGTATACAAACTATTCTTATGAAAATTTATAATCCTATCCACTTCATTTTAATATCCACATAAACCTTTCAGGAATACGCTGCATTCCACATTTCGCTATATATACAAAGCGAAAAGTGATAGTCAAATGTTTTAGAACTAGATGCTATATGCTGGCTTTAAAATCCATACTTTCTCCATGACATTGCAAGAAATAGCTGAAAATTTACAGGACATTAAAAGAATGGCTAAGTATTGATGAACTTTAACCATTAATAATGGATATCTTGGAAATGGCTAGTGCCATAAAAAAAGTTATTGGAAATAAATTGCATGCTTTAAGTTGGGGTGGGAGAATGTTCTTGAAAATCTTCAGGTTGCATCTTTGGAAGGTACTGAACCTAAATACCAAGTTTGGTATTTATTCTACTTTTCGTTATTTAGTTATGCTGTTCACAGATACAAAGACACATACAAACCTTTCTTAAAAACACTTTTTTTTTGTTCAGGGAGCCTCAAAACATGTATTTGCAGTGAAATCTTAGTATTGAATTTTTAGGAGAAATGCAATATTTTCTACCTATTATGTAATATACAATGTAGAGAAAGTAAAATGTATAAGTATTTAAAAATGCAAACCAATAACATAGAATATCTCAGAAATGTTTAACGCAACAAAAGATTTACTTGACGTACATTGTGTGCTTAAACGAGATCTACATCTCTTGTGGAATAAGATTTTGTCTATTTCATGGTTTACCAATTATACAAAAGTGATTCAGAAAATTCAAGATATACATTTTATTTGTCATGAAAATATATTTAATATATGGTTGTTATCATCAAAATTGTTAGCCATTTTTTTGAGAACATAAACAATAAGAAAAATCTTGTAAGATGTTGAACTTAAATACCAAGTTCCATATTTAACCGACTTTTTGAGTTATGCTGTTCACAATGAAGTAGGTGAAGCCCCACGTATGGAAAGCCAATTTGAAGTAGGAGTACTTTGAAGGAGGAGTTGTATTGTATTTCGACTGTTGGGGAGCCGAACTTGATGTAGTTGCAACCACGTGCGATAAAGTTTCCAGTGGTCTTCTTCCCAAGTTTATGTTTTCTTTAAATATTATATATATTTATGTTTGCCTCAACTGTGTCAGTATTAATTTGTAGAAACATGTATCTCTAAGCAGGGGGTGATGCTGCTAAAGAATGTAGGCTTACACGAATTATAATTTTACTTCACTCCTTTTATTAATCCTTGACGCGATTAAATAACACTTCACTGATATAGAGAGCTGTGAGATTATTTATTAATTACTTGCACTTTTTAACACATAACTATAATTTTCGTCTTACACTGAATACGTATTAAACTTCTCGAGGACGCGTCTCGCGTCCGGTTAGGAACGCTGTCTACAAGCAACTGACTTCTGAATTTGTATAATTTGCTCTATTTCAGTTTCTGATTGGCTAATCCTACTCCAATAGAATACTTTTATTTAGCTTAAGCTTTTTTTGGGTTGTCGATTGGCTATTTATAAACTGTCTCAAAAATTACATTATTGTTTCCAAGAATTACTAGTAGCATTATTAAACTTTCCAATTCATTATTGCCTCATTGTTACCTCATTGTTAGCAACTTTTGACCTACATTCTCACAGCTTCAACATTATTTAATTACGTAATACATTCACATAACATTATTATACATGTACATAATAATATAAACATAATACAATGATTGTTACATACATTTTATATGTTATTTTATGCACATATTGCTTAAAGGCGGGTGTTATTATATTTTATATTATATAATTTGACTGCCTCAACAAATGCACTCACACAAAACATGTATTTCCAGTGAAATGGATGGAATACAATACTTTCTCTGTTTACTACATGTAAGTAGTAGAGAAAGTAAAAATTGCATTTCTTTGAGATGGCCATAATGAAGTACCTATATCTTTGTCTTGCAGAACTGTTGGTGTAATGGGAAGTATCAAGACAAATGGCCATCCTCGACAACTGAAATTCTTCAATAGGCTGACAAGTTATATCATGCAAGATGACTTGCTACAGCCCTTGCTTACTGTCCAGGAGGCCATGGAATTTTCTGCTAACTTAAAACTCGGTAATGAGCTGAAACATGGGGACAAGCTGACTGCGGTAAGGATTAGCATCATGTTCCTATTATTTTCATTTACTTTCATAATCTTTATTCACCATTTAGCTTCTTACAAAATACCAATAGGTATGATAGTAAAAATTGGATAAGATACTGTATTTGTGTCCCGGTTACATTCACTATACACATGGCAAACATGCATCCACCTATGTACTTTTATTGCTTTCATAGCATTATAATACATCAGGAACACTACTGGACACTAGTTAATATATTTCATTACACTTGTGAAAAATATTGTCATTTTTGTAACACAATTCCCATCATATACATCCTACCCAAGGCATTATTGAAACATCGCTTGTGTTATTCTTATGCTTGAAGGCCCTAAACTGCCCAGTATTGAGGACAAACTCCAATGATCCATGATAATGTATATTCTTATCTTTCATGGCAAAAATTCTTTTAGCAACATTTTGTCTTCTTTGGTTGATAACTTCACCGTAAAATATCACCAGTAACTACTATAAAAGAGCAGCCACTAAAAAGGTGGTTGGGTGGGCCAAATGACTTCATTCTGTCGCGGTATCGTTCATGTTATCTCATTTGCTGAGCGCCTGTTATTGTTTCACTATTTTGAATTTTGGGTTCTTTGTCCTCCGGCTAGCTATTATTACTCAGTCGAGCAAATCTCTTGAACAGGGTGTGTAAACGGAAAGTTCGAATGTAACTATAATCACTTGTTTGCCATGCATTATTAATTCACGTATTTCACATTTTGTAACTAACTTTACGACGCAAGAGATTCTGTAGAATTGCGTAACGTGTACTTCGTGAATGATTCTGTTGAACTGCGCGTTACTTTTTTTTTTTTGCACTTGGCTTCAGAATTTATACTCCCTCACCCCGATATGCCTAAATATTATAACAGAGCTGCTATTGGTTAATAAAGCGCGCCAATATTAGCGTCTATTTTTTATCCGATCAAAATTACGAAAACACATATGCTCTAGGGAAGATATTCCCTCCATTTCTAAAAAAAGGCACGCTACTCTGACGTCATTTGTTTGTCTCTTCTAATTGATAAACAATTCACCGCCTCGCTCATTGTTACCCGCTCCTATTGTCAGTTTCAGTGAGGCCATGTAAACTTATTTCCTAACAATGCTTATAATTAACATATATCTCAAATTATTGTCATACAATAATTTTAATTTACACTACAATCACTCTGGCATTCACAGTGTTGTGATATAAAATACTTCCTCAATTCCAGCAACAACTCTTGCATGAAATAACTCTACATTCTCCTCTACAGAACACTGGATATCTAATCTGTACTAGAGCCAAAAAACTAGAGACAAGCAAAATATGAAATTTCATATTCTAAATCAAGCTTGCTATCGTTTGTATTTATTTATGTTTATTGTGCTAAGAGTTTTAAAATTTGATTGTCTACTGCAGTTTGACCCTGACCACTCATTCAGTAGACAATCACTACAGTTTATTTACACTTTACAATTTTCCGTCAACGCATTCTGTAGACAATCACTACAGATTATTTACATTTTACAATTTCTTGACAATAAATTATCTTGCTCTTGTTTTTTCATGTCCCATTTCCACTTGTTTTTCACTTTTCACTTATTGATTACTTTACCATCACACATTCACTATAGTTTTCCATTCAAAGTAAAATACGCTACCTCTTATTTTTCTCTATCCACTGTCCAAAGCCATTTATTTTTTACTTTACACAAAAACTGTCCAATGCTTCTAGCGTCCTTGCACATCATTTCGATCATAAGCGTATTTCTATCCCCCTTCAGCCACTTCTTATTAAAAAATTCTCTTCTCCCATTTTCTGTTCCTTGGCACTTAAATACTATGTGTTCAATGTCTTCATTACCACCACATATCGGACAATGGTTCTGAGGAATACCCTGTCTTAACCCTCTTAGCCTCCATGCTCCGGTTCTTACCCATGCAATAGATTATTTACTATGTCTATATATTTTTCCCTACCCCCATGTATTTTTCATTGGCCTATAACAAACTAATGAGCTCTTTTTGGCAATCTCACTGAACATGATTTGTATTTCTATATCTTCCAGTCTTTTCCTCGCCTTTTGCCAAAAATTTTTCACGTTATTTTCTCTCCTTCTCCACATGTCTCCTAACCCATTTTTCTCCAAAATGTTCCATAAATTACTTACCCATCCATCATTCATTAAGCTATTCTCATGGTATTTAATACATTGTCTTAACACATTGCTTTTTCCTAGATTTAAAGTTCTGAACCAAAATTTCAAAGCTCTTTCCATTATCTTCCCCTTAGTTGTCACCCTGCCCATGTTTAATTGTGCTACCTGTCTTACAATTGCCTTTGGTAACCCTAGTATTTCTCTACAAAACATCCTGTGCACCTCATCTATATTTTCCCATCCTCTATCTAATCCCTATATTTCTATACCATACATCATTTTTTGCCTCCACAACCATTTCATAAACTTTTTCCAGCCATTTAACATTTATTTTAGGAACTCTATATTTGCAGCTTCTAATTGCTGCCATCGCCCCTTTGCCTTTTGCCAATGCAAACTCCTTTTGTTTCTCCCATTTATTACCTTCATTTATTTTTACTCCTAAATAAATACAGTCACGCACTACCCTTTAATCTTTATTCTCTCCCTTCCACTTTTCATATTTGCTTAATTTTTCCTTGCTATCATTATGGGAACAAGTATTTTTATGATTTGTAGTAGTGTGTAGAATTCAATGCACCCAGCCCCATATTTAAGTAATGGTATACCCATGGACCCAACAATTTTTCTGCCCCCTGTCCGCACGACACCACTCAAAAACAATACAGGCAGCATGTAGGAAGGCAGTATTGCCAGTTGCACCATGCACTAAGATCTCCATTTATCTACCTACAATTTCCCTCACTAATAAGATTTCCTGCTACCATCGCTGTTATTTTTAGTGCATATGAAAATTTATATATATATATATATATATATATATATATATTTCATTATTTTCTCAATGTTGCTGCCCCTAAGAATTTGCTGATATGGACCTGGGCTCATGTGGCCGATGCGTAAATACAGGGCTGAATACACTTGAAAAAAGTTACATGTTTTATAACATTTTGGTAGAATCTTCATAGTTTAAGAAAATCCTCATATTTCTCCATATTTTGTAACATTCACGATTTTTAAGATAATTTCATTAACAATGAACTGGACTTTTGAGATGTTCTATTTGGGATAGTTTTCTGTGAAACACATTTAGAACTCTTTAAAGTAAATGCATCTGGAAGAACTTTTAGGCGCATATTTTCCAATAAGTCAGGTACAGTTGAGAAAATGTAACATTTCCTCTATGTGGCATCACTTTCAAAATTAAATAGCCTCTATTTTTGAAGAGTTTTTATTTTCGTGAACCGGTGCTTTCAGTGGATATTATAATTAGTAAGGCTTGGAAGTTTGGACCTTGTGGGCCTAAGCAACTGATATTCAATGTCAACAAACACCTCCCACCAACACAGAGGTATTGCCACTGAGTTCATGCTGGGTTAGCCTTGTTTATATTACCCGTTGTAATCCCTGTTGACTGCAGGTCCCACTGGGTCACAAGTTCTGAGTCCTATTAAATAGTATTAAACAAGGACAAAGCAATGGGTAATTTTCTCTTTTTTTCTAGTTTAAGGTTTTCGCAATGTTTGAAATCTATAAACTCCAAGCAACGTATTATATTTCACTTGTTATTTTATTGTAAATATGGACAAACATCTACAAGAGCTATTTTTTAAACTAATGAAGTAAACTCACTCCAAACCATTTAAGTAAAATATATATTTCTTAATATTTTGGCATTTTTTCTGCATATTTTTATTTTTTGGCAAAGAATTCAAATTCTGGCAAATATTTCTTCATATTTTGCCTGTCTCTAATGTTAACTAATAGTAAAAATACAAGCCCAAGCCTTTACAACATTGACATAATACTTATTGACATAATACTTATTATATATTATAAATAAAATTAACATTTGAGTCATTTTGTAACATATAAATCACTCCTTAAAATTAGTTCAGAACAAGTTCAAAAGACCTCACTTTCATCATTTTTTTTGTATAAGTGTTACAAATCTACTCAAATGTTAATTTTATTAATATGTATTATAAACTTACATAAATCCTGAGATATGAATACTACATTCCACATACTCCTTTACAGAGTGAAGTTGCTTTTATTTAAGCTATTTTTACTTTCTCTACCATGTATATAGTAGATAGAGAAGATATTGCATTCCACCCAAAAATACAATATCTAGATTTCACCAGAAGTACATGTTTTGAAGCCCCTGAATAAAAAGAAGGCACTTTTACAAAAATGTCTCTCTGTATGTATGAACAGCATAACTCAAAAATGAAATGTCAGATAAACACCAAACTTGGTATTTAGGTTCAGTACCTTCCAAAGATGCGGCACAAAGATTTTCATGAAAATCCTAAATTACGCTTTACATGAAGCATTTATTGAATTAGAATCAGAAAAATGGCTTTAACAATTTTGATTAAAATTCCATATATTAAATATATTTATATGGCAAATAAAATGTATATCTTAAATTTTTTGGGAATAGATTGTGAAGTCGTCTTCATTTGAAAGGAAATTTATATAATCTTGCGTAACTGTTGAACATTAAGTGATAGATGAAAATGTACTTGAAGAAGGTTTATTGCTGCTACGTATGGAAAGTCAGTTTGAAGAAGATGTATTATATTTTGACTGTTGGGGAGCCGAACACTTGAAGTAGTAGCAACCGCATGTATGGCAAAAAGTTTCCGGTAGCCTTTGCCCAAGTTTAAAAATATTAACTTTGTAATTTGACTGTTTCTTTAAATATTATATATTTATGTTTACCTCGGCTGCGTCAGTATTTATTTTTATAGACATGAATGTCTTAGCACGGAGTGGGAGAATGTAGGCTTACACAGATTATAATTTTACTTCACTCCTTTTCTTAATGCTTAATATGATTTAAATAACACTTCACTGATATATATATATATATATATATATATATGAGAGAGAGAGAGAGAGAGAGAGCTGTGAGAGATTTTTTTATTAATTACTTGCACTTTTTAACAGATAAACTATTTTTGTCCCACACAAAATACATATTAAATTTCTCAAGGACGCATCTCCCTTCCGGTTAGGAACACTGTCTACAAGCAAATGACTTTCGAATTTGTAAATTTTGCGAGATTTTAGTTTCTGATTGGCTAATCCTACTCCAATAGAATACCTTCATTTAACTAAATCTTTTTCTGGTTGTTGATTGGCTATTTTATAAGCTGTCACTAAAATTACATTATTGCTTAGAATCACAAGTAGCATTATTAAACTTTCAAATTCATTATTGCCTCAAGGTTACCTCATTGTTAGCAACTTTTAATCCATTATTCTCACAGCTCCTACATTATTAAATTATGTAATACATTCACATTACATTATTACACATGTATACAATAATATAAACATATACAATGACTGTAATATCACTTTTTATATCTTGTTACATACACATATTGCTTTAAGGTGGGCTGTTATTGAATTTATATATTATATAATTTGACTGAAATCATTTAAGTGTTAAAAATACTGCCTCATACTACACAAAAAAATCTAGTTGTCTTAAAAACACACAATTTACTTCAAATAGCTTTTTTATGGCATCAGCCGTTTTCAAGATATCCGTTGTTAATGGTTCAAATTTTTCAATACATAGCCATTTTTTACAGTTTTCATTGTTTTTCGTGATGTCATGGAAAGAGTATGGAATGTTAAGGCCAGTTCTAAAGCATTTGTATCTATAATGAAATGTGTAATGCAGTTATTTCCGTAAAGGTTTACTGGATTAAAATGAAGTAGACAGAAAAATAAACTTTCATAAGATTAATTTGCATATGCACTAATAAGTGATAGAGGGAAAAGAAAGTAATGTGAATGTAAGAGATCAGATTTGTTTACTTGGATGGTAGGTAAGTCTGTTTTGTGGTAGTTCTGTTACTAATTATTTGTAATGCCTACTTACACAAGGGTGGTCTGAAAAGTTTCCGACCTAATAAAGATAAAAGATATTTTTTCAGAACTTTTTTTTTTCAACATAGTCTCCTTGTAACTTTACACACTTCTCCCGGCGATTCTCCCATCTCTGTAACCCGTCCAAATAGTACTCGGCGTTTTTCTCTGCAAAATAATTGTTCACGAAGGTGATTGCCTCTTTATTTGACAAAACTCTCTGTCCTCCGAGCGCAATTTTCAGATGGGGGAGCAAAAAGAAGTCGCTTGGGGCTAGAACTGGTGAGTAAGGCGGATGGTCAAGCAGTTCAAACCGTAATTTGTGGATTTTCACCAGCAACCGCTGAGGTGTGAGACGGTGCGTTGTCTTGGTGAAACAGGATTTCCTTTTTCTGCAAATGTGGCTGTTTTTCCGCAAGTTCTGCCTTCAGCTTGTCAAGTAATGATGCGTAGTATGCTCCTGTAATGGTTTTTCCTTTTTGAAGATAATCGATTAAAATTACTCTATGACTATCCCAAAAAACTGTCGCTATCACTTTCCCAGCCGAAAAAACAGTTTTTGCTTTTTTTGGAGCCGGTTGCCCCTTTGCAGTCCACTGTTTGGACTGTATTTTTGTTTCGGGCGTATAATGGTATATCCAAGTTTCATCTACAGTAATTAATCGGCGCCAAAACTCGGATTTATTGCGCCTAAACTGCGCCAACAGAGCGTTGGAAATGTTCATTCGAACACTTTTTGGTCAAACGTGAGCAAACGCGGCACCCAACGCGCGGATAGCTGTCTCATGTCTAAATGTTGATTTAATATGTGACAAACACGTTCTTTTGACATGTTCATAGCCTCTGCTATCTCTCTCACTTTAATTCGGCGGTCGTCTAGCACCATTTGGTGAACTTTGGCGATGTTTTCATCGGTAGTTGCAATTTTTGGATGTCCCGAACGTTCATCGTCTCCCAAACTCTTACGACCACGTTTAAATTCAGCTGTCCAAAATTTCACTGTGGTAAATGATGGTGCAGAGTTCCCATACATAGAATCCAACTCATCTTTGATTTGCGTAGCGTATTGCCCTTCAAAAACAAATATTTAATAACAGCTCGATACTCGATTTTGTCCATTTTCATAAAAACACTCACATCACCTCACTCAAACGACTGTTACATAACAACTGAACGTCCAAAATGGCTGAAACTTTGGTGAGTAACTCAACAGATGAACAACGAAATTCACTAGCTTTTTTTACGAGTGCTGCCATCTTCATGTTGAGGTCAGAAACTTTTCAGACCACCCTCGTATGTTTAATGCTTTCAGACTGAAAATTAATATGCCAAGGGCATCAAAGTAATTACCACAATCTAGTTGAAGAAAGAGAAGCACCAAAACTAAACCAAATCCTTAGATTCCAAGAAACAAAACATAGAAAACTGACTGCCTAAATAAACATGTAATCATAGATTTTGAATAAATAACTGATGCATATTTCAATAATTCAATAATACTACAGTGTTACCTTTTCACTCCAGAGTGACTGAACTATTGCTATATAATGTAGCATATACTTCTCAGAGAATAGATTTTAGATTTTCTTAATTTTCTTCCTTTCCTTCCTTTAAGGAAGGAGTGATTACATTGAAGCATGATGCCAAAAGATCCAAATAGTTCAGTAATGATTTGGTTTTATGAAACATTTATAAAAATTAACGTTATAAGAATTTGTATGCGAGTGTTGTAATATAGAGGTATGTATATGACTTTGTAGTGCGTAGAGAAAGTTGTGTGATTGTACAATATTAAATTTGTATTACATGTAAGAGATGTTAGGCCTTATACAGATGTTTTAAAAGCTCATAACATATCAAGCTAACAAATCAAGTATATATTTATTTCAGATTGAAGAAGTGCTGAACACACTTGGTCTACTTACATGTCGTCACACTAGGACTGAGTGTTTATCAGGTGGACAAAGGAAACGTCTTTCAGTTGCCCTGGAGCTCATAAATAATCCTCCAGTTATCTTCTTGGATGAGCCTACCACGTAAGTTAAACATTTCTAAAGCTGGTAGTTAAATGAACAAAAGCTGTTTTTCGAAATACAAGATACAAGCTTGAACAGTCATCTAGTATTAAATAATCAACACAAAGCTTTTCAAGAAAACATTCAACTTGTTGCCAGTTTTACTTTATTTACCATGTATCTAGTAGGTAGAGAAGGTATTTTATTCCACCCAAAAATTCAATACCAAAATTTCACCAGAAGTACATATTTTGAGGCCCTCTAATTAAAAAATCTAATGTGTTACCTCACATGACTTTCTCTACTCTTGTACAAACTATTTTTACAAACGCTTATTCTCCATATGCTTCATGTTAATCGAGATGTTAATCTTATTGCTAATTTTCTTGAAGGTGCAAGGGGAATATGTTAGTATCTAAGCGAGTCAAATCTTTTAAGAGCTGGTTGCTATGTGGTGCATTCCATTCTCTTTGTATTTCCAGGGCAAAAAAAAAAAAAATGAATAACGAATTCCCATTTGAGAAAAAGTATTGGAAAATTTAAGGGAATAACAAGGAATAGTTCACTCAACAAAAAAAATGTATATGACATAAATTGTGTATTTTAACGCGATCTACATTTATGTGTAGTAAAATTTTGTCTATCTCTTATGGTTTACCAGTTATGCAAAAGTCGTTCACAATGAAGAACACTTTTGGAGACAGTCCCAGAAAATTCGAGATATACATTTCATTTCTCATGAAAATATCGTACACATGATATTTTAATCAAAATCGTTAGAGCCGTTTTTGAGAAAATTAAAATTTTCGAAAAATGATCCATGTAAAGCGTAATCTGGGGTGGGGGATTTCCTTGAAAACCTTTGTGTCGCATCTCTGGAAGATACTGAACCTAAATACCAAGTTTGGTGTTTATCCAACTGTTCATTTCTGAGTTATGCTGTTCACAGACAGACACACACACGGACATGTTTCCAAAAATGCTTTTTTTGGATTCAGGGGTTCTCAAAACATGTATTTCCGGTGAAATCTCGGTATCGAATTTTTGGGTGGAATACAATACCACTTCCCCTACTATACGTAGTAGAGAAAGTAAAAAAAAGATTCCTTTATGTCTGTGAAACACATAACCTAAAAATGAAATACCAAATTTGATATTTAAGTTAAATATCTGCAACACAAAGATTTTCAAGAAACTCCCCCCCCCTCCCCTGTAAACTACATTTTACACAGACAATTTTTTTAAAGTTTTAGTTTCCTCAAAAATGGTACCAACGATTTTGATTAAAATACCATACGTTTAAGATGTTGTGACTGTCCAGTTTTCACTGTCATTTCACTAATATGATCCAGTTCAATTTTCTTTGTCACTTCACTTTTCTTCACTATGTAGTGGTGCAACAAAACACTCATAAACCAGCCTCTTCTTCTTTCCGCTTCACTCACGGGGGCATCAAACACAAGATCTCTCTAATCTCTCACAGTAGCAGCACTCACTGTACATCACAATTATTATTGCACTGAAAAACCAGCACTTTAATTTGAATCAAGAACAACTCACTCTCACTCGTTAACTGGCTGATTCACAAGCAAACTTATACATATAGCCACTGGAATTTTCCAGGGTGTTTTAAAATGGAGTTTTGTTTACTTTTGGACACTCTTTTACTACTATGGTGCTTAGCGTCCCATTCTATATTGGGCATGAAAGACTGGTAATTTTGATCAGAGGCCTCTTTATCAGGCTTGAGGTTCTTCTACATGCCATAAACCTATGACACGGGAGCACTGGCTTTACCTACTTCCTTTCTGAAGGAAGCCATGCTAAGGATTTTTATGCCCGAAAAACTCCATTGCCCTCTGCCATGTTTGAACCCACAACCTCAGGAACCATTACACCCATGGAGGATGATGAGTAATCTGAAAAAGCTATGATGAACATAATAAGAAATTCTGAGTTATGCTGTTCACATATTTGTATTGAGTGTTACATTCATGTGACACACTCTTTCCACTATGATTTATGTTTGTGTTTCTTCTACAAACTATTCTTAGAAAAGCTTATTCTTTTATTTACTTCATGTTTACTGATATAAATGTTTGCGGATATAGTTTCATTACAAATTTAATTGTGGATACAAGGAAGACATAGGAGTCTCAAGTAATAGTCAAATATTTAAAAATATTGGCTATACGCTGGTTTTGAAATTACATCACAAGAAACTAAAGTAAGGTAACATACAATTTTTAAAAAGAAATGTGTTACTAAAGTATTGGAAATCTCAAACAATAGCAAAAAAATAGTTAATGCCTCAAAAACATAACTATACAGGCTATTTGCAGAACATTCATTTTTAGTCATGCAGTTATCTTAAATATACAGATATGAATTAGAACTGTTAAGGCTATTTTTTGAGGAAAACAATAGTTTGGGCATGGGGGATTTTTTTTTAATATGTTTGTGTTGCATCCTTGTAAGCTACTGAAGCTATGTACCTAACAGAGAAAGCAAAAATGTCTGTTTAGGTCTCTGGCAATCTCAAAACATGCCTGGTATGAATGTTTTTGGCAGAATGCAATACTTAACCTAAATGTTAGATAAATTAAGTTATGAAGCCATTTCCTTGAAACAACAGAGGAACTCTATATTATGTAAAAAGATCCTATTGAAAACAATGCACACATGAGAATTTAAAGTTAAAGTTGATAATGTTATAAGATTGCTTTCTAAGGTATTGGCTTATTCAATAACCAATTGCATGCAACAGCTCATTAGCTAAATTGAAACTTATATAAATCAGAGGCTTAGCTAGGGAGCTCCCTTGAGAGGAACCGCCCCTTGCTAAAAAGAAATGTAAAAATGAGCACTGAGCTACCATGGCAACATGCCGGCACGACACTAAATTCTCCAGCTGATTCGTATTTTTCCTGGTAAACCACAAGGAGATCTCAAATTGCATTGAGATGACATACCCCAATGGTGACTTACAATGCTGTAAGTACTTAAGTCCTGGGCTTCATAGTTTCGACCACTATTAGGTCAATTAATGAAATTAATTATTCTTCACACAAGCTGTGTGTTGGACAGGGTTGGAAAGGTAGAAACAAGTGATTGAAAAATTCAATGCCATAGCCAAGATTTGAACCACGGATCTCCCGGTCTCCATCCGATTGCTCTAACCACTGAGCTACCATGGCAACATGCCAGCAAGACACTAAATTCTCCAGCTGATTTCGTATTTTTCAGTTGCTTGATTCTACCTTTCCAACCCTGTCCAACACACAGCTTGTGAGGAAGAACAATTAATTTCAAAATTAGCTTTGTTAAAACAATAGCACCTTTCTAGATTGTGTAGCAGGTACTATGATACATCGGGAATATGAATGTAATAGGAAATAAGCTGAGTATTGTAACATATATGTAAAATGTGAAGCTAGCTAGGCGTGAGAAAAGAAACAGGCAGGTAGAAAGGGGGGTTAGATCTGACAACCTGGCTACAGTAGTCACAGGAACTGAGCGAGATAGTGATAAGATAGAAAGGGAGGGAGAGAGATTTTGACACCTTGGAAATCCCAAACTTGTCAAAACTCAGATTTGGAGGCAAATGTTTTCATAGCATGCTTAGGAGAGAGCCAATAAAAGATAAGCTATAAAAATAACTAGGCAAATTTAGCATCCCCCTAAGCGAGTATAAAAGCGCGCACGTGCAAAGCTCTCGCTTATGATCTTATTTCGTCTGGTCCTGGAGAAGAGACAAAATTCACGCCATGTTCATGGCGATGCGTGTGCAGTCAGATATAGGAAACACATTTAGCTTGGGGAGGTAAATTGCTGAAGATAGGCCCCTTTGAATTGCATACAGATTGAAAACACACGGCTAGCGGCATTACAAAACATTATTATCACTACGCAATAAATTAAAGTTCAAATTATCTGGAGTTTCATTTCATCTACCATCACCACACCCTGGGAAGAGTTTAGAAATAGGGCAACACATAAGTGTGCTAGGCTTGAATTCCAGGAACCAGCCACCAACAGCTCCAAGAAGGAAGGAAGACGACGCCACGAGGAGGTCCGTCGCAATTGATGGAAATGAGATACTTTCTAATCATATCACTGATTTATACCACCCCTCTGATTTATACCACAAGTCTTGGACAATATGACAGAAACTGTACTTTAGATGGCTTGGGTACAGCCATATTAATATATCGGGGGCATGTTTTCATTTCAATGCTAAACCTGAGTGGTTTCCAAATGAGTGCAGTAATTCCCAGTTTAGAGCATAACTAAAAATCCTGCTTTGTAGTGAAATAAAATGGCTTCCATGTTAATATAGAATACTTCATAAGATCATTAATTCCTGTGTCACAACATATTTACTGCTAGAATACACAAACATCCTATCCTAATTTTAATGTGCCTTAATGTCCCTATACATAATCCCCCTTAATAATTTTCTAGCCATGTTACTGGTTAAATAGAATTTAAGGCAGTATTAACATTAACAAAGTATGAAATCTTTTGTAATATTTCCTATACATTGCATCACACTTAGATTTATGACACCATGAGTACATGTATTTTTAGGGCCAATCAATCAATCAATCAATCTGTTTGTGTTACAGGGGTTTGGATATAGTAGCAATAAAACAATGTCTTAACATACTCAAGCTACTGGCAAGACAAGGGGCGTACTATCATCTGTACAATACATCAGCCCTCGGCATCACACTTTCAAATGTTTGACCATGTGTATGTGGTAGCTCGTGGGCAATGTGTTTACCAGGGTGCTACACACCAACTGGTTCCTTTCCTGGCATCTGTTGGTCTCGACTGTCCAAAACACTACAACCCAGCTGACTATGGTAAATATATTCTTCTTTTCTTGAACATTCCCAGCAAAAACATTCCTATAATACCAGATCAGTCAATCAAACTTCATATACTTGGTGAACTCCACAAAATATGGCATAAAAATATCTTGTTTAGTGCTGTAAAGCATACAACCACCTCTAAACCTCTAGAACCCTGTATCACTTCAAAAAGAAATTATTTCAATTCCTAATGAACAGATACAGCAACTCAAACTAAAAACTAGCATTAGTAAGGAAATACTTAATTTTAAAATTGTAGCAAACTGTAAAACATATTTAACACATAAGTTAGTATGTATACAACACTAATTTCTTACATAGTTTTTAGAACAATGGAGAAAAAAAAGAGGAAATTGATAAATTTTAAACATTAAGTTGTAAATAATTAAGTCATTATATTATTGCACTGTACTTCAAGTAGTTAATAAAAAAAATCAGCCTGTATATTATATCCATGTTTGTCTATTATACCATACTTAGGTAAATAAACAAATAAATAAGTGATGATGTTCTTTTGTTGTATTTTTATTTGCACTATGCTTTGGGAGCCAAACTTATTGCAACCCGCACATATGTAAAAAGTTTCCGGCAGCCTTCGCCCCAAATGTACTTTCCGGTGGCCTTTGCCCCAAGTTTAAAAATATTAACTTCATAATTTTGACTGTTTCTTTAAATATTATATTTATGTTTGCCTCGGCTGCATCAGTATTTATTTTTTAGAGACATGAATGTCTTAGCAGGGTGTGATGAGGCTGAAGAATGTAGGCTTACACAAATTATAATTTTTACTTCACTACATTTATTAATCCTTGAGACAATTTAAATAACACTTCATTGATATAGAGAGCTGTGAGATTCTTTTATTAAATACTTGCACTTTTTAAACACATAAACTATTTCCATCTCACACAAATGCGTATTAAATTTCTGGAGGACTCATCTTGCATCCGGTTAGGACACTGTCTACGACCAACGCGTCCAGTTACGAGCGCTGTCTACAAGCAACTGACTTGATTTCTACTGCCTAAATTTGCAAATTTCTGTATTTCAAGTCTCTGATTGGCTATTCCTAATCCAATAGAACAATTTTATTTAACTTAAGCTTTTTTCTGGTTGTTGATTGGCTATTTTTATAAACTGTCTCAAAATTTACATTATTGTTGCTCCAGTAATGACTAGTAGTATTATTAAACTTTAAAATTCATTATTGCCTCAAGGTTACCTCATTGTTACCTCATTGTTAGCAACTTTTAAACCTATTATTCTCACAGCTCCTACATTATTAAATTACATAATACATTCTCATAACATTATTACACATGTATATAATAATACAAACACATACCTTTTTATATATTATTACATACACATATTACTTCAAGGTGGGCTGTTATTATATTTTATATTATATAATTTGACTGAAATCATTTAAGTGTTAAAAATACTGTCTCAGTAAATATCCATAACTGTTGGTAAAACTTCAGGCCATTTCAATTACAGAAGAACAAATGTATGCAGTGACAGCAAAAGCATGATTGCTCCAACAGTGTGAACTATAGGAAATTAGACACAACTATTATGAGTCATCTGTGTACATAATTTAGATTAGATAAGATTAAATCAGGTCTTTACTCACCTAAAAATACAGGGTGAATCATCTAAAACTACCACTGCAAATATCTTTGAAACAAAAATAATAATTGAGAAACAATTTTCATAGGCATGAAGGCAAGGAAGGGGCTCATTAAAGCAGATGATATACGTCATTCAAAAATTTAAACAAATATGATTTTCAGCATAAACTTGTGTTTTTTTAATTGAAAACTGTATATCAGTTTTGAAACAATTGATAACATGGAAAATAACATTAAAAATGGCATTTGTTGCATCACAATAAGTCAATTACAACCCAAGAAATTACAGTATGAAGTTGGCTCTTGAAATCCACATAAATTGCACATCCTAAGGTTCAACCATGCCATTAAAATTCAAGTGCTAACGTTGCATTGCAATAAATTGCAAGATGATTGATGAATTACAATGCAATAAAAGCTGTCCTTACAGTTACACTGCCAGCTAAAAATTTAGTTATAGCTAAAATATGTTGTCATTTAGGTACATGGCTAGAATTTATTTTCATGTGCACTTTGTAAACAAGAATATAAAAACTTTTGGCTGCAGATATTCTCTGGTGCATATAGAAGGTCCTTTGTAGTATTGTTGTGGTATGTCTATTGAGCTTTTCTGTTACCCCAACATTGTTGTAATTCCAAACAAATCATATCACACATAGTGAATGTCCATTTATTATGCTCTATAGTGTCCAGATTTTATGCCCTGAAAGGTGCCTTTGAGCCCTGTTGATTGTGCAAAAGCAGTTATATTAGTTGAAGATGGGCACAGCTGTCACTAACGCTATGTAGCAAGAATTTTAGGAACAATCCTCCAAGTGTTCTGTGAACTGTAAGATGATTTTGCAAGCATAACAGCTACAACAGGCTTCCTGTATTAGGTTCTATGAGCCATACACCACAAAGAGGCAACTGCTTTTTAACTTTGGTGATTTTAAGAGATTGTCACATGACAGCAGTTGAGGCAAGAAATTGTCTGGAAAATGCTCACAATATTAACATCAGTGCAGAAGAAGATTCAGAGAAGTAAATCTGAGCTCAACGCGACTGTCACAGCACCACTATTAACTCCTCAGCACCAAAGAAACCATCTTCATTTTGCTTGTGAGCATGCAAATTGACGCTTGAGTAAAGAAGCAAAGTTCTCTATAGATGAGTCCAAATTCAATCTTAGGGCTCTAGATGAAAGAGGTAGGGTATGGAGAACGCTATGCTGCTTGCACATTTTCCCAAGGGTTCCTTATGGAGGAGGCTCAGATATGGTGTGGGGTGATAAAGCAATGATGCAAGTGTTACACTTTTTTTGCCCAGCAGTATATTTTCACTAATATCAACTGCACTGGAAATAACACAGGATTTCCAGTCACATTAAAAAGGAAAATAAATAAAGGTTCACCTCTTTCATTGTATCTCAAGCATGAACTTTATGTTATAGTTTCTTGGGTTTTAATTAACCTATTGCAATGCAAGAAAGGCTATTCTTAATACTATTTTCCATGTCATCAATTGTGTTAAAAATAATTTGGGGTTTCCATTTAAAAAACCACAAGTTTATATTGAAAATCATATTTGCTTACATTTTTAAATGGCCTATATTATCCCCTCCTCTGTCCTCATGCCTGTGAAAATTGTTTTTCAATTCCTATTTATGCTTCAGAGATATTTGCAGTGGAAGCAAATATTTCCATACTATTACCTTCAGCAAACTACGTAAATAGCTTGCTCAAATTTGCAGGATAATCATTACAGTGCCTTCCCCTTGGTTTCCAGACACAGAAGTGCTGGGAAGAGGAAAACTTAATCCGAATAGAATGGGGAAGGAAAATATAAGACTGGTTAAACTGCTTTAACTGAATAATTAAAGTTTAAACTTTAAACTTTAAACAATGACAAGTTAACGTACAAATATATAATTCTGTGTATGAAACCAAGACATCTAAAATAAATAAAATGAGCTGTGTGCAATTTACAAATGTACATGCGTTGACATATTAATGATTTACAGTCCTAGTGCAATTCTGCAATGTCATCATACAAGTTCATAGCCGATAAAAAACACAACATAATACTCCAAATACAATTTAATGGGCTCCCTGAATATGCAATTAACATTCATTCATCATACACATATGCTCTTGTGGTGATTAGCAATTGAGTTAGTAAGATCAAAATAAAGTTGAAATTACTTTGATTGCAAATCACTGGAGTGACAGTATAATACAATAATAATCTTGCCACCATAACCTCAACTCCATTATAAAGACAAGAATAAAGAAATGTGTAGGTAATGCAGTTATTTCTGGAAAGGTTTATCTTGATTAAAATGAAGTAGATAGGAAAATAAACTTTCATAAGAGTAATTTCTATACCAATTAATAAGCGATAGAGGGTAGAGAAAATCATGTGAATGTAACACATTAGATTTTTTTTTAATGTTGGTACTTCCATTTGCTCATCCCATAAAGGAGTAATTTAATACAATAACATGAAAGTATTTTGGGGTAAAATTTTCAAGTCGAAAGTGCAAAAATTGTTATTAAAGTAAAAATCTGATGTGTTACACTCACATGACTTTCTCTACTCTTGTACAAACTATTTTTACAAACTTTTATTCTCTATCTATTTCATATTAATCGAGATAAACATTTGCAGAAACGATCTTTTGACATGCAAAGAGAATTACATTTTACACATAGCGACCAGTTCTAAAAATATTTGACTATTGCTTAAGGCCTACTATGTTCCGCTTGTTTTGTATTTGCAAGGGCAATATAGAAATACAGTACATTTAAGCATATACATATCTCTTAATAGCTGGTTGCTATGTGCAGCACCATTCTCTTTGCCACAGATTAATACTCTTTGCATATCTAAGACAAAAAAATGAATAACGAATTCCCATTTGAGAAAAAGTATGAGTGTTGGAAAATTTAAGGGAGGAACAAACAATATCTCAAAAATGGTTCACTCAACAACAAAAATGTAAATGACATAAATTGTGTTTTAACGCAATCTACATTTTTTGTGTAGTAAAATTTTGTCTATCTTTTATGGTTTACCAGTTATGCAAAAGTCGTTCACGATGAAGAATACTTTTGGAGACATTTCCAGAAAATTCAAGATATACATTTTATTTGTCATAAAAATATCTTAAACATATGATATTTTAATCAAAATCATTAGAGCCATTTCTCAGAAAATTAAAATTTTCAAAAAATGTTCTATGTAAAGGGTAATCTGAGGTGGGGGGATTTTCTTGAAAACCTTTGTGTCGCATCTCTGGAAGATACTGAACCTAAATACCAAATTCGGCGTTTATCCGACTGTTCGTTTCTGAGTTATGCTGTTCACAGACACAGACTCAGACACACACAGACACACACACACACACACACACACACACACACACACACACACACACACACACAGACATGATTCCAAAAATGCTTTTATTGGATTCAGGGGGTCTCAAAACATATATTTCCAGTGAAATCATGGTATCGAATTTTTGGGTGGAATTCAATAATTCTTCCCCTACTTACTATACGTAGTAGAGGAAGTAAAAATTTTATAGCATAAGCAATTTTCCAGAAGCTAATATGTTGTACAGTCATTACTTTAGTTATAGTATGGCAATTATTGTGTAAAATATTAATTATTTTAATATATGTATTTAATTTATATGTGGTAACCAAGTATGTGTTATGTAGAACTCAGGACACAATAGTGTTGTTTACTTGTGGCCAATGTAGGAACTATCCCTGTCATGTATAGCAAGTACAGCCACTTGAATGTAAACTTGACAACAATGCCACCAATCCAGCATTATTGCTAAATGTACCAAGTAATATAATTACTGTACCTAAAGTATATGTAATTCCATGAGCTCAGTCTCAGCTAAACTACACTTCACGTCAAACCCCTGGTCATGCAAACCCCTATTTAAAGAACTAGAGATACTTCCCCTCCCTTGTATCTATATATTCGAAATAATAATGCTCATCCATAAAACCAATATCAATACTAATTCCCGTTTCATAAAAATGAACAAATACACCAGTATAACACAGGGAAAATCAGTAATTTACATAACTATAAGCATAATACATTTTTGTGCCAAAAAAGTATATTGCACACCAGAATAAAGATATACAATAGCCTACCAGAATGTTTGAAGAGAATACAGTAAAAAATAAATTTCAAATACCTTTTAAAAGGCATATCTAATCAACCACTGCTTCTACTCAATCCAAGATTTCCTAAGTAATGAAAATAAATAATTAATTTCATGTATGTATATCCAATCTTTGTATATCATACCTTTAATTTTTATTTTTTGCATTATACATATTTTAGTGATAATTTTGTAAATATTTTGTTAATTTTTGTTTGACGTGTCCAACATTGATTGTAGTTTCTGTACCTGACAATTTACTGGATCAATAAATTATTTACTTATTTACTTACATAAATTCTGGCAAAGCCCTATATGCATACTGCATATATTTCAGTGAGTGAAAATCTAATCTAATCATGGAACCATGTCAGGCCATTATCTTGCTCCTAAATATCCACAGTGGAAGCTGTGTATTCTTCTGCACACATCTGAGATGTGCCATTGATATCTAGACCAGTGTAGTATTTTTTTATAGTGATAATTTTGTAAATATTTTGTTAATTTTAGTTTGACATGTCCAACATTGATTGTAGTTTCTGTACCTGACAATTTACTGGATCAATAAATTATTTACTTATTTACTTACATAAATTCTGGCAAAGCCCTATATGCATACTGCATATATTTCAGTGAGTGAAAATCTAATCTAATCATGGAACCATGTCAGGCTATTATCTTGCTCCTAAATATCCACAGTGGAAGCTGTGTATTCTTCTGCACACATCTGAGATGTGCCATTGATATCTAGACCAGTGTAGCCAACTCTTGGTGATGAAAAGTGGCTAAAATTGACTGTTAAAAAGGCCAGAAATCGCTAAGTAGGGATACTTTATAAGTATACTTATGGAGTACCACAAGGTTCCATATTAGGTCCAATACTATTTCTGCTCTTTATAAATGACTTTGCTTTAGACGACCCTCACACCAAGTCCTTTCTCTTCGCTGATGATACGAATATTCTTATAGGTCAAACAAGAAAGATAACTTTCTAAAGTCAGTTCATCATACATCAGACAAAATAGCTAATTATTTCACACAAAACAACCTTATAATAAACATCAATAAGACAGTTGCAATGGACATTCATACAAAAGGAAATAAGGAATATCTAGCTCCCCAAATCCAACTTTTTAACCAGACTATCGAGAAATTGGAAAAAACAAAATTTCTTGGTCTTTGGGTCCAAAACAATTTAAAATGGGAAAACCACATAAGTGATATTAATAAAAAGCTAGGCACAGCATGTTACATGATGCGGATATTAGCAGGAAGCACAAGGATAGAAACCACCAGAATGGCTTATTTTGCATACGTCCATTCTTTATTACGAAATGGCATAATATTCTGGGGCGAGTCAGCAGCAAGCAAAACATGCTTTATAATGCAAAAGAAAATAATTCGAGCCATGACTGGGGCAAGTTTAAGATCATGTAAACCCCTGTTTAAATCATTAAACATACTTCCACTCCCTTGCATCTATATATTTGAAACAATAATGTTCATCCACAAAACTACAAACAATACAGATTCCCCCTTCACGAGGAATGAATCAGTGCACCAGCATAATACAAGGCAAACCAATAATCTACATATTTCTCAACGTAATACCTCTCTGTGCCAAAAAAGTATATTACATTCTGGGTTAAAGATATACAACTGTCTACCAAAATCTATAAAAGAAATTGAGCAAGAAAATACTCTCAAACACTCTTTAAAACTCTCAAACCACTGCTTTTACTCTATTCAAGAATTCTTAACTAAAGAGAATTTATAAGTACTGTAACATGTAATTATAATTTATTATTAGAAACTTATACATATTTTGGTTTGATAAATTTTGTAATATTTTGTAAACTTACCTTGATGTGTCCAGCATAGATTGCACCTTTGTACATATGTAATCATCATTTATTTTCTTTGTAAACTTATACATATCTTGGTTTATTAATTTTTGTAATATCTTGTAAATATTTTGTTATCTTACTTTGACGTGTCCAATATTGAATGTACTTCTGTACGTAACAATTCACTGGATCAATAAAAATGAAATGAAATGAAATAGTCATATGTAATCATCAGATTTAATATTAATAAAAGACATGGTAGGAATTTTCCATCCCTGTAAAATAATTTTTCTGGCTTGTCAAAGGAATTTATTGCATTCAGAAATGCTTTCTGACATCATCTCAAAATGCTCACGAATAGTATGGTCACACTAGACAAACAGTCAAAGAGAAATGAAAATTGGGATTGAGCACTCGCCGGTCACAAATTTCATGTAACATGCCACGTATAAACAGTAATTGTCCACACAAATAAGAACTTGAAGCTTACAAATGTCTGTAGGCTGCAACCTCCCTGTCCCCACTCCTCAAACACAGACATCAAAGTGTGGAAATTTACAAATGAGAGATTGTAAATCAGATGTTTTACCTGGTCGATCAATTTTTCATTAACGCATGTGTTATATATGTATATTTCTCATTGATACTTTGGTGATTTTTATTTAAAAATTAGACAACAAAAACTGAAAAATAGCTAGAAATACCCGAATACTTAGAAAAATAGCTAAAATTGGCTCAATCATTATGTAAAACGCCTGGAAATGCCTTTAGTGGCTTTTTGGCAAACAGGCTCTTCAAAAAGGCTAGATTTAGCCATAAAAGGCTAAATTGGCATCACTGTAGATGGTGTTTGGCCTGGTATACATCTACAAGTTTACGTCTTTCCCCTCTCCTTTTCTTTCAGGACAAATGAAAATATAAACATGAATTGGAATCATAGAGTTAGCGCAACACAGTTCAATTTTAAACTACATGGGGAATAACAGGTAGCGGGGATTCACCCTATCCATTTTTCCTTTGGGTAGCTAAAGCGCAGATGAAATTTTACTATTTAGGCTAGATTTTGGCCAAGGGATTTGTTAAATAGGCTAAATTTCAGGCTATAAGCATTTTACGATTGTGAAAATGCTAGATTTAGTCATAAAATGGCTAAGTTGGCAACACTGATCTAGACATGTATCCATAGAATAGTAATGCTGCATTGTAACTTTGTTAGCTTCTCTGAGTAGCTGCAGTAATGCAAGTCATTGCATTTCTCATTGGGAAATGTTACTGTATTGTTGGTATACATAAAGTATAATTACAGGCTTGTATATAAAGCCTTTTGAATTGAATTTCAAGGTTTGTATAACTTATTCTTTACAAACAAATTATGTATGCAATACTTAATTTTGTTTTTTTACTGTTTCTATAAAGTTATGGAGATCATACAAGGAGAATATGCAGACAATGTAAATCTACTGGCAACAGAGATGCAAAATGGTAAAGAGAATAGAACTCAAGAGACTGCAGAAGATGTAGAGGATTCAAAAGATCTTGGAGTGCTAACAAAGATATGTAAGTATTCTAAGATTGGGAAAGTAATCTATTATTAACACTCTCCTCACCATTATCATCACCATTGTTATGTACAAGGTTAGGATTTTTAGGAGCAAATTTCAGATGAAAAAAGGAAGGGAAAAGGTGCTCAAATAAGGTGAAAAAAGGGACAATAAGGTGCTGGTTTATATAAGGGGATCCACAACTGAAATTGCTATTTTCTAAACTATCCATTCAATTGGGTTGAAATTTTAACCACATGTCAGTCTTCTTTAGATATAATTCTTTTGTGAATTTCAAAATCTTAATTAGTTTTCAAGTTATTAATTTTCAAAATATAAAATTATGTTTATATGCAAAATACAACACATGATGCATTTTTCAAAAAAAAAATCTTACTTTGCTTCTATGTCAAAGAACTACAAATCTGTCATATAATTTTTTTAAGAGAAAAAAAGATATTGCAGTTTTGTATTTGTATTTTTTTTTTTTTCATTTTTTTGTATACATTGTTATCTTCAAAAATTAGTAGCATAAAAATTATATGTCAGTTTTATTTATCTGGGTTTCTGAAATAAGCGTAAAAAATGGCAATATGAATGGAAAAAACTACATCGTGTGGAACATTTTGAATATGCAGAAATGCTGAAAATAAGAAACGTCTTAAAATGAAGTTTTAAAAATATAAACAGCTAGCAACCAAATGCGCAAGGGTATTTAAAAAGTCTCGTAATGATACTGAAGCATTTGCTAGGTCAAAAATAAAAGTGGATTCTAAAACTACAAGCAATGGAGAATTTTTTGGGAACATAATTTTTTTTTTTTTTTAGATTTTTTTGAGATTTTGGGTTAATTTCAGTTGTGCATTCCCTTAACTAATTCAATGATTTCTCTTTCCTCTATTCTGATTTATTGAACTACACACAAGTCCATCAAATTATCACTCATCAAAAGAAGGAAAAAACATGAAGCTGTTGTACTTCAAGACATTAAGGATCTCCACATTTTTAAAAGTAAGTCTGTTTCTATTAGGAGATAGAATGTCTTTGTAGATGCTAAAGCTTCTTTCAACATCACAGAAACCAGTGGGGCAAACCTTGTATTCACTCGGAATGGCAACTCTACAGATGTAGCAAATTCCTCAATGTCTGGATTCTTCTGAAGACTAGATTCAAGTTTGTCTTTGGCAAAGCCATCTAACTGCTCCCTCATGGCAGTACAAATATCCCATTGTTTTTCCTTTACCAGACCTTGTTCTTCCAATCGTTTAATAGCTGCAGCCAGGTATTTGTAACTATGGGCACAATATAGTTCTGTCTGCAAATTATGTATTTTCTCCGGTAACAGAAGTTGCTGTGCCTTGGAAATTGCACCTGTGTCGGATGGATCCAAAGGAAGCACAAACTCTTTAATTATGTCAAAATTCTCACACAACATAGCAGCACACTCAATCCAAGATCACCAGCGAGTAATGACTGGGAAATTTGGAAGGGGCAGGCCAGTGATATCCCGTAGTAAACAACAGCTTTCAGTAGAATCTTCTTCAAGGCAGAGATGAATTGATTTGCAATGTCATATTCATTCCTTATGGATTCAAAAACCCTGTGAAGGGCATGAACCAAGCATGTCACATGCTTGAAGTTAGGAAATAAAGGTTTCAATTGGTTAACAGCGGAAACCATGTATAGAGCCTGGTCCGTAACCACAAGAAGAAGTAAGATTTCCAAGAAAATTTCCTCACTCCAAAGTACGCTCTAAATAGAATATTTTTTATGCTTTTGATTTTCTCAAAAATGGCTGCAATGGTTTTCTTAAAATACCACATATTTTAAGACATATACATTAAAAATCAAATGTATATGTTGAATTTTCTGGGAATAGTCTGTGAAGTCCTCTTCATTTGAAAGCATTTTTGTATAACAAGTAAACCATGAGAGATGGACAAAAATGTACAGCACAAAAAATGTATATCTCTTCAAACACACAGTTTACTTTAAATAATTTTTTGTGGCATTTCAATTTCCAAGACAACTGTTATTATTGGTTTAAATTGTTATCTTTTGCGATGTCATGGAAAGAATATGAAATTTCACCATATAGTGACCCACGTTTAAATATCTGACAATTGTTGCTATTTGCTTGTACCCACAATTAAATCTGTAATGAAGCTATTTCTGCAAAGGTTTATCTCAATTAAAATAAAGTAGATAGAAAAATAAGCTTTGATATGAATATAGTTTGTAGAAGTTGAATACAAATAAATGATAGTAAGCAGAGAAAGTAGTGCAATACATTAGATTTTTCACAAAGTTATCATATTTTTTGTTCACATAAGTTAAGATTTTAAATTTTTTAAATAATTGTTTACATGAGTGTGTAAAATCAACATTAACATAATGCATATAACTTTTAGCCATATTTTGGAAGTGATTTCTCACCCAGGTGCATTTCCTCGTAAGATTATACCATAAGGGGAAAGGCAGTTTTTTAAAATTGTTAGTTAGTCTACAATTTTCATCAGATCCTTCAGTGTGAGTGTATAAATTTATATGTATACCACACATATAAAATTGTAAGCAAGAGATTAAAAATAAACATGGAAGGAGTTTTGAAAATCTTGAGTGGCCTACGATTTTCCCTGGAACTTGGCATAAATCTCCAAAATTTTGTTTAGACTGGTCAAATGCTGTAGTTGTATGTAAGGGATTGAAAACATAAAAGGGCTAGTTTTTGAAAGTTGTAAAGTAACCTGTGATTTTCTTGAGTGCCTCAAGTTGAATATTGTAAGGTACCTGTGCTTTTTGCTAGGTCGTAAAGTATCAGTTCCTTTAAAAAAATCATTTGTATGATATATAACTTCTCATCATTTTAAACAATTTTGTGCTTATTTCTAGGGATTAATTGTAATTTTAAATCTATTTATTTATGAATTCGATTATGTATCTAATAAATAATCTAAGAATTTTATATTCATAGTGTGGTGAGAGAGAGATAGATATTAGCAAAACCTGCCATTTTAATAACACAAACTTTATTTCTAAACCTTTACACATTGCTTGATTACACAAACAAAAACTATAAAAACTCTTCTCAAATGATAGTTTGTTGTTTCTTTGTGAATTGTGAAAAGAAGTACTAACATCTAAAAGTCATAGGAAAAAAGCTAATTCAGTGCATCCTCCCACCTTGTAAATACGAGGGCTGATCAACAAAGACTGAGACTGATTTTTTCCTGTAGCTTCCATGATAGTTTCGTATCTGTAACATAAATATTTGAAAAGAGCGGGTTTTATGTATAATGTTGGTAGGCAGCAGCACTCTCGTAGTGGTAGTTTGGTAGTAATGCTCTATTTTGTAGACCCTACGGGCATTTCGCATACCAGACAATGGAGGTGATGCATTTTTTAAATCGATTATCACTGGTGTGAGTCATGGCTGCATCATTATGATCCTGAAGGAAAACAAGCCAGCACAGTGTGGAAATCGCCAGGTTCTCCAACACCAAAAAAGGCAAAAGTTGTTCCATCTGCAGGGAAAGTGATGGTGATCACATTTTTTGACTGTAATGGAATGATTTACCAGCATGCAGTTCCCCCTCACACTACTGTTACAGCAGCATACTACACATCAGTATTGGCTACACTGAGGAAGCACATTGCAAAGAAATGACCAGAGCTTTCTCGGACTGGGTGGCGACTTCATTATGACAATGCACGGCCTCACGTCGCAAATCAAGTCATGCAGTTTCTGGCTCAATTCAAAATTACCTGTGTACCACATCCACCTTATAGCCCCGATCTTGCACCCTGTGGCTTTTTTTTATTCCCATCACTAAAGGCAAAGCTTAGGGGTATTCAATTTGAGAACTCTGAAGCAGTGCTCAAGAAAAGTGAGGTGATTCTCAAGGACCTGGCAAAGAATGGTCTGCAGCACGTGTTCAAGGACTGGCAGAGACGCTATAAAAAGTACATTGAAGTAGGAGGGGACTACTTTGAAAAAGATCATGTAAACATTGAATTGGAGTAATAAACATGTGTGAAAAAAATCAGTCTCAGTCTTTGTTGATCAGCCCTCGTACATATATATTAATTCAATTTGCAACACAGTAGTTGTAGTTTCAGTAGTTGTCACTTCTAAGGGATATGGTCTTCATACATGTCAAATTCTCTCTCCCTTGGATGTCTTCACTTTGACAACTCTCGCAGCTCCATCCCTTCCTGGGTATATTTCCAAGACCCTACTTATGAGCTAATTTATACATTTCATAGAATTTTCTCCAACCAACACCATGTCTCCTCCTGCTACAGTATTTGTCTTCTGTCCACCATAGTGTACTAGGAGTGCTAGATATTCTGTTCTGAATCTCTTCCTATAATCCTCCCATAGTTTCTGTAAATATTTTCATTGTTGAAAATTAGTGCAGATCTCTTTACTGAGCCTAAGTCTTGGATTTCACTACCAGTGATACCTTGAAAAAAAAGTAGCTGGAGTCAATGGAATAAGTTCATCTGAATCTTCAGTCATATAGATCAGAAGTTTTCAATTTTCCACAGCCTCACAGTCACAAAGAACAGTGTATAATTCCTTGTAGTCCAATGAAGATTTGCCTAGGGTTCTATATAGAAGTTCTTTCAACATCCTCACCATTCTCTCTTGCCAACCACCCCACCACACTGCAGAGGTGGAATGAACATCTATGTAGAATTGAATTGAATTGAGCTATTTATGGATGCTCCTTAATGACTATGGTTCTTAGTGTGCCATTCTATATTGGGTGTGAAAGATTGGAAAGTTTGCTCAGTGGCCTTTTTCATCAGACTTGAGGTTGTTTTACATGCTGTAAATCTACAGCATGAGACCACTGGCTCTGCTTCCCTTCTGTAGCAGGAAATCGATGATCATTGGGTTGTCGTTGCCTGTTGCAGTGTTCTTCTTCCTTGGCTATTGGTGCTCCTCAGTTGTTGAGTATTCCATTCCTAACTATATCTAATTATTAACTCTCAGGTTCTAGTGGGTGAGGCAAGTTAAAAATACACTGCAAGTTTCCCTTAATCAATGAAGTTTATTTCACAGTTTGAATAATTATGGGTGGCTAGCTTTTCCCATTATTATAATAAAACCACCACGTTAAGTTAGTCAGGAGCCTAGCTATATTCACACGCACCCCACCCTTGTGCACATATGTGCATCTGTAGCACCTCGTGTTGACGTGACTTCTCGATTAGATATAATCAGAATAAGAGCGGGCTCTGAGGCTTTGCCTGCCCTTATATACAGGAGCCTAGTGACGCTCACCTCTGTGTTTGAAAATTTAACGATGTTGCCTATTGGCCCTCAGGTCGCATTACCCTAACATGTATGAGAATGTGTGGCTTCAGATCCGTGTGCTTAGGTGCCATCATGAAGCATTGTACTGCTCGGTGACAGGTACGGTCTTTATGATTTCTTGGAATTCTTGCTAGCTCGCCCGTGTCTTACAATCAGCTCTGTACAAATGTAAGATGTTGGATATTTTAACATGTTAGTGACTTAAATTATTACTGTACAATTCTTATATGTATGGTTCCCCTTTCATATGTACAGTTCCTCTATATATGTATAATATATCCCCTTTCACTTTGGAAGGAAGCAATGCTAAAGATTTTATGCTTGAAAAAATCCATTGCCCTCTGCCGGGTTTGAACCCTTGATCTTGGGAACTAAAGGTTAGCATGGTATCCCTAGACCATGGAGGAAAACAACTTTCATGTGATTTTCCTTACATATATGAATCTGTTTTAGTAGAAATCACTTATTTTTGTCTGTAATTGTTATTTTAATATTTTTCACCTTAGTAAACTTTCTGTACAGCAGCCTTCAGTTGAAAGAATCCTAAATTTTCAATAAATTCTTTCATTATGTACAGTAATTTGACTAGATACATACAAGTGGTTGAAGACATTATAGCAGTAGTTTTAGAGCAATCACAACGCTTGCCACAGTGCATGTGCTTGAATATGGCACTGTGCTGACTCAGTGCATGCTGGGCAATGGGAGCATTTGGTTCATCCTCTGTAGCAGTGGTGGTCTGTACAGATGCAGTGGCATCTATGATTGCAATGTTTGGTTTGGTTTATGTTTGTGAAACCAAATTTTCAGCTATGAAACACAATAAAGGCCCTCAGAGAGCCAAAATCAGTGATCATAACTTAAGGTGTGCATTAAGGTTCAGAGTTGTGTTTCATTGTCTCCAAATGGGTGAATATTTTGAAGACCAAAAGATGTCAGAAAGCAACAGTGTCTACCAAGAACTGATTGTATGAAATTCTTTCCTGAAACATGTATTCACTACACAGTTTATATTCGTTTAATTCAAAGTCCTCTTTGTAATATTATAACTGTGTAGTAAGTTTTGTTTTATATTTTTGCAAATTTTCCAGAATCAAAATTGTGCTAATTTCCACTAACAAAGCACTGTTTCACTCTTATAGTAAAATTCAGAACTTTAAATCTAGGAAAAAGTAATGTGTTAAACAATGTATAGAATACCAAGAGAATAGTTTAATGAATGATGGATGGGTAAGTAATTTATGGAACATTTTGGAGAAAAATGGGTTAGGAGACATGTAGAGAAGGAGAGAAAATAAGTGAAAAATTTGTGGAAAAAGGCGAGGAAAAGACTGGAAGATATAGAAATACAAATCATGTTCAGTAAGATTGCCAAAAAGAGCTCATTAGTTTTCGTTATAGGCCAATGAAAAATACATGGGGTAGGGAAAAATATATAGACACAGTAAATAAAGAAGAGAGAGAATCTATTGCATGGGTAAGAACTGGAGCATGGAGGCTAAAAGGGCTAAGACAGGGTATTCCTCAGAACCAATGTCCGATATGTGGTGGTAATGAAGACATTGAACACATAGTATTTAAGTGCCAAGGAACAGAAAATTGGAGAAAAGAATTTTTTAATAAGAAGTAGTTGAAGGGAGATAGAAATACTCTTATGATCAAAATGGTGTGCAAGGACGCTAGAAGCATTGGACAGTTTTTGTGTAAAGTAAAAAATAAATGGCTTTGGACAGTGGATAGAGAAAAGTAAGAGGAGTGTATCTTACTTTGAATGGAAAACTATAGTTAAGTAATCAATAAGTGAAAAGTGAAAAACAAGTGGAAATGGGACATGTAAAAACTGAAAAAACAAGATAATTTATTGACGAGAAATTGTAAAATGTAAATAATCTGTAGTGATTGTCTACTGAATGAGTGGCCAGGGTCAAAGTGCAGTAGACAATCAAATTGTAAAACTCTTAGCACAATAAATACAACAACATGAACATGCTATATTTGGCTGTATGGGACTAAAGGCTGCAATTGATTTGTATTGATTGTTTTGTCTATAATTAATACCAAGCAAAATAGGAATATTAAACCATGTATAACACAGTTTGTGACTGATTCCTTCTCTACTATCCTATCCTTAATATTTTAATGGTATGCAACTGCAAATTACTGGATGCCACTTGTGAAGTAGTGATTGACACATAGGCTATACCTCGCCGGCACAGACCAGTGACATTCAGCACGTCTGCACAGTACAGATACAGTGTGCTTGTGAGTTGGTTCTCCCTGTTTTAGTAGGGTGGCCCATAAATTGATTCCTACATTATGGTTGTACAAAGAGTTCACTGGATATATCAAAGAGTGTTGATTTACATGTTAAGGCTATAAATATGGGTACCATAAAGTTTTTCAAAGTTGTAGGATAGCTTATCATTTTTGCAGAATTTAAAACCCAAGTGTACAAAGTTTTATTAAAATACTCCCAGAAAACTGTTATATTTTATTTTCATATTTATTTATTTCATTAATAGCATGCCCTATTAAAATGTATCACTACATGCTTTGTCAGTTTTAACAGTTTGGCTAAAAGGGTTAAGACAGGGTATTCCTCAGAACCAATGTCCGATGTGTGGTGGTAATGAAGACATTGAACACATAGTATTTAAGTGCCAAGGAACAGAAAATTGAACAGAATTTTTTAATAAGAAGTGTTTGAAGGGGGGTAGAAATATGCTTATGATCGAAATGATATGCAAGGACACTAGAAGCATTGGACAGTTTTTGTGTAAAGTAAAAATTAAATGGCTTTGGACAGTGGATAGAGAAAAGTAAGAGGTAGTGTATCTTACTTTGAATGAAAAACTATAGTGAATGTGTGATGGTTAAGCAATCAATAAGTGAAAAGTGAAAAACAAGTGGAAATGGGACATGAAAAACTGATAAAACAAAATAATTTATTGATGAGAAATTGTAAAATGTAAATAATCTGTAGTGATTGTGTACAGAATGCGTTGACAGGAAATTGTAAAATGTAAATAAACTGTAGTGATTGTCTCCTGAATGAGTGGCCAGGGTGAAAGTGCAGTAGGCAATCAAATTGTAAAACTCTTTGCACAATAAATGATAAATGAAATGATATAAATATATACTTGTTACAGCGATATGCAATATGCAATATTAATTTCAACTATTTGCAAAATATTATTTAGTTCTTTGTTCATTTTATTAATCATCACATAACTGAAAGTTAACTACACTACTTTATTATTCTTGATTGTAATCTATAAGTGATTTATGACAATATTGTTAATTAGTTTCTGTAATAATATTCTTAACATTTCTATCTCTTGTTTCATTCTGGAACATAGAAGTCTATTGATTTGAAAATTTTTGTATATGTTCAAGGGTGATTGTGAATAATTATTGTTCATTGCCAAGCTTCACCAGTTTTCACTAATTGCCCAATTACTTTATTTCTTTGTTTCTGCAGCTTTATGCTGCATTCTTATATCAGATGATTCACAGTCCATTCTTCCCTGAAAATACAAATAGGATTACTTGCTATTCCAAACTTAGATAATATCTCAATTTCCAATTCCCAAGCTCTGGAAATATAGATAATTTTAAGCGAAGTCAGCTGTTTACTCATGGGAAGAATGTTTTTGTATGGCTGCTTTGTTAGTGTTTATTCAGTGTTGTTCACAAATCTAGTCCTGTTTTCTTCTCTCATGTGACAATGATTTCTCTAGGTGTTTTCTTAAGGTATAAATCACTTTGCCATCTTCAATAGAGGCTTCTTTTGTGAGTTGATCCACCAGCTCCTTCCTACAATCCTTGCATGTCCTTTTAGCCATCCAAAATAAATATTCCATTGTGTGAATATGATTTTGCAGCACCCCACTCCTCTAATAACCTTTAAAGATTTTAATCCTTTATGTTTACTTCTTTTGGGCTGGAAGTGTATCTGGAACGGAATTGTAATTGGATGATATGAACATGAAACCATCGGCTGTTAAATTCCAACAATTTAAAAATTGTTGGAAATATTTTTTAGCCCACGTCTGTCAGGAAGCACCAGGGTATTTCAAGGGTGAAAGAATAATCAACTGGTTTTTGAGATGATCATGTACATGTACAAATTTTTACTTTCTCTGCCGCTTACGTACGGTAAGTAGAGGAAGCATTGCATTCCACCCATAAATTTAATACCAAGATTTCTGTTGAAATGCATATTTTGAGGTCCCATGAATAAAATAAAGCATTATTAGAAAAAGGCCCATATATATGGATGGATGTTTATATGTGTGTCTTTGTGGCTGTGAACAGCGTAAGTCAAAAACAAAACGTTAGTTAAATATCAAACTTAATAATTAAACAAACTGGAAGTGGTACACAGTGAAGCAAAATTATGACTTATTTAAGTAATATTGAGTTGAAATGAACACTTAATGCTTCACTAACTTTTAACTTATGCATAGAATATGTTTCACAGACGTCTGCATCATCAGCTATTTGACTACCAGAATAATTAGATCTGTTTCCTCTAGAATCTTGAGGCTCTTCTCCTGGGCCTCTAGTGAATCTATGGAGTGGGTGTCTTCACTGGCGATTTAAAAATTCATTAGCATTGGCTCATTACTTCTTTTTTAGAAAATCTTCGCCCAAGTTTCAAGTTCTATTGGTCTTTGTACTTGTTTCCACAGATGGATGCTGTTTTCAGTGTTGTAGCTGGAGTTCAAAAAACGGTATGCTACTGCTGATTTTTCTGTGTGTTTGTGTTTCGTGTGCTTAAATGTTCCTTGAGATGGGTTTTGATGTTCCTTTTTGTTTTTCCTATGTATATTTTCCCGTAATCTCCACAGCTAATTTTATAAATTCCTGGTTTCTTTGAAGAAGGTGTTACTCAGATCTGTTTGATTAAATTAAATTTTGTGGGGATGTTATATGTTATAAGCTTGGAAGATCTTTTGGAATTTTCTCATGAACTTTGTGTGGTAAGTGAGTTTTTTGAACCTTTTCTTTTTCTGCTGTTACAGTGGTTATGTTTGATATCTGTTTCTTCTTTTTTAATTTCTACAATTGTTTATGCACCAATGACTTATTGAAACCATTGTTTCTGTTTGTTTTAATTATTTCTTGTATTCTGCTTCATTTAATGGGATGTTGAGTAATATGTGTAGATGGCAAGCTTGTGGTTGATAGGGTTGAAACTGTTTGCTTTTATGTGATTGTCTGTATGTATATTTTTCCTGTATATTCCAAATTCAAGTTCAGTATCTTCCAAGGATACAAAACAAACCTTTTCAAGAAAATATTCAAATCCAAAACTACCCTTTACTTGGAAAATGTTTCATTACTTTTTTATTTTCTCAAAAATTTCTCTAAGGATTTTAATTAAAATACCATGTTGATGTAGATTGAGTCATGCTTTTTTACACTCACCTTTACTAATTAAAAGTTATATAAAACAGAAACGTTTTCGAGGGCATTCATCCTCATCGTCAGCGACTGGGTGACTAAGGGTTGCTTTCTCCTGTGTCCTCTTCTTCCTCTTCCTGCAGATTCTGAATCTGTTGCCATCTGGTGTTGGGGGCACAAAGTTTTAACATATTGCTCACAGGCAGGATTTCAAAATTAATGACATTGTTGCTATTTTGATGATGTGTATTTTTTCCCAGATGTTCAATTCTATTGGTGTGGTAAGGGGTTTTAACAACTTTATACTTTGGCCAATGTTGTGGTTTTCTGCCCAAAAATGGTGTGATACAGCGGATTTCTCTATTTGTTTTAGTTTTATGTTTCTTTGGTGTTCCTTAAGTCTGGTTCCCAAGTTTCTTTTAGTTTTTCCTATGTAGTATTTCTCACATTCATCACAACTAATCTGGTAAATTCCATGTGTTTAAGATATTTTTATGAGGAATAAAATATATAGGTATCTTGAGGTTTTTGGGAATAGTCTGCTATTTCCTCTTCATTCTGAATAACATTTTTATAATTGGTGACCTGTAACAGATAGACAAAATCTTACTACAAAAAAAAAAAAAAATGTAGATCTCATTACAACATTGAATTTATGTTTGTGTGTTAACATTTTTTCTGAGATTTTTTTTTTTTTTGTTTTATTGGTTTGAATTTTCAAATACTTACACTTCTTTTAAGTGGTAACTTACTATTTGTTTTTCTCATGTTCATGCAAGTAGCATGAAATTTCAAAGCCATCACATAGGAATCTGATTTTTAAAAAAATCTATTACTCTGCTACTGTATTTTATAATGTTAATGCATAATGAAAGTTCGTCTCAAAAGGATGTAGAAAGAAGAATAAGCTTTTGTAAGAATAGTTAGTAGAAGAGTGAGTAGCTAAAGTCATGTGAATGCAACATATAACTTTTTTGTCTTATTAATATTAGTATGAATTTAGGTCCTGAAAACATTTCCTTCACTTTTTATTTGCAGGTCGACAAGAGACAATGCAAGTAATGCCTGCAGTGTTCAAACATTCCCTCATGGACTCTAAGGATATGAATGCAAGTTTTGAGTATCCTGTTTCCTGCTTCAGGCAGTTTCTGATTTTGATGCATCGTAACGTCATTCAACTGAGAAGAAATACTGTGAGTGCATTCTAATTTTATTTCTTTGGTCATAAAACATCCACTTTTACCTGGATATGTACTGCTTTTAGTTACAGCAGGCTTTTTAGAAGAATGATAAATATATTTTTTGGGATAGGTATACACAGTGGATCACTTAAGTTGAGACTGTACAATATCTCCAAAACTAAGCAATGTACAAAGAAATGTCCTGAATAAAAGTTTGCTTGATATTATGGAGGAAAGTAAATGCCATTAGCCGTGCTTTATTTGGAGGACACTATGATGGTCATTTTAGAGTCAATTTAAATTGACCCAATTGTAGGTTCCCATTTAAAAAAATTAAATTTACCCCAAAATAACCATCATAACGTGCCTCATAATATCCAGCAACATTTATTAAAAACATTTCTTTATACAACGCTTAGTTTTGGAGATACTGTACAGTCTCAACCTAAATGGTCCACCCTGGTGGAAGGGTTTAGATATCAATATCTTGAGAGATGATTCCAGATGGTATATACTGAATGAAATGTTATAGCAATGCTTTTTACTCTCTACCACTTCCTATAGTAAGTAGAGGATGTATTGTATTCCACCCAAAAATTAAATATTGACCTAGTCCTGTGCAAATTAATCATAGCGAGGTAAATTTTGCTGCATTTTCCCAAACAATTGTCAGCACTGTGCTTATAATGAAATCAAATGTTCTCTTGCCATTGTTGCTTGTTGTAGTGTGATAGTTGGTTTTCAGTTCAAATGTGCGTTTATTTAGATGTGATCGAGTTTTATAATTCTCTTGTAATATTTGTAAATTTCGGTCTTCGATGGATACGACTACCAGGAAGTCTGACATTAGTGCAAAATACTTCTATGACACAAAGAAAAATAGCTAAAAAGTTCGGTGTTGGTGTAGCCACTGTACATGGAATTATTCATTAGTACAAAGAGACTGGCTCCATTACACCAAAGAAAAAGGGGAAATGTGGTCGGAAAAAGAACACTTCACCAACTCAAACCCTAGGTTCACTGTTGCAGACTTTGTTCATGACCTGAGGGACAGGAGAGTGAATCTAGATGCATTTAATGTCCGTCATAGACTTTTAGCATTGGAAGAAAACCTGTGAAGAAACATCTTCTTACACAAGCAATGCATAAGAAATGGCTCTTATGGGCTGTGCTCATTGGAATTGGTCACTGCAAGACTGGAAAAAGCTTCTTTTCTCTGATGAGTCATTTCGAAGTGCAAGGTCAGATAGTTCAGTATGCACATCGAGCAAATAATGAACCTGCATATTCAACACATTTTCATCACCTGCAATTCAGCACATACAGACTGTAAAACGCCCTGAGAAGAAAATGCTTTGGTGCTGTTTCACCTATAAAGGACTGAACCTTTAATTCCAGTTGAAGGCATGATAGGCATGATGAAAAGTGATCAGTACATCACAGTACTGGTGAGAGTTGTTTGTGAACTCCAGAAAAGTTTTCTAGAAGGTGATGGAATTTTTGAGCAAGAAAATTGGCTGGACAGGGAATTCACCTGACATTAACACCACAAAAAATTTGTGGGCTATTTGCAAGAAGAGACTTGCAAACTTTGACTGTTTCACAAAAGAACGTTTAATGTTAGCTTTAATTCAAGTGTGGCTTCATGATGATGATTGCAAAAATGTATGTTCCAATCTTGTGGAGTCAATGCCTAATCGTGTAATAGAACTTATAAAACAGAAAGGAGGACAGATTAAGTATTAAGAAATGTAATCTTGTGGAGTCAATGCTTTATTGTGTAATAGAACTTATAAAACAGAAAGGAGGACAGATTAAGTATTAAGAAATGTAAATTGGAAGTAATTTGTGATTAAATTATTGAAAGGATGTAAAATGTTTTGTTATTGTTCTGTTCCAATTAATTTGCACGGGACTGTACTTCACCAGAAGTGAATATTTTGAAGTCCGTTGAATCTAAAAGTATGAAAGTATGTTTATAAAAAAGTGCATGCGTGCGTGCGTGCGTGCGTGCGTGCGCGCGTGCGTGCGTGCGTGCGTGCGCGCGTGCGCGCGCGCATGAGATAGAGGGAGAGGAAGAGGGAGGGGGAATGGGAGGAGAGGTGGAGGGGAGGGGGAGGGAGAGGGGGAGAGGGAGAGAACAGCGTAACTCAAAAACAAAATCTTGGACAAACACCAACTTGGTATTTACATATATGCACAAATTGAGATTATTATTACTCTACCTTCACTTTTACATCAGAACTTACCAGGGCTTGTTTTGGAGACCGTTGTTTCCATCATCAGCTAGGTTCACTGCTGCACTTTCTCATGTGACTTGTAGATAGGATTTTCTGGTTGGACATATTGCACAATGGGATCCTTTTTATATGGGACATCTAAGTTTAATAAATTGTGTTTATTTTTGTATATGAATGATTTTTCCCAAAGAGAATTCTGCTGGTTTTCTAAGACCTTTAAATACTTGGATTTCTCTTTCAGCTGATTTCCCCAATGAACAAGTTAATTAAACTTTGATGTCCCAAATAAAAGGGACTTCATCGTAGAATACATCCAACCAAAAAAGCCATCTACAAGTCGTATTGATTTGAATTTTCCAAAACTTGATTATAAATTTTTTGAAGTGCTAAGTCAGTATTCGTTGGTTTCATATGATGTCGTGTAAAGAGTATGGAATTTCAAAGCCTACTTATAGCAGCCCACTTTTTAAAGATCTGACTATTGCTTCAATCTCCTGTGTCCTTTTTGTGCCTAAAATGAAATATATAATGAAACTATCTTGATTAACATAAAGCAGACAGAAAAATAAGCTTCTGTTTTAAGAATAATATATAAAGGAGATTCAAAAGCAAATAATAATAGGTAGAAAAAGTCATGTGAATGTAATGCATTGGATTTTATGCAAAAGAGGTTTTAAAATAAGTTTATGAAAAATATTTTCAAAGCTTTTAAACTAAGTTTAGATTAACAGTTTTTGAACCTGTAAATATGCAATGATTTATAAAAATGTATAATTCCATTTTTAGGTGGAAGTCTTACTAAGTTATATTTTGTTTTGCAGGTTGCATTATGGATCCAGCTGTTCCACCATTTGATCTCAGCAGTGCTTATTGGAGGAATATTTATTGGTGTTGGAGATGATGCAGCAAAGCCATTTTCGAATATCAAATTTTGTATGAGTGTGCTGGTATTCTTTCTTTATACTCACATCATGAAGCCAGTTCTTTTGTGTAAGTATTGCTTGTCTGTTAATGATTTTTGTCTGATAACTGTTCCTCACACTGGCCAACCTTAGAACGTTAAATCAGATTTGAGAAGTGCAATTCATTCAATTTATTCATCCTTCAAATATGCAGTAAAATGTGCATTAATAGAGTGCGCATCAAGAAAATACCTGAGGCTGTGGGTTCAAACCCGGCAGAGGGCAATGGATTTTTTCAGGTGTAAAATCCTTTGCATAGCTTCTTTTGGAAGGGAAGTAAAGCTGGTGGTCCTGGGTCATAGCTTTACGGTATATAAAAGAACCCCAAGCCTAATAACGAGGCCTCGAGCAAGGTTACCGGTCTTGCACGCCCAATATAGAATGGGACACTAAGGACCACAGCAGTTAAAGAGCATCCATAAATAAAACTCAATTAATTTAATTTTAATAAAGAAATAAACAACCAAATGGGATGGCTCAGGCGGTTACATCTGTGGTCTGCATTCGGGAGGTCATGGGTTCGATACCTGTGACCGTTCCTGACCCATTGGTTTTTTTTGGGGGGTTTTCCGGGACCACAACATCCCCCAAATTTCCTGTCCCTCCATTACATCTCCATCCCCATTTCACTTCATCTTTCATCCATTTATCTCTTTCAGGGTTGAAAGTGTAGATGATGGTGTTTCAGTGCAGTGTAGCAGGGAAAAACGATGTTCTTTGTGACTCTCTCTGTTCCTCGGTTTTTGGCTGGCTGCCGGGGCATCCAAACCCCCTTGAGGGGGTTAGACCCCCTCTGTGTGGGGTGGGGTCCCGGTCTGCCTGTCCATCTGCCAGGAAGTCTCCATCTGGAAAACTTAGGGACCCTGGCATTCCTGTGCCATCACTCCTGGTTCTGGCCACCTGGTGTCTCCTCTCACCTCATCCTTGCTGCCAGGGATGCCCCCTTGTGGGGAGTAGGTACAATATTCCCTCTGTGGATCAATGCCAAGTCCCCTTCGTAGCCAATCCAATCCAAGAGAAGCATATTTAGTAAAATTTATTAATAATATATAAAAAAGCATATAAATATTAATGTTGTTAATTTATATGTGCTATTTAGTTAACCCTGTAGTAGTTTTTTTTTTACTTTCTCTACTACGTATAGTAAGTAGGGGAAGTATTGTATTCCACCCAAAAATTCGATACCGAGATTTCACCGGAAATACATGCTTGAGACCCCCTGAATCCAAAAAAAGCATTTTTGGAAACATGTCCGTGTATGTGTCTGTCTGTGTGGGTGTGTGTGTCTGTGAACAGCATAACTCAGAAACGAATAAACACCAAACTTGGTATTTAGGTTCAGTACCTGCCAGAGATGCGACACGAAGGTTTTCAAGAAAATCCCACCACCCCAGATTACCCTTTACATGGAACATTTTTCGAAAATTTTAATTTTCCCAAAAATGGCTCTAACGATTTTGATTAAATTATCATATGTTTAAGATATTTTCAGAACAAATAAAATGTATATCTTGAATTTTCTGGGAATGTCTCCAAAAGTATTCTTCATTGTGAACAACTTTTGCATAACTGGTAAACAATAAGAGATAGACAAAATTTTACTACACAAAAAATGTAGATGGCGTTAAAATACACAATTTATGTCATACACACTTTTTTTTGTTAAGTGAACCATTTTCGAGATATTACTTGTTATTCCCTTAAATTTTTTAATACTTATTTTCTCAAATGGGAATTCGTTATTCATTTTTTTGTCTTGGATATGCAAAGAGTGTTAACCTGTGACAAAGAGAATGGTGCTGCACCTAACCAGCTATTAAGAGATATGTCTCTGCTTAAAGGCTACTGTATTTTTATATACAATACAAATACAAAACAAGCGGAACATGGTATGCCTTAAGCGATAGTCAATTATTTTTAGAACTGGTCGCTATGTATAAAATGTAATTCTCTTTGCATGTCAAAAGGTCGTTTCTGCAAATGTAAAAATAGTTTCTACAAGAGTAGAGAAAGTCATAAACTTGTATTTCTGGTGGAATCTTGATACAAAATTTTTGGGTGGAAAGCAATATTTCCTTTAATTACTATAAGTAGATATTAGAAGAGGAAGTAAGTTTTTGTAATAACATTTTGTTGAAGAGATATAAAAACAGATGTTATTGGGTAGAGAGAGTCTTCTAAATTTAACTGTTAGATTTTTCTTCCAAGATTCTGTAGAACACTTCAAACACTTGTATTCCATAATGCTATGTGCTTAATTATATATTATGAAAATGTGTGATACTTAAAAACTAAACTAACCTGGCATAACAAATCAAATACTTTTTTTAAGTTCCATTTAACTACAATGGCCTTATTGGCAGCCTTTTCCTTTGCAATATATTATTTATTATGTATAATAGGGTTAATTTATATTTGTTTGTTGTTGAATTTTTGGTAAACTTTGAGTTTTATTCATTAGATCACACACATGTACACTCTCATTCATACCTCCAGACTCTGGGGATGATGGGGCATAATCTTGCCTAGAGAAAACTTCCCACCTCCCCAGCCCTGGGACCCCTCACACACCAGCCAGGTGCTCTACTGGCTGAGCTGCGAGGCCAGCTCAAATATTTTATTTGGTTTGGAAGTTGATATAAACCCATTGTTGTTTTCTCAGTTTTTATGCTGTTTAGGAAAGAATAATATTTAATGAATTATTTTAATATGGTTTTTCTGCAATTTATAGTCACTATTTTATGTGTAGAAACATGCTGATGATAAAACAGACAAACTTTCTTTACTTCAGATTGCTCTTGGACTTCCAGTTAGGTCATCAAGTGTTGTAATTCCGTTTCAGTTCCTATTTTAAACTTTCTCTTTCACAAACTAAAATGTCTATATGCTAACTTCGTCCAGTGCTTTGATACAGCGAAATATCATAGTGTAGCAATGAAACTATTTTATAAATAATGTTATATTACACTGATATAATAATTTCTTTAATTTTCAGTTCCTACAGAAGTAAAGCTTTTGAGGAGAGAGTATTTCAATCGGTGGTATGGTTTGAAAGCTTACTATTTGGCAGCTACCATTATATCATTTCCATCCATGGTAAGTTCATAATACAAAATTGGTGTTCATTTTTCAAATTCTTTAATTCTGGTAAATGTACATTGTATTATGTATTCTAAAATTCAGAAAAAGCAATGTGATTCTTAAAATCATATTGTAATGCAAATATAAGCTCTTTACATTTAGGGATTCTAAAATAAGGTGTAGAGATTTTACAGTTATGGGCATAACTAGGGACCCAGTTTGGCATTGGAGGAGGTAAAGCAAGTGAAAGCCACATACTGAAACATAGTATAAAATATGTTTAAAAGTAGTTTTTATTCATTCTTCAGCAAAATAAGACATTTTAAAAGAGTAGTAGTAGTAGTGATAGTGGTAGTACCTAGCATATGTGAATGATCTAGCAGTCTTCACTCATTACATTGTAACAGCTCAAAAACAGATTGAACTATTAAAAGAAGTTGCACAGAAAATTGATCTGCAGATATCCCTAAAAATAACAATATGGAAATAAATACAGGAAAAACTCAGTATCAACTATTCACAATGCACCATAAAACAGAAAATATATGCCTGCAAATCAACAACAAAAAACTACAAGAAGCAACTACAGCAACCTATCTAGGGATAGAATTAGATCAAAAACTATCAATGAAAGAACATGTAAACAATGTAAAGAATAAAATCAACAAAAAGAACAACATTTTAAAACGTTTAGCAGGAATAAAATGGGGTGGAAACATGGACCTTCTTAATAATACATATAAAACATACATAAAACCTAACCTATTGTATGGAGAACTCTAGCAACAGTAAACAAGAGACTTAAAAGTAAACTAGAAATTTCACAAAATAATTCACTAAGAATAATAACAGGAGCTGTAAAAACACCAATTACAGTACTACAAAGCTTCACAAAAAACATGGTTATTGAATTGGAACACGAGTTGAAAGCAATTACTCTAACAAAAGTCAATAGAAACAGATACAAGTGGTACCACACAGCAGATACTATAAGTGATTTAAAAACTCAAATAAGCTTCAGAACATATATTAATAAACTTAAAATACAAGAATATAATTACAACAAATATAATTGCAACAGAGGTAATGAGTCCAATAGAATACATTGATATGCAATATCAGAATGACCTGATATATACAATACATAAACAAAACAATATACCAGATGAAATGAGAGCCATAGCAATAGCTACGGAAAATGAAAGATACCCAGAAAAAGAATGGCTCCAAATATATACAGATGGATGCCGCATCAATAAAAAAATGCCGGTGCAGGAGTATACTGTAAACATTTTGCACAGTATCTAACATTAGATGAAACGTCAAACCACTATGATGGAGAATTAACAGCTATAAAAGCAGCATTACAGAACATTTTATATAGACCATACATAAAACAAAAAAATAGTCATCTTATCAGACTCAAAATCAGCCATAGATGGAACAGTAAATTACAATAATAAAACAACAACAAATATTAAAGAAATAAGAAGCCTAATTTAAGCAGTTGAAACTAGAAATCATGTCACTCAGTGCAATATAACAAATAAAACCTGTAGGACAAATAGAAATAAATAAGCAATTAAATAACATTAAACAACATTTCAGAAGACAGCAGAGACTTGATGAAGAACATAAATTAAAAGATAAAGATTATAAGAATATTAAAGATAGAGTTGATATACAAAAAATGCCAAGGAAGACTGCATTTAGGAAGGCAACTGACACGATTGCCTCACAGAACATCTCTACAAGTTAGGATGCCTACCTACACCCAAGTGCACTCTCTGTGAAGATGTCATCCTGAACAAACAGCATCTCGCCAGATGCAAAGGCCTTAAAAGTGATAACTTACAGGCTTTATATTGGGAAGCCAGAGGGAAAATGATTCAGATCTATTAATCCCCAGTGCTAGTGCTGAACAACAACAACAACAACAACAACAGATATCCCTAAAATAAACTGAATACATTTTGTGCAATAAAGAAGCACCAAAATACATAGAAACTAAATATGGAAAAATTAAACAAGTTTCACAATTTAAATATCAGGTGAAAGAATTCAGGAAAATGGAATTGAAAGTAAAGCTAATAAAAGTAGATGCAAAAATGGATACAAGATATCAGCATACTCAAAACATCTGTAATAAAAAGTGCATGTCTAAGCATATAAAATTGAGACATTATAGCACTGTAATTAAGCCAGAGTGCCTCCACAGAGCAAAAACATTAACTTTTGAGGCAGTTATAATTTCAATAACAGTCCGCCTTGAAGCAATATGTATGTAATAATTTTTAAAATGTATGTAATAGTCATTGCATATGCTTATTTATTGTAAACATGCTTAATAATGTTATGTGAATGCATTATGTAATTTAATAATGTAAGAGCTGTGTGAATAATAAGTTTAAAGTTGCTAACAATGAGGTAACAATGAGGTAACCTTGAAGCAATAATAAGTTTGAGAGTTTAAATGCTACTAGTCATGATTAGGGCAACGATAATGTAAATTTTGTGACAGTTTAAAATTAGCCAATCAACAGCCAGAAAAAGCTTTAATTAAATGCAGGTATTCTATTGGACTAGGATTAGCCAATCAGAGACTTAAAATACAGAAGTTTACAAGTTTGGATAATTGAAATATGTTCAGTTGCCTGCAGACCTTGGTAGTGACTGGATGAAAGATGTGTTCTCTAAAGAAATATTATGTATTCGTGTGAATCGTAAAATTAAATATATGCATTAACAAAACACAAGTTTTAAATTAAAGAATCTCACAGCTCTTAATATCAATGTAGTGCTATTTAATTTGTGCCAAGGATTAATAAAAAGAAGTGAATTTAAAACTTAAAATCTGTGTAAGCCTACATTCTTGTCGTACCACGCCCTGATTAAGAGAAACATGTCTCTAAAGTAAGACTGACGTAGCCGAGGCAAACATAAACATAAATACTATCTATAGAAGCAGTTTAATAACAAAGTTAATAAATATTTTTAAACTTGGAGCATAACAACAAAAATACATCTTCAAAAATTGGCTTCTCATACGTAGCAGCATATTACGTAATAAACAATTCACTTCAAAATTGACGTTCACACATGGAGCTGATTAAATAAATAAACTCCAAGACAATAACTACCTCAAGTTGGCTTCCAAGCATGAGGCTAATAAATTACGTAAATAAATTATGTAAACAAAACACCTTCTTCACTTTGAATAGAAAACCAGATGTAGAAAATATTGTGAAAAGAAATGCAAAATTATAAGAAACATTTTCGGTCTAGAATTCATAGCTTAACAACACAAACTCAGAAGTAAAAATTAAATAAAAATTATATACAGATATTCGCAGTGACATTAAAAAATTAAGCTTAACATTTTATGGACATATTAAACAAATGAACTCAAATGGGCTCACAAAACAAATAATGGATTTCTATGAAAATAGAAGTAAAGCACAAGTAGATACTATGAAGTGGATTGGTAAAGTAAAGGTTGACTTAAAATTGGGAGGAATTATGCAAGAAGAATCCTACACAGAGATATCTTTAGAATCAATGTGCATAAGTGGTAAGTTGACCAAGAGGACAAACAGAAATAAGGGAACTAAGGGTTCAAAGAAAAACAAAGAAATGCCTCTAAGTACTTTACATAGTCCTACATGGGCTCATTTGCATCAGGGGAAAGAAAGAAAGAAGGAAAAGCAATGATGATGATGATGATGATGATGATGAGAATAGGGTGTGAGTACACAAAACCTAAAAGCCCATGAGACCTGTATTGTTTTCTTAAGTGTAAATTCACTATAATAGATAAGAACTCAATTAGCTATAATAGGATGTTAAATGGCTGGAAAAAGTTTATGAGATGGTTGTGGAGGCAATAATGATGTATGGTATAGAAATATGGGGATTAGATAGAGGATGGGAAAGTATAGATGTGGTGCACAGGATGTTTTGTAGAGAAATACTAGGACTACCGAAGTCAATTGTAAGACAGATAGCACAATTAAAGATGGGCAGGGTGACAACTAAGGGGAAGATAATGGAAAGAGCTTTGACATTTTGGTTCAGAACTTTAAATCTAGGAAAAAGTAATGTGTTAAGACAATGTATTAAATACCAAGAGAATAGTTTAATGAATGATGGATGGGTAAGTAATTTACGGAACATTTTGGAGAAAAATGGGTTAGGAGAGATGTGGAGAAGGAGAGAAAATAATGTGAAAATTTTTTGGAAAAAGGCAAGGAAAAGACTGGAAGATATAGAAATACAAATCATGTTCAATGAGATTGACGAAAAGAGCTCATTAGTTTGTTATAGGCCAATGAAAAATACATGGGGTAGGGAAAAATATATAGACATAGTAAATAAAGAAGAGAGAGAATCTATTGCATGGGTAAGAACAGGAGCATGGAGGCTAAGAGGGTTAAGACAGGGTATTCCTCAGAACCATTGTCCGATATGTGGTGGTAATGAAGACATTGAACACATAGTACTTAAGTGCCAAGGAACAGAAAATTGTAGAAGAGAATTTTTTAATAGGAAGTAGTTGAAGGGGGATAGAAATACACTTATGATCAAAATGATGTCCAAGGATGCTAGAAGCATTGGACATTTTTTGTGTAAAGTAAAACATAAATGACTTTGGACAGTGGAAAGAGAAAAGTAAGAGGTAGCGCATCTTACTTTGAATGGAAAACTATAGTGAATGTGTGATGGTTAAGTAATCAATAAGTGAAAAGTGAAAAACAAGTGGAAATGGGACATGAAAAAAAAAGATAATTTATTGACAAGAAACTGTAAGATGTAAATAATCTGTAGTGATTGTCTACAGAATGCGTGACCAGGGTCAAAGTGCAGTAGACAATCAAATTGTAAAACTCTTAGCACAATAAATACAATACATATACAATAATAGGATTGGAGATTAATATACTGATCACTTATTTTTCTTTTTCAGGTACTTTTTGGCTTCATCTTTTCAGCCATTAGTTACCTTTTGTCATCACAACTCCTAGAAGTTTCACGATTTCTCTGGTTTTTTTCATCTGGCATCATGATTGGATTTGTTTCTGAAGGTCTAGGGTTGATAGTTGGATCAATATTCAGTATAATGGTATGATTTTAATTTATAGGGAAAAAAATCTGATGTGTTACACTCACATGACTTTTTCTACTCTTGTACAAACTATTTTTACAAACGCTTATTCTCCATCTACTTCATGTTATTCCGGATAAACATTTGCAGACTCTATATTATTGCTAATTTTCTTGTAGATGTAAGGGAAAAATATATTTACAAGGGCAATATAGAAATACAGTAGCCTTTAAGCACATACATATCTCTTAATAGCTGGTTGCTAGGTGCAGCACCATTCCCTTTCCCACAGATTAATACTCTTTGCATATCCAAGACAAAAAAAATGAATAACGAATTCCCATTTGAGAAAATTAGTATTGAAAACTTTAAGGGAATAACAAGCAATATCTCGAAAATGGTTCACTCAACAAAAAAAGTATATGAGATAAATTGTGTATTTTAACGCGATCTACATTTATTGTCTAGTAAAAATTTGTCTATCTCTTATGGTTTACCAGTTATGCAAAAGTCGTTCACAATGAAGAATACTTTTGGAGACATTCCCAGAAAATTCAAGATATACATTTTATTTGTCATGAAAATATCGTAAACATACAATATCTTAATCAAAATCGTTAAGAACCATTTTTGAGAAAATTAAAATTTTCGAAAAATGTTCCATGTAAAGGGTAATCTGGGGTGGGGGGATTTTCTTGAAAACCTTTTTGTCACATCTCTGGAAGATACTGAACCTAAATACCAAGTTTGGTGTTTATTCGACTGTTCGTTTCTGAGTTATGCTGTTCACAGACACACAGACATACACAAAGACACCTACATGGACATGTTTCCAAAAATGCTTTTTTTGGATTCAGGGTGTCTCAAAACATATATTTCCGGTAAAATCTCGGTATGAAATACTTCCCCTACTTACTATACATAGAGAAAGTAATAAAGACATTTACAATTGTTTATTTTTGATGAATAACAGTCACAATAATTTCTCTACTTGTTCTGGTTTAATGCAGAAAACTTTTTTTTTATAATTCTTAAAGTATCTCCATAAAATTGTTTCATTCACATAATATCTTGTACGAGGTTGAGATGATGGTCAGGGTTAAGAAAACTCCCATCCACAAGGTCATGAAAAGTAGAAGAATGAACATTTAATCTTTCAATATGTACTGTTTCAAATTTGGAAAAATTGAAACATATGCCAGCAAATACCACAAATATTTATATGCTTTAATTACTTTCTCTATGGAGAGAGTGAGAGGGAACAGCATAACTCTAAAATTAAAAGTTCGATGAATACCAGACTTACTGTCCATTCCAAACCAGAGTGCCTTTCACTGAAAACAAACTCTTTGTATTATCCGTGCGAAAGTAGTTCGCAATCCCCGCCCATAATGACTGCTTGTTCCCCTCCCACATGCTTGTTGAACACTATTTAATCTATAAAAAGGTGCCCTGCGTGAGAATCATAGTTCAAAATGGAACCTGAGGTAACAATCGATTTAATAAGTATGCGGCAATGAACATTTTACTTACGTTAATCACAATCCTCGGGCAAAAGTGCAACACCCAAATCCGAATCCTCTGAAGATGACTCAGCTGCCATATCGGAATCAGGACTACTCTCCAAAATAATGACAAGCTTATCCACAGCACTGTCGCACTTAAAACAATTTCCCACATTTTATCCTCTTCTATGTTGTATTATGTCTGTTTATATTCCCTGCTCGCTTTGGTTACACTTTTCACTGAAACGCCTGTAAAATCTGATATTAGTTTCGTAATATGCAATAATGCAAGTGTCGGGTATTTTTGTAATAGTGAGTTGAATATATGAAGTATTGTTTGTTTTTAGCCACTTTTTAACTGTTTCCCGCTTCTGTGTTTGAATAGTTTATTTGCAGTACATGCACCTACCTCTGCCATGTAAACTCAAATACCAGCTGACTAAATCACAAGATTTGACCTGAGCTGAGCATATGTGTGTTAGTGTATTATGAATGACTGTTCGCTTATCATATATCCTGTGTTACGCAAAGTGTTTATTCGGTACTCAGATAGCATCTCTGGGAATTCATTGGTGCATTTCTTGTATATGTAAGAGAGTGGCAGTCATGCATACGGTTGGTATTAACAAACAAGATGCTCTTGGCGTTAGCGCAATAGCAGGCGAAAATCATATTTTGTAATCTCTTAACAGCTAGTATATATCCATTACCTTTAACAATGAGTTCTTATGATAACTGCAATAAAATGTGCAGTTCTATACCTTTCCTGCGCTAATATTTCATAATACAATGCATGTATTAAGGAACTATTTACATTGGCGTATGAGTATATTCTCGGGTTCGTGACAAGCCGAAGCTCGTGCTTCTGTTTACATCAGAGGGAACTCTGGTTTGGAATGGACAGTAGAAGTTCAGTAGCTTCTAAAGATACAACATTAAGATTTTCAACAAACCTCCCCCCAAACTACCCTTTACATGAAAACTTTTTGATATTCTTTACTTTCTCAAAAATGGCTCTAACGGTTTTGTTTAAGAGAACAAGGTACTCTGAAATGGTCAAAAATCACATTTTTTGTTTCAGGCACTAATAAAATCTCTATTATTTCCAGTTTCATAAAATATATACTTTTTGGGGGATAAGAGGTTTTTAAGGCATTTAAATACCATTTAAATGCTAGTCTGCATGTCTTTAAAGCTGTCATGCAATGCCCCGTTTTAGAACATTTTTGTATATTTCAACAACAAATGACTGTATCATACCTAGCGAACAGTTCAGCAATTAACAAAGAGACCAGGACCAAGAAAGGCAATCACAAGAGCTGAAGCGATCCAGGAATGAAGGTGCAGATGATTATAACCCTGGAATGTACTGAAGTGCGTCAGAATTTTAATGAAAACTTTAAATTCAGTTTTCTCAAAACATTTTTGGAACACATAGCTAAACTTTCTGAACCACAATCATAATTTTATAATGTATATTGGTGATATTAAGAAAGCAACAACAATGCAAATTTTTCACTTTTTACTTTTTTGACTTTGCAAATAATTTTTTTTCAATTTCTAGTGAACTGATATATACAACTAAATAACTGAGGTTCAAAAGATAGCTGATTTTACTAAAAACAAGCATGCAAAAGTGTGATTCTGTATTGCAAGTAGTATCAGAGAAAAAGGTACATGAATTCACATGTTTTACAATAGATTTATTATTTTTCTGCTGAACGAAATAATTTTTATGAACTCAAATACATAAGCTATCAATGTAAACAGCCACTGGAAATAATTGTCATTATTTATAAAATAAATCATATAAATTTCAGGAAAAACCATTTAGAACTTTAAGAGCAGTGGTAATTTAACACAGTTAAGGTGTAATTTCCATGTGTTCAGACTACCTTGTCCCCTTAAAATACCATATATTTAAAATATTTACATCACAAATAAAATGCCTATCCTGAATTTCCTGAGAATAGACTGTGAAGGTCTCTTCACCCAAAATGTATTTTGTATAATCGATAAGGCATAAGAGATAAACATAGCATACTGCACAAAAAATGTAGATATCTCTTTAAAACACATAGGTATGATTTGTTTTTGTGTATCAGCCATTTCTGAGGTATCCATTTATTGCTTTGAATTTTTCAATACTTCATCATTTTAAAATGCTGTTATTTGCATTTCATGAAAAGAGTATGGTATTTAAGGCCAGTAAATGCATTCTGCCTTTAAACACCTGACTGTTAATTCAGTTTCCTCTATGCCCCTTCTACCTTCAGTGAAAGTGCAGTGAAACTATTTCTGCACAGTAGATAGAACAATAAGCTTTCATAAGAATAATTTGTAGAACCTATATTAAAAGTCTGATGTGTTACACTCACATACTTTCTCTACTCTTGTACAAACTATTTTTACAAACGCCTATTCTCCGTATGCTTCATGTTAATCAAGATGTTAACCTTATTGCTAATTTTCTTGTAGATGCAAGGGGAACATGGTAGGTTTTAAGTGATAGTCAAGTATTTTAAGCGCTCTTTGCATGTCCAGGACATAAACAAATCTAATGTGTTACACTCACATGACATTCTCTACTCTTGCACAAACTATTTTTACAAACGCTTATTCTCCATATGCTACATGTTAATCGAGACTCTATCTTATTGCTAATTTTCTTGTAGATGTAAGGGGAATATATATTTACAAGGGCAATATAGAAATACAGTAGCCTTTAAGCACATACGTATCTCTTAATAGCTGGTTGCTAGGTGCAGCACCATTCCCTTTGCCACAGATTAATACTCTTTGTATATCCAAGACAAAAAAATGAATAACAAATTCCCATTTGAGAAAACTATTAAAAATTTAAGGGAATAACAAGCAATATCTCGAAAATGCTTCACTCTACAAAAAACATGTATATGACATAAATTGTGTATTATTTTCTATCTCTTATGGTTTACCAGTTATGCAAAAGTCGTTCACAATGAAGAACACTTTTGGAGACATTCCCAGAAAATTCGAGATATTCATTTTATTTGTCATGAAAATATCTTAAACATATGATATTTTAATCAAAATCGTTAGAGCCATTTTTGAGAAAATTAAAATTTTCGAAAAATCTTCCATGTAAAGGGTAATCTGGGGTGGGGGGATTTTCTTGAAAACCTTCGTGTCGCATCTCTGGAAGATACTGAACCTAAATACCAAGTTTGGTGTTTATCCGACAGTTCGTTTCTGAGTTATGCTGTTCACAGACACACAGACACACACATGGACATGTTTCCAAAAATGCTTTCTTCGGATTCAGGGGGTCTCAAAACATGTATTTCCGGTGAAATCGGTATCAAATTTTTGGGTGGAATACAATACTTCCCCTACTTACTATACGTAGTAGAGAAAGTAAAAACACTGATGTGTTGCATTCACGTGTTTTCTCTATCCTATATAATTTATTAATGGAAATAAAACTTATTTTTCGGAAACTTTATTTTTATATCTACTTCATTATTAGCTACATTATACATTTCATAATAAATGCTAAGGAAATAGCGATAGTCAAATGTTAAGAACTGGGCACTATATGCTTTATTTCCATACTCTTTTCATGCAACTATGAGAAACAAGTGAATGTTGACAGAACTTATAAGAATGACAATTCAAACCATTAATAACAGATATCTCAGAAATGTCTTATGCTACAAAAAAAGTTTATTTAAAATAAATTATATGTTTTAAAGAGATCTACATTTTTTGTGCAGTGCATTTTCATCTATCGCTTAACTTTTACTGGTTAAACAAGATTATACAAAATTCCTGCTAAATGAAGAGGACTTCACTGCCTGTTCTTAGAAAATTCAAGATATACGTTTTATTGTTATGTAAATATCTTTAATATATGGTATTGTAATAAACATCATGAAAACAATTTTTTTTAGAAAATCAAAACTTTTGATAAATGTTCGATGTAAAGGGTATTTGGGGTAGGGGGATTTCCTTGAAAATCTTCCTATCACATCATTGGAAGATACTGAACTTAAATACCAAGTTTGGTATTTATCTAACTTTTCGTTTTTGAGTTATGCTGTTCACAGACACAGGCTTTTTTTAAAAATGCTTTTTTTTTGGTTTCAGGGGACCTCAAAACATGTATTTACAGTGAAATCTCAATATCAAATTTTTGGGTGAAATACAGTATCTTCTCTACATATTATGTACATGAAGACAAAGTAATAAATGACATGGGTAGAGAAAGTAATGTGAATGTAGTATGTTGATTTTTTTTATTGATTGTTTGTAGAAAATGGATTAAAGTAAATTAAGAATGTTTGGATATTAAGAGCAGTATAAGGAAAACTTAATATTAATTTCAATTTTAAAATGTTGAAACATAGCTGATGATTTTTTTAAACCCTTTCAGAATGGATCCATAGTAGCACCCGCAACATTCTCGCCCCTGCTTGCCCTCGCAGTGTATGGAATGGGTCATGGACCTGCCATTGAGAAGACTATGTACATCCTTATGAGCCTTAGCTTCCTTCGCTATGGCCTGACAGGAATCACGGTGTCAATATATGGTGACAATCGTCCCATGATGAACTGTATTGATGCAGAACTCAACTATTGCCACTACCAGGATCCAGAACTTCTACTCCGAGATCTTGGCATGGACGGTTTAACCACTTGGGGTCAGTTACTGGGTTTACTTGTGTTTGGACTTATCTACCGCATTGTTGCTTACCTAGCTCTACGCTACAGGCTTACTACAGAGTTCTCAAATCAGATTTTGAACTATGCTACTAAAATATTAAGGCATAAATAAAAATGCAGTGTTTCTAACTGTTATTTAGTGAGTATGTGTGACTCTGTGGGTGTATGAGTGCAACTTGGTTTGTTGCTTTTAGATCAGTTACATGATCTGTGGATTGGAGTTAAGTATAATAGCTGCAAAAAGTATTCATCTCTACTTTAAGAATTTCTAGTAGCCAAATTAACAGAGAGAAAATCACCATTTTGAAATTGTACAAGCATAAGCAATATTATAGTTTACATAAAATTCCCCCACTGACTTGCATTTTTCCCAGTAAACCACAAGGAGATCTCAAGTTATTTTGAAATGACATACCCCACTGGTGACTTACACTTAATTTGAGATGTTGTCATGGTAGCTTAGTTGGTTAGAGTAACTAGATAGAAACTCTTAAGTCCATGGTTCAAATCCTGGCCATGGCATTGGATTTTTCAGTCTAATTCTACCTTTACAATCTTGTCCATTATGCGAAAGAACAATAATTACAGTATACATATTCTAGCGGTTTTTCAGAAGTTGGATTTTAATTAGTTTCATACTTTTTAGAAAATGTCATGAATTTTTTCATGTATGGTGTTCACAAAATTATTTTTTCTAGGATAGTGTTTTTTTATCCAGTTCCTGCCCATGCTATCATGCATGGGAAGTTGAAATTCCTGCACTTCATGCATTTTGTATTTTTACCGCAAATGTTAATAAAATGTATTTAATCCTCCAAATATTAATATCTATATTTATTGTTGCAAATTAAATTATGGTTTATTTATGGATGCTCTTTAGCTGCTGTGGTCTTTAGCATCCCATTCTATTTTGAGCGTGAAAGACCGGTAATTTTGCTCAGAGGCCTCTTTATCAAGCTTGAGGGGACCACCAGCTTTACTTCCCTTCCCCACTCTCTGCCGGGTTTGATTTATTGTTGCAGACATGCAGTATAATCGTATTTGATACTTGAATTTTATTATTTAAGTCTTCTTGTCTTTATGTCCTTTATTTGTTAATGATTTATATTCAGCATTTAAAGATAACTTTTGGTGCAAGCAGCCAACCCACCATCAGTTGTCAATTGGCTTGATCAATGAGTAATAGATCAGTTCACACAGGCTAGCACGCTTGACCTTGATACCACTTTGAGCAACTGACAGTGATTAATTTTATTTTGCATAAGCATTTCTATTATTCACTATTGCCAAACAAATAGTATGCAATAGACATGTGTTAAGTGCATTGCAAAAACTGGAAGTGAAAATATGAGATATGCACTTTTATAGCAATATGTTCAGGTTAGCCCCGGGGGTTATTGATAGTAGGGAGGCAAGTAGCATCAGGGGGTAGAGACGATTGGTACTGGGGTGAGGGGCACCATAAGGATGCTCAGAGGAGGAGTGTGAAATAAATGCCAGGGATTCTATAAAAGGTATTGGCTATATTCCTTGGTAAATTGAAGGGGGTTGTGGCCTCTTCAAAGTGGGGGGGTCTGTTGTGCAAGAACTTAACTCTACATGCTCATGACTCACCTGAATAAACCTGGCAGGACTTACTGCGCAAACTTAAAGATTTACTAATTAGTTAGGGGTACTGAACCTGAAACAGGTGTAGCCTCCATGTTACAGCTGCTGATGAAGAGAATTGAGAGAGTTGGCTCACCTATGTGGCCAATAAATACATTTTAGAGGAACAGATCAGCAACCTGCCATCCTCATTGCTAGCACCTCCCTCATTACAACACTTAATGCAACCTGACACAACTTCCTGGGCATGGATCGGACTCCGCATGGAGTTGCTACAATATTATATGTATTTAGTGGAGTACTTTCTCTAGCACTTACCTATGGAGGTATTGTACTCGATCCAAAAATTCAATATCAAAATTTCATTTACAAATACACATTTTGTGGCACCTAAATAAAAACAAGAAGCATTTTTGGAAAAACTTCCATATGTCTGTGGGTCTGTAAACAGCATATTAAAACATGAGATGTCAAATAAATACCAAATTTGGTATTTAAATTCAGCATCTTATAAGGATGTGACCAAAGATTACAATATGATCTTCCCATCCCAAACTACCCTTTACAGGGAACATTTTTTGTTATACTTGACTTTCTCCAAACTGGATCTTAATGATTTTGAGTAAGGTACTATATAATAAATTATTATTAGAAGTGCTTATAAACAGTGAACATTTTTAACATAATTGAATTTGTGAATGGATTGGTGATGTTTTAGTTTCACTTACTACGTTTTGACTCATAACATGTTTCAAAGGCATTTATTTGCATCATCAGTTGTATGTCCCTTGGCATCTAGAAGGGGATCTCCTAATTTAGTGTTGGTTGTACTGCCATCTAGTTATCTGTCTAGCTGACAGAAGAGTATTTTCATGTAATGTTTAGCTCTGCATCGCATTATAGGAAACAAACCTGATCTTACAAATTGACACCTATTTATTTCTAGTAGATACTCAAGGAGTAAATACAAGGTTTCTTTACCTTCTCTCTGGGTGTCTGATTTTCCTTCTCAGCTTGCCTATAGTGTCAGCAGCTTCATGTTTCATTGATAGGAAATAATTGTATTTATAATTCTTTTATTTCACACACAGAATATTTATTGTGTACCATGATTCATACTTGCCACATTTGACTTTATTATGAGTTATATCAGAGAGCATATCTTTCTTATTTGTTCTCACATTACCAACAGCACCAAATTTTCTATTTATTAGTATTCTAAAGTGATATGGAGATCCTTTGAATACCACCCAATAGTTAAAAATACAAATATATGCAGTTTTGTTGGCCAGCGCACACTTACAAAGTTCAGTAAAAAGTTAATAATTCCAACTTAGAGACTGTTCCTCTGTCAAATAAAATACATTTTCACCATAATTTGAAGTATTATACCAAAATATTTGTGCTGTACTAAATGCATGTAAAATAATTTTGTAAATACCACACATGCAAAACTTGAAAAATTTAATTTTAAAACTAGTAAAATAAAAGACCTTGAAAAACAGTAGAATACACAAACTGTATCATTCTTTCTGTATATATATTTTTCCACAGTTGTCAACCCTATTTTACATATAGATGCATATTAGGGTTATAGTTTACAAAATAAAAACTAAATACTAAGGAGCAATAGGTATAACATTACAATTTGGCATGAATGTGTCGGAATCATAGGAAACTTTTATAACAACATTGCTTTTTAAATAAATGATACAGAGGTGTACAAAATTGATTGTTACAGTAAGATTAAAGAAATATCTTTTAATTTCGAAAATCAGACAGTCAAATAATAAATGTTGCACTCCTGTTCACTGTCACAAAGAAGTACTTCTAACAATGATATGGAACCTTTTGGAGTAAACTTGAAATTTTCCATGGCCTGTCATGAACTGTATGCATACAAAATTTGGATGAAAGTTTTTGCATTTAAAGTGAGTATTTAGTCTGGGAAAAATAGTATTAGTGATATGTCCTTTGGTGGTATTTATCCAGTATCTATTCCAAGTGTCTATTAATTGCTTTCAATATTCCATCTTCACCCGTGATGCTGGACATTTTGAGTAACTGAATTCTTTGTGACCATTTGCAGCTGACTTCACTAATTCATCTGCCCTTTCATTGCTTAGTAATCCTTCATGACCCTTGACCAGTGACAAGGATATAAGATTATTATAATTTGTTATGCTTTTCTATAGCTATGGAATGCAGATTGAATTTATCTGTAATAGCATTAATAGCAGACTGAGAGTCGATATATATAATGCAGTATAGTCATTATTGATGATCCAGTTTACAGGCTGTTGGATAGCAGCTTGAAATATAGAGCATAAAGACAAACTTATATGTATGTAAATGTATTTCATTGTTGCTGGCGTATACAACAAAAGCACATCCTACCAAATCACCTACACCTCTTGGAGTTCCGAAACCATCTGTATACAATTGAAAACTGTTGTTTGCTAGCGACAATGGAGACTTTTTGTATGTTAAAAATCAGAATTTTCTCTCCATTAATTTGTCTGCTAGAATTTTTAAAGTGGAGATGATTGCTTTTCTGGAGACTTTGTATATTATAAAGATGTAACAATAGCCAATTTTACCTTCTCAACAAAAAGGCAAGAGCCCTGTGCTATGTACATCTTTATGAAATAAGATATTTTTATTATCTGTTTATTGTTTATTATTGATAATTTAACATTATACTGTTGTTAAACAAGAAAGTTACATCTCTCTACTTTATTAAGTATTACATTATAAATTATGCAATTAAATGGTTATATTTATATCACAGCTTGAAGAAATGCAAGAGAAGAATCAAAGCAAATATTTGAATAATAACGTACAAATTTATAGTAATTTCTCTGTGGGAAACTGAATGGTGAATACTTTCTCTTATGTTTTTTAATGCTAAGAAAAAATTACAATGATATGGAAAGAACTTAGAAAACCTGTTTTGTTTTGTTTTTTTGGAAAATAAAGCATATAAGTTTCTGTACAAATAAGTGAGTGAGAAAAGAAATAAATCAATTAGAAAAGCTGTGGAATGCAAGTGAAGGTTGTAGTTTTTTATGGAATTGTGATATACTTTTTTTTCTTGCCAAATAATGTGGTGATAGGTTCCAGAATATAGCCATAAACGTTTTTGTTGGGTATATAATACATATGAAAGAGCAATAATTTAAATTTTCCATATAATTTTTTTATTTTTAATAAGTAACTAACATTAATGTATTATAATGGCTTATCTTGAAGCCAAAAGTCATGGTTTAAAGTATGTGAATGGAACCTTTCATGACTAAAGGTCAATTATACAGTTCCAAAATAACATTCATCGAATCAGTGTGATTGCTTGAGCATTTTTATAACTGGTTCCATACTCTGATTGAGTATGTTTCTATACAATATAACAGTTACAAGTATAATGCCGTTTTGGAACATATAATCACTAGTATCAAGGAAACTGATGATGATAATGATGATGATGATGATGAGGTGGAGAAGGAGAAGAAGGCTGAGGATGTACAAAAATTACATTAATGTGACCTAAGTGAGCAGTAATTGTAATGTTTAGATGTATTGTTAATATTTCATTATGAATTTGAGCTGGTACGGCAGAAGTGAGAGAACAGAGGGGAGCATTGTCTTTTGATACTAGGACAAATAACCATGACTTGACGTAAAGGACATGAATCAGGCACATAACAATTAACTGAGATTATCTTGCTATTATAGTTATGTATAAAATACCCATGGATGTATACTTGACAGTTATTTTGGAGCTGTTATTTGTGATACAGCATTATTTTGCAATTGCAATGATTGAAACTGTTACTGAGAAATAACCATTTATCTACCTCTAGTGTGTGTGTGTATGTATATGTGTGCGAACAAATATATGGCGTCTTAATTACAGTGCATTTGTTATATTGCCAGGCCATAGATCGTGCGTATATGCACTCCATGCACTCTCTATTACACTAGGGAGTTTTCCATTCAAAAACTCCCGCATTACTTACTCACAAGTGATAGCAATATGAATTATAATGAGCACTAATCTTATTAGTGGGTTGAAAGTGGTGACCATCTGCATGAGAGATGAAAAATTCCTGGCATCTTTGTATGAAATTTCCATTCACATATTTTTCATCATTACAAGGTTGTAATTCATGACTATAGCACTTTTTAGGGTTTCAATTTTAAAACTACTTCTTTGGACAGCGTTAAATGATGTACAAATTTCATCAGTTTTATCCTTTGTTACAACATTTCTTTTTTGCTTCTTAGGTTTAACATTTAGCAATCCAATTGTCCTAAACTTATTAACCAAACATCTAACGTTTCTCTGCCTGGAACTGGAATATCAGGAAATTTCTCCTGAAATTGTCTACGCTGTCTACATGTTTTAAGTTTTTACGTATGTATCGCACATAAAAATTCTTTGTTCAAGAGTGAATTTTTTATAGGTATTTCGGTGGACTAATAAGAATATGTAATCTAATGTAGTTCAAATACAACGCAGATGTCTTGAATAAACTTTCACTATTGAGATGCACAATGAACAAACACTAGTCTTTACAGCTCGAACTGAATGCAGCAGTAGAGACAGTGTAACACAGCTAATAAACATAGCTTGAGTGGGTCATTCATCATAGTGCACTATTAGAAAAACACACCAAAAAGAAAGGGAACTATGCATATATGCGATCTGTGGCCTGGCTATAAATTGAACACATGGTGCTTTCACCAAAAGTTGTGGTTTACAATAGTGAATGAGAAAAACAGCTAAAAATATCTCATTTAATATTAAGTTTTTTGAAAAATGTTAAATAACAAAAGTTTATATGCACTTATTCTCTGTCAAGTTTTGTTATTTATGAAATTTTGATAGGATGAGTATTTTAGAAGTTACACAAATTTCCCTTTGCAGTTATTTATGTATGTAAATCATGTACATATGTATACTGTTTCCCATGCTAAGGTACATGCTACAGGTACATTGCACAGAGAGAGGGAGGAGCAGATGGTGAGAGGGTAATAGAGGTAGGGAGTTGAGAGAATGGAAAGGGGGAGTGAGGGAGATAATGAGAATAAGGTACAGTGAGAAAGTAAGACATAGAGAGAAGAATTTCCACAGATATCTAGTGCATAATGTGAGTAGAGCTTTGGATTCTACTAGTAGTTCAATAAGGTCTTTCCCAGAACATTTCAGCATCAGACCACAAACCTAGAAATTCAATCACACTATTTCTGCTGTATTATTTATGTATGAGTTGAGATTGTTTATATGTTCAATCAAGATAAACTGTTTTATTGAGGTTACATGAAACGTTATTTATTCTCAGTCAGTGCTATAAACTATTGGTTCCTTAACTTTGTTGTGAAAACAAGTAACATCACTGGAATTGTGTTATCTGCAAATATGATGATCTCTGCATAGGATGTGTATTATGGAAAAGTCTGGAACAAGCAATTTGGCAGGAAGAAAAGGCATCTATGATTTCAAATTGAGTGAATGAAAAGTTACTGTGTTAAAAGGTACAAATGCTTTAAAATACTTGATATATACCTGAAAAGATGTGAAATAAAGCTCATGATTTGATGAAATACACAATTCTTTTTATTTCTTACAGAAATTTTGTATATGGATGAATGTTATGAAATGGCAACTGTGAATAACAAAACTGGAAAAAAAATTCTCTACTCTTGTACAAAGCATTTTTACAAATGCTTATGCTCTATCTACTTTACGTTATTCCAGATAAACATTTGCAGAAATTATCTTATTGCTAATTTTCTTGTAGATGCAAGGGGAATATGGAATACAGTAGGCTTTAAATGATAACCAAATCTCTCAGAAACGGTTCACTTGACAAAACAAAATGTAAATGATATAAATTGTGTGTTTTAACGAGATCTTCATCTTTAGTGCAGTAAAATTTGTCTATCTCTTACAGTCTTCCAGTTATGCAAAAGTCATTCTGAATAAAGAGGAATTTTGGGGTAATTACCAGAAAATTTATGATATACATTTCATTTGGCATAAAAATATCTTAAGCATATGCAATTCAATAAATCATTAGGGCCATTTTTGGGAAAATTAAAATTTTTGAAAAATGTTCCACGTAAAGGGTTTTTGTTGAAAATATTTGTGCCACATCTTTGAAAGATACGAACCTAAATACTAAGTTTGCTGTTTATCTGACTTTTTGTGTTTGAGTTATGCTGTTCACATCCACACAGACACACTCATGGACCTTTTTCTAAAAATGATTTTTTTGTATTCAAGGGGCCTCCAAACATGTATTCCGGTGAAATCTTGGCATGGAATTTTTGGGTGGAATGCAATACTTCCCCTACTTACTATATGTGGTAGAGAAAGTAAAATGGTTAATGCCATAAAATCGGTTATTTAACACAAATTGTGTCCTTTAATGAGATCTCTATTTTTTGTGTAGTAAGATTTTGTCTGTCCCTTACAGTTTACCAATTATACAAATGTCATTCAGAATGAAGAAGACTTCACAGGCTATTCCCAGAAAATTCAAGATATACATTTTATTTGACATCAAATTTGTTTACAGCCATTTTTAAGAAAATAATGAAAAATATCTACGTAAAGGACGATTTGGGATAGAAGAATTTTCTTAAAAATATTTGGTTTTCATCCTTGGAAGATACTGAACTTAAACAATAATGTTTTGCTTTTGAGTTATGCTGTTCACATGTAGATGCACACCTGTCTGTGAAAAAAATAACTCCAAAAGTAAAGTTGGTTGAATACTTAATTTAGTGATTAAATTCAGTATCTTCCATGGATGTGGTACAAAGATTTTCAATAAAATCCCCCCACCCCATAATACTAATTAATTGGAAACATTTTCATTATTTTAGATTTTCTCAAAATGGCTCTAATGATTTTAATTAATATATATTTTATATTTAAAATACTTGCAAGACAAATAATATCTACATCTTAAATTTTCTGTGAAAAGCGTATAAATTCCTTTTCTTTCAGAACAAATTTTGTATAACTTGTAAATTTAAGACAGATATAACTTACTACATAAAACTTGTAGATCTCATTACAATGCACAATTTATGTAAAATAATTTTTGTTTAAATGCTCCTTGGTACATCTGTAATAGTGACTTTCATCGTGATTTAAGAATAGCTACAGTTTATGAAGAAATCTCAAGATGTGCAGTAAAACGTTATCAGCATCTTCAAGTCCATGTGAATCCTGAAATGGAAGCTGTGCACATTGTGTGGCAACCAAAGAGAATTAAGCCATACAAGCTGGCTTAATAGAACTTGACAAAATTGTTTGTGGCAATGTGTTAAAGAATTTTATTATTAATAACGTCCTTGTCAAATGATGTAATCCATGAGAAGAAAATCATTAGTTGATCTTTGTAGATTAGTCATGATGTGAATAAAAAGAATCTGATGTGTTACACTTACATGACTTGTACAAACTATTTTTACAAACGCCTATTCTCCATCTACTTCATGTTAATCGAGATGTTAATCTTATTGCTAATTTTCTTGTAGATGCAAGGGGAATATGATAGGTTTTAAACGATAGTCAAATCTTATAAGAGCTGGTTGCTCTTCCATTTTCTCTTTGCATGTCCAGGACATGAAAAAAATGAGTAATGAATTCCCATTTTAGAAAAAGTATAGGTATTGGAAAATTTAAGGGAATAACAAGCAATATCTCGAAAATGGTTCACTCAACAAAAAAAAAAATATATATGACATAAACTGTGTATTTTAACACAATCTACATTTTTTGCGTAGTAAAATTTTGTCTATCTCTTATAGTTTACTAGTTATGCAAAAGTCATTCACAATGAAGAATACTTTTGGAGACATTCCCAGAAAATTGGAGATATACATTTCCTTTGTCAAGAAAATATCTTAAACATATGATATTTTAATCAAAATCGTTAGAGCCATTTTTGAGAAAATTAAAATTTTCGAAAAATGTTCCACGTAAAGGGTAATCTGGGGTGGGGGAATTTTCTTGAAAACCTTCGTGTTGCATCTCTGGAAGATACTGAACCTAATTACCAAGTTTGGTGTTTATCCGACTGTTCGTTTCTGAGTTATGCTGTTCACAGACACACAGACACACACAAGGACATGTTTCCAAAAATGTAGTAAAGAAAGTAAAAATAATTTATTGGCTATCGCTGAAGCCTACTGCATTTCCCTTGCACCTGCAATAAAATGTGAAAGAAAACGTTTTTCAGGATTAAAATTAAGCAGATAGAACAATAAGCTTTTGTAAGAATAATTTGTAAAAGAGTGGGTAGAGAAAATCACGTGTATTACTTTATTTACAATCTAGTTATTATAGATAAAGAGAGCGTTGTATTCTATCTGAAAGATTGATATCGGGGGGCACATGTTTTGAGGCCTAAAACCCCCAAAAAATCTGCTTTTGGTGTATACAGGGAGATTCAATAGTGTGCAGTAGTTAATGTATACTGAGCCATAATTGTGACTAAGTACAAGATATATAATAAATAACTTGCAACAGCTTATGCACAACACCGCATCACGGTCAGCGTAATATGCACAGCAGAGCAAAGCCAAATCAGTAGGTTACCTTGATTGCAGAAGGAGCAGGGAACATGTGTCCACACACCCAGTGGAAAAATACCACGCAGCTGGTTCTTAGTTCATTGGGTCACTCGTATATATAGAGGGCGTACTGAACATTTTTAGAAAATAAAAAAAGATTAGTTTTAAAAAATTTAAATGTTTTTATTGTTTCTTTAAAATATTCCTCTTTAAAATCAATACATTTTTGTAATCGATGAAACCAATCCTTAAAGCAATGATGTCACTCTTCCTGAGAAACTTTAGAAAACAGGTTTTTATAATATTCCACTACCTCTTCTGATGACGAAAAAGTTATTCCACGCATTTTATCCTTAAGTTTTTGACAACAAGAAATCACAGGGTGCTAGTTCAGGGCTGTATGGTGTTGGTGTTAACCTTGAGAACGTTATTTTGATGTATTGTATTTCAGCTGTTGGGGAGCCGAACTTGAAGTAGTTGCAACCGCACGTATGGTACCCGGTAGCCTTCGTCCCAAATTTACCTTCCGGTGGCCTTTGCCCCAAAAATGTTTAAAAAATATTAACTTTGTAATTTTTGACTGTTTCTATAAATATTATATATTTATGTTTGCCTCGGCTGCGTCAGTATTATTGTTAGAGACATGAATTTCTTTGCAAGGTGCGTTGCGGCTGAAGAATGTAGGCTTACACAGATTATAATTTTTAATTCACTCCTTTTATTAATTCTTGACACGATTTAAATAACACTTCACTGATATAGAGAGCTGTAAGATTCTTTTATTAAATGCTTGCACTTTTTAACACAAAATACATATTACATTTCTCGAGGACACATCTCGCGTCCGGTTAGGAACACTGTCTGCAAGCAACTGACTTGATTTCTACCGCCTAAATTAATAAATTTCTGTATTTGAAGTCTCTAATTGGCTATTGCTAATCCAATAGAATACTTTTATTTAACTTAAGCTTTTTTCTGGTTATTGATTGGCTATTTTATAAACTTTCTCAAAATTTACATTACTGTTGCTCCAGTAATGACTAGTAGCATTATTAAACTTTCTTACTCATTATTGCCTCAAAGTTACCTCATTGTTACCTCATTGTTAGCAACTTTTAACCTATTATTCTCACAGCTCCTACATTATTAAATTACGTAATACATTCACATAACATTATTACATGTATACAATAATATAAACATATACAATGACTGTAATATACACTTTTTATACACTGTTACATATACATATTGCTTTAAGGCGGGCTGTTATTATACTTTTTATTATATAATTTGACTAAAATCATTTAAGCGTTAAAAATACTGCCTCAACCTTTAGAGCATCCAGATACTCATTTGTTAATTTCGCTGTATGTGGCGGCGCATTGTCATGGTGTAACATTATTTTACCTTTTGGGTGTTTTACACGAACTTTTTCAAATATTTGCGGTAAACGGACATTTGTATACCGTTCGACAGTAACGGTACGTCTATTTTCTAATGCTATAATAGCAATATGGCCCGTTTAAAAAAAGAAACTAGCAACCATCTTCTTACCAGCACTGCAAATTCGTGGGACTTTTGTAGGCTTAGGTTCTGTTCGAAAGACCCCATTGAGCCGATTGACTTTTCTTTTCAGGATCCTAACATTAAATCCAGAATTCATCACCAGTAACGATATTCCAAACCAAATGTTGGAATGTTTTGTGAGTTTTTCTGCACCAATCAATGCGATGTTATTTTTTTTTATCGGGAATCAGTTTATGTGAAATCCAACGACAACAAAGTTTTCTCACGTCTAACTGTTGATATAAAACTTTTGGATTTGACTCATACCAATGCCCAATGTTGCCTAAATAAATTGATAAGAAGTCCATCGATCTTTTTTGAAGGAGCAGTATCTTTGAAAGAATATTTATTTCACTTATGGAAAGCCAATTTGAAGGAGTTTTATTTAATTTTTTTTAGGAGTTGAATTCTATTGTTCCACTATTGGGGAGCCAAACTTGATGAAGTAACTGCCCCACGTATGGTATAACATTTCCGGTGGCCTTCGCCCCAATGTTCACTTTCCGGTGGTCTTCGCCCCAAGTTTACTTTCCGGTGGTCTTCGCCCCAACGATTAGAAACGAACTTTGTATTTTATATTTCTTTAAATATTATATATATATTTAGGTTTGCCTCGGCTGCGTCAGTATTAATTTGTAGAAACATGTGTCTCTTTGCAGTGGGTGATGCGGCTAAAGAAAGTAGACTTACACAAATTATAATGTTTACTTCACTCCTTTTATTAATCCTTCACACGATTAAATAACACTTCGCTGATATAGAGAGCTGTGAGAATATTTATTAATTACTTGCACTTTTTAACACGTAAACTTCATGATATTCTCGCCGTAATGAATTTTTGTTTCACACTGAATACGTATTAAACTTCTCAAGGACGCGTCTCGCGTCCAGTTAGAAACGCTGTTTACTAGCAACTAACTTCTACCGCCTGAATTTGTAAATTTTTGTATTTCAAGTCTCTGATTGGCTAATCCTACTCCAATAGAATAGTTTTATTTAACTTTCAGCCTTTCTAATTTCTGATTGGCTATTTATAAACTGTTTTAAGAATATTACATTATTGTTTCCAAGAATTACTAGTAGCATTATTAAACTTTCTAATTCATTATTACTACAAGGTTACCTTATTGTTTCCTCATTGTTAACGACTTTCGGCTTCTATTATCACAGCTCGTATATTGTTAAATTACGTAATACATTCACTTAACATTATTATACATGTACAGAATAATTGAAAGTTTTCAAATCTTCTTTTTATTTTCCTTTACAGGAAATGATTATTATGGCCTGAATTTATTCCTCTGTGCTTCGGAAAAGCATTTTAATTTTTACTTTCTCTACTACGTATAGTAAGTAGGCAAGTATTGCATTACACCCAAAAATTCGATACTGAAATTTCACCTGAAATATATGGTGCCTGTGTGTCTGTAAACAGCATAACTCAAAAACGAAAATTCGGATAAGTACCAAACTTGGTATTTAGGTTCGGTATCTTTCAAAGATGCGACACGAAGATTTTCAAGAAAATTCCCCAACCCAGACTACCCTTTACATGGAACATTTTTCGAAAAAATTGATTTTTTCAAAAAAGGCTCTAACGATTTTCATTAAAATATATGTTTAAGATACGTTCATGTCAAATGAAATGTATATCTTGAATTTTCTGGCAATGACCCCAAAAGTTGTCTTCATTCTGAATGAATTTTGCGTAACTGGTAAACCGTAAGAGATAAACAAAATTTTACTGCACAAAAAAATGTAAACCTTATTAAAATACACAATTTAAGTCATATAGTTTTTTTTATCCAGTGAACCATTTCCGAGATATTCCTTATTTGTCTGAATTTTCCAATACTTATACTTTTTCTCAAATGGGAATTCATTATTGGTTTTTTTTATGTACTGGATATGCAAAGAGAGTAATATGCGCCACATAGCAACCAACTCTTAAAATATTTCACTATCTCTTAAAATCTACCATATTCCCCTTGCAACCACAAGAAAATTAGCAATAATATAGTTTCTGCAAATGTTTATCTCTATCAACATGAAGCATATGGAGAATAAGCATTTGTGTAAATAGTTTGTACAAGAGTAGAGAAAGTCATGTGAGTGTAACACATCAGGTTGTTTTCCTGATGTTGTACATAATAAGGTACGTTTTCTTTAATTTCAAATTATTTCTAGACAAAAATGTGTCGTGAATAATGGAGAAAAGAATCACTTTTCAAGAATGCTATAAAATAAACCATACACTGGCGAATTTGCAATATGCAGAGAAAGTCATGTGACTGTACCAAATAAACTTCCAAGTTAGACTTCCCTCCTTTATTATATCTTTCTACGGTTGACTTAAAACAAATTCTGAGAAATAAAAACGAACCATTGAGCGCTGTCATGGTTCCGTGTGAAACGAAGGGAGGGGCGGTGGTCGGAAATAACTTCTCTTAATACATTCCACTTTGTTTGGTGTAAATACCTGGAAGAGGGATAGCCAAATATAACTTGATTAGCGATTCGAGCCCGTAGAGGGTTGGGTGGGTGAGAAATGTGTTACCTGCAGCGTTGAAATGCGCAACAGCCACAATATTTATGTCAAACATTGCTTTTTCTGAAGAAACAAAGTATTAAATTACTGCCGCCATCGAATAGATGTAGTGGTGCAAGATGTAGTGGATTATATAGTCTACTTCAAAGAATCCAATCTTGTTGGGGGAAAATTATCAAGAAAGAGGCTATTATTTAGATGTATTTGTCAATTTTAATAAGCATTTGCTTTCTATGCATTAATTTGTAATAACGTAATAGGAATTTATGAGCATTAAAGCCAGAACGGAAGGAAATAAGGTTGAACTGTCACTGGACTATACGCAGGAGGGCCACAGATAACAAACCATCCCCATCCCTCGTTAGCCTTTTAGCGTTTGCAGATAGCACTTGGACCGGTTTTAACTGCCTGTCAATGACCCTTGGCCTTTGTTATTTACACTGAAACCATTATCATTGCATTATTCTTTGTAGTTTAAGAGCACTGGGAGGTCGAGATGCTTAACAATTTTTGTTTTTAATTTTTATGTGATAAAAAATACCATCTATGCCGTCCCATCCCATTCCATTTCATTCAGAAGTATACTTCCCCAATTATATATACAACAGAATGTTAAATATAAAGGGAAGGGAAATAATAAGCAACTCTATTGTATTGTATACGAGTACATTGTATAAAGTGTATGTAAGTACAAAGTAGGCAATAAATCATTCCATCCATCCATCCATCCATCCATCTATCCATCCATCCATCCATCATCATCATCATCATCATCATCATTTCACTGGGTCTATTGACTAATTTGGTCCTTTAAATAGCTAATTTAAATTTGGCGGCATATAACCATGGCCATTATTTTTACTTTCTCTACTACGTACAGTAAGTAGGGGAAGTATTGTATTCCACCCAAAAATTCGGTACCGAGATTTCACCGGAAATACATGCTTTGAGACCCCCTGAATCCAAAAAAAAAAGCATTTTTGGAAACATGTCCGTGTGTGTGTCTGTGTGTGTGTGTGTGTGTCTGTCTGTGAACAGCATAACTCAGAAACGAACAGTCGGATAAACACCAAACTTGGTATTTAGGTTCAGTATCTTCCAAGGATGCGACACAAAGGTTTTCAAGAAAATCCCCCCACCCCAGATTACCCTTTACATTGAAGATTTTTCGAAAATTTTAATTTTCTCAAAAATGGCTCCAACGATTTTGATTAAAATTTCATATGTTTAAGATACTTTTATGACAAATAAAATGTATATCTTGAATTTCCTGGAAATGCCTCCAAAAGTTTCTCCATTGTGAACGACTTTTGCATAACTGGTAAACCATAAGAGATAGCCAAAATTTTACTACACAAAAAATGTAGATCGCGTTAAAATACACAATTTATGTCATATACATTTTTTTTGTTGAGTGAACCATTTTCGAGATATTGCTTGTTATTCGCTTAAAATTTTCAATACTATTTTCTCAAATGGGAATTCGTTATTCATTTTTTTGTCTTGGATATGCAAAGAGTATTAATCTGTGGGAAAGGGAATGGTGCTGCACCTAGCAACCAGCTATTAAGAGATATGTATGTCCTTAAAGGCTACTGTATTTCCAAATTGGCCTTGTAAATATATTATCCCCTTACATCTACAAGAAAATTAGCAATAAGATAGACTCTGCAAATGTTTATCTCGATTAACATGAAGTATATGGAGAATAAGCGTTTGTAAAAATAGTTTGTACAAGAGTAGAGAAAGTCATGTGAGTGTAACACATCAGAATTTTTTTTCTGTCTTCTCACTTTCCTGTAACTTTTTTTTCATATCTCTGGTGCACTTTTCTAAAAAGCCATTAAAGATATGCACACCAAATTTTTACTGGATATATCTGGGAAGTATCCCTTTACACTGAACCACCTTTTGTTCAGAATTTTAAATAAATGTGAAAATAGAAGACTGTTTATGAGAATTTTTTTCTTGTTTATGTTACGCTAACAGAATTAGTTTTTATTCTCGGCAGGTTAAAACTGGGAAAATATTTAATTCACAGTATAAAATTACCTTTTATATGAATAGGGAAAAATGGTAATCATAGAAACAAAATCATAGGAGGAAAGTGCACCTAAAGTATGAGTTGCAAAATTTTGAACAAAGAAGCAGAATGTTACTTATATCACTTTTGCACAACTTTAAGCCAGCGTTAACTTATTAGTTTTATAATCATAATTTCCAGAAACACTTAATGCATAGATTAGATTATATTGTATTCTGTGAGTTCACTAGCAGCCATAAAGGCTTGTGAACATAGAACATGTCAAGGAAAGGTACAAAAATTACATATAAACATAAATATTACACAGAATATGGAACATTTGAAATAAAATAGACACATACTATATGCGTGTCAAGGAAATGTACAATTAAGTTACATATATACATAAATATTACATAGTATACAGAACATTTAAAATAAAATAAAGACATATTATATACAAAATGAAACAAATCAAGTGTAATTTTGTACAGTGTTGAATACCTCCTTACTGTTATAAGGTTAACATACGTATAGACAAGAACAGTTATTTTAACATTCACTAGTTTTGTACCTTTGTTCGTATCATCATTTTGTTCTATTTGATTTGTAAGGCATAGCATTTACTGTCAGTTCTTAATATACATTTAAATAACTTCATTAATTCTAGAGCAGGCATCAAATATGACTGGCAATTGTCATTAATATTTACTAATACTACTTACAGAGCTATATAAGTATTATCATCAGGATAATTTGTCATTCAGATAATCTTGTACAGAATAATATGCTTTTGAGCATAGGTACTCTTTAACAGCAGTTTTAAAGACATCGAAATTGTCAACTTTTCTCTTAAGATCATTAGGGAGAGTATTAAATATTTTTATGGTCTCGTAATATACACCTTTCTGGAAGCAAGAAAGCTTTGCACTGGGATGATGGATGTTAACCAATACAAATTTGATTGCCTACCATTGATTCAGTTATTGTGTAACCAGAATTTAAAGTAGTGTTAGGTGTTAGCTTCTTTAGCTTTCTAATGACATCCCAGTGCCCTTAAGAATTCCTATGCCTGATAATGGGATAAAGTAAGTATGTAGGCATACAATTACATATATAATATTATTATGGGTGGATAACACAAGAATACAGAGTCCTGTTTTCAGTAAGATGGGGTTCGTATTTATTACGCCGTAATTGTGCGAGACGTTCTAGACGAAGAGTTTCCAAACATGTGGATAGGACGACGTGAATCAATTGCACGGCCACCAACATTTCCGAATCTTTTTTTTTTTTTTTCGAGTGGAGGAGAAAATGATTTAATCACTGACCTCAGCCCCGATGGGAGTCGGGACTGAGAGTGTGGGACTCACCTATACCGGCATATCCACTATAAACTCCTCCACCGGATTGAAAGGATACGTTTTGCTGCGGTACCGCCTAAAGCACCCGCGCATTCCAAGGTGATGGTTGAAAACTGGGCCGCAGTGCGGTCACCAGGGGAGTAAGGAATTGTTGCCGGGAGACAAACTTGACTAGGGATCAGTCTGCCACCGCAGCGAAGTAAAGGAGAAAATAGTGTGATTCCAGGTGATATTGTGAAGGATTAGTGGCGCTTGGATTTTCGGTTAAGTTGGTGTGGATGGGAAGAGGATTGAGAAGGGTGTGACATAACATAGGTTTCGATGAAGTTCCGAATTAGGATGTAGCTCTCATGTAGGTGGTTGTAGTGGTCGGTGAGTTCCTTGAAGTTCTGTCTGTTGGAGGTGTTGGTGTTGGTTTGTAGCCTTCGGATCCCCGCAACAGAAGCACCGAGGGCGCCTAGTCTCGTGGACCGGTCGTCGCTGCCGTCGGTGTAGGGTTCGACGAGGTGGCACTCGATTCGTTCCAGCTTACGCTGGGCAGATGCGATAACCCCATCTTCGTCCTGTAGCTTGATGATCCTATTGGTGAGTGCAGTTCGCTGCTTGGCCTCCACAGCCGAAAGGTGCGTGAAGGTTGCGCGACGTGGCTCAGCCAGCTGTGAGGAGAGGTCCTTGATCCCTGCCTGAATTGCTGACAGGGTGCCTTGAAGTTCTTGGTGACTGTTCACTGTATTGCCACTGCTCGTCTGCTTGGCCCTTTCTAAGGGCTGTGTCGAGTCACTAGTGAATGTAGTAGGTGGTCTGGTTGTTCCTGCTGCCTGCTCCGGGGATACAGGGGGCATAGCCCACATTTGGGAGGTTCCGGGTTCAATCCCCGGCGACCGCACTCTGACCCATCGGTTTTTTCGGGGGTTTTCTCGGATCGTCAGGCGAATACTGGAGTGATTTCTTTCAGCCCCCGAATTTCCTGTACCTCCTTTCTTTCCATTTTTTCATTTCATTTCATCCTTCATCCCGTTGGTCTCTATACCGCGTCGGAAGTGTCGGCGATGGTGTTTGGTGCAGCGTGGCAAGGGAAAAGGACTCTCTTTGTAACTCCGTCCCTAGGCTTTCGGCTAGCTGACAGGGTATTCAGCCCCCTTTGAGGTTGCGTTGGACTACTCTGTCTGCCTATCCGTCAGCCGGGGTATCACATCTGGAAACTTACGGACTCTGTCACGGCTGTACCATCGCTCCTGGATCCGGCCGCCCGGTGTCTCCTCTCGCCATGCCGTTGTGAGTTAGAGCGAGGAGCGCCGGCGTTCGATCCCACCTATGGGAGTGCGCAGTTTAAGTCGCGAGTATAGAACGGATGCCCACTCAGCATCCTGAGAAAAGTTAGGAGCTGCGATAGGCAGTGATCCTCGCCATGGAGGTCAACATTCTGGCTGGCGGATGTATGATGCTGGACACATCACCTTTTATCGGTTGGATGATCCCCTACCTCTGCCGTCCGTACGTGGGCGTGAGGCCGGCAGTTGGGTTGGCAGGTGAAGGCTCTTCATGGGCTGTAGTGTCACGGGATTGTTGTTCTTGTTATTATTATTATTATTATTATTATTACTTTAGCCAGTATGAGTGACCACACACACTAAGGAAGCTAACGTTGGTATTTCTGGTGCAGGGAGTACTGGTTCGATTCTCATATCGGGCATATCCTCAAAACAACGAGGATAAATTTAAGAAACGAAGGTGTTAAAAAACTCAACTAGCCAGAACATGAGACAACTCACTGGCTCCGCCCATCTTCTGAAATGACGTAAGCAACTCGTCAATCAAGCAGTTAGAATTATGCAACAGAGTATAGCTTCACGTTTGTATCACTTACTTACCAATCCATATGGCTCCGATCATGCTATATTTTATGAACGAAAGAATATGGTGAGAGGGAGGAGAGAGGGGGCAACAGAGGGGGGAGGTAGCTAACGTATGTTTGTGTTTATACACAGATATTTGCCCAATCATCAAGAATGCTGCATTGCCAAATATGGTGCAAGAAATATGCGTAGTTTTGGCGGAAAAAAGCATTATAGTAACATTGTAATCGTATACGTAATTAAAAACACTGTGTTTTGGCAGATTTTGTGCGTTACGTAAATCTCAGACTGTTGATAAAAACTTCACTGGTTGAATGAACTGACTGTGTTCATTTAGTTTTTATTTCGTTTTGTTTCGCTGGGAAGCAGAACTAGGGCAGTAAAACATTTTGTGGAAATTATAAACAATTTCTCGTATTATTTAGAATGCTGCAGTGGTTACAATAAGGGCACGCTTAAAATTGTGATATGTAACCCTCAAACAGAGTTTTCTACACATTATTATTCCTTTTAATATATATTCTATAAGGTTAAATGTTTCCATAATGCTTACTTTCTCTACCACTTGCCTATAGTAGTAGACGAAGCATTCGATATTGAGATATCGAGGTTTCGTTGAAAATATTAGTCTTGAGGCCCCTTAATAAAGGTAAGTATTTTTAGAAAAACTTGGAATTTAAGTTCAGCATTTACCAAGAATACAACACGAAGGTTTTCAAGAAAATTTTACCACCGTCAACTATTCTTTACGTTTCGTGGTTTTTTATTTTCTTAAAATAGTTCTAACGATTTTTATTAAAACAAAATATGTTTAACGTATTTGTATACAAATAAAACGTATAGACTGACTCTTTGTAAATAGTCCGTTAAGTTCTTTTTACTTTCTCTACTACGTATAGTAAGTAGGGGAAGTATTGTATTCCACCCAAAAATTCGATACCGAGATTTCACCGGAAATACATGTTTTGAGACCCCCTGAATCCAAAAAAGTATTTTTGGAAACATGTCCGTGTGTGTGTCTGTGAACAGCATAACTCAGAAATGAACAGTCGGATAAACACCAAACTTGGTATTTAGGTTCAGTATCTTCCAGAGATGCGACACAAAGGTTTTCAAGAAAATCCCCCACACCAGACTACCCTTTACATGGAACATTTTTCGAAAATTTTAATTTACTAAAAATGGCCTACAATTTTGATTAAAATATCATATGTTTAAGATATTTTCATGACAAATGAAATGTATATCTCGAATTTTATGTATGCCTCCAAAATTATTCTTCATTGTGAACGACTTGCATAACTGGTAAACCATAAGAGATAGACAAAATTTGACTACACAAAAAATGTAGATCGCGTTAAAATACACAATTTATGTCATATACATTTGTTTTGTTGAGTGAACCATTTTCGAGATATTGCTTGTTATTCCCTTAAATTTTCCAATACTTTTTCCCAAATCGGAATTATGTCCTGGACATACAAAGAGAATGAAATGCGCCACATAGCAACCAGCTCTTAAAACATTTGACTCTCGCTTAAATACTACCATATTCCCCTTGCACCTACAAGAAAATTAGCAATAAGGTTAACATCTCGATTAACATGAAGCATATGGAGAATAAGCGTTTGTGAAAATAGTTTGTGCAAAAGTAGAAAAAGTCATGTGAGTGTGGAACATCAGATTTTTTATTTTGAATTATGCTGTTCACATACACACACACACACACACACAAGGACCATTTACTAAAAAATCCTTTGTATTTAGAATACCTCAAAACATGCATTTCCGGTGAAGTCTCGATATCGGATTTTTGGATGGAGTACAATAATTTTGTACCTGTTAATAAATTATTATTATTACTATTATTATTATTATTATTATTATTATTAGCAGCATCAGTAGTAGTGGTAGTAGTAGTACACTGGTATGTAAGTACTTATGAACCAAATTAATTACTGAAATGACAAACACATCAAACACATATGTTTCTTAATAATTTTTTCACCAACGGGAGTGGTATCTTTGAGATATGTCTTAGAATTCAGCAGCGCTTGCATCGCTACATCCCTATTCGTTTCTATATCCACTATTTCAGAAGAAACATGTGATGTCATTATTGTGGAATGTGTGCAATTCAGTGTTACAGATGTCCTCCGTTGTCTAGACTACCATGCTAGCCTCTAGTTCCCAAGCTCGCGCGTTCAAACCCATGTCGTAGATTTACGGCACGTAAAAGAACCTCAAGCCTGATAAAGAGGCCTCTGAGCAAAATTTCCCTTCTTTCATGCCCAATATAGAATGGGGCTCTAAGGAAGAGCTCTCTAATTAAAGAGCGTCCATAAAAAAAAAACCTCAATTTAAGTGCTGCAGATAACTCATTTCTCACCAATCCCTCCCTCTACAAGGTCGAGTCTGTAATCATGGGCTGCCATTTCCACCTGCTTACACGAATCAGAGTGAAGTTCTTTAAGCGAGATTATTTCTGAACTCTCCTCCATTTGTATATCGTATATACCATCACTTATTGGTTCATGTTTGTTTCTTGAGATTTGTTTCGAGACGTGTTTGTTTCGTCATAGAGAGACGTATACGGCCTGGGTAGAAACTAGTGTTGATTAGATAAATGGGGAAAGCCTACTGAAGAAGGGGGATCTAGTCTGCTCTCAAGTGTAAGTTGCATGCCTACATAAAGACAAAGCAGGCTTATCAGGAGCGAATATATTTTAACCTTCGTCACACCAGGAATCAAAATTATAAATGAAATGGCAGCTGGAGTGCAAGTGTACCCAAAAGAAAACCATAACATTATAGTGTTTTCTAATGTACTATATTAAAACAAATCTGTTTTACTTCATGCAATTACACATTACTTTGAATATGAAGTTATTAATTGAAGAATTTGAACATTTTAAACATTTTAAGCTCTGAATTGTAGTGCTTTCTATCAGCATAATTATTCCAAAATACTAAAATGATCTAAACTGACACAAAGCAATTCAAATACATAAAATGAAACACAAGAATGCAAATGTAATAATACTGTTTTCATTAAACATATCTATAGCACGGTATTTAAATTTCACCGGAAATCGATCTTTTGAGGCCCCTGAATCCAAAAAAAGGATTTCTAGAAAAAGATCCATGTGTGTGTCTGTGGACAGAATAACTCAAAAACGAAAAGTTGGATAAATACCCAACTTTATATTTAAGTTCAGCATCTTCCGATACGAAGTTTTTAAAGAAAATTTCCCCAACACAACCACCTTTTATATGGAAAATTTTTCGAAATTTTCGATTTGGTTGAAAATATATCTTAACAATTTTGAATAAAATACCATATATTAAAGAAGTTCTCTAAATTCGGAAGAAATTTTGTATACTCTTGATAAAACGCACTACACGAAAACGCGCTACAAAAAAAAATCTGACGTGTTACACTCACATGACTTTCTCTACTCTTGTACAAACTATTTTTACAAACGCTTATTCTCCATATGCTTCATGTTAATCGAGATGTTAATCTTATTGCTAATTTTCTTAGATGCAAGGGGAATATGGTAGGCTTTAAGTGATAGTCAAATATTTTAAGCGCTGGTTGCTATGTGGAGTATTCCATTCTCTTTGATGTCCAGGACATAAAAAAATTCTGATGTGTTGCACTCACATGACTTTCTCTAATCTTGTACAAACTATTTTTACAAACGCTTATTCTCCATATGCTTCATGTTAATCGAGATGTTAATCTTATTGCTAATTTTCTTAGATGCAAGGGGAATTGGTAGGCTTTAGGCGATAGTCAAATCTTTTAAGAGCTGGTTGTTATGTGGAGTATTCCATTCTCTTTGATGTCCAGGACATAAAAAAATTCTGATGTGTTACACTCACATGACTTTCTCTATTCTTGTACAAACTATTTTTACAAACGCTTATTCTCCATATGCTTCATGTTAATCGAGATGTTAATCTTATTGCTAATTTTCTTGTAGGTGCAAGGGGAATATGGTAGGTTTTAAGCGATAGTCAAATCTTTTAAGAGCTGGTTGCTATGTGGAGTATTCCATTCTCTTTGATGTCCAGGACATAAAAAAATTCTGATGTGTTACACTCACATGACTTTCTCTACTCTTGTACAAACTATTTTTACAAACTCTTATTCTCCATCTATTTCATATTAATCGAGATAAACATTTCCAGAAAAGGTCTTTCGACATGCAAAGAGAATTACATTTTACACTTAGCGACCAGTTCTAAAAATATTTGACTATCGCTACTATGTTCCACTTGTTTTGTATTTGCAACGGCAATATAAAAATAATGTAGCCTTTAAGCATAGACATTACTCGTAATAGCTGGTTGCTAGGTGCAGCACCATTCTCTTTGCCACAAATTAATACTCTTTGCATATCCAAGGCAAAAAATGAATAACGAATTCCCATTTGAGAAAGTATTGAAATATTTAAGAGAACAACAGGCCATATCTCGAAAATGGTTCACTCTACAAAAAAGTATAGGACATAAATTGTGTATTTTAACGCGATCTACATTTTTTGTGCAGTAAAATTTTGTCTATCTCTTATGGTTTACCAGTTATGCAACAGTCGTTCACAATGAAGAATACTTTTGGAGACATTCCCAGAGAATTCGAGATATATACATTTCATTTGTCATGAAAATATCTTAAACATATGATATTTTACACAAAATCGTTAGAGCCATTTTTGAGAAAATTAAAATTTTCGAAAAATGTTCCATGTAAAGGGTAGTCTGGGGTGGGGGGATTTTCTTGAAAACCTTCGTGTCGCATCTCTGGAAGATACTGAACCTAAATAGAGTGTTTGGTGTTTATCCGACTGTTCGTTTCTGAATTATGCTGTTCACAGACAAACACACAGACACACAGACAGACAGACACACACACGGACAAGTTCCTAAACATGCTTTTTTTAGATTCAGGAGGTATCAAAATATGTATTTCCGATGAAATCTCGGTATCGAAATTTTGGGTGAAATACAATACTTCCCCTACTTACTATACGTAGTAGAGAAAGTAAAAAAACGAATAACGAATTTCCATTTGAGAAAAAGTATAAGTATTGGAACGTACAAGCAAATAACAAGGAAATGGTTCATTCCACAAAAAATGTATATGACATAAATTGCATGTTTTAGTGAGAGATTTACATTTTTACTTTCTCTACTACGTACAGTAAGTAGGGGAAGTATTGTATTCCACTCAAAAATTCGATACCGAGATTTCACCGGAAATACATGTTTTGAGATCCCTGAATCCAAAAAAAGCATTTTTGGAAACATGTCCGTGTATGTGTCTGTCTGTCTGTGTGTCTGTCTGTCAGTCTGTGTGTCTGTCTGTGAACAGCATAACTCAGAAACGAACAGTCGGATAAACACCAAATTTGGTATTTAGGTTCAGTATCTTCCAGAGATGCGACATGAAGGTTTTCAAGAAAATCCCCCCAACCCAGATTACCCTTTACATGGAACATTTTTCGAAAATTTAATTTCCTAAAAATGGCTCTAACGATTTTGATTAAAATATCATATGTTTAAGATATTTTCATGACAAATAAAATGTAGATCTCGAATTTTTTGGGAATCTTTCCAAAAGTATTCTTCATTGTGAACGACTTTTGCATAACTGGTAAACCATAAGAGATAGACAAAATTTTACTACACAAAAATGTAGATCGCGTTAAAATACACAATTTATGTCATATGCATTTTTTTGTTGAGTGAACCGTTTTCGAAATATTGCTTGTTATTCCCTTAAATTTTCAAAACTTATTTTCTCAAATGGGAATTCGTTATTCATTTTTTATGTCCTGGACATACAAAGAGAATGGAATGTGCCACATAGCAACCAGCTCTTAAAAGATGTGACTATCGCTTAAATACTAACATATTCCCCTTGCATCCACAAGAAAATTAGCAATAAGATTAACATCTCGATAACTCGATTAACATGAAGCATATGGAGAATAAGCGTTTGTAAAAATAGGTTGTACAAGAGTAGAGAAAGTCATGTGTGTGTAACACATCAGATTTTTTGTATAGTACAGTTTTGTCTATCTCTTACGGTTTACCAGTTATGCAAATGTCATTCAGAATGAAGAAGGCTTTTTGGGGACATTCCCAGAAAATTCATTATCTACATTTCATTTGCTATGAAAATATCTGAAACATATAATATTTTAATCAAAATCGTTATAGCCATTTTTTATAAAATCAAAATAGTTCGGGTGGAGGAATGTTCTTAAAAAAATCTTCGTGTCACACCCTTGGAGGATACTGAACATAAATATCAAGTTTGGTAGTTATCCGACTCTTCGTTTTTTAGTTATGCTGTTCACGCACACGCACACACACGGGTCTTTTTCTATTTTATTTATCCAGGAGACCCCAAAACATATATTTCCGTTGAAATCTCGTACCAAATTTTCGGGTGAAATGCAATCTTTTCTACCTAATGTATGCGGTAGAGAAATTAAAAAAAGGTGTTATAACATTACTTTAGTCGCCCAGAACACCAAACGGGGTGAACGTACACCCATGAGCTAATTTAGTTCTATACTCTTGTTACATACTTAAATTTTAAGAACAAATTTGTGGTAGTTGCATTATAAAGGTTCATAAACAATGTCATGAACCTACAAGCCTCCAGCTTTCCTTGCAACAATTATATGTCAAAATTAGTTTACTTGGTATGAAGAAGGTTAAAAGTATAGAGTTTATATTTGTAACAAACGCATTACTTTAGCATTAACTACATTGTAGTTACCCTTTTACTTAAATATGGAATCAGGGAGATAGTAATAAAAATCTGATGTGTTACACTCACTCCATGTGCTTCATGTTAATGGAGATGTTAATCTTATTGCTAATTTTCTGGTAGATGCAAGGGGAATACGGTAGGTTTTAAGCGATAGTCAAATATTTTAAGAGCTGGTTGCTATGTGGCGCATTCCATTCTCTTTGCATTACCAGGACAAAAAAAAAATTGAATAACAAATTTGAGAAAAAGTATAAGTATTGGAAAATTTAAGGGAATAACAAGCAATATCTCGAAAATGGTTCACTGAACAAAAAAAATGTATATGACATAAATTGTGTATTTTAACGCGATCTACATTTTTTGTGTAGTAAAATTTTGTCTGTCTCTTATGGTTTGCAGTTAGGCAAAAGTCGTTCACAATTAAGAATACTTTTGGAGACAATCCCAGAAAATTCAAGATATACATTTCATTTGTCATAAGAATATCTTAAACATATAATATTTTAATCAAAATCGTTAGAGCCATTTTTGAGCAAATTAAAATTTTCGAAAAATGTTCCATGTAAAGGGTAATCTGGGGTGGAGGATTTTGTTGAAAACCTTCGTGTCGCATCTCTGGAAGATACTGAACCTAAGTACCAAGTTTGGTGTTTATCCGACTGTTCGTTTCTGAGTAATGTTGTTCATAGTCACACACGGACATGTTTCCAAAAAATGCTTTTTTTGGATTCAGGCGTCCTCAAAACATATATTTCCTTTGGAATCTCGGTATCGAATTTTTGGGTGGAATACAATACTTCCCCTACTTACTATACGTAGTAGAGAAAGTAAAAAAGGTCCAATGTGATACATTCGCATGACTTTCTCTACCTCTATCGTTTATTAGTGGATATACAAACTATTCTGACTAAAGCTCATGTTATTGTCTACTACATTGTAATCTAAATAGACCTTTGCAGAAACAGCTACATTATACATTTCGTTATAGATACAAAGAGAACAGCGATAGTCAAATGTTTAAGTGGACTCTATATGCTGGCCTTAAATTCTATACTGTTTACATGCAATCGCGAGAAACAACTGAATGTTGAAAGGAGTAACGGATATCTCAGCATATCATTTGAAATAAATTGTGTATTTTAAAGAGATAACATGTTTTTGTAAGGTACCTTTTCGTCTATCACTTAACGTTTACCAGTTATACAAAGTTATATATAACTCCTTCCGAATGAAAAGTAATTCAAAAACTGTTTCCAGGAAATTGAAGATATACATTTTATTTGTCATGTAAGCATTTTTAATATGTGGTGTTTTAATGAAAATCGTTAGAGCAATTTTTTAGTAATGTTCCATGTAAAGGGTAGTTGGGGTGGGGGGATTTTCCTGAAAACTTCGTGTGGCATGCTGGTAAGATACTGAACTTATACTAAGTTTGGTACTTAGCGAAATTTTCGTTTTTGAGTTATGCTGTTCACAGACCGACACACAGACACACGCATGGATATGTTTGCAAAAATGTTTTATTTGGATTCTAGGTCCTCAAAACGTGTATTTGTGATGATATATCCGTATCGAACTTTTGAGTGGAATGCAGTACTTCCCCTACTTACTAGTAGAGAAAGTAAAAAGACTTTAAAAAGCGTAACAAAAAGCATTTTAATATATTCATTTCTCAGTACGAAAATATAGACAAAACATACAATATTCTGTATAATAATACAATAATTCGTTTATTACATGTTCCTTTTTCACCTTTTTACGATCACCACAAAACTTGTTTTAATCAATGTTATTGGAATTCCAATCCGCAAACATTTATATCAACATTTTTCCTTTGTGCGAGAGATATGGTGGTCAAAATAAATGACCAACCACAATTATTCATTACTGAAAGCGAACACAAAAAGAGGACTGGTAATTCTGATAACGAACGAACGCAGAGCTGGATTAAACCAGCTTCTAAGTCGTGATAAATGATGGATGATTCTCCACAAGCCAAGCTGAGCTGTCGATGTGATGCTAAAAAAGAAAATTTCACGGAGAATGGTGCTTTTAAAACTGTCCTTACAATAACCAGCTTGTCGAAAGAGCTGTTGTACGAGAAATTAAAAAGAAATATCAATCATTCTAGGGATTAATTTCTTTCTGAAGTATTTCTTACTATACTCTGACATTTTTATCATCTAATTTGTTTGACAATATTGAGCTGTGGAGAATAACGAAGGAAAAGGGTAACCAAGGTGAAACCAAGGAAAAAACCATTTCGTTCATATCAGAACACCACTTTCTCTGTTGATAATTTCATATATGTGAGGTTATACAACGATAGTAGACACCTCGTGCACTGTGACGAAGTAAAGAGGAAGGAATGAAGTAAAGGAACCACAGAAGGCTATAGACCGCAGAATGACAGGCCACGAAGACGAGCAGAACTGCTGGAGCTGCCTAGAGGGGGCGATGAACGACCCGTCGGCCAAGCAGCCCTCTGCTGTCCACGGGGACAACTAAAACATGAAAAGGAAACGGAATGGAAGCAAATGATGGAAATCGTGGTAGATAAGAAACCATTATACTACTGACCAGAGAAAACCACGAAAAATCCAATCCAGAGTGGGCGGTTAGACGAGAATCGAACCCGGGACCTCCCGAATGCGAGCCTCACACGTCATGACGGAGTCATCTAGCTCGGTGAATTTTCATGTATACGTGATGTTTTAGTATCTCTCGACACATTCTGAGGAACAATAGACGAAGTGTCAATATCAAGCATGAGTCAGTATTTTTAACACTCAAATGATATCAATCTAATTATATAATATAAAACAATAATAAAGCCCGCCTTTAAGCAATATGTGTATGTAAAAATATATAAAAAGTGTATATTACAGTCATTGTAAATGTTTATATTATTGTATACATGTGCAATAGTGTTATGTGAATGTATTACGTAATTTAATAATGTAGGAGCTGTGCGAATAGTAGGTTAAAAGTTGCTAACAATGAGGTAACCTTGAGGCAATAATGAATAAGAAAGTGTAATAATGCTACTAGTCATTATTGAAGCAACAATAATGTAATTTTTGTAACAGTTTATGAAATAGCCAATCAACAACCAGAAAAAAAGCTTAAGTTAAATAAAAGTATTCTATTGGATTAGGAATAACCAACCAGAGACTTAAATACAGAAATTTACAAATTTAGGCAGTAGAAATCAAGTCAGTTACTTGTAGACAGTGCTCATAACTGGAGGCGTTGCTTGCAGACAGTGTTCCTAACCGGACGCGGGACACGTCCTCGAGAAATTTAATACGTATTCGTGTGAGACGAAAATAGTTTTACGTGTTAAAAAGTGAAAGTAATTCATTAATAAAAGAATCTTACAGCTCTCTATATCAGTGATGTGTTATTTAAACTGTGTCAGGAATTAATAAAAAGGAGTGAATTAAAATTATAATCTGTGTAAACCTACATTCTTCAGTCGCACCACTCCCTGCTAAGAGATCCATGTCTCTAACAAAAATACTGACGCAGCCGAGGCAAACATATATATAATATTTAAAGAAACAGTCAAATTACAGAGTTAATATTTTTTAAACATTTGGGGCAAAGGCCACCGGAAAGTACTTTTGGGGCGAAGGCTATTGGAAACCGGGTACTATACCTGCGGTTGCAAGAACTTCAAGTTAGGCTCCCAATAGTTAAAATATAATACAACTCCTTCAATACAATCTACTTCAAATTGGCTCCCAAAACGTGGGGCAAATAACAACGTAAAAATAAAAAAAAATCTGATGTGTTACACTCACATGACTTTCTCTACCCTTGTACAAACTATTTTTACAAACGCTTATTCTCCATCTACTTCATGTTAATCGAGATATCGAGATGTTAATCTTATTGCTAATTTTCTTGTAGATGCAAGGGGAATTGGTTGGCTTTAAGCGATAGTCAAATATTTTAAGAGCTGGTTGCTTGTGGAGTATTCTATTCTCTTTGAATTACCAGGACAAAAAAAAATCTGATGTGTTACACTCACATGACTTTCTCTACTCTTGTACAAACTATTTTTACAAACGCTTATTCTCCATCTACTTTATGTTAATCGAGATAAACATTTGAAGACTATCTTATTGCTAATTTTCTTGTAGATGTAAGGGGAATATATATTTACAAGGGCAATATAGAAATACAGTAGCCTTTAAGCACATACATATCTCTTAATAGCTGGTTGCTAGGTGCAGCACCATTCCCTTTGCCACAGATTAATACTCTTTGCATATCCAAGACAAAAAAATGAATAACGGATTTCCATTTGAGAAAATAAGTATTGAAAAATTTAAGGGAATAACAAGCAATATCTCGAAAATGGTTCACTCAACAAAAAAAATGTATATGACATAAATTGTGTATGTTAACGCGATCTACATTTTTTGTATAGTAAACTTTTGTCTATCTCTTATGGTTTACCAGTTATGCAAAAGTCGTTCACAATGAAGAATACTTTTGGAGTCATTCCCAGAAAATTCAAGATATATATTTTATATGTCATGAAAATATCTTAAACATATGATATTTTAATCAAAATCGTTAGAGCCATTTTTGAGAAAATTAAAATTTTCGAAAAATGTTCCATGTAAAGGGTAATCTGGGGTGGGGGGTTTTCTTGAAAACCTTCGTGTCGCATCTCTGGAAGATACTGAACCTAAATACCAAGTTTGGTGTTTATCTGACTGTTCGTTTCTGAGTTATGCTGTTCACAGACAGACACACACACATAGACAGACACACAGACGGACATGTTTCCAGAAATGTTTTTTTTTTTGGATTCAGGGTGTCTCAAAACATGTATTTCCGGTGAAATCTCGGTATCGAATATTTGAGTGGAATACAATACTTCCCCTACTTACTATACGTAGTGGAGAAAGTAATAACAATACAACAAACATATCAACTTCAAATTGGCTTTCCATACGTGTGCCAGAATCTAGCTTCTTCAAGCAGGTACTTCAAAACCAAAATGATGGTTTGATGTAAGATGTATTAAAATTATTCGGGATAAACATGAGGTTTATCACTGTTAATGATAAAATTGAATTATATATTCCAATTAATAAGATGTGTTGATTGAAATAAGCTGCTAACTTATTATCCAATCTTGCAGAGAACATTTCTTGTCAAGCAATCGCCACTCTCCGACGCATCGTTACGGAGTTATTAATCCCTGTTTGAGGCGTATCCGGTGGGATAGGTTTGGGGGGTTCAGCCAATGCACTTGGGCTGTGCTTGTTTACAACCGCTGAATCAAGTGACATTTAACCCAAACGGGGTAGCAAAATAAAAGGTCACAACAGATTATCAGCAACGATTCAGCCCAGATGTTAACGGAATTCTTTTGTTGGTGATGTCTAACGAACACTGCATGAGGGTTCTCAAATCCTAGATGTGGCTGTTCTTACTGTTGAAGTATCCGTCTCGTGTGAAGCAGGCCTCATCGTTAAACAAGACGAGCGTGGGAAATGTAGGATCTGCGATACTTCGTTGCAGAAACCACTGGACAAATTGAACACGAGGTGCAAAGTCGTTCGGGCCCAATCCTCGTCCTTTCTGGAGGTGGTATGTATGGAGCTGCTGTTCACAAACACTGAGTTAAATAGGCTGTGCCTATCAAACCTATCCTACCGTATACTCTTCAAACAGGGGGAATAACTCTGTAACAATACGTCGGAGGATGGTGGTTGCTTGACAAAAAATGTTACCCCCTGCGAGATCTATCGTTCTTCAGAGTTTGTCGCAGAGGTCCTGAAACATTCTGTATAAAATGTACACTATGCGATCAAAAATATCCCACAAACATACGCTTTTCATCTTAGGTGCATTATGCTCCCACCTACTGCCTGGTACTCATTATCCGCCACCTCAGTAGTCATTAGACTTCGTGAAACAGCAGAATGGGATGCTCCGTGAAACTCACGGACTTCAACGTGGTCAAGTGATTGGGTGTCACTTGTGTCAGAAGTCTGTACGCGAGATTTCCACTCTCCTAAACATCCCTAGGTCCACTGTTTCTGATGTGATAGTGAAGTGGAAACGTGAAGGGACATGTACAGCACAGAAGCGTACAGGCCGACCTCGTCTGTTAACTGACAGAGACCGCCGACATTTCAAGAGGGTCGTAAAGAGTAATAGGCAGACATCTACCCAGACCGTCACACAGGAATTCCAAACTGCATCAGGATCCACTCCAAGTACTATGACAGTTAGGGTGAGGTGAGAAACCTTGGATTCCATGGTCAAGTGGCTGCTCATAAGCCACACATCACGCTGGAAAATGCCAAACAACGCCTCGCTTGGTGTAAGGAGCGTTAACATTACACGATAGAACAGTGGGCGAACGTTGTGTAAAGTGACGAATCACGGTACACAATGGGACGATCAGATGGCAGGGTGTGTGTATGGCGAATGCCCGGTGTCCGTCATCTGCCAGCGTGTGTAGTGCCAACAGTGAAATTCGGAGGTGATGGTGTTATGGTGTGGTCGTGTTTTTCCTGGAGGGGACTTGCACCCCTTGTTATTTTGCGTGGCACGATCACAGCGCAGACCTACATTGATATTTTAAGCACCTTCTTGCTTCCCACTGTTGAAGAGCAATTCGGGGATGGCGATTGCATCTTTCAACACAATCGAGCACCTGTTCATACTGCACGGGCTGTGGCGGAGTGGTTACACGACAATAACATCCCTGTAATGGAATAGCCTGCACCTCTGTGCACCTCTGACTTGAATCCTATAGAACACCTTTGGGATATTTTGGACCGCCGACATCGTGCCAGGCCTCACCGACCTACATCAATACCTCTTCTTAGTTCCGCACTCCGTGAAGAATGGGCTGCCATTCCCCAAGAAACCTTCTAGCACCTGATTGAAAGTATGCCTACGAGAGTGAACGCTGTCATCAAGGCTAAGGGTGGGCCAACACCATATTGGCTTCCAGCATTACCGATGGAGGGCGCCATGAACTTGTACGTCATTTTCAGCCAGGTGTCCGGATACTTTTGATCATGTAGTGTATATCTGGAATTTTCTGGGAATAGCTTGTGAAGTCCCCTGCATTCTGAATGACTTTTGTATAATTGGTTAACTATAAGAGATAGACAAGCGATGGACTTTTTCGTCTATCTTATACAAGATTATATAAAATTCCTTCCGAATGAACAGTACTTTACAGGCTATTTCCATGAAATTCAAGATACACTTACATACTGTTTGTCGATAAATAACTCCAGTATATGGTATTTCAATCAAAATCGCTGGAGCCATTTTTTAGAAAAACAAACATTTCGAAAAATATTCCATGTAAAGGGTAGTTGAGGGTGGGAGGATTTTCTTGAAAATCTTCATGTTGCATCCTTGGAAGATGCTGAACCCAAATGCCAAGTTTGGTATTTATCCGACATTTCGTTTTTGAGATATGCTGTTCACAGACGCACGCACACGGACCTTTTTCTAAAAGCTTTATTTGGATTCAGGGGTCTCAAAACATGTATTTTCGGTGAAATCTCGGTATCGAATTTTCGGATGGAATGCAATATCTTCTGTACTTACTACGTACCGGTAGAGAAAGTAATAAAAATACCATAAAATTCCTCGACAGTAGTTGATGTATTTTCCTTAGTTAAAGAGCTGAGAAACTAAGTTCAAAACGACTATCGTCAACTTGCTAACAAGCTGCAGAGGGAATAGACACCCAGGTCGTTAAGGCACGGACTCGTGAATGGGTGATCTGCAGTTCAAATCTCGCCAGGACCGTCCTTCCAACCGAGGCTTCTGCCAGGTTTTCCTGTTTCATAAGTGGCGATTGCTGGGGAGTACCTAACACTTAGATCTGGAACATTTCCTTCCGAAATTGCCTTGTCCAATTATCACTTCATTTCATGTAGCATCAGTGCCCACCGCCTGTGGTGTCGTATGCAATAAAAGTGCGCGTGGGATGTAGGATGCGTTTATCCGTACTCGCGCACTGTGAACATCTTGATATATTGTGACTACACCCCCTGTGAAGCAGGGATGAGGTGAAGAGCCGGAAGAGATTCCAGGTCTGCAGACAGACAGGGCAGAGACGCGCAGAAGCTCCTAATACTTCCAGTTTAAACACCGGCGCACCAGTGAGCGAAAATCCCCAAGAGGGCGACGCAGCGACCCTAACTTTCGCGATAGCTCACTCTGGCGTAGAGGGAGTGAAATCTTTCCAATGCACATGCATTCATGCCATCTACCTGGCACCGTGAAGTGATAAGATCCGCCAGTATAGTAATAATAATAACCATAATAATACTCATAATCAAAATAAAGAATGGAAATAATAATAAGAAGCAAGAATAAAAGATAATATGAAGGATTAGAAAAGGGGAGAATAAAATCATAACGAAAGAAATTAAGTAAAGAACAGATAAGAATAAATGATCAGAACGTGAAATGAAATGTAGGAAAACCGTATTTTAGAGCGAAGAAACACATAGTGAAAACTGTAAAAGGTGAAATATTTTAAGAAGAAACAGGAAAAAGAAACATTAGCAAGCGCTAAAGTTCTATAGAAATCTTGTGAAACTCACAGGAAGCGAGAACAACAGAAAGGAAGTCGAATGCAGTCAACCGCACAGAAAACCTAATCAGGCGAAAATAAGGCGATAATGGCAGACGCGGGCAAGGTCAACTTGAAAATATAACGAACCAATGGGAAAAGGCGAAAAACTTTAGAAAAATGACCAATGAGAAATTATAAAAGTCACGTGTATAGTAAAAAGGAGGATTGAAACTAGAAAATAGGCGGAGAATAGAAAAATTATCTAGGACGGAGAGCAGTTTGAGACGTGTGTAAGATGGATCGTGTCATATAGGGGAACGGTGTAGATGTCGAAACTTAAGCATTTGTGTGTTTGAAAGTTGGTGTTCAGTAAAAGTGCGGAAAGGTAGCTAGAAATGACAAAAGTCAAATCATTAAAATTCACATCGGTATATTTACTTTCTCTACTACGTATAGTAAGTAGGGGAAGTATTGCATTCCACCCAAACATTCGATACCGAGATTTCACCGGAAATACATGTTTTGAGACCTCCTGAATCCAAAAAAAGCATTTTTGGAAACATGTCCGTGTGTGTGTGTGTGTGTGTGTGTGTGTGAGGCTGTGAACAGCATAACTCAAAAACTAACAGTCGGATAAACATCAAACTTGGTATTTACGTTCACTATCTTTCAGAGATGCAACACGAAGATTTTCAAGAAAATCCCCCCACCCCAGACTACCCTTTACATGGAACATTTTTCGAAAATTTTAATTTTCTCAAAAATGGCTCTAACGATTTTGATGAAAATATCATATGTTTAAGCTAATGTCATGAGAAATGAAATGTATATCTCGAAATTTCTGGGAATGTGTCCAAAAGTATTCTTCATTATGAACGACTTTTGCATAACTGGTAAACCATAAGAGATAGACAAACGTTTACTACACAAAAAATGTAGATCGTGTTAAAATACACAACTTATATCATATACATTTTTTTTTGTTGAGTGAACCGTTTTCGAGATATTGCTTGTTATTTCCTTAAATTTTCCAATACTTATACTTTTTCTCAAATTCGTTATTCATTTTTTTATGTCCTGGACATGCAAAGAGAATGGAATGCGCCACATAGCAACCAGCGATAAAATATTTGACTATCGCTTAAAAGCTACCATATTCCCCTTGCATCTACAAGAAAATTACAAATAAGATTGACATCTCGATATCTCGATTAACATGAAGCATATGGAGAATAGGCGTTTGTAAAAATAGATTGTACAAGAGTAGAAAAAGTCATGTGAGTGTAACACATCAGATTTTTTTCAACATCTAAAGATAATTAGAAAAGGGAAAAGCACGTAAATACTAGCGGAATCAAGTCTTGTGTGACGGGGATTCGGTCAAGGAACGCAGTGTGGATTATCAGAATAAACGGGCCACTGAAGAAGAACTGTGAGTATCATTCAAGTCCTATCCACACTCTCTGAGATGAGAGTCACCCAAACAATAACCATCTACCTGAGTAGCCGGCAAGAACAGTCCTTTTCGAGCAAGAAACCCGACACCAAGAAACCTTTTTTTTCTCATTTATCCCCGCTACAACCGCTAGCACTGCAAAACCTGAAATGGAGATGAAATGAGAGGAAATGGGGAAAGGAGAGATCGTGGTACAGTACAGGGGAAAACCACGATAAAACCCAAGAGTCAGAGTGGACGGTCACCCGGAATCAAGAAGGGGGTTAAACACTATTAACAGATCTGATTGTTGCATTCACATGACTTTATTTACTCTCTCTTTTACAAACATTCTTACAAAGCTTATTCGTCTCTCTGCTTCTTTTTAATCCATAAAAAACTGCATGAGACGTTAGAAGTGAAACTTCTTAGGTTGTAGCACTTGTTGACGATTTTATTATTACAGGATTAGGAAATGGTTTTGTGGAATTTTATTGAACAAAATCTCTTTTAATTAAATGAAATACTTCTTTTATTCATCAATTCCCATTGATTAATACTCTAAGAAAGAAGTTATGGTTTATGATAGCTGAAGTATTGATTCTCCCTCTCTTTCTTCGCAACTGCCGGTTGGAATCGGAGAAGGGAAAACGTTTCATTTTTCGTCTGATCCAGGCCAGTTTGCCCTACCGCGCCTAAAGAACTTTCACTTCAATAACGGTCCTTACATATTTACATATTCGTTGTAACTTTCAGAAGGATGCAATAGGTTAAAGCGATAGTAACATTTTTAAAAAATCTGATGTGTTACACTCACATGACTTTCTCTACTCTTGTACAAACTGTTTTTACAAACGCTTATTCCCCATATGCTTCATGTTAATCGAGATATTGAAATGTCAATCTTATTGCTAATTTTCTTGTAGGTGCAAGGGGAATTGGTAGACTTTAAGCGATAGTCAAATATTTTAAGAGCTGGTTGCTAGGTGGAGTATTCCATTCTCTTTGTATGTCCAGGACAAAAAAAAAAGAATTAAGAATTCCTATTTGAGAAAAATTATTGGAAAATTTAAGGGAATAACAAGCAATATCTCGAAAATGGTTCACTCAACAAAAAAAATGTAAATGACATAAACTGTGTATTTTAACGCGATCTACATATTTTGTGCAGTAAAACTTTGTCTATCTCTTATGGTTTACTAGTTATGCAAAAGTCGTTCACAATGAAGAATACTTTTGGAGACATTCCCAGAAAATTCTAGATATACATTTCATTTGTCATAAAAATATCTTAAACATATGATATTTTAATCAAAATCGTTAGAGCCATTTTGAGAAAATTAAAATTTTCGAAAAATGTTCCATGTAAAGGGTAATCTGGGGCGGAGGAAGTTTCTTGAAAAACTTCGTGTCGCATCTCTGGAAGATACTGAACATAAACACCATGTTTGGTTTTTATCTGACTGTTTGTTTCTGAGTTATGCTGTTCACAGACACAGACACACACGACATGTTTCTAAAAATGCTTTTTTTGGATTCAGGGGGTCTCAAATCATATATTACCGGTGAAATCTTGGTATCGAATTTTTGGGTGGAATACAATACATCCCCTACTTACTATACGTAGTAGAGAAAGTAAAAAGGCAAAATATTTCGTTGACGAAATGTCTATTGATGCATCGTTCTTTAATCAAACAAAACAGTAACTCTGTTGTGATCAATTAATCTTTAAATAAAACTTTCATAAAACTCTGATGTTACATACACGTCCTTTTCTACCCTCTATCGCTTATTAGTGGGTATTCAAATTATTCTTACGAAAGTTTATTTTCCTATTTACTACGTTTTAATCCAAATAAACTTTTGCAGAAATAGCTACATTACACATTTCGTTATAGATACAAAGAGAACAGCGATAGTCAAATGTTTTAGATTAGGATTACGCTACTGGGAGGACATCCAGCAACTTGGCCCCACACAGGGATCTTTTGGGCATACACCCCGGGAGGAACGGATGACATGATGGAACCGTAGGCGAAGTATGGGCTGCAGGACCGGCCGAAGCAGGCGACAGAGACGCATAGAGGTCCCTAACAGTTACAACCTTGACCACCCAGACGGTGAGCGCTCAAGGCAGCTCTCCAAAGCCATCGGAGAGTGGCTCACAGGCTCCCCTCCAGCGGAAAGCTCGACCCAGTAGTGGAATTTCGAGAGGTCTCCATCTGACGGGGCCGAGAAGTCACCATCTGCGCCATCTGTCCGCAATCGTCCGACCCACAGCCCCGAAATAAACCTGTAACGTGAAAGAGGAAGGTGAAATGAGAGGGAATAAGAGAGAAAGAAATTCAAGGGAGTCAACGCGCCTTCCCAGCATTGCCTAATGACCCGAGGAATCCTCCAAGAAGTTCGGCTGCGCGTATTGGACCCACGACCTCCCGAATACGGTCCACAGACGCAACCGCCTGAGTCATCCCTCGGAAAATGTTTAGAACTTGACGCTATACGCTGGCCTTAAATTTCCATATTCTTTCCATTACATCGCGAGAAATAATTGAAAATCGACAGGACTTTGAAAGAATAGTTAAGTACTGGACAATTCAAACCATTAATAATCGATATCTCGGAAATGACTGCTGGCACAAAAATGTTATTTCAAATAAATTATATGTTTTAAAGAGATCTACATTTTTGTATGATACGTTTTCGCCTATCGCTTAACGTTTACCAGTATTATTATATTATCAATATTATTATAATATATATTATACAAAATTCCTTCCAATTAAGAGGACTTCACAGCGTATTCTCAGAAGATTCAGCATATACATTCTATTTGTCATGTAAATATCTTTAATGAATAGTATTTTTAAAAAAAATTCTAAGAACCGTTTTTGACGAAATCGAAAGTTTCTTCAGATTTTCCATGTAAAGTGTAGTTAAGTGTGGGGAAAGTTTTTAAATCTTCGTGTCGCATCTTTGGAACGTACTGAACTTCAATACCAAGTTTGGTATTTATTCGACTTTACTGTTCACAGACACATAGTCCTCCGTAGTGTAGCGGTTACCTAGTTCCCGTGGTCGCGGGTTCAAACCTGCAGAGGACCCTTAAGCCTGATAAAGAGGCCTCTGAGCAAAATTTCCGGTCTTTCACGCCCAATATAGAATGGGACGCTAACAACTACAATAGTTAAAGAGCGTCCATAAATAAAACTCAGTTTAATTTACAGACACACATAGACCTTTTCAACTGTTTTGACTCAGGGGACGTCAAAACGTGTATTTCCGGTGAAATATCAGTTTCTAATTTTAGGTGGAATGCAATACCTTTCCTACCTGCTATGTACGTGGCTATTTTTAAACCTTCTTTGTAGTTAAAGAGCTGAGAAAATAACATTTTGGTTTTGCAAAATGACTATCATCAATTAGCTATGTTAAAGATGGTAAAACAACACGAGGGTCGTCCAATAAGTAAGTTTCCCTATTTTATAAGAAACATTACACACAATTGATCATGTTGAAGTAATTTTATTTACATTGTACAATCCTTCTGTTACTTCTCTACATAGTCAACATGTTTTTCCAAGCATTTTTGGGGACGTAACACAAGTTTTTCCAAGACAATGTTGTACTTGAAGTCGGATCCTGTGCTCGTAACCAGCTGTTCACTTCTGATTGATCTTCGTCACGGTGTTAAAGTGCTTACCTACATGATGACCTTTGAATCAGGGTAACATGTGAAAATCATATGGGAAAAGATCTGATGAATATGGAGGATGCGAGAAAAGTTCAGTTGAATCTTCTGAGCTCCGCCTGAGTCAAGATTCAATTTGGGAGTTTTCTCGTATCCTCCGTATTCACCGGAGCTTGCCCCAAGTGATTTTCACAAGTTCCTTCAACTCAAAGGTAAGCACTTTTAACACCGATGATGAGCACAGGACCCGACCTGGTACAACACTGGCTTGGAAAAACTTGTGTCACGTCCCCAAAAGTGCTTGGAAAAACACGTTGACTATGTAGTAAAGTAACAGAAGGATTGTACAATATAAATAAAATTAATTCAACATGATCAATTGTATGTAATGTTTTTATAAAACAGGGAAGCTCACTTATTGGACGACCCTCGTATTATTATTCATATTTAGTGGGGTGATCTCACTTGGAAGTCAGAAGCTGCAGCGCATCCGTGGTAAACACGTGAAGTAAATTTTTTATTTACTAAATAGCCACCGCATTATGGGTGCTCTGCACAGTGTTGTAACGAGCATAGATAAAGTCACAAGGTCAGGGCGAAGTATTAACAATGATCTTTGGAAGAAGGGCACCGACCGCGTCGACGTCATCTTTTAACGAAATCTTCAGCCATCTTTGCCTCGTAACTTCAATTTCTTCTGGACACCGCAAGAGGCGCTTCGAGGATTTGCAAGCTAAATTGAAACGAAATACAGAAGCTGGTATTCGTTTTCACCGAACTGGAAGTTCTGTGTATCTTTTCTTGGTGTGTGACAAGAAAATGAAGTAAGTTAAATACATTTTTAGGTAATTTTAAATAAAAATTTAATTTATGTACCACTCAGGAAATATTGGGGTATAGTTAAACATTTTAAATTCTAAATTTGAAAGTTTTATCTCGATTAAAATGAAGAACATAGGATATTAAACTTTCGTAAGAATATTTAAACATTTTAAACTATAAATTTGTCTATAAATTTTAATATAAAAACCTTTTTGGTCAAGGTTGTGGGCGCGTGAATGTTTATGAGCAGTATAACTCAAATTGAAAAATCAAATAAATATAATTTCATAGTTGAGATACATGAAATGTAATTTTTAGTTTCTATATCGCGTACATAGTAGGTAGAGAAGGTATTGCATTGTACCCAAAAATGTTATACCAAGACTTCACCGGAAATGCATGTTTTGAGGCGCCCGAAGAAATGAAAATAAAAGTATTTTTAGAAAAAGTTCCGCGGGTGGTCTATGAACAGCGTAACTCAAAAACGAAAAATCAAATAAATACCAAATTCGGTATTTAAGATCAGTACCTTCAAAGATGAGACACGAAGATTTTAAAAAAAATTCACTGTTATATGGAACATTTTTTAAAATTTTTGATTTTCTAGAAAATGACTAACCATTTTGATTAAAATATATCATGAATTCTCGGGGAATGCTTGTGAAGTCCTCTTCATTTGGAAGAATATTTTAAATCTTGTATAACTAGTAAATGTTAAGCGATAGACGAAAACGTGCTACACAAACAATGTAAATATCTTTAAAACAAACAATTTATTTCAAATAATGTTTTTTTGGCATCAGCTATTTCTAGATATCCGTTATTAACGGCTCGAATTGTTCATTACATTGTCATTCTTTCAAGTCCTTTCGATATTCAGTTATTTTCGCGACTGCACGCAAAGAGCTCGGAATTTTAAGGCCAGCATATAGCGTCCAGTTCCTAAACGGTTGAATATCGCTATTCCCTTTGTATCTATTACGAAACTTGTAATGCTGCTATTTCCGGAAACGTTTTTCTGGATTAAAATGAAGGACATAGGATATTAAACTTTCGTAAGAATAATTTGTATAGTTGTTAAAAAGCGCTAGAGGATAGAGAAAGTCATGGAAATGTAACACAAAAGATGATTTTCTCAAAATGAGTTTAATCATTTTGATCAAATAACTATATATTACATGTTTATATGACTAATAAAACACATATCCTGAAATTTCTACAAATGTCCTGTAAAGTGATTATCATATTGAATGGATTCTGTATTAATTTTGTAAAATCGGGAAACCATTAAAGAAATTTTACTACAGGAAAAATGTAAACTTCATTGAAATATGTAATATGTATTAATAATGATTATAGCATTAGCCGTTTCCGATATTGGTTGTTATTGTATTTCCTAGATTGAACTGTATGTTGCATCTATAATGTATTTACGCGATTCTTCTTTTTACCCCACTTGGGTTCATTAGTAACAAAAACTGACGTACGATATGTGAACAGTTCTGTTTCCCCCATTAATACTCCGCGTTTAACTGCAATGGTCTTACCGGCGGCCTTTTACCTAACGTATTGTCTATAAGCAATGGTATTAACTCTTATTCAGTTGTCATTGGATCTCTGGATTTTCTTTGGGTTTTATACATTAGGTCATATACACATTCATATTTCCAGACTCTGGGAAGGATAGGCAATAATCTTGGCTAGAGTTATATTCCCAACCCCCCAGCTGGTAATCGAAAGCGCGACCCCTCGCACAGCACACAGCTGATCTATGACTGAGCTGCGAGGCCACCCTAGTTGTGTTTTGTTTTCTATATTGTGGATGAAATTAGCTCCATGTTGCTTAATATAGGGTTATTTCTAGCCAAAAGAGTAATATAACGTGAAGAAACGTAACTTTTTATGGGTATACTATAATACTTAGGAGATTATGTGAGATTTTAGTGAGTAGAGAAAGACATATAAGTGTGACCGATAATTTTGCAGTATAAGATACATATAGATATATAAAATGGAGTACCTCTGTTTGAATTCACGAGACTCCGGCATCACAAGAAAAAGAAGTACTATAAGTACAGTAAAACATGAAGGCCGAAAGGCATTTAAATGTTCAGGAGAGATAGAATAGAAACACTTTATGTATCTACATTAAAAAGGAACAAAGGTGATTTGTTGAAGATTTGTAAAAACTCCAGCACAAAATAGTACATTCCAAGAAGCTAAGCAAACATTCGTTTTCTAAGTTATTGCATTTAAACTTTAAATTTATACACTACCTATGTTTAAATTTTAAAACATCGGATGTTATGTGCTCACATGACTTTCTCTACTCTTGTACAAACTATTTTTACAAACGCTTATTCTCCATCTACTTCATGTTAATCGAGATAAACGTTTGCGGAAACTATCTTATTGCTAATTTTCTTGGCTTTAAGCAATAGACAATTAAGTGTCAATTTATTTTTTTTAAAATGGAAATCTACAATTGGAGTTGAATTAAATTGACCTAAAATGACCATCACAATGTCCTTCAAACAAAACACGACTAATGGTATTTACTTTCCCCCATAATATCAAGCAAGTTTTGTTAAAGACATTTCTTTCTACAACGCTTAGTTTTGGAGATATTGTACAGTCCCAACTTAAATAGTCTATCCTGTAGAACTGATAAACCATGATGGATACACAAAAGAAAATCTTTAATGTCAAATGTATTCAAAAGAATTTCTCTAGCCACTATTGTTTATTATTTTCAAAGCATTCTTACAAAAATGTTCTTCTATTTCCTTCAGGAACCTGAAGCAATAGTCAAATCTTTAAAGAGCGAGTTTTAAAATACCATGCTCTTTCCTTTTCACGATAAACAACTGTGTGATAAAAACATTTAAAAATGTGTTGGAAAGTTCAAAATAAAAACGACGAATATTTCGGAAATGTCTAATGCTACAACAATTATTGGACATAAATTGTGTATTTTAACCATTTATATATTTTTACTTTCTCTAGCACGTACCTAGGAGGTAGAGAAGGTATTGCAATCCAGCCAAAAATTCGATACCGAGATTTCACCAGAAATACATATTTTGAGGCCCCATAAATAAAAAATGCATTTTTATGTGTATGTGTGGCCTGTGAGCAGCATATCTCCAAAATGAAAAGTCTGATAAACGCCAAACTTGGTACTTAAGTTCTGTATCTTAAAAATGTACGACACGAAGATTTTCAAGAAAATTCTCCACACCAAACAACCCTTTACATGGAAGATTTTTCGAAAGTTTTGCATTTCTTAAATGTGCCCCTAACAGTTTCGATTAAAATACCATATATTATAGATATTTACATGATAAATAAAATGTAAATCTTGAATTTTCCGGGAATAGTCTGTGAAATCATCTTCATTCGGAAGGAGTTTTGTATAATCCTGTATAACTGGTAAACATTAAGCGATAGACGAAAACGTACTACACAAAATATGTAGATCTCTTTAAAACACACAATATATTTCAAATAATTTTTTTTGTGGCAAGAGCCATTTCTGCGGTATGCATTATTAATGGTTCCAGTTGTTCATTACTTGGTCATTCTCTTAAATCCTGTCAACATTCTGTTGTTTCTCGCAATGTCATGGAATTTTAGGGCCTACATATAGAAAAACAAGCTTTAACATGAATATATCCAACGACAAAGGGTAGAGAAAGTCATGTGAATGTATCACATCAGATTTTTCGTGAAGTATCTGCTATGATTTTCCAGCATTGTACAAAATTCATTCAGAATGAAAAGGATTTTGTGGTTATTTGGAGAAAATTAAGATATTTATCTTATTTTTCATGTGTTATTTTAATCAAAATCATTACAGGTAGTTTTTATACAATAAAAAATAACGAAAGGCTTTTAATATGGTTTGGTTTGGACATATTTTATTGAAAATATTTATGTCGTATTCTTGGTAGTATCTGACATTTGTTTTTGAGTTATGCTGTTCACAAATAGACGGACGGACGGACAGATATAAACAGGAGACCTCATAAAAACGCTGTTTTTGTATTCAGGGAACCTGCATTTTTGGGTGAAACACAAAAATTTGTTACAATCACCTCGATTGAACTGCCCAAGCACCAAAAAGAGAAGCATTAGGTTAGATTAGACTAGATTGCTGCTGGGTCGTTTAAGCCCTGTAGGCAATCTTAATAATCTATTGTGAGACTACTCTAATATACCAGGTGGTTCAAGCTTGACGTATTTTAATGTGCATATATCCCTTCGTGCGTTAAAAGAGTTGCACAAATCAACGGGGCAATTCCAAGTAAACGCAGGTGAGTGAGTAACTGGCGCATTAGTGTTAGCGACGTTCGTTTTACTCCTGTTACTTAACGTCGAAGACGATGAGCGAGTCGCGCTCATTGAGAGGCAGTTACCAGGCTTGTCCCAGTCCGTGATGGTAGACAAGAACAGTGTAAACAGACCGAAAAGGTCTTACAATGTTTTCCAGTATTGGCCACTGTTGTTAGTCATGGATACCTCCTCGCTGTCTTCACTGCAATGTGCCCTTAACAATGAAACATTTCTTCACCCAGTGTCGTTGCTATTCCACTCTTCGCGAACGATTTGGACTCTCTCCTAATTTAACTATGTTTTTAGGGAATGATCCTGCCTCTATCGCCAAGCTTTTTCGCTATGTTAAATTCAGTGGTTTCCTTACAAAAATTTAAACTGTAGTTACTGGGTGTTAATGACTTTACTGCTTGTGTTTGCTGAATATTATTCCTAGTGTAGTTGATTTGTGAATTTTTGTGTATAATTTATGTATATTTATTTTTTCTACGGGGGCTATCCAGAAAGTAACCTCCGTTTGAAATAAACATGAAACCTGTGTAATACAAAAGCTTTATTATATACATCTGAAAACTACAGCTTTTCTCTATTTTTCTACATAGTCTCCAGACAGATTCACTCACTTGTCATGCCTTTTCAGAGTCTTTGAAATACCCTCCGCATAAACTTCTGCCGCCTGTGAACTAAGTCAAACTGTCACTGAGTTTTGAAGCTCTTCGTCATTGAGCTGAGCTGCAAGCCACTTTTTCATGTACGGGAAAAGATGGAAGTCGCTAGGGACCAAGTCTGTGCTGTACGGGGGAGGTCAGAAACGTCCTGTTTGAACTTGGCCAAAAATTCATTTGTATTGTTTGCTGCGTGAGGGTGAGCGTTTTCATGCAAAACACACCAGCAGATGTCAGAAGACCACGACACTTGTTTTGGATTGCTCTTGTTAGACTTTTCACACTTCACACTTGGCGGGACGCTCATGTTGTTAGGTTATAACTAGCAAACACGCGACAGTGCGATGCTCCACCTTACACAATTAGATGCGCACTGAAGCGCTGCGCACGCTGATGTCGAAATGGTGGCGCTATCCCGACTAGTTCTCGTGCTATGCATGAACGGAGATTACTTTCTGGATAGCCCCCGTACTTTTTTAATCTCAGTTGGTTAACCATGTAGTTGTTTTGTATGTATTGCTTATGTATTCGAGAGGGTGGTGCTCATGACCATAGTAGTTTTGCGCCACTCAAACAGCTACTACTACTACTACTACTACTACTACTACTACTACTACTACTACTACTACTACTACTACTACTTCTACTACATGTTTTCTACTTCAGTTACAGACACTTTATTTTTAAGGGAATAAAGCTACTTTTTAGATTGATAAATAATTAAAATGTCGTTGTTTGACCTAACAGTATGCACCCTATCTATCTTTTATTTATTTGTTTTGATTAAGCTGTTCTTATTTAACATTACGACTATACGTATCGTAGAATTAAATCAAAATACTAAAACGTCGTAACGAAAACCATGCAAACATGAGAAAGCTCAGTGTTTCATTGCCATTTGTTCGCTTCCTATGATTATTATTATTAGTAGTATTGCTTTTATTGTTGCTTGTTATTAATAATATTATTGTTTATTATCATCATCACTTTACGCATAGAGAATAGATCAAAACGTTAAAGCGCCTGGCTAGCGTACCAGTTTATAGCTTTAGTAATGCCAACAACGTTATAGATGATTTTTACTTTCTCTACTACGTATAGTAAGTAGGGGAAGTATTGCATTCCACCCAAAAATTCGATACCGAGATTTCACCGGAAATACATGTTTTGAGACTAACTGAATCCAAAAAAAGCATTTTTGGAAACATGTCCGTGTGTGTGTCTGTGTGTGTGTGTGTGTGTGTGTGTGTGTGTGTGTGTCTGTGTGTCTGTGAACAGCATAACTCAAAAACTAACAGTCGGATACGCACCAAACTTGGTATTTAGGTTCAGTATCTTCCAGAGATGCGACACGAAGGTTTTCAAGAAAATCCCCCCACCCCAGACTACCCTTTACATGGAAGATTTTTCGAAAATTTTAATTTTCTCAAAAATGGCTCTAACGATTTTGATGAAAATATCATATGTTTAAGATAATGTTATGAGAAATGAAATGTATATCTCCAATTTTCTGGGAATGTCTCCAAAAGTATTCTTCATTGTGAACGACTTTTGCATAACTGGTGAACCATAAGAGATAGACAAAATTTTACTACACAAAAAATGTAGATCGCGTTAAAATACACAACTTATGTCATATACATTTCTTTTGTTGAGTGAACCGTTTTCGGGATATTGCTTGTTATTCCCTTAAATTTTCCAATACTTATACTTTTTCTCAAATTCGTTATTCATTTTTACTTTCTCTACTACGTATAGTAAGTAGGGGAAGTATTGCATTCCACCCAAAAATTCGATACCGAGATTTCATCGGAAATACATGTTTTGAGACCTCCTGAATCCAAAAAAAGCATTTTTGGAAACATGTCCGTGTGTGTGTCTGTGTGTGTGTGTGTGTGTCTGTGTGTGTGTGTGTGTGTCTGTGTGTGTGTGTGTCTGTGAACAGCATAACTCAAAAACGAACAGTCGGATAAGTACCAAACTTGGTATTTAGGTTCAGTATCTTCCAGAGATGCGACACGAAGGTTTTCAAGAAAATCCCCCCACCCCAGACTACCCTTTACATGGAAGATTTTTCGAAAATTTTAATTTTCTCAAAAATGGCTCTAACGATTTTGATTAAAATATCATATGTTTAAGATAATGTCATGAGAAATGAAATGTATATCTCGAATTTTCTGGCAATGTCTCCAAAAGTATTCTTCATTGTGAACGACTTTTGCATAACTGGTAAACCATAAGAGATAGACAAAATTTTACTACACAAAAAATGTAGATCGCGTTAAAATACACAACTTATGTCATACACATTTCTTTTGTTGAGTGAACCGTTTTCGAGATATTGCTTGTTATTTCCTTAAATTTTCCAATACTTATACTTTTTCTCAAATTCGTTATTCATTTTTTTTATGTCCTGGACATGCAAAGAGAATGGAATGCGCCACATAGCAACCAGCGTTAAAATATTTGACTATCGCTTAAAAGCTACGATATTTCCCTTGCATCTACAAGAAAATTAGCAATAAGTTTGACATCTCAATATCTCGATTAACATGAAGCATATGGAGAATAGGCGTTTGTAAAAATAGATTGTACAAGAGTAGAGAAAGTCATGTGAGTGTAACACATCAGATTTTTTTAACTCTACTGACTACTGTTTTGTTTAACTCATCGCGATTTCAATATTATTCCCTCAAAAATAAAATCTTTGTAACTGAAGTGGAAAATATTTTAAGAACTCAGTCTGTTCACACTGTTCTTGTGTTCATGCAATGGAAACTGCTTCCCAATGAGCGCGATATGCTCATCGTCTCCAATAAGCTACAGTAGAACGAGGGTCGCTCACGTTAATGCGCCAATCACCCACTGACCTATGCTTATTTGCAATTGCCCCGTTGAGTTCTGCAACTCTTTCAACGCATAAGGGCTATCTACACACGTGAAATACCGCGCAGTCGGGGTACCTGATACATTTCATGTTTAAATTAATGCTTCTAATAAAACTTAAAATTTCTTTGGATGATTGTGAGGCAATCTGTCCCGGTTTAGGGAAAGCAGATCCTAAAAGCTTCATTCTTCGGCGAACAATCGCTTCGCAGTCGCAAAGTGTGCCTCGATGTTTCTTTTTTACTTTCTCTACTACGTACAGTAAGTAGGGGAAGTATTGTATTCCACCCAAAAATTAGATACCGAGATTTCACCGGAAATACATGTTTTGACACACCCTGAATCCAAAAAAAGCATTTTTGGAAACATGTCCGTGTCTGTCTGTGTGTCTGTGTGTGTGTCTGTGAACAGCATAACTCAGAAAGAACAGTCGGATAAACACCAAACTTGGTATTTAGGTTCAGTATCTTCCAACGATGCGACACGAAGGTTTTCAAGAAAATCCCCCCACCCCAGATTACCCTTTACATGGAAGATTTTTCGAAAAGTTTAATTTCTCAAAAATGGCTCTAACGATTTTGATTAAAATATCATATATTTAAGATATTTTCATGACAAATAAAATGTATATCTTGAATTTTCTGGGAATGTCTCCAAAAGTATTCTCCATTGTGAACGACTTTTGCATAACTGGTAAACCATAAGAGATAGACAAAATTGTACAACACAAAAAATGTAGATCGCGTTAAAATACACAATTTATGTCATATACATATTTTTTGTTGAGTGAACCATTTTCGAGATATTGCTTGTCATTCCCTTAAATTTTTCAATACTTTTTTTCTAAAATGGGAATTCGTTATTCATTTTTTTTTGTCTTGGATATGCAAAGAGTATTAATTTGTGGCAGAGGGAATGGTGCTGCACCTAGCAACCAGCTATTAAGAGATATGTATGTGCTTAAAGGCTACTGCATTTTCTATATTGCCCTTGTAAATATATATTCCTCCTTACATCTACCAGAAAATTAGCAATAAGATAGAGTCTGCTAATGTTTATCTCGATTAACATGAAGTAGATGGAGAATAAGCGTTTGTAAAAATAGTTTGTACAAGAGTAGAGAAAGTCATGTGAGTGTAACACATCAGATTTTTTATTTTTGAAATGTTATAGTCGCTTTAACATATTAGTCATACCGCGAGTTTAAAACTTTTAAAATACATTTTAACAATGAAAATTGAGGCTATTTAACATACTGGCAGTTTTGAACCATTACAATGAACTAGTATGCAAATGTGACACTATAACTAATCAAACTGACAGAACATTATATACTTTTATATTAATTTATGCTTTTGAAAAATTCAACTATCTTAGTCGAGTGCTGTTTGTAAATCATTAGGTATCTGGAAGTATTGTCTCCATTGATCGTATTGTGAACATTCCACGATTATGTGTTTCGTCGTTACAGTATGTTACACTGGTGGCAGATGCTTTGAAAGAAGATAACTGTGCGTGATCTTTGTATGGCCATTCTCAGTCGGATATTAAAATCTGATCTTGTCTGGAAAGAGAATTACTGGGAAGATGTGTCGAAAAACTGAATAGCTGATTATCATGTGCTGTTAAACACCCACAAAGCCATTATTGGAGCAAAATTGAATTATGGTGCTATTGTTTACAATTCTGCAAGACCTTCTTCTCTCCAAATGTTGAATTCAGTAAAAACCACAGCACTTCGAATAACACTTGGAGCTTTTTGTACCAGTCCAACAGCAAGTATACAAATAGAAACAAATGAACCACCACTTGAAGCTAGAAGAAAACAATTGACTTTAACATATGCCCTCAAGATAGCGACGATGTGCGATTCTCGAATGAAAAGTATCCGGACACCTGGCTGAAAATAACGTACAAGTTCGTGGCGCCCCCCATCGGTAGTGCTGGAAGTCAATATGGTGTTGGCCCACCCTTAGCCTTGATGACAGCGTTTACTCTCGCAGGCATACTTTCAATCAGGTGCTGAAAGGTTTCTTGGGGAATGGCAGCCCATTCTTCACGGAGTGCGGAACTGAGGAGAGGTATCGATGTAGGTCGGTGAGGCCTGGCACGAAGTCGGCGTTCCAAAACATCCCAAAGGTGTTCTATAGGATTCAAGTCAGGACTCTGTGCAGGCAGTCCATTACAAGGATGTTATTGTCGTGTAACCATCCGCCACAGCGCGTGAACACGTGCTCATCGTGTTGAAAGATGCAATCGCCATCCCCGAATTGCTCTTCAACAGTGGGAAGCATGAAGGTGCTTAAAATATCAATGTAGGTGTGCACTGTGATCGTGCCACGCAAAACAACAAGGGGTGCAAGCCCCCTCCAGGAAAAACCCGACCACACCATAACACCACCACCTCCGAATTTCACTGTTGGCACTACACACGCTGGCAGATGACGTTCACCGGGCATTCGCCATACCCACACCCTGCCATCGGATCGCCACATTATGTACCGTGATTCATCACTCCACACAACGTTTTTCAATTGTGTAATGTTGACGCTCCTTGCACCAAGCGAGGCGTTGTTTGGCATTTTCCTGTGTGATGTGTGGCTTATGAGCATCCGTTCGACCATGGAATCCAAGGTTTCTCACCTCAACCTAACTGCCATAGTACTTGGAGTGGATCCTGATGCAGTTTGGAATTCCTGTGTGATGGCCTGGATAGATGTCTGCCTATTACTCTTTACGATCCTCTTCAAATATCGGCGGTCTCTGTCAGTCAACAGACTAGGTCGGCCTGTACGCTTTTGTGCTGTATATGTCCCTTCACGTTTCCACTTCACTATCACATCAGAAACAGTGGACATAGGGATGTTTAGGAGTGTGGAAATCTCGCGTAGACTTCTGACACAAGTGACACCCAATCACCTGACCACGCTCAAAGTCCATGAGTTCCACGGAGCGTCGCATTCTGCTGTTTCACGATGTCCAATGACTACTGAGGTCGCGGATAATGAGTACCAGGCACTAGGTGACAGCACAATGCACCTAAGATGAAAAACGTATGTTTGTGGGGTGTCCGGATACTTTTGATCACATAGTGCATATATTTCATAACAAATCTACAGAAACCTCAAAAGATCATTAATAATATCCTTATATCTGAGAGTCTCCAAATATCTCCAAGAACTCAACATTAGACTTCTCCTATTCCGTCCTGGACAATCATTTCACCTAAAATAAATTTATAACTGAACATCATCTTGAAAGAACACACTCATTCCTCAGTTTGACGCCAACTATTTAATTACCTGACAGATATGGAAAACATACAGCAATCTACACTGACAGATCAAAGTGTAATGGTAGAAATACTTGTGCTGTTGTTTATCCAGATCACACTATGTTATTCAGACTTCCTGATCTTTATACTATCTTCTCAAGTGAACTGTTTGCAATTAAACAACCTGTGATTTATGCTTTTAATACTCGATACTCATAGTTATTTGTTATATACTAGATTCTAAACTGCACTACTTGCAATAAACAATATGTCATCAACCCATACTCTTACACAGGAAATTCAGTCACTACTTCATAGAGCCAATAAACAAGGAAAGCAAGCGACATTTATTCACACTCATCTTGCCCATTTTGCAGAGATGTTCCGTGAGAGAACAATATACTGTGAGGAGGCAGTTCACCATCTTCCTGTTTCTAGAATGTGAGGATCTCTTTTGATCATTTAGCTGAGATTGGCCCACCTTTTACATTCCCAAACGTTTATCTTTTCATTTAGATAGCAATCTGGTACCCCACAAAATAGTTCAGCGCTATTGAATGGAATGTTAGCTCTCTCCTTGGCTAGGCTATCACCAATTTCTTTGTCTTCACATCCTGTCACTCGCATTAAGTTCCTGTTTGCCGATTTGCCAGCTGGTTTAGTGTTTGTAGGAAGTACCAGACATGCTTTGACTCAACGCTGTAGGCACCAAGAGTCTTTTCGTCAGCCTGGCTGTCTGAAAAAATTATAGATTCTGGCACCTTGAAAGCCTTTATTGAGTTTACATGGGCACAGGTTTCTACTGGATGAATTTCTGCTTGAAATATGGTGGGATTGTTGCCAAGGGCTTGTGATAAGGCAAACTTGGGCCAATCTACTCCCAAACAGTTTTCTCGTCCACTTTTGAGCCAGATGAGTGACCCTTTTTCAAATTTGGGCCTTTCTTTGTTCCCTTGATAACGTTTAGTTAGAATTACCTTAAAGGGATATCTCTGACCCGACCATCTCTGATCTTCGCTAAAATTGATAAGATTGTAGAGAATACCAAGTAAATTACATATGTGAAAGAGTATACTTCAGTAGTAGACCATGCTAATATAGCAGGGTTGCAAACATGATGAAAATATTAAAATGTATGCTCACAAAACCCACACGAAACGTGAACAACTCTGCTTCTAATTATGCTATAACTGTAATCTTGGGCTTGTTTTGAAGCTCAAGGAACTGATATGTCATTAAAAAGGGTTTAATTCTAAAATATATAATTTTTAAGTGCAAGGCCGAGGGTCATGAACTTTGACCTTGAATATCAAAGAAAGCGTAGGTTCAATATTTTTGGAAATAAAGTATGTTATACAGCTAAATATAATCTTTCTTTGGTGTTGGTTTAATCTTGGGAAGGCTTTGGGAACATGAGAAAAAAATGTGAGATGCGTGGAGATTAATGTAATGCACAAATATTTGTAAGTACATAATATAATGGTGGTATATAATGGCTACCAGTACATAAACGTTTCAGAAAAGCAACAAATCATAGCTTCTCCTTAATAATGCTGCTTCCGCATTTTGAATTTCTTAGTATTTAATGTATACGAGGGCGGATTGATAAGTCAATGATTTTGACGAGAGATAGCGTTCTAATCACAGATTTCTTGTTTACACCCAAGTCTTATATCTATTCTGGGTATATCGTAGAAATTCGTCGTCATTTGTTTCTTAGAACATTGTTGAGAGTGTGTAAAATAAGCAGATGTGTGTTGCTTCGTAGAAAATGGAGAAAACTAAATTTTGTGTTGATAAAGCGTGTAAGAGGTGAAGGAAACGGAAGAAAAGCTGAACAAATATTATGCTCAATCACATGGCATGGTTCACAGAACTTCGACGTGGCGTTCGAGCACAAAAGATGCCGTGAGCACAGGACGGCCGGTTGAGGTCACAACAGAAGAAATGGTGAACAAAGTTCACCTTAATGTGTTGGAAGACCGCCAAGTGAAAGTCCGTGAGATAGTCAAGACGGTAAACATCTCAGTGAACGGGTGTATAACATTTTGCACGAATTTTTGGGTACGAGAAAGCTGTCAGCAAGATGGGTGCCGCGACTGCTCACAGTTGAGAACAAGCAGAATCATGTGATCATTTCGCAGGGATGTTTGAACATGTTCCAGCGCAACCCAAATGAGTTTTTGTGACGTTATATCACGGTTGATGAAACTTGGATCCATTACTATAAACCTGAAACCAAACAACAATCAAAGCAGTGAATTTCCTTCAGCGAACCTACTCCAAAGAAAGCGAAAACCATTCCGTCGGCAGGAAAAATCAGGCAGCTGTATTTTGGGATTCAAAAGGGGTGATAGACATCCGCTACCTAGAAAAGGGTAAAACGATCACAGGTTCATATTATGCCGCAATGCTGGATCAGTTTCATAAGGTGTTCTTAAAGAAACGACCCCATTTGGTGAAGAAAAAGGTGCTCTTTCACCAGAATAATGCACCTACACACAAGTCAACCATTGCCATTGCAAAATTTCTGCTACTTCATCCACCATATTCTCCAGTCCTGGCTCCGAGCGACATCTTCCTCTTTGCAAGCCTGGAAAATTGGCTCGCTGAGAAGAAAGTCACGTCCAGTGAACACATAATTGCAGAAACAACCTCATATTTTGCAGAATTCGAAAAATGGTATATTTTGGAAGGGTTGAAAAATTTGAAGAAACGTTGGACAACGTGTGTTGAATTGAAAGGAGACAAAGATAAGAAATAAAATTAATTTTTTTGGAAAAAAAATTGTTATTTTCTCTAAAAAGCCACAGACATCAATCCGCCCTTGTATGTCCGTCCAGTTGCAGTATGAGGAACAACCTGAACACTTGCACTGAGGTAAAAGGGGGATGAAAGTAGGGTGTCGGTATCATCTTGCTTAACATAATGCTCATTTGAGCCTGTTGCTGCTTGACGAAACTTCTAGATGTAACGAAGGTTATCGCATCTGACTTCTCAATTCACGACTTCAGCCTTTGGCAACGTTTCCATCTTATTTACATTGCACAGAACTAAACATTATTGATAAGGGTATAGGACAGTCGTAAAACTGTCAGAGGCTGAGAAAAGGTGAAGTCAACTGAACTTGTTTGTTAAAATTTGCTGCACTCGTCATTTTATTTCTTCATCTGGAGAGGAGGTTATCGCGCGTGATGACGATGTCATTTCTTGAGTTTTAAAAGTGAATGAATTAAAGAATTGGAAAAATAACTTTATTATATTCACGTTTGCAAAGTTGCATCATCCTCAGTCTAAAGTACAGCTACATAAAAAACCTTAACGTTGGTACACGAGAACGGAAACGAGAACGGGACGCAAAACAGCACGTTCCTCTAAAATACACTTAATGGGTAATTTCCAAAAATTCTGATGTGTTACATTCACGTGAACTTCTCCACCCTTTGTCGCTTATTAGTGGATATACAAACCTATTATTACTAAAGCTTATTTTTACTTTCTCTACTACGTATGGCAAGTGGATACCGATATTTCACCGGAAATATATGTTTTGAGACCCCCTGAATCCAAAAAAATGCATTTTTGGAAACATGTCTGTGTGTGTCTGCGAACAGCATAACTCAGAAACGACCATTCGGATAAACACCAAACTTGGTATTTAGGTTCAGTATCTTCCAGAGATGCGACACAAAGGTTTTCAAGAAAATCCCCCCACCCCAGATTACCCTTTACATGGAACATCTTTCGAAAATACTAATTTTCTCAAAAATGGCTCTAACGATTTTGATTAAAATATCATATGTTTAAGATATTTTCATGACAAATTAAATGTATATCTTGAATTTTCTGGGAATGTCTCCAAAAGTATTCTTCATTATGAACGACTTTTGATAACTGGTAAACCATCAGAGATACACAAAATGTTACTACACAAAAATGTATATCGCGTTAAAATATACAATTTATGTCATATACATTTTTTTTGTTGAGTGAACCATTTTCGAGATATTGCTTGTTATACCCTTAAATGTTTCAATACTTATTTTCTCAAATGGGATTTCGTTATTCATTTTTTTGTCTTGGATATGCAAAGAGTATTAATCTGTGGCAAAGAGAATGGTGCTGCACCTAGTAACCAGCTATTAAGAGATATGTATGTGCTTAAAGGCTACTGTATTTCTATATTGCCCTTGCAAATACAAAACAAGGGGAACATAGTAGGCCTTAAGGGATAGTCAAATATTTTTAGAACTGGTCGCTGTGTGTAAAATGTAATTCTCTTTGCATGCCAAAAGATCGTTTCTGCAAATGTTTATTTCGATTAATATGAAATAGATGGAGAATAAGAGTTTGTAAAAATAGTTTTACAAGAGTAGAGAAATTCATGTGAGTGTATCGCATCAGATTTTTTTTCTATTTACTTAATTTTAATCCAAATAAACCTTTACAGAAATAGCTACATTACACATTTCGTTATAAATACAAAGACAGTGATAGTCAAATGTTTTAAGAACTAGACGTTATACGCTGGCCTTAAAATTCCATACTGTTTCCATGCAATCGCGAAAAACAAAAGGACTTAAAAATGGCAAATTATTGAACTATTTGCAGCATTAATAACGTATATCTCGGAAATGGCCGATGTCACAAAAAATATTTGAAATAAACTGTGTGTTTTTAAGAGACCTGGATTTCTTGTGAAGTGCGTTTTCGTCTATCGCTTCACGTTTACTAGCTGTACAAGATTATAGAAAATTCCTTCCGAATTAAGAGGACTTCCCAGGAAATACAAGATACACATTTTATTTGTCACGTAAATATCATTAGTATATGGTATTTTAATCAAAATCATTACACCCATTATTTTTTTTTAGAAAATCAAACATTTCGAAAAATGTTCCATGTAAAGTGTAGCTTTGGATGGGGTGATTGAAAATGTTTGTGTGGAATCTTTAGAAAGTGCTGATCCTAAATACCAAGTTTGTATTTATCCAACTTTACATTTTTGAGTTGTGCTGCTCACAGACACACACACGGACCTTTTTATAAAAATCTTATGTGATACGCTCACATGACTTTCTCTATCTTTTGTACAAACTATTTTTACAAACGCTTATCCTCCATCTACTTCATGTTAATCTGGATAAACATTTGCAGAATCTTATTGCTAATTTTCTTGTAAGTGCAAGGGGAATATGGTAGGCTTTAAGCGATAGTCAAATATTTTAAGAGCTATGTGGCGCATTCCATTCTCTTTGTATTCCAATTGTTGTGTAATAAATTAACTACAAATTCCGAAATATATAGCAAACAAAATGATAACCGTTAATGTAGCAACAATGTTTGTTATAGTATATAGTTGTTTCTGTAAATTCATACTACAGGAGTTTAAATGTCCACTCAAGAGTATCTTCTTTCAAAAATAGAACAATGAAACAAAAAGATGTTCAACTGTTTGTTCCTCATGACAATACATAATTTCCCATTCTGCTTCAGTAATTTAAATCTTTCAAAACAGAATCCAAAACCTCCGTGTCCTGATATAAATTGTGTAGATATAAAATTTAGCGTGAATTTTCGAACGTTTAATCACGCAAAATGTAGAAAAAACATTACTTTTATTACTTTATTATAAATGGAATCTAAAAAGAAGTTTCTGTATCAGTGTCAACACTTTGATTACTACGGTGGTTTATAATCGTAAAATGTATTGCTTCTACATTCTTGCACATACATACGTACTGCATATACACCAGTACATACCAACTTGCCTTCTTCCTATTGGCTAAGGTATTCGAGGCCCAAGTGCGCCTCTCTTAGGATGTGCAAATGGGAACAGCCGTGAGTAAATGACAAAAATCATTACATTCATGCAAATCGAGGACGGAAGCATTCAGTTGTTCAGTGTTAATAAATATATTCAACTTATAATTATGGTGTGTTTTGAAATTTCAACTTCGAGGTTTGATCCCGGAAATCTCGTATCGCTGTCACCCTTTCATTACTCTTTGTCATGTAGGGGTTAAAGACTAAATATCCATGCTAAATCCAAAAGAGCGGAAGCACTCACCTTTACGCGTGTTTTTCGGATTCGGAAGTTGTAGAAATTGTCGCGGTAATCGGCTCGTGTTATCTTATTTGCTGGGCGCCTGTTATTGTTTTATTATTTTAAAATTTGGGTTCTTTGTGTTCCGGCTAGCTATTATTACTCAGTCGAGCAAGTATCTCTAAGCAGGGCGTGTAAACGGAAAGGAATTGTTGCTAAAGGATAACACTGATAAAATAATTTGTTTCTACACTTTTATTGCCGTCATACTTAATTAATAATTCACATATTTAATCTTTATACATGCCTGACAGAAACTGTGATATTTCCAAATGTAACTACATGCATTTAACACACGTTGTACTTCTTGCCCCTTTCTCGCCACTATTCACTGGCTCGGGTCTAATGTGTTCATATACCTGCGTCTGACCTTACAAGTTTTCTTTCATACAGCAAATACTGTACTCTCAACTATTTGTTCACTGTTACAAAGTGGATATACCTTCTTAGTTATTGACATAAAATGTATATACTCAGCTTTTTACCCTGGTTCATTTTGTAATTATTGAACATATTTAACAAAATATTCATCCTCTACACAATCATATTTACATCTCTTAATTCTAAGACATAATTTCACATTATCTGTGTGCTACATAAATTTTTGGCTTTATTTATTCTTACTCTTTTTATTGTTTTGCACTTTACATTCACAATACCCTTTGAATTATATCTACATACCTTTACTGTAACACTGTTAAAATAATTTGTTTGTACACTTTTATTGCTGTCACACCTAATTAGTAATTCTCATTTTTAATCTTTATACACACCTGACTGAAACTGTGATATTTCCAAATGTAACTACAGTTGTCTTTAATTGCCGCGCACTAATTACTTCGCGTATTTCACATTTTTATAACTAACTTTGTGACGTGTACATCGGAGAGATTCTTCTAAACTGTATGACATGCACCTCACGAGAAATTCTTCAAGACTGCGCGACGTTTACCTCGCGAATGACTTTTCAAGACTGTGCGAAACTTGCTTATGGCTCCAGAATATACACTCCCTCACCTCGAAATGCCTAAACATTATAATAGAACTGCTATTGGTTACCAAATCGCGCCATCATTAGCGTCTGTTTTGTCAGCCAATCACTACTACTAACATATATGCTCTAGGGAAGATATTACCTCCATTTCTAAAGAAAGGCACGCTACCCTGACGTCATTTGTTTGTCTCCTCTAACACCCCTTCGTTTTATTGTTACCCATTTCCATTGTCAGTTTCAGTGAGGCCGTGTAAACTTATTTCCTAACAATACTTATGGCTAACAAACATCTAAAATCCTGTACATACAATAATATTAATTTACACTACAATCACTCTGGCATTCACAGTGTTGTGATATAAAATCTTGCCTCATAACTTCACCTTTCTTTAAGCAATCTTAGAGTGTAGAATTGCTGAAATCGTGCAACTCTGAATCTTGATTAAAATTTATCTGTTAAAATTCATATACCATGGAATGAGTTAGCGGCCCACGCATATTTTGTTACTAAACAGCATTAATTGTGTATTCATACCGTCTCCCCACGATGTATAAACCTCGTGCACCTATAAATAATCGTACATGAATAATCATATAAATGCAATGCAGTGCTGACTGACCTGTCATCTGTGGCCTGTGACCTATATTTGAACCGATAAGCAACGCGCTGTAATAAACAAACATGTACTTGCTATTCCGTGCGAGGATGACTTAAGTTGTAAACGAATTGAGGTAAGTACAGTGCCTTATTTCTGACTCCTGGCCGGCTGCTTCGCGGCTCGCTGCTGAGGACTTGAAAATGATGTCCTTGTGCTGCCACGCATCTCCCACACCTTTTAAGAAAATTTCCATTAACATGCATTAATTCTTCTTCTGAAATTGTAGTCCTTTCTCTTCTGATATTGTCTTTCTTCTAATGTATGCGGGTTGTTCCGATGCACTTTATTTTTTATGTTCCCTTATAAATAAAAGTCGTATACTGTAAGGTCTGGGGAGTGCGGTGGACATAGTCCTTTACTGATGACCCTATATTCAAAAATTCCCGCAGTTAATTTTAATGAGTGATCAGCTGTAGCAGAGTTTTGTTGAAAATACGCCTGTGTGCATTCAATGTCATACAAGTACTCCAGGAATGGTTTGATTATTGTGTCCCTGTACCTCTGGCCATTAACTGTATCCTCAAAAATATAGGCCCTATATTTCGGTATGCATTCACAGCACAACAAACACCGATTTTCTGGTCATGCAATGGCGCTTCGCGTACAATATCGGATTTTTCTGCACAGCTGTATTTGTTGTTTTGTGTCGATATGTGACCATTTAAAGAAAACTATGCTTCGTCTGTGAAAAAATTCTGATGTGTTACACTCACATGACTTTCACTACTCTTGTAAAAACTATTTTTACAAACGCTTATGCTCCATATGCTTCATGTTAATCGAGATATCGAGATGTTAATTTTATTCCTAATTTTCTTGTAGATGCAAGGAGAATATGCTAGGCTTTAAGCGATAGTCAAATGTTTTAAGAGCTGGTTGCTATGTGGCGCATTCCATTCTCTTTGCATTACCAGGATAAAAAATCTGATGTGTTGCACTCACATGACTTTCCCTACTCTTGTACAAACTATTTTTACAATCGCTTATTCTCCATATGCTTCATGTTAATCGAGATATCGAGATGTGAATCTTATTCCTAATTTTCTTGTAGATGCAAGGGGAATATGGTAGGTTATAAGCGACAGTCAAATCTTTTAAGCGCTGGTTGCTATGTGGCGCATTCCATTCTCTTTGCATGTCCAGGACATAAAAATATCTGATGTGTTACACTCACATGACTTTCTCTACTCTTGTAAAAAGTATTTTTACAAACGCTTATTCTCCATCTAGTTCATGTTAATCGAGATAAACATTTGCAAACTCTATGTTATTGCTAATTTTCTTGTAGATGTAGCGGAAAATATATTTACAAGGGCAATATAGAAAAACAGTAGCCTTAAGCACATACATATCTCTTAATAGCTGGTTGCTAGGTGCAGCACCATTCCCTTTGCCACAGATTATAACTCTTTGCATATCCAAGACAAAAAAATCTGATGTGTTACACTCACATGACTTTCTCTACTCTTGTACAATCTATTTTTACAAACGCCTATTCTCCATATGCTTTATGTTAATCGAGATATCGAGATGTTAATCTTATTGCTAATTTTCTTGTAGATGCAAGGGGAATATGGTAGGTTTTAAGCGATAGTCAAATATTTTAAGCGCTGGTTGCTATGTGGCGCATTCCATTCTCTTTTCATGTCCGGGACATAAAAAAAATGAATAACGAATTTGAGAAAAAGTATAAGTATTGAAAAAGTTAAGGGAATAACAAGCAATATCTCGAAAACGGTTCACTCAACAAAAAATATGTATATGACATAAATTGTGCATTTTAACGCGATCTACATTTTTTGTGCAGTAACATTTTGTCTATCTCTTATGGTTTACCAGTTATGCAAAAGTCGTTCAGAATGAAGAACACTTTTGGAGACATTCCCAAACAATTTGAGATATACATTTCATTTGTCATAAATATACCTTAAACATATGATATTTTAATCAAAATCGTTAGAGCCATTTTTGAGAAAATTAAAGTTTTCAAAAATGTTGCATGTAAAGGGTAGTCTGGGGTGGGGGGATTTTCTTGAAAACCTTCGTGTCGCATCTCTGGAAGATACTGAACCTAAATACCAAGTTTGATGTTTATCCGACTGTTTTTTTTTTTTGAGTTATGCTGTTCACAGACACACACACAGACACACACACACACAGACACACACACACGGACATGTTTCCAAAAATGCTTTTTTTGGATTCAGGAGGTCTCAAAACATGTATTTCCGGTGAAATCTCGGTATCGAATTTTTGGGTGGAATGCAATACTTCCCCTACTTACTATACGTAGTAGAGAAAGTAAAAATGAATAACTAATTCCCATTTGAGAAAATAAGTATTGAAAAATATAAGGGAATAACAAGCAATATCTCGAAAATGGCTCACTCAACAAAAAAAAATGTATATGACATAAATTGTGTATGTTAACGCGATCTACATTTTTTATGTAGTAAAATTTTGTCTATCTCTTATGGTTTACCAGTTATGCAAAAGTCGTTCACAATAAAGAATACTTTTGGAGACATTCCCAGAAAATTCAAGATATACATTTTATTTGTCATAAAAATATCTTAAACATATGATATTTTAATCAAAATCGTTTGAGCCATTTTTGAGAAAATTAAAATTTTCGAAAAATCTTCCATGTAAAGGGTACTCTGGGGTGGGGGGATTTTCTTGAAAACCTTCGTGTCGCATCTCTGGAAGATACTGAACCTAAATACCAGGTTTGGTGTTTATCCGATTGTTTGTTTCTGAGTTATGCTGTTCACAGACACACACACACACACACACACACACACACACACACACACACACACAGGCACACACGGACATGTTTCCAAAAGTACTTTTTTTGGATTCAGGGGATCTCAAAACATGTGTTTCTGGTGAAATCTCGGTATCGAATTTTTGGGTGAAATGCAATACTTCCCTTGCTTACTATACGTAGTAGAGAAAGTAAACAATTAACGTTGGGTCCATAGAGCCATCATTAACTTTACCCGACACCCAGTTGCAGAAATTTACGCTACTCACAGTATCACGTGGTTACAGTTTCTGAGCTACAGATATCTTATAAGATTTTAATTTTAAAAGTTTAGTGGTTTTCCAAGCTGAGAATTGTGAAACACCCGTTTCGTGTGATAACCTACTCAAAGATTTTTTTGCGCTATGTTCTGACCTTTGTCCTAACTCATCGAGTTTTTCCTATGTAAGAACACGCCGAGTTACTTTGGGTTTCTTATCAAGAAAAGAACCCGTTTCTCTAAATCGGTTTACAAGATTACGAACTGTCTCTCTGTGAGGCGCACGTATTCCGGGGGAATCTGTCTATAAATAGCCGTGTCACTTTCTACAAGACTCTATTCGCACGTAGGAATCATATATAATATACGGTGTTCTAAAGCAAACGCACTTCTTGGCATTATAAGAGGACTATCACACTTTAAGTATAAAGAATAAAACAGATACTCGCGCTAGCAATGGTCGCACATGCATTGACGCGCGGTGGAGGAAAAACAGCGGGAGCCAGAACCGGTTAGAAGCACTGTGCGCACGCAGCTACAACGCCAAGCTGCTGGCCAGGAGTCGAAAATAAGGTACTGTAGTTCCCGATAAGCGATATCAATGCCGCGCACATTCGGTGAATGATGTCATCTAGACTTGGTAACAGTTAATGCGATAACTAGTTGCTTTGGTAACCATTATTGGGTAACTGTTACTTTGTATTCGTTACTTTGGTAACCGTTATTGGATAAGTGTTACTTTGTATTGGTTACTTTGGTAACCATTATTGGGTAACTGTTACTTTGTATTCGTTATTTTGGTAACCGTTATTGGGTAACTGTTACTTTGTATTCATTACTTTGGTAACCGTTATTGGATAAGTGTTACTTTGTATTCGTTACTTTGGTAACCGTTATTGGATAAGTGGTATTTTGTATTGGTTATTTTGGTAACCATTATTGGGTCACTGTTACTTTGTATTCGTTACTTTGGTAACTATTATTGGGTAACTGTTACTTTGTATTCGTTACTTTGGTAACCGTTATTGGATAAGTGTTACTTTGTATTCGTTACTTTGGTAACCATTATTGGGTAACTGTTACTTTGTATTCGTTATTTTGGTAAGCGTTATTGGGCAACTGTTACTTTGTATTCATTACTTTGGTAACCGTTATTGGGTAACTGTTACTTTGCATTCGTTACTTTGGTAACCCTTATTGGGTAACTGTTAATTTGGTCACCATTATTGAGTAACTGTTACTTTGTAATCGTTACTTTGGTAAGCGTTATTGCTACTTTGGTAACCATTATTGGGTAATTAGTTACTTTGTATTCGTTACCTTGGTAACCATTATTGGGTAACTGTTACTTTGTAATCGTTACTTTAGTAACCATTATTGGATAACTGTTACTTTGTATTCGTTACTTTGGTAACCATCATTGGGTAACTGTTACTTTGTAATCGTTACTTTGGTAACCGTTATTGGTAACTAGCTACTTTTGTAACCATTATTGGGTAATTAGTTACTTTGTATTCGTTACCTTGGTAACCATTATTGGGTAACTGTTACTTTGTAATCGTTACTTTGGTAACCGTTATTGGTAACTAGCTACTTTGGTAACCACTATTGGGTAATTAGTTACTTTGTATTCGTTACCTTGGTAACCACTACATTGTAACCGTTACGTTATTTTCTGCCCATTCCTAGCTTCTCGCTTTAAAAGTTTGTCCTCGTCTCACAACCTTTATGTACGCTCGGAAAATCGTAACATACTTTCAATACCACTTTATCGAACATCTCTATACTCATCATGCTAGACTCTGGAAGTCACTTCCACAAGATGTCAGGGGCTGTCATACTTTATATGCTTTTCGTCACAGGTTGCAGATTTTGGTTAAAAATAATTGTTAACTTGGAAGAAATATGATTTTCATTGTGTATATATGTCATATTTTAAAGATATTCATTACTATTAACTTAGTTTCTTTATATTTTGTATTAACTTAGCCTTACTGTTCCTTTAATACAGGGTGATTTATGAAGAACTGGCACATTTATTTCTTTAATTGTTTTAAAACGAGTTATTCTAGCGACAACTTATTATACCTGAAATGCAGAGAATTCTGGAAGATTATTTACTTCTATAGCAAATGTTGAAAATGTTCTCCATCCTGCATAAGACACAACTCAACACGTCGTTCCGTGTTACTGGCTACTCGGAGGACTTTTGTCAATAGCTTGAATCTCCTGTGTAATGTTGTGCTTCAGATCGCCCAATGTCTGGGGACGTGTGGCATAAACCCTGTCTTTTAAGTAACCCCATAGAAATAAGTCCGGCGATGTCATTTCCGGAGATCTCGGTGGCAGCAGGTTCTTGGAAATTATCCGGTCGTCAAAGAAACTTGCAATTAGTGTCATGGATTCATTTTATGTATGGCATGTAGCGCCGTCCTGCTGAAAATATCCTTGACTCAGCTCTACATCGAGTAGTTGCTCAGCAAACTCAATGAAAATCCGTCGGTACTCTGCAGTGTTCACACTGTTTTGAAAAAATTGGTCCCACTATTCTCTGTGTAGATATTACGCACCAAACTCCGATTTTAACCGGGTGCATAGGTGCTTCATGAATAACATGTGGATTTTCGCTGGCCCAATTGCGTGAATTATTTGAGTTCACATAGCCGAATAAATGGAACCGTGCTTCATCTGTGAACCATATGATGGACGATATGGTAGGATTCTGCACAATGAATGCCTGAAACCAACGACAATAATTCAGTCGTCTATCCTTATCTGGTTCCTGTAACTGGTGGTCAACCGTAATCCTATACGGCTTTAGGCCTGTACTTTTCACAGCTCTCTGACACATTGAGTAGCTGTACCCTGTCTCTTGCGACAAACGTCTTAATAATTTTTGGGTGACTGATCCAGTCGTGCTCTTACGTCAACAACAACCGTGGGAAGCCTAGATGAACGAGTTTTGCCTTTTTCATTCACCAGAGATCCAGTTGTTTCCAATTTGTTTACCAGTCCCAGTATTGTGCTTCTTTGGGGAGGATTCCGAACTGCAAATTCTCTTTGGTATGCCCTTCGAGTAGCTGTAATTGAATTCGTAATCCAGTATTGCTTTACAAGGAAGAGTCGTTCATTTAATGTGTACTCCATTTTCACGTGAACATCTGCGCATATAATGACAGGCAATCGAAACTCCAGAACATTCCGCTTAATTTGGTGCTAAAATTGGGGCAGTGAGTGAATTTCAAACAGAGTAATTAAAGAAAGAAGTGTGTCATAATCACTCTGTATTTGTGTTCCTTTAGATTTTATCTGTGTACCATCAATGTGATCGGAATATTGTATTCAGGATTGTACTATGTGGTTGAGCGGAAGAGGTCTTATGGCCTTAGCTCTCCCACAGTAAATAAATAAATAAAATAACATGCGTTCCTAATAAGGCTAGAGCATAAGATGCAGACAAAAATGTACTACAAAAATGTAGATCTCTTTAAAACACCCATATAACTTTTTCGTGGTGATTATAGAAAGCCATGCAAATATTTTTCTTTTGTATTATTCGTATACGCAAACCGGTTACCATGAGAAACATTATGGATAGTTCCGCCCACAACAACCTAAGTAAGAGATATAGGTTTGTGTACTGTTATATCTCTGTACAGTGCTTTTATTTCACACAATGGCCGCCGCACGCCTACTCGCACGCCGGTTACCGCAGCTTGGACTCCCGCCAAAACAGCAACTACCTCATTCCTCATAGTTACAATTACAACGATAATAAGCAAGCACCTTTTCATAAGATATTTGGAAATGTTATTCTTCTCTATCTACATATTTCTGGCAATTTCTTGGATCTTTTCATTCAACTCGAGAAATAGAGATTGAGATTCAACGTTAGTCAGCTGTTCAAAAAAGCCGTGAGTAATTTATTCCGTATCTGCATTTACTGTTTGTTTAATAAAAACGGATGTGTTGCACTCATATGACTTTCTCTACTCTTATACAAACTATTTTTACAAACCCTTATTCTCCATCTACTTCATGTTAATCGAGATAAACATTTGCAGAAATTATTAAGTATTGGAAAATTCAAACAAATAACAAGGAATACCTCGGAAATTCTTTACTCCACAAAAAGAAATGTATGTGGCATAAAGTGTGTGTTTTAACGAGATCTACATTTTTTATGCAGTAAAACTTTGTTTATATCTTACGTTTACCAGCTATGCAAAAGTCATTTAGAATGAAAAGAACTTTTGGCGACATTCCCAGAATATTCAAGATATACATTTTATTTGCCACGAAAATATCTGAAACATGTGGTATTTTAATCAAAATAGTTAGAACCATTTTTGAGAAAACCAATTTTTTTTAAAAATGTTCCATGTAAAGTGTAGACTGGGGTGGGGGGATTTTCTTGAAAATCTTCTTGTCGCATCCTTGGAAGATGTTTGGTATTTATCTGACTTTTCGTTTTTGATTATGCTGTTCACAGACACACAGACAAACACATACACGCACATGTTTACAAAAATGCTTTATTTGGATTCAGGGCACCTCAAAACATTTATTACCGGTGAAATCTTGGTATCGAATTTTTGGGCGGAATGCAATACTTACCCTGTTTACTATACGTAGTAGAGAATGTAATAAAAGTCTTATTGTTCTGTATGCATTTAGTGCACATCCGTTTTCGTGTAATGTAAGCGATTCTTAGGTGTTAAATCGGGTTTCTCTATGCTCCAATATCTGTTACTTTGCGACGAACCTTGCTTCGTCAGAGAAGAATACTAAGCATGGGCCAATTACTCTGTCATTTCGCAAAATCTAAACACAGACATTTACCCCACTCTGATGATCACGAGAAAAATAACGTGTATGCAATGAACCCCATAAATTGTAAGAACTGAAAGAAAACACTAGCGAGAAGTGCGCTCAATTGTTATTGAACTCTGAGTGTGAATGAAAATTTTCTGAGAGGATGCCAGAAATGTATGGATAGAGAAGAACATTTTCAACATCTCTTATGTTAAGGTATGTGCTTATTATCATTGTAATTGTAACTATTGAAGAAAGTGTTTTGTTTACGTAATTTATTTACGTAATTTATTAGCCTCACGCTTGGGAAGCCATCTTGAAGATAGATTTGTTTACGTATGAGTTACTGTTGTTGATGGAGTTTGTAAAAGTGTTTGCACTATATATGAACGTTAATTTGAAGTATACTGTTTGTTACGTAATATGCTGATACGTATTTGAAGATGTGTTTATGTTATTACGATCCAAACTTAAAATATTATTTATTAACTTTGTTATTAAACTGCTTCTATAGATAGTATTTATGTTTAGGTTTGCCTCAGCTGCGTCAGTAATGTTTGTAGAGATACGTTTCTCTTAATCAGGGCATGGTGCGACAAGAATGTAGGCTTACACAGATTTTAAGTTTAAATTCACTTCTTTTTATTAATCCTTGGCACAAATTAATTAGCACTACACTGATATCAAGAGCTGTGAGATTCTTTAATACTTGCACTTAGTTAATGCGTATACTTAATTTACGATTCACACGAATACGTAATATTTCTTTAGAGAACACATCTTCCATCTGGTCACTACCAAGGTCTGCAGGTCACTGAACATATTTCAACCGTCAAAATCCATAAGCTTCTGTATTTCAAGTCTCTGATTGGCTAATCCTTGTCCAACAGAATACCTGCATTTAATTAAAGCTTTTTACATACATTTTTATAAATTACTACATACATATTGAAATTATTCAAGTGTTAAAAATACTGCCTCACTACGAAGACGTGAGGCGTTGCGAGGATATTATAACTGTTTCGCCGGCAGTCCGAGCTGCGGAGGCCGGCGCGCGAGATTCCGTGCGGTGGCCACATTGTGAAGGAAAAGCATTGTAATTCACACCTGGTAAAGAAATTCCTTAAAACAATGTATCTCTTTGTTTAGCATATGAACAAACAACGGTATAACTACTCATGAGACCTTACTGTGTTATACAGTTACGAGAGTTGGAGGTCCATACCAAGAGATACCAATTGTGCTGGGAATTCTAGCTGTTGTCATTGGTTTACAAGACGCAGGAGCCCAGCAGAGCCATATTACCAAATATTTAGAGGGACGATTGAGACCACGTAAAGCTGTTTCTACTTGTGTTGTAAGTCTATGGTTTTAAAGGAGAGGGATTAGTGAACTCCAAACATTTATTTTGTAACGTAAAAAAGCCAAACACTTAATTTTGACTTCCTCTTCAGCTTACTTTTAGTAAGCAGAGGCAGTATTGCATTCCATTCAAAATTTTGATATCGATATTTTATCAGAAATACACGTTTTGAGATTCCTTAAATTAAATAAACATTTTTAGAAAAATGTCCAGGTATCTTAATGTGGGAATGTTTGGTCCTTGGTTTTATGAAGGGAGTTTGGATGGCCAAAGACATTATGTCCTTGCCTGGCTTCGGTAATGCAAATAGTTCCTCAGGAGGGTTTTTCTGAACTGAGGGCTCTCTTCTCAGAAGTAAATAAGTATTCTTAACCTTCAGACTTCTAGGCGGGGTCCAGCTGGACCCCTGTGTTAAACCTTTAGTTTTTATGAGTGAAATATCTAATTTAGGATTTTGAAATCTTTGTAATGTGTTACAAATTTAACCAGCTTTATTGCCATAAAATAGCTCTGTAAAATGTTTAATAAATACAATTGTAAAAATATAAAATACAACTTCGGTCTACTTGGACCGCTCATAAAGTGTGCTGCATCTTGAGAGTTTTAGGTTGGCTGCCTTGTGTTTTTCAGTTATTCTAGCATGCATTGTTAGTTTGAAATTGTGTAGAAACAAGTCAGTACTCTCCTACGGTAGAATCTAAATAATATGAGACCTCTGACACTTCTTGGAGGGGCATTTTCCATGGCAACGTCCCCTCCGCTGTTGCTCTAGACAGCCTCTTCCCTTCGCCTACAAGCTGAACTTTGAGGGGTAACATGTTGCCATGTTGGTGTGATTTACTATGCTCACTGGCGTTATGTGCCAGTGAGCTAAACAGCTGACACAAGATCTAACACAACGTGGCAATGCAGTTGTCCTACCTCTCCTCTTAGTGTGAAATGTTAGGAGTCTCAGATTGTTTAAATGGCATTGTAGTGTGCATTGTAAGGTATAGTCATGTGAAAGGGAAAGGTGAAACTTTTAAAAGGCCGATGTCAGTTATATCCTAAAAAAACTGATGTGTTACACTCACATGACTTTCTCTACTCTTGTACAAACTATTTTTACAAACGGTTATTCTCCATATGCTTCATGTTAATCGAGATATTCAGATGTTAATCTTATTGCTAATTTTCTTGAAGATGCAAGGGGAATATGGTAGGCTTTAAGCGATAGTCAAATATTTTAAGAGCTGATTGCTATATGGAGCATTCCATTCATTTGCATTACCAAAAACAAAACAAAAAAAAATAGAAATGAATAAAGAATTCCCATTTGAGAAAAAGTATTGGAAAATTTAAGCGAATAACAAACAATATCTTGAAAATAGTTCACTCAACAAAAAAAAAAAAATGTATGTGACATAAATTGGGTATTTTAACGACATCTACATTTTTTGTGCAGTAAAATTTTGTCTATCTCTTATAGTTTATCACTTATGCTAAAGTCGCTCACAATGAAGAATACTTTTGGAGACATTCGCAGAGAATTCGAGATATACGTTTTATTTGTCATGAAAGTATCTTTAGTATATGGTATTTTAATCAAAATCGTTAGAGCTATTTTTGAGAAAATTAAAATTTTGGAAAAATGTTCCATGTAAAGGGTAATCTGGGGTGGGGGGAATTTCTTGAAATCCTTCGTGTCGCATCTCTGGAAGATAGTGAACCTAAATACCAAGTTTGGTGTTAAGCGACTGTTCGTTTCTGAGTTATGCTGCTCACAGACACACAGACAGACACACACACATGGACATGTTTCCAAAAATGCTTTTTTTTGGATTCAGGGGGCCTCAAATCATATATTTCCGGTGAAATCTCGGTATCGAAGTTTTGGGTGGAATACAATACTTCCCCTACTTACTATTCGTAGTAGAGAAAGTAAAAATTTGAAAAATGTCTGTTAATGGTAGTTTGAGGTAGGGGGGATTTTCTTGAGAATATTTTCTTCGCATCTTTGGAAGATACTGCAGTTAAATGTCAAGTGTGGATTTGATTCACTTTTACATTTTTGAGTTATGCTATTCAAGGCCTCAAAATATGTATTTTTGGTGAAATATCGGTATCGAAATTTTGGGTGAAATGCAATACTTTCTCTGCCTACAAGGTATGTGGTAGAGAAAGTAAAAACTGAATTTTTTATTAATTTGTCCAATTTTTACTAATCGATTACCTCATACTTAAATTCATATATCAACTTCTTCCATCTGGTGGAGTGCAGAGGAGGGTTTGACCTTCGCTCCTACCAGAATAAGTAAATAAGTATATTAACTTTTTCCTAACATATATTTGGAATGTTTTTATATTCACAGTTATATTTATTTTTGTTTTATTTGACGTAATAAGGGCGAGATTTGAACGCTCTTTTAGATCAGCATTATAATCGGTATAAAGCGGAACATGACGTATGGTCTTAGACTCTGGACCTATAAGGAGTTCCCTTGGGGTCAAACTTTTGTTGCTACTTGCAGATCCGAGAAGCAGATCCGTGGTTCTCTGGTGAACACGACTGGACAATACAGACTTCTTCGTCCTCTGTCGGATCGGCTTTTCCGTTACTCTGAAGAGACTCCTTGGTAACTGCTACCATTATGGCACTCGACTTCTTCGCTGGATGCCTGGGAGGTAAGTCTCCGTATCCATAGTAACGAGATTTGTCTTAATGACGTATCAATTACGTCAATTCCAACTCTAGTTCACTTTGCATCCACCAGAAAGGTTCCACATTTTTCTGTCAGCATTCATTTTAGAAAAACTTTATAATCTTAAAAAGTAAGACATCCATTAATTGGTGTTGGCTAAAAATAAAAATAAAAATCCTAATGTGTTACATTCACATGGCTTTCTCTAACCACTCTTCTAAAACTCTTTTTTTACAAAAGCCTATTCCTCTATTTACAAATTCATGTTAAATGTTTACAGAATTGTTTTTACTTTCTCTACTACGTATAGTAAGTAGGGAAAGTATTGTATTCCATCCAAAAATTCGATACCGAGATTTAACCGGAAATATATGTTTTCAGGCCCCCTGAATCCAAAAACAGCATTTTTAGAAACATGTCCGTGTTTGTGTCTGTGTGTGTGTGTGTTTGTGAACAGCATAACTCAGAAACGAACAGTCGGATAAACACCAAACTTGGTATTTAGGTTCAGTATCTTCCTGCGATGCAACACAAAGATTTTGAAGAAAATTCTCCCACCTCCCCTTTACATGGAACATTTTTCGAAAATTTTAATTTTCTAAAAAATGGCTCTAACGATTTTGATTAAAATATCATATGTTTAAGATATTTTCATGACAAATGAAATGTATATCTCGAATTTTCTGGGAATGTCTCCAAAAGTATTCTTCGTTGTGAACGACTTTTGCATAACTGGTAAACCATAAGAGATAGACAAAATTTTACTACACAAAAAATGTAGATCGCGTTACAATACACAATTTATGTCATATACAATTTTGTTGTTGAGTGAACCATTTTGGAGATATTGCTTGTTATTCCCTTAAGTTTTCCAATACTTTTTCTCAAGTGGGAATTCGTTATTCATTTTTTTATCCTGAACATACAAAGAGAATGAAATGCGCCACATAGCAACCAGCTCTTAAAATATTTGACTATAGCTTAAAGCCTACCAATTTCCCTTGCATCTACAAGAAAATTAGCAATAAGATTGACATCTCGATATCTGGATTAACATGAAGCATATGGAGAATAAGCGTTTGTAAAAATAGTTTGTACAAGAGTAGAGAAAGTCACGTGAGTGTAACACATCAGATTTTTATTACAAATTTCGTTGTAGGTACAAAGGGGATATAACAGGTTGAAAACATTAGTCAAATCTTTTAAAAGTGGGTCGCTATGTGACGGTTTCTAAGTTTCTTGCACGACGACGAGAAAATTAGTTTTTACGTTCACATGACTTTCCCTACTAGCTCTTCTACAAACTATTCTTACAAACGTTTATTCTTCTATCTACTTTTTGTTAATCGAGACAAACTTTCATTTAGGGATGGGATCTTGATACCATCGATACTCGGTGATATCGAAGTATGCCTAATACTTTGAGATTGAAGAAGATATTTATTAGCCCCACGTGTGGACGACAATTTGAAGAAGGTAGTTTGTTACGTTATTTGCACCACGCTTTGGTCGTCAATTTTAAGTAGTTTGTTTTGTTGTATTATATTTCAACTGTTGGGGAACCGAACTTGAAGTAGTTGAAACCGCACGTATAGTAAACAGTTTCCGGTAGCGTTCGCCCCAAGTTTTTTTTTTTAAATAAAACTATTAACTTTTTTAGAGACATGGATGTCTTGGCAGGGTTGTGGTGCGACAAGAATGTAGGCTTACACAGATTATAATTTTCCTTCACTCCTTTTATTAATACTTGACACGATTTAAATAACACTTCACTGATAGAGAGAGCTGTAAGATTCTTTTATTAATTAATTACACTTTTTAACACGTAAACTTACTTTTCGTCTCACACCAATACGTATTATATTTCTTGAGGACATTTTTTGTGTCTGGTTGGTAATACTGTCTGCAGGCAACTGAACTCTAAATTTGTAAAATTCTCTCCTTTGCAGTTGCCGATTGGCTAATCCTACTCCAATAGAATACCTTTATTTAACTAAAGCTTTTGCTGGTTGTTGATTGGCTATTTTATAAACTGTCACTAAAATTATATTATTGTTGCTCCAATAATGACTAGTAGCATTATTAAACATTCTTACTCATTACTGCCTCAAGGTTACCTCATTGTTAGCGACTTTTAACCTATTATTCTCACAGCTCCTACATTATTAAATACGCAATGCATTCACATAACGTTATTGAACATGTTTACAATAATATAAGCATTTGCAATGACTGTTACATACATTTTACAAACTATTACGCACACATATTGCTTCAAGGCGGGCTGTTATTGAATTTATATATTATATAATTAGACTGAAATTATTTAAGTGTTAAAAATACTGCCTCAAAATAAACCTTCGATACTTTTACATTCTTAAGTTTTGCATTATTGAAAGCTGTTGAGTTTAACTTTATGCCAGGCAAGGAATGAGAGACTTCACTAAAGCTGGGCTTTAGTTCTTGATAGTCCTTGACTGCGTTTTCTGTAGATGAATCAGTGCAACATTCCATAGACCCTTGTGTCTAAACGAAAGCATGCAGAACAATGGGGGAGTTGTTGTGAATGAAGCTGATTTAGCTGACGTATTAAATTGCGTTTCTGCAATAGCATGGCTTGGTGACTCACTCTCAGTAATTGCATTTACCTACTCTAGTGAGCAAAATCTGTGAACCCAGCAGAAAAAGAATCTGATGTGTTACACTCACATGACATTCTCTACTCTTGTACAAACTATTTTTACAAACGCTTATTCTCCATATGCTTCATGTTAATCGAGATGTTAATCTTACTGCTAATTTTCTTGTAGATGCAAGGGGAATATGGTAGGCTTTTAACAGCTGGTTGCTATGTGGCACATTCCATTCTCTTTGCATGTCCAGGACGTAAAAAAATGAATAACGAATTCCCATTTGAGAAAAAGTATTGGAAAATTTAAGAGAAAAACAAGCAATACCTCGAAAATGGTTCACTCAACATCAAAAATGTATATGACATAAATTGTGTATTTTAGCACAAGCTATATTTTTTGTGTAGTAAAATTTTGTCTATCTCTTGTGGTTTACCAGTTATGCAAAAGTCGTTCACAACGAAGAATACTTCTGGAGACAGTATCAGAAAATTCGAGATATACATTTTATTTGTCATGAAAGTATCTTTAATGTATGATATTTTAATCAAAATCGTTAGAGCCATTTTAGAGAAAATTAAAATTTTCGAAAAATGTCCCATGTAAAGGGTAATCTGGGGTGGGGGGATTTTCTTGAAAACCTTCGTGTCGCATCTCTGGAAGATACTGAACCTAAGTACCAAGTTTGGTGAATATTCACTGTTCGTTTCTGAGTTATGCTGTTCACAGACAGACAGACAGACACACACGGACATGTTTCCAAAAATGCTTTTTTTGGATTCAGGGTGTCTCAAAACATATATTTCCTTTGAAATCTCAGTATCGAATTTTTGGGTGGAATACAATACTTTCCCTACTTACTATACGTAGTAGAGAAAGTAAAAAAAACCTGCCAATTGGAGAATGTCACACAGGAACAATTTCAGAATTAGCATACAATACAAAATTCGTTAAGTGCGTTTATACACAGAAAACCACTAATAAGAACATATTCAATGAACAAGCTATCGCGTTTACAGTTTCTTATAAAGTAGTATCGAGTTCGAGTATCGAATATCGAGAAATAGTAGTATCGTCCCATCACTACTTTCATTACATACTTGCACATTTTGATGTAGGTATAAGAAGGGCACACTTTAAGTTTATTATTTATTATTAAGCAGGAAATAGACATTGTCAAAATTTATAAAAAGCTTTCATTATAAAATTATATCGTATATAATTATCTTCATGATTAAGAATCCGTTAAAATAACAGAATGTATTCCCTGATAGTCATTTTTATAACCTACATAGATTTATAAACTCCTATATTTGTTTACTTTATATGAATTGGAAACTTATTGCATATTTTTGGTCCCGAGTGTGTTAAGTATAAATATTTTGTTTTTTACTTAACTTTAAAAATGGTATATCAATATCATTTCTCTCACTTGTCACGTGATCTGTTTAACAGTTATTAATACGTAATTCCTTGACGATTTATAGTATGCTAAAGAAACGGATCGTATGTAATGGCTTTGAAATTCCATTGTTTAGATAACCACGAGGAAAACAAATAGCGACTTATACCATTTGGAAAAGAAACCATACAGTATTTGAAAAGTCAAATCAATAACAATAAATACCCCAGAAATGGTTAACGGCAAAAAAATAATGTACAAACGTATGCAAAATTTATTCTGAATGCAGCGGACCGCACAAAAACATACGCAGAAAATATGCATTTTAACTTTTATGCAAAAATGTTAAACAGTAGTGTTTTAATCGAAATATTAGTGTAATCTTTGTGAAAATCAAAATTATTCAAAAAGTTTGAATGTAAAGGGTAGCTTGGCGAAGGGGACGTTTTGGAATTTTACAACTTTTCGTATAAAATACTTGAATTTCCTTGTTTTACTGATGTATTATTTACAAAAATTAACAGAAATTACAACGTTTTTCAAGTGAAAGTGGAATGGGAGAAGAGACTTTATAGAGTGGCCGGGTCTTTCCCCTCCTGATTATCTTCTATGGGATTATTTGAAATCTAAGATAATTGCTGCGCAGACTGCTCATTTACAATTGGAGTTAAGAGAAATATTTAAACAGGAATTTGTTTTGAGTCTTTCACATTGCTACATTGTCAGTGGATAACATTTTGTACATTTAATTCATTGAGCATTTCCGTTTGTAACTTATTTTAATGAAAGCGATGTTATTGTTCAGTTGATTATATAAATAAAGATTCTTTTTCAACTATTTATTTGGTTACCATAGCAACATTCGCTGTACAAAACAGTTGATAGCTTGTACAATCATACCAATAATAACATTTTTGAGATGGTATGCAGTATATATAATTTGAAATTCAATTTAGGAAATTATTGGATAACACTCTTTCAATTACAATAGGGATAAATCTCCATAAATCTCGGAGCATTGACCATAAAATACCCCAGGACGATTACACCAGAATGTTGCCTGGTTTAAGGGTGAAATTTAAAAATGTTTCTGCTGACGTAACAACTTGCACAAGAATATTATGAATGGTTTGTTTCTGTGAAAAAGTTACCTATTATATCCGAGCGTTTTTTTTAAGAGACATTTCCATTTAACTTTCGCAGAAAGCATGTGGGACTTTTGAAACGCATTGTATAGGCGTGAGAGACAAAATACACTATTTTTGGAAAAGCCTATGAATACCTCTTCATTATGAATCAGTTTTGCATAACTTTGTATAACTATTAATTTACAAGAGGTGGTTTACTATAGGCAAAATGCAGTTCTCATTAAAGTACGCAATGTATGTCAATTTTTTGTGGCATTAACCATTTCCGAAATATTTGTTGCTTTTGGTTTGAATTTTCCAAAAGCTTATCATACATTCTTTTGCAACTCGCGATGAGATACAAGGAATATGGAAAGCCATCACATGACGTCCTGATTTTTTTACTTTCTCTACTACGTGTAGTAAGTAGGGGAAGTATTGTATTCCACCCAAAAATTCGATACCGAGATTTCACCGGAAATACATGTTTTGAGACCCCCTGAATCCAAAAAAAGCATTTTTGGAAACATGTCCGTGTGTGTCTGTGTGTGTGTGTCTGTGTGTCTGTCTGTGAACAGCATAACTCAGAAATGAACACTCGGATAAACGCCAAACTTGGTATTTAGGTTCAGTATCTTCCAGAGATGCGACACGAAGGTTTTCAAGAAAATCCTCCCACCCCAGATTACCCTTTACATGGAACATTTTTCGAAAATTTTAATTTTCTCAAAAATGGCCTAACGTTTTTGATTAAAATATCATATGTTTAAGATATTTTCATGACAAATAAAATGTATATCTCGAATTTTCTGGGAATGTCTCCAAAAGTATTCTTCATTGTGAACGACTTTTGCATAACTGGTAAACCATAAGAGATAGACAACATTTTACTACAAAAAAATGTAGATCGCTATAAAATACAGAATTTATGTCATATATATATTTTTTTTGTTGAGTGAACCATTTTAGAGATATTGCTTGTTATTCTCTGAAATTTTTCATAACTTATTTTCTCAAATGGGAATACGTTATTCATTTTTTTGTCTTGGATATGCAAAGAGTACTAATCTGTGGCAAAGAGAATGGTGCTGTACCTAGCAACCAGCTATTAAGATAAATGTCGATGCTTAAAGGCTACTGTATTTTTTTATATTGCCCTTGCAATTACAAAACAAGGGGAACATAGTACGCCTTAAGCGATAGTCAAATATTTTTAGAACTGGTCGCTATGTGTAAAATGTAATTCTCTTTGCATGTCAAAAGATCGTTTCTGCAAATGTTTATCTCGATTAATATGAAATAGATGGAGAATAATAGTTTTTAAAAATAGTTTGTACAAGAGCAGAGAAAGTCATGTGAGTGTAACACATCGGATTTTTTTACATTTGACTATAGCTTCTCTTGTACTCACAACGAAATGTATATTTAAGGTATTTCTAGAAACGTTTAGCTCGATTAATACGAAGCAGATAAAAGAATAAGTTTTGTAAAAATAGTTGATGAATAGATATAAAACACCTGATATTTCCCATATCCATATTTCCGATCAAATCCCAGTATCGAATCTTTTGAGTGGAATGCAATACATCCTCTACTTACTATAGGTAAGTGGTAGAGAAACTAAAAGGTACAAGTATTTGAAAATTTAAACCAATAACAAAGAATATCTAGGAAATGTTTAAAGCCTGAAACAAATTTTATTTGGTATAAATTAAGTGCTTTAATGTGACCTACATTTTTTCTGCAATAACATTACCTATTATACAAAAATCATTCAGCTTGAAGAGAACTTCCCAAAACATCTGATGTGTCGCACTCACATGACTCTCTCTACTCTTGTAGAAAGTATTTTTACAAACGCTTATTCTCCATTTAGTTCATGTTAAGCGAGATAAATATTTGCAGACACTATCTTATTGCTAATTTTCTTGTAGATGCAAGGGGAATATGGTAGGCTTTAAGCGTTAGTCAAATGTTTTAAGAGCTGGTTGCTATTTGGAGCATTTCATTCCCTTTGCATGTCCAGGAATAAAAAACGAATAACAAATTATCGTTGGAGAAAAAGTATAAGTATAAGAATATCTCGGAAATGGTACACTCGAAGAATATATATATGTTATAAATTTGTATTTTAACGAGATCTACATTTTTGTGTAGTAAACTTTGTCTATCTTTTAGGGTTTACCAGTTATGCGAAAGTCACTCATAATAAAGATGACTTTTGGAGGCATTCCCAGAAAATCAGGATATACATTTCATTTGCCATGAAAATATTTTAAACATATGATATTTTAATCAAAATCACTAGAACCATTTTTGAGAAAATCAAAATTTTTGAAAACATGTTCCATGTAAATGGTAGTCTGGGATGGGGGGATTTTCTTAAAAATCTCCGTGTCACATCCTTGGAAGATACTAAGCTCAAATACCAAGTTTGGTATTTATCGGATTTTTCGATTCTGAGTTGTTGTTCACAGACAGACAGACAGACAGACAGAAACGAAGACACACACGTAGACATGCTTCCAAAAATGCTTTATTTGGATTCAGCGTACCTCAAAACATGTATTTCCGGTGAAATCTCGGTATCGAATTTTTAGGTGGAATGCTATACTTCCTCTAATTACTATACGTAGTAGAGAAGGTAATAAGAAATTGTCTTTCATGTAAAGAGACGTTTAGGGTGGGCGGATTTTCACGAAAATCTTCGTGTTTTAAACTTTCGATTTTGAGCTATGCTGTTCGCGCGCGCGCACACACATATATACACGGAGCGTTTTTCTAAAAGTAAATTTTTGGATTCAAGAGACATTAAAACTTATATTTTCGGTAAAATTCCTGTATGTATTTTTGGGCGGCGGCAATACTTTCTGTACTTTTTATAGATAAGTAGTACAAAAAATCTGATATGTTACACTCACATGACTTTCTCTACTCTTATACAAACTATTGTTACAACGCTTATTCTCCATCTACTTCATGTTAATCGAGATAAACATTTGCAGAGTCTATGTTATTGCTAATTTTCTTGTAGATGTAAGGGGAATATATATTTACAAGGGCAATATAGAAATACAGTAGCCTTTAAGCACATACATATCTCTTAATAGCTGGTTGCTAGGTGCAGCACCATTCCCTTTGCCACAGATTAATACTCTTTGCATATCAAAGACAAAAAAATGAATAACGAATTCCCTTTTAAGAAAATAAGTATTGAAAAATTTAAGAGAATAACAAGCAATATCTTGAAAATGGTTCACTCAACAAAAAAATGTGTGTGACATAAATTGTGTATTTTAACGCGATGTACATTTTTGTGTAGTAACATTTTCTCTATCTCTTATGGTTTACCGGTTATGCAAGAGTCGTTCACAATGATGAACACTTTTGGAGACATTCCCAGAAAATTCAAGATATATGTTTTATTTGTCATGAAAATATCTTAAACATATGATATTTTAATCAAAATCGTTAGAGCCGTTTTTGAGAAAATTAAAATTTTTGAGAAATATTCCATGTAAAGGGTATCCTGGGATGGGGGGGATTTTCTTGAAAACCTTCGTGTCGCATCCCTGGAAGATACTGAACCTAAATACCAAGTTTGGTGTTTATGCAACTGTTCGTTTCTGAGTTATGCTGTTCACAGACACACACACGTACATGTTTCCAAAAATGCTTTTTTTTGGATTGAGGGGATGTCAAAACATGTATTTCCGGTGAAATCTCGGTTTCGAATTTCTGGGTGGAATACAATACTTCCCTTACTTACTATACGTAGTAGAGAAAGTAAAAATAATTAAGTATACTGGCTACAGAAGGTCATGTGAAAGTAAGACAAGAAATTTGCTTTGATCTGCGAAAAGACCTTGGGAGTGCATTGTATTATAGATATTTAATTTTGTTGTATGATTGTTTTGAGAACAAAGTTTGTAAACAATAATATAATACAATAAAAGTGAAACCAAAATTGCTTCAATAAGCACAATAGTGTTTGGTGTTCATTGAAAGTACACTTAAGCTCACTACACTCGTTTAACAATTCCAATGGGTCAAGTCAAGGAAGATAAGACGGAAGCTTCAACTGAGAGGTTATCAGTAGGGGAATAAAATTGTTAAGGATGTTTCCATTGCGTAACTAACTTGTTACCAAGTTGCCAAATGTCAGTAAGCACGTGCTTTCATATTCTGGTTGTAAAACTTAACAATAAGTTGCCACATATTGCCAGGAAGATGGGTGAAATTGATTAATAGATGACGCATCATGATGCAGTCAACGTTGCCTAAGCTGTGGTAGAAATACGGAAACAAAATCGCACCCACACATCAAAATTCCACATTTTTACTTTCTCTACTACGTATAGTAAGCAGGGGAAGTATTGTATTCCACCCAAAAATTCGATACCGAGTTTTCACCGGAAATATATGTTTTGAGGCCTCCTGAATCCAAAAAAAGCATTTTTGGAAACTGTCCGTGTGTGTGTCTGTGGACAGCATAACTCAGAAACGAACAGTGGATAAACACCAAACTTGGTATTTAGGTTCAGTATCTTCCAGAGATGCGACACGAAGGTTTTCAAGAAAATCCCCCCACCTCAGATTACCCTTAAATGGAACATTTTTCGAAAATTTTAATTTTCTCAAAATGGCTCAAACGATTTTGATTAAAATATCATATATTTAAAATACTTTTAGGACAACTAAAATGTGTATTTTGAATTTTCTGGGAATGTCTCCAAAAATATTCTTCATTGTGAACGACTTTTGTATAACTGGTAAACCATAAGAGATAGACAAAATTTTACTACACAAAAATGTAGATCGCGTTAAAATACACAATTTATGTCATATACATTTTTTGTTGTTGAGTGAACCATTTTCGAGATATTGCTTGTTTTTCCCTTAAATTTTTCAATACTTATATTCTCAAATGGGAATTCGTTATTCATTTTTTTGTCTTGGATATGCAAAGAGTATTAATCTGTGGCAAAGAGAATGGTGCTCCACGTAGCAACCAGCTCTTATGAGATATGTCTATGCTTAAAGGCAAGGGGAACATAGTACGCCTTAAGCGATAGTCAAATATTTTTAGAACTGGTCGCTATGTGTAAAACGTAATTCTCTTTGCATGTCAAAAGATCGTTTCTGCAAACTTTTATCTCGAATAATATGAAATAGATGGAGAATAAGAGTTTGTAAAAATAGTTTGTACAAGGGTAGAGAAAGTCATGTGAGTGTAACACATCAGATTTTTACTTTACCACATAAAGTAAGTAGGGGAGGTATTGTATTTCACACAAATACTTGTTGTCGAGATTTTGCTAGAAATATATGTTTTGAGGCCTCATGAATTATTTTTAGAAAAAAGGTCCGTGTATGTATTTGTCTGTGTATGTCTTTAACAGGTAAATTAAAAAACGAAAATTCAGATAACTACCAAACTTGATATTTAAATTCAGTATGTTCCATAAATGCGATACAAAGATTTTAAAGAAAATCCCCCACCCCCTGTTACACTTTAGATTTTTTTTAAATGTTCGATTTTCTCAAAATTAGCTCTAACGATTTTGATTAAAATACCTATATCAAAGATGTTTACATGAAAAATAAAATGCATATCTTGAATTTTCTGGGAATAGCGTGTAAGGTCCTCTTCATTCGGAAGGAATTTTGTATAATCTTGTATAACTGGTAAACGTTAAGCGATAGACGAAAATGCACTACACAAAAAATGTAGATCTCTTTAAAGCATACACTTTATTTCAAATAAACTTTTTGTGTTACAAATCATTTTCGAGATATCCATAATTAATGTTCGAATTGTTCAATATCTAGTCATTCTTTTCAAGTCCTGTCAACATTCAGTTGTTTCTTGCGGTTGCGTAGAAACAGTATGGAATTTTAAGGCAGCATATAGCGTCCACCGTAAGATAAATTGTTATACACATTAATAAATAATAAAGGGTAGAGAAATTCATATGAACGTAGTACATAATAAGTTTAGCCATCTTTTGTTTTCTAAAAGATCTGATGTGTTGCACTCACACGGCATTTTCTATTGTATAAACTTTTTAAAAACGCTTATTCTCCACCTACTTCATGTTAATCTTATTGCTCATTTTCTTGTATGTGCAAGCGGAATATGGTAGGCTTTAAGCGGTAGTCAAATCTTTTAAGATCTGGTTGCTATGTGGAGCATTCCATTCTCTTTGTATATCCAGTACATAAAAAAATAATAACAAATTCCCATTTCAGAAAAAGTAAAGCTGGAAAATTCAAACAAATAATAAGGAATATCTCGGGAATGGTTCACTGGACAAAAAAATGTATAGGATATAAATTGAGGATTTTAATAAGATCTATGTTTTCTGTGTAGTAAAATTTTGTCCATCTCTTACGGTTTACCAGTTATGCGAAAGTCATCCAGAATGAAGAGGACTTTTTGAGACATTCCCATAAACGTCAAGATATGCATTTCATTTGACCTAAAAGTATCTTACATATATGGTATTTTAATCATAATCGTTGCAGCCATTTTTGTGAAAATAAAGAGTAATCTGTTGTGGAGGATCCTTGGGAGATATTACACTCAAATACGAAGTTTGGTATCTATCCGACTTTTCGTTTGTGAGTTATGCTGTTCATAGACAAAATGTTTATCTCGATTAATATGAAGTAGATGGAGAATAAGCGTTTGTAAAGATAGTTTGTATAGGAGTAGAGAAAGTCATATGAGTGCAAAACATTAGATTTTTTAAATAACCAACCGATGGTCGATATCTTCGATGGTTTCTGAGAAAACAGGTCATTTATACTAGAGAATATCATTTAAAAAATCTGATGTAATATATCACATGATTTTCTCTACCCTCTATCGTGTATTAATGAATATAGAACCTGTTCTTACTAAAGCTAATTACTTTCTCTACTGCATATATTAAGTAGGGGAAGTATTGCATTCCACCCAAAAATTCGATACCGAAAGTTTACCGGAAATACATGTTTTAAAACCCCTGAATCCAAAAAAAGCATTTTTGGAAACATATTCGTTTGTGTGTGTTTGTGATTAGCATAACTCAGAAACGAACAGTCGGATAAATAGCAAACTTGGTATTAAGTTCAGTATCTTCCAGAAATGCGACAAGGTTTTCAAGAAAATCCCCCACCCCAGATTACCCTTTACACGGAACATTTTTCGAAAAGTTTAATTTTCTCAAAAATGGCTCCAACGATTTTGATTAAAATATCATATGTTGAAGATATTTTCATGACAAATAAAATGTATATATTTACTTTTGGAGACATTCCCAGAAAATTCTTCTTCATTGCGAACGACTTTTTCCATAACTGGTAAACCGTAAGAGATAGACAAACTTTTAATACACAAAAATGTAGATCGCGTTAAAATACACAATTTATGTCATATACATTTTTTTTTGCTGAGTGAACCATTTTCCAGTTATTGCCTGTTTTTTCCTTAAATTTTCCAGTACTTATACTTTTTCTCAAATGGAAATTGGTTATTCATTTTTATGTCCTGGTAATGCAAAGAGAATGGAATACTCCACATAGCAACCAGCGTTAAAATATTTGACTATCGCTTAAAACCTACCATATTCCCCTTGCATCTACAAGAAAATTAGCAATAAGATTAACATCTCGATTAACATGAAGAATATGGAGAATAAGCGTTTGTAAAAATAGTTTGTACAAGAGTAGAGAAGGTCATATGAGTGTAACACATCAGATTTTTTTCTATGTACTACGTTTGAATCCAAAAGTACCTTTGCAGAAATAGCTACATTACACATTTCGTTACAGATTCAAAGAGAACAGCGATAGTCAAATGTTTAAGAACTGGACGCTCTATACTGGCCATAAAATTCAATACTGTTTCCATGACATTGCGAGAAACAGCTAATGCTGAAAGATTTAAGAGAATGGCCAAGTAATGAACGATGCGAACAGTTAATAACAGAATCTCAGAAATGGCGTATGCCACAAAAAAACTTATTTGAAGTAAATTTTGTGTTTCAAAGAGATCTACATTTTTACCATTTATAAATTATACAAAATTTCGTCCGATTGAAGAGGACTTCACAGGCTATTCCCAAAACATTCAAGATATACATTTTATTTGTCATGTAAATATCTTTAATATATGGTGCTTTAATCAATCTCGTTGGCGTCAATTTTTAGAAAATAAATCGTTTCGAAAAATGTTCCATGTAAAGGGTGGTTGGGGATAGGATTTTCTTGAAAATCTTCGTGTCGCATCCTTGGAAGATATTGAACTATAATACTAAGTTTGGTACTTATTCGACTTTTCATTTTTGAGTTATGCTGTTCACAGTCACGCACACACACATGGACATTTTTCTAAAAATCCTATTTTTTGGATTCAGGGGGCTTAAAAATATATATTTCCGGTGAAATCTCGGCATCGAAATTTTGGGTGGAACACAATACTTACTTACTTTACGTGGTAGAGAAAGTAATTAGAAAACAAACTCGCATATGTTTGCAAAGAAAAAATCAAATGGCTTGAACAAACAGAAGCTGACATAATTAATATCAGTACCAATTTGTAGAATAAAATTTTCCCTAAAATGGGCTAAAGCTTATGCTGTAATCCAAGGTATGATTTTTTACTTTCTTTACTACGTATAGTAGTAAATACCGAGATTTAACCGGAAATATATGTTTTGAGACACCCTGAATCCAAAAAAAAAAAACATTTTTGGAAATATGTCCGTGTGTGTCTGTGAACAGCATAACTCAGAAACGAACAGTCGGATAAACACCAAACTTGGTATTTAGGTTCAGTATCTTCCAGAGATGCGGCACGAAGGTTTTCAAGAAAATCCCCCACCCCAGATTATGCTTTACATAGAATATTTTTCGAAAATATTAATTTTCTCAAAAATGGCTCTAACGATTTTGATTAAAATATCATATGTTTAAGATATTTTCATGACAAATAAGATGTATATCTTGAATTTTCTGGGAATGTCTCCAAAAGTATTCTTCATTGTGAACAACTTTTGCATAACTGGTAAAGGTCGCTATGTGTAAAATGTAATTCTCCTTGCATGTCAAAATATCGTTTCTGCAAATGTTTATCTCGATTAATACGAAATAGATGGAGAATAAGAGTTTGTAAAAACAGTGTGTACAACAGTAGAGAAAGTCATGTAAGTGTAACACATCATATTTTTTATGTAAAGTAGTGTAGGATTTCCAGCACAAAATGGCAGATGCAGTACCACCTTTAAAACAATATTTAAAATATAAGTGTTGTGCTTAAAATGGTAAAATATATATTAAATTAGAGAGAAAGTTTCTATTAATAAGACCGCATAAAATACTAAAAAGGTCATTTTTGGGTAATTTTCGCCAGTCACCCCTTAACATACCATACGTTTAAGATATTTACACCACTAATAAAATGTATGTTTTGAATTTTATGTTGAAGACTTGTAAACTCCTCTTCATTTTGAATGTATTTTGTATAAATCTGAATAACTGGCAAGGTAAACTATAAAAAATAGACAAACACTTGCTACAGAAAAAAATGTGGATCTTTTGAAAATACAATTTATATCAAATGAAAATCTTTGTGCCATTAACAATTACGAAGATATTAATTTTTATTGGTTTAAATTACTAAATAATTGTTTTTAAGTGCAAAGTCGCCATTCTTTAGTTTCTCGTGATGTTATACGTCTCCTGTATCCCTGTACTCACAACGAAATGGGTATTAAAACATACGAACGCACTTGAGATTAACGCTAATTGCGCAGTTACGGTCTTGTATAGAATTAATAGTAATTATTGTAAATGTTCATCAAGTGAAATTGTAGCGGGCAGGGTTGTTGCGCATCACGTATACACGTGGTACCTTACCTTGATGGTGAGATCCAGGTTGAAGTTCTCATAAGTTCTCTGCCTCGGCTGCCAGGCGTGAGCTGTGAATAAATTCCTATCCCTAGCTATCTGTATCCCAGGATATTGGGAGTGATGGTAATTAATAAGCTGAACTCCTTTAACGATTTGATTTATTCTAACACAACAAATTATCGAAGCGGCTAGCAACTGCTCCCCTTTGAATAATAATGAGCTATATTGTACATCTTCCCGCTACTTTGAATGTTACAGTGGACCTATGTAACACGCTATCTCATCCACCACACGGACAGGCATTGAAGCACTTGTCAACAAATAGCTCATATAAGAGAATCTTCCTTTTATACCTTCTGCAATGGCGCTAACTTTCGCGACATTTTATCTAATTTTTATTTCGATTGGATATTTAGTTTGCATGCTATGAGAAAGAAATCGTTCAGGCTTCTATCTGACTTCTTTGGTAAAACCCACCAACCCTGTCTCATTCCCAACTCTTGTTTCTCTTTCTAATTGTTGAGTTCTTGTCTAACTCCCTTGACTTTCCAGGAATTGGCCCCAATCTCTGTTCTTGTTTCTCCTCGTACCTCTCTCTTAGCTCGACGTAATTCTACCTAAACATGTGTCCATGTTAGTAGAATTTTAACCCTGCTGCTAGCTCGCTTCCTAGCTAATTACTACAGGGTGAGCCAAAAAATACGAATCGACTGCGCGGTGTTTTTCCTGTCCGCGTCCTCGACGCTCACTGCCGTCTGCTGCTATCATAGAAAGGCACGGATGAAACATACAACGTTTTTAAAATTACTTTAAAAGGCAATACTTACCAACCTTATGAAAGGAGTTGCTGAAACTGGCCACCGTTTTTGTCCATACATTTTTGGCACCTCTTTAGGAAACTATCCATCACTCGCCGTAGTTCATGCTGAGAAATGCTGGCAATTTCCTCGCGGATATTTTGCTTTAATTCTTTCAGGGTGTGTGGGTTTGTCTTATACACTTTGTTCTGAGTTACTCTAGAGGTAGAAATCGCGGGGAGTTAGGTCGGGGGACCGAGCGGCCACAAATCAGTCCTCAAACACAGTTTAAATTCTTCTCATCGAAATATTGGCCGTATAAGCTATTGCAGAGTCTTGTTGAAAAAATATGATGTGTTACACTCACATGACTTTCTCTACTATTGTACTATGGAACAAGGCATTATTATCAAATTCCTACTGTAGAAGACGTCCAACTATCGGAAATTCTTCAGAAGCTCGAAAAGCCGTTTAGAAAAGCATGTCTCTCGAGAACTCTAGTGTTCGAATGGTGTAAAGCCTTCAGAGAAGGAAGAGAGAGAATGGAGAACACGCCACTTAATCGTCGACCGCGAACATCAATAACCCCATTCAATCGTGACCGTGCTGACGTGCTTATACGGGTATTAGAGTGAAAGAACTTGCTTCAATATTGAATATAAGCGTGATAGTGTAGAAATCATGTGAAAATACATTTGTGTGATGGAAAAGCGAACTCTCGCTGGGTCCCACACACACTTATCCCTAAAACAAAATGGTACGCATGCAGATGACCAGTATACTCCTGGTAGGGTATGAAGCAGAAGGTGAACAACTTCTTTAGTCCATAGTCACCACTGATGAAACTTAGAGGGAGTGCGGTTTGAAGATAACAATGCAGTGGTCACGTTTGTTTAGGAATGGCTGCGCGCTCAACCAAAAAAGCTTTTGAAAAAAGGGTATATAGCATAAGATTTGATTTGGTTAAAATACTATACATAAAATATATTTTCATGATATATAAAATGTATACCTAGAATTTTTTGGGAATAGCTTGTAAATACCTCTTTATTTTAAAGAAAGTTTGTAAAACTGGTAAACGTTAAGCCAAACACGAAAACGTACTGCACAAAAAATGTAGATCCCTTAAAAACACGATTTATTTCAAATAACTCTTGTGGCATCAACCATTTCTGAAATATCCATAATTAATGGTTCGATTTGTTCAATACTTTGTCATTCTTTTTAAGTCCCATCAATTTACAGTTGTTTCTCGCGTTGTCATGGAAACAGTATGGAATTTTAAGGCCAATATATAACGTCCAGTTCTTAAACATTTGACTATCGCTGTTCCCTTTGTATCCATAACGAAATGTGTAATGTAGCTATTTCTGCAATGGTTTATTTGGTTTAAAATGAAGTAGATAGGAATAGGAACGACCTAAGAAGATCTTTTGTGCCTAAGGGGTGAGGTGAGAGGGACAGAGGACGGCCGGATCAGGAAACACGACAGGGCGGAGGTCAGAGTCCCTACCATTTTCAAATTGAAACTCCCGGGATGGCAGCAGGTACGACCGGCTCCCTTGCAGCATTCCACTGGGGAGGGACGGGACTCAGAGACAGTCCCCATTCCGGGGACGGACTATTACATAGAGTATCCTTTTCCCCGTTCAAGCAAAGCCGAGACTCCACCGACCTTGCAAACTTGAAACGGCCAAGCAGATGAAAGGTGAAGTGAAATGAGAATGGAGGTGAATTGGAGGGACAGGAAATTCGGGGATATAAGGATCCTTCCCAGCATTCGCCTGAGGACCTGGAGAAAACTCAGGTAAGAAGGGTCGGCTGCGGGAATCGAACCCACGACTTCCCAAAGGCACGTCACAGATTTTGCCGCCTGAGTCATTCCGCCCGGTAAGAGGTAGGAAACAAGCATTCGTAGGAATAATTAGTATACCGACTAATAAGCTATAGAGGGTAGTATATAACACATCAGAATTTGTACCAACACTTACCAATGCATTTATTTTAAATGGTCGCGGATGTTCTTATTGATTCTCTGTGTTTTATTTTCCATACTGTGCAAGTAAACCTGTAGAAAATGCATCCTAACATAACACTAGTATAAGAATCTCTTTTTATAATACATAAGGGATTATGACACGTAATGGGGAGAGAAATTCGTGTGAGTGTGACGCATGAGGTTTTTCAGAACTGGGCATAGTGTGCGGATGTATTTCACTTCCTGGACATTGTTGTTGAAGGTCCTTTATCATTATTTTCAGGCCTTGAGAAGCTGCACGTGATTCTCTCGCACGTGATAGGCTCGTGTGTGAGTCAAAATACAGAATTTATGCAAATTGTATTCAGTTCTTTTTATCTACAACATTAGGGGCAAAAACCATTGCTAGTTTCCATCTAGCCCTTATTACACCGAATGAATTGGCCCCGCGGTAATGTGAGCGTCTCGCATTTGGGAGGCCCCAAATTCGATCCCCGGCGACCGCTCACTCTGACCTTTGGGTTTTTCGTGGTTTCCCCGGTTCAACAGGTGAATGCTGGGGTGGTTCATCTTCTACCACGACTCTCCTGGCCCTCATTTAGTGTACCATCATATACAAGGGTTGTAGGGCAGGTTTCTAGAGGTTGTAGAGGTTTCTTTCCTGGCGTCGTTGCGGGACTGCTGAATGGTTCGATATGGAAGCGTTAGGGAGCACCTTGCTCACCCCTGTCGTCATTCGGATGATACCACAAATATTAACGGGGAGATATAAATAAAGAAACAATTGCAGTAAGTAATTTTCGTATACTAAATCAGTGTATAATGTAATAACTTTGAGTTGAAATGTTTGTCGGGAAAAAAGAAGGTAATTAGGAAATCAGGTTAGCGAAAGTCATTAACGACAGCGGAAGTAGTGAACACATTAGCTTAAAGATTCTGCGAATTCAGTTAGGTTATAAGCTCACCCCTGTCGTCATTCGGATGATACCACAAATATTAACGGGGAGATATAAATAAAGAAACAATTGCAGTAAGTAATTTTCGTATACTAAATCAGTGTATAATGTAATAACTTTGAGTTGAAATGTTTGTCGGGAAAAAAGAAGGTAATTAGGAAATCAGGTTAGCGAAAGTCATTAACGACAGCGGAAGTAGTGAACACATTAGCTTAAAGATTCTGCGAATTCAGTTAGGTTATAAGCTCAGTACGTTTGCAGTCACATAGGCAGAACTCTGGAAAAAAGAAAGGCACTTAAGTTCTGAGCGTTTAACTAGGCTACTGAAAGGTAGAAGGCTGTGCGTGAAAGGTAATAACGTTGGTGGGAAGTAATGAAATAGGCGGACTAAAAGTATTAAGGACATTCAAGTCTATATCAGAGTGTTACTCTGACTCTAATGTATTCACAGAGTTGTGCATACCTTGCACTTTCTGTGGTACCGTCACCGGTACGTACTGCTCATGTAATATTTTAAGCGCTTGGTGACGTGCTTGGGTGAGTAAGGTTTGGCGGCTATTGCGAAAGGTCTCGCCGATAAGCATATTACTGACTCACGGCAAGTTACGCTACTGGTTTCTTTTATTGCGGAAACAGTAATTCCTTCATCTTAAACGATCGGAAACTCACTTCAATGACTTAAACATTAATTCTCAATAAACTTCTCAGTCAATTTAAATGGTGATATCTTTTAACAATACGCTCACACATATCATGAGAGAAAGCTCTCATAGCTTACCACTAGAGCAGCTGGCGTACGAGACAGCAGAATCAACAACGAAGCAGGTAGAGTAAACGGCTTCAAAAGTGACGAACATCGTTACTGCTTCAAATTAGCGCCTCATCGTGATACCATATAACTGCTTCACGGATCTGGTCGCCTTTTGGCTCTCTCCCATCATCCCCTCCTACCAGGGGTCACGGTAGAAGCTAAAAGACCGTTGCGGCCTAGTTGTCTTCTGCCCCGTTCGCGGAAGCCCCTCCTTTATCTTTACCCCTTATCACATCTCTCTATGACTTGAAACAATTTCCAAGAAATAAACATTCACAAATTGGCGATGTTATACTCCGGGTGAAAAGAAAGAGAGGATCAGAAATAAGCTCTCTTAATGAATTCCTCTCTGATTCGTGTAAACAAGTAGAGATGGCTAGTACTATTTCCAGCAGAAGAAATGCCCAGTTCTAGGTCACTATCGATTTGAAATACTTTAAAGTTACGAGGACTTCACGCAGGAAACGAATGACATGTGATAGACGGAAGGCCTTGCATATAAATCCTATTATTATTACTATTATTAAAAATAAATATATTATTCTTATTATTATTGTACAATAAAATGACAGGAATATTTTAAAATAAATTCACATTAAGCAATTAAGTGAAAAGGTGATAAAAGTCACATTTGCATGTCTTTAAGCATTGACCTTAAAAAGCTTTATACCTCTCCATATTTGCTTACATCCTCGAAATACGATAATATCGTATAGACATTTCTTCTATATTATAGTGTACAATGTAATGTGATTAGCAGCTGGACCTTGTAGACGGAGGGGTGGATGGGAAATGATTTCCTGCAGCGCTGAAATATACATCTATACTAACATTATAAAGAGAGCAAGTTTGTGTGTAGGGTAATCTGAGAAACCACTGAATCGATTTTTATAATTATTTCACCATTGAAATGCCCAATTCATTCTTACGGACATGGGGCTATAAGGCACCTTCTAATTTCATTTTATAGATACTAAAAACTCAAAAACATTTCAAAGCCCTTGTACTTGAATACAGACACACTCGAGTTATAAAAAACACGCTTATGAAGAAGGTCTGGAATTTTAGTTGAGAGTACTACGGAGCAGAAAAAATATAAATAGTTGCTACACTCGCAGAGTATATAAAAAATTCTGATTTGTTACACTCACATGACTTTCTCTACTCTTGTACAAACTATTTTTACAAACGTTCGTGTCGCATCTCTGGAAGATACTGAACCTAAATACCAAGTTTGGTGTTTATCCGACTGTTCGTTTCTGAGTTATGTTGTTCACAGACAGACACACGGACATGTTTCAAAAAATGCGTTTTTTTGGATTCAGGTGGTCTCAAAACATATATTTCCGGTGAAATCTCGATATCGAGTTTTTGGATGGAATACAATACTTCCCCTACTTACTATATACCTAGTAGAGAAAGTAAAAAGGAAAAGTCGGATAAGTACCAAACTTGGTATTTGAGTTTAGTATCGAAAAATTTTATTGTCTCAAAATTGGCTCTAAGAGTTTAATTAAAACACCATATATTTAATATATTTTCATGGAAAATGAAATGTGTATATATATTTTCTGGGAATGTCCTCAAAAGTGCTCTTCGTTCTGAGTGACTTTTGCATAACTGATAAACCGTAAGAGATAGACAAAATTTTACTTCACAAAAAATGTAGATCTCGTTAAAATACACAATTTATGTCATATACATTTTTTGTCAAGTGACGTCAGAATTTCTTTTACATTAAAATTAATTTGGCTGGCAGAATTTCTTTTGATATTTTTTTTCCAAAAAACAAAAGTACACTCGCTTCCATTTATGTCATACCGCAGCTTTAGGAGGCATTCTAATGGCCTTCACAGGTGGAGTATGTAGATCAAGGAGGAGGTGTTTGTATGTGTTTACCTTTTCGCGCATGCATTGACATCTTGTTTTACATGCACAATTCTAGATTATTCACAAATGCATATATAACTTTGAGCAATAACTTTGCACGACATTACTTATAATAACTATATAAAACATTATTTCGCACAATTTCTCCACGAAAAATAGTGTTTTTAATGACAATGTAATGTAAAACTGAAATACACTATCCTTTTTACTCTCAAAGAGGGCACATTTACTAGATATTATTTTAATAATCTGTCCAATCTCCATTCTTATCCAATACCTGACTTAACCTCTTAGGCACTGAATCACTCGTCGCTCTCTGGGAACATTTACGTTTGGAACCAGGGTTCTTCAAGCAACCAAGTAATAAGAGCAGGTAGCGGTGTGTACCTCGTGTTCATCTTCCTGTAAAATAAATATATGATTTACTTCCGTTTTACGTTATATTGCCATTAAAATATATTTTCATGGAGAAGTTGAGCAAATCCGTGTTTTATTTAGTTGTATATAAATGGAACCGAGTGTACGTAAAATTACAAACTTCCCCATATATTGAGGCAGTATTTTTAACACTTAAATGATTTTAGTCTAATTATATAATATATAAATTCAATAACAGCCCGCCTTAAAGCAATATGTGAATGTAACAAAATATAAAAAGTGTATATTACAGTCATATATGTTTATATTATGTATGTATGTATGCATTTATTTATTCTGCAATTGGGTACTTCCCGGTGGCAGAATTAAACCGTACAAAATTTACATCACCATGACTAGCTTACAATAATAATAATAATAATAATAATAATAATAATAATAATAATAATAATAAACAAGACTAACAATACAAAATGATTAATTTTAAATATTAACAAAGGTTTTAAAATCCCTAATTACTGAACCATTTATAATTTACTTAACTATCCACAATTTACTTAACTATTCTCCATTTACTTAACTATCTACAAAGTACTTAACAACTTACAAAGTACGTAACTATTTTCGAGGTACTTAACTATTTACAATTGGTCCTTATATTTAGTTACCAGTATTTTCAACCTGGTAGTGTCAACTTTAATAGTATAGTTTGTGAAATGAGTACACTAGTTAATTAACCAACATTTATTCTGCTAATATTATTTCTGAACTGCTTTAAGGTCAGAGGACAGCCCTGAAAGGCTGCTACAGGCAATTCATTCCATTCCTCAATGGTTCTATTAACAAAAGAAAATTTTCCCACGTCGGTTCTGCACTTTCTACCCCTAATTTTAAACAGATGATCGTTTCGACCGTAGTGTGCTGGATTCTCTAACCTTTCTCTAACATCCGCCCAAGCATTTGAACCAGTATAAGCTTTAAATAACGCAACTAATCTATGTTTTTTACGCCTAACTTTTAGCGGTTCCCATTCATTCTCTTCACCTTTTGTAAACCCAAAATCTTTACCTCTCCTTATGAATTTTATAGCCCTTCTCTGCACTTTTTCTAAGGAATCAATCTGATTGACTCTGTATGGGTCCCAACATGCTACTCCATATTCCATAACCGGCCGCACTAAAGATTTGTAGGCTAGTTCCCTGGTCTTTGCGCTCCCCTTTTTCAGTATTCTCATTACGAAATGCAATGCTTTCCACGCTTTCCTAGATGTACTGTATGCATGTTCAATAATGTTATGTGAATGTATTACGTAATTTAATAGTGTAGGAGGTGTGAGAATAATAGGTTCAAAGTTGCTAACAATGAGGTAACCTTGAGGCAATAATGAATTTGAAAGTTTAATAATGCTACTAGTCATTATTGGAGCAACAATAATTTAATTTTGTGACAGTTTATAAAATAGCCAATCAACAACCAGAAAAAGCTTTAGTTAAATGAAGGTATTCTATTGGACTAGGACTAGAAACTAAAATGAAGCAAAGGTTTACAAGTTCACAAGTCAGTTGCTTGGTGACAGTCTTCCTAACCGGACGCGAGATGTGTCCTCGAGAAATTGAATACGTATTTTGTGTGAGACCAAAATAGTTTTACGTGTTAAAAAGTGCAAGTGATTAATAATAAAAAAATCTAACAGTTTTCTCTATATATCAATGAAGTGTTATTTAAATCGTGTCAAGTGTTAATAAAAGGAGTGAAGTAAAACTATAATCTGTGTAAGCCTACATTCTTCAGTCCCACCACTCCCTGCTAAGGTATTCATGTCTCTAAAAATAAATACTGACACAGCCGAGGCAAACATTTTTTGGGGGCAAAGGCCACCGGAAAGTACATTTGGGGCGAAGGCTACCGGAAACGTTTTACCATACATGCGGTTGCAACTACTTCAAGTTCGGCTCCCCAACAGTCGAAATATAATACATCTTCTTCAAACTGACTTTTCATACGTAGCAGCAACAAACCTTCAAATTGGCTTCCAAAGCGTGGGGCAAATAACAATACAACACCACCATAAAAATTAACCTTCTTCAATATACACATGTATCCTGAAGCGATATTGATTCTCTACTATCCAAAATGTACACGTGATTCTGCCATGCAAAAGCAACTCTGTGAGAAATAGGAAACGCGTTATCTCAAGCTCTTGTATAAGGTCAACATGAAGTGATACGGGCTTCATGAAGGAGAGGCAAGATTGGATAACCTTAAATTATTAAAGAAAGTTTATGTGCAACAATCATAAGATAACGATTAGGGTAGCGAGGTCGTTAAGTCACGGACCTCGGACTCGTGAGCGGGAGGTCTGCGGTTTAAATTTTGCCAAAATCCTCCTCCTTGATTTTGGTTTTCTCCGGGTTTTTCTCTGTCCTTATCACTGGGGAGGTACCCTAAACTTAGACCTAATACGTTTCCTTCCCAAATTTACTTTCCCACATATAATTTAATTTCGTTTATCATCAGTGTCCACCGCCTGTAGTGCCTATGTAGTAAGAAAACAGGAGTTATACACCACTGAAAAAAATGCTTATGTGATACATTCACATGACTTTCTCTGCCCTCTATCGATTATTAGTGGGATACGAACTACTACTAAAGTTTATTTTTCTATTTATTACTTTCAATCCAAATTAACCTTTGCAGAAACAGCGATATTACACATTTCGTTACAAAGTGAACAGCGATAGTCAAATGTTTAAAAACTGGGCGCTGTACGCTATCCTTAAAATGTTATACTGTTTCCATGCAGTCAGAGAAAGAACAGAAAAATTATATTTTTATTCATTCTTTATTATTTTTATTTTTAAAAATAATTTTATTTTTCTACTACGTACAGTAAGAAGGGGAAACTTTACATTTCGCCCAAAAATTTGATATAGAAAGCTCAACGAAAATACATGTTTTGAGACCCCCTGAATCCAAAAAAGTTTAGAAAAAGGTCCGTGTGTGTTTGTGAACAGCATAACTCAAAAATAAAAAGTCGGTTAAATACCACACTTGGTATTTAGGTTCAGTATCCTTCAAAGGTGCGACACGAAGATTTTCAAGAAAATCCTCCACCCCAGACTACCCTTTACATAGATTATTTTTCGAAAACTTTGATTTTATAAAAAATGGCTCCAGATTTGATTAAAATATCATATATTTAAAACATTTTATTACAAATTAAATGTATATCTTGAATTTTCTGGGGATGTCCCCAAAAGTTCTTTTCATTTTGAATAACGTTCGCATAACTGATAAACCTTAAGAGATAGATAAAATTGTACTGCATAAAAATGTAGATCTGGTTAAAACACACAATTTAGGTAGTTTACATATTTTTTGTGGAGTGAAGCATTTTCGAGATATTCCTTGATATTTAAATTTTTCCAATGCTCATACTTTTTCTCAAATGGGAATTTCTTATTCGCTTTTTTATGTTCTGAACATACAAAGAGAATGGAATGCGTCACATAGCAACCAGTTCTTAAAAGATTTGACTATCACTTAAATCCTATCACATTCCCCTTGCACCTACAAGATAATTAGAAATAAAATAATCTCTGCAAATGTTTATCTCGATTAACTTGAAGTAGATGGAGAATAAGCATTAGTAAAAGTAGTTTGTACAAGAGTAGAGAAAGTCTTGCGCGTGCAACACATTAGAATTTTTTTAATTTCCCGAAAACTATACATTTCCGTCGATAGCCTAGACTAAACTTGAGTTTTTCGGGGTTTCCCCTGGTCGATAGGCGAATTCTGGGTTGGTGTCTCATCTATCATGATTTACTTTCCATCATTTTTCTTTCATTTTGTTTCCTCCTCATCTGTTAGGTGTACTTCTAGGTTTCGTGGTGTGTGGTATTGCCGTGCGGATGCTTCTCAAAGGAGAGAGTACTCCCCGAGGACACTAGAGGGCTGCTTAGTCGACGGGTGGTTAATCGCCCTCTTTGGGTGCTCCAGTAGTGGGTTGGGCCTTCGAGGCTGGAACTGTTAGGAACTTTCGCGCGTCTCTGTGGCTCCTTCACTTCATCCCTTCTTCCCTGAGGTTGTAACACATAGATCTATGTAGTGCGCGAGGTCTTCCCTCAGTCGTAGAACCTATATCTATTCCTATAGTTCCTTTCTTGAACACCGCTTCAATTATGTTACGAAAAAGCAAACTAAACGGACTGTTTTATTTGCAGGTTGCGCCGGAGTCCTTGTGGGGCATCCTTTCGACACCATCAAGGTAAGTAGAAACATGACAAAGAATATGTGTTACATTTATATTACCTTCTACATTATTATCGTTTATTTGTATATAGCTTCTACAAACTATTCTTACAAAATTAGGGATGGTACCTTGATCCGTCGATACTCGGTGATATCGAAGTATGTCTAATACTTCGAAATAAATCTTCGATACTTTTAAATTTTAAAGCCTTGTATTATTGAGCGTTGTTGCGTTTATCTTTATGCTAGATAAGGAATAAGAGACGCGTCCGCAAAAGTTGCTGACTATAGTTCTTGATAAATCTTGACTGCGTTTCCTGTGGTGAATCAATGCAACGTTCCATAGACCCCTGTGTCTAAATGAAAACATGCAAACCAGTGGGTACCCATATAACACGCATTGATAACTAAGACATGAATTAAGGTGATTTAGTGGTAAATCACGTTTCTGCAATAGCCTGGCTTGGTGACTCGCTCTCAGCCATTACATTTACCCACTCCAGTGACCAAAATCTGTGAATTCAGCAGAAACAAATCAGAACTTAAGACGTGAGGTAATACAGCACATGGAAGTATTTTTACTTTCTCTACTACGTATAATAAGTAGGGGAAGAATTGCATTCCACCCAAAAATTCGATACCGAGATTTCAACGGAAATAATGTTTTGAGACCCCTAAATCCAAAAAAAGCATTTTTGGAAACATGTCTGTGTGTGTGTGTCTGTGAACAGCATAACTCAGAAACGAACAGTCGGATAAACACCAAACTTGGTATTTAAGTTCAGTATCTTCCAGAGATCCGACACGAAGGTTTTCAAGAAAATCCCCCCACACCAGATTATCCTTTACATGGAACATTTTTCGAACATTTTAATTATTTCAAAAATGGCTCTAACGATTTTGATTAAAATATCATATGTTTAAGATGTTTTCATGACAAATAAAATGTATATCTCGAATTTTCTGGGAATGTCTCCAAAAGTATTCTTCATTGTGAACGATGTATTACACTCATATGACTTTTTCTACACTTGTACAAACTATTTTTGCAAACTCCTATTCTCCATATGCTTCATGTTAATCGAGATGATAATCTTATTACTAATTTTCTTGTAGGTGCAAGGGGCTTTAGGCGATCGTCAAATATTTTAAGAGCTGGTTGCTATGTGGCGTATTCCATTCTCTTTGGATGTCCAGGATGTAAAAACATGAATAACGAATTCCCATTTGAGAAAAAGTATTGAAAAATTTAAGGGAATAACAAGCAATATCTTGGAAACGGTTCACTCAACAAAACAAATGTATATGACATAAATTGTGTATTGTAACGCGATCTAGATTTTGTGTGTAGTAAAATTTTGTCTCTCTCTTATGGTTTACCAGTTATGCAAAAGTCGTTCACAATAAAGAATACTTTCGGAGAAATTACCGAAAATTCGAGATATACATTTCATTTGTCATGAAAATATCTTAAACATATGATATTTTAATCATAATCGTTATGGCCATTTATGAGAAAATTAAAATTTTCGAAAAATGTTCCATGTAAAGGGTAATCTGGGGTGGGGGGATTTTTTTAAAACCTTCGTGTCGCATCTCTGGAAGATACTGAACCTAAATACCAAGTTTGGTGTTTATCCGACTGTTCGTTTCTGAGTTATGCTGTTCACAGACACACACACATATGGACATGTTTCCAAAAATGTTTTTTTTGGATTCATGGGGTCTGAAAACATGTATTTCTTGTGATATTTCTGCAATATTTCCTCTAACTACTAGGTATGTGGTACAGTAAGTAATATATTGCAAAACGTTGGCACACAAACGTTTTAATGGCTCCTCAAATTCGCTCGTTTCTTTCAGAAATGTTAAATCCAAGTTTCTTTTCATTTAATTACTTTCTCCCTCTGTTTATTATTTTAGGACACTTTAACTACGTGTCCATATCGCAACGGATCTGTTAGTAAATATCTTGTGGATCGGTGTGTTAGTCTCCTAGGTCTCATCCTTGTGCCATACCATCTTGCTTCGTCACGTGTCCACAGAGGCATGTGTACAGAAACTGTACCTCTGCTTTTACACGTGCGGGGCAGATGATATTAGGGTGTCGTCTAGTCACTCTGCATTCATTATTTATGGATAGATGGTAGAGCATTCGTTTTATCATCTATTATTACTTTGTCAATTACGTATAGTAAGTAGGGGAAATACATGCTTTGAAGCCTCTGAATCCAGTATGGCAGTTTTTCAAAAAGGTCCGCGTGTGTGTGTGTCTGTGAAAAGCATAACTCAAAAATGAAAAGTCAGGTAAATATCAAACTTGGTATATAAGTTCAATACCTACCAAGAATACGACACTCCAAACTACCGTTTACATGAAACATTTTTCGAAAGTTGATATTTTCTAAACAAATGGCTAATAGTTTTGATTGAAATACAAAATATTAAAAATATTTACATGACAAATAAAATGTATATCTTGAATTTTCTGGGAATAGCCTGTGAAGTCCACTTTGGTTGAAAGAAATTTTGTATAGTCTCGTAAATTACTAAACGTTAAGCGATAGACGAAAACGTACTGCACAAAAACTGTAGATCTCTTTAAAATATACAATTTACTTCAAATAGGTTTTTTGTGGCATGAGACGTTCCTGAAATATCCGTTATTAAAGGTTCGAAATGTGTTTCTTGGTCATTCTTTAAAGCACTGTCAAATTCAGAAGTTTCTTGCGATTGCATGGAAACAGTATGGAGTTTTAAGGCCAGCATATAGCGTCCAGTTCTTAAACATTTGACTGTCGCTGTTCCGTTTGTATCTATATCGAAATGTGTAATGTAGTGTTTCTGCAAAACTTTATTTGAATTAAAATTTAGTAGATAGAAAAATAAGCTTTAGTAAAAGTAGTTTATATCCACCAATGAATGATAGAGGGTAGAGAAACTCATGTGAATGTATCACATCGGATATTTTTTATATTTTATTATTCTCTTAGACTTAAAGTGGAACTCTGGGTCGTTGTATTATGTCCAGTTGCGTATTTACCTTGACGACTGAGAGAACCCACTCGATATTTTATTATCTAATAACCGTAAGCAAAACGTATACTTTAAATTTGTAATGTAATTTATTCAAAGTGTAACATGTTACCAGAGCCATTTCCCGTGTACCACAAATGTATTGCGCGTGACATTGCAACATTTGTCATACCAGAAAGAGTTCTTTGATCTCGCTACATCACCTACTGTATCGTTAATTTAAACTATTTGCAAATAAAATATATATTTAAAAAGGATCGTATATGAAACACATTCACAAAGGTTACTTTAATTCAGCACAATGAACTCAGACATGAAATACGTAATGTCTGCAGTTCATCTTTAGTTTAGATGCGTCTGTGACGCACGCAATATTTTCTTTTTTCACGCAAAACCGCGGAAACGTACAATTTCTAAAGTACGTATGTTTATAAATATACAATGAAGCAAAATCATTCTTAATCTTTGTGAAGAAGCAAATCGATTGTGTTTGGATGTTATGTATTTAATTTACCAGACTTTCTCTACATACTATTACACAGATATTCTCACCAAGGCTTATTACTTTCTCTACTACGTATAGTAAGTAGGGGAAGTATTGCATTCCACCCAAAAATTCGATACCGAGATTTCACCGGAAATATATGTTTTGAGACCCCCTGAATCCAAAAATGCATTTTTGGAAACATATCCGTGTGTGTCTGTGTGTGTGTCTTTGAACAGCATAACTCAGAAACGAACGGCCGGATAAACACAAAACTTGGTATTTAGGTTCAGTATCTTCCAGAGATGCGACACGAAGGTTTTAAAGAAAATCCCCCCACCCCAGATTACCCTTTACATTGAACATTTTTCGAAAATTTTTATTTTCTCAAAAATGGATAGACAAAAGTTTACTACACAAAAAGTATAGATCGCGTTAAAATACACAATTTATGTCATATACATTTTTGTGTTGAGTGAATCATTTTCGAGATATTGCTTGTTATTCCCTTACATTTTTCAATACTTATTTTGTCAAATGGGAATTCGTTATTCATGTTTTTATCTTGGATATACAAAGAATATTAATCTGTGGCAAAGAGAATGGTGCTGCACCTAGCAACCAGCTGTTAAGAGATATGTGTATGCTTATATTGCCCTTGCAAATACAAAACAAGGGGAACATAGTACGCCTTAAGCGATAGTCAAACATTTTTAAAACTGGTCGCTATGTGTAAAATGTAATTGTCTTTGCATGTCAAAAGATCGTTTCTGCAAATGTTTATCTCGATTAATATGAAATAGATGGAGAATAAGCGTTTGTAAAAATAGTTTGTACAAGAGTAGAGAAAGTCATGTGAGTGTAACACAGCTGATTTTTTTCCTTCTGCTTCACTTTAATCGCGGTAAACGCCAAATATAGCGACATCTTTCAAAAGGGGACATTTGAATGACCACGATCAACAAAAGATTGGTGACTCAGTATTTTAAAAATCTTACTCGTACATTCACATGGATTTCTGTACCCTCTGTCCCTTATTAGTGGGTATACAAATTCTTACCAAAGTTTATTTTCCTATCTACTTCATTTTAATCGGAATAAAAATTTCCGTAAATAGCTATATTACACATTTCGTTACAGATACAAAGGGAATAACTATAGTCATATGTTTTAGAACTGGACGCTATATGCTGGTCTTAAAATTCCATACTCTTTCTATTGCATAGCCAGAAATAACTGAAATTTGACAGGACTTCATAAATATTGAGCATTTTGAACCATTAATAATGGATAACTTGGAAATAACTGAAGCAACAAAAAAGTTATTTGAAATAAATTGGTGTTTTAAAGGATCTAAATTTTTGTTTAGTGCGCTGTCGTTTATCACTTAAAGTTTTACAAAATTTCCTTAGCTGGCTATTCCCATACACTGTATTTGCCAGGTAAATCTCTTGAATGTATTGTATTTTAATTAAAATCTTTAGAGCCTTTTTTATAAAATAAACAATTTCGAAAAGTTTTCCATTTAAGCTTAATTCATGGCGGGGGATTTTCGTGAAAATCTTCGTGTCGTATCTTTGGAGGACACTGAACTTAAATACCAAGTTTGGTGTTTATCTTTTTGTTTTTGAGTTATACTTTTCACACACATACACAGAGACGTTTTTCTAAAAATGCTTCTTTAGATTCAAGGGGCCTCAAAACATACATTTCCGTTGAAATCTTGTTATCGAATTTTTTGGTGGAATGCAATACTTTCTCTACCTACTATATTCGTGGGAGAGAAAGTAAAAACGTATTCAAAATTGAGACCCGTAACAACGAACAGCTTTTGGCATAAATAGTATGTTCTAAAAATCACACATTTTGACAGTAAACTTTTGTCTTGTGATGTGTTGCACTCACTGTACTTAGGAATAATTATACGTTTACGTTATGTGTGATTCCAGGTTCGATTACAGACGCAGGACTTCAAGAATCCCATGTACAAAGGCACCTTGGACTGTCTTACTAGCACCATCAAGAAAGAATCGGTAAGATATTCATTTCTTGTCCTCTGCCTCACAGTACTTAAATACCTTAAAAGATTTTACATCATAATGCCAACTTTAAGCAAACCTTTAGAGGGTGGATTTACCCCCAAGCTTTGTTCGCGGAGCTATGACTTGTTTATGCCAATCACAAACTCTATTTGGTTACCTTGGAACGTACCATCGCGTTCACCGTTTGAGTGAATGAAGGGGAAATGCTTCATAACACAAAACATGGAGGTGGGGTGAAGCAACAATGTGACGTCTTTAGCTCATAAGAGAAGGGGTTGGGCTTCGCTGTTTTACATCATAGCTACAATTACTGAATTCGTTCACTGCTGAAATACTTGTTTCAAACTCCAGCTATATGATAAATTTAAGGTTTTGGAACTCGTAGGTTACCCAGTTACCCAATTATTTCATATTTTTGGAGCTTCTTCAATTTTGAAACACGTTATTTTGGTTCACTGCAGCGATTATCAAAAAAAATATATCAAAATTGCAATGTTAAGAATAAAATATATGGATGTTCAATGCTTTAAGCACTGACTTATTACCTTTATTTTAGATCATAATATCAATGAATCATAGATTTCTGCCCAAAGACTAACGCTCACAAAACATCCCTCCTTATCCATCCTTTCCTTTTTCTTCTTTGTTGCCTCATATGAACTATTTAATCTTAATATTTATATCATTTTGCATCTTCCTCTTTCCCAAACTTTTTCTCCATTTACCATTTCTTTCAGCAACTCCATTAGCAAGAAATCTCTTCTGTCTCATTGTCCCAGATAATTTATTTTTACTTTCTCTGCCACGTACCTATAAAGTAGAGAAAATATTGCATTAAACTCAAAAAAATTATATCTACTAAACTTGGTATTTAAATTCAGTACTTCCAAAGATACAAAACGAAGACTTAAAAAAATAGCCTAGTCCCACATTACCTACACGTTACTGGAAAGAGTTTTGTTATTTTTTATTTTCTGAAAAATGCCTCTAACGATTTTGATTAAAATATAACATATTTAAGATATCTGCATGTCTAAAATGCATATCTTTTGGATATAGCTTTTGAAGTCCGCTTCATTCAGAAAGAATTTCATATAATTTTGTATAACTGATAAACTATAAAAGATATACAAAATTTTGTTAGACAAAAAGTGTAGAGCTCCTTAAAACACACAATTTTCAATATACGCTTTTTTGTGGCATCGGTCATTTCCAAGATATCGGTTATGATTGGTTTGAATTTGTCAATATTTTGTTTCTGCGTTTTCATAGAAAGAACATCGAAGTTTACGGCCAGCATTTAGCACCGTCTTTAAACACATGCTTTATTTTTTCTCTGTATGTAACCTTCTGTCAGAACCTGCCCCTGGAGATTACTGTAGGGAAGAGATTTCGACCCCTTTAGCTGCCATGTCGGGCTTACATCTGAGCCCCTACTTTAGAAGTATTCGGATTGGGTTGGACTCGGCGGGGCAGTAATCCCGATATCCGTTGGTAATTGTGTGCGCCTGGACAGTTTAGTCCAGGCGAGTATGTGAGACGCCTGAATGTCCTCGTTCCAGCCTGGAGACGGTTAGATCGCTGTCGCCCGATCAAGGTTCTTCGGTAGTCTTCCCTATGGGGTAAGCGGTATCCTATTCCATCCCGTCCTTACGCAGCAAGTGGGGTGTTTTTGGAAGCACGTATTGGCTTAATGTGAAAAATCACGGAGATAGTGCCTCTTGGTTGGCAACCTTCCCTGGCTCTAAAAGAGGATTTGAGGCTCCGGTAGACTTTTGTACCAACAGATCCTTGAAGATAGGGCGGCATCGATGAGGCAGCTAGAGATGTTTAATCTATAAACGTTAGGGACTCTGCTGAGCTGCGCTTTGCATTCTCTCGGCCAATCCCTTCATCCAGGAGGTTTGGCCACCGTGCTGCATCCTTCTACTTTCTAATATCTATGCCTATCCTATGTAAGTGCTAGAGAAAGTAAAAACTCACCAAACTGGATGAGAAAGTTAGACCAAGCATACAAATGAGAAGCAGGGATTTGCTGTTGCAATGAGAGGCAGGTAGCGCTGAATATATACAGGCAATGATTTTTACAGGTACTTGGACTCTACAAGGGCATGTCTTCGCCAATGGCAGGAGTCGCAGTTGTGAACGCGATCGTGTTTGGTGTGTATGGTAACTGTCAACGAAGACTCTCAGATCCCAACGCTCTATCCTCGCACTTCCTAGCAGGATCTGTTGCTGGACTCTCTCAGAGCTTCATCTGCAGTCCTATGGAGCTGGTGAAGACTCGGCTACAACTTCAACAGGGCAGTAGAGTGGCTTACAGTGGACCTCTGGATTGTTTTCTGCAGGTCAGTATACTTGTTTCATGTTTCTCACTAGATTGTTAACACACAAACTTATATCTCAAAAATTAATTATCCAAAGGCATTTAAACACAACCAACAATATAATATCTATCTACTGCGCGGTCCAAATTTCTTGACGTTTCGTAACAACCCATACGGATTAATCGCGCGGTTGCCAAACTTCATTTGGCTTCATTACACGTTTGTAATAAATGCCATTGAAATGTTCAATTAAAACTACAAGAAAACAAGAAGATATACAATAACGGAAATGTAATACACAAATAGAAATATAAAAATCTGATGCGTTACACTCACATGACTTTCTCTACTCTTGTACAAACTATTTTTACAAACGCTTATTCTCCATCTACTTCATGTTAATCGAGATAAACATTTGCAGACTCTATCCTGTTGCTAATGTTCTTGTAGATGTAAGGGGAATATATATTTACAAGGGCAATATAGAAATACAGTAGCCTTTAAGCACATACATATCTCTTAATAGCTGGTTGCTAGGTGCAGCATTATTCCCTTTGCCACAGATTATAACTCTTTGCATATCCAAGACAAAATACTTTACCTACTTACTATACGTAGTAGAGAAAGTAAAAATGAATAACGAATTCCTATTTGAGAAAATTAAGTATTGAAAAATTTAAGAGAACAACAAGCAATATCTCGAAAATGGTTCACTCAACAAAAAAAATGTAATATAAATTGTGTATTTTAACGCGATCTACATTTTTTGTGTAGTAACATTTTGTCTATCTTATGGTTTACCAGTTATGTAAAAGTCGTTCACAATGAAGAATACTTTTGGAGACATTCCCAGAAAATTCAACATATACATTTTATTTGTCATTAAAGCATTTTAAACATATGATATTTTAATTAAAATCGTTAGAGCCATTTTTTAGAAAATTAAAATTTTAGAAAAATCCTCAATGTAAAGGGTACTCTGGGGTGGGGGTATTATCTTGAAAACCTTCGTGTCACATCTCTGGAAGATACTGAACCTAAATACCAAGTTTGGTGTTTATCCGACTGTTCGTTTCTGAGTTATGCTGTTCACAGACAGACACACAGACACACACACGGAAATGTTTCCAAAAATGCTTTTTTTGGATTCAGGGGGTCTCAAAACATGTATATCCGGTGAAATCTAGGTAACGAATTTTTGGGTGGAATACAATACTTCCCCTACTTACTATACGTAGTAGAGAAAGTAAAAATGAATAACGAATTCCCTTTTGAGAAAATAAGTATTGAAAAATTTAAGGGAATAACAAGCAATATCTCGAAAATGGTCCACTCAACAAAAAAATGTGTATGACATAAATTATGTATTTAAACGCGATCTACATTTTTTGTGTAGTAAACTTTTGTCTATCTCTTATGGTTTACCAGTTATGCAAAAGTCTTTCACAATGAAGAATACTTTTGGAGAAATTCCCAGAAAATTCGAGATATATATTTCATTTGTCATGAAAATATCTTAAACATATGATATTTTAATTAAAATCGTAGGGCCATTTATGAGAAAATTAAAATTTTCGAAAAATGTTCCATGTAAATGGTAATCTGGGGTGGGGAGATATTTTTGACTACCTTCGTGTCGCATCTCTGGAAGATACTGAACCTAAATACCAAGTTTGGTGTTTATCCGACTGTTCCTTTCTGAGTTATGCTGTTCACAGACACACACACACAGACACACACACGGACATGTTTCCAAAAATGTTCTTTTTGGATTCAGAGGGTCTCGAAACATGTATTTCCGGTGAAACCTCGGTATCGAATTTTTGGGTGGAATACAATACTTCCCCTACTTACTATACGTACTAGAGAAAGTAAAAACTATGCCTTTTCTATGCGTCCTTTGTTATTCAAAAGGCACAGCGTATCCTTTTTCGCTTTCTTACACACAAGTGAAACACTTGATGTAAAGAGTCTTTCAACAAGAATGTCCTATCTTTAACATGTGATAGCTGCCGTTGTTGTTGAGTTACATCAGTCATTTTTTTCATGTGGTTACAGTTGTTATTGGCAAAAGGCCATGGAACGTTACAGTATTCAGCAACGCGTAGAAATTGTGAAAATGTATTATCAAAATGGATCATCTGTTCGCCAAACCTTCCGCGTCTTGCGTGAAGTTTACGGTGTGCATAGTCGTCCCTGCGAGAGAACGATTCGGCGTTTGATCGATAAATTTGAAAGAAGTGGTTCCATCAGCGATCAAAGAACGACTGTACGTAATCGACGTAAGCGCTCCAATGAAAACATAGGCGCCGTTCGTGAGAGTGTGTGCGAGAACGGAAACAAATCAATTGCTCGTCGAACGCAAGAATTGGGGGTTTCGCCGACCACAACTTGGCGAATTCTGCATCTGCACTTGAAGTTTCACGCTTACAAAATGGTAATAACTAAAGCCCAATGACCATAGGTTGCACCATGGACTATGGAGCAATTGGAAGCTGACCCGGAGTTTTGTCGAAAAATCATCTTCAGAGACGAAGCCCACTTTTGGATGGATGGTTGTGTTAACATACAAAATTGCCGCTATTTGAGCAATCACAATCCAATGCATCAAGAACGACCACTTCATCCCCAAAAGGTTATGTGTGGTGTGGATTTTGATATGGTGGAATTATTGGTCCATATTTTTTCCAAGATGAAGATGGAGAAGCTCTAACTGTCAATAGAGAAAGATGCCGGGCTCTTATAAGGGACTATTTTTGGCCTCAATTGGATGGTATGGATCTCAGAAACATTTGGTTCCAGCAAGATGGTGCCACATGTCATACTGCTCTCGAAACAATCGATCTTTTGAAGGAGAAGTTCAGAGGTTTCATCATTTCCCGTGGTGGTGTGATGTTAACTGGCCCCCGATGCCATGTGATTTAACGCCGTAGGATTACTTCTTGTGGGGATATGTTAAATCTCGAGTTTATGTCATCAAACCAGGAAAAGTAAATTATCTTATGAATAACATCTTGTGTGTTATTCGTGAAGTTAGACCTAATTTACGTTCTTCTGTCATTGAAAATTGGGTCAACCGTATACGCACAAACCAACGAAGTCGCGGCGGTCACTTAACTGATGTTCTCTTCCACACGTAATAACATTAATTATATTCCCAAATAAAAAAGGAAATAAACCTCTATCATTTATAGAGCGTGTTTTATTTAAGTTCAAAGATAGGACACGCTTGTTGAAAGACCCTGTAGTTAATGAGCGCGCCTCAGTTATAAGTTCTTGACATTTCGTTAGGTTAAGATTTTTGCTGTTTATTTTTTAAAGAAATGATACACACTGAAGACAACAGCCCTAACCCTACTGCTATATCCACTGGTACTACTGGACTTACTATGCGACATTTTCATAAAAGAGTTAACTTTATAAACGCTAGGACAAAGCCCATTACTGAATTCATAACCTTCCAGCAAGCGCGCTGTAAAAAGTACACCAGCAGTATTTTTGCTTTGTCATTGTTTTTAACAAGGTTTATAACCTTGAGCTATCGCGTCAATGGTGCAACGAATTCCATTGTTGATGCTTCCTCGAGAATGTGACGACAGTTGCTGATTCTCTGATTAAAGTTCTCAGTTGGATTTTTCTTTACATGGCTTATTGTACATCCCAAGTAACAAGGCGTTGAATGTTATAAAAAGCACAACAAGCTCTTCTCATATAACGGATACGTGCTTGGTTTAACCATTAAAATGCACTTAATCATTGGTTTTCCAGTGGTAATATTCTGTGAAACAAAACCATGCATGACGTTGTTTTGCAGAGCTGCATCAGAGTGCTTTGAAATGATTTTTATGACGAGTTTGTAGCTGTATTTATCGTGGGATAAATATTTAAGTTTTTTTAGGAAATGGAGAATTGGGCATTATTAAGTGATAATTATGTGTATGACATTAGAATATATGAAATAACTACGACAGTATTACAAGCATAATTATAACTAAAATTCACCGCTTAAACATCACGAAAGATAACTAGAAATTAATGCGAAACATTGGGTGTGAAATAGATTTTTTGTTGTGTTTTATAAGGAAAACGTAACCTTTTATCCTAGCTACATGTTTATTTTCTGAAATATGAAATACGCATGCGCGCACATAATGCACCTAAGCTTTACTAGTGGCAAGGTTACTGTCCGTATGAGGCAACGCCGCACTGCTGCTATTCACTAGTGACGTATTAGTGGACACGCCTCAAACGTCAAGAGATTTGGACCGCGTTAATACGTATAATTTGAAATTGTAAATGAATTCACACATTAATATGTAAAGTGCGGATCAGAGTAGCATTAAATGAAAACGGCTCAATCTCTATAATGTTGTAAAAATATTAAATTCTAAAATGACTTTCTTAGCCTCCAATTGGCTGTATATTTTACAAGAATTAGGTGTTTTAAGTTCACAGCCAGCCATATTTGATTTAGTCAAACAGTATAAACTGTTTGTTTACCACAGCGACGTTGATTCCTACGCTGGTAACTACACTACGTGATCAAACATATCCGGACACCTTGCTGAAAATGACGTACAAGTTCCTTGGCCCACGCTTAGCCTTGATGACAGCGTTCACTCTCACAGGCATACTTTCAATCCAACGCTGGTAGGCTTCTTGGGGAATGGCAGCGCATTCTTCACGGAGAGCGGAACTGAGGAGAGGTATCGATGTAGGTCGGTGAGGTCTGGAACAAGTTCGGCGTTCCAAAACATCCTAAAGGTGTTCTATAGGATTCAAGTCAGGACTCTGTGCAGGCCATTCCATTACAGAAATGTTATTGTCGTGTAACCATTCCGCCACAGCCCGTGCAGTATGAACAGGAGCATGATCGTGTTGAAAGAAGCAGTCGCCATCCCCGAAATGCTCTTCAACAGTGGGAAGCAAGAAGATGTTTAAAATATCAATGTAGGTCTGTGCTGTGATCGGCCATGCAAAACAACAAGAGGTGCAAGCCCCCTCCAGGAAAAACACGATCACACCATAACACTACCACCTGCGAATTTCACTGTTGGCACTACACACGCTGGCAGATGACGTTCACCGAGCATTCGCCATACCCACACCCTGCCATCGGATCGCCACATTGTGTACCGTGATTCGTCACTCCACACAACGTTTTGTCACTGTTCAATCGTGTAATGTTGACGCTCCTTACACCAAGCGAGGCGTCGTTTGGCATTTTCCTGCGTGATGTGTGGCTTATGAGCAGCCGCTCGACAATGAAGTCCAAGATTTCTCACCTCACGCCTAACTGTCATAGTATTTGGAGTGGATTCTGATGCAAATTGTGTGATGCTCTGGATAGATGTCTGCCTATTATTCTTTACGACCCTCTTCAAATGTCGGCGGTCTCTGTCAGTCAACAGACGAGATCGGCCTGTACGCTTTTGTGTTGTACATGTCCCTTCACGTTTCCACTTGATTATCACATCAGAAACAGTGGGCCTAGGGATGTTTAGGAGTGTGGAAATCTCGCGTACAGACTTCTGACACAAGTGACACCCAATCACCTGACCGTGTTCGAAGTCCGTGAGTTCCACGGAGCGTCCCATTCTGCTGTTTCAGGATGTCTAATGACTACTGAGGTCGCGGATAATAAGTACCAGCAGTAGGTGGCAGCACAATGCACCTAAGATGAACAAAGTATGTTTGTGGGGGTGTCCGGATACTTTTGATCACATAGAGTATATCAGCAAATGTTTATCTGCTAAAAGAAGACGGTATCACGTATAGGTAGGTATAAGTTATACAACAGAGGGAGAACACCTCGCGCACTACAACCTATATAGCACTATTATGGCTACCATCCTCCAGGAGGAAGGGATGAATCACAGGAGGCTAGAGAGTCGCGCGGAATTTCCTAACAGTTCCAAGCTCGAAGACACGTCCCACTGCTGTAGCTGTCTAAAGCTTGATGAACTACCCGTCGACCAAGCAGCTCTCTAGTGTCTAAGGGGAGTACCCTACCCTTTGAGCAAGCACCTACCCGGCATCACATTACGCCACGAAACTTGTAAACACACGTAAAGGATGAGAAGGAAGTTAGGGAACAGAAATAATGGTAGATGTGAGACGACCCCCAGCATTCCCGTATCGACCAGGGAAACCCACCAAAAACCGGAAGTCGGAGATTGCGGCGAACGGGAATGGAACTTGAAGCCTCCCGAGTACAAGGCTCACATGTTGGCTCGGTTGCCAACAAGCTTATTTTGTTTATAAGTTGTTCGGTGTATAATAATGAGTCATATTTTAAGACGACGTTCACGGCGGCATGGTATAGTGCTAAGGGATTCTTCAATAGGAAGAGCCAGAATACGAATGGTAGTAGAAAGTACTCATGAAAGAGATTTAAGTGCCTTAGGACACAGCACTATTTATAATGTAAATTCCTTTGCAGAGTTCAATGTACATCTGCTAAATTAAAATCTTCCTATGCGCCTTGTATTTGCAATGACCACTAACAGGCGCCAGAGTTTGATAAGTTTGGCATTTATTTGATTCGATGTGTGTTCAGTCATGAATATTATATTGCCTTCAGTAGAGTGAAAGTTAAGGTCTTTCCTAGCGATTATCCAGTTTTACTTTCTCTAGAACGTATAGTAAGTAGGGGAAGTATTGTATTCCACCCAAAAACTCTATACCGAGATATCACCGGAAATACATGTTTTGAGGCCCCCTGAATCCAAAAAAAGCATTTTTTGAAACATGTTCATGTGTGTGTCTGTGAACAGCATAACTCAGAAACGAACAGTCGGATAAACACCATACTTGGTATTTAGGTTCAATATCTTCCAGAGATGCGACACGAAGGTTTTCAAGAAAATCCCCCCACCCCAGATTACCCTTTACATGGAACATTTTTCGAAAATTTTAATTTTCTCAAAAATGGCTCTAAAGATTTTGATTAAAATATCATATGTTTAAGGTATTTTCATGACAAATGAAATGTATATTTCGAATTTTCTGGGAATGTCTCCAAAAGTATTCTTCATTGTGAACGACTTTTGCATAACTGGTAAACAATAAGAGATAGACACAATTTTACTACACAAAAACTGCAGATCGCGCTAAAATACACAATTTATGTCATATACATTTTTTTGAGTGAACCATTTTCGAGATATTGCTTGTTATTTCCTTAAATTTTCCAATACTTATACTTGTTTTTGTCCTGTTAATGCAAAGAGAATGGAATACTCCACATAGCAACCACCTCTTAAAACATTTGAATATTGCTTAAAGCCTACCATATTCCCCTTGCACCCAAGAAAATTAGCAATAAGATTAACATCTCGATTAACATGAAACATATGGAGAATAAGCGTTTGTATAAATAGTTTGTACAAGAGTAGAGAAAGTCATGTGAGTGTAACACATCAGACTTTTTACTGTCACTTCAGTAAGGTGATCTAGTTCGATTTTCCTCGTCACTTCACTTTTCTTCATACCTTAGCCAGTAATGAGATGTGCGCAAAGCAGCCCCTTCTTCAGATGATTCCCTCTGGGGAATTCAACATGAGGCGTCTCTCATCTCTCGCGGAAGCAGCACTTATTGTATTACAACTGTTGTCAAAGTCTCACATGTAGAACTACGCTTGATATCAAATCTCTCACCAACTCACTATCTCACGTCTAACTCTGAAGAAATCATGATGATGTGAGAAGCCCTACGTATGTGCGTCACTTTGAAGAAGTAGTTAGTTCTTCAAACTTGTAGAGATGCCACACACTTGGAGATGCACTTTCAAGAAGGTTATTTTAGTGCGTTTGCCCCATGTATTGAAGTTACTTTGGAGTTGGTTTTAGATGCTTGGGACGCCACGCTTTGTATTAGTAGAGATGATGCTTGTGATACGTAATGTTACACAATGTTGCGCAATGTAATTTTTACGCAGAATTTTTGCAGATTTTATATTTAATTTGTTGCTTTGTGCGTAGGTATATATATAAACACTGCACTTTATAAAAGAAACTGTGAGAAACTTTACACATTCTTAATGTATTTACTATAAAATCTTGCTCGTGACTTTTCCATCTGTACGCTATGAAACCTGGTCTACAACTGACTAATTACAGCGGTAAAAACCTTAAAGCTTCGTATTGCCAGTCTCTTATTGGCTAAATCTAGTCCAATAGAATTTAATTATTTAAACTGAAACTTTTCTTTACTTTTGATTGGCTAGTTCAAAACTGTAAGCGAAACTACGTTATTACCGATCTTTTTATGACCAGTACTTTTCAAAATTCCAGACCCACCTATCCCCCATCTTCTCATGTACATGTCGTTCCTTCCTACTGCCAAAGCGCTCAGGATGAGCTTCAGGTGGGTCATATGCCTCCTAACATGCACTAATTCCTAAATCTTGTTCGTTTTGCAGGTGGCACGCACAGAAGGTGTTCGAGGAGTATTCAAGGGGCTGGGTGTGACCATGATACGAGAAGTACCTGCCTTTGGAATGTACTTCTTTACTTACGAGCTGATGACCAGACCATCAACGCCGACGAAGGATGGCAGCCCGAGCCCTCCTATTAGCACCCCAGTCATGCTTCTGGCTGGTGGTCTCAGCGGGACGATTTCCTGGATCATCACCTACCCTGTAGACGTTGTCAAGTCTCGTCTACAGGCAGATACTGTAGGGCGATACCAGGGCATGCTTGACTGTCTGAGGAAGAGCGTTCGAACAGAAGGGTTGGGGGTTCTGACACGAGGTCTATCATCTACAATCCTCAGGGCATTCCCAACCAATGCTGCAACGTTCACTGTCGTCACGTGGATTTTCCGGTGGGTTAACATCCTTCAGGCGGAAGACAACGCTGGTCCTTACATAGTTCCAGAGGTCACTGTTCCTAATGTTCAGATCAATGAAGTGTTCAGGAAAAGTAAGGAAGATACTAGTGTTGTATTCAGGATGGAATACAAGGGGGATCGTTTGAGGAATATACTCCAGTGGAGAAAGATAGTAGCTCATGATTTTCTTGGCAACGAAATGTTCGACTCTTCACAGGCAATGGGTGAATTATGGACTTCAACAGATGAAGATACTGTATTACTTGTACATGAACCCAAAGACGCTGATGATGTCTGTGAAGAAAATGAATCTTTGGGGGTATGTCCACAAGAGGAATCCAATTTGAACGAAGACAATCTGGAGAACATTCCAACACCAGTCAATAGATAACATAAACCTTGTCACTCTATTGCAGAGTGGACCTGTTTTGGAAAAAAGAAAAATGAGCTTTAAAGCTCAGGAATCAGTGCTTCAGGAGAGAGCACCTATGTTGAAGACTTCCAGTGATGCCCAAATTAGGCTCAGGGATTCAGAAGACACTGTGGTTTATTGGAAATGAAGGAGCACAAATGATAAAGAAAAACATATATTCCTTTTTCACAAAACATTTTTTTCAACAGTTAACTCGCTAGGGAAGCATACGCCCCTATTATCCAGACTCTCCACGACAATATTTATATATTCATACACAGGTATCTGTAATATGTAATTGTCATATTCCACCACGGAGCTGGACAAAAGGTGACTCCTGAATAATATAGTCTCTTTAACAGCTTTATATAACATCTAGGTCCGGTTTCACCAACAGATGCTAAACTTTTACACAATGTTAAACTGATTAACACTGAAGTTAACACAAATTCTGTTTCATCAAACAATGTTAACTTAACAAGGTGTTAAAGTCAGTGCTAAGTTAACATTGCGATACAAATGTTAGAAGTTGTAAGATGCCTGCCGTAAACCAAGCTGTTGATGCGAGTTTGCTACAATTGGCAGTCGTGCGTCATAATAAATTAGAAACCTGCAAAGACAGGAAGTTTTGAAGCAATATAGATTGTTAAAGGGGGTCATGAGGATGGTTTGATGGGAAATATAAGAGGTTAGAATACTACCAACAGAAGCATGCCTCTTTCTTCTAAGCTACAAGTGTTAATTAGGTGCTTAGATTTTATGCTACTAACATTTTTCATTTACTTGGTGGGCGATAATGTTGGTATTTCCAAATCTACCTTTTGTGGTTTATCCGGAAGGTTTCCAAAGGAATAGCTTCAAGAATCAAACACTATTTTGTTTCGGGTCTGCTTGATTAATCAGCGATAACACATTTTCGTCCATTTTAGCTTCAATGCAGTGTCCACCAACAGTTTTAAAGCGTCTTAAACGCTCTTTGCACCTAACGCTTCTGGTACTGCACTTTACTGGTCTTAAGAGAAACGCGTTCATTCCAATTAAATTGCTCGCGAAATTTTTACCACGCTGCAATTTTATCCGTTAATGTAAGACCATTAGCTTTTTCGCAGACAATACGTCTATACTTATTAACCAGGTGTTAATTAACGCGTTTCAAATGGTGAAACATTTATTTCAGTGACATCGCGACTTTAACCTGAAACAACCGAGAACATTACGTGGCAATTGCCATAAATGTAAATAGTTGTCTGCTACTGACACAGAGAGCGCAGCGATACGTAGACAAAAGTGCATCGAAGCACGTTCAGAAGCACTGTAGTTCGGCCACCGCCTTCTCGAAAGCTAGCGTTTGTAGTTGTCTTTGAAGTTAACAGTATGTTAGCTATCAATTTGCTGTTAAAGCCCGATGAAACGCAAAAGATTTAACCTTATGTTAAGCTTTGAACCACGTGTTAACAAACAAGATGTTAGCATTTTTTAACATCGGTTGGTGAAACCGGCCCCTAATATTAAAATGCTTTTGAGGTTTATTTTCCTAACTGACATTTTGTCAGTATATGAATAGTTCAGCTAAGCTTCTAGTTTCAGGGTATGAAAAAATTCGTGTTGAGAACTAGAGATAAGGATAACTTTATTCAAAGAAGATAATACAACATTTAATGGAAAGCATTCGAGTGCAATAAGTAATCCCAAAAGGGATTCCAGCCAGCATTGACTTACACCTCGGACGCCATCATAGATATTTGACGTATATCACATTGTCTATGACGGTATTGCAGCTGCACGTATTGAATTTGAAAGCAAAAAAGAAGCTATTTTGTGATTTATATCATTTTACTTCTCAGAAGCTGAGTGTTTGACACTTATGGGTATTCACTACTGAATTTTCGAGAAAATATCAAGAAAAAAAGGTTTTAACGTAAATAAAATACCGTCAGATTTCTGTGATTGTGCCGTAATTGATAAATTAAATTAAAGCATCACTAGTTTTTTTGGAATTAGTACTCAGCATTCAACAGGCCCAAATCAACAAAAATCTCCATCATTTCTCCTTAACACTGAAACCTATAATGTTTATTGTATTATCTCCTATCTCTATAATTTTAATTAAATAGTCCTGTTTCTTTAATAACGGACAGTAGATTATGAACTGCACTTTTCTTAGAAATATGATCATCTGGGTTTATTAACGCCAGTACTTTATATGTTTTCCTACACAGCGCTTCGCATTTGAAGATTATATGAATAGGCACTTTCAGCCTCTTCAGTATCTAACTTGCATACTGCTTCTTGTTTAAAGATTCCCATTGTATCTACTGTCCATTTCAAACCAGAGTGCCTTTCACTGTAAACAAACTCTTTGTACTATCCACGTGAAGGTAGTTCGCAATCCCCGCCCCTAATGGCAGCTTGTTCTCCTCTCACGTGCTTGTTGAACATTGTTTCAATCTATAAAAAGGCGCCCTGTCTGAGAATCAGTTAAAAATGCAATCTGAGGTAACAATCGATTTTATAAGTAAGCGGAAATGAACATTTTACTTACATTAATCACAATCAAATTGGAATCAGAACTTCTCTCCAAAATAATGAGAAGCTTATCCACAATTCCACAGCACTGTCGCACACAAAACAAGTTCCCACATTTTATCCTCTTCTATGTTCTATTATGTCTGTTTATATTCCCTGCTCGCTTTGGTTACACTTCTCACTGAAATGCCTGTAAAATCCGATATTAGTTTCATAATGTGCACTAATGCAGGTGTCGGGTATTTTTCTAATAGTGAGTTGAATACATTAAGTTCGCCACTTTTTAACTGTTTCACATTTTTGTGTTTTAACAGTTTACACGCACCTTCCTCTGCAATGTGAAATCAAATACCAACCGACTCAATCACAAGATTTGACCTGAGGTGAGCAAACTTGTGCTAGCATATTATGAATGCCTGTTCGCTTATCATATTTCCTGTGTTACGAAAAGTGTTTATTCGGTACTCAAATAGCACCTCTGGGAATTCATTGCTGCATTTCTTGTATATGTAAGAGAGTGACAGTCATGCATACGGTTGGTATTAACAAGCAATATGCTCTCGGCGTTCCGCAATAGCAGACGAAAATCATATTTTGTAATCTCTTAACAGCTAGTATATATCCATTACCTTTAACGATGAGTTCTTATGATAACCGTAATAAAATGTGCAGTTCTATACCTTTCCTGCTCTAATATTGCATGATACAATACATGTATTAAGGAACTATTTACGTTGGGGTAAGAGTGTATTCTTAGGTTCGTGACAAGCAGAAGCACATGCTTCTGTTTACATCAGAGGGAACTCTGGTTTGGAATGGACAGTAGATGTTTCCGTAACCTGCAATAATTCATCAAGATCCCGGTTATCAGGTTTATTTACTCAACATTCGCTTACTGTACTTGCATCCCTTTGTTTGAAACCATTGCAATTGGTGGTGATAATGGTTCTTCGAACAGAATTTAAAAAGAATTTCAAACACTGGTTCAGTCCTAGTAAAAGTTTGAGCATACCCTTTTCTTGCCAGGATATATGATTTTCCATTGCCTATAATTCCTTTATGTCCAGGCATCCACCTAAGAGTAACCTTGTTTTGTTCATTTTTATAAGGTATATTAGGCAGTCCCAGATGTTATAGCTTGTAATTGCTTTCTAGGCAGCCAGAAATCCAAATGTTGCTTCCTATTTAGATTCTCTCTAACGCAGGTTTCAATTGCACAAACTTCAGCTTGTAGCATTATCTCTTAAACCGTTAACTTCCGGATTCATGGTTTTGCTTCTCTTCCTCTTTACTTCTCATCCCATAGCTCTTGAAACAGCCTGCACCCACTACAACAAGCATACATATGCCGCTATCTGCTGGCAAAATACGCACGCGGAATTTAGATATGTTACACAGTAAACTGAGGTTTGGCACTTATTTATTGACTCACCCTCGTAATTAGCAACATGGAAACTCATACAAGACGGTGGTACGGCTTCGTTGGGCGCCTTATTGGGATAGACTTTGTTGTGTGTTATATTTGTACGGTATCGGTTTTGCGGGGGGAAAGGGAGAGGATCGATGAAATATCGAAAGAGCATGGATATATGTAGGGTTCTCTTAATCTCGGGTCGTGGTAACCTATGGCATTTATATTATTTTATACGTTTTATTCTGTCCTCCTTGAAACCATTCCCGCAATCGATCCGCCCATACAAATATATTTAACTACACCATCGCCAAATCAAGCTATAGCCACATGATAGCCTGTGGTGTTTCACACGTCTGCTCCCATCGGATTCCAGAGTACAAGTGCTTGTATTTACCCTTCGGTTCGCTTTCCTGGAGGTTTCTTAACCCTAACTTTCTGCCTGTCTTGTTTCCCCAACTCACACATGTGTCCTTAGAAAAAAGGAACGTTCAGCCGGCTGACATTCCGATCCCCTAACGGTATGTTTACTTCCCGGCGTATACCTACTCTACCGTCTTATAAAATATGTTACATGTTTCTACATTTATTTAGGTGATACGCAAATAGACTATATATTATTCTTATTGCTTCAACGTATCGCTTCAACGGTTACTACGGTTATTTTAACATGAGTATATATATAATACTAGCATATTCGTACATGACGCGAATGTTGGCGAATTACCTTGCCATTTGGCAAAATTCGTAATCGAACGAAGAATCTCGACTTAATACGAAAGAACCCGAGTCAGTCAACAGTGGACCAAGAATATTTTACTTTTACGGTTATGTGAAAACACTCGTGAATATATTTGACTGTTATTTTGGAAATGTTATTTGAAACCCAGTATTTTTTGGAACTGGAACGGCCGAAATGTTACTGAAAAATTAGCAATTTTCATACCTATGATTTGAAGATATACATATCCTTCTGTCATTGCAACGCATTAGCTAGAGGGTAGGAGTGCCCTTCCAAGCAGGTAGGGGTTTAGCTAATGGAAGGAGTTAGTGTTTAGTGGGCCTGAGGCAAGCGAGGGTTAATCACGCGCGTCGGTGAAGGATTAATTGGCTGTTTTCCAGTGTACGCGTCACGCGCGGAAGGAGTTCAGCATACTGTGTACCCCTTCCACTAGCAAAATCTTTATCTGAGAGGTAAATCATCCCATCCCCCTAGTTAAAATGTTGCGGAACAGACAGTGAAATTAATGTTTTAATGTATGCCGGTGCCAAATAGTTATAATTCACAATTAACGAGTAAACTAATGAACGTTGTTGTCATAAAAATGTCCAAAAGAATGAGGGCGATATACAATTAACATTATCACAGTTTGTGTGTGTGAGTGTCAATGCCTTAAACCCAATAATTCTTTACAATTGAACATTATATTCTCATGTGTGTAATAAACCACACATTATCTCTCTCTACCCTATTTCGTTTATTTTTATATCTCTTCTGCAAACCATTATTTTAAATACCTAATTTTCTGCCTAATTCATGTTAACTGAGATAAACGTTTTTTCAGAAATAGCCTCCTTAATTTGAAATTCTATACTCTTGTACGACATCGCGAGAATTAAAGGAATAATTTAAGAATTTAAACAAAAAATTTAATCAAGGGCAGCGAATATTTTGTAAATGTTTAATATATGTTTTAACAAGATCTAAATGTGTTGTTACTAAAATATTTTACTATCTCTTATGGTTTACTAGTTATACAAAATTAAAACAAAATTCCTTCCGGTGGACTTCACGAATATTCGCAAAGAAATTCAAGATATACATTTTATAGTCGTACAAATATAAACAAGAGGTATTTTAATAATTGTTAGAGTCATATTTGACAAAATAAAAATTTGATGTATCACATTCACATACTTTCTCTACCTTCTAGCGCTTATTAGTGGGTATACAAATTATTCTTATAAAAGCTTATTTTTCTATATGTTCATTTTAATCGAGATAAAACCTTCCGGAAATAGCTGCATTACACATTTTGTTATAGACATAAAGGGGATAGCGGTAGTCAAATGTTATAGAACTAGATGCTACGCTGGCCTTAAAATTCCATACTCTTTCCACGACATCGTGAGGAACAATTGAAAATCGACAGGATTTTAAAAGAATGGTTAAGTATTGATACATTCTAATTATTAATAAGAGATATCTAAAAATGGCTGATGCCATAAAAATTATTTGAAATAAATAGTGAGTTTTAAAGAGATTTACATTTTTGGTGTAGTACGTTTTCGTCAATTAATGTTTACCAGTTACATAACATTATACAAAATTTCATCGGAATGAAGTAAACTTCAGAGGCTATTTCTAGAAAATTCCAGGTGTGAATTTTATTTTAATGTAAATATCTTTAATGTATGGCATTTTAATCAAAATCGTTAGAGCCATTTTTTAGAAAATCAAAAATTTCGAAAAATTCTCCATGTAGAGGTTAGTTCAGTATTGCGGGATTATCTTGAAACTCTTCATGTAGCATCTTTGGAAGGTACTGAACCTAATTACCAAGTTTTTCTAATACCTTTCGTTTTTTAATTATGCTGTCACACACACAAACATGGACTTTTTCAGAGAATGCCTTTTTTAGATTCAGAGGGTCTCAAAACATGTTTTTTTGCTCAAATCTCGATATAGAATTTTCGGGGGGAATGCAATCCCTTCTCTACCTACTATGTACGTGGTAGAGAAAGTAAAAATCTGATATGTTGCACTCATATGACTTTCTCTACTCTTGTACAAACTATTTTTACAAGCGCTTATTCTCCATCTACTTCATATTAATCGAGATAAACATTTATAGAAACGTATTGCTAATTTTCTTGTAGGTATTTTCTTGCGTGTTCAGGACATTAAAAAAAAAGGAATAACGAATTCCCACTGGAGAAAAAGTATAAGTATTGGAAAATTCAAACAAATAACAAGTGATAACTCGGAAATAGTTCACTCCACAAAAAATAAATAAATAAAAATGTATAAGACATAAATTGTGTGTTTTAACGAGATCTACATTTCTTGTGTAGTAACTTTTTGTTTATCTCTTGCGGTTTACCAATTATGCGAAAGTCATTCAGAAAGTAGAGCACTTTCCAGAGTATTCAAGATATACATTTCATTTGTCATGAAAATATCTTAAACACATGATATTTTAATCCAAATCGTTAGAGCCATTTTTGAGAAAATCAAAACTTTCTAAAAATGTTCCATGTAAAGGGTAGTCTGGGGTGGGGATTTCCTTGAACATCTTAATGTTGCATCCCAGGAGGATACTAAAGTTTGGTGTCTATCAGACTTTTCGTTTTTTAGTTATACTGTTCGCAGACAGACACACAGTCACAGACATGCTTCATAAAATGCTCTGTTTGGATTCAGGGCGCCTCAGCAATACTTCTCCTACTTACTGCACTAGAGAATAGGATTGGAATCTCGATGCTTCCCGTTTATAACCTCTAGTCTATCAGAGCAAATTTGAGATTTATAACTTGATAGGGCTGATGGTAGAATGACGCCAAATACTCGCGCGCAGAGATACCAGTGTGAATCAAATGCAGAGCGAAGTGGGACCGGACGAATTACGCTGCGAGAACATGCTCAACTATTGACTGAGTACGTACATTCTTATTTTTGAAACATGTGATGTTTAGTCAGTTTTACCTAATTCCACATAAACATGAAATCTGTAAAGCATGTGTGTGCTTCCCTTTTCCTGTATGTTCTGTAACGTTGACTAAAACCTAGAAAGCCCAAAAGTCGAAAACAGTGCATTCTACTTTCATAACATGAACATTAATATTACATGATTCAGAATACGCTTTTACTGTTATACAAGTTTGACAACGCTTTTGGAGTGTATAGAGGTTATTTATTTTTGATAAATATTTACTATTTTCTAGAGGGATATTTTACATCATCATAATGGGTCAGAGGGATATGTTAAAATAGGTTAAGGTTACCAAGTTTTGAGAAAAGACTGCAAACATTTTGTAATATACATTAAGATTGTAAATATTATATTTGGGAGAATGTATAATATTGTTAAGTTGTTGCTAATAAAACATCAAATGCCAGACGCTGTTTTATTACACCACAAATTATCTATCAAATTCCTAAACAGCTGTAGTAAAGTTTTGTTAGCAAAAAAAAAAATCTGATGTGTTACACTCACATGACTTTCTCTACTCTTGTACAAACTATTTTTACAAACGCTTACTCTCCATATGCTTCATGTTAATCGAGATATCGAGATGTCAATCTTATTGGTAATTTTCTTGTAGATACAAGGGGAATATGGTAGGTTTGAAGCGATAGTCAAATATTTTAATCCTGGTTGCTATGTGGGACATTCCATTCTCTTTGCATGTCCAGGACATAAAAAAAATGAATAACGAATTTGAGAAAAAGTATAAGTATTGGAAAATTTAAGGGAATAACAAGCAATATCTCGAAAACGGTTCACTCAACAATAGAAATGTATATGACCTAATTGTGTATTTTAACGCGATCTACATTTTTTGTGCAGTAAAATTTTGTCTATCTCTTATGGTTTACCAGTTATGCAAAAGTCGTTCACAATGAAGAATACTTTTGGAGACATTCCCAGAAACTTCGACATATACATTTTATTTCTCATGACATTATCTTAAACATATGATATTTTCATCAAAATCGTTAGAGCCATTTTTGAGAAAATTAAAATTCTCGAAAAATGTTCCATGTAAAGGGTAGTCTGGGGTGGGGGGATTTTCTTGAAAACCTTTGTGTCGCATCTCTGGAAGATACTGAACCTAAATACCAAGATGCGACACGAAGGTTTTCAAGAAAATCCCCCCACCCCAGATTACCCAGATGACAAATGAAATGTATATCTCGAATTTTCTGGGAATGTCTCCAAAAGTATTCTTCATTGTGAACGACTTTTGCATAACTGGTAAACCATAAGAGATAATCAATATTTTACTACACAAAAAATCTTTACTACACAATTTATGTCATATACATTGTTTTTTGTTGAGTGAACCATTTTCGAGATATTGCTTGTTATTCCCTTAAATATTCCAATACTTTTTCTCAAATGGGAATTCGTTATTCATTTTATTTATGTCCTGGACATGCAAAGAGAATGGAATACTCCACATAGCAACCAGTTCTTAAAATATTTAACTATACCTTAAAGCCTACTAATTCCCCTTGCATCTACAAGAAAATTAGCAATAAGATTAACATCTCGATTAACATGAAGCATTTGGAGAATAAGCGTTTGTAAAAATAGTTTGTACAAGAGTAGAGAAAGTCATGTGAGTGTAACACATCAGAAATATTTTTCTTTCTGCTTCATTTTAATGGAGATAAACTTTTCCGGAAATAGCTACATTACACAGTTCATTATAGCTATAAAGGGAACAGCTATAATCAAGTGTTTAACTGGACGTTATATATGGATCTTAGAATTCCATACTTTTTCCATGCAATCGCAAGAAACAACTGAATATCGACAGGATTTTAAAAGAATCACACAGCATTAAGGTATTCGAACCATTAATAACGGTTATCTCGGAAATGGCTGATGTCACAAAAAAGGGCATTTGGAAAAAATTGTGTGTTTTAAAAAGATCTACATTTCTTGTGTATGCATTTTCGTATATTGCTTAACGTTTACTAGTTATACAGGATGAAGAGGACTTCACAGGATATTCACAGGCGTTGGAAGACACTGAGCCTAAATAACAAGATGTTCTATTTATCCGAATTTTCGTTTTTAAGTTATGCTGTTCATAGACACCCACAACATTTTTCTACACTTTTTGGATTCGTGGATCTCAAAGTGTGTGTCTCCAGTGAAATCTCAATATTAATTTTAGTGTGGAACGCAATATAACTTCTCCGTCTCCGTGCGTATAAATTTAATTTAATTGAGTTTTGATTTATGGTCGCTCTTTAACTACTATAGTCCCATTCTATATCGGACGTGAAAGACCGGAAAGTTTGCTTAGAGGCCTCTTTATTAGGTTTGAGGTTCTTTTACGTGCCGTAAATCGACATGAGACCACCGGCATTGCTTTCCTTCCGAAGGAAAAAATCCATCGCCCTCCGCCCGGTTGAACCGAGACCTTAGGAACTATAGACTAGTATGGTGCCCCTAGACCATGGAGGACGTCTACATGTACGTAGATCTTCTCTGTCTATATACACACATATAAGAGGTTCATTCAGAAATTAACGACCATTTAGCTTCAATATATTCAGGAATTATTAAAAAATCTCATGTGTTACACTCACATGACTTTCTCTACTCTTGTACAATCTTATTTTACAAACGCCTATTCTCCATATGCTTCATGTTAATCGAGATATCGAGATGTCAATCTTATTGGTAATTTTCTTGTAGATGCAAGGGGAATATGGTAGCTTTTAAGCGATTGTCAAATATTTTAACGCTGGTTGCTATGTGGCGCATTCCATTCTCTTTGCATGTCCAGGACATAAAAAAAATGAATAACGCATTTGAGAAAAAGTGTAAGTATTGGAAAATTTAAGGGAATAACAAGTAATATCTCGAAAATGGTTCACTCAACAAAAAAAATGTAAATGACATAAATTGTGTATTTTAACGCGATCTACATTTGTTGTGTAGTAAAATTTTGTCCATCTTTTATGGTTTACCAGTTATCCAAAAGTCGTTCACAATGAAGAATACTTTTGGAGACATTCCCAGGAAATTCAAAATATACATTTTTGTTTGTCATAAAAATATCTTAAACATATGATATTTTAATCAAAATCTTTAGAGCCATTTTTTAGAAAATTAAAGCTTTTGAAAAATCTTCCATGTAAAGAGTAATCTGGGGTGTGGGATTTTCTTGAAAACCTTCGTGTCGCATCTCTGGAAGATACTGAACCTAAACACCAAGTTTGGTGTTTGTCCGACTGTTCGTTTCTGAGTTACGCTGTTCACAGACAGACGCACACACAGACATGTTTCCAAAAATGCTTTTTTTGGATTCAGGGCGTCTCAAAACATGTATTTCCGGTGAAATCTCGGTATTGAATTTTTGGGTGGAGTACAATACTTCCCTACTTACTATACGTAGTAGAGAAAGTAAAAACGCATGTCACATTATTGAAGCTTTCTTGATTTCTCTACATAATCACCTCCATTATTTCAGCATATATCATGTCTGATCACGAGCTTTGCAAACCCCGTGTTGTAGCCAGCTGCCACCAGTCCACCATTAATAGAAAAATTTCGGACACAGTTTCACCAAGCAAAGAACGACAAAGATATAAGCAAACTCATCTAGGGTTACATGTTTGTCTTGTACAGGTTTGTTGTTCACTTGATTCTTAAGTCATCTGTGCTGCTGATGAGGGAGGAAAGTGCGGGTCCAGTTTCGTCTTGCACATTTGTGCGTCCATAGTTGAACAGTTCACATCACTTTCGTTCATTACTGTATCACCATGCATTTCCTTTAGTTGACTGTAAATTGGTTCCGCTTTTAACCAACGAGCACCTCTCACCTCAGAGTAGATGGGACTTTCTATAACACGATTTATTTTGAACAATCACAGAATGCACAATAACAACTTATTTCGTCTGAAACTCACTAACACTAAGGAAAAATGTCAATAAAACCATTCGACAGCGATCTGCGCAACGGGAATGCGCTAACGGTCGTTAATTTCTGGAGTACTCCCATATTATCCAATGTAATAATTAAAGAGGGATTATTATTTATGTGGAAATATATTTCTTACTGAATATTTATTGCTTTTGTACGAGATACATTACAGAATTGCTAATATTCTATTGGGACTTAAGGTTTGTTTGCCCACATTGGTATAAATGATTTACCATGACAATGCACAAAAACAATTATTGGTGCCTGTGTATGCACCCTCAGCAAGCCCTTCACACATCATTAAATATAAATAATTGGAACTGTGTTAGAAATACGTTGATTAATTGAACTCCTGATTCCGATGCAATAAATTCTGATTCATGTCCTTCATTTACACAGACAGACGATCCTGTTAATATAAGTAGATGTTGAATGAATTCCAGCTAAGTAATGGAAATGCCATGCTGTCTTCTAAATATACTTTAGCGACAGATGTACTCTTCCGTTCTCAGTGACTCTTTAAAAACTGTCATACTTGCTCCTGCATCCGCTAGCGGAGTTGCTGAAGTTCGTCGCAATGCCTTAACTCAGGGAGGATACAAGAAATGTTTTAGCCAGATCTTTGAAGTAAGCCAGCTGTATACTGTTTCGTTAATATCATTAATACTGTTAACCGAATTTCCTTTTAACTAACTTTGAAATTCGGTATGTTTCTTATTACACAAATGCTAGTAATAGCAGCTTATATTTCATTTTTACTTTCTCTGTCACCTACCTATAGCATGTAACAGAAATACAAAAATTTGGATTTCAATATTTTAGCGGAAATACATGTTTTGTGGCCCGCTGAATAAAAAAAACGCAATTTTATAAAATGGTCCGTGTGTGTGTGTGTGTGTGTGTGTGTGTGTGTGTGTGTGTTTGAGTCATGAATAGGAAAAGAAATGCTGGATAGATACTAACTTGTTATTTAAGTCCAGTATCTTCCAAAGAAACGACATGAAGGTTTCCAAAAAAAAAAATTCCTCTAGCACAAACCATCGCTTCCATGGATAAAATTTCTTAACTTTTTATTTTCTCAAAAATGGCTCTAACGATTTTGATTAAAAGACCATATACGTAAGATATTTACATGACAAAATCAAACTTATATCTTGAAATTTCTGGAAATAATCTGTGAAGTCCTCTTCATTCAGAAGGAATTTTATATAATTTTGTATAAGAGGTAAACCATAAGAGATATACAAAAACTTACTATACAAAAAATATAAACCTTTTTTAAAACACAGAATTTATTTACAATAATTTTTTGTGGCATAAGCCAATAACCTCGTTATTTTTACTTTTTCTACCACGTATAGTAAGTAAGGGAAGTATTGCATTCCACCTAAAATTTAGATATCGAGATTTCACCGGAAATGCATGTTTTGAGGCCCCCTGAATCCAAAGCGTTTGTTTAGAAAAAGGTACGTGTGTGTGTCTGTGAACAGCATAACTCAAAAATGAAAAGTCGGATAAATACCAAACTTGGTATTTAGGTTAGTTTCTTTCAAAGAGCGACACAACAATTTTCAAGGAAATTCTCCACCCCAGACAACCCTTTACATGGAAGCTTTTTTGGAAGTTTTAATTTTCTCAAAAATGGCTCTAACGATTTTGGTTAAAAATCATATATTTAAAACATTTTTATGACAAATGAAATGTATATATTGAGTTTTCTGGGAATGTCCCCAAAAGTCATCTTCATTCTGAACGGCTTTTGTATAACTGATAACCTTAAGAGATACACAAAACCTTTCTACACAAAAAATGTAAACCTCCTTAAAATACACAATTTATGTCATATACATTTTTTGTGGAGTGAACCATTTCCGAAATATTCCTTGTTATTTGTTTGAATTTTCCAATACTTATACCTTTTTTTTCAAATGGGAATTCATTATTGCCTTTTTATGTCCTGGACATACAAAGAGATTGGAATACTCCATATAGCAACCAGCTCTTAAAGATTTGGACAATAGTTTAAGGTCTACCAGGTTCCCCTTGCACCTACAAGAAAATTAGCAATAAAGTTTCTGCAAATGTTTATCTCGATTAGCATGAAGTAGATTGAGAATAAGCTTTTATAAAAATAGTTTGTGTAAGAGTAGAGAAAGTCATGTGAATGTAACACAAGATTTTTTAAGGTGCTGCGGCTATTCAGTTGTTTCTCATGTTATGGCATTTTAATTCTTTCTACAAATGCTTATTTCGGTTAAAATTAACGAGGTAGAAAAATTTCGTTAGAATAGCTTTTAGAACGTATATAAAATTAAACGATAGTGGATAGAAAAAGTCATGTGATTATAACACATCAGAATATTTGTGGATCCAGGAAATCTCAAAAGATGTATTTGCGGTGAAATCTCGGTAGCGAGTTTTTGATGAAATGCAATACTTCCTCTACTTATGTGTAGGTAAGGTAGAGAAAGTAAAAAGGTATAGCTGCAAGTTCTTCTATTCCTATGCATTCAATCAATTCACAGCATCAGGAAGGACGGTGCACCAGAGTATGTTTAATCTGCGGAGATCCAAAACCCAGAGAGGGAAATCAATAGAAAGACAAAATACGATCTGCGAAGCGCTTATACACGTCATTATTCGCGGATTCCGATTGATGGTGTATAAACATTTATTGCTCCGTCTAACGCGGAGAGATACAATCACATGCGCTAAGCCACGAAGCGTCATTCATTTATCTCTCAATACAAACAACTGTTTGCAAACTGTCTGAGCATTCCTGTATACCTAACGCTATTTGACAATTCGGTATTTTAGACAAAACAGAAGTTGGAAATCGCGTCATACCAGAGAGTACAAAGCAAAAGGAGAGAGAACTGCGTTCTTGAAAATGGTAAACCGAGACAGCAATGTTATTTCTAGGATTTTAAAGTAAATTCTTATTTAGTTCTTCACTTGATCACATAAAAAGCATAACAAAGGGGCACAAGTTTTTGTGGCATTTAAACCTTTTGCTAACGCTGTAATTTTTATTAAAGTCTCAGAAAAATTCATTTTATTACCGTTTTAAAAAGATATATTGCATGACATGTACTTGGGACGGAGGGAGAGAGAGCAAAGGAATGGTAGAGGGAGGGAGTGAGGTATGGAATAAAGAGAGCAAGAAAGAGGAAGAAACAGATAAAAGTTTGTGCTTTTAAAAATAAAAGCAAGTCGTTGGTTCTAAATGAAAGCATTTCCATAAAAACAACAATTGTATTCCTCTTTTTTATTTAAGTAATTTTAATAAGAAGATACGTTGAAATAATTGTTTATTAAATTATAAATGGCACTAAATTATTGGTTTTAATATTAGGGCATAAGATACAAAGATGTAGTTGTTCAAATAAACTTTTAATCCTTTCGTAAAACGTTCTTCAAGTGTTTCTTCCATCAATTTCTATCGTCAACTGTTTTCATTGCCTCCATAGATTTGCGTAGTGTTTAGTCTTAAAATCGCTGTTTATAATTGTTTAAATCAACGAAGTATTTAGTTTTTACGTGCAGTTAACTTTATCTAACGAATTAAAATAAATGTTTCAGAAGTTTAGCAGTTCTGAGTATGCAGATTTTAGCTTTACATACTTTTAAAACAGCGCCTACTAAGAAAACAGTGTATGTTGCGCATTGTGCATCTTACAAAATTTACCTTAAAGTGTGTCTAAAAGTCCTCCTTGGAGGAATTTTAGGTTTTTTGCCACTACGGTGAGTAACTGGCGCAAAATGCTTTTACTTCAAGCTGTCAATCATTAGATCATTTATTGTAATAGATTATATATGTTAAGAGCTGCCTATGTGGCAGGGTTTCTCGAATATTGGTTAGGTAATGAGTGAAACCAGGTTATTTATACTAGGTCTACGGTTACCTTATTTCAACCTTGTATGAATGTACCAAACAGTGCGTATCTGAATTCTAACGGAATTCAAGCTTGTATCTCGGCAAATGTCTGCACTAAGTGAAATTTTAGTGGAATAAGGGGTCAATAATGTTGTATAAGGTTACCAGTAACACGCCAAAGGATTCGAAATGAATACTCAACATGTTCAGACCAACAGTTTGTTGCTATATAGATTTTACTGCAACTTGATTTGGAGAACTTAGTTACAGATTCTTGGTTTGTACTTGCGATGTGTTTCTGAGCTTTTAGTAAAGGGTTAATCGTAAATTTAAAACATTTTATAAGTAGATACATGTAGCATTAACCTTAGATGAAGCTACAGTCTTCAGATTCAGGTAATTTATTTTAAACAAAATATAGTGTTACAATATGCACATTACTACATTCTGGTAAGTACATAGTACACCTAATATTCCATATCTACTGACGTAGCATTTCTCTTGTTAATAATGTCTACAGAGGTTCTTTCAAATGCTTTGCTTTGAGTTATTTTATTTTAGTACTATTTAACTTCTTTGAAACAAATGGTTTTACATAAGTATATCGAAAACATATTTCATATGCTTCTTATCTGTATGTTATTGTATGTTTTGATTAGTTACTAGTTTTAGGAATTAGATTTGGAAGAAATGTTTTTATGTAGTTTTATAACTGTCCCTCTGTTGGCAGTATTAAGAACTATTCACCTTAATCTTTTGGTTAGCAGTGGCACTCTTGCTATGGTATCAGAAAGATTAATAAAGCGAGATTTTTGGTTTAGATCAAACAAATAAAAGACAAAGTTCCGTACATATTAATAAGCGGTTCTGATTCGATATGTGAGCATGGGAGAAATTGTAATGTTTTACTTATAAAATGGGGGTTATGTTATCTACCACGGCAATAAAAGATAAGAATATTCGTTAACATGAATCATTTGGGTTTTAATCGCGCAGATCCAACGGCTGCCCTGTCGTCGCTTCGCGGTTGCGACCTAACTGTTCCACTCTACTTCTAAAATGCTTCCCTCGGCTACGCTTTGCGGCTTAGGGTCCGATCGATCAGCTTCAATTTTTGTAATTATTTCGAATTCTGTGTATACCTGGGTGCCAAGCATATAGCGTCTCCGGCATGGACTCATATACTGAATCTTATCGTAATAAGACTATAACACAAGAAATGCATGTGTTTATCAATTTTATTCACTCATCCTAAGCAATTCTGATTAATTTAGGTGCGTGAGTGTTATTAGTATAGCGATCGCGGCCCCATTGACAGATACGGAACAGTATCGGAAATAAATTGTTATATTTATGGAATGTGGGCAGCCTTTGCTTTAAGTTTACATCCATTTTATGCTCGTCTGAAATAGTGTACGCTTAAAATGTAGAGAAATTTACTTTAAATGGCATATTTAACCACTCGGTTAACGTTAATTTCTATAACCATTGTTACGTATGTGACATTTAGGTTATGAATCACATTCTTTGAAAGTATTAGCGATAATGTTTCCATTATTTTATGTATTGCATAGTTAGATAGTATAAATTAGCTGGGGTAGTGTCATAGACTTTATCAGAAGGAAAACGTGGTTATATATACATAATTTATTAACAAATCCAGCTTCCTCCAATTGGAGGCTGCCATAAAGAAAGCATACTAAACAACAAAACGTATGGATACATAATTGAAACTGTAAAAAATATAAATATTTGTTAATAAATTTGCAACTAACAAAAAGTTATCTGAAAATAATTACAATATACAAATATATACATAGGGAACTTGCCCTTATCTAAAAAAAATTGTGTATGAAATTAATAGTTTACGTGTAATACCAATGATTTTTTTTCAGTATAGCTAGTGACCCTTTAAGAACACTAACGGCCACTGCTTTAATAAATGAGTTCTTTAACTTATATTTTCTAAAATACATTATAAAAGTGCATGGGGTAATGCCAGTGTCTTCATTAGCAATCCAACAACGTCAATTGAAGCAAGATTATATTTATTGCAGAAGTTGATACTGTTTGCTTTAAATGGTACACTTTTCTTTGTGAACTTGAGCCTGTTTCCCATCTGACGGTAGGATCTATGATGGATGGTTCCTGAACATGAGGCAGCTTGAATGGCTATGATGTCGATTCTTCTGTTTGGTCAATTCTCCGCTTTACTTCCTTGTAAAGGTGGTACTGTTGCAGTTTGAGGTTTCGGTAATCATTGAGTGCACTTTGATGATGTCTTACATTTCTGGACATACTTCCATGTGGACAGGACCCAAGGACATAACTCACTGTCACAGGGGCGGCAGTGCTTGCTGCCCTGGAAAAACGTTTGCTGTCATCTTCAGCGCTTCCTTCCAATCACCACTACTTAGTCCTTCTGGTCTGTGGACCCAGCTATTTGCAGGGATGAACTGTTTATAAGGAACTATATCCTTTCCTTTTTCAGGGTGAGAACACTAAGTTTTGAATTATTTCTCTCTTTTTTGATTTAGTATATATACTTTCTACATGCACCACTACTTGCATAGTACTACATGTTCATTTCATTTTACAGTTGTTTTAATAAGATTAAATGCTTTTGAATAATACATATTTGCTGATACCTTTTTGAACTTGAAGTCTTGAACTTGAACAAAAAGTCTTTGCCCATATTTTTTATTAGACAAAATAAGGTACATACAAATAATTACAAATATACGTACTATTCTACGTACCTTACACGTAGTCTCCATACCGGTTTACACATGTGTCCCATCGCAGCACTAAATTTGAGAGCCCCTGTAGTAGAATTCGCCCAGGTGACTGTGGAACCACCGTCGGATTGCTGTCTTGGTTTCATCATTTTTGCATGTGAATCGTTGTCCTGCCAGGCACTTCTTCAGCGGTTCGAAAATGTGGAAATCAATAGGAGTGAGGTCTGGACTGTATGGTGGGTGGTCCAGATTCTCCAAGTGGAAAATAATCACACCCCCCGAATTTCCTGTCTCTCCATTTCATCTCCATTCTCATTTCACTTCACCTTTCATCTGCTTGCCTCCTTCAGGGTTGCAAGTGTCGGCGGGAGGTCTTGGCGTGTGCATGGCAGGGGAAAAGGATGTTCTGTGGAAACCATCGTCCCCAGCACTGCAGCGGTCTCCGGCTCCTGGGCCCCCCAGGGGATGTGCAATCCCACAGGGGAGGGGCCGGATGCACCAGCGAACACTCGGAGAGTTGAAATCTATACGGTAGGGACCCTGCCCTCTGCCTATCGTGCCTCCTGATCGGGCCGCCCTCTATCTCCTCTCACGTCATCTCTCCCTCCCTGAGGCGCCCCGTCAGTGGCCTAGGTATAAAAGATCTGCGTAGGTCGAGGTTCCAAGCCCCCCTCCGCTTCTAATCCTATCCTATCCTACTATTGCTGTTATGTTTGGCATGAGGTGAGGTTGTTGGGAAGAATTTCTTTCTGACTGTAACTTTTGAAGTAGTTTCCCATTTTTGTTGCCATTCGTTTTTAGTTCTCCTGAGAAATTGCTTTACTGTTGTGATAGGTAATTAATTTATCATAGCAGATTTGGTATATTTTCGCTGCCTCCTTAGACAGTTTATCAGCTAGCTCGTTACCCTGTATTCCCATGTGTACCTATACCCATTTGAATTGTATTCTCAAGTTATTTTGTTAAGTGTTGCTGTGGTTTTTCGTATTCCCTCGATTAGGTGGCTGTAGTTGTTGTAATCCGCTATGGAGTCAATTGTTATTCTGTTGTCTGTGTATAATAACTTTGTTGTTTTCGTTGTCCTATATCTCTATCGTTCCTAGGGATTCCTGAGTTTTTGCTCTGGCCAATTGCTTTGCCTGATTGCTCGAGCATCCGTCGTGGAGTTTAAATTTCAGTTGGTTTATCAAGTAGTCTTCTTAAGCTGCGAACAGAGGCACCTTGTGGAAACAAGTGTCAATTTCGCCAGCATATTATAAGTTGTTACGCGAACATTTCCGGAAATTTCCAGTTTCCTACAAGCACTCAAACGATGTAGAAATCCTTCCCACTGGGTTCGGAGTAGCCGAAGACCTTTATGCTTTTTCTCTTAGTAAATCATGCTGTAAATAAGATCTGCTGGTAGTTGTAATATACCTTTGGGAGTGTTTTTAATAATATCAGCATCTTTAAAAAAACTTTCCGTGTATTGTATTACAAAAAAATTATGAGTTTAATTTATGAACGCTCTTTAACTACAGTGATCCTCAGCGTCTTATTCTATATTGGGCGTGAAAGACCGGTAATTTTGCTCAGAGGCCGAGGTTCTTTTACGTGCCGTAAATCTACGACACCTGGACCAGCGGCTTTACTTCCCTTCCGGAGAAAGCCAGGCTTACGACCGAAAAAGGAACCATCACCCTCCGCCGGGTTTGAATGTTCTATTACAGGGTGTAGTTTGGAATGAATAAATAAGTCTTTGGACAAATGAAGCTGGATAGGACCGTGAATTTTGATAGGTTTGTAGAAAAGGTCTAATTTGATAAATCAATGAATGAAAAGTTTTGAACTGAGATTAGGTGGCAAAATATATATAAAACATAGTTAATTGTACCTATATCTATATATCTCCCTGATTTATCTGATTTTATATATCAGTTTAAGTTTTAGTTTTAATGTATATTTAACTATTTTTTGTACGTGTACACTTTTTCAGTTAAAGAAAGCCTTATCTCAAAGTGGTTACTATAGAAAATTTTAGTTTGGTTTTTAACTTAGAGTAAATAACATTGCATACATTGCCAGCAATTTCTGTATGATTTCACCTTGATCTTGTTCTGAATAACGAACTTTCTTTTTTAAACAAATGGACTATTTTTTTCAGCAACCTTTTTTTCCTAGAGTTTCAACATCGTTAGACTTACTGATGTCACTTTTCGAGAAAGATGACTCCACGGTAACGTGTGAGGCTCACATTCGGAAGGTGCCGGGTTCAATTCTCGTCGAACGTCTACTCTGACCTTGGGTTTTTCGTGGTTTTTCCTGGACGGTAGGGGAAAGTTGGGTTGTTTTGTCATAATTTCCCTTTAATTTCGATTCTATGTTATCTTACAGATATGGTTATAGGTTTCATGGCATGTAGCGGTGCCGAACAGATGGCGCGTTGCTTGCTCAAAGAAAAGAGTATTCCTCGTAGAGACCAGAAGGCTGGTTGGTCGAGGGTCGTTCATAGTTCATCCTACCTGTCTAGGTAGCTCCAGCATTGAGACGGGTCTTCGAACCTAGAACTGATAGGGACTTCCGCGTGCCTCTGTGGCCTGTAGCCTCCTGTGGTTCCTTCACTTCATCCCTTCCTCCTGGAGGGTTGTAGCCCAATAGATCTATGTAGGTTGCAATGCGCGAGGTGTCCCCCTCCATTGTATAATTTATACTTATATATTGATGACACTTTGCTAATAATAAGAATATAGAAAGGGTGAAATTTAACGTTATTTAGAAGAAATTATCTCAATTAGATAGAAGAGATACATTAATACAAACCTATGAGATATAATTTCATCGTGATATCTTTATAAAATAAATCCTGTGGCGCTACAGCCCGCGAAGGCCTGGGCCTGCCAACCCGACTGCCGTCCTCACACCTACGTACGCACGGCAGGGGTGGACAATCATCCAACCGATACGTGGAGGTGTTACGGCCAGCATGGCGCATTCCCCAGCCGGAAAGTTGGCACACGAGGTTAGGACCGCCGCCTATCGCAGCTCCTCATTTTCCTCATGATGCTGATTGAGCACCGGTCCTATACCAGGGACGTAAACTCCGCATTCTCACATGGGTGGGAACGAGCTCGGGTGCATTCCTTGGCCAGGAATTGCAGCATCATTCTCCAGTCGGCTGCGATATCGTTATTAGTTCCAGAAAAAGTACGTCATTAGCATTTGGGAGTAAACATAGGTGAGGTTGGTTATTTAATTTGATAAAAGTAATGACGAAAATGACAATACTTAATATCTTTGTATTTATGGTTTCTTAATAATGGTCCTTTTTTAAAGCTCCAAGCGTTCATTCAAATAGCCCAGTGGCATGTAAGTGAATCACAGTGATAAGCTTCAAGTCCATTTTCAGCTCTTTTCACTATCAAAATGCCCTGCTTACCACAGTGTTTAATTTACACGCTTGAAATCTTCAATAGACCTTAAGATAACGAGGATTTTAACATTTCTGTTCACTTTTTAAAAATGTAGTTCATGTAGTTCGTTTAGAATTAAGCATTTTCCACAATTCAAGTTATGGCTTTTTTAAGTTCAAAGTAAAATGTAAAGAAGGATACAACAAACACCTTAATACAAGACGAAGCTTGTATTAGAATATAAAAAATGATAAATTATAAATAAAAGGTTAAGATGTGAAGAATAGTTGGACGTAACTCATCAAAATTTTTCATATTCTTTTTTTATATTTTGTACATGTTATAAAACTTTTTGAAAGAAAAGAAAAGCTTTTTTTCCCAATTAAAAATCCTTAAGGATTGGAAACCAACTGCGGTTTTATCTTTCTGGTCTATTAAATATCCATATCCAAACGCGACATTTAAATGGATGTGCATAGGCGTGTCGAAATGGTATGTCAACTTTTAAAATTTAATTGTATTCTTATATTCTTCAACTTTAAAGTGCTCCCCATTATGCAATTATAGCAGAGTTCCTTTCAGATTTTCGGCGTTTGTTCCTGGAAGGTTGATGAAGAGATTTAACGAGTCTTTTTTTGTGATATCACGTAAAGTTTTGGATTTAGAGTTTTAATAAGTTAATATCTTCAGGGCTGGCTTTATTAAAATTAAAAGCATTTCATACTTTATTATGTTAAAAACAATTTAATCTTTGATTATAAAGCATTCTGCCGAAGAATAATATACAAAATTTAAAGATTTATATTTTCCAAGTTTTCATCACTGGAGACCCAGTTTTCATTGTTTGAATACTTTTTTTTGTAAATTTAGCTACTTGGGACTGTAAAAGCCCACGTTATAGCCTAATTATGAAAAGTTTGTGATAGAAATTTCAGTTAAACTTATTAAAATTTGTGGGTATTAGGAATCTCAGTGCGGACTTTACACTAGCTTTCAAACTGAGTTATTTAATTTTAAATGTACGTATGTGGTAAAAGTTTTAAAAAGACTTTTCTTAGATTTCAGAATTCATTAATCTGTCTCCTTAAGAAAGGTGACTTGTTACCAGTTGTATTACATTATTTCAGGATAACGTAATAAATTATAAAAATAATATTGTCAATAATTTTAATGGTATTTCTGTTGTTGTTATTGTATTGGAAAAAGTGATTGGCAAACTAAAATCTTACAATAATAAAATTAAATAAGAATGTTTGGCAATACGAAGTGTGTCCGTAAAGTAAGTACCGATTTGGAAAAAAAGGAATAGTATTTTTTTCACAACAACATTTGTTTGTACATGAAAGAGCATTCCTTAACCTATTTTTCGACATAGTTGCCACCATTTTCTGGCATTGTCATAACGGAGAATCAACTTTTTATGCCCTCTTCACATAAAGATGCTGTCAATAACGACAGCCACTGCTGAACACCGTGTTTTGCGTCGTCATCGCTGTCAAAGCGCTTTCCTCCGAACTCACGCTTCATGTTCAAGAACAAGTGGTAGTCAGAAGACGTGCGTTGTCATGAAGCAACACGATGTTTTGACCAAGCATTCCACGCCTTTTTGTTTTAAATTGCGCGCCGAAGATTTCTCAGTGTTTCACAGTACTGTACCGCATTGGTGGTTGCATTTCTGGGAAGGAACTCAACAATCAGAATGCCCGGTCTGTTCCAGATCACGGTGCACATGATTTTTCGTGCTGACATTGTTTTGAATTTTTGCCGTTTGGGAAATCCTGTGTGCCTCCACGCCATCAACTCTGTTTTGATTCTGGAGTGATATGACAAACCCAAGTTTCATCACCGGTCACTACCTTGCTTAAGAATTCAGCTCCCTCATCACTGCATGGGGTAAGAAATGTCAAAGCACTGTCAAGTCGCTTCGTTTTCTGGACATCCGTAAACATCTTCGGAACCCAACGGGAACACACTTTGCGATAATTTAAGCGCTTAGTGACGGTCTCATACAAAACAGTTTTTGAAATTTGTGGAAACACATCACAAAGCATTCTTATTGCGAAACGTCTGTTTTCACGAATTGCCTCATTCACTTGCTCAAGCAAACCATCAGTGACAACAGAAGGCCGCCCACTCCGTGGTTCGTCATAAACATTGGATCGTCCATCATTGAATTGCCTAACCCACGTTCTCACCATTCCATCTGTCATTACATGTTCACCGTTAATCTCTATACGTTGACGATAAATTTCAGCTGATTTGCAGGACAATCCCAGAAGTACCCGGTCTGACGTATATATAGCGGTTTTTGTTTCAATCAAAAGACTATGGTAGAAAGTACTACCCTTAGAAAGCCTAAGTTTGAAGTTTGACGATGTTACGTTGTTTAGTAATTGTTTGGCAGCCATTAATAGTGAACTCTCTCAAGAAAACTGGTCATCGTTATGTGATACAATACTTTCAATTGAAAGGTCTTAGTCCAACTAATATTAAAGCTGGGCTAGATTCTACTCTGGGGGAGTCTGCTACTTCGTTTACAACAACAAAATATTGGGTGGCAGAGTTTAAGCGAGGCCGTAGGAGCTGTCAAGACAAACATCGCAGTGGTTGACCAAATGAAGTGACCACGCCAGAAAATGTGAAGAAAATCCACAATGTGGTGTTGGATGACCGTCGACTGAAAGTGCGCGAGCTAGCAGACATCATAGAAATTTCAAGAAGTGCTGTACATCGCATACTAAATGAAAAATTAGACATGAGAAAGCTGAGCATAGGATGGTTGCCACGTTTACTCACAACGGAATAAAAGCGACGTCGTGAGGATGTTTCAGTCGAGTGTTTGGCGATGTTTCGCTGCAATAAAGCCGAGTTTTTGCGTTGATTTATAACCATAGATAAAACATGGATCCAACCCTTCACGCCAGAGACAAAGGAAGTCAAAACAGTGGATCAAAAGGGGAGAATCGCCTTCAAAGAACGCGAAGACAGTTCCATCTGCACGCAAGGTCATGGCGTCAGTTTTTTGGATGCGCGTGGGATAATTTTCATTGATTTTCTTCAAAAAGGAAAAACAATCAATGACGAGTATTATGCAAACTTATTGCAGCGTTTGAATGATGAAATCAAGCAAAAACGTTCTGTTTCATCAAGACAATGCACCAGTTCACACATCCGTTATCGCCACGGCCAAAATCAACGAGTTAAAGTTTGAATTGCTTCCTAATGCACCCTATTTGCCAGACTTAGCCCCCTCTGATTATTTTCTGTTTCCAAAGTTGCGGAAATGGCTTGCTGGTAAAAGATTTGCCAACAATGAAGAGGTGGAGTTGATGGCTATTTTGCAGAAGTCGATGGTTCTCACTATAAACAGGGTATCGAAGCTATTGAACATCGTTGGGAAAAATTTATCGAGCTGTGGAGAAATAAAGATTTTTCCCCCAAATTTTTGTGCTTTCTTTGTTATGTTGGGTACTTTTGGGACGGCCCTCGTAACATTCCTTGCCATAAAAAACCGTATTACTGAACGCACTTCATAGTCGGCGGGATCAACAAATTGTCTTCAACATTTCGAACGTTCACAAACAACTGTAAACACAACGGGGTCCGGCTGAAATGGCGTCAGTGGACAGACAATGAACCAGGGAGACTAGTGCGCATGCGTGGAACTGCGACACTAGCGTTGCGGTGACGCTAGAAGGAAATGGACTTACTTTACGGACACGCCTCGTGTATAGTTTTTCCCAAACTCTAGAAGTTATTGCAAATGAAATTAGGTATAAAGAAAGGGATTCAGTGAATCATTGATTAATTTATACACATAACATTTTGAGGCAATATTTTATATCACAACACTGTGAATGCCAGAGTGATTGTAGTGTAAATTAATATTATTGTATGTACAGGATTTTAGATGTTTGTTAGCCATAAGTATTGTTAGGAAATAAGTCTACACGGCCTCACTGAAACTGACAATAGAAGTGGGTAACAATAAACCGAGGGGGTGAGTTGTTTATCACTAAGAAGAGACAAACAAATGACGTCAGGGTAGCGTGCCTTTCTTTAGAAATGGAGAGAATATCTTCCCTAGAGTATATAGGTTAGTAATAGTGATTGGCTGACAAAATAAACGCTAAAGTGGGGGCGATTTGGTAACCAATGGCAGCTCTATTATAATGTTTAGGCAATTCGGGGTGAAGGAGTATGTATTCTCGAGCCATAAGCAAGTATCGCGCAGTTCTGAAGAATCTCTCGCGAGGTACACGTCGTAAAGTTAGTTACAAAATGTGAAGTACGCGGCAACTAATACGACAGTAATTACATTCGGAGATATAACAGTTTCAGTCAGGCGTGTATAAGGATTAAATATGTGAATTGTTAATTAAGTGTAACGCAATAAAAGTGTAGAAACAAATTATTTCATCAGTGTTATCTTTTAGCAACAACTCCTTTTCGTTTACACGCCTTGCTCAGAGATACTTGCTCGACTGAGTAATAATAGCTAGCCGGAGAACATAGAACCCAACATTTAAAATAATAAAACAATAACAGGCGCTCAGCAAATAAGATAACACGAGTCAGATTACTGCGACAATTTATACACTTGATTGGGTCGTATTAGATGACGCAGATGTTTGTGGAATAATTAATAATTTATGCAAGGCCAAAGAAGGGACCACTTGAAGAACGGAGTGTTGAACTTTGTTTTAAATTTGCATTTTGTTTGTTTCAGCGTAGCGTGGTGTGGCATGGGGATAGAAACAAATCTTCGCAGGCCTTTTTCTTTGGAACTATGTCCTAGCACGAAATTAATTAGCCTCGAACAATTTGGACGTCTTTCTTATGAATATAAAACGCACAATTTTGCTTCCTTGGATTACGAAGAGCTGCTAACGAGCGAAACTGCGCTTTCTGAACGCAACATCGCTTCAAGCGACCCCGGATTCTTTCAACTGCAATAATAATTTGCATGTCATGAGTGATTTTCGAGCACTCATAGCGAAGTACAGTGGAGCCCGACACAGGTTCAGAATATACTGCTGTCATTATGCCTAACGAACCAAATCAGCAACAACAACAACAACAAGACAAATTTGACGATGAGGTAAGTACAAATTTACTATCCACTTTTCACATTTCATTCCTGTCACTTACTAATCTGGACGTTTGGGTTAAAAGAAAGAAATACTCATATAATTTTCTCTACCCATAAAAATTCACATACCTAGGTATTGTAGTGTTCATATAAAACGAAGTCGTTAGCTCTAAGACTTCACTGTTAATATTATTCCTATAAAAAGTGAATACTCTATCCATATTACGTTAAACTATTTTAACTAGCATTTATGTCAAAATAAGTAAGAATGTTTCAACACGTGGAAACAGCATTCAAGAATTTATTCTGGAAACAAAGTATTGCAATGTGAGAAAATAATAAGAATCGTAAATTTTGAAACATGTGCTTCAGATGACGTATTTGCAAAAAAAAAAAAAAAAAAAAAAAACGTGTTGCATTTACATGATTTTTTCACCCTTTATCCCTAATAGGTATGTATACAAATTATTCTTACGAAAGCTTATTTTCCCATCTACTTCATTTAAATCTTTGCAGTAGTAGCTACATTACATTATAGTTACAAAGGAAAAGCGATAGTCAATTTTTACTTTTTCTACTACGTATAGTAGGTAGGGGAAGTATTACATTCCACCCAAAAATTCCATACCGAGATTTCACCGGAAATACACGAATTGAGGCCTTTGAATCCAAAAAATCTGATGTGTTAAACTTACATGACTTTCTATATTCTTGTACAAACTATTTTTACAAACGCTTATTCTCCATATGCTTCATGTTAATCGATATATTAATCTTATTGCTAATTTTCTTGTAGGTTCAAGGGGAATATGGTAGCCATTTTTTAGAAAATAGAAATTTTCGAAAAATGTTCTATGTAATGGGTAGTCTGTGGTGCAGAAATTTTCTTGAAAATCTTCGTGTCGCATCTTTGAGAGATACTGAAGCTAAATACCAAGTTTGCTATTTATCCGACTTTCCGTTTATGGGATATGCTGTTCACAGACATACAGACACACATTCTCACAGACGGTTTTCTAAAAATGCTTTTTTACTTTCTCTACTACGTATAGTAAGTAGGGGAAGTATTGTATTCCACCCAAAAACTCGATACCGAGATTTCACCGGAAATACATGTTTTGAGACCCCCTGAATCCAGAAAAAGCATTTTTGGAATCATGCCGTGTGTGTGTGTGTGTGTCCGTATGTGTGTGAGTGTATGTGTCTATGTGTATGTGAACAGCATAACTCAGAAACGAACAGTCGGATAAACACCAAACTTGGTATTTAGGTTCAGTATCTTACAGAGATGCGACACGAAGGTTTTCAAGAAAATCCCCCCACCCCAGATTACCCTTTACCTGGAACATTTTTCGAAAATTTTAATTTTCTCAAAAATGGCTCTAACGATTTTGATTAAAATATCATATGTTTAAGATATCTTTATGACAAATGAAATCTATATCTCGAATTTTCTGGGAATGTCTCCAAAAATATTCTTCATTGTGAACGACTTTTGCATAACTGGTAAACCATAAGAGATAGACAAAATTTTACTACACAAAAAATATAGATTGCGTTAAAATCACAACATCTCATATACATTGTTTTTGTTGAGTGAACCATTTTCTAGATATTGCTTGTTATTCCCTTAAATTTTCCAATACTTATACTTTTTCTCAAATTCGTTATTCATTTTTTTATGTCCTGGACATGCAAAGAGAATGGAATGCGCCACAGAGCAACCAGCGCTTAAAAGATTTGACTATTGCTTAAAACCTACCATATTCCCCTTGTACCTACCAGAAAATTAGCAATAATATTAACATCTCCATTAACATGAAGCATATGGAGAATAAGCGTTTGTAAAAATAGTTTGTACAAGAGTAGAGAAAGTCATGTGAGTGTAATACATAAGATATTTTTATTAAGGAGGATAGCATGTTTTTCTCAATTATACCAATTTTGATCCATAACACTAGTCTGCATGATATCGGATGACTGAAAACTAATAAGTGATTCTGACTCACTTGTTATGCTGATTTCAGAACTGCTTTGAGTTTCTTTCTATCACGTACTGTTTTTTCACAATTTCAATTTAAAAATATAGAGATATTGCTTCGACCACTACACATAAAATTGAGGGCTTGATGAAGCAATTTGTAAGGGCTCTACCACAGGATGGACCCTGCTTCAACTACGTTTCCAGGAAATTTCCCTTCATTACACAAGACAAATTAAAGGATGGAATTTTTGTTGGTTCTCAAATAAAGAAATTGTTGAAGGATGAAGATTTTGAGAAGACAATGAATGGGAGAGAAATAGAAGCATGTACCGCCTTCTGATCAGTTACTGAAACCTTCTTAGGCAATAACAAAGATCCTAATTACAAGGCCATTGTCGAGACAATGTTGGAACATTTAAAGAAGATGGGTTGTAACATGGGTGTAAAGGTGCATTTTCTGCATTCACTTATCGACTACTTTTCAGAAAATCTGGGACATTATAGTGAAGAGCAGGATGAACATTTTCACCAAGATATTAATGAAATGGAGAGGAGGTATCAGGGGAGATGAAATGAAACTATGATGGCCGACTACAGTTGGATGTTGAGGAGGGACAGTCATCTTCAAGGATCTGCAAGGAAGTCAAAGGAGAGAAAGTTTGAAAAAAAATTAAATGAAAAACTGTGGCTTCTTGTTTTGTTAAAATGTAGTCATGAAATAAATTAGGGGAGTTCTTGAGAGTATTCTTAAAATGTTTCTTGAATAAAAACTTACCTTGTGTGAAATGGTATTTGGATACTTCTCTACGCTCATTAGCAAAATTGTCAAAAAATTACTTATTTTGTGTAAAAACCTGACGTGATAGAAAAAAACGGAGGTTATTTCTGGAATCAGAATAAAAACTTGATTCAAGAACACCTACTTTTAAGAAATCATCTGACAAAAAGTTTGAAAATGCAGGCTAGTGTAATAGAACTTAGCGATTGTTTTTATCAACCTAACATTTTATTTACCTATCTTCAATAATCACTGAGCAAACAGATCATATATCAGTAAATGTCACTCACAGGAGCATCTATTCAAAGTAAAAATGTAGAAAACAAACTGGCATATATTCGAAAATAAAAAAATCTGATAAGTTACACTCACATGACTTTCTCTACTCTTGTACAAACTATTTTTACAAACGCTTATTCTCCATATGCTTCATGTTAATCGAGATGTCAATCTTATTGCTAATTGTAGATGCAAGGGGAATTGCTAGGCTTTAAGCGATAGTGAAATATTTTAACGCTGGTTGCTATGTGGCGCATTCCATTCTCTTTGCATGTCCAGGACAAAAAAAAATGAATAACGAATTTCAGAAAAAGTATAAGTATTGGAAAATTTGAGGGAATAACAAGCAATATCTCGAAAACGGTTCACTCAATAAAAGAAATGTATATAACATAAATTGTGTATTTTAACGCGATCTACATTTTGTGTATAGTAAAATTTTGTCTATCTCTTATGGTTTACCAGTTATGCAAAAGTTTTCACAATGAAGAATACTTTCGGAGACATTGCCAGAGAATTCAAGATATACATTTCATTTCTCATGACAATATCTTAAGAATATGATATTTTAATCAAAATCGTTGGAGCCATGTTTAGGAAATTAAAATTTTCGAAAAATGTTCCATGTAAAGTATAATCTGGGGTGGTGGGGATTTTGTTGAAAACCTTCGTGTCGCATCTCTGGAAGATACTGAACCTAAAACCAAGTTTGGTGTTTATCCGACTGTTCGTTTCTGAGTTATGCTGTTCACAGACACACACACACGGACATGTTTCCAAAAATGCTTTTTTGGATTCAGGGGGCCTCAAAACATGTATTTCCGGTGAAATCTCGGTATCGAATTTTTGGGTGGAATATAATACTTCCCGTACTTACTATACGTAGTAGAGAAAGTAAAAACAGAATGGCTGGAGTACACAGAAGCTAGCATATTTAACAGCAATACCAATTTGTAGGGCAATTCTTCATCTAAAAGATGGGCTAAAGTTTGCCCCTCTACCCCAAGGTGTATAGTAGTCATGATCCGTCTACTATCTCGTACTGGAAGATGCCTTACATTAAGCCTATCCCTAACAACTTTTATCCTTGGAGCTGAACTTTATTCCAACTGTAAAAAGTAAAGCTTATTCCCTTATTTACATGTTCACTTTTTACTTTCTCTACTACGTATAGTAAGTAGGGAAAGTATTGTATTCCACCCAAAATTTCGATACCGAGATTTCACCGGAAATACATGTTTTGAGACCCCCTGAATCCAAAAAAAGCATTTTTGGAAACATGTCCGTGTGTGTGTCTGTGTGTCTGTGAACAGCATAACTCAGAAACGAACAGTCGGATAAACACCAAACTTGGTATTTAGGTTCAGTATCTTCCAGAGATGCGACACGAATGTTTTCAAGAAAATCCCCCCACCCCAAAGTACCCTTTACATGGAAGATTTTTCGAAACTTTTAATTTTCTCAAAAATGGCTCTAACGATTTTGATTAAAATATCATATGTTTAAGATATTTTTATGACAAATAAAATGTATATCTTGAATTTTCTGGGAATGTCTCCAAAAGTATTCTTTATTGTGAACGACTTTTGCATAACTGGTAAACCATAAGGGATAGACAAAATTTTAATACACAAAAAATGTAGATCGCGTTAACATACACAATTTATGTCATATACCTTTTTTTTGTTGAGTGAGCCATTTTCGAGATATTGCTTGTTATTCCCTTAAATTTTTCAATACTTATTTTCTCAAATGGGAATTCGTTATTAATTTTTTTGTCTTGGATATGCAAAGAGTTATAATCTGTGGCAAAGGGAATGGTGCTGCACCTAGCAACCAGCTATTAAGAGATATGTATATGCTTAAAGGCTACTGTTTTTCTATATTGCCCTTGTAAATATATTTTCCCCTACATCTACAAGAAAATTAGCAATAAGATAGAGTTTGCAAATGTTTATCTCGATTAACATGAACTAGATGGAGAATAAGCTTTTGTAAAAATACTTTGCACAAGAGTAGAGAAAGTCATGTGAGTGTAACACATCAGATTTTTTATTTATTGTTAACAGTTTATCCCGATACCTGCAATTTGTATTAATTTATAGGAAGGTAAATTATTGTCGTCACCGACATCTCCCTCACTCTTCACACAACCTGACTTAGACTCAGCGTCTCATTCCATAAGAATGAGAATCACAATGAGTGCTGCTTGGGCAAAGTTATCTTTTTTATATGAAAATGCTCTGACACGCACATTAGCGCCAATAGTTATTGTAACTTCTATTTTGATTGGTGCTTCGCATAGCGTTGCATGCGAGTACAATCGCTCATATTTATTGTGTCGCGATTCTGATGGCGGTTTTAGGAATATTGATGTACCCTACGTGATCAAAAGTATCCGGACACCCGGCGGAAAATGACGTACAAGTTCGTGGCGCCCTCCATCGGTAATGCTTAAAGTGTTGGCCCACCCTTAGCCTTTACGACAGAGTTCACTTTCGCAGACATACTTTCAATCAGGTGCTGGAAGGTTTCTTGGGGAATGACAGCCCATTCTTCACGGATTGCGGAACTGAGGAGAGGTATCGATGTAGGTCGGTGAGGCCTGGCACGAAGTCTCCGTTCCAAAACATCCCAAAGGTGTTCTATAGGATTCAAGAACTCTGTGCAGGCCAGTCCATTACAGGGATGTTATTGTCGTGTAACCACTCCGCCACAGCCCGTGCAGTATGAACAGGTGCTCGATCGTGTTGAAAGTTGCAATCCCCATCCCCGAATTTCTCTTCAACTGTGGGAAGCAAGAAGGTGCTTAAAATATCAATGTAGGTCTGCGCTGTGATGTGCCACGCAAAACAACAAGGGGTGCAAGCCCCCTCCAGGAAAAACACGACCACACCATAAAACCACCACCTCCGAATTTCACTATTGGCACTACACACGCTGGTAGATGACGTTCACCGGGCATTCGCCATACGCACACCCTGCCATTGGATCGCCTCATTGTGTACCGTGATTCGTCACTCCACACGATGTTTTGCCACTGTTCTATCGTGTAATGTTGATGCTCCTTACACCAAGCGAGGCGTCGTTTGGCATTTTCCTGCGTGATGTGTGGATTATGAGCAGCCACTTTGACCATGGAATCCAAGGTTTCTCACCTCACGCCTAACTGTCATAGTACTTGGAGTGGATCCTGATGCAGTTTGGAATTCCTGTGTGATGATCTGGATAGGTGTCTGTCTATTACTCTTTACGACACTCTTCAAATGTCGGCGGTCTCTGTCAGGCAACAGACGAGGTCGGCCTGTACGCTTTTGTGCTGTACGTGTCCCTTCACGTTTCCACTTCACTATCACATCAGAAACAGTGGACCTAGGGATGTTTAGGAGTGTGGAAATCTCGCGTACAGACTTCTGACACAGGCGACACCCAATCACCTGACCACGTTTGAAGTCCGAGAGCTCCACGGAGCGTCCCATTCTGCTGTTTCACGATGTCTAATGACTACTGAGTACGCGGATAATGAGTACCAGGCAGTAGGTGGCAGCACAATGCACCTAAGATGAACGTATGTTTGTGGGTGTGTCCGGATACCTTTAATCACATGGTGTATCATGGCAGTGCAAGTTAACCTAAACATTTCATTAAAATTGGTTGGTTAGAGCAGAAAGCCCATTTGGTACCAGTATGTCCCTTTAACATATAACTAGGGATGATCAGAAACTAAGCTTACAAAGCCTACACTGAAACATGTACATTTTTATACAATCAACTGATAGTACATACATTAGGTTATTTTCGAGATAGTATTCATATCGGTTTAGGCACGTTTTGCTTCGTGGGATGAGTTTGAATATTCCCTCTTGGTAAAAATCCTGTCCTTGCGTGCTCAGCCACGTTGTTGTGAAGCCTTTCACCTCCTCATCTGAAGCAAATCGTCGGTCTCCTATATGCTCCTTCTAGTGAGGAAACAGGTGAAAGTTGCTTGGAGCGAGGTCCGGGCTGTAGGGAGGGTAGTAGATGATATCCCAACGAAACTGCTTAAACAGCGTGGTGTGTTGTGAAGGAAGATGACGCCCTCAGTAAGAAATCCAGGCCGTTTCCTCCTGATTGCTTCGCGCAATCGTGTCTAGGTCTCAGAGTATCAGTAAGCGGTCACTGTGTGCCCCCTTTCCAAAAAACTCCACAAGTATGACACCCGCGCTGTCCCAAAACACTGTAGCCATCACCTTCCCGGCAGATGGCGTCATTTTAAACTTCTTTGTCATTGGAGAGGATGGATGTTTCCACTCCACTGGCGATCGCTTACTGCTGGGGTTGTAGTGGTGGATCCATGTTTCGTCACCCGTGATAATGTGGTGAAGAAAACTATTCCCTACCCCATGCGCTTCTCCTTGTGTTGGTTGGACAGATTTCGTGGAACCCATTGGGAACAAACTTTCTGGTACTGCAGAATATCGTGAACTATGTGACGAACGCTTCGAAACGACATTCCAGATTCTACTGTTATATGTCGTAACGTGTTCTTCCTGTTGTTCCGAATCAACTTCTCCACGCGACTGTGCTCAAATCTGTTGATGCCGTGCTGGGTCGGCCACTGCAATCCTCGTCGGTGACGTTTTCTCTACCGGCCAAAAACTTTCGAAACTACTCTGCGATATGTTGACGAGACATTTCAGTCTCTCGTAAACCTCTACACGCTGCCAGTGAATTTCAGCCACGGTTACATGTTCCGCACTCAGAAATAGAATAACGGAGCGAATTTCTTCGCGGGATCTGTTTTCCAAACGACTAGCGCTGTAGGTGGTGAGTGGCTGAAACTCTGCAAGTTGCTAACCGCATGTATTAGAATTACCGCACACTACTAATTTCTCTACAACGGACGAAACTCCAGGAATATCGGCTTGTAACCTTAGTGTCTGATCAACCCTCGTATATATGAATAAAAGAGAAAATTCAAATGAATGACACTACATAAAAAATACAACTGTAATTTTTGGAAGTTTCCAACGTCCAGTCTCACCTTAAGAAAATCTTTAATATTTGCCATTTTCCACGTAGGTAACCTGTAATTTTTATTGGAGAAATGGTAAATGTGTTAAACGTTTTGACCACAGTGTCAAATGGAGCAGATTCTGAGAAAAGGTATTCTCTTTACGTTGTTGGCCCCACGTATGGGTGCCAATTCCAGAAAGGTTTGTTGCTGCTACGTATGGAAAGTCAGTTTGAAACTGATTATATTTCAACTGTTGGGGAGCCGAGCTTGCAGTAGTTGCAACCGCACGTATAGTAAACAATTTCCGGTAACCTTCGCCCGAAATGTACCTTCAGGTGGTCTTTGCCCCAAGTTAAAAAACTATTAACTTTGAAATTAAACTGTTTCTTTAAATATTATATTTATGTTTGCCTCGGCTACGTCAGTATTTGTTAGAGACTCGTTTATCTTAGCAGGGTTCTGATGCGACAAGAATGTAGGCTTACACAGATTCTAATTTTACTTCACTTCTTTTATTAATGCTTGATACGATTTAAATAACACTTCACTGATATAGAGAGCTGTGAGATTCTTTTTATTAATTAATTACACTTTTTAACACGTGAACTTACTTTTCGTCTCACACAATATATTTCTTGAGGACACTTTTTGCGTCTGGTTAGTAACTCTGTCTGGAGGCAACTGAATTGATTTCAACCTCTAAACTTGTAAATTTCTGTATCTCAAGTCTCTGATTGGCTGATCCCACTCTAATAGAATACCTTTATTTAACTAAAACTTATTCTGGTTGTTGATTGGCTATTTTATAAACTGTCACTAAAATTACATTATTGTTACTCCAAGAATCACAAGTAGTACTGTTCAACTTTCATACTCATTATTGACTCAAGGTTACCTCATTGTTAGCAACTTTTAACTTATTATTCTCACAGCTCCTACATTATTAAATTACGTAATATATTCACATAACATTATTACACATGTATACAATAATATAAACAAATACAATGACTGTTACATACATTTTACAAATTATTACATACACATATTGCTTCAAGGCGGGCTGTTATTGAATTTACATATTATACAATTAGACTAAAATTATTTAAATGTTAAAAATACTGCCTCAATTCTCAAATAAGTGTGGAAAAGCTTCTGAAAATTAAAGCTAGCATGTATTTCTGCTGGGTTCGAAGTTTTGCCCGAATGGTAATATTTCTTGATATCTAAATGGGTAAAGAAAATGGTGTACTGCTACCAAACAGAATTTGTGTTGTGTTGCAGTCGATGGAGGTGGATTTGCCCAGCACCTCCCACAGGCTACTTACTCAAGGTGGAAGATGTATGAGCACTCAGGCGATGATGTCCCTCAACGAACTCAGACAACAGAATCTGCTCTGCGATGCCGTGATTCGACTCGAAGATGGTGGAGTATTTCCCATTCACAGGCCCATTCTATCGGCCTGCAGCACATATTTCAGGTATCTGTTACTTCAAGACGTTCTCAGTAGGATTGGGATGAATAAAATCTGATGTGATACACTTACACGACTTTCCCTACTACGTACAGTAAGTAGGGGAAGTATTGTATTCCACCCAAAAATTCGATACCGAGATTTCACAGGAAATACATGTTTTGAGATCCCCTGAATCCAAAAAAAGCATTTTTGGAAACATGTCCGTGTGTTTGTCTGTGTGTGTGTCTGTGAACAGCATAACTCAGAAACGAACAGTCAGATAAACACCAAAGTTGGTATTTAGGTTCAGTATTTTCCAGATATGCAACACGAACGTTTTCAAGAAAATCCCCCACCCCAGATTACCCTTTACACGGAAAATGTTTCGAAAATTTTAATTTTCTCAAAAATGACTCTAACGATTTTGATTAAAATATCATATGTTTAGGATATTTTCATGACAAATGAAGTGTATATCTCGAATTTTCTGGGAATGTCTCCAAAAGTATACTTCATTGTGAAAGACTTTTGCATAACTGGTTTTACTACACAAAAAATGTAGATCGCGTTAAAATACGCAATTTATGTAGTATACATTTATTTTGTTGAGTGAACCATGCTCGAGATATTGGTTGTTATTCCCTTAAATTTTCAAAAACTTACGCTTTTTCTCAAATGGAAATTCGTTATTCATTTTTTTTTTTGGTGCTGGTAATGCAAAGAGAATGGAATACTCCACATAGTAACTAGCTCTTAAAATATTTGACTATCGCTTAAATACTACCATATTCCACTTGCACCTACAAGAAAATTAGCAATAAGACGTTTATCTCGATTAACATGAAGTAGACGGAGAATAAGTGTTTGTAAAAATAGTTTGTACAACGAGTAGAGAAAGTCATGTGAGTGTAACACAGCAGATTTTTTTTGTGTCTACTCCATTTTAATTAAAACAAACTCTACACAAACAGCTACATTACACATTTCGTTATAGACACAAAGAGAACAGCGATAGTCAAATGTTTAAGAACTGGACGCCATACGCTGCCTTAAAATTCCATACTGTTTCCATGTAATCGCAGAAACGACTGAAAATCAACGAACTTGAAAAGAATGACAAAGTATTGAACAAATCGAACCATTAATAACGGATATCTCGGGAATGGCTGATGCCACTAAAAAGTTGGAATAAACTGTGTTTTTAAAGAGATCTACACTTTTTGTGTAGTAAATTTTCGTCTATCGCTTAACGTTTACCAGTTATACAAGATTATACAAGTTATTCTCAGAAAATTCCAGATATACGTTCAATTTGTCATTTAAATACATTTTTATCAAAATCGCCAGTTTTAGAAAATAAAAAAGAATCGAAAAATATTCCAAGTAAAGGGTAGTGTGCGGTATAGAGATTTTCTGAAAATCTTTGTGTCACATCTTCGAAAGGTGCAGAACCTAAATACCAAGTTTGATATTTATCCGATTTTTCGTGTTTTAATTATACTATTCACTAAAACACACATCGATACACAAGGACCTTATTCTAAAAATTCTTTTTGGTTGATTCAGAGATCTTAAAACCTGTATTTCCGTTTAAATCACCATATCGAATTTTTGGGTGGATTACAATACCTTCTCAAAAATGTAGGTATATACGGTTAAAACATACAATAACTTACGTCAAATAATTGGCATTTTTGGCATTACCTCGTATTTCCCGACACGTCACAAAGATTTTCAAGAATATTCCCCACATCAGACTATCTGTTACAAGTCCACTCCATTTGGAAGGAATTTTGTACATTCTTGTGTAACTGGTAAACGTTAAGCGATAGACAAAAACGCACTACCCAAAAAATCTGAAGTGTTACACTCACATGACTTTCTCTACTCTTGTACAAAGTATTTTTACAAACGCTTATTCTCCATCTATTTCATATTAATCGAGATAAACATTTGCAGAAACGATCTTTTGACATGCAAAGAGAATTACATTTTACACATAGCGACCAGTTCTAAAAATATTTGACTATCGCTTAAGGCGTACTATGTTCCCCTTGTTTTCTATTTGCAAGGACAATATAGAAATATAGTAGCCTTTAAGCATAGGCATATCTCTTAACAGCTGGTTGCTATGTGCAGCACCATTCTCTTTGCAACAGATTAATACTCTTTGAATATCCAAGACAAAAAAATCTGATGTATTACACTCACATGACTTTCTCTACTCTTGTACAAACTATTTTTACAAATGCTTATTCTCCATATGCTTCATGTTAATGGAGATATCGAGATGTCAATCTTATTGATAATTTTCTTGTAGATGCAAGGGGAATATGGTAGGTTTTAAGCGATAGTCAAATATTTTAACGCTGGTTGCTATGTGGCGCATTCCATTCTCTTTGCATGTCCAGGAAATAAAAAAATGAATAACGAATTTGAGAAAAAGTATAAGTATTGGAAAATTTAAGGGAATGAAAGCAATATCTCGCAAACGGTTCACTCAACAAAAGAAATGTATATGACATAAATTGTGTATTTTAATGCGATCTACATTTTTCATGTAGTAAAATTTTGTCTATCTCTTATGGTTTACCAGTTATGAAAAAGTCGTTCATAATGAAGAATACTTTTGGAGACATTCCCAGAAAATTCGAGAGATACATTTTATTTGTCATGACAATATCTTAAACATGTGATATTTTAATCAAAATGGTTAGAGCCGTTTTTGAGAAAATTAAAATTTTCGAAAAATCTTCCATGTAAAGGGTAGTCTGGGGTGAGGGGATTTTTTTGAAAACCTTCGTGTCGCATCTCTGAAAGATACTGAACCTAAATACCAAGTTTGTGGTTTATCCGACTCTTCGTTTTTGAGTTATGCTGTTCACAGACACACAGACACACAGACACACAGACAGACACACACACGGACATGTTTCCAAAAATGCTTTTTTTGGATTCAGCGAGTCTCAAAACATGTATTTCCGTGAAATCTCGGTATCGAAATTTTGGGTGGAATACAATACTTCCCCTACTTACTATACGTAGTAGAGAAAGTAAAAATGAATAACGAATTCCCATTTGAGAAAAAGTATAAGTATTGGAAAATTTAAAACAATAACAAGCAATATCTCGAAAATAATTCACTCAACAACAACAAAAAATTATATTACATAAATTGTGTATTTAACGCAACCTATATTTTTGTATAGGAAAATTTTGTTTATCTCTTATGGTTTACCAGTCAGGCAAAAGTCGTTCACAATGAAGAATACTTTTGAAGACATCCCAGAAAATTCAAGATATACATTTTATTTGTCATGAAAATATCTTAAACATATGATACTTTAATAAAAATCGTTAGAGCCATTTTTGAGAAAATTAAAATTTTCGAAAAATGTTCCATGTAAAGGATAATGCGGGGTGGGGGGATTTTCTTGAAAACCTTCGTGTCGCATCTCTGGAAGATACTAAACCTAAATACCAAGTTTGGTGTTTATCCGACTGTTCGTTTCTGAGTTATGCTGTTCACAGGCGCACACACACACGGACACGTTTCCAAAAATGTTTTTTTTTTTTTTGGGATTCAGAGGGTCTCAAAACATATATTTCCTGTGAAATCTCGGTATCAAATTTTTGGGTGGAATACAATTCTTCCCCTAATTAGTATACGTAGTAGAGAAAGTAATAAGCTTTTGCAAGAATCGTTTGTGTATCTACTAATATGGGATAGAGCATATAGAAAATCATATGAATGTATTACATTAGATTTTTATTGTTTTGTTTATCGTGATTGTATACAAAGAGAACAGTATATCAAAGCCGGTAGATAACGAGTCGCTTTATAAAAGTTTGGATATCATTTCAAGCTATTCTATCCCTTTTGTACCTACAATGAAATGCCTTGTATTGTTCATAAATTTTATAAACGTAAATTAGCTGACGTCATCCCGCATTACTCCGCCTAGCGTAAGAAAAGTAGACCTTCCGCGAGAGATTAGCTGGTAAGTTCCTCAAGCATAGTCCGTCAGAAAGTAGTTGGTTATGGGTGAGGGGCAGGTTAGCTCCAAGTTTGACATGTTTCAGCATAACTGCAAATTTTCGAACTCTAGTTATAGCCTTCTCCATATGCGTGCTGTGTTAACATCCAGGAAATACTATATCCAAATTCTGAATTCAGGTACAAATTAATCTTTATGAATTATGTGTGGTGTAATATTTGTGGTATTTTATCATTCGGGATAAACTTCATACGCACGTGAAGTTAATGAGTGCAAGCAGATGTTTGGTGAAATTGATACGACATTATTGTGTGAATTTTACAAAGTTTAAAAACGTTATTTACTCGCTGTTATGAACTAAATTTGTGAAGGATTTATATACGATTGGTATATAAAATACAAGAAACTCGGAAAAGCATTTTATATTAATTCTTTCAACACACTATATTGTGAATCAGATTTAGGAGGAATTATGGTATGCACATTTGTGTATTCTGTAAGAGAATTTCAAAAGAGGAAAGTTACGATTTTCCTCATTAGATATTATATTTCAGATAATTAAAAATCACAATGTATAATTACGAGATCATTTCAAGATCAGTTTATGCATGCTACTTAAAATGTTATATTGTTAAATTTATCATACATACACACACACATATTGTTGACAAAGATTTATAATGATCCATAGCTGCAGCTGACGTGTACTTTGGCCGAGTGTTTTGGTACACTCCACTAAATAAACGCACTCCGCACCAAGGGAGCTTGGTTTAGTCGAATGGGACCAGCAGTGGATGGGCAAATCAGTGTAAGGAAATTATTTATGCGGTAATGATTCTATATAATCTTCCTATTGAAATGCAAAATAAGAATGCGTATATTACAAGGTTAAAAGTGCTCAATTGTTACTACTGCGCATGCGCGGAAGAAAGTGCCAACCCACGAGTACTAGCGAAGTCCGCGAAAACAGCGATATTTTTAGCTCTTCTTCCAAACACACTCATTACGTACCGTATCTATCCCACTAAATAGTGATAATTCTTCATTGGGGTTTAGCTTCGTGGATCCTAACTATTCTCTGTCGTTCCGCACTGCTTCACTCCTCTTTTTATAAAAATCTGACGTGTTACACTCTTTCTCTACTCTTGTACAAACTATTTTTACAAACTCTTATTCTCCATCTATTTCATATTAATCGAGAAAAACATTATCGGAAACAATTTTTTGACACGCAAAGAGAATTACATTTTACACAAAAGTCGTTCACAATGAAGAATACTTTTGGAGACATTCCTAGAAAATTCAAGATATACATTTGATTTGTCATGAAAATATCATATGTTTAATATGATATTTTCGTGTAATATCATTAAACATATTTTAATCAAAATCGTTAGACTTTTTCAGAAAATTAAAATTTTCCAAAAATGTTCCATGTAAAGGGTAATCTGGGGTAGGGGGATTTTCTTGAAAACCTTCGTGTCGCATCTCTGGAAGATACTGAACTTAAATACCAAGTTTGGTGTTTATCCGACTGTTCGTTTCTGAGTTATGCTGTTCAGACACACACACCCAGGGACATGTTTCCAAAAATGCTTTTTTTTATTTAGGGGGTCTCAAAACATGCATTTCCGGTGAAATCTCGGTATCGAATTTTTGAGTGGAATACAATACTTCCCCTACTTACTATACGTATTAGAGAAGGTAAAAAACATTTTTCGGCTGTTTGTGGCTTAGGGCCCTAAATCAGTCATTTGTGTAAGAATGGCGATGTTTGTGGTCATATATTGGAAGATTTGCAGTTGTGAATTGCATAAACAGCGAGATTCTCGCTGTGGTTTTCATTCAGATGTTGGCGGCTATTCCGTATGAACAGCACAGTCACAAAGCGCCTACTATCTGATAAAGCGTTAAAAAATTCTGAAAGGTAGACTTGGAAGAAAGCCAATTTCTGCATACGTTTATCTTAGTTAACAAAAAGTAGGGAAAAATAAGTTTTTGTAAGAATAATTGGCTATTTTAATTTTAGGTGGTCTTCATTGAAAACGCTGAAAAAAGCAAGAAGGAATGGAGTAAATTACCTTAAGAGTGCGTTTATAAGTAGATATGATCTCTCAATACCTGGTGCCCACCTGCCTGCCCATTTTAGGTGTTTTACTTTTATAGGAAAATTGCGGTATGAACACAACAAACGTAGCCATCTTCCCGCTAAAACAGACGCTGGAATGGAAATAAGAAATTTCTGCAAAAGTGAATCCTTCGAGTTTTAGACGCGCAGATCCCTCGACTACGCCTTGAGGCCGAGTATCTTACGGGCTTTGGCGGTATTAGTTATTCTTAGTTGGCAGCATTGCGTTAGAGCTAGTGACATCTGTAGGACATATAAGACATCACTTCCATCGCTGTTGAAGACCACCTAAAAGAAAATTACCGAAACAATTTGTAGGAGAGTGGGTAGAGAAAATCGTGTGCGTGTAACATCCGAGTTTTATTTTCCCTGCCAAATATCTAGAGTAAGTAAGAGGAATTATTGTATTTTACCCAAAAATTCAAGTCAAAATTTCATGTTTTGAGGTTCCGAATCCAGAAAAAGCATTTTTGGAAAAGATTCATGTGTGTGTGTTCAGCATTACCCTAAAACGAAATGTTGGATGAATACCAAATTTGGTATTTAAGTTCACTATTGTCCAAAGATGCGACACTAACCCCAAACTACCCTTTATATCTAAAGTTTTTAACTAATACAATGTACATCTTTAACTGTCGGTGAAAAGACTTAATTTGAATGAATGTTGTGTAATTTGGTATATCTGGTAATCCAAAGTGATAGACAAGATCTTGCTACACTACACGACGCAACATGAGCTGATGGTAGATTGAGGTTCAGTTGGAGTGAGTTTTCTGCGTGCGCATTCTCAAAAGGGTTTTACCGCAGAGTTTTTATTTAGAGATGAGTACGAGGTGGTTTTTATTTTAGGATAATTGTATGCGTAGGAGGAAGCATGTTGCTTCTCGATGGCTGTCTGTTAGGGTGCAGACATTTATTTTGGATATGAAAAACATTTGAAGCCAAAGAATTTTTGATGGATTAAAAATAAAGCTCAGCTTTCGCCTCCACCAGCCCACACGCCTGAAGAAACGATTATCACAGAATCTCCTACTCAGGCTGATGATTCCGATCACTCACTACACTAATTTTCACTCAAAATAACACTTCCAAACACTATGTAATATTTTATCCGTATTCCACATTTAAAAGGAGTCACTTAGCCTTCCTTAAGTGTTAATCATTCATTTGTAATCTATTATATACAGAACTTTAAAGCGTGTAATGCTGATCGATCATAAATAATTTAATAGTTGAAGAGCAGCAGTAAAACGAACGGATCCTGGTGTTTCAAGGCTTTGTTGACATTCTGCGATGATTTTGTTATAAAACAAACTGCCTTAAAAAGCAAGGGAGAAATGTACACACTGTCAAAGTGCTGATTTTCTGCTAAAGCCCACTCGTATATACATTTTAATTATTTTCATATTTTTACTTTCTATACACCCTGAATCCAAAAAAGTATTTTTGGAAACCTGTCCATGTGTGTGTGTCTGTGAAAAGCGTAACTCAGAAACGAACAGTCAGATAAACACCAAACTTGGTATTTAGGTTCAGTATCTTCCAGAGATGCAACACGAAGGTTTTCAAGAAAATCCCCCCACCCCAGATTACACTTTCCATGGAACATTTTTCTAAAATTTTAATTTTCTCAAAAATGGCTCTAACGATTTTGATTAAAATATCATGTGTTTAAGATATTTTCATGACAAATGAAATGTATATCTCGAATTTTCTGGGAATGTCTCCAAAACTATTCTTCATTGTGAACGACTTTTGCATAACTGGTAAACTATAAGAGATAGACACAAGTTTACTACACAAAAAATGTAGATCGTGTTAGAATACACAATTTATGTCATATAAATTTTTGTTGTTGAGTGAACCATTTTCGAGATATTTCTTGTTATTCCCTTAAATTTTCCAATACTTATACTTTTTCTTAAATGGAAATTCGTTATTCATTTTGTTTTGTCCTGGTAATGCAAAGAGAATGGAATACTCCACATAGCAACCAGCTCTTAAAATATTTGACTATCGCTTAAAGCCCAGCAATTCCCCTTGCATCTACAAGAAAATTAGCAATAAGATTACTTCTCAATATTTCGATTAACATGAAGCATATGAAGAATAAGCGTTTGTAAAAATAGTTTGTACAAGAATAGAGAAAGTCATGTGAGTGTAACGCATCAGATTTTGTAAAATATTTTTCTGACAGGTACAGCAGCTTTGCCTATATTTTACATCCAAATTGACTTATCCAATTTGACTTTTTAAGGGCTGTGTTTACTACGACCCTACACTCGAAGGAAAAGACAGACATTTTGCTGCCAGGCGTTCCGTCTGATATCATGAATCTCCTGTTGGAATACGCATACCTACGTCGCCTGGACATCACGCAGGATAATGTCTGTCGCCTGCTCATCACTGCCGACTATCTCTGCATCATCGGAGTGCTTGAACTTTGCTGCGACTTCCTGAGGACTAATCTTCAGCCCGAGAACTGCATCGGGATCATGCTTTTTGCAAGGTAGGTTGCAACATATACCGGGTGAATCACTTTAAGGAGAAACCGTATACCGCCAGTGTTAAATGTACTTCTTCATGAGCCATTATTCAAACTGTTTAAAACCTGGGACTGTAATTTATATAGGATGTGTATGCATGCTTTCTAAGCCCATTGAACTTTTATATCATAATGCGGTTTACTAAAGATAGGATTGCATTAAGTATAAGTAGGTAGTTCAGGTATTGCATTCTACCCAAAAATTCCATACCTAGAAGTCACTGGAAACACATGTTTTGAGGCCCAGCGAATAAAAAAATAATTTTTAGAACAGCATAACTCCATAACGTAAAGTCGTATAAACACCAAACTTGGTATTTAGCTTCAGTACCTTCGTAGATGCGACACTTTGATTTTCTAAAAATGACTCGATTAAGATTAAAATTAAGATGTTAATGATACTTACATGGCAAACAAAAGCATATCTTGAAATTTCTGGGAATTTCTCTGAAGTCCTCTTCATTCATAACGTTCATTCATTCATTCATTCATTCATTATCTGTTTACCCTCCTCTTATGTAGGACTTACAGGCGGGAGCAGACACTTATGGATCAGACAGAACAGCCAGGATGGGTGATCAGCCCGATGCCTGGTATGGGATGATGGAAGTAGATGAAACGAAATGTGGGTGAAATGGATGAAAGAAAGGTGATGATGGAGCAGTGGTGGAATGAATGGCGGGGGAAACCGGAGAATCCGGACGCCGCTTCGTCCACCACAACTCCCACATGCAGCTCCCTGGGATTGAACCCTGGCCTCCTCGGTGGGAGGCGAGCGGTCTAACCACTCGGCCACGGCGCCGCTTTTCATTCATAACGAATTTTGTATAAACTTATATAACTTAAAGTTAAGCGACAGACGAAAATGTACTACAGAAGAAATGTAGATCTCTTTAAACACAATTTCTTTGAAATAACATTTTTGTAGCCAATCAGCCAATTCCGCGACATCGTTATAAATGGTTCGAATGGTTTATTATTTGGTCATTCTTTAAAGTCCTTTCAACATTCAGTTGTTTCTCGCGACTGCATGGAAACTCCATTGAACTTTAAGGCCAGTGTATAGCGTCCAGTTCTTAAACATTTGACTACCGCTGTTTCCTTTGTATCTATAACGAAATGTGTAATGTAGCTATTTCTGCAAATGTTTATTTGGATTAAAATGATGTAGAAAAACTGAGGCAGTACTTTTAACATTTAAATGATTTCAGTCTAATTATATAATATATAAATTCAATATCAGACCGCCTTAAAGCAATATGTGTATGTTAGCAATATATAAAAGGTGTATATTACAGTCATTGTGTATGTTTATATTATTGTATACATGTGTAATAATGTTATGTGAATGTATTACGTAATTTAATAATGTAGGAGCTGTGAGAATAGGTCAAAAGTTGCTAACAATGAGGTAACCTTGCGGCAATAATGAATTAGAAGGTTTAATAATGCTACTAGTCATTCTTGGATCAACATTAATGTAATTTTGTGACAGTTTATAAAATAGCTAATCAACAACCAGAAAAACTTTACATAAATGAAGGTATTCTATTGGACTAGGATTAGCCAATCAGAAACTAAAATGAAGCAAACTTTACAAATTCAGTTGAGTTGGTGGTAGACAGTGTTCCTAACCGGACGCTAGATGTGTCCTCGAGAAATTTAATATGTATTTTGTGTGAGACAAAAATAGTTTACGTGTTAAAAAGTGTAAGTAATTAGTAAAAAAATCTCACAGCTCTCTCTATATCGGTGAAGTGTTATTTAAATCGTATCAAGCATTAATAAAAGGAGTGAAGTAAAATTATAATCTGTGTAAGCCTACATTCTTCAGTCGCACCACTCCCTGCTAAGACATTCATGTCTCTAAAAATAAATACTGACGTAGTCGAAGAAAACAAATATATAATATTTAAAGAAGCAGCAAAAATTACAAAGTTAATATTTTTTAAACATTTTGGGCAAAGGCCACCGGAAAGTACATTTAGGGCGAAGGCTACGGGAAACTTTTCACCATACGTGCGGTTGCAACTACTTCAAGTTCGGCTCCCCAACAGTTGAACTATAATTCAACTCATCCTTCAATACAACCGACTTCAAGTTGACGCCCAAAGCGTGGTGCAAATAACGTAATAATATTAATTATTTCTTCAGAACAAGCTTTAGTAACAATAGTTAATGAGCGATAGAGGTATAGAAAGTCATGTGAATGTAACACAAAGGATTTTGTTTGACTGCTTTACTTATCACACGTGGTTGGTTGCCCTTCCGTCAGTACGGTGCATTTTATGCCTCTCATTATTCATGCAGTTCAGAATTGAATAGCTGTCAACATTTGAGTGAAAAACACCGCCAGATTCAAATTATAAAACAGTTTGAGGCGGATTGCAGTAACACGACACGATCCTGTGATTTCGAAATTCAGCGCAGGTTAGGCTTATTTACTACGTTAGTGTTTGCAAAAATGTATTTTCGCGGATTACACTTGTACTTTTGGGTCGGCAGTTTCTTCTGCGCATGCGCAGTAGTAACTAACGATATGGAGTCCTTTGTTAACATTCCCTGATATTCTCTTAAAAAGGGAGATGGGGAGGGTTTCAGGCTGTTCAAGCACATATTTTCGCGTAAAACTGCTCTTATATGCATTTTAAATAGTGCCAACCCATGAGACTGGCTAATTCCGCGAAAATTGCGATATTTTTAGTTCTTCCAGACACACTCGTGACGTACCATATCTATTCCACCAAACAGTGCCATAATTCTTCATTGGGATTTACTTCACAAATCCTATGGCTACACCTTATCATTTTGCTTCACTGCGCTACTTATAAAAAAATCTGATGTTACACTCACATGACTTTCTCTACTCTTGTACAATCTATTTTTCCAAAAGCTTATTCTCCATATGCTCCATGTTAATCGAGATATCGAGATGTTAATCTTATTGCTAATTTTCTTGTAGATGCAAGGGGAAATGGTACGCTTTAAGCGTTAGTCAAATATTTTAAGAGCTGGTTGCTATGTGGAGTATTCCATTCTCTTTGCATTACCAGGACAAAAAAGAAATGAATAACGAATTTGAGAACAAGTATAAGTATTGGAAAATTTAAGGGAATAATATGCAGTATCTCGAAAATGGTTCACTCAACAAAAAAAATGTATAAAACGTAAATTGTGTAGTTTAACGCGATCTACATTTTTGTGTAGTAAAAGTTTGTCTATCTCTTATGGTTTACCAGTTATGCAAAAGTCGTTCACATTGAAGAACATTTTTGGAGACATTCCCAGAAAATTCGAGATATACATTTCATCTGTCATGAAAATATCTTAAATATGTTACTTTAATCAAAATCGTTAGCCATTTTTGAGAAAATTAAAATTTTCGAAAAATGTTCCATGTAAAGGGTAGTCTGGGGTGGGGAGGTTTTCTGGAAAACCTTCGTGTCGCATTTCTGGAAGATACTGAACCTAAATACCAAGTTTGGTGTTTATCCGACTGTTCGTTTTTGAGTTATGCTGTTCAGACACACAGACACACACACGGACATGTTTCCAAAAATGCTTTTTCTGGATTCAGGGGGTCTCAAAACGTGTATTTCCGGTTAAATCTCGGTATCGAATTTTTGGGTGAATACAATACTTCCCCTACTTGCTATACGTAGTAGAGAAAGTAAAAAGCATCACTCGACTACGGTTTAGGGCTCCAAATTCTGGGCTACACTTGCGGCTTTGGGCCTAAATCAGACTTTCGCGTAAGGCTTACGGTGTTTTTCGTCCAGATGTCAACGGTTCCTTTGTATGAACAGCACAGCCACAAAGTGCCTGCTACCGGCCAAACTTAATTTTGGAAGGTGGGCATTAACCTATCCTTTTTATCATTCTGAAGTTTCATACCTGTATTGCACATTTCGTTAGGGCACAAAGAGAACAGAGAGAGTGAAATGTTTAAGAACTAGAAGCTATATGCTGACCTTAAAATTCCATACTGTTTCCATGGAATCGTGAGAAACAACTGAATGTTGAATGAACTTTAAAGAATAGCCAAGAAATGAACAATTCGAAGCGCTAATAACAGATATCTTGGAAATGGTTTATGCCCCAAAACAAAACAAAAAAAACACTTGTTTGAAATAAACTGTTTTGAAGAGATCTACATTTTTTGTGTAGTAAATTTTTGTCTATTGCTTAACATTTACCAGTTATACAAGTTTATACAAAATTTCTTCCGAATGAACAGGACTTCAAAGGCTCTTCCCAAAAAATTAGATACAAATTTTATTTGTGATGTAAGTATCCTTATGTGGTATTTAAATCAAACTCGTTGTAGCCATTCCTTGAAAAATTCAAAATTTTCGAAAAATTTTGCATGTAAAGGGTAATTTTCTTCAAAATCTTCGTGTCACATCCTTTGAGGACTCTGAACCTAAATATTACGTTTGATATTTATCCGACTTTTCTTTTTAAGTTATGCTGTTCAAACACACTTTTTACTTTCTCTACTACGTATAGTAAGTTGCGACGGACCTCCTCGTGACGTCGTCTTCCTTCCTTCTTGGAGCTGTCGGCGGCTGGTTCCTGGAATTCAAGCCTAGCACACTTGTGTGTTGCCCTATTTTTAAACTCTTTCCCAGGGTGTGGTGACGGTAGACAAAATGAAACTCCAGATAACTTGAACTTTAATTTATTGCATTGTGATAATACTGTTTTGTGATGCCGCTAGCCGTGTGGTTTAAACCTATGTGTAATTCAAAGGGACCTATCTTCAAAGATTTACCTCCCCAAGCTAGCTGTGTTACCTATATCTAACTTCACACGCATCGTCACAAACATGGCGTGAATTGTTGCCTCTTCCTCAGGACCAGACGAAAAAGAACAGACGCGCGAGCTCTGCACGTGTGCGCTTTTATACTCGCTTAGGGGACGCTAAGTTCGCCTAGCTCTTTTCTAATCTTTTCTGTTATCGGTTCTCCCCTAAGCGTGCTATGAAAACATTTGCCTCCAAATCTGCAGTCTTGACAAGTTTGGGATTTCCAAGGTGTCAAAATCTCTCTCCCTCTCTTTCCATCTTATTGCTATCTCTCTCCGTGCCTGTGCCTGTTTAGGGCTGGCTGTGTTGCCAGCCCTAAACCCCTTTCTACTTGCCTGTTTCTCTTCTCACGGCCAGCTAGCTTCACATCATACATATATGTTCCAATACTCAGCTTATTTCCTATTACATTTATATTCCCTATATATCATAGTTCCCGCTACAAAGTAAGGGAAGTATTCTATTCCACCCAAAAATTCGATACCGAGATTTCAACGGAAATACGTGTTTTGAGACCCCCTGAATCCAAAAAAAGCATTTTTGGAAACATGTCCGTGTGTGTGTCTGTGAACAGCATATCTCAGAAACGAACAGTCGGATAAACACCAAACTTGGTATTTAGGTTCAGTATCTTCCAGAGATGCGACAGGAAGGTTTTCAAAAAAATCCCCCCCACCCCAGATTACCCTTTACATGGAACATTTTTCGAAAATTTTAATTTTCTCAAAAATGACTAACGATTTTGATTAAAATATCATATGTTTAAGATTATTTTCATGACAAATAAAATGTATATCTTGAATTTTCTGGGAATGTCTCCAAAAGTATACTTCATTGTGAACGACTTTTGGTAAACTGGTAAACCATAAGAGAGACAAAATTTTACTACACAAAAAGTGTAGATTGCGTTAAAATACACAATTTGTCATTTTTTTGTTGAGTGAACCATTTTCGAGATATTGCTTGTTATTCTCCTAAATTTGTCAATACTTATTTTCTCAAATGGGAATTCGTTATTCATTTTTTTGTCTTGGATATGCAAAGAGTATTAATCTGGGCAAAGGGAATGGTGCTGCACCTAGCAACCAGCTATTAAGAGATATGTATGTGCTTAAAGTCTACTGTATTTCTATATTGCCCTTGTAAATATATATTCGCCTTACATCTAAAAGAAAATTAGCAATAAGATAGTCTGCAAATGTTTATCTCGATTAACATGTAGTAGATGGAGAATAAGCGTTTGTAAAAATAGTTTGTTCAAGAGTAGAGAAATTCATGTGAGTGTAACACATCAGAATTTTTTTAATTTTTTTTTCGAGTGGCCTCAAAACATATATCTTCAATGAAATCTTTTATCGCATTTTTGTGTGCCATGCAAACCTTTTCTACCACTATATACGTAGTAGAGAAAGTAAAAATACTGAAGATGTCTTTCCACGATCAACTTCATCTTCAAATAAACGCCAGATTGACTCAAATCACCGACAAAATTAATTGCCATCAATTACTTTATCTTGGTTTTAGTAAAATATTAACAATTTACTAAGTTTGGATGTCAATATTGCCAGAACCACGTTAATTTAAGGTTTAATTCGCCCAAAATTTTGCTGTTTCAGGGAGCACTTCTGCAGAGAACTGGAAAGCGATGGACGCAGTTACATTTTGAGACACTTTGTCCAGGTGTCTCAGCAAAGCGAGGAACTGCTCTCTCTGCCTGTCGACGAACTGCTTTCCATCATCGGCGCGGATGAGTTGAACGTGAAGACCGAGGAGACCGTCTGGGAATGCGTGTTGCGATGGATCAACCACAGTCCAGAGGATAGGAAGGTTCACATAGTGGACCTCATGAAACGGATCAGACTTGGGCTGTTGGACACCCAGTTCTTCCTCGAAAACGTAAGAATTTACATAGCTTTCTAAGTTCAAAGATGTCCTATGGTGTGATCATCTTCAAGGTGAGCTTTAAGTTGGTAATGAAATATTTAGGCCAGTCCTTGACGCTGACCGGTGTTGCATCGGTATTAATATTGCTGCTACTTCGAGAAGCCTCGGATTCACGGGTTTGATTGAGGATAGCAGGGATTAAATTGGTTCAGGGGATTATTTCCTGGTAGAGCTGAGATTCTTCTTTTCATGGTGATGACACTGCCTTGATGCGAAGTTGCGACTAGTGTGCTTCTGCGACCATCTCTCTTTTGGAAAGTTTCCATCGAGTTGCTTATGTTACGACACTTTACGCCAGACGCAAAAGAAATGTTTTTGATAATTTTCCGTCGAGTTCTTTACCGATCGTCTCCCTTCCAGAATTTTGCATAGAAGTTTCACCGACCGTCGCTCTTGCTAGTTTTCGAAAAAGAGCCAGGATTGTTTCCACACTTTTCGCTATTACGTAAATCTCTCCCACTTTTGTTTTTTTTATATTTCGTGGCCGTCTTGTAATCAAGAAGTATCACGCGACACGTAAAAGATCTTTTATTCGCTATCGTTTTATTTCATCCCCACTTATGCAACTCCCACGCTTAATTCTGACAACTTATTTTGAGTAAAAAATATTTCCAGTAGCCTTCTTAGATCGAAATAAAACACGTCCACTTTCTGACCGTGCTAAGCTTGTGATATTTTGTGCCTGTACGTCCAAGTCCGGAGACAACAACTAGGCCTCTAGATTTCACGGCAGCATATGTAACCGTAGGCTATTTCCCACGAAACCGGTAAGTGTCTACCTGGCCTTTCGCTAGAAAACAAAGTTTGCTTTCTTTTCTTTTCGGCGAATTTATTACTGGTAAGAATTTACAGAGGTGCACATTCAAATATTATTTTACTTGATTTACTATTTGCACATTGCATGGCCTTTAAACTGATTACTCTTTATACCCAATCCTGCTTCAACAAGTTTATCTCAGGTTATGAATTACGTTTTATTATTTGTTTTAAAATATTATTTTCTCCATTAAGATTTATATTTAACGTTTATATTGTATTATATTATTTATTTTTCCCTTCGGCCCGATAACCGGCTTCACTCTCTCCAAGCAACGCCCCTCTTAACTTCCCTCTTATGTAGTTGGAGACATTTAATTGACAAACTCCTTACCTCGTCCAAAAAGACGGGCAGAGTGGAACACTGCCAATGGGCTGTCTATATTCTTGGTAGTCGAATATTGAATAACAGTAATAAAAATACAACTGAGGACAACATTTATTTAATGACCACTTCCGTGAGGATATTATGTAATAATAATAATAATAATAATAATAATAATAATAATAATAGTAATAACATCTACATTGTTTAAAAGTAGCTGGCTGGCCAATTTTGTACGACGAATTAATTTAATTTATATCTCCTCTTCTTTATAAAGTTATGGTACAAATGATCTATAAGATCTTTATCGCGAATCCTTCCCCTTGACCCCTTAAAATCTTAATTTAGTACAGACCCAGCTATTCCTAATAACGGATGAAAAGCTCCTGATATTGACGCAAAATCTCCAACCGACAGTCTTACAAGTTCTGGAAACGTTACAGGTGTGTGTGTGTGTGTGTGTGTGTGTGTGAGAGAGAGAGAGAGAGAGAGAGAGAGAGAGAGAGAGAGAGAGAGAGAGAGAGAGGGTCCTGTGGTATCGAAATTTAGCCCGAGGATAGGCAACGACGCAAGGTGTGTGTGTGGTGTGTGTGAGGGGGAGAGAGAGGTTGGGTCCTGTGGTATCGAAATTTAGTCCGAGGATAGGCAACGACGCCAAGTATATGTGTGTATGAGAGAGGGAGGGAGGGAGGGAGAGGGTCCTGTGGTGTCGAAATTTAGCTCAAGGATAGGCAACGAAGCCTAGTGTGTGTGAACGGGATGACAGGGTACTGTGGTATCGAAAGTTAGCCCGAGGATAGGCTACGACGCCAAGGTTAGTGTGTGTGTAAATGAACGGGATGACAAGGTCCTGTGGTATCGAAAGTTAGCCCGAGGATAGGCTACGACGCCAAGGTTAGTGTGTGTGTATGAACGGGAAGACAAGGTCCTGTGGTATCGAAAGTTAGCCCGAGGATAGGCTACGACGCCAAGGTTAGTGTGTATGTATGAACGGGAAGACAAGGTCCTGTGGTATCGAAAGTTAGCTCGAGGATAGGCTACGACGCCAAGGTTAGTGTGTGTGTATATGAACGGGATGACAGGGTCCTGTGGTATCGAAAGTTAGCCCGAGGATAGGCTACAACGCCAAAGCTGGTGCGTGTGTAAATGAACGGGATATCAGGGTCCTGTGGTATCGAAAATTAGCACGAGGGTAGGCTACGACGCCAAAGTTAGTGTGTGTGTGTAAATGAACGGGATATCAGGGTCCTGTGGTATCGAAAGTTAGCCCGAGGATAGTCTACAACGCCAAAGTTTGTGTGTGTGTGTGTGTGTGTGTGTGTAAATGAACGGGATATCAGGGTCCTGTGGTATCGAAAGTTAGCACGAGGGTAGGCTACGACGCCAAATTTAGTGTGTGTGTGTGTAAATGAACGGGATGACAGGGTCCTGTGGTATCGAAAGTTAGCACGAGGGTAGGCTACGACGCCAAAGTTAGTGTGTGTGTGAAAATGAACGGGATATCAGGGTCCTGTGGTATCGAAAGTTAGCACGAGGGTAGGCTACGACGCCAAAGTTAGTGTGTGTGTGTGTGTGTGTGTGTGTGTGTGTGTGTGTGTGTGTGTGTGTGTGTGTGTAAATGAACGGAATATCAGGGTTCTGTGGTATCGAAAGTTAGCACGAGGGTAGGCTACGACGCCAAAGTTAGTGTGTGTGTGTGTGTGTGTGTGTAAATGAACGGGATGACAGGGTCCTGTGGCATCGAAATTTAGCCCTAGGATAGGCTAGGACGCCAAGGTTAGTGTGTGTGTAAATGAACGGGATGACAGTGTCCTGTGGCTTCGAAATTTAGTCCAAACTTACGCTACGACGCCTAGGTTAGTGTGTGTAGTGTATGTGAACGGAATTCCAATAACCTGTTCTGTGAACTACACTTGTACCCCTATACGGAAGAACAACAACAATGAGTTTAAAGATCGCCAATCTAGCGAATTTGCGTAAGTACCATAGGTTGGCAATTCTCTACGCGCATGCGTATTATCGAGAAAATGGCGAAGTGTGTTGTCATTAAATAAGAATTTTACTGTAAAAGAAATAATTCCTAAGAGTGAGTGGGTGAGACACAGGCTCTGGTGGTCTCATCTACTACAAAACATAATTCTAAAGTAATCTTACTAATTCTTTTAGCTTTTTAAAACTATTTCACGCGGCCACAGATACGATAGTTTGACTATTAATGTTAGTAGTTTTCTGTCTTTATACAATTAATTAGCATACCCTGCTAACAAGCTTTATTTAGCATAAATACAAAGGAAATAGAGCAACATTTTCGTGCACCAGGGTTATCACAAGGTTTAGGCATCCAGTGCATACATCTATAGAATTAGAATAAGGATGACTCGGAAGTTTTTACACACATCTGCAGTATTTAATAAATGACAATTAAAGAAAAAATGTATAACACGGGATTGATTGTTGCTTTTTAAACTCTTGTCTTCTGTTTGCTGAAGTGTTAAACCATGGCCATCTGTGTGTTTTCCTTGCAATAAAACGTAAGCAACCTTTGTTTTTATATTCTATAACGTGACTATTGTAGTGATACAGTCGGAGTATAATTGCCCTGAACACTAAAACCTAAGGGTTTGTTGTATTATCTCCTATCACTGTTGTTTTAATTAGATAGTCCTGACCCTTTAATTGGGGACACTAATTTATTAACTAAGTTTTTTAGGGAAATTAACATTTCGGTTTATCAGACCCAAAATTTAATATATTTCCCTATCCACTGCTTACATTTGAAGATATGAGAGGCAGTTTCTTCCTCTTTGTTGCTTAACCTGCATATTGGTTCCTTTCTAAAGATTCCCATTTTATGTAGGTATTTCCGTAATCTACTACGTCCTGTCAGGAGCCCGGTTATCAGGTTTATTTCAGATCTACTGAGGTTAAGTACATCTTCAGTGAATGAAATTAAAACGGAGTTTTATTTATGGACGCTCTTAAACTGTTATATTTCACATTCTATATTGGGCGTTAAAGACCAGGGATTTTGCTCTGAGGCCTCTTTATTAGGCTTGAGGTTCTTTTACGTGCCGTAAATCTGCGACGAGATTTACTTCCCTTCAGAGGGAAGTTGTGCTAAGGGATTTACGACCGAAAAAATCCATCGCCCCCTGCCGGTTAGAACCCGTGACCTCAGCATGGTATCACTAGACCACAGACTGCCCATCATTCTCTTATGTACTTGCATCCCTTGTTTGAACCCATCGTAATTGGTGGTTATGATTAATACACTCAGCAATAGTTCTTCGAACAGAGTGTTAAGGGTACGCATATAGTGGTATTCTATAAAGTAATAACTATTTTCTACTCTGACATTTTCACCTAAAAGTTGAAGCTTTCTTCGCAAGCCTGTTCTTTTATAACTCCAATGTGTTCGTATATAAGTACAAGCACTTGTAAATTATTTTAATTCTTTTACTAATTTTTGTAATCAAATTAGGTGTTTTATATCCCCATATCTGTCAGAATGACGATACCGCAATTATTGACAGGAAGGTACAAATAATTAAGTAAAGAAATGATTGCAAGATACAGGAATAATTGCAATACATAATTTCTGTAGATTAAATCAATGTATAACATAGAAAGCTTAAGTGGAAAGATTTGTTTGGAAACAAAAGGGTAATTAGCAAGTCGTGTAACGAAGGTATTAGCAACAGCCGAGGATAGAAAACAGCTTAAAGATTCTTGAAATGCATTTAGTCTTTAGTTCAATACGTTTGAACAGGAAATTATGTAAAAGAGAAGGGTAAGTGAAATTCTTAGATACGGGGTGGTTCCGTATAGTAACAAGGTAAGAGACGCATACGTAGGAGTTTTTAATATTGGCCCGTGCGAGAAGGAACCTTGGTAGGACTATTGATATGTGGGCAGAGCATAAGTTAAGAAAATCGGAGACACTCTTTCTTGAGACTTATTTACCTAATCATGTGACTTAATCGTGTGAAGGCGAGCCTTGTGACTACGCACGGGATAGTTTCATTTTAAGTTGTATAGCCCCTCAGTTCACCCTTATGCGAGTAATATTAAGCGGCTATTGCGAGGGATATTTCCGAGTAACATTTCTGTGACGTATGGAAACTGCCGCTCTGCTTAATTGTTGTCATAGGAGCAATTAATTCGTAAATTCAACAGTCAGCAACTCTTCTCAAACAGAACATCTTAGTCAACATTAAACTTTATCAGTTAACTAAACTGGTGTTATCCTCTCAAAATACACTGAGAGAAAAATCTCGTAGCAAACCACTGTAGCAGCCGGCAGTAGAATTGGCAGCAGATACTGGAGCCGACGTCAAAAGGCTACACCGGCCCCGTAGTCAACGAATTGGGTTTTTCAATGGTGAAAGAATAATTATCATAATCGATTGAGTGGTTTTTAAGATTACACACACACACACTCACTCACTTTCTATTTATAATATTAGTGCAGATCTTGGCGTTGGTATTGCATGCGTATCGTATCGTTATAAACAGATTCGCTACTCTTCCCTTTTGTTTTGGCGTGTCTTAATTGCTAAATCGCGACTAATAAACATATATACCGGGTGGAAGGGAACTTATTACATTCATTTAAGTCGGTTACAGAACTCATTATTTGGAACACATTTTGTAACTTCAATTTTTTTTCTACGAGTATTTCCTGGGGAGATATTTTATATTTTGAGATCGTCACTTTCACTTTCAAAACCAGTTGGAGGAGACCACATAAACAGGTTTCAATTTCGTTTTCAGAGTGGCGCGTGTCTCATGAGCGTAAACAAACAAATTTTTCGTGTCTGCTACCTCGTAATAATTGCACCTCAATCTTTCAATTACGCGTTTTATAACCTAAACTCACAACCTATGGATATTTTTATGACGTCCAACATTAAACTTAAATACGTTTTGCAATTGATACTCCTGTAATGAACAAACCATCTTTCTGACATGTAAACACCACAGCGACTGCAAACCTTCTTGGACGCTAAAGGCGTTCCTTCTATTTTACACTGTTCTAGTGTAGGGCAATAGTTTGCCACTTGTACTTATTATTTAGCCAAAAAATTAAATCACCCTTTAGTCTGTTTGTATTAAGGAACATGTGGAAAACAAAACCGCTAGTCGCCCTTCAGGTAAATTAGGGGAGTGGGGTACGCTATGTTTTGTTAACATCGGGAAGCCGGTTCAGATCACATACCTCGACCTGTTTGCCAAATTGCTAATTGCAACAGCCGCACTACGTCTGCAAAAAGGTGCTCGGAATATCCTTTTAAGTGATTATTTCATAACTCTGTGTGATGTCACATAGCTACTACTGAAACTGTTAGAAATGGGTTACTCTACTAATCTTACAAGTAAAAAGCTGTTATATTCATATATTTTCGTCGAATAAAACATCTAATTTGTAACAAACTTAGTTTTAAACGGCTGATCAAAGAACAAACCGCTATTATACTCCTGTTTTTAATACTTCTATGAAGAACATATTTAAAGGAATGTAATAAGTTCCCTTTCACTTAGTGTATATATTGTTTGGAATGTAAACTCTGCTGTGTTTCATAGTTTACGTGCACATTCTCTGGAGTAATAACCATTTTCTAATCCATAGTATTTTGACTAGAAGTCAAGGCCGCTTTAGCAAGAATGTTCTTTTACAACTACAGCGTGTTCATAATCAAGTAGAAAGCCTTTGTGTATCCTTTTTAATATTTCAGTAATTTATGAAATTAAATTAGAAAGTATTTTATAGACCATATCCGTCAGAAAGACTAGGACCTTTCAATTTGAAAAGAACTGTTAAACTCGGTTTAGTGGTTTTTGAAATTACCCTACGTACACACCCACATACTAATGTTCTGCCTTTATAATATTAATAGAGATATAGCAATCTATAATTTATTTATCTTTAATATTTCTTTGCTGATATCTAAATGATTGTAAACCAAATTATTGAAATGGCTTTGCTTCTTGGAGGTGTGTCACACAATTCAGCAGTCTTGGACCGCTACTTCTTCATTTGATGGCGACAATCATTTTAGACTTGTTTCCATGTCTATTTCACAAGAATTTTTGAATAAATATTGTGATGGCTATATTTTATAAGGTTGTGATAAGCATAATTTCGTAAGGCTAGGGATGTTTACAAAAAAATTTGTTTAAGAGGAACAATAAGTACCGCGTGGTTTAAGGGGAACTTCTTCCGAGTATTTGCGAAGGGACCGACACATGGTTGGAAGATGCAGATCATTCTTACGTTGCTTATGTCAGTGCCGAAAGAAGCACAAGTTCAGCATACTTGGCTGTATTTAAAGGTAGGGCTTTTTGACGGATTGCACTGCTTGTCACGTGCCTAGCAGTACTGTGACACTCGGCTCTCTAAATTATTTTGTGTTATTTTCACCTTTGAGATAGACCTAGGCACGAAGAAATATGGAACGTCGTACCTCCTTCGCATCCCAGGTGACGCTGAATGTCATATCATTGGCTAACATGTTTGCTGAAGTGTATAGTAGTACTTTAGGTAATTAAATGCCAAAATGTCTGGTGTATTGTAGGGTGACACTTTAGATAATTAAACTAAGTTAGGAACAAAAGTTACAAGTCAGTAACTGCCGCACTTCATCTTGTCTGTTCCCTGCATCCCCCTCCACGCTTAACCCTTTCATAGGAGCTACCCTCATCCGTGTCATATCTGGTGAAGGCACCGTCGTATATCATAATAGTATCCTGGTATGCATTTTAATGATACGAGTTACGCATGTTTTACCTACAAGATTGAGTCTCTAGTTACACCAAGCCCATCTATAGCTATTTAAGCTAAACAGATCATTAGAGGCTATCCCCCCACCGAATTCACCTTTCCTACCACTTTCCTATTCATACTAAGTAGAGGAAGAATTGTATTCCCCCAAAAATTTTATAATAAGATTTCACTGGAAACAAAAGTCTGAAGCCTCCTGAATCGAACACAAAGCATTTTTAGAAATACGTCGGTTTGTGTGTTTGTGTGAGTGTGTGTGAAAACAGTATTAACTCAAAAACATCGGATAAATACCAAAATTAGTATTCAAATTCAGCGTCTATCACGAAAATCCCTCTTTAAACCATACTCTTTTAATATAAAAATATTTTTGTTATTTTTATTTTCTCTACCCGTACCTAGTAGGTAGAGGAAATAATGTATCTCAACCAAAAATTAGATATAAAACAATCCTTTACGTGAAAAATGTTTTATTATTTTTTTATTTCCTCAAAAATGGCTCTTATGGTTTTAACTAAATACTTATCATATATTTAATATATTTACATGACAAATAATTAGAACATCTCGAATTTTCTGGGAATACACTTCTTCATTCAGAATGAATTTTGTGTACTTGTATATTGGATAAGCCATAAGATGTACACAAAAATGTAGATCTCCTTAAAATACACAGTTTATTTCAACTGTTTTATAGCTTCAGCCATTCCCGAGATATGCGTTATTATTATTTGAATGTTTAGTACTTTTGTCATTTTTAAAGCATTGTCGCTATTCAGTTGTTTCTCGCGATACCATGGAAGAAATATGGAATTTAAAGTCCAGCATATAGTGACCCGCTTTTAAATGTTTTCCCATAAAGAAATCTGTAATAAAACTATTTACGCAAACGTTTATCTCAATTAGATAGAATTTAGAATTTTGCAGGAATAGTTTGTAAACCCTAGATATAATAAACGGTAGTGGGTGGAGAAAATCGTATGAATATACCAAATCGGTTATTTTATGCTTCAATAATAGTTTCCTTAGTTATTATTCGTATGGATTTTCAATTACTTTGTTTCTGGCGATATCGTGCAAGGAGTATGGAATTGCAAACTCAGCATATGGCGACCCGCTTGATCCTCCTGTATCCTCTTGTACCTACAACGAAATGTGTAATATAACTAATTTGTGGAAGAAAGAGTAGGAAAATGTAACACATCCGTTTTCTACTTGCTCTTTAGTAAGTAGGGCAAGTATTTAATGCATTCCACCCAAAACTTTGATGTCGATATTTCACCAAATATATGTTTTGAGACCCCCGAAACCAAAAAACGACGTTTTTAGAAAAAGGTGTGTGAGCAATATAACTCAAAAACAAAAAGTCTATAAACACCAAACTTTGTCCAGATTTTCGAAAAAAATTCCCACAACTTCTACTATTCTTTATAAGTATTTTTCGAATTTTTTTCTAAAACTGGCTCCAATTATTTTGATTAAAATGCTGTATATTATAAATATGAACTTGACAAATGAAACGTATATCTTGAATTTTCTGGGAATATCCTTTGAAGTCCTCTTCATTTGGAAGTAACTTTGTATAATCTTGTAGCATGTACACCTCTTTAAAGCACACAAGTTATTTCAAATAATTTTTTGATGGTATAAGACATTTCTGAAATATCCTTTATTTCGAAGTGTTCACTACTTTGTCACTCTTTTCAGGTCCTGTCGATTTTCTGCTGTTTCTCGCGATATCGTGGAAAGATCGTGGAATTTTAATACCAGCATATAGCATTCAGTTGAAAAACATTTGACTATGAAACGTGTTCTTCTAACCCAAAAGGAAGTGAATTGAATGTAGGAATAATGGCAGATTTGTACTTAAAATATATTACATAATTAATTAACAAGCCGAATTTCTTTCATTTAATAAACTTGCATTCAATCACATACATAATTACCTTTTTAGAAACCCTTATTCCTTCACAATTCTTTACACTTTTATCGGTTTCAATACATTAAATTAAATTACAATAATTACGTACTTGCTTCCTGCTCTCACATTTACCGATATCTTTGAAATCTAAACCCCATTAAATGTATAGATCGGATGATCAACCTTTTCCCGGTGAATAATTACAAAAGAGAATTTTGAATAAGTTAAGCCAAAAAATAATTTAGAAATACCGTCCGGAATGCCTTCTCTCTAAAACCCTGTCCTGCTGCTTTCCTCGTGACCTCTCTCGCCGTCGAAGAAAGACTAATCAGCCTTGTGGACTGCACGTCAAGGAGAGCTGCAACTAATCCGGCGCCTGCGCAGTCGACGATCACCATCGCCTGACGTACTACGCAACTCAACTTAACTGCGCGCTTTCTTGTTGTTGTTGTCGTCTCCTTGACAAACCACTACCATAGTCGTTTCACTTCTGTTCCCGAACATGTCAATCTTCCTTTGGCACAACTATTACCCTTTGTACCCTAACAAAATGTGTAATGTAGCTATTTCTGCAAAGGTTTATCTCGATTAAAATTAATTAGGTAGGAAAATAAAGTTTCGTAAGAATATTTGTATACACACTTATAAACGATAGAGGGTAGAGAAAACCATGTGAATTTAACACCCTTTTTAGTAAGTATATAACTGCATACTTGTAGCACACCTTTACTATATTATTTTAAAACTTCTGAGTGCTTTACATACACTGTAAGATTTCAACAAGACATAAAAAAGCGAATCTTTCATCCTTTTAGGTGAAGGATCATCCTTACGTGGCCGGCAACGAGGAATGCCGCCCAATCATAATCGATACCCTCAAATTCTTGTACGATCTGGAGATGATCACTCAGAAAGACGGCGAGGTACCAACCCCGCAGATCGCAAGACCACGTGTTCCTCACGAGATCCTCTTCGCCATTGGTGGCTGGAGTGGAGGCTCTCCGACTAGTTTCATAGAGACCTATGACACTCGCGCAGACCGCTGGGTAAAGGTTGGTAATCGTTAATACCTTAAAATAGTATATCTGATGCCAAAATGTGCATTACTAGATTACTGCATTGTAATTGTGTGTGTAGCAGTAAATGGTATAACTCGAAATCGATTTTTAAGGAAATTCACCACACAAAGCTAACCTTTATATACAAAATTTTTCGGATTTTTTTATTTTCTAAAACATGGCCCTAACGATTTTCCTTAAAATACCCTGTATTAAGAGATATTAACATGATATTTAAAATTTATATCTTGAATTTTCTAGGAATAACCTGTGAAGTCCTCTTCATTGGGAAGAAATTTTGTATAGTCTTGTATAACTGATAAAAGTTAAGCATTAGACAAAAACGTATTACACAAGAAACGTAGATCTCTTTAAAACACAATTTATTTCAAATAAGTTTTTTGTAGTGTAAGCCATTTCTGAGATTTGTTATTTAAGGTTCGAATTGTTCGACACTTAGGTCATTCTTTTAAAGTTCCTGGGCTGGTTTGTGTCGGATTGGCTATGGAGGGGACTCCGCACTGATTTACATAGGGGGATTTTGTACCTATGGCTATGAGGCGAGAAAAGACACCGGGCGGCCGGAACCAGGAGTGACGGTACAATGACAAGGGATCCTAAGTTTCCAGATACACTCCCAGGCAGACAGGCAAGCCGGGGACTACCCAGCACAGAGGGGTCCAACGCCCCTCAAATGTGATCGGATAACCCCGGCAGCCAGCCGAAAGCCGAGGGAGGGACTAGAGAGTCACAAAGAGCATCCTTTTTCCCCTGTCACACTGCACCGAAACGCCATCGCCGACACTTCCAACCCTGAAAGATGAAATTAAACGAGAATGAGATGCAATGTAGGGATAGGAAATTCGGGGGATGTGAGAATCCTTCCCAGCATTCGCCTTGCAACAAAGGAAAAGCCCCGAAAAAACCTATAGGTCAGGAAGGTCGCCCACATGAATTGGAGCCCACGACCTCCCGAATGCGGGCCACAGACGAAACCGTCTGAGCCTTCCCGCTCGGTAAGTCCTGTCGATTCCCATTGTTTCATGGGATCGATGGAAAGCGTATTGAATTTTAAGACGAGCACATACCGTCCAGTTCTTAAACATTGCCCACCACTGTTCTCTTTGTACCTTCCTTATACCGAAATGTGTAATGTAGCTATTTCCGGAAAAGTTTATCTCATTAAAATGAAGTAGATAGGGAAATAAGCTTTCATAACAATAATTCGTATACCCACTTATAAAGCGATAGAAGGTAGAATAAGTCATGTGAATGTAACACAATGGATTTTTCTTTTCCTTCTCAGGAGGTACCACCGCCAGCGTTTCTTTAAACACAAAATTTGTTTGTAATAGGAAAGTCTTCAAATAAAAATAATTCAAATGGAATAAAAATAACAAGATAATGCGATTCACAACATAGTATTGCAATACTTAAACTAGTTTTCAAACCCTTGTTATACCTTCCAAGGATACGACACCAAAATTTTCGAGAAAATCCCCCACCCCAAACTCCATTTACATGGAACATTTTTCGAAACTTTTTACTTTCTAAAAAATGGCTCTAACGATTTTGATTTTAATACTGTACACTAAAGATATTTAAATCGTAAATAAAATTTATATCATGAATTTTCTGGGAATATCCTAAAAAGTCCTCTTCATTCGAAAGGGACTCTGTGTAATTTTGTATAACTGATAAACGTTAGGCGATAGACGAAAACGTACTACACAAAAAATGTAGATCTCTTTAAAACACACAATTTACTTCAAATAAGTTTTTTGTGGCAAAAGCTATTTTTGAGATATCATTAAACGTTCGAATTGTTCATTACTCATTCTTTAAAGTTCTTTCAGCATACAGTTGTTTCTCGCGATTGCATGGAATTTTAAGGTCAGCGTATAGCATTAAGTTCTTCAACAATTACAGTTATTTCTGCAAAAGTTTGTTTGGATTAAAATGTAGTATACATAAAAAATAAGCTGTAGTAAGAATAGTTTGTATACCCACTAATAGAGAGAGCGTAGAGAAAGTCAGGTGAATGTATCACATCAGATTGTTTTTCTCGTGGCCATGCGAAGAGGACGTCATTTCAGGCCATTACATAGCAACCAGACCTTAAAACATTTGATTATCGCTGTGTTCCCCTAATCCCGTTGTACCTACAAGGAAATATGTAACTAAAATGCTTTTTACAAATATTTCTCGATTAACTTGAATTGGATAGAAGAATAAACTTTAGTAAGAATAGTTGGTTGAATAATGGGTAGAGAAAGTCATGTGAATGTGAGAAAGGTTTGTTGTTTCACGTATGGAAAAGCCGACTTGAAGTTGGAGTTGCATTATATTTCAACAGTTGGGGAACCGAACTTGTAGTAGTTGCAACCACACGTATAGTAAACAGTTTCCGGTAGCCTTGGCCCCAAGTTTAAAAAAATGTTAACTTTGTAATTTGACTGTTTCTTTAAGTATTATATATTTATGTTTGCCTCGGCTGCGTCAGTATTATTGTTAGAGACACGTTTCTCTTAGCAGGGTTGTGGTGCAACAAGAATGTAGGCTTAACACAGATTATAATTTTACTTCACTTCTTTTATTAATACTTGATACAATTTATATAACACTTCACTGATGGAGAGAGAGCTGTGAGATGTTTTTATTAAATACTTGCACTTTTTAATACGTAAACTATTTTCGTCTCACACGAATACGTATTAAATTTCTTGAGGACGTGACTCGCGTCCAGTTAAGAACACTATTTGCAGGCAACTAAACTTCTGATTGGCTAATCCTACTGCAATAAAATACCCTCATTTAACTAAAGCTTTTTCTGGATGTTGATTGGCTATTTTATAAACTCACTAAAATTACATTATTGTTACTCCAAGAATCACAATTAGTACTCTTAAACTTTCTTACTCATTATTGACTCAAGGTTACCTTATTGTTAGCAACTTTTAACTTATTATTCTCACAGCTTCTACATTATTAAATTACGTAGTATATTCACATAACATTATTACACATGTATACAATAATATAAACATATGCAATGACTGTTACATACATTTTACAAATTATTACATATACATATTGCTTCAAGGCGAGCTGTTATTGTATTTACATATTATATAATTAGACTGAAATTATTTAAGTGTTAAAAATACTGCCTCAAATGTAACATATTAGAGTTGTTCATGCAAGATTTTCCATTATGAATGTTGACACAATTGTTAAAATGTTTTTAAGTTTTTAATTAGCCGCTTACGATGAGTAGATGTTTTCTTATTACACCTACATTTGGTGGCCATTTTGTTCTACAGAATTAATATTTTGAACATGTAAGTCATTTTCCATACGATTATACCATATGCTGTATAGGTATCAAAGATACGTTACTACAGTAATGTTAGAAATGACTATTAGCGCAATTCTAGGTAAATAAAACAGAAGCCTTTCAAGTGAATAGTTGTTGTGAATCTGCACACAGCTGCGTAGAGAAATTCTCGTATGTGTTGCACATTCGATTTGTTTTGCTATGTATACAGTTAGCCTCGAACTAGCCCCCTTTGTTCCGTGTACTACAGTATTTGACATAGTTTTTTTTTAAAGCTAGCTGAATACATATACCTTCATCTGATTATGCTGGAACACGAATCGTATTTTGCTTTACAGGTAGAGGAAGTGGATCCCATCGGACCGCGAGCTTACCACGGCACGGCTGTGGTTGGGTTCAATATTTACGTCATTGGAGGATTCGACGGAATGGACTACTTCAACTCCTGCAGATGTTTCAACGCCGTCAACAAAACCTGGAGAGAAGTGGCTCCCATGAACGCGCGCAGGTAAATCACTTGTTACCTTCTCTACTTCTTAAAGTAAGTAAGGGAAGTATTGTATTCCACCCAAAAATTCGATACCGAGATTTCACCGGAAATATATGTTTTGAGACCCTATGAATCCAAAAAAAAAAGCATTCTTGGAAACGTGTCCGAGCGTGTGTCTGGCGTGTCTGGCGTGTGTGTGTGTCTGTGAACAGCATAACTTAGAAACGAACAGTCGGATAAACACCAAACTTGCTATTTAGGTTCAGTATTTTCCAGAGATGCGACACGAAGGTTTTCAAGAAAATCTCCCCACCCCAGATTACCCTTTACATAGAACATTTTTCGAAAATTTTAATTTTTTCAAAAATGGCTCTAACGATTTTGATTAAAATCTCATATGTTTAAGATATTTTTATGAAAAATAAAATGTATGTCTTGAATTTTCTGGGAAGTCTCCAAAAGTATTCTTCATTGTGAACGACTTTTGCATAACTGGTAAACCATAAGAGGCAGACAAAATTTTGCTACACAAAAAATGTAGTTCGCGTTAAAATACACAATTTGTCATATACATTTTTTTTGTCGAGTGAACCATTTTCGAGATATTGCTTGTTATTCCCTTAAATTTTCCAATACTTATAATCTTTCTCAAATGTAAATTAGTTTTTTTTGTCCTGGTAATGCAAAGAGAATGGAATACTGCACATAGCTACCAGCTCTTAAAATATTTGACTATAGCTTAAAGCCTACCAATTCTCCTTGCATCTACAAGAAAATTAGCAATAAGTTTAACATCTCGATATCTCGATTAACATGAAGCATATGGAGAATAAGCGTTTATAAAAATAGTTTGCATAAGAGTGGAGATGTGCAACACATCAGATTTTTATGTTTAGTAAATTTAACGAGAACTGATGGTTTCGCATGAAAGTGTAGTTTCACTTAGTTTAATCACAACGTTTGAAGTCTCCATATTATGATCGTTATGAACCTCTCTGGTTCCCAAAGTAGTGCATTTAACAGTGACTGACATGTTGAACCATCACACAGATAAACCTTTACAATTTACCCGTTTCCTCCACGTGGTTGTAATAGGTGTTTGGACTGGCCACCATACTGGTGGATGCAAGATCTCAGTCTAACTCTCATCGCCAACCTAACCCGGCGCAACGTGGCCGGTGTGATGTCACGGCAAGCTAAGATGATGCGTTCTCTGAGCTTTTGAGTGTCATTGTTCGCTCCTGATACATGATATCTTCAAGAAAATCCCATAAGAAGAAATCCAATGGGGTCAGCTCTGGTGAGCGTGCCTACCACCCTATTGGTCCATGCTGTTCCGATCCATCGCTCAGGTTAGGTGGCATCGAGATAAGCAGTTACACGACGGGCCGAATGAGCTGGCGCCCCATCTGTTGGTACCACATAGTCGGTTCTGCAACGGCACTTCATTCTATTAGACGATCACCAAATATACCAGTCCAAACCCCGAAAGCCCAATAGACTTGTAAGGCCGCCTCTCGCATAGTTCCTGGTGTAGTTGAAGATGATAAGGGTGAAAATTTGCATGGTATTGTAGCGGATCAGGTTGAGCGCTGGGGATTACGTCAGATGAGCTAACCGAGCAGAAACTGTTGAAACGCGGTTACCTCAACACGGGCGCGCTAAGGAATGCGAAGTCAGCATTTCCGAAAGTATTTATACCGCGGGTGGTCCTGCCACACGTGGTCTGTCGATTGTGCCGTCTATTGTGCCGTCTATGTACGGGCTCTGTCACACGACTTTCGAATGACGTCCATTCTCGACCAATGACTATAAGCGAGCCATCAGCGCACCAGTGCTTCTAGTACAACAGCAGTTATATAGGTAAGGATGCACCAACTATAAGATCTGCTTGAACGGGCATCACCCGTCTAAGATGCCCGACTGCGGGTCCTATGTACATACACTAAGACAAATACAATTTATTGGGTCTATGCAACCTCTGTACATTAATTAACTAACCACATCCTGGAGCGCCGCCCCGACCTACCTATCACCCTAGTACCTACGCTTCCTCTACCTCTGAGCTATCAGCCCCCCTAGCGTAACGAACTACTGCGGGGTAACAAATATAGTGTTACAATATAGTATTCTCCACACGGATGATTGGCTAATATTGAAATGCCTGTGAATGTACCTCGTACTACAATGCTGATGCTGAAAGACATAGTCACACAATCCGTCGTTGCTTCGTCACAGACAAGGTGATATTTTCGTGGATGTGGTGTCTTGTCCACTGTTCCTGATTCTAGAAGGCGGTACGCAACTCGCAAAAAAAGTGTGACATGTAGGGAGTGTTCTCTGCGGAAACTTTTGTTGGTATAGACATCGTGCTTCCATTGCATTCTGCTGAGGTTCCCCGTATACTAACAGCATGTCCAGATACACATAATTCGAAAACATTCTTCCACAGTGAGCACGAACGGCTGGAACTTCATATTTATAGATAAATCCACTTATTAGCGTGTTCAGAAAGAAATCATGATTTGCTAGAACGTTCTCGAAACATGAACAGAAATGAATGAAACTCATTTATTTGCAGGCGTGATTTGAACTTCCGAACTTTACCATAACTTTCCAGAATATTAACCATTGCGCCACTAGAGCACGTTAACGAGTACCATCGTAGCCTTAATCAGCGTGCTATTGAATGCGGTGTTAGCACCTGCATTTCGCATCGTCTGTAAAATTCAGGGTTGCCTAGTTACCAATCCGCAGGATGAGAAGACTCACTCTGTATATACCGTCTCGCACTGTGCCTGTCTGACTGGCAAATGGTCATGATGCATCACCTCCTGCCTCCTGACATTTTATTGTCGAATTTAGACACATGTATACATTTTAACCCTTTTTACGTCCATGTATCTATTAAATCTACATTCAGTATTACTTTCTCTACTACGTATACTAAGTAGGGGAAGTATTGTATTCCACCCAAAAATTCGATACCGAGGTTACACCATAAATATATGCTTTGAGACCCCCTGAATCCAAAAAAAAAACATTTTTGGAAACGTATGTGTGCCTGTGTTTGTGTGTCTTTAAGCAGCATAATTCAGAAACGAACAGTCGGATAAACACCAAACTTGGTATTTAGGTACAGTATCTTCCAGAGATGCGACACGCAGGTTTTCAAGAAAATCCCCCCACCCCAGATTACCCTTTACATGGAACATATTTCGAAAATTTTAATTTTCTCAAAAATGGCTCTAACGATATTGATTAAAATATCATATGTTTAAGATATTTTCATGACAAACGAAATGTATATATTGAATTTTCTGGGAATGTCTCCAAAAGTATTCGTCATTGTGAACGACTTTTGTATAACTGGTAAACCATAACAGATAGACAAAATTTTAATACACAAAAAATGTAGATCGCGTTAAAATACACAATTTATGTCCTATACTTTTTTTGTTAAGTGAACCATTTTCGAGATATTGCTTGTTATTCCCTTAAATTTTTCAATACTTATTTTCTCAAATGGGAATTCGTTATTCATTTATTTGTCTTGGATATGCAAAGAGTATTAATCTGTGGCAAAGAGAATGGTGCTGCACCTAGCAACCAACTATTAAGAGAGATGTCTATATTTTAAGGCTACTGTATTTCTATATTGCCCTTGCAAATACAAAACAAGGGGAACATAGTACGTCTTAAGCGACAGTCAAATATTTTTAGAACTGGTCGCTATGTGTAAAATGTAATTCTCTTTGCATGTCAAAAGATCGTTTCTGCAAATGTTTTTCTCGATTAATATGAAATAGATGGAGAATAACAGTTTGTAAATATAGTTTGTACAAGAGTAGAGAAAGTCATGTGAGTGTAACACATCAGATATCTTTTTTTACTTTCTCTACCACGCATATAGTAAGTAGAGAAGGTATCACATTCCACCCAAAAATTCGGTCTCGGGATTTCACCGGAAATACATGTTTTGAAGCCCCCTGAATCCAAGAATGGCATTTTAGGACTGTGGTTGTGACTGAACAGTATAACTCAAAAACGAAATGTCAGATAAATATCAAACTAGTATTTAGGTTCAATACCTTCCAAAGATACTACACGAAGATTTTCAAGAAAAGCCCCCACACCCAACTACCCTTTACATGGAACGCTTATTGAAAATTTTCATTTTCTAAAAAAATGCCCCAATTAAAATATCGTATATAAAAGATATTCACATGACAAGTAAATTGTATACCCTCAATTTTATGGAAACATCCTGGGAAGTCCTCTTCATTCGGAAGGAATTTTCTATAATCTTATGTAACTTGAAAATGTTAAGCGATAGACGAAAATGTACCACACAAAAAATGTAGATGTCTTTAAAACACAAAATTTACTTCAAATAAGTTTTTTTGTGGCGTATGCCGTTTCTGAGATATCCGTTATTAAAGACTCCAACTCTTCATTATTTGTCATTCTTTTAAAGTTCCCTCGATTTTCAGTTGTTTCTCGCGAGTGCACGAAACAGTATGGAATTTTGAGACTAGCATATAGGCATTCAGTTATTAAACATTAGACTGTCGCTGTTTTCTGTTTATAGCGATGTGTGTAATAAAGTTGTTTTTGCAAAGGTGTATTTGGATTAAATGTAGTAGATGGAAAAATAATCTTTAGTAAGGATAGTTTGTCTACCCACTAATAATGATAGAGGGTAGAGAAAATAATGAGAACGTATCACATCAGCTTATTTTATTTGTGTATCAAAAATTTGACAGCTCATAATCCTTGCGACACATTGTGGTGTTCTGCAAATGTTCCATGCCTCCGTTCACTTTGAATCTGCATTCTGCAAAACTAACGAAACTACCTCCTTCCTCCTAGCACATACAAGCTGCTACCATCATCGCTACGAGTATAAACACAAAATTACTTTCTCTACTACGTATAGTAAGTAGGGGAAGTATGGTATTCCCCCAAAAATTCGATACCAAGATTTCACCTGAAACACATGCTTTGAGACCCCCTGAATCCAAAAAAAAGCATTTTTGGAAACATGTCCGTGTGTGTGTGTCTGTGAACAGCATAACTCAGAAACGAACAGTCGGACAAACACCAAACTTGGTATTTAGGTCCAGTATCTTCCAGAGATGCGACACGAAGATTTTAAAGAAAATTCCCCTACCCCAGATTACACTTTACATGGAACATTTTTCGAAAATTTTAATTCTCTCGAAAATGGCTAACGATTTTGGCTTAAATATCATGTGTTTAAGATATTTTCATGACAAATGAAATGGATATCTCGAATTTTCTGGGAATGTCTCCAAAAGTATTCTTCATTGTGAACGACTTTTGCATAACTGGTAAACCATAAGAGATAGACAAAATTTTACTGCACAAAAAATGTGGATCGCGTTAAATTACACAATTTGTCATATACATTTGTTGTTGTTGAGTGAACCATTTTCGAGATATTGCTTGTTATTCCCTTAAATTTTGCAATACTAATACTTTTTCTCAAATGGGAATTCGTTATTCATTTTTTTTGTCCTGGTAATGCAAAGAGAATGGAATACTCCACATAGAAACCACCTCTTAAAATATTTGACTATCGCTTAAAACCTACCAATTCCTCTTGCATGTACAAGAAAATTAGCAAAAAGTTTAACATGTGGATATCTGGATTAACATACAGCATTTGGAGAATAAGCCTTTGTAAAAATAGCTTGTAGAGTAGAGAAAGTCATGTGAGTGCAACACATCAAATATTTTTTTATCTTCTCTTCATGCTTCTCTATTTCACACGTTTAATACAATACTATTAATGTAAATATTGTAGCTTTCTTAAATACCTTTTTATTACGTAACAATTCTCTTAATTTGCTTACATCACTAAAAACAAGACTTTCCAATCAATTTTCTTCTTTTTAACAACAAAATAACTAATAACCACAGGAAGATGCGTCCTCGCATTTCTTTTAAAAAACCCTGCTCGTCCAACTTGTTTTACCTTCTTTACCTCAAACTCATAACTGTTTTTTATTTAAAAAAAGCTTGTTATCAATGTCAACAAGGAAATTCATTTTTAATTATACACCTGGGCGAGGTAGCTCTCCGCCAACAGGTGACGGGTCACAGGTGGAATAAGAGATGTTTGGTGGGTAACGGTGAACGCTCAAAGAGGAGTATCCACCAATTGTGTCATGGGTAAAGTAAGGGGATGGGATTAAGCGTTTCGAAAGGCTTAAGTGTCACTAATGTCACAGGTAACAGCAGGGGTAGTTCAGGAAGGCAAGGGATGTGACAGCCCCGACATGTGGCAGGAGACCCGCGTGTCTCCGACACGTATTATTGTGGGGTTCGCACTCGAACCTTACGAACCTAGAGACTCGCTAACAAAGGAAGGAGACCCGGGATGAGGAAGGTCTTTTAAGGTTTCCTATACTCTATAATACGCCAAAGAAAAGGGTTGCTATTATGACCAGTGGTCCCGAACAATTAGGGGATAGCCCCTACCTCTATAAAAATATGTAATTTATTATAAACATGGCTCGAGGCCGGAAAGGAGATAACAGAATAAATAAGTAAAGTGTGCCTTTCCTGTCGTGGAGGATGATGATGCATGGCGCTCGTTTATTATCACATCTTGAAATAATAATTTACAAACGTGGTTGTTCGGGGACCAGAGCGGCTTGGCTCTCGCTACAAGACGGTCCAAAGTCGTACATGAGGCATAGAACCCGGGGTTTATATACAAAACTTGGCTAGAGCACCAATACGTCATTAGTTATTTGAACGTCCCGCTGCAACTCGGCTATTTGTCGGGCAATGACTCGAGGTTGAATGCCATCTGACAAAGCGTCTTCCGGATCTCGCCACTTGGCTACCAAATGGTAGCCTTAAGCTTCAGGTTTAATAATGTAGAAATATATGGTCAAAGTTATAATTGATATAAAAATAACGTTAACGCCAGAAACAGGTGATAATATTGTGGCGTATTTGTAGTTATTGTTATCTATTGTCATGCCAGACAGAATATTGCGTCGTATTGTCGACAGTATTGTTGAGGTAATTTTAGTTTTTCTTTCGGCCTTGTGTTTGAATTTCCGGTGTAGCGGTTACGTTACAGAGCCGAAATGTGCTACATAAATATACTACGGGACCCCTAAAATATCCTATCACATCGTTGGAATCCTACATCGAAAAGAAACTCACAGTACAGATCCAGACACAAAAAGATATCCCACTCACGCTCACATATCCAGAACTTACCTTTAATTATAACTGCAGCCATCATGTGGTCAGGCACAAAATATTAATACATAACACTCGCACGCCACAAATACACAAAACGTTTTTCACAGCAATGTAATCGGCGCCGTACAACAAAGATGTTGCAAAAATACCCGGCGACTCCACCACCAAAAGTGTTACATACTGGGATGAGGACCAAAAGGGTTCCAGTAAAAATACTAAATTTGGATCACCCCAACATGCACACAGGGAAGCGCAGCTACAGAAACAGCGAGAGGACCTTGTTATTCACATACCGGTGTAGACGTGGGGTATTTTTAACACGAACTACATTTACAGCCGTTCACACACAAAAACACACACACACACGACTCTCAAACCAGACTGACCCTCAACACACAAAGAAAAGTAACGCTAAAACTATTCCTCCTCTCTCTCCACCTCAGGCTAGGCTCGCCAGCTAGGAGGTGGCGAGTGTCACACCACACGGAAATTCAAACACAAGGCCGAAAGAAACGCCTAATACGCCACAACATTGATAAACGATATTAGTACCAATTTACCCTCATACCCTTGTGTATAAAGTGCGAGTATAATGGTCACAGATAGAGCAATTCAATATGCCAAAGGACATTTAATTACATTGATTAGCAAGATGCTTCAAAACAAATCCTGTATTATAACTGTTTCCTGTATATTATTGTACGGCGCTTTTCCTTCACACTGTGGCTACCACATAGCAACTCGCGCGCCGGCCACCGCAGCTCGAACACCTGCTGAAGTAGTTATAATGTACTCGCAATCGCCTCACGTTCTTATAGCTAGTTAAGTTTATTACAATGACAATAAGTACATGCCTTCATAAGAGATGTTGGAAATGTTATGCCTCTGTATTCCCATATTTCTGGCATCTTCTCAGAAAATTTTCACTCAATGGGGGGGTTCAATATCCAACATTGAGTGAATTTCCCTCCTGGTGTTTTCTTTTAGTTCTTACAATGTATGGGATTTGTTGCACAAACTGTCGCAGTTCTCATGGCTCGTGTTATCTTATTTGCTGAGCGCCTCTTGTTTTATTATTTTAAATTTGGGTTCTTTGTCCTCCGGCTAGCTATTACAACTCAGTCGAGCAAGTGTCTCTAAGCAGGGCGTGTAAACGGAAAGGAGTTGTTGCTAAAAGATAACACTGATAAAATAATTTGTTTCTACACTTTTATTGCCGTTACACTTAATTAATACTTGACATATTTAATCTTTATACACGCCTGACTGAAACTGATATTTCCGAATGTAACTACAGTCGTTTTAGTTGCCGCGTACCAATTACTTCGCGTACTTTTTTTGTAACTAACACTGCGACGTGCACCTCGTGAGAGATTCTTTCGAACTGCGCGATGCTTGCTTATGGCTCGAGAATATATACTCCTTCACCTGGAATTGCCTAAACATTATAATAAAGCTGCTATTGGTTACCAAATCGCGCCCACTTTAGCGTCTGTTTCGTCAGCCAATCACTGCTACTAACATATACACTATAGAGAAGACATTCCCTCCATTTCTAAAAAAAGGGCACGCTACCCTGACGTCATTTGTTTGTCTCTTCTTAGTGATAAACAACTCACCCCCTCGGTTTATTGTTACCCACTTCTATCATCAGTTTCAGCGAGGGCGTGTAAACCAATTTCCTAACAATACTTACGGGTAACAAACATCTAAAATCCTGTACATACAATAATATTAATTTACACTACAATCACTTCGGCATTCACAGCATGTTATGATATAAAATATTGCCTCAAAACGTTATTTTTCAAGTTCCCTTATAGATAAAAATCGCATACAGTTAAATCAGGGGACTGTGAGGGCCATAATGCTTTAGTAATTATCCTATCTTCAAAAATTTCCCAAATTAAATTTAATGATCATCAACCGTGTGCGCGATGGAAAAATACAGTCCGATATTCCACATCGGTCAACAGCTCAAAAACTGACGTGAGCAAGTGATTCCTGTATCTGTATTTATTGTTTGTTCAAAATTTGTAGGTCTTATTATTCTGTATGCATTTACTGCTCATCGATTTTCGTATCATGCAAGGGAATCTCGTATGTAAAATTGGTTTTCTGTGTACTCCAATATCTGTTATTTTGCTGCAAAACCTAGCCATATAAATGAAACCATGCTTCGCCAGAGAAGAATATTAAGCGTGGTCAGTTACTCCATTTCGCAAAATCCAATTACAGAAATGTACTAGACTCCGATAATTACATGAAAAGTAATGTGTATGCAACAAACCCCAATACATTATAAGACTAAAAGAAATCTCAATTTCGGATGTTGAACTCCCATGTATGAATCAAAAACTTAATTAGATGCCAGAGATGTTTGGATAGAAGCCACCACTTCCAACAACTTCTATGATATGGCATGTCCTTATTTTAATTAAAACTATGAGAACGTAAGGCGGTTGGGAGGATATAATAACTGTTTCGGCGGGAGTCCAAGCTGCTGCGGCCGGCGCGCGAGCCGACGTATGGTGGCCTTTGTAGATAATTAACACCGTCAAATGGGCACAGTTACTTGTCAACAAGTTAACTTTATTGATCCTTCCTTGTGACCTCTCTGGGAAATGTCTTCCACATTCCAATTTACCAGTGGAGATAATACAGTGCCAAGGCCGCATGTGTGTTCCGCACAAGTCGACTACACTGCGGGGTTTTCCGCTCCGTAACTCCCGCGTTACTTAAGTGTGTTGGTAACACATGTAACGAGAACTAAACTTGTTATAAGTGTTGTTGAAAGTGGTGTCCATCTGGGTGAAGACATTCTTTTACAAAGTCGGATGAAATTATCATTCACACGCATAAGTTCTTCTTGCATATATTCATAATTTCTATTTTTATATTGTCCTTAAGTTCGTCTATGGTTTGCGGATTGTTCCTATAAACGTTGTTCTAATTTTTTTGACCAAACATCTTAGTGTCTCTACCCGAAACTGGATAAACAGGAAGTTGCTGCTGAAATTGTCTATACACCTGTCTACACGATTCAGTTTTCACGTATGTATCGTACGTAAAAATACGTTGTTCAAGCGTGAATTTGTTGACAGGTATTTCCGTGGCCAATTGTCGAAACACTTTACAACACGAAAACAAAGCAACGACTAAGACATCTCTCAGCTGATAAACGTACCCTTGACACGAACTGCGCCGGCTCTGCGCTGTGGAATACCGAGGTCGCTACCGTCTCGGCCGATACGCAAATAAGGTGGTTGTGGCCCTGGAACAAAACGAAGGCATTGTACAAGGACAGCGTAGACACTTTTTAACACTCCATTACCAATATAAACCAGGATTTGTTAAACCTTGTGTTATGTTACAGGTGTTATGTGAGTGTGACGGTGCACAATGACCTGATCTACGCGATGGGAGGATACGACGGTCATCACCGACAGAATACTGCAGAACGTTACAACCATCGTACCAACCAGTGGTCTCTGATAGCTCCCATGAACGTGCAGCGCTCAGATGCCAGCGCCGCTACTCTACATGGTGAGTAAACATCTGAGAAGATCTAGCTCTTCTATAGTGTACCAATATTATGTATCTGCAACAAAATGTGTGGTTTGATTAATAATTACTTCTCCGCCAGTTACCTACAGGTGGATTGTTGTATTCCTCCCAAAAATTCAATTTCAAAACTTTATCGGAGATACACGCACGTGTCTGTCTGTCTGTCTGCCTGCCTGTGAACAGCATAACTCACTCTGCCTCATATTCAAGAGTTCCCGAGTTCGAATTTCGATTAGGGTGAGTTACCTAATAAACTTTTCCGGGGTTTTACCTTAACCTGAAAAGATGGATGTTGGGTAACTTTAAACTCTGTGGACTCCGGGTTCATTTGAGCATAATTTCATTTATCGTCCTATATGACCTAAACTGTTAAAAGCAGCTAAACAAAAAAAATCTTCAAAGAGGACACATTTTAATCTATTCATTCGAATGCTGCGTGGAATACCATAGCAATGCCTTCAGGCAAATCGGTTTCCCACATACCTAACGATGCACATCATAAATATTTGCATGCATCGCGTGAGCCACAGTTGACACACACCATTTCTTGGTTGAACAACAAAGACACAACGCTCCCTGATATGTACGCGTCCCTGAGATTAGTAAAATGAATCCCGAAGCATAAATAGAAGCGAGTGTACCACAAATAGCCCCTAAGGGATTATCACAGCTGATTTGCTGATTTTTAATACAGAAAAAGGTAACTACAGAAACAGCTGTATGTTTCCTAGATGAACTGGCGGCGGAAGTCTATGCCGAGCTTCTAAAAGTCTTATGCTAACTCCGACAAATGTTCGGAAACATTGATATCTGGTAGGAAAGTAGAGTAAGCTTTCAAAGGCTTTGGTAAAAACTAAACTATCGAAAAATACTTAGTAGTTCGTACTTTATTGCAAAACGGACCATATTTTTAAAATATCTCTTGTATATCACATAGTTACAGGCTTTTTAAATATTTGGCTATCATTTCAGCCTCATATGCCCCTCTTGTACCTATAACGAAACGTATAATAAAAGAATTTCTGCAGATATTTATCTCGATTAATAAAAACTGGATAGATAAATTAAGTTTTTATAAAATAGTTTATAGAAGTGATACAAAGCTAGTCGATAGGTTAGAGAAAGCCACATTGGAAAACTTCCTGCGACCTTCAAATGTTTAAACACCCCGCACTGTAAAAATCCACAACGCCAGGAACCATAGCCCGTATACAGATCGATTTACGTTTGTTATCGCTATGGGGATCTTCGCTTGTTTAAGTGACGCGAGTCTAGCAATGAGTTTTACGATAATTTCTTCATACACGGTTGAGTTTTCTGCTTCAAAACGCTATTCATAACATCACACGATACCGAAATGTTGAACGACTTTGTGACACAGTAGGAACGAAGAATTGCCTTATGCCTGCTTAATTTCTGCTCCATTTGAAATCTGAGGCATTCCTGAGAGACTTTCCGTTGACGTAGGGCGAGAAATAGCTGCAAATGAGATGTTAATGTTGGTTTTAAAAATATCTCTCTTCAACCATTAGAAATTAATTGATGTACACGATTTATATGTAAATTGTAGCACGCATTAAAAAGCATTCTTTTATCACGATATCTCTTTGTCTAGAATTTATTTTGAAGTAAACAATAAGTTAATTAAATAAAATTCCGAAACAAACTTTCAAATGTATGCTAGACGTATGGAAGAATACATTCAGTATAGCATTTGCGAAGAAAAAGGAAACCAATCTGATGTGTTTCACTCAAATGACTTTCTCTACCATTGTAAAAGCTAGTTTTACAAACGCTTATTCTCGATCTACGTCATGTTAATCCAGATAAACATTTGCAGAAACTATCTTGTTGCTAATTTTCTTGTAGGTGCAAGGGGAATATGGTAGGTTTTAAGTGATAGTCAAATTCTCTAAGAACTGTTTGCTATGTGGAGCATTCCATTCTTTGCATGTCCAAGACATATTTAAAAAAATCTTGTGTTACACTCGCATGACTTTCTCTAGTCTTGTACAAACTATTTTTACAAACGCTTATTCTTTATAAGCTTCATGTTAATCGAGATATCGAGATGTTAATCTTATCTAATTTTCTTGTAGATGCAAGGGGAGCTGGTTGCTATGTGGAATATTCCATTCTCTTTGCATTATCAGGACAAAAAAATGAATAACGAATTTGAGAAAAAGGATAAGTATTGGAAAATTTAAGGACATAACAAGCAATATCTCGAAAATGGTTCACTCAACAAACGAAGTGTACATGACAAATTGTGTATTTTAACGCGATCTACATTTTTTGTGCAGTAAAATTTTGTATATCTCTTATGGTTTGCCACTTATACAAAACCCGTACACAATGAACAATGCTTTTGGAGACATGCCCAGAAAATTCGAGATATACATTTCATTTATCATGAAAATATCTTAAACATATTATATTTTAATCAAAATCGTTAGCCATTTTTGAGAAAATTAAAACTTTCGAAAAATGTTCCATGTAAAGGGTGATATGGGGTGGGGTGATTTTCTTGAAAAACCTTTGTGTCGCATCTCTGGAAGATACTGAACCTAAATACCAAGTTTGGTGTTTATCCGACTGTTCGTTTTTGAGTTATGCTGTTCACAGACACACACACAGACACACACACACACAGACACACACACGGACATGTTTCCAAAAATGCTTTTTTTGGATTCAGGAGGTCTCAAAACATGTATTTCCGGTGAAATCTCGGTATCGAATTTTTGGGTGGAATGCAATACTTCCCCTACTTACTATACGTAGTAGAGAAAGTAAAAATGCTTGTTTTGTATTCAGGGGGTCTCAAAACATATATTTCCGGTGAAGTCTCGGTATCGAATTTTTGGGTGGAATAAAATACTTCCCCTACTTACTATACGTAGTAGAGAAAGTAAAAATCTTGTGTTACACTCACATGACTTTCTCTACTCTTGTACAGACTATTTTTACAAACGCTTATTTTCCATAAGCTTCATGTTAATCGAGATATCGAGATGTTAACTTATCTAATTTTCTTGTAGATGCAAGGGGAATTGGTAGGCTTTAGCGATAGTCAAATATTTTAAGAGCTGGTTGCCATGTGGAGTATTCCATTCTCTTTGCATTACCAGGACAAAAAAAATTGAATAACGAATTTGAGAAAAAGTATAGGTATTCGAAAATTTAAGAGAATAACAAGCAGTATCTCGAAAATGGTTCACTCAACAAAGTGTACATGACATAAAATGTGTATTTTAATGCGATCTACATTTTTAGTGTAGTAAAATTTTGTCTATCTCTTATGGTTTACCAGTTATGCAAAACTCGTACACAATGATGAATACTTTTGAAGACATGCCCTGAAAATTCGAGATATACATTTCATTTGTCATGAAAATATCTTAAACATACGATATTTTAATCAAAATCGTTAGAGCCATTTTTGAGAAAATTAAAATTTTTGAAAAATGTTCCATGTAAAGAGTGATCTGAGTTGGGGTGATTTTCTTGAAAAATCTTTGTGTCGCATCTCTGGAAGATACTAAACCCAAATACCAAGTTTGGTGTTTATCCGACTGTTCGTTTCTGAGTTACCCTGTTCACACACACACACACACACACACACACACACACACACACACACACACACACACACACACACACACATACACGGACATGTTTCCAAAAATGCTTTTTTTGTATTCAGGGGGTCTCAAAACATATATTTCCGGTGAAATCTCGGTATCGAATTTTTGGATGGAATACAATACTTCCTCCTCATACTATATGTAGTAGAGAAAGTAAATAGAATAAGAATTCCCATTTGATAAAAGTATACTCGTAAGCATTGGAAAAGTCAACAAATAACAAGGAATATCTCTAAATATTTCACTCGACAAGAAAAATGTATATGAAATAAATTGTGTGTTAACGAGCTCTACGCTTTTTGTGGAGTAAACTTTGTCTATCTCTTACGGTTGACCAATTTTGGGGGCATTTCCAGAAAGCTCAAGATATACATTTCATTTGCCATGAAAATATCTTAAATATATGGTATTTTAATCAAAATCCTTAGCGATTTTTTGATAAACCAAAATTTTTTAAAATTGTTCTCTTTAAAGTGTAGTCTGGGGTGGGGAAATTTTCTTGAAAATCTTTGCGTCGCATCCTTGGAAGTTACTAAACTCAAATACCAAATTTGGTATTTATCTGGCTTTTCGTTTTTGAGTTATGCTGTTCACAGGCAAACAGATACAGGGAAATGTTTCCAAAAATGCTTGATTAGGATTCAGGGCTCCTCAAAACATGTATTTCTGGTGAAATCGTGGTTTCGAAATTTTTGATGGAATACAATATCTCCCCTACTGTATGCAGTAGAGAAATAATAAACTGTATATCTTGAATGTTCTGGGAATATTGTCTCAAGTCCTCTTTTTTCGGAAGGAACTTTGTATAATCTTGTATAACTCGTAAACGCTAAGCGATAGAGTAAAACGTACTACACAAATAATCTAGATCTCTTTAAAACATGCAATTTATTTCAAACAGCTGTTTTGTGGCGTGAACCATTTCTGAGACATGCGTTATTAATGGTCCACATTGTTGAATACTTAGCGATTCTTTAAAAGTCCTGTCGGTACTCAGTTGTTTCTCGAGTGTCGTGGAAACCGTATGGAATTTTAAGGCCGGCATATATTTGGCATATATGCATCTATTTCCGGAAAGGCTTATCTCGATTAAAATGAAGTAGATAGGAATATGTACTTTCATAAAAGCAATTTTGATACCACAAATCAGATTTTTAAAAAGAGGATAGGTACATGTTGGCTTTGAAATTCTAAAAGCTTTGCATTACCATGAAAATGATGCTTGAAAAAAATGTATTGCATTCATATTTATTTTCTACTCACTCTTCTACAGACTATTCTTATAATAGCTTATTCTTATATCCTAACACTTGACAATCTGAATAAACTTTCATTACACATAATACCTACGTTTAGTTTTAGGTATAAGTAAGATACAGTAGCCTATATTGATAATCTAATTATTAAAAAGCAGATAACTATTTCTTGCATGACCACGAGAAAATTACGAATAGCGACTTACACTTGAGAAATGTAGTTTAAAACATTAATGGATTGTCTCGAAAATGGCTGATGCCATTCGAAATTAGTAAAATGGTAAGTTATTCGAAATGAGTTGTGTGTTTAAAAGAAATCTAAATGTTGGGCTGGGAGATTTTTGATTCTGTGCCGTGGTGCAGTGGGCTGGAGCGTGGTGCTCTGGTTCCCGGCCACGGAATAGTCCGGGTGTAGGATTGGTGCCCACTCATCATCGTGACTAAAGTGAGGGGCTACGATAGGCAGCGACTCCGGTCTCGAGAGCAAACAGCTTGGGATGCATGATGCTGGACACACCTCACCGTATCGGTTGGACGATCGCCCACCTCTGCCGTGCGTACGTGGGTTTGATGCCGACAGTCGAGTTCGAAGGCCCCCTGCCTGTTGGGGAGGTTAGGAATGTAGGATATGTTTATTGGAGGGTGACCCCTGCCACTGCGACCAAATTGGTCTATTGTGGCTACAACCTCCTGGAGGCAGGAATGAGTTGAAGGAGCCATAGGAAGTCTTAGACAGGCCCACAGAGACCCGTAGAAGGCCCTAATGTTTCCAGTTTGAACACCTGCGCACCAGTAGAAGCGAAAAATACCGAGAGAGGGCGATAAACGTCCCTAAGAGGCGGGACAACGCTCCCTGGCATTCACGGGGAGAAATCGTTCCAATATGCAACCAACTACGCCATCTGCCAGCACCGCAGAAGCCGAAGACACACTGATACGTGAAAGGGAGAGATTAAATGAGAGGAAATGGGGGGGAAAGAGAAATCGTGGTAGAAGACGCCAACCCGACATTCGCTGTACCGGGAAATCGTCGTTGGGCGACGTTTGTAGCGGGAAACGGTGCTGTGTGCTATTCGTAGCGCGAAATCGTCGATCCTTGTTTTGTTGTTGCCTTTTGCGGTGTTCTTCTTCCTCGGCTATTGGTGCTCGTCGGTTGTTGGTATTCCATTCCTAACTATATCTAATTATTAATTCTCAAGTTATAGTGGGTGAGGCAAGTTAAAAAGATACACTGCAAGTTTCCCTTATACAGTGAAGTTTATTTCACAGTTTGAATAATTATGGGCGGCTAGTTTTTCCCATTATTATAATCCCACCACTTTAAATTAGTCAGGAGAGTAGCTATCTGCACACGCACTCCCACCCTTGTGCACCCACGTGCATCTGTAGCACTTCGTGTGGACGTGAATTCTTGATCAGTTAGAGAGTGGGCTCTTGAGGCCTTGTCTGCCCTTATATACGGGAGCCTAGTGACGCTCACCTCTGCGTTTAAAACTGTAACGACGTTTCCTATTGGCCCTCAGACCGCGTTACCTTAACATGTATGAGAATGTGTGGCTTCAAATCCGTGCGCTTAAGTGACATCTTGTAGCGCAGTGAAGCCAGTTCCATATCTCCGTCTCTTTCTTTTCTCTATCTGTCTGTTTCTATTTCTCCGTACCGTTACCGGTTCCCTGCCTTTTGGCTTGGTGAAAGCTACGCTCTACTTAGGATTATGTTTTCTTGGAAGTTTGCTAGCTCGCCCGTTTCTTACAATCAGCTCTGTACAAATGTTGGATGTTGAATATTTTAACATGTTAGTGAATTAAAGTATTACTGTACAATTCTTATATGTATGGTTCCCCTTTCATCGCCTATGGGACCAGGAGAAAACCCCCAAGGTTAGAGCGAGCGATCCAACTTGGGATCTTCCGAGTGTGGGCACAGACGTTACCACATTTATACAATATTCCTCCGAAAGACGATGACTTTATAGACTCTTCCCAGAAAATTCAGGATATACACTTTAAAGTATGGTATTGTAATTGAAATACTTAATCATTTTTGAGGCAATCAAAAGATTCAAAAATTGTCATATAAATTGTATTTTAGGATAGGAGCTTCTTTTGAAAATATTTGTTGCCTCTTTGATATATGGTGAACTTAATTAATAGTAGTTTTGGTAGACATCGGACATTTCGTTTCACAAAAGCAAATAACTTTTTCTAAAAGTGCTCTTTTGAGATTTGGAAGCCTCAATATCGAAGTTGAAGTGGATATTATCTTTACGTTGTTTGCACCACGCTTTGGGCGTCAATTTGAAGTAGTTTGTATTAAAGGAGTTGTGTTATATTTCAACTATTGGGGAGCCAAACTTGTTGCAACAGCACGTATAGTAAACAGTTTCCGGTAGCCTTCGCCCCAAGTTTAAAAACAATTAACTTTGTAATATGATTGTTTCTTTAAGTATTAAATATTTGTGTTTGCCTCGGCTGCGTCAGTATTATTGTTAGAGACATCGAAGTCTTGGCAGGGCGTGATGCGACTAAGAATGTAGGCTTACACAGATTTTAAGTTTTAATTCACTCCTTTTTATTAATCCTTGACACAAAATTAAATAACACTTCACTGATATCGAGAACTGTGAGATTCTTTTATTTAATTAATTACACTTTTTAACGCGTATACTATTTTCGTCTCACACGAATACGTAATTAATTTCTCGAGGACACATCTCACGTCTGGTTATGAGCACTGTTTGGAGGTTTGAGTTCAACCGTCTAAACTTGTAAATTTCTGTATTTCAAGTCTCTGATTGGCTAATCCTAGTCCAATAGAATACCTTTAACTAAAGTTTTTTTTTCTGGATGTTGCTATTTTTAAAATGTCTCAAAGTTTACATTTTTGCTGCTCTAATAATGACTAGTAGCATTTAAACTTCCTTACTCATTATTGCCTCAAGGTTACCTCATTGTTAGCAACTTTAAACTTGTTATTCTCACAGTTCCTGCATTATTAAATTACGTAATATATTCACATAACATTATTACACATGAATACAATAATATAAGCATATGCAATGATTGTTATATACATTTTACAAATTATTACATACACATATTGCTTCAAGGCGGGCTGTTATTGAATTTATATATTATAGAATCTGACTAAAATCATTTAAGTGTTAAAAACACTGCCTCAAAGTTTTGGATGAAACGCAATACTTTCTCTTCCTACGGTAGTAGAGAAAGTAAACACATACATATTTTATTTAATGTTTAACTTTAGCATCACAGCTGATGCTTCGCATTAAAATAAAACGAAATGTTTGACGGGTTGTTTCAAAAGTAGAGCTTTAATGTACGTTTGGCTGCATCAAAAATTCATCTAGGAGATAAAATTAGCACTCAGAGTGGCAGGCACACTCGCGTTGACCCCTCATACTGGGATCATCGACTCGGAAGTTAAAGAGTACGAAAGAGGATTGGCGTCGAGCGGAAATTTGAAGTCTGGATTCCCCTCCGGCTAAGGGCGGAAGGTTCATTCCACAGGTAGTTCTCTAGGGGAATATTCCAGGTGCTTCACCTCGCACTATATATACTCCTTGCTTCAGAGAAAGTGTTGAATTAGTAATCATCCCTTTACAGTCGCGAATTTTCAGACAGAAGCTTTGACGTAAGCCTTGCACTGTAATTTGAATTACGTATCTTCTAACCGTATCTACTGTATATTGTAATACATGTTTGTGTGTTTTCTCCGTTTCATAATGCCTAATCGAACTATACTACATATAGTAAGTAGGGGAAGTATTGTATTCCACCCAAAAATTCGATACCGAGATTTCACTGGGGATATATGTTTTGAGACCCCCTGAATCCAAATAAATCATTTTTACTGTAAGCAGCATAACTCAGATACGAAAAGTCTGATAAATACCAAAATGGTATTTTAAGTTCAGTGTCTTCCAAGGGTGTGACACGAGATTTTTAAGAAAATCCCCCCCACTCCGGACTACCCTTTACATGGAACATTTTTCGAAAAGGACAATATAAAAGCAGACATTATAAACATTACGCAAGACGAACTTATGTGTGTGTGAATGCTAATTTCATCCAACAATGTCAAGAATGTCTTCGCGCAGATGGACACCACTTTCAACAACACTTATAACAAGGTTAGCACTCATTACGCATATGTTACTAGCACTCCTAAGTACGTACCTCGGGAGTTACGGAACGGAAAACCCCGCAGTCTGTGTGCGGAGCATGCATTCCACGATTCGCGGCCTTGGCATAAAACGAAGGTACTGTGCTTCAAAATCTGGTACTCGCAAGTTTTGCTTTGTCATCTGCCTATGATAGGTAGAGAAGTATTATATTTCATCAGAATCTAAAGGAGGAACATTTTTAGAACAGATCGCGTGCGTGCGTATGTGTGTGCGTGTGTGTGCGTGCGCGCGCCATAACTCAAGAATGAAACTTCGGATAAGTACCAAACTTGATATTTCAAACCAGAAGCTCTTTAGGCTACCGTCCTTTTTATACGCACAACGAAATGTGTAATGAAAGTTTATTAACAAGAATTAGGCAAATAAATAAGCGTTTGCAAGAATAGTTTGCAGAAGTGCGAGTAGAGAGAGTCATGTGAATGCAGCACTTACTTTTTGATATTAATATTCTTCACAGCTAAGATTGTGGCTGAGTAAGTCCTTCCTATTAAACTCGCTAGAATTCTTGGTAAGAGAGAAAAAAATTGTTTTCCAACTCGCAACTAGTGCCCAAAATCTCTAGATTTGGCAGGAAGGTCTCTAAAGTGGCCACTCTGCATCGCACTAAATGCATAGGTAAATAGAGACAGAGAGAATGCAACGCCAGGAAAAAAGAATAGCAATTATAAGAATCATTATTTGTAAAGAGGGTTGAATGTCTAAACTGCCTTGGTTGTCGATGTAAATGTATATTTTGGTCGACCACACTATACTTCTCTTATAACATGTGACGTAAATAAACATTCTTGTGATGAAATTACCATTCACACGCATAAGTTCTTGTTGCGTAATTTCCCTAATTTCTGTTCTTATATTGTTTTTAAGATCGTCTATGGTGCGTGGATTATTCCTATAGACTCTATTTTTGAGAGTTTCCCACAGATAAGTCACACCCAGTAAGATCCGGCGATCGAGCCGACCATAACCCTTTAGTTTTTCTTCCGCCAGAAACCTTCGTTTCCTTTTACAACTTACAACATTAAATGATCTCGTTCTCTTCACTTTATTCACTAGATATCTGTTTCTCTGCTCGGAACTGGAACACCAGGAAATTTATCGTGAAATTGTCTACACTTGTCTACACGAGTCGGTTTTCACATGTCGTTTTCATACGCGTCATACATAAAAATTCTTTGTTGAAGCGAAAATTTGAATATCATTTCTGAGTTGTAATAATCCGATAATTCAATCGCACACAAATACACACGCGTCTCGCGTCTATACACAAGAAGCAATAACAGCTGACTGAAGCCCGCTGCCACATGTCCGATAAGTGGAAGAGCCCGTGCAATTCCCGGCCAGAGCGCTGAGGGACCGCTCTGTAGAATGGTATCCATTATGCTTCAGCGACTCATGAGCTTATTCGGCGGCGCGTGCAGTTCCCTTACCCTTTAACACCTTCAAAGCAGCAGTCCATTGGGACCATACCCCAGATAAACAATGAAATATGTGTGTATAATATAAAATAAATTCTCTTCATTGTAATTTTAATATTATAAAAAATTGGTTCACTTCCTTTGCTATAACATGTCTCGTTTTCACCTTACCTGCAAAAAGTCAAATGCAGTATGGACTCGATGGTACTGCTATCCATTGCACTACTCGCGTGTCGCAGGAGCTGGTCATCACAACTCGCTACCGCTTGTTTCATAAACATACTCGTGTCTTAATTACTAGCATTATATTCGTGTTGTATAATATACTATAGTGAAGAGTCTAAGATGAGGTGAAATACAGCTGGAAAAGTTATCGATATGCATTTTGTGTAATACTATATTTTTTATTAAGATAAATCTTTAAACTATTTCCTGAATAACTGTATTGAAGAACAGTGTTTATAATAATGAATAGTTTTCTTCATATAAAGTGGAGAACTCAAGACAAACATTGACAGCGCTTTAATATACCAAAATGAATAAAAGTTGTAGAGTATAAGACCGGGATGTTACACCACATAAAATTCTCACTGCTCTCTGTTGTACAAAAAACAACTTGAAGTAGGTATGTTGCTGCTACGTATGGAAAGCCAATTTGAAAAGATGTATTATATTTCGACTGTTGGGGAGCCGAACTTGAAGTAGTTGCAACCGCACGTATGGTAAAAAGTTTCCGGTGGCCTTCGCCGCAAATGTACTTTCCGGTGGCCTTTGCCACAAGTTTAAAAATATTAACTTTGACTGTTTCTTTAAATATTATATATTTATGTTTGCCTCGGCTGCGTCAGTATTGTTAGAAACATGGATTTCTTTGCAGGGAGTAGTGAGGTTAAGAATGTAGGCTTATACAGATTATAATTTTTACTTGACTACATTTATTAATTACTTGCGCTTTTTAACACGTAAACTATTTTTGTCTCACACTGAATAGGTATTAAACCTCTCGAGGACGCATTTCGCGTCCGGTTAGGAACACTGTCTGCCAGCAATGAATTCTGAATTTGTAAATTTTGCTATTTTTCAGTTTCTGATTGGCTAATCCTAGTCCAATAGAATACCTTCATTTAACTAAAGCTTTTTCTGGTTGTTGATTGGCTATTTTATGAACTGTCACTAAAATTACATTATTGCTTCCATGAATCACAAGTAACATTTAAACTTCCTATTTCATTATTCCCTCAAGGTTACCTCATTGTTAGCAACGTTTAACCTATTATTCTCACAGCTCCTACATTATTAAATTACGTAATACATTCACATAACATTATTACACATGTGTAGAACAATATAAACATATACAATGATTGTAATATACACTTTTTATATATTGTTACATACACATATTGCTTTAAGGTGGGCTGTTATTGAATTTACATATTATATAATTAGACTGAAATTATTTAAGTGTTGAAAATACTACCTCACCCCAGAGAATACTTCACTAATTAAGATTAGTGTAGCTTTGGGCATGATACACAATCATATGGATTCAATAGTTAGATTTTCTTTAAGAATTTTTAGACTAAAAAGCCCTTTACCAATTTTAGTAGATATAGAATCAATATGACTTTGCCAACTTAAATCAGATTCAACAGGAATATCTAATGATGGAATGTGACTAAGAAAAAATGCAATTCAACAGTTTTATTGATATTTAAGCTAAGATTATCAGCACTGCACCAACATTTTCTGAGATTTAAACTCCAAGGTTTCCTTCAAGTAATCCACAGTCCGTTAGTCTGTTAAATCCGAGTTTCATCTTGGCTATATCAGCAACAATGTTGGCATAAAGTTAAACCAGAGTAAAATAATGAAGATTGTTTTCTTGTAGATAAGCTCTACATAAGAACAAACTGGAATTTAACAATTCTACATTGGGCGCTGGGGTTTCGTTTTTGCTCTCGTACTGAGGATCTGGTGTTAGATTCCCGGCTCTGGAGTGGTGATTTTAAGTCCACCCTACCCTTTCCTTCATTTTGACTTGCTCATGTGATATATCCACAAGGCCTAATGTGGTTCGAGGTCCACAGTAAATAGCCGTAGGTCCTCTCATTTCGCCCTCATCCTCATTACCCTACCATTGGAGGCAACGGATTCCACCTGCTGGATGCCTCCATCTCAAATGTGGGTCCAGTCATCGCTTGTTGGAATGAGGTTTTCTCGAAGGTCATAATCCATATGGGGAACGTTAGAAATGACGACAATTCTACATTAGTTCATTTTTTATTCAAGCAGTATAGGCACCTTTATGTTTATTAATAACTTTAAATAAAAGTGTGTATTGAAATGTTCACAGATAAGATATACATCACTGGAGGATTCAATGGGCAGGAATGTATGAATTCTGCCGAGGTGTACGATCCTGAAACCAACCAGTGGACCATGATTGCTCCAATGAGATCACGTCGCAGTGGAGTGTCCTGCATAGCGTATCACGGATGTGTTTACGTCATAGGTAAAATTTACTTTCTCTATCACATACTAGTAGTTAAGAGAAGGTATTGCACTCCATCCAAAAATTAGATATCCAAATTTCACCGAAAATACAATTTTGAGGCCTTCTGAGTACAAAAAGAACCTATTTTGGGAAAAGGTGTGTGTGTGTGTATGTGTGTGAGAACAGCATAATTCCTCCTCTTCTTCATTTTATTCTTCCCCAGGTCTTATAATAACCTGTTATGGTCTCTATCATTATCCAGCTCTTACGAGGTTTACCCAAACCTCTCTTTTCCAATCGGCCAGTTATTCATTATTTTTGGTAATCTATTTTCTACAATTGTGTCAACATGATCATTCCATTTCATTCTATTTTGTTCTATCTTATTAACTGAAAATACTTTTTAAATCTGATCTTATTGTTTCGTTTCCCATTTTATCCATTTTAGTACATCACATAACATATCCTAAGAACTTCTCTGCTGCCTTTATGTGATTTTTTATTATTATTATTATTATTATTATTATTATTATTTGTTATTGTCCGTGATTCGTAACCATATACAAGAGTAAGCACAGCCATAACTATATAGAATTTCATTTGTTTTCTTTCTTGTTTTTCTTCCCAAAGTTCTACCAATTGCTCCAAATATTCCTTGAGACTAGCCTCCTCTTATGAGCTGATCGCTAAGCGGTGGCTTTTAAATTCCGTTCGTTTTGCATGATCAGCAGAATAAAAATAAATAAATAAAGACTTAACATTTGAGAAAAGTATAAGTATTCCAAAATTCAAACCAATAACAAGGAATGTCTCGGAAATTGTTAATACTACAAAACGTTTATTTAATGTGTATTATGTTGATGAAATCCAGTCTTTGTATAGTGAACCTTTGTCTATCTCAAACATGAAGATGACTTCCCATGCTACATGTTTAAAGTTTCAATATATATATATATATATATATATATATATAATATTATATTATATATCGTTACATGTTGGGGTGAAGGCCGAAAAGGTTACCAGAAAACGATTAACTTATGTCACCCCAATACGCACATGGGGGGCGCAACTTGCTGGCAGCAAGAAGTTCGGCACCTTGGTATATAAATTTAAGGGGAAGGCGTGTGTTTTTGTATTACACTGAAAAATTACATAACACACATTATCAAGGATTTATTCACAAACGTTTGGCGACTCTACATAATTAACAAAGGAAACAAGATGGAGGGGGATGCCACAGACCGTAGACCGACCACACGACTGGTTCCAACGACCACTTCCACTCAAGTGACGCTACTTGCCCCCACTAACCGTGTCTAGCCAAAGCCAGACAGGTCCGCCGTCATACCAGACAATTTCAAACAGACCTTTCCCTTTGGTGGGGTCCGTACGCAACAACTGGTAATGGTAATGAAATTAATATTCCACAACATGTATATAAAATATAAGTTATGTAAATATACTAAATATATACTGTTTTAATCAAAGTCGTTGGAGTCATTTTAGAGAAAATAACGAAAAAACAGGGGGGAAAACGAACTTATCTATGATTGGAGTGCGGAATTTTCGTGGCGCATCCTTACGAGCTGAATTTAGATACTATTGAAGTATCTATCACAGTTTGTTTTTAATTTAAGTCGTTAACTGCATAATATCTCGATATCTAAATTTTTGGTGATATACAATGCTTCTCCACCATGATTATTTGATACAGAACAAAATTTCCATACTTTCAGAGATGTGCTTTCTAGCCCATAAAGCTTCCATTAAACATGTCATAAATACTGAGCTGAATCACAGACGTTGAAAACCATAAAATTTGTTTTAAAAATACTTAGATTAATACATGTAGCAGCAGAAATGTTTTTTTTTACCTTTACTTATATTAATTAATGGCACTTTTATTTAGGAGGATTTAATGGCATATCGAGGATGTGCAGTGGAGAAAAATACAACCCAGCGACTAACACTTGGACACAAATTCCTGACATGTACAACCCCAGAAGCAATTTCGCCATAGAGGTTATCGACGACCTCATCTTCGCCATTGGAGGTTTCAACGGAGTTACCACCATCTACCACGTGGAGTGCTACGATGAAAGGACCAACGAATGGTATGTTCATTGTGCCACAAATTTATCCTGATAATGTTTACTGATGCAGCAATATGGGCGACAAAGGATACGCAAAACTTGAAGCTTACCTGGTAACGTCTTCACACTTGAGGTTAATTTTAACCCTAGGTCTAATTTTTATTTTATATGGGATAGGATTGTGAAGCGGAGGGGATTCGGCAGCGATCCAGTGAACCCGGATATTGTACCGACACCCCAGGAGAGGGAGGGATAGGGTGAAGGGAGACACCGGATGGCCTGAACGCGGATTGACGGCACAGCAATGAGGGTCCTTTCTTACAGTTTCCAGATATAGACAACCCCGCAGTCGGACAGGCAGACCAGGGACCTCGCCCCATGCAGAGTCCAACGCTGTTTAGGGGGCGGTCTTTATACCCCGGCAGTCACCCGATGGCAGTCCCTTTTCCCAGCCACGTTGCCCCGAAACACCATTGCCAACACTTTCAACCCTGAAATAGACCAAACGGGGAGAAGGATGAACGAAACTATTACTGGAACGATATTGTAATACCCCTACTAGGGGTGGTTGCCTCAGTAGTTGCCACTAGGGTGGTAATTCAGAGATAGGAATGCTTCGGTACCAGGGTGGTTAGGTTGTCCGGGGTGGTGTTCCGGGGTAGGAGCAGTGAATAAAAGCGCAGGGGATGTATCAAAACTAGAGGTTGTATTTAAATATAATGTACATATGCCCGCGGATGGGCAACCTGAGGCAGGGGCGAAAGCCCATGCGAGCAGAACTTAATGCTTGAGCATCTTATCTGGGTAACTGCTGTTTAGACCAGAGCACTGGTAAAACGTTGACTAGTTAGGGTGTGTGTGTGTGTGGGGGGGGAGGCCTCTTGCAATTTGATCGTGTTGAATACGACCTCCGGCCGAGGGCGAATGTCAAACGGTAGGTGACGGACGACATGGCCTAACCCTCCAAGGTATAAACATCATAGATAATGCTGCCTCGCATATCAGTGCATAACAATGTTGAAGTTACAGAGTTCAATATTTTCTTAGGAATTATCAAATCGATGCGATCCCCCAACACTCAAATCGATCCTTGCTGCTAGCTTCGCTACAATATGGAGGGACAGGACATTCAAGGGGTGAAAAAACAACTCCCGCATTCACTTAACGACCAGGGAAAACTCCCTAAAAATCCTATGGGTCAGAGTGAGCGGTCGCCGGAAATCGAACCAGGGACCTCACGAATGCGGGCCGCAGGCGTTACGCTTGAGCCACTCCGTTCGGTTTATATTCGTTGTGAAATTTTCCCCCTCCCCTTAGTCATGGCTAAGAAATCAGCTCAAGAACGGCCCAATGCTTGGAAAACTATGAATATCCGAAATTTCGAGAAAAATGTCATACATGTCGTAATTCATCATTTCACAACTCAAAGCGTTGTGTAGAGTTACCATTGGCTGACGCAGCACCATCACGCTTTGAGTTGTGCAATGATGAATTACGTCATGAATGACGGCATCTTTCTCGAAGCTTCGGATGTTAACTGTTTCTCGATGACCCACGTCATCATTTCCCAAGCATTGGGCCGTTCTTGAACTGGTTGCATAAGCTATGGTCAAGGGGTAGGGGGAAAACGGTACAGGGTTTATTGCATGCGAAAATCAATAAAGCAAGAAAAGGAATTTTTAGGTGCGTGCGTTACAGTTTGTTTGTGTCTACATGCAGCGTTTTTCATTGACACTGCGGCCACCGCACGGCTTTTCGTAAGCCAGCTCCCGCAACTTGAACTCCAGCCGACACAGTTATAATACCCCCGCTAACATCTCAGCTTTCACGGTTAGTTACAATTTAAATGATGATAAGTACATACCTTATCATAAGAAATGTTGGAAATGTCCTTATCTATCCACACATTTCTGGTGTCTTCTCAGGAAATTTTCATTCACACTCGAGAGTTTAATAATAAAAATTGACGAATGTCTCGCCTTATTCTAGTTTTGGGATGCGAGTTACATACACTTTATTTTTCAAACTATCATCAAGAGTCGAAAATAAATTTCTATAATTGGATTTTGCGAAATGTCAACGATAGAGTAATTGACCCGCACGTAAAATTAACATGTTAATACATGTTTATGCTTCGGGGCAAAATAACAGATATTGGAGCACAGAGATACCAGATTTTACACACAAAATTGGCTTGCATGGCCCAGAAATTGTAGTGTGCAGTAAATACATATAGAATATTAGGATACAGGAATGACTTATACAATTGTTTGAACAGCTGACCGACGCTGAATGTTGGTCTGGATTTTTACAACAAGACTCTGCTACCGCGCATACCGCTGATGAGTCGTTAAATTTAATTCAGGAAAGTTTGTAATTAGTAAAGGACTAGGGCCATTGTGTCCCCTGATTTAATTGTATGTAATTTTTATCTAAGGGGAAACTTTTACAATAGTGCATCCAACGAAACCACATACGCTACAAAAACTAATTTTAATTAAAACTTTGTGATTCAATTTGGAATGTATTAAAACAATTCCAAAATAAAGTATATGTGCACTCCTGTTTCTTATACACAATTAATCTAAACATAATAAAACCGTGTCATAAACCTTTTGGTAAATTTAAATTTTTATGTAAATACCAGAAGTATTATCCAGAGAAGCTTCTGGAAGCTTATTTACCCCCACCATTCGTTAACATTTTCGAACTTATAAGCATAAGCTCGCGAGTTTAGTGAGATTGTTGTTCTTAACAACATCAAGTGCCGGTTACTCAGGTTGTTCTACGAGTGAGGTGATAACGTACAGCGCGCGTGTTACTGCGAGTAATTAGAGAGGTCGTGTGTTCGACGTCCCAGCGAGTGAAGCAGAAGGAAGAAGCAGCAGCAGTTTCGCGTGAGGAAAAGTCAAGTGACAGTAAAAACTGAACAAAGTCGCAATATCATAGTAGAATCCATGGAACTCCTTCAAGGGTATTTATAAAATTGATCATTATCTAAGAGAATGACACAAACTAGGGGCTTATTTTTCTCAAATCCGCTTTTCAAAGTCCATTTGGTTTATTTAGCCATGGTGGTCATCTTTAGACTTGTCGGGCTTGTAAACGATGAAAAAGGTGTATTTTAGAAGGACTTGTATCGTATTTCAACTGTTGGGGAGCCAAACTTGTAGTACTTGCAACCGCACGTATAGTAAACAGTTTCCGGTAGCGTTCGCCCCAAATGTACTTTCAGGTGGCCTTTGCCCCAAGTTTAAAAAAAATTAACTTTGTAATTTGTTTCTTTAAGTATTAAATATTTATGTTTGCCTCGGCTGCGTCAGTATTATTGTTAGAGACATGGAAGTCTTGGCAGGGTTGTGGTTCGACTAAGAATGTAGGCATACACAGATTATAATTTTTACTTCACCTCTTTTATTAATACTTGATACGATTTAAATAACACTTCACTGATATAGAGAGCTGTGAGATTCTTTTTATTAACTAATTACACTTTTTAACGCGTAAATTTATTTTTCGTCTCGCACGAATACGTATTAAATCTCTCGAGTACACACAACCAATGCATCCAGTTATGAGCACAGTCTGAAAGCAAATGACTTCTAAATTTGTAAATGTTTCTCCTTTTCAGTTTCTGATTGGATAATCCTACTCCAATAGAATACCTTCTACTAACTAAACTTTTTATAACTTTTTATTAAACTTATTATAAACTAAATATTAACTAAATCTTTTACTGGTTGTTGATTGGCTATTTTATAAACTGTCACTAAAATTACATTAATGTTACTCCAAGAATCACAAGTAGTATTATTAAACTCTCAAACTCATTATTGACTCAAGGTTACCTCATTGCTAGGAACTTTAAACCTATTATTCTCACAGCTCCTACATTATTAAATTACGTGATATATTCACATAACATTACTGAACATGTGTACAATAATATAAGCATATGCAATGACTTTACATACATTTTAAAATTATTGTTGCATACACATATTGTTTTAAGGCGGGCTGTTATTAAATTTACATATTATATAATTAGACTGAAATTATTTAAGTGTTAAAAATACTGCCTCGACGAGTAGAGAACTTTTCACAAACCTGTTTACCCCGCAAGAACTATTCCCTGCATTAGTGTTGACATTATACAAATGTCGCTGAGGTTCATAGCAAGTGCATAGTAGTCTCAAAGGGTAGTGCACTTGGCACTAGGATGAACGAGTGTCACTGAAGAAACTAGGGTTGCGGAAAATAACTACTCCAGGCGAGTTGAGGCGTGAGGTTCTTCTGATAGACCCCCAAGGTGCAAGAGCTTAGATAGGATAGAACTAGAAGTGGAGTATGGACTTAGAGAAGTGGGGACTCAGCACCTCGACTTACCCAGATCTTTTATACTTAGGCCCATGGCGGTGCGCCCCCGGGAGGGAGAGATGAAGTGAGAGCAGACGCAGGACGGCATGAACAGGAGGCGCGACAAGCAGAAGGCAGGATTCCTACCGTTTACAGATTTAAACTCTCCGGGGGTGAGAGCTGTTGCAGCCGGCTCCCTTTCCCTTTGTAGGCTCACACATCCCCTGGGGTCCAGAACCTGGAGACCGCAGTCCGGGGGGACGAAGATTTACGCATAGCATCCTTTTCCCCTGCCACGCACCTTCCCCTGACACTTGCAACCCTGAAAGAAACCAAGCAGATGAAAGGTGAAGTGAAATGATAATGGGGATGAAATTGGAGGACAGGAAATTCGGGGAATCCCAGCATTTGCCTAGCGACCCGGGGAAACCCTAAAAGCCAATGGGTCAGGAAGATTGGCCGCGGCCTCCCGAATGCGGGCTACAGCCGTTACCGCCTGAGCCATCCCGCTCGATAAGAGCTCAGATACTCATCACAATATGGCAGGGCTTGATTCAGTTAACAAAAAGATACTGTGCTAGGTCGGGGTTCGAAACCCAAGTTTAACATAGACGCGTGTCTTCTATGCAGCAGCGTTACGTTTGACCTACAAACGTAGTCAATAAACACACTTCGTAAGACAGATCAGCAATGTATTATCCCCGTAGCTCGGTTTGTTCCAATTACACTACTTTATTAAATCTTATGCACTTCCTGAATGTGGATGGAATCTCACGAAAGATCGTTACTATATGAATGCCAAATTCCTCCATACTTTGCCAGCATTCTATAAGAAGTTACAAGTGAAACTGGTAACATTACGCAACATCAGTTTAATGATAGCAGAGCTGCTTACAAACTCTGGGATAAGATTAACGTGGAGTATCTCGCCTCTCCGTTCATTCCCCAGAGATATTTAAGCTAGTGTATAATATATGTATCAAATTTGGTTACGTATTCTTATTGCAGGTATGAAGCCACTGACATGAACATTTACCGCTCAGCACTGTCTGCTTGCGTCATCATGGGCTTGCCCAATGTTCACGATTACATCCACAAGCACAGAGAACTGCTGATGGAGGAGAAACGTCAGAAACTGTTGGCACTAGAACGTCAGAGAAACAGCTCTCAGATTCCGCAACAAGACCAACAACAGCTAAACAATATAAACAACAACCCACCTTTGCCAAACATACCACAAGCTCTCAACATTATCGTCCATAACGCTGCCAACGAAGAGGAAGAAGGGCAGCATTGAAGAATTACAGACCACATTTAACAACAAGACAGCAGAAAAATCTTCCCTTGTCAAAAATTCCAAATATTTTCATCCCAAAATACAATGAAGGGCAACGAGGAAGACCTCATTTAAGGAAGTCACGTTCAGAAAGCGCAGCATCCAAAATTCTTCAATGATACTGACATCAAAATATGCTGAACTATTTCAGAAACAATTGTAGAGTGGCCTGCAAAATTTTACAGAAAATTTGTCAATACGCTTTTCTTATATTTGGAGGATCATCAAACTAAAATTATGCAAGCAATATCAAGCTCGTTAGCAAACATCCAGAAATTCCTCTACAAAATTCCTGTTTCTTTAATACTTACTACACTGTACTGAATAAAACATTATTAACATGAACTTTCTTTGATTTCTTGAATTACTATCTAGTCTTTCTTAACGGAGGGAACTCGGCACCGTTCACGAGGGGATATTGTAGCAGTTGGATCCAATGGTGACTGCATAGCAATGACAGGGATCCGAAGTTTCCAGTAATAGATACCCGCAGACGGTCAGACAGACCGAGGACCCCGCCCCATAAATTAAAAAACGAATTATAAATGGAATGAATTGTTCTTCCATACAAGCCGTGTGTTGGACAGGGTCGGAAAGCTAGAACCAGACGACTGGCATTGAATTTTTCATTCGTCTGATTCTCCTTTGCAAAATATACATACATTAATAAAAATATAAAGATAATATATGTATTATTTTCATGTATATTTATATATTTCGTATTTCACTTTTTTGTTAAATTAATTTAATTTATATATTTGTACATGATTTTTTTACATATATACCTTAGCTACTTAATTTAGGATTAGTTATTAGTTTTATATACATATATATATATATATGAAATATTGTGTTGTAAAACTATTTAGAAACAGTGAATTAACTTCAAGGATCCAGAATGTAGGCTGTGGTTTAAGGAATTAGGTGCCAGGGTTAAATATTACAGATTTTTATTTATTTATTTTACCCCATCACATACAGAGGGGGTTCAAAGGGGATTCCAGCAGCCAGTCTAAAGCCCTGAAGGACGGAGAGTTCACGTTCAGCTTTTCCCTTGTCACGCTGCACCGAAACACCATCACAGACACTTCCGACCCTGAAAGAGACCAACGGAATGAAGGATGAATGAAATGATGAATGGATCGAAATGCACGGACAGTAATTTCGGGAGCTGAAAGCAACTAGTTAGGTGACAACCCGGGAAAACCCCTAGAAAACCCATGGGTCAGAGTGGACCGTTGCCGGGGATCGAACCGCTTGTCATCCCGGTAGGTTTGAGTTACTAACCTTTACCCAGCTTTTATTAGTTGTCTTATCCGACATTGCACATAAGGGGGTTGATAATAAGGACAGGGAGTTTGAAAGCTTCGATCCTGCCGTTTTCACTGGTATTAAAAAGTGGAAGTCTTCAAAGTATTTTTTCAGATTGATAAAAGGGTGAAAATTCGTACATAGTGTTGAAAATACCGAGATAGCCAATGAACTAAGAACCGGCTGCGCGGTGATTTTACAGTGAGCGTGTGGACCACGGTTCCATGCTGCTGCTGCAATCAGGGTCACGCTATGACGCAGCTTTGCTCTGCTCTGGCTCTGCAGTATTGAGTTGATAGGGATATGGTGTAGTTCAGTTATTAAGAGTTATTCATTAGTTTATCCTGTATTTAGCACAAGTATATTATAGCTCATAATGTGTTTTCTACTGCGCAGCGTGTATTCATTTATGATTCGTATATGTTAACTCAGTCAGCTCGTCCCCTCAGGGACTCACCTTATGTGAGTACGGGTTTGGCGTACTCGGGGTGCCCGAGCGTCTCATCACCATCATCCCTCTACACTAATCCGATCGAGGTGGGTTCGTCCTCGTGACCGGGGGACACAAGATAGGCTCTCGTGCGTTCTTTGCATCTCGTTCCATGCCGCCCCTCGCCATCGTTCTTTCTTGACATGTCTATTTCCGAACATTTCGCACCACGACCATTCATTCACATCCCTTTTCCTTCCTCGCCGGCCTAACTTGCGAGCGAAACGCCCACACAGTTTTGCCTTATTTTCACATTTTATTTCTTTTAATCCTCCGTGGACACAGCCTGACGGATACCCGCGCACTGGCTGCGCAGCTGGGTGAGTGGGTAATGGCGTCATCTCCACCACCCGGGGTCGTCATGTAGGAAATGTGTTCGTATCCGCTGTTCATCTACAGTCCCGCGGGGGGCCATTGCATGAGCTGCTGACTTCCGGTGGCCATTGGGTCCCTCTGGCTAGGTTCTGGGAGGTGTGAGCCTGGGGTGAGTCTGATATAGATAGGTCACTCACCCAAGCCGGGGTAACGCCCGGAAAGTCTTGGTCCCGAGTTCGGAGACTGTTGCAATGGTGAGGATTTATTTCGCTATGGAGCCCCTTTCTCCATTATTAATAACAAGCGCCGAAAAGTAATTGCAACAGAAATAGCACCACCAGAATCTGGTTGTTACTTAGTCATTATCCGCACAGAGGACGGACAATCTTTCGAGAAGGTGAACCCTTTTATAATACAGAAGGGCATTGACGCTATTGCTAGTGCGGTTCAGTCCTGCACTCGTCTTCGGAATGGTTCATTGTTGGTTCAATCCAAGTCCGAACAACAAAGTAAGTCCTTGTTGCGCGTCACGCTTCTCCACGGTTATCCCATCCGTGTTGAGAAGCACCGCACCCTGAATTCCTGTGGAGGCGTCGTTACCACCCATAGTCTCGATGGTAAGTCGGACGATGAACTCGTTGACTGTCTTTCTGATCAAAAGGTGACAGCAGTTCATCGAGTGCAGGCTAAACGCGACGGAGTATTGGTACCAACTCGTACCCTGTTTATAATCATCGATGGTGTAGATCAGCCTACGAGTATTTCAGCAGGGTACGAACGAATTGCGGTGAGGTCCTATATTCCTAGACCTCTGCGTTATTTTAAATGCCAACGTTTTGGGCATACGCAAGTCTCTTGCAAGAGTGCCGTTAGTATCTGTGCCTCATGTAGCCAGCCGTCACACGATGGTACCTGCTCATCAGGACCCGTCTGCGTTAAATGCAAAGGGTCTCATTTCTAAGTCATTTTTCGACTGTCCGCGGTACTTTGACCAGAATGCGATCCCGGAGATTCGGGTAAAGGAGAAACTCCTTCGCTGAAGACCGGAGGCGTTACCTTGCGCGCCAACCTACGCTCCTGCGATCGAGTACATTCAGTTCTGTTGTTGCCTCGCCAGTAACCCGGAAGGATGCCGAAACAGACTGGACCATGACTACATTGACCACCACTACCATCCGGCCGTCCATTTCTGGTACAGTTATCAAGCCATCTAAAGCAGGTCCTAAGGTATGAAGTCACAAGGCACTGAAAAGAAATCGAAACAGAAACTTCGTAGGGAATATTTTCTTAAAGACCCTCCGCGTTCGCGCGGTAAGAAAAGTTTACCTTCTCCTCCTCGAAGGACGCAGTCCCAGGATCCTCTTGGGACAAGCCGCGCTCAGCGGCCACCTTCACCCATTGCCACCCAGAACCGATTCTCGGCGCTTGAATCGGTTTCTGGCTCTGAGCGCGTGGGCCCTCCCTTCAAGGAGCCTATGGAGTCTGAACAACTCCATACAAAAAGCCCGAGCCCCAAGGTTAAGCAAAAAGTTATTTTGAGCCGCCCTTCTAAGTAAGAAGTGTATCCCTTGTATTCATGGCTATTCTGACCTGGAATTTACGTGGTGTACGATCGCATAGGGGGAACTGCAACTTTTACTGCGTTCCCATTCACCTATGGTCGTGTGTTTGCAGGAGCGAAGCTTCGCCCTCACGATCCCTTTGAGCTCCTAGGGTATGCTCCGGTTTGCTACGATCTTGAACCGGATGAGGGTACTCCTGCTCGAGGAGGTGTCATGTTATTAGTGCGTAACGACGTTCATTTTCAAACTCTCACTCGTACGTCCGACTTGCAAGCTGCTGCCGTTAGGCTTCACTTACCGGCTTTTTCTTTTCTCTTTGCTCTGTCTATTCACCTGCATCGTCTCCCCTCACTAACGCGGATATTCGAGATCTCCTGTACGCTCTCCCAAAACCAGTTCTTCTGTTGGGAGATTTTAATGCCCATCACCCCCTGTGGGATTCGCCTAGGGCTTGTGCGAGGGGAACGCTTCTTTCCTACATTTTTTCTCAGTTCAACCTCTTCATCTTCAATACAGGTGAGCCTACTTCACTTTCTCTCACTTGGACCTTGCCGTTTGCTCCATCCATCCAGCTTGCTTGTCGTCTGCAGTGGAACGTCGTCGCCGACACCTACTCCAGTGATCATTCTTTTTATGTCTTGTCGATTTTCAGCTGTTTCTCGTGATATCGTGGAAAACGTATAGAGTCCAGTTCTAAAATATTTTGACTACCGATATACCCTTTGTATCTAAAACGAAATGTGTAACGCACCTACTTCCAGAAAAATTTTTCTCGTTTAAAATGAAGTAGAAGGGAAAATACTTTTTCGTAGTAATAATTTATACCCACTAATAAGCGATATTGCACTGAAAAATCATGTAAGATAAATGTATTAGATTTCTATAAATAGGTTCGTGCGCGCTTGCGTGCGTGTGTGCGAGTAAGAGAGAGAACAGCATAGCTCAAAAACAAAAGTTGGATATATATAAAACTTGATATTTAAGTTCAACATCTCTCAAGGATGCGACACTAAGATTTTTAGGAATTCCCCCACCATCAACCTCTTTACATGAAACACTTTTTGAAAATGTTGATTTTATTTTAATTAAAATACCTTATGTTAAAGATATTACCTCATAAATAATTATTTTGAATCTTCTGGGAATAGCCTGTGAAGTCCTCTGCATTCGAAAGAATTTTGTATAATCTTGTATAACTGGTGAACGTTAAGCGACATTCGAAAACGTACTACATAAAAAATTATAGATCTCCTTAAGACACGCAATTTATATACGTGAATATATATATAGCTTTTATGCCATAAGCCATTTCTGAGATATCCGTTTTTAAAGGTTCGAATTGTGCATTTCTTGGTCATTCTCTTCGGCATTTTCAGCAATCAGTTTTCTCGCGGTTAAGGTCGGTTTATAGCGTCCAATTTTTAAAATTTTGAGATAGATGGTAGAGAAACTCGTGTGAATTTATCACATAAGATTTTCTATATATCCCTTCTACAAACTACTTAACAAAAACATATTTTTTATCTATTTCTTATTAATGGATATAAAGCTTTGCGGAAATTGTCCATTACAAATTCCTTTATGGATACAAGGTAAATAGAGGAACCCCAATCGATAGGTTTTAAAAGCGGGTCGATTTAGGCTTGCCTTTAAATTCTACGATATTTCATGACACCCCGAGATATCACTGCAGGACAACAAGACTTCAAAAAAATTACAAAGGTATTAAACAATCAAAACCAACCATAACGTATATCTCGGAATTAGCTGAAACCACTAAGGTTATTTGAAATAAAGGATGTACTTTGAAGAGATCTATATTATTACTTTTCTCTATCACGTACTTAGTAGGTAGAGGAGGAATTGCATCCACGCAAAATTTTGATAGAGATCTCACTGTAAATGCATGCTTTGAGACCCATTGAATCGAAAAGAACATTTTTATAAAAGGTTCGTGTGTTTATCTGTATAAGCATAGCTCAAAAACGAAAAATACCAAATTTTGTACTTAAGTTCATATCCTCCAAGAATGGGACATGAATATTTACAGGAAAATACCCCCATCCTAAACTATCCTTTACATGGAACATATTACGAAATATTTGGTTTTCTAAAAATTGGCTCAAACGATTTTGATTGAAATACCATATTTAAAGGGATTTACATGACAAATTGAAATGTATATCTTGAATTTTCTGGGAATAGCCTTTGAAGATTTTTCATTACGAAGGAATTTTCTTTAATCATGTATAACTCGTAAACAGTAGACGAAAATGCATTTCACAAAAAATGCATATCTCTTTAAAACACAGAATTTACTTCAAATCAGGTTTTTAGCATAAGCCATTTTTAAGATATCCGCCGTTATTGGATTATACTTTTTCATTTCTTGTTCTTCTTTAAACTCCTTTCTAATTTCTATTGATTGCAGGAAACAGTATGGAATTTTAAGGTCAGCATATACCGTTCAGTTCTAAACATTTGACTGTCGCTGTTCCCTTTGTATCTGTAACGAAATGTGTAATGCAGCTATTTCTGCAAAGATTTATTTGCATTAAAACGTAGTAGATATAAAAATAATCTGATATGTTACACTCACATGACTTTCTCTTCTCTTGTACAAACTAGTTTTACAAACGCTTATTCTCCATCTACTTCATGTTAATCGTGATAAACATTTGCAGAAACTGTCTTATTGCTAATTTTCTTGTAGGTGCAAGGGGAATATGGTAGGCTTGTAGTAGTTTAATGTTTACGTAATGTTTTTTTTTGCGTAAATTATTATAGCTTGAAGATCTTATATTGTGCTGCTTTTGTTTTGTTTGGTTTCATAACTTTAACTGCCCCACGTATAGGAGCCAATTTATAATAACATTATTGTAGCCCCACGTTATGGTAGCCAATTTGCGAACGGTATTACTTATAATGTTTGTTTACATCACGTGTGTTGAAGCCATCTTACGACGTCATTCATTTGTTAGGTTTGTAGCTCCATCTTGTGTTAGCAATTTGCATCAGTGTTAGCTTTTGTTTGATTTCATTTCAAATGTCCTCCGGCTAGCTATTATCTTATCTTGGGTCGAACATGTGTCTTGATCAGGGTTGTGTAAACGGAAAGGAATCTTTTATCCAAAAAGAACACTGATGAAGAAATTTGTTTTATAATTTTTATTGTCGAACACGTTCACTATCACTTTTACATATTGATCTAGATACTCGCCAAACTGAAACTGTTATAATAACTTCTTACTGATCACTTTTAATCAACGTACTTCAACCTTTTATATAATTAACTTTACCATATTTTAGATCTTTCATAATTCTGCTGCGCGTAACTTGTGAATCTATATCCGATGTATGACGAACTAATACTTTCGACGAACTGACTGACTGAAAACGACGTGTAGTGTACACAGATTTTTGATGAACTGCGCCAAATACGACGTGTAATGTATGAATGCTTTCGGCGAACTGAAGGACTGACTGACTTTACCTCCAACCTACCTTATTTATACTCCTTCATCCAGATACGCCTAAAGATTATAACTGAACTGCAATTGGCTAATAAAACGCGCCAACATTAGCGTCTATTTAAATATCCAATGAAAATTATGAATACATATACTTTAGGGAGAACACATTCCAGAAGTTTCTACCGAAAACGCGCCAACATTACGTAACTCCTCGTTTCCAATAATGATAAACAGCTCACCCCCTCGCTGCATTATTGCGCTATTATTGACAGTTTCAGTAAGGCCATATAAATTTACTTTCCAACAATATTTACAATCAATAAACATCTGAAATCAATGTCACATAAAAATGCATATTCATATTACAATCATTATTTACATTTAAGTAATTTGTGATGCATCAGGCTTTAAGCGATGGTCAAATATTTTAGGAGCTAGTTGCTATGTGGAGCATTCCATTCTCTTTGCATGTTCAGGGCATAAAAAAGAATAATTAATCCTCATTTGAGAATATTGGAAAATTGAAACAAATAACGAGGAATATCTCAGAAATGGTTCTCCCGACGAAAAATGTATAGGACATAAATGACGTATTTTAACGAGATCTACATTTTTTGTTTAGTAAACGTTTGTCTATCTTTTCGGTTTACCATTATGCAAAAGTCATTCAGAATGTAGAGGACTTTTGGCGACATTCGCAGAAAATTCAAGATATACATGTTATTTGCTATAAAAATATTTTAAACATGATATTTCAATCAAATTCCTTAGAGCCATTTTTGAGAAAATAAAAATTTTAGAAAAATGTTCCATATCAAGGGTAGTCTGGGTTGGAGGATTTTCTTGAAAACCTTCGTGTCGCATCTTTGAAAGATACTAAACTTAAATACCAAGTTTGTCCACACGGAGCTTTTTCTAATTGCTTTTTACTTTCTCTACTAAGTATAGTAAGTAGGGGAAGTATTTTATTGCACCCAAAGCCTCGATACCGAGATTTCACAGGAAATACATATTTGAGACCTCCTGAATCCAAAAAAAAAATCATTTTTGGAAACATTTCCCCGCGTGTGTGTGTGTGTCTGTATGTCTGTCTGTGAACAGCATAACTCAAAAACGAACAGTCGGATAAATACCAAAGTTGGTATTTAGGTTCAGTGTCTTCCAGAGATGCGACACGAAGGTTTTCAAGAAAATCCCCCCACCCCAGACTACCCTTTACATGGAACATTTTTAAAAAATTTTCATTTTCTCAAAAATGGCTCTAACGATTCGATTAAAATATCATATGTTTAAGATATTTTCATCACAAATGAAATGTATATCTCGAATTTTCTGGGAATGTCTCCAAAAGTATTCTTCATTGTGAACGACTTTTGCATAACTTGTAAACCATAAGAGATGGGCAAAATATTACTACACAAAAAAAGTAGATCGGTTAAAATACTCAATTTATGTCATATACATGTTTTTTGTTGAGTGAACGCTTTTCGAGGTATTGCTTGTTATTCCCTTAAATTTTCCAATACTTATACTTTTTCTCAAATTCGTTATTCATTTGTTTTGTCCTGGTAATGCAAAGAGAATGGAATACTCCACATAGCAACCAACTCTTAAAATATTTGACTATCGCTTAAAGCCTAGCAATTTCCCTTGCACCTACAAGAAAATTAGAATAAGATTAACATCTCGATTAACATGTAGCATATGGAGAATAAGCGTTTGTAAAAATAATTTGTACAAGTGTAGAGAAAGTCATATGAGTGTAACACATCAGATTTTTTACTTAGCGGCTTATAAATCTCGGTATTGAATTTTTGGGTGGAATGCAATACCAATGTTGATTGGCAGTAATAAGCTGAGTAAGAATATTTTGTATACTCAGTAATGAATGACAGAGGGCAGAGAAAGTCATGTGAATGTATCACATCAGATTTTTATGGTAATTTTTTGTCTATCTCTTAGAATTAATCGGCTATACAAAATTCCTTCCGAATGAAGGACTTCACAGGTTGTTCCCAGAAAATTCAATGCCTTGAATATATGGCTCTTGAATGAAATGTTGGCAATTCTTGAGACAATCAAAAAGCATAGAAAATGTTTTCCATATAAATGATAGTTTAGGGTGGGGAATTTTCTTAAAAATCGCGTTTTCACATTTTTCAGGACGTTGAATTTAAATCCCATGTTTGGTATTTAACAGACCAAAAATGCTTTTTGAATTCATGTTGCTTAAAAATATGCATTTCCGGTGAAATCTGAAGCTTTTGTTGGAATTCAGTTCCTTCTGTAAGCTACAATAAGCAGTGGCAGAGAAAGTAATAAATTTCCTTTACTAAATTAAAAAAGGTATTTTTAGCTCCACGTATGGACGCCAATTTGAAGAAGTAATATTATAGTTAAACTGTTGGGGAGCCGAACTTGAAGTAGTTGCAACCGCACGTATAGTACCCGGTAGCCTTTGCCCCAATTTTTAAGAAATATTAACTTTGTAATTTGACTGTTTCTTTACGTATGAAATATATATGTTTGCCTTGGCTGCGTCAGTATTTTTGTTACAGATACGTTTCTCTTAGCAGGGTTGTGATGCGAGTGAAGAATGTAGGCTTACACAGATTATAATTTTACTTCACTGCTTTTATTAATGCTTGACACGATTTAAATAACACTTCACTGATATAGAGAGCCGTGAGATTCTTTTATTAATTATTTGCACATTTTAGCACGTAAACTGTTCTTCGTTTGACACGAATACGTATTAAATCTCTTGAGGACACTTTTTGCGTCTGGTTAGTAACACTGTCTACAAGAAACTGAATTGATTTCAATCGCCCTAAACTTGTAAATTTCTGTATTTCCAGTCTTTGATTGGCTATTCCTAATCCAATAGAATACCTTCATTTGACTAAAGCTTTTTCTGGTTGTTGATTGGCTATTTTTAAACTGTCTCAAAAATTACATTTTTGCTGCTCCAAGAACGACCAGTAGCATTTAAATTCATTATTTCCTCAAGGTTACCTCATTGTTATCAAATTTTAACCTATTATTCTCACAGCTCCTACATTATTAAATTACGTAATGTATTCACATAACATTATTGCACATGGATAGAACAATGATGGTAATATACACTTTTTATATAGTTACATACACATATTGCTTTAAGGCGGGCTGTTATTGAACTTATATTTTATATAATTAGACTGAAATCATTTAAGTGTTAAAAATACTGCCTCAAAATGCATTTTGGATGCACCGCACAAAACTTCGTCCTAAAATCGTTGTTTGTTTTTTTTTTCAAAAAATTACAAAACCAATAAGATAAAAAACCCTGGAAAATATGGGAACACTTAGGATGTGACATTGTTTATTCTTTCTGCATATGAAAATCCGGTATTCTCTCACTGCTAGAATTTTTGCTTTATCTACCACGAACTTGGGTAGAGAAGGTATTTCATTTCACCCAAAAATTCTATACTAAGGTTTATAAGCCCCTGAATAAAAAAAACTATAAAAGACTCTGTGTGACCAAACTTGGCATTTAAATTCAGTATCTTCAAAGATACGAAACGAAGGTCTTCAAGAAAATCCCTCTGTACCAAACTACCCTTTACATAGAATTTTTTTCGAATTTTTTTATTTTCTAACAAACGGCTCTTAATGGTCTGGATTACAATACCATATACTATAGATACATTGCTGACAAATAAAATTTATATTTTGAATTTTCTCTTAATAGCCTATGAAGCCCTTTTCATTTGGAAGCTATTTTATATAATCTTCTATGTATAACTGGTATACGTTAAGCGATAGACGAAAACGTACTACACAAAAAATCTAGTTTCTTTAAATCACACAATTTATTTAAAAGTAAATTTTTGTGGCGTAAACAGTTTCCGAAATATTCGCTATTAATGGCCAATTTTGCAATACTTTTGTCATTTTTTTCAAGTCTTCTCGATTTTTGGGTGTTTCTCGCTATGCATGAAACAATATGGGAGTTTTTAAGGCCAGCGTCAAGTTCTAAAACAATTGACTGTCGCTATTTGCTTTGTATCTCTAACGAAATGTGTAATGCAGCTATTACTGGAAAGGTTTAATTGAATTAAAAAAATACTTTAGTAAGAATAATCTGTATACACACTTATAAGTGATAGAGGGTAGAGAAAGTCATATGAATGTAACACATCAGAATTTTTTTAAATGAAGACAAAATACTCTTTGAAGTTACTGTACGTGTCCATTGAGAAGATACTGTTTTTTTACTCAACCTTTGGACGGAAATGGAAGGATATATTTTAGAATTAGCTTTAAATTTTGATTTGTGACTGGTGTGTGATGAATTAGTATATGTCCTTTGTTCAATGAGCGAATGTGCCCGGAGGAAGGAAGGCCTAGACAAAGCGCCCACGCTACTGAAGGATAGGAGGTGGGGTGCCCCATTCATTTGTTGAGGTCCGGCTGACGTAAATGCGCGCGAAAACCCTGTGACGTCACTCTCGACGTCGTAACGAGGGGTAAAGGGCGACTAATGTACGGACAGGCGTCCTGCATTCCTCCAATCATCTATCAGAACTAGACCCTGCGCATGCGCATAGCTACTCATTTCGCCGTCTCTATCTCTATCCTTGTCTGCAATCAGCTGATCTTAAGGAATATTCAAACTCGGAAGAAAACAAGACGCAGTTTTTCAGCACTTTGGACGTTAAAACCATAAGCTTTTGTGTTTAATCACCCGTGAAAATGTAAGAAGAGCGGATGCCCGACGCCTTCTGATGCGTTAATGTTGCGGAAAGTGTCGCTAGGGGTGGGAAATTTCGCGCCGAGTTCTTAAGGGTTATAATCGCTTGGCACCCCCCGCCAAGGTGACGCTACCCCTCCGTTTTGAAAGTGGAGGCGCGCTGTTTCAGACCTCCAGAATTAGTCGTCAGAGTTTCTATAAAGAAGATAAGTTGGTTCGCGGCGCTAGTTGGACGCGCGCTGACATTCAGCTGTTTCCAACGTGTTCGTCTGCAGCCGACAAAATGATTCCTCTCAACAACCAGACGTAAGTCTCTACATTCATTTGTTTCACTTGTGTACCTCCAAAAATATGCACTGCTTTTATTTTCATAAATAAATAATAATGCCTTTTATCCTCTATACGAGTAATAATTCCTTCCTTAAACTCCAAAATGAAGGAAACCACAATACAATTATGCAAAGAAAATACAAACGAGCAGTATTTTAAAGCTACTAAAGAAACGTCAAATAGAACAAAATTCAAATATACTACTTTAAATCATTACTTCGTACATTTATGTCAAAAAAATTAATTATAAGTCTGTTGTAGATAAACATTAAAAGTTTTTAAGGCACCCTGGGACCAAAGTTAGCAAATTTTGTAATTTTGAGGTTCAGTTTCAAAATTTCACACGTATTTGTTGTGATAAAGGTACTTCAGAAGTGAACTTTCAGTTTGATATAATAGTTACTTTCCAATATATTAAATATTTCATAAAATTTAATACAAACCTTTTTAGGACTTTGAAGACATTATTTTTTGATAGTTGAATTCTACTTTCTTTTCAGGCCTCCTAAAATAAAAATACTTAAATTTCTAGCATTATGCAATAAATATAATTGGGTTTTGAATAAGTTTACGAATATAAGCATAGAATTTTTCTATAAAATTTGAGCTACAACTGATCTGCAAGGAACAACTTATATTGTGAAAAATGCATGTTGGAAATAAACATAAGAGAATACACGATATATCCTTTCAAATGGCCACTTGCTGATAATTACAACATTGTTAATCAAACTTTTTAAAATGTAGAAACAAAATAGTACTTAAGGTGTCTTTGGTCTTAAATATATATATAAGTAAAATGTAGACCTCTATAATTTATTCATTTTTGGTCCACATCTTAGCCCCCAAGCACACATTTCATTTTTACGTATAGTAAGTATGGGAAGTATTGTAATCCACACAAAAAGTTCGATACCGATATTTCACCGGAAATACATGTTTTGAGACCCCTGAATCCCAAAAAAAGCATTTATAGAAAAATATCTGTCTGTGTGCGCGCCTCTAAACAGCATAACTCAAAAACGAAAACTCTGATAAATACCAAATTTGGTATTTAGGTTCAGTATCTTTCAAAAATGCAACACAAACATTTTCAAGAAAATCCCCCACCCCAGACTAATCTTTATATGGAATATTTTTCGAAAATTTTGATTTTCTCAAAAATGGCTCTAAAGATTTTGATTAAAATATCATATGTTTAAGATATTCTCATGGCAAATGAAATGTATATCATGAATTTTCTGGGAAGATCCCCCAAAGTCCTCTTCATTTTGAATGACTTTTGCATAACTGGTAAACTAAAAGAGAGACAAAATTTTACTACACAACAAATGTGGATCTCGTTAAAACACACAATTTATGTGGTGTACTCTTTTGGGGGGTGGGGGGGTCGATGGAACCATTTCCGAGATACTCCTTGTTATTTGTTTGAATTTTCCAATACTTATACTTTTAATCAAATGGGAATTCGTTATTCGTTTTTTTTAAGTCTGGACATGTAAAGAGAATGGAATGCTCTACATAGCAACCAGCTATTAAATGATTTGAGTATCGCTTAAAGCCTATCATATTCCCCCTTGCATCTACAAGAAAATTAGAAGTAAGGTAATTTCTGAAAATTTTTATCTCGATTAACATGAAGTAGGTGGAGAATAAGTGTTTGTAAAAAATAGTTTGTCATGTGAGGTGTAACATTAGATTATTATTATTCTACTTCAAAAATAAATTTTACAAAATGAAATATAAACAGAGATTTCCATTTAAAATGTCCAGTAGTTGGTCACAAGATGTTGTATTAATTTTATGTTAAGAGAGAATATTTCTTTAAAACTGTTGTATGCAACACTCGTGAATTTCTCTAAACAATACGAGGTATGATTATTCTATTCAGTTTACAACACTAACGATAAACCTCACTGTATAAATAGTTTAAATTGAGACTAAATTATGTAAAGTTATATAATACTCTAAAAGTACAAAACTAATTCGAATATTTTTTTAAAGTGTTAAATGTTAAGTTCATATTCTTCCCTTGGTTTTCATCTAGCTGATATTGATTTTGCAAATCTTGTCTGATTTACAAGTCAGGAAACTTAGAAATGACGGCTAAATAAATATTTTTCGAAAACCATTAGCTACGTTATGAACACTTAAAAGTCAGCAATTAAGTTTGTAAAAGCTGTGACACTTTATTTACATTCACATAACTTCTTTACCCACTGTCGATTAGTTTTAAATGTCTTCTACAAAATGTTTCCACAAATGTTTATTATTACATCACACTCAAAATTCGATATCGGAAATACATGTTTTAAGTCCCTTGTATACAAAAACATTTTTTTAGAAAAAAGTCCGTGTTTGTGTCTGTGAAGGGTATAACTAAAAACCGATAAATACTAACCTAGTATTTAAGTACATCATCTTCCAAAAGTACGACACAAGATTTTAAAGGAATCCTCCTACCCCTAACTACACTTTACATGGAAAGGTTTTCATAATTTTTTTATTTTCTGAAAAATGGCTCTTACGATTGTGATTAAAATATCATATATTGCAGATCACTTGAAAAATAAAATGTATATGTTGAATTTTCTGGGAATAGGCAGTGAAGCCCTTCCATTCAAAATGATTTTATATTATCTTTATAACCGGTAAATGTTAAGCCATAGACGAAAACGCACTTCATAAATAATGTATCTCTCTTTAAAACAAAATTTATTTCAAATAAATCTTTGTGGCATAATCATTTTGCAAGATATCCGTTATTAATGGTTGTAATTTCTCAATACTTAACCATTCCTTTAAAGTGCTATCGATTTACAACTGTTTCTTGCGATTGCCTGGAAAGTGTATGGAATTTTAAGACCAGCATATAGCGTCCAGCTCTTAAACATTTGACTATCGCCGTTCTCTTTGTATCTATAACGAAATATGTAATGTAACTATTTCAGGAAACGTTTATCTCGATTAAAATGAAGTAGATAGAAAAATAAACTTGCGTAAGAATAGTTTATATACCCGCTAGCAAACATTGAAGGGTAGGGAAATCATATGAATTTAACGTTTGTACATATTTCGTTGTAGCGATACAAGAGGTGAAGTGATAGTCAAGCTTTTATAAAGCCCGTAGCTATATGCTGGCTTTGAAATTTCATAATTTTTGCATGACATCGCGAGAAATAAGTGAATGATGATTTAACACTACAAAAGTGTGTGATAAAATATTGGAAATTTCAAACATATAACACAATATCTCTGAACAGTAAGCTTTGCATGTCTGTTATGCTAAAAAGTTATATAAAGCTATAACAAATTCGATCTAAATGAAAAGGACTTCACAATATATTTCTACATGATTCAAGTTATATTTTATATTTTTCAAGTAAATATCTTAAACATATGATACTTTTCTTAAAATGTTTAGAGCTCATTTTGAGAAAGTCAAAACAGCAGCTTGGAAAACAGAGCTTTAGAAAACTATGACCCAAACTACCAAGTTTGGTATTCATAAATTTTGGAATTAGACTACTCGCACAGTTTTTACTTTCTCTACTACGTACAGTAAGTAGAGGAAGTATTGTATTCCACCCAAAAATTCGATATCGAGATTTCACCGGAAATACATGTTTTGAGACTCACTGAATCCAGAAAAGTATTTTTGGAAACATGTCCGTGTGTGTCTGTCTGTCTGTCTGTCTCTCTGTCTGTCTGTCTGTCTGTTTGTATGCGTGTGTGTGTCTGTGAACAGCATAACTCAGAAACGAACAGTCGGATAAACACCAAACTTGGTATTTAGGTTCAGTATCTTCCAGAGATGCGACACTAAGGTTTTCAAGAAAATCCCCCACCCCATATTATCCTTTACATGCAACATTTTTCAAAATTTTTAATTTTCTCAAAAATGGCTAAGGATTTTGATTAAAATATCATATGTTTAAGATAGTTTCATGACAAATGAAATGTATATCTTGAATTTTCTGGGAATGTCTCCAAAAGTATTCTTCATTGTGAACGACTTTTGCATAACTGGTAAACCATAAGAGATAAACAAAATTTTACTACACAAAAAATGTAGATCGCGTTAAAATACACAATTTGTCATACATTTTTTGTTTTTGTTGAATGAACAATTTTCGAGATATTGCTTGTTATTCTCTTAAATTTTCCAATACTTATACTTTTTCTCAATTGGGAATTCATTATTCATTTTTTTGTCCTGGTAATGCAAAGAGAATGGAATACTCTACTTAGCAGCCAGCTCTTAAACGCTTAAAGCCAACCATTTCCCCTTGCATCTACAAGAAAATTAGCAATAAGATTAACATCTCGATATCTCGATTAACAGGAAGCATATGGTGAATAAGCGTTCGTAAAAATAACTTGTACTAAGTAGAGAAAGTCATGTGAGTGTAACACATCAGAATTTTTTTATAAAAATGCTGCTTTTTTAGATTGAGGATCTGCATAATTTTTTTCCTGATAAAATATAGATATTGAATTTTCAGTGGAAAGTAATATTTCCTTTATGTACCTTAGGTACGTTAATCAAAATAAACGCCAGTATGGAAATAGTTTCAATTGAGAGATTATAAACTTTGTTATATAAGGATTTGAAGTCCTAATCTCCGCAAATACAAATGAATATACAATAATTTAGACTAAAATGTGCACTAGTGCCTCTTTAAGTTTTCTATCTAGATGATATTGACTTTGGGAATGCTGAATAATTTCATGTCCAGAAGCCTTAGAAAATCCCCTTCAAATCAACTCGGTGTTTTAAACTAAAAAAATTCTTATGTGATATACACACACGACTTTCTCTACCCTCTATCTTTATTAGCGGGTATACAAATTATTCTTACTAAAGCATATTTTTCTATCTACTACGTTTTAATCCAAATAAACTTTATAGAAATACTACATTACACATTTAATTATGGAATCAAAGGGAACAGCGATAGTCAAATGTTAAAGTAGTCCGATAAATGGTATTTGAATTTAGTATCTTCCAAGGATGCAGCACAAAGATTCTCAAGAAAGATCACCCAAGCCAACTACCCTTTACATGGAACAGTTTTCGAAAATTATGATTTCTAAAAATGGCGTAACGATCTTAATTAAAATGCCATATGAAATATATTTACATGAAAAATAAAATTTATATATTGAATTTTCTGGAATTAGTCTAGGAAGTCCTCTTCAAATCCTCCTTCATTTGGAAGAAATTTTGTATATTCTTATATAACTCGTAAACGTTAAGCGATAGACGAAAACGTACCATACAAGAAATGTAGATCTCCTTAAAACACACAATTTACTTAAAATAAGCTTTTTTGTGGCATAAGCCGTTTTTGAAATATCCGTTATTAAAGATTCAAATTGTTCAATACTTCTCATTCTTTTAAAGTCCCATCGATTTTCAGTTGTTTCTCGCGATGTCATGGAAACAGTGTGGAATTTTAACTTCAGCGTATAGCACCCAGTTGTTAAACATTTGACTATCGCTGTTCTCTTAGTATTTATATAACGAAAAGTGTAATGTAGCTATTTTTGCAAAGGTTTATTTGGATTAAATGTAATAGATAGAAAATAATTTTAGTAAGAATAGTTTTTGTACCCAGTAATAAACATAGAGGGTAGAACAAGTAGTGTGAATGTATCATATCAGATTTTTATTTTATATATTTAATATTAGTATGTTATTATTTTCATAACTTACACATTTGTATTTAGCATAGTTTGTTCTTGAGGACATTCCTTTCTTTAAGGAAGTAAAATAAATAAAATGAAACATATTTCCAAATAACCAATTAATCTTATGTGCAGAACTAATAAAGATTGATCCAAAATTAATGCAACATAAATTTGTATGAAATTATCGCCAAAACTCCTCTTATCCAAAACTGAATGTTGAGCGTTTAGAATAATTTTTAAAAATATCAAATAAAATTTTGTTTCACTCTGTGAAAATCATTGCATTCATATAATATACCGTATTCTTTGCCTTGTAGAACATTGTCACAGTTAAAGTAGAACCAATTTATGAACATTTAAACACAAAAGATTTTGGAAATGTAAAAAATCCAATAAAAATGAACAGAAATTTACAATAAATTCAAGTTGTGTGAGATGCCATTTACTGGAATCCTAGGATACTCAAGTCAAATTGCTAATAGCCACTTCTGAGAAGACCAAAAATAACATTCTTTTAATGTAAAGAGTTATTTAGGGGAAGGGAGTGTAGAGCTCACGCAAACTTTTCGCCTATCCGTATAAGATGTCGGGTTAAATATGAATTTTAAATATATTTTATTTATATATGAGTTATAAGATGTTCTCTCCACCTCTCTCCTCCACCATCCTTCTCCCTCCTCCTTTCTCTTCTCTCCTTCTCACTCTGCTCTCATTACTTTGTCCAAAATGCTATTTTTACACTTTTATCAAAGGGACCTCTAATTGTGTATTTCTGGGGAATCTCTAATATCGAAATTTTACTAGACTTCCTTTACATCATGAATGAATGAATGATCAGACAACGGAAGGGACACTTCACACCTCGACCCAACACGCATCCTTTGAACATAAAATCTTGAAGAATGGATGAGGCTATAGGCCTACAGAGACGCGCAAGAACCCTAACGAATCCAAGTTTGATGACGCGATCACACCGGTGGTTCGCTCTATTAAGGCTTCCCTCTGGTGAAACCGGGGAGAACTTGACACACCTGAGGCGGCTTAGAGAATGCTTACAACGCAAGAATCTGCACCTTCTGCTCGACACATTCCGAAACTGCAAAGTCCCTAAGCTGTAAAATATGAAAGCGGATGCGAAGCAATAGAAAATGAGGGTAGCAAAATTCGTGGTTGAAGAGAAACCAACTCAGCATTCGCCTTTCTAACCAGGGAAAACCACGAAAAAACAGATCATCACAGTGGTCGATCCCAGGAATCGAACCTGGTATGCGAACCTGGCACTTTAACGCAGAGCCTTCTAGCTCAATTTCTTTACATCTTTCTAAGTGGTAGATAGAGTACTGTATTTTAATAACTTATATATTAAATAATTATATCTTCCTAATGCTAAAACTAAAGCAGAAACAATAACGTGTTTGCATCAAAAGAATAAAATAAGGACTTAGCATCTCAGGTTAAAACAAGCCCACAATACAAAGCTATATGGAAAGTTTTAAGGTGACGCATGTCATAAAATAATTTTCCAAACGTTTAATAATAAAATGGAATGAGAAGCGGAGCGGATTCGGCACTAACCTAGTTTGTCCGGACATTGTACAGACGCCCCCGCGAGGAAGGGTAGAAGTGACCGGGCGGTCGGAACCAGGAGCGACGACACGGCAGTGGCAGGGTCCCTAAAGTTTCCAGATATACAGTGTGGACCATTTAAGTTGACACTGCACAATATCTCGAAAACTAAGCGTTGTAGAAAGAAATGTCTTTGGTAAAAGTTGCTTGATATCAGGGGAAAAACCAAATGCCATTAGTGGCGTTTTATTTGGAGGATGCCATGATGGTCATTTTAGACTTAATTTAATTTCTTTAAATGGTAACCTACATTCTGTATGTATTCTCATAAAATGGTTTATACCAAGCTGTTTATTTTGTGACGAGGAATAAGGAAATAAAATAAACAAATCTGATGTGTTACACCCACATGACTTTCTCTACCCTTGTACGAACTATTTTTACAAACGCTTATTCTCCATATGCTGCATGTTATTCGAGATATAGAGATGTTAATCTTATTGCTAATTTCCTTGTACATAGATGCAAGGAAAATTGGTAGGCTTTAAGCGATAGTCAAATATTTTAAGAGCTGGTTGCTATGTGCAGTATTCCATTCTCTTTGCATTACAAGGACAAAACAAATCTGATGTGTTACTCACATGACTTTCTCTACTCTTGTACAAACTATTTTTACAAACGCTTATTCTCCATATGCTTCATGTTAATCGAGATAAACATTTGCAGACTCTCTCTTATTGCTAATTTTCTTGTAGATGTAAGGGGAATATATATTTACAAGGGCAATATAGAAATACAGTAGCCTTTAAGCACCTAGCTGGATGCTAGGTGCAGCACCATTCCCTTTGCCACAGATTAATACTCTTTGCATATCCAAGACAAAAAAATGAATAACGAATTCCCATTTGAGAAAATAAGTATTGAAAAATTTAAGGAAATAACAAGCAATATCTCGAAAATGGTTCGCTCAACAAAAAATGTATATGACATAAATTGTGTATTTTAACGCGATCTACATTTGTTGTGTAGTAAAATTTTGTCTATCTCTTATGGTTTACCAGTTTACCAAAAGTCGTTCACAATGAAGAATACTTTTGGAGACATTCCCAGAAAATTCAAGATATACGTTTTATTTGTCATGAAAATATCTTAAACATATGATATTTTAATCAAAATCGTTACCCATTTTTGAGAAAATTAAAATTTTTGAAAAATGTTGCATGTAAAGGATAATATGGGGTGGGGGATTTTCTTGAAAGCCTTCGTGTCGCATCTCTGGAAGATACTGAACCTAAATATCAAGTTTGGTGTTTATCCGACTGTTCGTTTCTGAGTTACGCTGTTCACAGACACACACACGGACATGTTTCCAAAAATGCTTTCTTTTGGATTCAAGGCGTCTCAAAACATGTATTTCCGGTGAAATCTCGGTATCGAATTTTTGGGTGGAATACAGTACTTCCCCTACTTACTATACGCAGTAGAGAAAGTAAAAATGTTGGTTTCCAATTACGAAACGTAACTTGACCCTCAAACAGCATTCCTGGATTTTCGTTGTTATTTACGTTGGTGTAAGAGTAATTGCAAAGTGCTTTATAATGTTGTTTAGTTTTAACTGAGGAGTGAGCAAACCACATAGAAAAGGTAACCTCCCATTTAAAAAGATTAAATTGACCCTAAAATGACCATCACAACGTCCTTCAAACAAAACACGACTAATGACATTTACTTTCCCCCAAAATATCAAGCAACTTTTATTAAGTCATTTCTTTACACAACGCTTGGTTTTAGAGATATTGTACAGTCTCAACTTAAATTATCCACCCTGTAAACGCCCGAGGAGACGGAGAGACAAACCGGGAACGCGACCCACATGGAGTGCAATGCCCCCGCCGGGGGCGGCCCATAAACCCAAGAACCTCGTCGAAGGTCAAGGGACAGAGGAGGTTCACAGAGAGCATCCTTTTCCCTGACACATTGCACGGAAACTCTAACGCCGATTCTTCCAACCCTGAAACAGACCAAACGGGGTGAAGGATGAATGAAATAATTAATGGAATGAAATGGAGGGACAGGAAATTCGGGGGATGTAAGAATCTTTCTCAACATTCACTTGGCGACCCGGGAAAACCCCGAAAAACCCATGGTCCATACCATCCGAATGCGGGCCACAGACGTAGCCTCCCGCACGGTACTTTTAATAAACTTTTCTGAACGTTTCTCCTAATGTTGTCACACATTAATGCTGAATGGCTTTAAATTTCATTTCAGTATGTGTTAGACCTGCAACTAAAATATATAGGTCCTATGCGATATCATATACACAATAAAAGTTTAAAAGCTCTTATTCGTTACAATTACATGGCTTTCTCTACTTACTCTTCCTCAAACTGTTCCTACAAAAGCTTAGGTGTAGGTGATTCAACAGAGGGGGCACCCCGGGCGCTGCGACCTGCATAGATTATTACCCCCAGGAGGAAGAGATGAGGTGAAGAAGCCATAGGAGGCTACACACCACAGAGACGCGCGGAAGTCCCTAACAGTTGCTGGCTTAAAACCCGCCCCACTGCTGGAGCTGCAGAGATCATGCTGAACCACCCACAAATCAACAGCCCTCTGGTGTCCATTCAGCATGCATCCGCGCCATTTATCCGGCAGCACCATAGGCCACAAAACCTAGAAGCACGCGTGAAAGAGAAGTGATGTAAAGGAAATAGTGGTAGATAATAAACCACCTCAGGATTGTCTACCGACCAGGAAAAATCACGAAAAATCCCAGAGAAGATTGGGAAGTCGACTGGAATCTACCTCAGGACCTACCGAATGCGAGTCCCACACTCACCGTGGAGCGATTTCGCTAGGTATAATAATGGATGAGAGTAAGTTATGAAATAGATATATACTTCGGAATAGCATCTTATTAGCGACAATTATTCGATAATGTTAATAATTATAGAGTTCATTTCCATGTTTACAACAGAAGAAGCAATTGATACAAATATTGTGGCTGTTGTGTAGTTCAGCTCTGCAGGTAACTCATTTCTCACCCACTCTACCCTCTAGAAGGTCGAGTTGTTAATCAAGTTACATTGGTCTATTCATCTCTACTTGTTTACACAAATCGGAGTATAATTATTTAAGAGAGGTTATATTTTAACACTCCTTCGACTCAAACTGAGTATAATATAGCTTACGGTTCATTTCTGTGTTTTGGGATTTTTATAAGATAAAACATCTACTTCATTTAATTTGAGATAAAACTTTGTAGAAATCGCTACATCACACATTTGTTATAGATACAATGACAACAGCGATAGTCAAATGTTTAAGAACTGGACACTATATGCTGGCCTTAAAATTCCATGCTGTTTCCATGCTATCGCGGCTGTATATCGAAAAAACTTCAAAAGAATGACATTACTTAATAACGGATATCTCAGAAATGGCTTATGGCACAAAAAAGTCATTTTTGGAGTAAATTGTGTGTTTTAAGGTGAGTCCACACTGTTCAACAGTTAACATTCAACAATTAACAAAATGTCTCATTCAACATGTTAAATGCCTTCAAAATGTTGTAACTGTGAATGTTTAACATTCTATCCACACCAGTTGACTTGTTGGGACAACAAAACCTTTTAACTAAAAGCAAAATGGACTCCAGTGATTAGGAATCGACTATTGCTATTTGTATCTGTGTTTGATATGTAATAAAAAGAAAAATGGAAGGTAATGAGGTTCTATCTTGTTAATCGGCACAGCAGTGAAAATATTTTGAATGAGTTTAAAATTCGGAGCAGGTTTGACTTCAATTTCTTGAGAACAAGTCAAAGTGACTTCAACTTTGTTTTGAGCAAGGTTTCTAACCTATAATTCACAAAAAGGACACACATTTGAGAGAAGCTGCCAGACTTGAGCCTTTTTTGCAATTCTCTAGCAAAGTGAGGTTATTATTTTTCTTTTTCTGATATTGCCTCTGGAACAACAATAAATTGCACATAGTTTGGTATAATTGTCCATCCTTTTTATTACATATATTACAATGTTCCATAATGATAGCCTTAACAAAGATTTTATTAATGAAAGTGTCTTTTCTTTCGTCCATTCCATAACTTCACATGAAGCAAACCAAATCAAAGATATAAGCACAGAACGAGTCAACACGGAACTACCGAACACAATAACTACCATGTTTACAGTCTGGATACTTCCGAAGTTCATCCAATCACATACACAGAGAGCAAATTGACTTAACAAGTTTTCCATTAAAAGTGGAAAACATCCAACATGTTAAAAATGTCAAGCACAACTCTTTCAATTAACATGTTAAGTCAATTCTGCAATCAAAATTTGGTCAACATGCAAACTGTTAACATGTTGCGCTTGACAAGTTTTGTTAAATGTTAATCAGTGTGGAGAGGGCTTTAAAGGCACCTATATTTTTGTGTAGTAAAATTTTGTCTATCTCTTATGGTTTACCAGTTATGCAAAAGTCGCTCAAAATAACGAATACTTTTGGAGATATTCCCAGAAAATTCGAGATATACATTTTATTTGCCGTATGTTAAATATATTATATTTTAATCAAAATCGTTAGCCATTTTTGAGAAAATTAAAATTTTCGAAAAATGTTCCATGTGAAGGGTAATCTGGGGTGGAGGGATTTTCTTAAAAACCTTCGTGTCGCATCTCTGGAAGATATTGAACGTAAATACCAAGTTTGGTGTTTATCCGACTGTTCGTTTCTGAGTTATGCTGTTCACAGACACACACACTTGCTATACTTGCTATATGTAAACAGTAGAATGGACTACCTTTTTTTCTCGCTCACAGGTGTACGGACTGACATGGGGAAAGTTGTTAAATTAGTGCTGAATCTTCCTGCAACTGCTCTAAATATCACGTTAACTTGTGAAAGAGATGCCAGAGAATTTCACAGTTGCTCGATTCGCAGTAGAGGACGTTAATCCCTTAGGTATAGAACTGATTAGGGCCGCCAGATTGCCTACGCGTCGCACAGCTAAAGTTAATTGAATTTCCCAAACAACCCAGTATGTGTACAATTGATTGTTAATGACGCTTGTCTGTTTGGAAATGTGCAGCTATCCATTTCGTTACACGCGTTGGAAGTGCGGACACAGGGAAACATAGTGCATGTGCTCAGCTTTTTATTAGGTTGCACAGCTTTTAACCTGCTTTTATACCATGTGACATGTATAGTAGGCCTAGTACACTTCAGTATTACTTGAAGATGTTTATTGAACCAAAATCAAGTTAAACGCTTGCGGGGAGGCCGAAGTGATATTAAATCATTAAAACGCGATTCGCTGTATGTTGGCGTTGCTATTCTAGAGTCTTTCCATGACATGAAAATCAAAACAGGAATGAACATATTGGAAATTGCTGAAGCTAAAAAAACTTAATTAATTCTGTATTTTATCAAGATCTACAATATGTTACTGTGGTATACCTGTACAAAATTATGAAAAAGAAATCTGATGTGTTGCACTCACGTGTTTTATCTGCTCTTGTACAAACTATTTTTACAAACGCTTATTATCCATCTACTTCATGTTAATCGAGATAAGCATTTGCAAAAACTAAAATTATTATTAATTTTCTTGTAGGTGCAAGGAATATGTGGTAGGATTTAAGCTATAGAAAAATATTTTAAGAGCTGGTTGCTATGTGGAGTATTCCATTCTCTTTGCATGTCCAGGATATAAATAAAACGAATAAAGAATTCCCATTTGAGAAAAAGTTAGTATTGGAAAATTCAAACAAATAACAAGGAATGTCTCGGAAATTATTCACTCCACAAAAAAACTGTACATGACATAAATTTTGTGTTTAAACGAGCTCTGCATTTTTTGTGTAGAAAAATTTGTGCTCTCTTACGGTTTACCTGTTATGCAAGAGCCATTCAGAAAGAACAGGAATTTTGGGGACATTATCCTAAAATTCAAGAAGTATTTTTTATTTCTCATGAAAATGTTTTAAATATATGATATTTTAATCAAAATCGTTACTCATTTCTGAGAAAATAAAAAATTTCGAAAAATGTTCTATGTTAAGGCTAGTCTGGGGTGGAGAAATTTTCGTAAAAATCTTCCTGTCGCATCTTTGAAAGATACTGAATACAAATACCAAGTTTGATATTTATCCGACGTTTCATTTTTGAGTTAAGCTGTTCACAAATAGACACACACACGGAAATGTCTTCTAAAAGTGTTTTTTGGATTCAGGGGGCCTCAAGATATGTATTTCCGGAGAAATATCGGTATCGAAATTTTGGGTCGAATACAATATTTCTCCTATTTACTATACGTAGTATAGAAAATAAAAATCTGATGTGTTACGTTCAAATTACTTTCTTTAACCTCTGGCTTCTTAATCGGTATGCAAATTATTCTTACAAAAGCTTATTTTTCTTTCTACTTCATTTTAATGGAGATAAACATTTCCAGAAATAGTTGCATTAGACTATTAGAAATAAACACGCAGGGAACAGCGATAGTCAAATGTTTAAGAACTGGACGTTATATGCTGCCTTAAAATTGCATACTGTTCCCATGCAAACACGAGAAAAAACTGAAAATTGATGTGACTTGAAAAGAATGAAAAATATAGAACAATTCGACTACTAATAACGGATACTTCGAGATGGCTTTTTGTATAGAGCGATTTCGTCTATCGCTTAACATTTATCAGTTATTCAAGATTATACAAAATTCCTTCCAAGTGAAGAGGACTTCAGAGGCTGTTCACCAAAAATTCAAGATATGCATTTTTATTTGCGATGTAAATATATTTAATATGTGGTATTTTAATCAAAATTGTTCCAGCCATTTTAAAGAGAAAATAAACAGTTTCAAAATGTGAGATACGAAGGTTTTGAAGAAAAGTCCCCCACCTTGAAGTATTCTTTACATGGGACTTTTTTCATTATTTTTTATTTTCTCAAAAATTGCTCTAACGGTTTTGATTAAAATAATATATATTTAAGATATTTGCATGACAAATAAAATATATATCTACAATTTTCTGGGTATGCCTGTGAAGTCCTCTTCATTTGGAATGGCTTCTGTATAACTGGTAAACCGTAAGAGATAGACAAAACCTTACTATACAAAAAAGTAGATCTCTTCGAAGCACGCAATTTATGCTAAACTTTTTAGCGATATCCTTTTCCGATATATCTTCTGTAATTGGTTTAAAGTTTCAAACGCTTATTGCTTTTCTCAAGAGATAAACTGCTATCGTTTTTACTTTCTCTACTACTATAATAAGCAGTGGAAGTATTGTATTCCATCCAAAAATTCCATACTGACATTTCAAAAACAAATACATCTTATAGGCTCCTAAATCCAAAAAACAGAATTCTTATAAAAAGTTCTATAATTGTGTCTGTGAACAGCATAACTCAAAAACAAATAGTCGCATAAACGCTACGTTTGGTATTTAGGTTCAGTATACCTTCCAAAGATGTGACACGAATATTTTCAAGAAAATTCCTTCACTCCCAAAAACACTATACATGGAACATTTTTTTAAAATTTCAATTTTTTAAAACATAGCTCTAACGAATTTTATTAAAAAATAATGTATTAAAGACATTTACATGATAAAAAATCTGATGTGTTACACTCACATGACTTTCTCTACTCTTGTACAAACTATTTTTACAAACGCTTATTCTCCATCTACTTCATGTTAATCAAGATAAACATTTGCAGACTCTTATCTTATTGCTAATTTTCTTGTAGATGTAAGGGGAATATATATTTACAAGGGCAATATAGAAATACAGTAGCCTTTAAACACATACATATCTCTTAATAGCTGGTTGCTAGGTGCAGCACCATTCTCTTTGCCACAGATTAATACTCTTTGCATATCCAAGACAAAAAAAATTAATAACGAATTCCCATTTGAGAAAATAAGTATTGAAAAATTTAAGGGAATAACAAGCAATATCTCGAAAATGGTTCACTCAACAAAAAAATTTATAGGACATAAATTGTGTATTTTAACACGATCTACATTTTTTGTGTAGTAAAATGTTGTCTTCTCTTATGGTTTACCAGTTATGCAAAAGTCGTTCACAATGAAGAATACTTTTGGAGACATTCCCAGGAAATTCAAGATATACATTTTATTTGTCATGAAAATATCTTAAACATATGATATTTTAATCAAAATCGTTAGAGCCATTTATGAGAAAATTAAAATTTTCGAAAAATGTTCCATGTAAAGGGTAATTTGGGGTAGGGGGATTTTCTTGAAAACCTTCGTGTCGCATCTCTGGAAGATCTGAACCTAAATACCAAGTTTGGTGTTTATCTGACTGTTCGTTTCTGGGTTATGCTGTTCAGTCACACTCACGGACGTGTTTCCAAAAGTAATTTTTTTGGATTCAGGGGGGCTCAAAACATGTACTTCCGGTGAAATCTCGGTATCGAATTTTTGGGTGGAATACAATACTTCCCCTACGTGCTATACGTAGTAGAGAAAGTAATAAAAATGTATATCTTTAATTTTCTGGGAATAGCCTGTGAAGTCTTCTTCATTCGGAAGGAATTTTGTATAATCTTGTATAACTGGTAAAGGTTAAGGGATAAACGTAAACGTAATACACAAGGAATGTATATCTCTTTAAAACGCACAGTTCACTTAAAATAAGTTATGCGGCATAAGCCGTTTCCGAGATATCCGTTATTACTATTTGTCGATTTTTTAATACTTGGCCGTTCTTGAAATCCTGTCGACATTCAGCAATAGTAGGAATAGTTTGTATATCCACTAATAAACGATAGGGTGTAGAGAAAGTAATGTTTATGTATCACATAAAAAAAGTGTTTTAAGTCACAATAGTTTTACTTGGCATGTTGTTGGTTCTGTGGTGCTACAAATCAGTTGAGTGGGATCGTATCGCAGTCTGGAAGCTGTAGGTATCACCGAGAGAGCGTGTGATCGATATTATCATGTTACCATCATCTTGTGGAGGTAATTGCATTGGGCAGGTGCTGGAAGTGATGGATTATGAGACGCCTTCGACAGCTGCCATCCTTATCACCACTTATATCGCCTTCTTTAAAAGTGAAAATGGCGGTCATTGTGTGTATTCCAGAACGCGACAAGCTGCGAGGAAGCTTCAGTACATCTCGACTGCGGTGAATTTAATCTTATTATTGTGAAATTGCATGATGCTGTGTTTGATATGCATTCACAAAATTAGGGGAACATAATCACAACCATTTTGGATAAAATAACAGATTATCATGCAAGGGGTTTTATTTCGCAATCCTATGCGCAATATAATACAGCTTTTAACACGTGTGACACACTATATTTTATAGACAGCGCTCGAATTTGTAAAATATAAATATTATTATGTTGATTCCTGAAATTAAAATCCTTGTACATCATCAAATTTTACCTAAATTCAATGCTTTACAAGACTTTCCATCTGTGGCCTGCATTCGGGAGGTTTCAGGTTCTAATCCCGTGGGCCGACCAATCTGTCTGAGGTTTTTTCGTGGTTTTCCTCAGTTGCTAAGGGAAATACCGGATTGGATATTTAATACCACGACCCTAAGTTCCACCTTAAGTCTAAAACAATAGTAAAATGAAAAAAGTGGTAATAGCGAATGATATGCCATCTATCCGCAGACAATGTAGGTAGTTAGACCGGACGGCGCCCTAACGCCATCTCACGGCACGAAGCAGAAGATCTGGCTGCCATGCGTTGGGGATCTCTGTGAGCAGGTGACGAAGCAAGGTGGCATTTTACAAAGGCTAATTGTCCGCCTTTCTGTGTGAGGGCGGTGGTTGCACTGGACGGCACCCTAATGCCATCTGTACGGCATGAAGCAGGGGTTACAGGGATGAGACCTTGAAGGCTAACTGTCCGCCTTTATATGGGGGCGGCGGTTGGACTGGACGGCACCCTTATGTCATCTACACAGCATGAAGCAGGGGTTACAGGGATGAGACCTTGAAGGCTAACTGTCCGCCTTTGTATGGGGGCGGCGGTTAGACTGGACGGCACCCTTATGCCATCTACACGGCATGAAGCAGGGGTTACAGGGATGAGACCTTGAAGGCTAACTGTCCGCCTTTGTATGGGGGCGGCGGTTAGACTGGACGGCACCCTTATGCCATCTACACGGCATGAAGCAGGGGTTACAGGGATGAGACCTTGAAGGCTAACTGTCCGCCTTTCTGTGAGAGGTCGACGGTTAAACTGGACGGCACCCTAATGCCATCTACACGGCATGAAGCAGGGGTTACAGAGATGAGACCTTGAAGGCTAACTGTCCGCCTTTATATGGGGGCGGCGGTTGGACTGGACGGCACCCTTATGCCATCTACACGGCATGAAGCAGGGGTTACAGGGATGAGACCTAGAAGGCTAACTGTCCGCCTTTATATGGGGTCGGCGGTTAAACTGGACGGCACCCTAATGCCATCTACACGGCATGAAGCAGGGGTTACAGGGATGAGACCTAGAAGGCTAACTGTCCGCCTTTCTGTGTGAGGGCGGCAGTTAGACTGGACGGCACTCTAATGCCATCTGCACGGCATGAAGCAGGTGGTTACAGGGATGAGACCTAGAAGGCTAACTATCCGCCTTTGCATGGGAGCGGCGGTTGGACTGGACGGCACCCTATTGCCGTCTGCACGACACGAAGCAGAAGATTCGGTAGCTTGCGCTAAGGTCTCTGTGACATGTGACGGAGCGGGTGCTTACAGAGATGAGACCTAAAAGGCTAACTGTCCATCACATATCTTTCTAAGAGTTATCCACCAACAGATCCGTCGCGATAGTACCAAGGAGTTAAAGCGACGTTAAATAAAATAGAGTAAAAAAAACTTTCCAAGAGTTATCACCACTTCACAACTTTTCTTGTCAAATTGCTTCCAATACTACTTTTAAAGGTTTTGGAAATCTTGAAAGCAAATAAGGACTTACTGTAAACGATCAAAGGTTTGGCAATGATTTGATGGCTTTTGCCAATGAAATGCGACTATTTACAGTGCGTCACAGGATCTGTAACATGACTGAAAGCGAAAAGTAAACAGCAATAACCACCTGGGAGCTGATTAGGTTATACGAAAATTGGCCACATCTGTACGTCGTGGGCTTCTTGGTTACCACAATATGAAACTGAGAACATATGAAGAAATTACCGAGCAGATTTCCGAAGGTACAATAATGCATTAATGCGGTGTTATATAATGTAGTTAATCTATCAAGTCGTAGTATTTCCATTGTATTATTTAATCGTAATCTGATCTCATGAGCTATAATAGTGAACATGCTATGTAATGTTACATATAGAGCAATATTTGATTTTAAATTGCTACACAGTGACGCTAATAGTAATTTACTTTGCACGTAATTATTATCAACGTGTTCTGAAGAGGTTAAGTTTGGCAAAGAAGCAACATGTAGATACACATTTATGACCCTGGTCCAATCTTTTCAAAAATTAAAAAATATTTTTCTTGTAAACATTTGAATTCAAAAAAGGTTTGATGATGTACAAGAGGTTTAACAGAGATCACATTTAGAATGCGGTTTTTGAAACAAGAGGAAAAGACGTTAAAAAATCTGACATATTGCACTCACATGAATTTTTCTACTCTTGTACAAGCTATTTTTACAAACGCTTATTTTTCACTGGCTTCATATTAATCGAGATTGCTAATTTTCTTGTAGATGCAAGGGGACTTGGTAGACTTTAAGCGATAGTCAAATCTTTTAAGAGCTGGTTGCTATGTGGAGCATTCCATTCTCTTTGCCTGTCCAGGACATAAAAAAAATAAAAAAACACATTTTAGGAAAAGTAAAAGTATTGGAAAATTTAAACAAATAACAAGGAATATCTTGGAAATGGTTCCTCGGCAAAAAAAATGTATATGACATAAATTGTGTGTTTTAACGAGATCTACATTTTTGTGTAGTAAAATTGTGTATCTCTTACGGTTTACCAGCTATGCAAAAAGATTCAGAATAAACAGGACTTTTGGAGACATTCCCAGAAAATTCATGATATACATTTTATTTGTCATAAATATATCTTAAACGAAATCGTTAGAGCCATTTTTGAGAAAATCAAAATTTTCAGATAATGTTCCATGTAAAGGTAGTCTAGGGTGGGGGATTTTCTTGAAAATCTTAATGTTGCATCTTTTAAAGTTACTGAAATAGACACCAATTTTGGTATTTATCCGAGTTTTCGTTTTTGAGTTACACTGTTTACAGACACACATCCACACGGACACACACCAACCTTTATCAAAAAATGAATTTCTTTTTGATTGGGAGGACCTCAAAACCTGTATTTCCGATAATATCACGTATCGAATTTTTGGGTGGAATGTAATATTTCCCCTACTTGCTCTACGTATTAGAGAAAGTAAAAAGCGAGATATTGATTTGCTAGCAGTCATTTTCAGTGAAACTCAACATGTTTTACCTCACACCAGGTAATGAAGCGATTAAATACTATACCACATTGCTTTCTGGATTTTTGGGTAAGTACTTCCAGTGTTACTCTTCTGTTGCTTCTGTAATTTCACTTCCATTTCAGTTTCTTCTGAATTCATAATTTCCGTCATTTAAACTTCATGTAGGTTAGATAAACGAGTAACGTTTTGCATAAGGTATAGGTTAATTCTACAACAAATTGCGATAAATTGAAGCACGACGATTTGTATTGTGAACAGATAGTGCGAGCGCCATGAGAAATTAATCATGTAACAAGACATAATGAAAAGTAAAATCTAACAAACCAAGTAAAGACAAAGAGTAATTACCATGTGATTGTACTTGAAACCAAAGTTGGTCACACTGAAGATTATCGCACTAGTACTAAAGTTTTTAGCTGGTGTATTAGAATTTCTAACTTTAGGCCATGCTGTCTAAAAACATTTGTTGGAAAAAACGTACCTGTATTTTATGCTTGAAGTTAACGTTCTTTAACCTGGCAGGTAAGATGAAGAATGAAATGATGCTCAAAGGAGTCTGGGATCTTTAGAACTTAGAGATACTCATCATTCTTCTTCGCAGAATAAGGGAAAAACCCCCAAATAAGGTGGAAAACTCACCCTAAGCGAGGATTTGAACTCTGGACCTCTTGAACGTGAAGCGGACACGCTACCCCCACTCCACAGAAGCGGATATGTTTGACTGTCTGTCTGTGAACAGAGCATGGGGATGTATATAGTTCAGATTTCCAGGCGAAGAGCAAAGCTTGGCAGTGGAGTGGTCAGAGGGAGCAGTGGTGAACGGTGGCAAATTATTGACGTGTAATTCCGTTTCCAAATTTAGTTTAATTACCTATAGTACTACACTACACTGCAATAATCATTTCAGAAACATTTAGTCAGCTGATGTTCTACTCTACATTACTATAAACACATCTATCAACGATAAAGCTGCAAGGGACAAGTTAACGTAGGGTGCGAAGAAGGTTGGCATTCCCATGTCCCGGCGAACTTGCGGTGTAGCTGAAGATTGGGCTAAATGAGTGTCACAGATTACTGTTAACACGGGTCTAGCAGAGCGCGAGCTGCCATAATACTTTTAAGTTTAAATGCTCGAGATGCATGCTGACTAGTGCTTTAGACAGTACTAACGTAACCGGACATCAGTATGATATTTTGACGAATCCATCCATGTGTCGAACTTTCCATCAACCTGTTCTGAATATCTAACTTTATAAAATTAAGTTTATTAAATTATTGTAAAATAAAACTACGTCACATGTGTCCTGTATCCAAGAAAGGAGCATCTTCAGAAGAAAAATCTGATGTGTTACACTCACATGACTTTCTCTACTCTTGTACAACCTATTTTTACAATCGCTTATTCTCCATTTGCTTCATGTTAATCGAGATAACGAGATGTTAATCTTATTGCTAATTTTCTTGTAGATGCAAGGGGAATTGGCTTTAAGCGTTTAAGAGCTGGTTGCTATGTAAAGTATTCCATTCTCTTTGCATTACCAGGACAAAAAACAAATGAATAACGAATTTGAGAAAAAGTATAAGTATTGGAAAATTTAAGGGAATAACAAGTACTATTTAGAAAATGGTACACTCAACAAAAAAATGTATACAACATATCTTAAACATATGTAATTTTAATCAAAATCGTTAGAGCCATTTTTGAGAAAATTAAAATTTTCGAAAAATGTTCCATGTAAAGAGTAGTCTGGGGTGGGGGATTTTCTTGAAAACCTTCGTGTCGCATCTCTGGAAGATACTGAACCTAAATACCAAGTTTGGTGTTTATCCGACTGTTCGTTTCTGAGTTATGCTGTTCACAGACAGACAGACAGACAGACAGACACACACAGAGACACACTCATGGACATGTTTCCAAAAATGCTCTTTTTGGATCCAGGGGGTTTCAAAACATGTATTTCCGGTGAAATCTCGGTATCGAATTTTGGGTGGAATACAATACTTCCCCTGGTTACTATACGTAGTAGAGAAAGTAAAAATCTGAGGTGTTACACTCACATGACTTTCTCTACTCTTGTACAAACTATTTTTACAAACGCTTATTCTCCATATGATTCATGTTAATCGAGATATCGAGATGTTAATCTTATTGCTAATCTCCTTGTAGTTGCAAGGGTAATATTTTAACGCGATCTACATTTTTTGTGTAGTAAAATTTTGTCTATTTCTTATGGTTTACCAGTTATGCAAAAGTCGTTCACAATGAAGAATACTTTTGGAGACATTCCCAGAAAATTCGAGACATACACTTCATTTATCTTAAACATATAATATTTTAATCAAAGTCGTTAGAGCCATTTTTGAGAAAATTAAAATTTTCGAAAAAAGTTCCATGTAAAGGGTAATTTGGGGTATGAGGATTTTCTTGAAAACCTTCGTGTCGCATCTCTAGAAGATACTGAACCTAAATACCAAGTTTGGTGTTTTTCCGACTGTTCGTTTCTGAGTTATGCTGTTCACACACACACACACACACACACACACACAGACACACACACAGACATGTTTCCAAAAATGCTTTTTTTTTATTCAGAGTGTCTGAAAACATATATTTCCGGTGAAATTTCGGTATTGAATTTTTGTGTGGAATACAATACTTCCCCTACTTACTATACATGGTAGAGAAAGTAGAAATGAGTCTGCGTGTCTGCGAACAACATATCTCAAAAATCAGAAGTCGGTTAAATACCAAACATGATATTTAAGTCCAGAAACTTCCATGGTAGCAACACAAAAATTTCCCCCACACCAAACTACCTTTGACATGAAAACGTTTCTTATTTTGCTAACGATTTTGATAACATGTTTAAGATATTGGCTAATAGAACTTATAAATTGAATTTTCTATGAATAGCCTGTTAAATTATTTTCAGTCTCAATTAACTTTATACAATTTTGCATAACTTTTACACCATAAAAATTGACAAATAATTACCTTATACAAAAATGTAGAACGATTTAAGAGATGCACGTTGCTATTAGGATGAATTTTGCAATACTACTATGGTGAATCAGTATTCTTTTTTTTTTATCCTGATGCAAAGTATATGTAGTTTTAAAGTAATGACAATGCCTTCAATCTACTTTATCCCTGTTGTACCTACAATAAACGTGTAATGAATTGGCTTCTGCAAACACTTATTCGATTGACATGAAGTATATAGAAAAATCTGATGTGATATATACACATGCCTTTTTCTACCCTCTGTTTATTTGTGGGTATACAAACACTTCTTACTACAGCTTACGGAATTTTAAGACCGGCATATAGGTTCAGTTCTTAAACTTTTGATTGTCGCTGTTCTCTTTGTATCTATAACGAAATGTGTAATGTAGTTATCTCTGCAAAGGCTTATTTGAATTAAAATGTAGTAGACAGAAAAATAAACTTTAGTAGGAATGGCTTGTAATAAACGATAGAGGGCAGGGAAAGTCGTGTGAATGTATCAAATCAGATTTTTACATTCTTTACTACGTACGAAGTAGGCAGAGAAGGTATTGCATTCCACCCAGAAATTCGATACCTAGATTGCATCCGAAACACATGTTTTGTGGCCCCGCGAGTAAAAATAAAGCATTTTTAGAAAAAGTGTGTGTGTTTCTGTGAATAGCATAACTCAAAAACGAAAAGTCGAATAAATACCAAACTTGGCATTTAGATTGAGTACTTTCCAAAAGTGCAGCACAAGGATTTTCAAGAAAATCCCCTTCCCAAAATTTCCCTTTACATAGAACATTTTCCAATTTTTTTTATTTTAAAAATGGCTGTAACATTCTTATCAAAATACCATACATTAAAGATATCTACATGGAAAATAAAATTTACATCTTGAACTTTCTGAAAATATCCTGTGAAGTCCTCTTTATTCTGAAGCAATTGTTTTATAATCTTGCATAACTGGTAAATCTTAAGCGATAGACGTAGGCTTACTAACTGAAAAATATGAATTTCTTTAAAATACGTAATTTATTTCAAATAAGTTTTTTGTGGTATCAGCCATTTTCGAGATATCATTATTAATGCTTCGATTTGTTCAATAATTTGTCATTCATTTAAAGGACCGTCGATTTTCAGCTGTTTCTCGCGATTGCATGGAAACTGTATGGAATTTTAAGACCAGCATTTAGCGCCCTGTTCTTGAACATTTGACTCGCTGTTCCCTTTGTATCTATAACGAAATGTGTAATGGATATACTTCTGCAAAAGTTTATTTTGATGAAATGTAGTAGTTACTCTTGTAGAAACTATTTTTACAAACGCTTATTCTCCATATGCTTCATGTTAATCGAGATGTTAACCTTATTGCTAATTTTCTTGTAGATGCAAGGGGAATTGCTAGGCTTTAAGCGATAGTCAAATATTTTAAGAGCTGGTTGCTATGTGGAGTATTCCATTGTCTTTTCATTACCAGGACAAAAACAATGAATACTATTGGAAAAATTAAGGGAATAACAAGCAATATCTCTAAGATGGTTCACTCAAAAAAATATATATATGACATAAATTGTGTATTTTAACGCGATCTACATTTTTTGTTTAGTAAAATTTTGTCTATCTCTTATGGTTTACCAGTTATGCAAAAGTCGCTCACAATGAAGAATACTTTTGGAGACATTTCCAAAAAATTAGAGATAAACATTTCATTTGTCATGAAAATATCTTAAACAAATGATGTTTTAATCAAAATCGTTAGTCATTTTTGAGAAAATTAAAATTTTCGAGAAATATTTCATGTAAAGGGTGATCTGGGGTGGGGGAATTTTCTTGAAAAACCTTTGTGTCGCATCTCTGGAAGATGCTGAACCTAAATACCAAGTTTGGTGCTTATCCGACTGTTCGTTTCTGAGTTATGCTGTTCACAGACACACAGTCACACACACGGACATGTTTCCAAAAGTGCTTTTTTTGGATTCGGGGGGTCTCAAAACATGTATTTCCGGTGAAATCTCGGTATCGAATTTTTGGGTGGGATACAATACTTCCCCTACTTACTATACGTAGTAGAGAAAGTAATAAGTTTTAGTAAGACTGACCTGTTTACCCATTAGCAAAGATAGAGGTTAGAGAAAGCTATGGGAATGTATCACAACAGACTGTTTTACATTTGCTTTTAGTTTAACCGTGTATATTTAAACTCTTTTTCAAATTATCATTGTCACAACCTTTAGCAACCCATTTCATTCCGTTTCTATTAATTCTTTTCTTTTGTGGAAGCAAGGAGATGAGGTGATATGCCTAAGACGCCAGTTTTCTGGCACATATTTATCAGTTTAAATATCTTGAGGCCACGAGAGAAGGAAGCAGGTTCTTGATATTCAACACCACGTCTTGTCAAAGGATGGAGTCTAAAATTACTTGCAAAGAGATCGTTCTTTTCGTCCTCAACACGAAACATGGATATAAGACGTCTTCTGTTTCTTCATCTAACAGAGATATCGTCCCGCCTACCAAGCGTTTTTCATAATAGAGTACGGCTGTGTTTCATCTTGGTCTTGATGTGAAGCATTTACATTAATTTACCCACCCCATATCGCTTATTCTTATCTATCCACAAAATACTCTTACAAACGCTTTACTGTGTCAGACTGGGATCATGGCAAGCAATCAAATATTAACGAAGAAAGCATAAGAATCTGTCCCTGGTATAGAGAGGAAGAAACTTGGATTCATATTCTGGCGCATTGCACTAAGACAGAACAGTTAGGAGAAAGTATCTGACAGGTGCCTCTGTTAACTCAAAGAGAGGGTTAGCTTGTTGAACCTAGCTGTTTGGGAAGGAGGAGGGGAAAGCAATTGGTACATTTGTACAAAAGGTTATGCAGCTCAGATCCGAGTGTATGGAAGAGGGTCAAGGGTGGGAGGGGGAGGGTAGTGGATAACAAAAGCGTGTGTTTGTGGACACGTTTTTCTCTTCTTCTGTTTTGTTTGTGTGATTTTTTGTTGTTAGTTTATCTGTCTTTTCCTGTTCTTGTAAATATCATTAACATTTAAGTTTTTCTATCTACTTCATGTTAATCCAAATAAAGTTTACAGGAATGGCACCTTTAAAAATTGATGTGATACATTCACATGACTTTCTCAACCCTTTATGATCATTAGTGGGTATACAAACAATTCTTACTAAAGTTTATTTTTCTATATACTATATATTAATCCAAATAAACCTTTGCAGAAATAGCTACATTACACATTTCGTTATAGATACAAAGGGAATAGCAATAGTCAAATGTTTAAGAACTGGACGCTACATGCTAGCCTTACAGCTTCATACTGTTTCCATGCAATCGTGAGAAACAATTGAAAAACGATGGGATCTTAAAAAGAGTGACAAGAATTGAAGAATTCGAACCGGCTGGCCCCGTAGCTCAGTCGGTAGAGCACCTGCCTACTGTGCGAGGCGTCCCAGGTTCGATTGCTGGCTGGGGGTGGGAATTTTTCTCTATCCTGCCCAGAGTCTGGAAGTATGAATGAGAGTGTGAATGTGTGTATGATCTAATGATTAAAAACCAATGTGCAAGAAAACCCAACCACAAGAGTTACACGAGTTAGCACAATTGGCAATAAGTTTCAAAGGAAAGGCCGCCGAAAGGCCTATGCAGTTAAAGGCGAGTTATAAATGAAACTAAAAAAATTTCGAACCTTTAAAAACGGCTATCTCAGAAACGGATTATGCTACAAAAAGCCTTATTTTAAGTAAATTGTGTGCTTTAAAGAGATAAATTTTTTGTATGGTATGTTTTCGCCTGACACGTAATGTTTACCAGTTACGAAAGTTTATACAATATTCCTTCCGAATGAAAAGGACTTCAAAGGCTGTACTCAGAAAATTCAGATGTACATTTTATTTTTAATGTAAATATATTTCATATATGGTATTTTAATCAAAATCATTAGAGCCATTTTTTATAAAATCAATTTCCTAAGCATGTTCCATGTAAAGGGTAGTTGGGGAGGGTGGATTTTCTTGAAAACCTTGGAAGTTACTAAACTCAAATACCAAGTTTGTTTCCAAAAATTCTCAAAACATACATTTCCGTGAAATCTTGGTACCGAATTTTTGAGTGTAATGCAATACTTTCCCTGGTTACTATACGTAATAGGGAAAGTAAAAAGTGGGTTACTATACGTTGACATATAAAATGATGGAAGAATACTTGTGCAAACTTAGGGAAAGGTGACGAAGGAAGATAAGAATTAGTACTGGAGAAGAGAACTCGGGCAAAGTGAATCAGTAAAAATGTGGCTCTGAGAATAAGTAATGAGACTGCTGTGAGAGTATATGTCACTTTTGGTTGCAACACCACAGCGTTCCAATCCTAAGTTTGAAGGCGTATTTAATAAGGTCTGGTGTGGGTGGAGTTGATGTGGTTAAAGGTGTGGGTAGAGTCAATAAGATGTCGCAACGGGATCCTAGTAGATGCTCTGGAAGTTCTTGAAGATACAGATGCTGTGTACTATCAAATGCTCGTTTTGAATTTACCGAGCCACTCACACAGTTGATATGACAAGTTTATGTTATGTATGTACATCCTGGGGGATAATATTTATTCAGCAATTGTTGTGGATTCTAGCATGCGTAACGTGTATCATGAGATAGAATATTGCTGCTGTTGGAGAGCCAAACTTGGTGAAGTAACTGCCCCCTGTATGATACACAGTTTCCGGTGGCCTTCACCCCACGTTCACTTTTCCGTGGCCTTCACCCCAACGTTTACTTTTTCGGTGACCTTCACCCCAACGTTTAAAAGTTAACTTTGTATTTCAATGTTTATTTAAATATATATATATATATACAGGATGTTCCAAAAATACTTTTACAAACTTCTTATATGAGTTCCTTACACCACAAGAAGGAAAAAAGTTCATATGAACATATGTTCCATAATCCTTTGTTTTCTCGTTAGGAGGTGTTCTACACAGTGGTACACTTGTAACATACAAAACTCATAATAAATGCTCGAAATGGCCTCTTGCTTCTATGCATGCCTGTACTCGTTGAATCATGGAATGTTGCACCATGTCAAAACTCCGGGATGGTGTCGAATGGTCTCGCAGGCTTTCATGGCACGTCGATGAAGCGTTTCTGCATCCGGGATGACTGCTCCATAAACCAACGATTTAAGATGCCCCCAGAGGTAACATCCACAGGATTGAGGTCGGGAGAACGTGCAGGCCATGGAACGGTTCCTCCTCTGCCTATCCATCGACCATGGTAGATACTAGTTGGTGCATCTCGAACAATGCGACTAAAGTGTGCCGGAGTCCCATCATGCATAAACCACATGTGTTTTCTTATTTGCAGTGGCACATATTCGTGAAGTAAGTCGGGAAGAGTGTGCTGGATAAAGTCCCTGTAGACAGCGCCAGTAAGACGTGCTGATAAAACGTATTGACCTACCAGACAGCCACTTGCAATGCCAGCCCACACATTCAGACTAAACTGTTGCTGATGTCTAACCTGAAGTACAGCATGAGGATTACGATCTGCCCATACGTGTACGTTATGAAAATTAGTAACTCCATCCCTCCCAAATATTGCCTCGTCTATAAACAAAACTGACGTGACGAACAATGAATTGGCTGTTTGTGCTACAAACCATTGGCAAAAGTTATCCCGTGGTGCATAATTGGCAGGCGATAGGCACTGCACACGTTGAATAAGATATGGATACAGGAGCTGCTCGTGAAGTACTCTCCATGCTGTCACGTGTGATGTACCAGATGCCACAGCCAATTGTCTTGTACTGATACCTGGTTCGTCTTCGACACACTTTAACATCTGTTCTTCGCGTTCCAGCGTACGAATAACTCTTGGTCTTCCTCGATCAATAGTCCGTGGTGCAACGGTTCCTGTCTCAACAAGGCGACGATAAACAGCGACAAAGGTTGGATGACTCGGTTATCTTCGGTCTGGAAAGTCCATCGGATAGTGCCGTGCAGCCTCGCGTCCATTACCATTCGCGCGACCATACATAAAAATCATGTCTGCCTGTTCACGAAATGAATATCCAGCCATGGTGGAACGAAACACGTGCAGTTAACTCACTACATGTACACAATTGAAACGTTGAAGACAGACTAATGACAAATGACAAACGTAAAAAGTCTCCATTGCAACACTTCGCCATATACCGTATGTAATACAATGGGTCAACCCCTTCTATGAATGCATACAGAAATGAGGTTTTGAGGTTGGACCCCGAAGGCCGTTGTACTCTCACTTTCATTGTGACAGGAATAACGCGAAAACCAAGGATTATGGGACATATGTTTATATGAACCTTTTTCCTTCTTTTGGTGTGGGGAACTCATACCGGAAGTTTGTAAAAGTATTTCTGAAACACCCGGTATAATGTATGCCTCGGCTGCGTCAGTAGTAACACGTATCTCTTAGCAGGGGTAGTACGGCTAAAGAATGAATGCTTACACAAATTATAATGGTATTGTACTTTGTTTATTAATCTTTCACACGATTAAATAACACTTCACTGATGCTTCCTGCTGTAGGGCTGTGAGATTATTGTTACTTGTACTTTTTAACACTAAGCTTTATATTATTCACGCCGTAGTGAAGTTTTTGTCTCACACTGAATACGTACCGAGCGAACACGCTGCATTGTAACATCTGGCGTCTACCGCTTAAATTTGTACATTTACTATATTTCAAGTCTCTGATGGCTAATTTTGCTCCAATAGAATACCTTTATTTAACTTAAAGCGTTTCTAGTTTTTGATCGGCTACTTATAAACTGTTTTAAATATTATATTATTGTTCCAAGAATAATTAGTAGCATTATTAAACTTTCTAATTATTGTTGCCCCAACGCTACCTCATTGTTCGCAACTTTCGGCTTCTATTCTCACAGCTCTTACATTGTTATATTACGTAATATATTCACATAACATTATTATACATGTACAGAATAATATAAACATAATACAATGACTGTTACATACATTTTACATATTATATTATACACATATTGCTTTTAGGCGTGCTGTTATTTTGTTATATAATTAGACCTATATCGTTTAAGTGTTAAAAATACTGCTTTAAGCAAAAAATTTTAATGTTACTTTTTGTCCGTTATATTTTAAGATATACTTAAAATTCTACTAGCTCTAAGTCATGGCAATGTATCTTATCTTAGGTTTTCCGTGTTTGGAAAATTAAAATTAAATCGAGTTTTATTTATGAGTGCTCTTTAACTGCTGTGGTCCTTAGTGTCCCATTGGGCGTGAAAGACCCTGCTCAGAGGCATCTTTATCACGTTTGAGGTTCTTTTACGTCCCGTAAATCTACGACACGTGATCACCAGCTTTACTTCGCTTCCGAAGGAAGCCATGTTAAGGATTTTTACGCCCGCAAAACTCCATCGCCCTCCGCCGCGTTTGAACCCGCGACCTCGGAAACTAGAGACTAGCATGGTAACCATTACAGCGAGGTCGACCCCGTGTTTGGATTTTTTCATTTTTTTTAAGGACACTCAACTGCTAGGTTATTAGCGACCGTGTTTGGAAGATAAGATATTTATTTTACAGGATGTTAAAGAAAAAGTATTTCATTTTGAGAGCTGGCAGTATGAGGCAAAACAAGAAAAAATGTCCAGTAAATATGGGCTCTAAAATGCATATCTTAAGAGCTATGAGCACAAACAAGCATTTTTGGAAACATGTCTGTCTGTCTGTCTGTCTGTGTGTTTGTGTGTCTGTCTGTGAACAGCATAACTCAGAAACGAACAGTCGGATAAACACCAAACTTGGTATTTAGGTTCAGTATCTTCCAGAGATGCGACACGAAGCTTTTCAAGAAAATCCCTCCCACCGCAGATTACCCTTTACATGGAAGATTTTTCGTAAATTTTAATTTTCTCAAAAATGGCTCTACCGATTTTGATTAAAATATCATATGTTTAAGATATTTTATGACAAATAAATGTATATCTTGAATTTTCTGGGAATGTCTCCAAAAGTATTCTTCATTGTGAACGACTTTTGCATAACTGGTAAACCATAAGAGATAGACAAAATTTTACTACACAAAAAATGTAGATCCTGTTAAAATACACAATTTATGTCATATACATTTTTTGTTGAGTGAACCGTTTTCGAGATATTGCTTGTTATTCCCTTAAATTTTTCAATACTTATTTTTTCAAATGGGAATTCGTTGATCATTTTTTTTGTCCTGGTAATTCAAAGAGAATGGAATACTCCACATAGCAACCACCTCTTAAAACGTTTGACTATCGCTTAAAGCTTACCAATTCCCATTGCATCTACAAGAAAATTAGCAATAAGATTAACATCTCGATATCTTGATTAACATGAAGCATATGGAGAATAAGCCTTTGTAGAAATAGTTTGTACAAGAGCAGAGAAAGTCATGTGAGTGAAACACAACAGTTTTTTTTATTCAACGGGTCCGAAAATGTGTAGTTCCAGTATCGATTTTTTGGTAAAATGCAACAACTTCTCTATCTGCTATGTACTTGGTAAAGAAATTAATAAGCATTTGTAAAAATATTTTTACACTCAAATAATGTGTTAACAGCATTTGCTGCCAAAAGCGTACTTTTAATATTTGAAAACGTAGTTTCATATTCTTCTTTCTCTGTTTAACCTCCTCGTATGTAGGACTTACACCTTCCAGGACTTACAGACGGGTGCCTGGGGTCAGAGGCCCGTCGAGGAGCAGACACTCATGGATCAGCCCGATGCCTGGTATGGGAGGAAGGAAGTAAATGAAACGAAATGATGGTGAAATGATAGGCGATGATGGAGCAGCTGGGGGAATGAATGGCGGGGAAAACCCGCCCAGACCACCGCCCAGTCCACTACAAATCCCTGGGATTGAACCCGGGCCGCCGCGCTGAGAAGCGAGCGGTCTAACCACTCGGCCACGGCGCCGCCAGTTTCATATTCGTGTTAAATAAAAGAATAGCCATTCCACTTTTCGTCTCATTTTATAGAAACTAATGGCTTCAACACTTCCGATCAGAGAAAAGAGGAAGTAAATTATGAACAGGAGAGAAGGAGAGGAAGAAAAAGAAAAGAAAATCTTTACTGCCATCTCCTCCGCCTCCACAAAGGGTCGTTAATTGGTTTACGTCCAGAAGAACTCAATTGGAATGACCATTCCGTTCATTTCTAAGCTTTTCTTGAAGAAGACGACGTTTTCTTAATCTACCCGGCAGCCAGTCAGGTATCTGGTTGTAACAGCTCTGGAGTGTTTACTGTCAATTGTTGTCACAGAGTTAGGAGAATTCCCTCTACAGCATCACATGGGAGAATTTCTTGACCCATATTTCTGAGATAGTTACTTAGGGGTTGCCCAAGTGAATGCTATACACAAAATCAAATATTCACTTACACGCCTTAGATAGAGTAAGGATTCCATTCGATTAAAGAGTTCCACAATGGTCTTTTATTGGAAGAGCAGTTAGAGAAAACATTGCATTCGCCTCAGAAAGGTCGATTTCCGAGAGTTGAGGCAGTATTTTAACACTTAAATGATCGCAGTCTAATTATGTAATATAGAATTCAATAACAGCACGCCTTAAAACAATATGTGTATGTAAAAATATATAAAAAGTGTATATTACGGTCATTATATATGTTTATATTATTGTATACATGTGTAATAATGTTATGTGAATGTATTACATAATATAATAATGTAGGCGCTGTGAGAATAATAGGTTAAAGGTTGCTAACAATGAGGTAACAATGACTTAACTTTGAGGCAATAATGAGTAAGAAAGTTTAATAATGCTACTAGTCATTATTGGAGAAACAATAATGTAAATTTTGGGACAGTTTATAAATAGCCAATCAACAACCAGAAAAAGCTTTAGTTAAGTGAAGGTATTCCATTGGAGTAGGATTAGCCAATCAGAAACTGAAATATAGCAAAATTTAAAAATTCAGAAGTCAGCTGGTTGTAGACAGTGTTCCTAACTGGACGCGAGATTTAATACGTATTCAGTGAAGACGAAAAATAGTTACGTGTTAAAAGTTGCAAGTAATTAATAAAAAACTCTCACAGCTCTCTCTCTCTCTATATCAGTGAAGTGTTATTTAAATCGTGTCAAGCATTAATAAAAGGAGTGAGATAAAATTATAATCTGTGTAAACCTACATTCTTCAGTCGCACCACAACCCTGCTAAAACATTCATGTCTCTAAAAATAAATACTGACGCAGCCGAGGCATACATAAATATATAATATATAAAGAAACAGTCAAAATTACAAAGTTAATATTTTTTAAACATTTTTGGGGCAAAGGCCACCGGAAACTACTTTTAGGGCTAAGGCTACCGGAAACTTTTTACCATACGTGCGGTTGCAGCTACTTCAAGTTCGGCTCCCCAACATTTGAACTACAATACAACTCCTACTTCAAATCGGCTTTCCATACGTAGCAGCAACAAACCTACTTCAATGAGAAAGAGAGAGAGAGAGGAGGATGGGAAGGGAGAGACAGACAGAGCATCATAATCCAAAAACTAAGAGTCGGATACAAAATATATGTGATAGATTCACATAACTTTCTCTGCTCTCTATCGTTCATTAGTGGATATAAAGGTATTGTTAATAAAGCTATTTTTCTCTCTTCTAGTTTTAATCCAAATAAACCTTTACAGAAATAGCTACGATGCACATTTCGTTATAGATACAAAGGGAACAGCGATAGTCAAATGTTTAAGAACTGGACGCTATATGCTGGCCTTAAAATTCCATGCTGTTTCCGTGCAATCACAAGAAACAAACAAATGTTGACACAACTTTAAAGAATGACAAAGAAATGAACAATTTGAACCATTAATAACGGATATCTCAGAAATAAGTTATGCCACAAAATAACATTTAAAATAAACTTCTCTTCTATCGCTTATTGTTTACCAGTTATACAAGATTATATAAAATTATTTCCAAATTTAAAGGACTTCAAAGGCTATTTCCAGAATATTCAACATATACATTTTGTTGATCACGTAAATATCTTTTAATATATCGTATTTTAATCAAAATCCTTAAAGTCCTTTTTAGAAAATTTATTGTAGTTGGGGGGTATTTTCTTGAAAATGCTCGTGTCGCATCCTTGGAAGACACTGAACTTAAATACCAACTTTGGTACTTACTCGACTCTTCGTTTTATGGGTTATGCTGTTCACAGACAGACACACAGACATGTTTAAAAAAATGCATTATTTGTATTCAAGGTGATGAGGATTATTGCTGCCCCACGTATGGGATCCAATTTGAAAGGGTTGTAACTCCACTGTTGGAGAGCCAAACTTGAAGGTTTTTAGACAACGCACGTACGATACAAACTTTCTGATGACCTTCGCCCCCACGTTTAAAAATCAATTTTGTGTTTTAATGTTTATTTAAATATTATATGTATATGCCTCGGCTGCGTCAGTAGTAATTTTTAGAACACTTATCTCTTAGCAGGGGTATTACGGCTAAAGAATGAAGGCTTACACAAATTATAATGGTATTTAACTTCGTTTTATTAGTCTTTCACACGATTAAATAACACTTCACTGATGTATCCTACTGTATAATGTGGGATTATTGTTAATTAATTGTACTTTTTAACACGTAAACTTTATATTATTTGCGCCGTAATGAATTTTTATGTCTCACACTGAATACATACCGAGCAAACTGCTCGGGAACGCTGCCTTCTAGCGTCTGGCGTCTACCGCCTAAATTCGTACATTTACTTTATTTCAAGTCTCTGATTGGCTAATCCTACTCCAATAGAATACATTTATTTAACTTAAGCTTTTTCTAGTTGTCGATTGGCTATTTATAAACTGTTTCAGATATTACAGTATTGGTCCAAGAATTACTAGCAGCCTTTATTAAACTTTCTAATTCATTGTTACCTCAAAGTTACCTCATTTTTACCTCATTGTTAGTAACCATCGACTTCTATTCTCACAGCTCCTACATTGCTAAATTACGTAATACATTCACATAACATTATTATAGATGTACATAATAATATGAACATAATACAATGACTGTTACATACACTTTATATACTATTAATATACACATATTGCCTTAAGGCGGGCTCTTATTATATTTTTTATATAATTAAACTGATATCATTTAAATGTTAAAACACTGGCTCAAGGGGCCCCAAAATATGTATTTCCAGTGAAATCTCGGCATCGAATTTTTGTGTGGAATGCAATACTTCCCTTACTTCCTTACGTACTTAAGGAATTACGCTTTGAAATTCGGTTCTCTTTGTGTGACTAGGAGGAACAAAATGAATGATGACTTCCTATTTCAGAAAAGTATAGGTATTTGAAGATAAACGGATGACAAGGAACACGCTGGAAATGGTTAACTCCAAAATAAAACATATGTTTAACATAGAATATGTGCCTTATCGAGATCTACATGTTATGTGTAGTAAGATTTTGTCTACTTTTTACGATTTACCAATTATGCAAAAATGAAGAGGACTTCAGAGACATTTTCCAGATAATTCAAGCTATACATCGCATTTGTCATGAAAATATCTTAAACCAATGATATTTTAATTAAAATTGTTAGAGCCATTTTTGAGAAAAAGAAAAACCTTCAAAACATTTTTTCATACAAACAGTACTTTAGGGCGGGGGAATTTTCTCGAAAATTTTCGAGTCTGAACTTAAATATTGTTACATGCTGGGTAAATGGCCTAAAAGTACACATGAAAACTGAGGCAGTATTTTTAACGCTTAAATGATTTCAGTCAAATTATATAATATAAAATATAATAACAGCCCGCTTTAAAACAATATGTGTATGTAATAATATATAAAAAGTGTATATTACAGTCATTGTGTATGTTTGTATTATTGTATACACGTGTAATCATGTTATGTGAATATATTACGTAATTTAATAATGTAGGAGCTGTGAGAATAATAGGTTAAAAGTTACTAACAATGAGGTAAGTTTGAGACAACAATGTAGTTTAAAGTTTAACAATACTACTTGTCTTTATTGGAGCAACCATAATGTAAATTTTGAGGTAGTTTATAAAATAGCCGATCAAGAACCAGAAAAAGCTTAAGTTAAATAAAAGTATTCTATTGGATTAGGAATAGCTAATCAGAGACTTGAAATACAGAAATTTACAAATTTAGGCGGTAGAAATCAAGTCAGTTGCTTGTAGACACTGCTCATAACTGGACGCGTTGGTAGTAGACAGTGTTCCTAACCGGACGCGAGATGTGTCCTCGAGAAGTTTAATACGTATTCAGTGTGAGACAAAAATTGTTTACGTGTTAAAATGTGCAAGTAATTAATAAAAAAAGTCACAGCTCTCTATATCAGTGAAGTGTTATTTAAATCGTGTCAAGCATTAATAAAAGGAGTGAAGTAAAATTACAATCTGTAAAAGCCTACATTCTTCACTCGCACCACTCCCTGTTAAAACATTCATGTCTCTAAGGAAATATAAATACTGACGCAGCCGAGGCAAACATAAATATATAATATTTAAAGAAACAGTCAAAAATTACAAAGCTAGTATTTTTTAAACATTTGGGGCAAGGCCCACCGGAAAGTACATTTGGGGCGAAGGCTACCGGAAACATTTTACCATACGTGCGGTTGCAACTAAAAGTTCGGCTCCCCAACAGTTGAACTACAATACAACTCCTACTTCAAATTGACGCACAAAGCGTGGTGCAAATAACGTAAAGATATTACCAACTACAAAACTAAATTAATTTTGAGTACCCAGCACGTACAATGAGGGGACGTATACTTACTTGGTATTACGAAGGACCGAAACGTGCTGTGGAGGTTAAGATGAAGGCGTGGGTTTTTACTGTATTGTACAAAATCCATAACACAAATTTACTCACACATTCCTAGATTTATTTCCCAACCGTTTGGGGTTCCTACATTATTAAAAATGGAAGGTGGGAGGAGATGTCTACCGATCCAAAACCCGGCATGCACACGCGGTCCATTACTCACGGAATACTAACTGAGAGTGGCGCATTCCACCACTTCTCGTGGCTAGCAATGAAATCTCAGTATCGAAATTTTGGGTGGAATATAGTATCTCATCTACTTAGTACAGGTAAACAGTATAGAAGGTAAATATTTTAGTTAATCTTAATTAACTAAATTTAAAGAAGAGAATTCTCAGCAGTTACTATGTGTAAAGAAAAAGTTGACAATACGTTCACATGTATGGGCAATTTTGATCATTACTTTCCCTCCCACGTACGTAGCAGACAGAGGAAGCTTGCATTCTACCAAGAAAGTTGAAGAAGCTAGTTGCTTCACGTATGGAAAGCCAATGTGAAGTAGGAGTTGTATTGTATGAAGGAGTTGTATTATATTTCAACTGTTTGGAACCGAACTTGAAGTTCGTTGCAACCGCACGTACAGTACCCGTTTTCCGGTAGCCTTCGCCCCCCAAAAATGTTTAAAAATATTAACTTTGTAATTTGACTGTTTCTTTAAATATTATATATTTATGTTTGCCTCGTCTGCGTCAATATTATTGTTAGACATGTTTCTCTTTGCAGGGTTGTGGTGCGACTAAGAATGTAGGCTTACACAGATTATAATTTTACTTCACTCCTTTTATTAATGCTTGATACGATTTAAATAACACTTCACTGATATAAGAACTGTGAGATTCTTTTATTAATTACTTGCACTTTTTAACACGTAAACTATTTTTCATCTCGCACGAATACGTATTAAATTTCTCGGGGACGTGTCTAGCGTCCGGTTAGAAACACTGTCTACAACCAACACGTCCAGTTATGAGCGTTGTCTACAAGCAACTGACTTGATTTCTATCGCTTAAATTTGTAAATTTCTGTATTTCAATTTCTGATTGGCTAATCACAGTCCAATAGAATACCTTCATCTAACGTAAGCTTTTTCTCTGGTTGTTGATTGGCTGTTTTATAAACTCTCACAAAAATTAATTATTGTTGCTCCAAGAATGACTAATAACATTATTACGCTTTCTTAGTCATTATTGCCTCAAGGTTACCTCATTGTTGGCAACTTTTAACCTATTATTCTCACAGCTCCTACATTATTGAATTACGTAATACATTCACATAACATTATTACACATGTACACAATAATATAAACATATACAATGACTGTAATATACACTTTTTATATATTGTTACATACACATTGCTTTAAGGCGGGCTGTTATTAAATTTTATATTATATAATTTGACTGAAATCATTTAAGTGTTAAAAATACTGTCTCAAAATGCCCCCTTTTAGAAATATTTAAAAAATTGTTTTTTTATAATATTTTCTGAAAGTCTCCTGAAAGAAAAAAACATAATCTTTTTATTGTAACACTTTCTATTTTTCACTGTCGCTTTTATTTAACACTTACTGGTTTTTTACTACACTCATGTATAGCAGAATACTTTATATTCTGTTCGACACTTGTTTGACACTTTAAGGTCAATAACCTGTTGTAAGGTCAATGATCTGGTGTTCAATGACCTGAGTGAAGTTTGTTTATTCACTATCACAGCCACTATTAAGCATTTTATTTGCTACTTTTAACACTTTTAGAAATACTGCCTCAAAGTGCATGCCAAAATGACTATGAAAATACATGTTTGTCTGTGAAGAACATCAGTAAAAAACGAAATGTCCGATAAATAACAAAATCGGTATTTACATTCAGTATCTTCCAAACATACGTCTTCAAGGTTTTTAAGAAAATCCCTCGCCAAACTAATTTTATATGGAAAATATTTCAAATTTTTGTATTTGCTAAAACTGGCTCTAACAATTTTGATTAAAATACTATATAGAAAACATATTTATATGACAAATAAAATGTATATTGCAACTTTGTTTACTTTTTAATAGTCACTTCTCTAAGTTCTCTCAAACTTCACTTGCTTCGTAAGCCAACACCGTAATAAGATACGACATAGCCTCTTCCGAACAGCTCCCTCGCTGGGGAATCGAATACAAGACTTCACCAATCTCTCGTGGAAACAGCACTCACTGCACGTCACGGCAGTCATTACAAACTCTCTATCAGAGTAGCACTTTTCGTCGCACACTCGTTAACTCGCTAACTGATCTCCCAACTCGCTAAATCATTGCCGCAACCGCTGGCTTATATAGCCGGTGGAAGTTTCCACAGAACATTCTAGAGTGTTCCGGATATAACTTCTGGAGGCGGGGGAAAGAAAACTTCCAGAAGATTCTGGTTATCTAACGATAGCGCTTCCAATGTTTATGCTGGCGAGAGCTCTACTTATCGTTGCTTGCCTCCGACTCCTCGGGGCCGGCCTACTGATAATTTTGGACCATGGTCGCTGCATCACTGTACCTTGAAACTTCTGGGAATAACCTTTGATACCTACTTCATACGAATCGAATTTTGTATAACTTTGTATAACGAATAAACCACAAGAGTTAGAAAAGAAAATTAATATATAAAAAGTATATTTTGTTAAAACACACTCTTTATGCGATTAAATATTTCTGAGATTCTCGTTGCTATTAATTTGACTATATTAGGTAAGCAGTAGATAAAGTAAATTTTAAAGCAAAACTTGGAGAAAAATAAATTTTCCATCTCAGACTGCGTTGATAGAGATGTGAGATTGTTGTCTGAAAAACATGCAAAATTAATATACAAAATAGCTAATCTAAAACAAAATAACCGCGAAGCCTAGGAGCCTTTTGCTGCATGCCCCCTCCAGGCACCCCGTGGTTTTGTGGTTCATAAATGACATCCGTTTCAAACGCGTTTTTACCATATTTCTAATATCTGCACCAGGTTTCAGAGAGACGAAAAATATTTATTGCACTTCTAAATAATACTATACAATTACTTTCATCCTACAACAACAAATAAAACACATCTATTGTAAAATCTGTATATATCATAATCATCATCATCAGGAGCGACTTAGTTCTACATTTTATGTTATTTAATAGTACAAAATAATGAATTTATGAAAGTATACTTTCAACAGCAAGAGCATGCAAAAAATTCTGACGTGATACATTCACATGATCTTCTCTACCCTCTATGTTTTATTAATGGGTATACAAACTATTCTTACTAAAGCTTATTTTTCTATCTACAACATTTTTATCCAGATAAACGTTTGCAGAAACAGCTACATTACACATTTCGTTATAGATACAAAGACAACAGCGATAGTCAAATTTTTAAGAACTGGACGCTATATGCTGGCCTTAAAATTCCATACTGTTTCCATGACATCGCGAGAAACTACTAAATGTTGACAGGATTTGAAGAGAATGATGAACAATACCAACCATTAATAACAGATAATTTAGAAATGGCTTATGCTACAGAAAATTTCAAATTAATTTTTACTTTCTCTACTAGGTATAGTAAATAGGGGAAGTATTGTATTCCACCCAAAAATTCGATACCAAGATTTCACCGGAAATACATGTTTTGAGACCCCCTGAATCCAAAAAAAAGCATTTTTGGAAACATGTCCTTGTGTGTGTCTGTCTATCTGTCTGTGTGTGAGTGTCTGTCTGTGAACAGCATAACTCAAACGAATAGTCGGATAAACACCAAACTTTATATTTATGTTCAGTATCTTCCAGAAATGCGACAAGAAGGTTTTCAAGAAAATCCTTCCCATCCCAGATTACACTTTACATGCAACATTTCTCGAAAATTTTAATTTTCTCAAAAATGGCTCTAACGATTTAGATTAAAATATCATATGTTTAAGATATTTTCATGAAAAATTAAATGTATATCTTGAATTTTCTGGGAATGTCTCCAAAATTATTCTTCATTGTGAACGACTTTTGCATAACTGGTAAACCATTAGAGATAGACAAAATTTTTGCTTGTTATTCCCTTAAGTTTTTCAATACTTATTTTCTTAAATGGGAATTCGTTATTCATTTTTTTGTCTTGTATATGCAAAGAGTATTAACCTGCGGCAAAGAGAATGGTGCTGCACCTAGCAACCAGCTATTAAGAGATACGTATGTGCTTAAAGGCTACTGTATTTCTATATTGCCCTTGTAAATATATATTCCCCTTACATCTACAAGAAAATTAGCAATAAGATAGTCTGCAAATGTTTATCTGGATTAACATGAAGTAGATGGAGAATAAGCGTTTGTAAAAATAGTTTGTACAAGAGTAGAGAAAGTCATGTGAGTGTTACACATCAGATTTTTCTTGTGGCGTCAGCCATTTCTGAGATGTATGTTATTCATAGTTCAAATTGTTCAGTACCTTTATCTTCTTTTAAATTCATGACGACATTCACTTTTTTCTCGTGATGTCGTGGAAAGAGTTTGAATTTTAATGTCAGCATATAGCATCCAGTTCTTAAACATTTGACTGTCGCTGTTCCCTTTGTATCTATAAATAAATGTGTAATGTAGCTACTTCTGGAAAAGTTTATCTCGATTGAAATTATGTAAATAGGAAAATAAACTCTTAGGAATCATTTGTATACCCACTAATAAACGTTTGAGAAAGTCATGTGAATGCAGCACAAGAGATTCATTCTAAATCCTTGAAGAATAAGGGCTTTGGCTTTAAAATATATGTTTCATAAAATTTTAAATATGTTTCTTCATATTTTCACATTTTGGCAACATTTTTTACTTTCTCTACTACGTATAGTAAGTAGGGGAAGTATTGCATTCCACCCAAAAATTCGATACCGAGATTTCACCGGAAATACATGTTTTGAGACCTCCTGAATCCAAAAAAAGCATTTTTGGAAACATGTCCGTGTGTGTGTCTGTGTGTGTGTGTGTGTGTGTGTGTGTGTGTGTGTGTGTGTGTGTGTGTGTCTGTGAACAGCATAACTCAAAAACTAACAGTCGGATAAACACCAAGCTTGGTATTTACGTTCAGTATCTTCCAGGGATGCGACACGAAGATTTTCAAGAAAATCCCCCTACCCCAGACTACCCTTTACATGGAACATTTTTCGAAAATTTTAATTTTCTCAAAAATGGCTCTAACGATTTTGATTAAAATATCATATGTTTAAGATAATGTCATGAGAAATGAAGTGTATATCTCGAAATTTCTGGGAATGTCTCCAAAAGTATTCTTCATTATGAACGACTTTTGCATAACTGGTAAACCATAAGAGATAGACAAAATTTTACTACACAAAAAATGTAGATCGCGTTAAAATACACAACTTATATCATATACAGTTTTTTTGTTGAGTGAACCGTTTTCGAGATATTGCTTGTTATTTCCTTAAATTTTCCAATACTTATACTTTTCTCAAATTCGTTATTCGTTTTTTATGTCCTGGACATGCAAAGAGAATGGAATGAGCCACATAGCAACCAGCGATAAAATATTTGACTATCGCTTAAAAGCTACCATATTCCCCTTGCATCTACAAGAAAATTACAAATAAGATTGACATCTCGATATCTCGATTAATATGAAGCATATGGAGAATAGGCGTTTGTAAAAATAGATTGTACAAGAGTAGAGAAAGTCATGTGAGTGTAACACATCAGATTTTTTTACATTCTCCTGTCTCTAGTTTTATCTTATGGACTGTTGGTCTTCTAGAGTGTCAACCCAAACCATATCGTTATATTAATTCTTTAACAGAACTGGTACTGAGCATATACTAAGGGTTGCATGAAACCAAATCACCTGGTATTCCTAGTAACGAAGGTCAGGAGAGTCGTTGTTGATTACTACTTTGCGTCAGTGGAAAAACAGTCCAAGTTCATGTCTTAATGAAAAGTGGAACTGCAGTAAATGTTTTGCTCGAGGACATTGTAGATGCACCGCAATCAGCGTTGACCCACAAAGGACTAAAATAACGATCTTAAAGCCGAGGTTTCGCTCTAGTGAAATTGCAGGGCAGTGTGTGAGGGGGTAGCTGTAATCAAGGAGGTTTAAGATTAAAAATTTAGAAGGCGTAACTGCATTTTACCATCTTATGAACGATTTTTTCTTGGTAAGATTTCTGGAGGAGTACCTGCTAGTGTTCCAAATACTGTGTTTTAAAAAACAATTCGACATAAATAAAACAATGTTTTGGCCACTGTAAAACACCAACTTTTATCTAACTTGGGCGAGGATCTGTTGCCGGGCTGTATCTGCTGTTGATTCTGCTGCCGGCTGCTACAGTGGTTGGTTATGAGATATTTCGTGGGTATGCGCAGGGTAGTGCGAAAGCATGACACCAGTTAAAATTGACTGAGAAATTTAATGTGATCTAATCCCTGAGCTTTTGAAGATGAAGAATGGCACCGATTATGAATCGTAGCAATCGAAATCATAAAAATTGAAGTCTTGTACCCGTTAAGATCTGCAGTATCAATTTTTTGGTTCGAAATAACTCTTTCCGCAATAAAAGAAACTAGTACACGCATAAGTTGCCGTGAGTCACTAAAATGCTTACCGTCAAAACCCCTCACGATTGCCGCTAATCTTACACAAGCGCGTCACTGAGCGCTTAAAATAACACGCAAGTAATCACTGGATTACGTGACTAATTCTCAAGAAAGAGTGTTATAAATATGCACGAAGGTGTGCACGAACGAATGTGTGTCTGATTAGAACTCACGTCCTTACATGCGGAAATGTGCAGGAAATGAATGGCAGGAGAGTCTTGGTAGAAGATAAACCTCTCCAGAATTTTGCTGGCGACCTGGGGAAATCATGAAAAACCCATGGGTCAGAGTGTAGACCAATACAGGGACTTGCGGAATGCGGGCCACAGACGTAACGAGCTAACCCATCCCGCTCGGTGATGGTCCTGAAACAAATTAGGGAAAGCTATTTATACGGTGAGAGTTATATACACCTTGATTATATTTATTATATACATACACTATGTGATCAAAGGTATCCGGACACCCCATAAACATACGTTTTTCATCTTAGGTGCATTGTGCTGCCACCTACTGCCTGGTACTCATTATCCGCGACCTCAGTAGTCATTAGACATCGTGAAACACCGAAATGGGACGCTCCATGGAACTCACGGACTTCGAAAGTGGTCAGGTAATTGGGTGTCACTTGTGTCAGAAGTCTGAACGCCAGATTTCCACACTCCTAAACATCCCTAGGTCCACTGTTTCTGATGTGATAGTGAAGTGGAAACATGAAGGGACATGTACAGCACAAAAGCGTACTGGCCGACCTCGTCTGTTGACTGACAGAGACCGCCGACATTTGAAGAGGGTCGTAAAGAGTAATAGGCAGACATCTATCCAGACCATCACACAGTAATTCCTAACTGCATCAGGATCCACTCCAAGTACTATGACAGTTAGGCGTGAGGTGAGAAACCTTGGATTCCATGGTCCAGCGGCTGCTCATAAGCCACACATCACGCAGGAAAATGCCAAACGACGCCCCGCTTGGTGTAAGGAGCGTCAACACTACACGATTGAACAGTGGCAAAAAGTGTGTGGAGTGACGAATCACGGTACATAATGTGGCAATCCGATGGCAGGGTGTGGGTATGGCAAATGCCCAGTGAACGTCATCTGCCAGCGTGTGTAGTGCCAATAGTGAAATTCGGAGGTGGTACTGTTATGGTGTGGTAGTGTTTCTCCTGGAGGGGGCTTGCACCCGTTGTTGTTTTGCGTGCACGATCACAGGGCAGACCTACTTTGATATTTAAGCACCTTCTTGCTTCCCACTTGAAGAGAAATTCGGGGATGGCGATTGCATCTTTCAACACGATCGAGCACCTGTTCATACTACACGGGCTGTGGCGGAGTGATTACACGACAATAACATCGCTGTAATGGATTTACCTGCACAGAGTCCTGACTTGAATCCTATAGAACACCTTTGGGATGTTTTGGAACGCCAACTTCGTGCCAGGCCTCACCGACCTACATGGATACCTCTCCTCAGTTCCGCACTCCCTGAAGAATGGCCTGCCATTCCCCAAGAAGCCCCCAGCGCCTTATTGAAAGTTTGCCTGCGAGAGTAAACGCTGTCATCAAGGCTAAGGGTGGGCCAATACCATATTGACTTCCAGCATTACCGATGGAGGGCGCCACGAACTTGTACGTCATCTTCAGCCAGATGTCCGGATACTTTTGATCACGTAGAGTATGTAGGTCTTAGTAGCAAGGTGTCTCCTAACCATAACCGTGTATCATCAGAGTACACCGCCTTTGGTACCCAACCACGCCGTATTTCACGTCTGTAGATATTCCTTCATGCGTTAAAACAGTTGCAGAATTACACGGGGCAATACGAAGCAAAGGCAGGCCACTGAGGACCTGGTGGAACAAAATGAGCGACCTTCGTTCTACTGTTCTTGCTTATCAACGAAGAAGATTAGCGGAGCGCGAGGTAGTTTCCAGGCTTGCACTAGAGTGCACAGTCAGTGATGATAGACAAGAACAGTGTAAACACACCAACCTTCCACTTCAGATACAGAGACTTTATTTCCGAAGGAATAAATCGACTGGTTAAACTGATAATTAATTAAAATATCTTTATTTCAGCTATCCTTATCCGTTCATAGTATTTACTAAATTGTGTTTTACCTCTTATTTAACATTACAGATTTTACGCATTGTTGAGTTAAATCAAAACATTAAGGAACGTAACGAAAACCATTCAAACATAAGAGTACGTAATGTTTATCACTGACATTTGTTCTATTACTATTATTATTATTATTATTATTATTATTATTACTGCGGACTATATGCATAGTAGATTAAATTAAAACATTAAAGCGACGCAAAGAAAACTATGCAGACATGAGAGCACGTAATATGCACGAATAACGAATTCCCATGTTATAAAAAGTATAAGTATTGGAAAATTCAAACGAATAACAAGAATATCTCGAAAATGGTTCACTCGACAAAAAAAATATACCTTACATAAATTGTGTGTTTTAACGAGGTCTACATTTATAAATAGTAAATTTTTGTCTATCTCTTACGATTTATCAGTTATGCAAAAGGCATTCAGAATGAAGAGCGGACATTTCCAGAAAATTTAAGATATATATATATATATATATATTTCATTTGCCATAAAAATATCATGAACGTATAGTATTTTAATCAAAATCGTTAGTTACTTTTGGAAAATCAAATTTTCGAAAAATCTTCCAAGAAAAGTCTAGTTTGGGGTAGGGATTTTCTTGGAAATTTTCGTGTCACATCTTTCGAAGATATTGAACCCAAATACAATGTTAGGTATTTATTAGGTTTTTCGTTTTTGAGTTATCGTGTTCACAGACACGCACTTACGGATGTGTTTTCAGAAACGCTTTGTTTGGTTTCAGTGGCATCTAAACACGTGTTTCCGTTGAAAACTCCATATATAAACTGTGGGTGGTAATACAATTTCCTACCTACTATACTAGTAGAGAAAGTAATAATGTGCTAGAATGTTAAAAATCTTATGTGTTACATTCAAATGATTTTCTCTTCTCTTGTACAAACTATTTTTACAAACGCTTGTTCTCCATATGCTTCATGTTAATCGATATGTTAATCTTATTGCTAATATTCTTGTAGATGCAAGGGAAATTGCTAGGCTTTAAGCGATAGTCAAATATTTTCAGAGCTGGTTGCTATGTGGAGTATTCCATTCTCTTTGCATTACCAAGACAAAAAAATGAATAGCGTATTTACATTTGAGAAAAAGTATAAGTATTGGAAAATTTAAGGTAATAACAAGCAATATCTCGAAAATGGTTCACTCAATAAAAAAATGTATATGACATAAATTGCTTATTTTAACGCGATCTACATTATTTGTGTAGTAGAATTTTGTCTATCTTTTAGGTTTACCAGTTATTCAAAAGTCGTTCACAATGAAGAATACTTTTGGAGTCATTTCCAGAAAATTCGAGATATACATTTCATTTATCATGAAAATACCTTAAACATGTGATATTTTAATCAAAATCGTTAGCCATTTTTGAGAAAATTAAAATTTTCGAAAAATGTTCATTGTAAAGGGTAATTTGGGGTGGAGGGATTTTCTTGAAAACCTTGGTGTGCATCTCTGGAAGATACTGAACTTAAATACCAAGTTTGGTGTTTATCCGAGTGTTCGTTTCTGAGTTATGCTGTTCACAGAACAGACACACACACATGCACATGTTTCCAAAAAAAAATTGGATTCAGGGGGCCTCAAATCATATATTTCCGGTGAAATCTCGGTATCTAATTTTTAGGTGGAATACAATACTTCCCCTACTTACTATACGTAGTAGAGAAAGTAAAAATATTAATGCTTTACTCTTTTATTTCCTCAAATAGGTGGTTCGTCTTTCTTTACATACAAAGCTTCCTAACCGAATACCGTATCCCATCTTGCGAGTAAATCAATCACTACCCTCCTAATGCTGACGAGATAAAATTAAGTCTTTAAATTCCGTTTGATTTGGAAACGTTGTATCTAGGTAAACCTAAAACTTTATATTTACAAATAATCTACAATATCTTGGAGGTGTCGCTTGTTCTAACAGCATATCTGTATTACCTTCCACTTCCAATTATGCAAATAGCAATTAATATAGTGCTTTCTAACCAATTCAATCAATTACTTTCACGATTTCACAATTTATTTGCAATGCAATAATTGAAATACCGCCCTTGAGTGTTCTGTGCTTCCAAATTAACTCTAGTGTATTATTACTCTATGTACTGGACGCTGTATTTTGCTGTTAAAATTCCATACTGTCAAAAGCATTGAATAATTCGAACCATTAGTAACGGATATCTCAAAAATGGCTTGCGACACAAAAAAGTTATTTGAAGTAAACTGTGATCTACACGTTTTGTGCAGTAGGTTTTCGTCTATCGTTTAAGCTATACAAGAATATACAAAATTCCTTCCGAATGAAGAGGACTATTCAAACTATTCCCAGAATACTCAAGATATACATTTATTTGTCATGTAAATGCCTTTAGTATATGAAATTTTAATCAAAATCGTTAGAGCGAGTTTTGAGAAAATGAATAATTTCGAAAAATTTTCCACGTGAAGGGTAGTTTGGAGTCGGGGATTTCCTTAAAAACTTCGCGTCGCATCTCTGAAAGACACTGAATTTAAATAGCAAATTTCCTACTTACCCTAATTTTCCTTTTAGAGTTATCCTGTTCACAGACACAGATTCAGGAGATCGTCCTCCGTGGTGTAGTGGTTACCATGCTATCCTCTAGTTCCCTAGGTCGCGGGTTCAATCCCGACGGAGACGATGAAGCTTTTCGGGCATAAGAATCCTTAGCATGGCTTCCTTCGGAAGGGAAGTAAAGCCGGTGGTCCCGTGTCGTAGATTTACGGCACGTAAAAGAACCTCAAGCCTGATAAAGAGGCCTATGAGCAAAATTACTGGTCTTTCACGCCCAATGTAGAATGGGACGCTAAGGAGCATAGTAGTGAAAGAACGTCCATAAACAACACTCAATTTTTACTTTCTCTACTACGTATAGTAAGTAGGGGAAGTATTGTATTCCACCCAAAAATTCGATACCGAGATTTCACCGGAAATACATGTTTTGAGAGCCAAAGCATTTTTGGAAACATGTCGGTGTGTCTGTGTGTCTGTCTGTGAACAGCATAAGTCGGAAACGAACAGTCAGGTAAACACCAAACTTGGTATTTAGGTTCAGTATCTTCCAAAGATGCGACACGAAGGTTTTCAAGAAACTCCCCACACCCCAGATTACCCTTTACATGGAACATTTTTCGAAAATTTCTTCATTGTGAATGTGATTTGCATAACTGGTAAACCACAAGAGATAAACAAAATTTTACTACAAAAAAATGTAAATCGCATTAAAGTACACAATTTATGTCATATATATTTTTGTAGTTGAGTGAACCATTTTCGAGATATTGCTTTTTATTCCCTTATATTTTCCAATACTTACAATTTTTCTCAAATGGTAATTCGTTATTCATTTTTTTGTCCTGGTAATACAAGGAGAATGGAATGCGCTACATAGCAACCAGCTCTTAAAATATTTGACTATCGCTTAAATACTACCATATTCCCCTTGCGTCTATAAGAACATTAGCAATAAGATTTAACGTCTCGATTAACATGAAGCATATGGAAATAAACGTTTGTAAAAATAGTTTGTACAAGAGTAGAGAAAGTCATGTGAGTGTAACACATCAGATTATTTTTTCACAGATACAAGGGTACTCAAAATGTATTTCCGGTGAAATATCGTATCGGATTTTTGGATAGAATGCAAATACCTTCTCTCTCTACTACGTACGTGGTAGAGGACCGCATTTGCAGTAATTTCAGCTCTTATTTGTACGGCCTGTATAAAGCAGGTCGATTGGCATGAAACAACAATAAAAAATTCAGAAGAATGTGCTACCTTGTCACCAGATGTAAAGCTCCAAGAACAAAATGCAACATAAACTCTTTACTACCTCCACAAATCTGAGATTTTATCGCTGCATTATATATGCGTGTTGTTAATCTCTCGCACGGGAATTTTTTAACGCAAGAGCTGCTATCCTGTCAGCTGCATGTGTTGCCAACTCATGAAAGTGAGATTTACCTCATGTGCTTGTCACTACACTTTTACGCATTGCTTGGCAATAGCAGCTATCAACATTTTACAACCGGAATGTGAGTCTTATTCTTTAATTGTGAACTGAATAAATCAGGCAATAAGACAGCATAACAGATCGAAAAGTCGAAGTTTGACCAAAAATTCCTACACCATGTGCCTGGATTTCTGAATGTTACATAATGAGAGCAAGCCTAGAAAAAATTACAGATTAGCCTATAAGTTTACTTTTGTTTGAAAAAGATCTGATGTGTTATACTCACATGACTTTCTCTTCTCTTGTACAAACTATTTTTACAAACGTTTATTCCCCATATGCTTCATGTTAATCGAGATGTTAATCTTATTGCTAATTTTCTTGTAGGTGCAAGGGGAATAGGTAGGTTTTAACCGATAGTCAAATCTTTTAAGAGCTGGTTGCTATGTGGCGCATTTCATTCTCTTTGCATGTCCAGGACATAAAAAATCTGATGTGTTACACTCGCATGACTTTCTCTACTCTTGTACAAACTATTTTTACAAACGCTTATTCTCCATATGCTTCATGTTAATGGAGATATCAAGATGTCAATCTTATTGATAATTTTCTTGTATATGCAAGGGGAATATGGTAGATTTTAAGCGATAGTCAAATATTTTAACGCTGGTTGCTATGTGGCGCATTCCATTCTCTATGCATGTCCAGGACATAAAAAAATGAATAACGAATTTGAGAAAAAGTATGAGTATTGGAAAATTTAAGGGAATAACAAGCAATATCTCGCAAACGGTTCACTCAACAAAAGAAATGTATATGACATAAATTGTGTATTTTAACGCGCTCTACATTTTTCGTGTAGTAAAATTTTGTCTATCTCTTATGGTTTACCAGTTATGAAAAAGTCGTTCATAATGAAGAATACTTTTGGAGACATTCCCAGAAAATTCGAGATATACATTTTATTTGTCATGACAATATCTTAAACATATGATATTTTAATCAAAATCGTTATTGCCGTTTTTGAGAAAATTAAAATGTTCGAAAAATGTTCCATGTAAAGGGTAGTCTGGGCAGGGGGGATTTTCTTGAAAACCTTCGTGTCGCATCTCTGAAAGATACTGAACCTAAATACCAAGTTTGGTGTTTATCCGACTGTTCGTTTTTGAGTTATGCTGTTCACAGACACACAGACAGACACACACACGGACATGTTTCCAAAAATGCTTTTTTGGATTCAGTGAGTCTCAAAACATGTATTTCCGGTGAATCTCGGTATCGAAATTTTGGGTGGAATACAATACTTCCCCTACTTACTATACGTAGTAGAGAAAGTAAAAAATGAATAACGAATTTGAAAAAAAGTATATCAGTATTGGAAAATTTAAGGGAATAACAAGCAATATCTCGAAAATGGTTCACTCAACAAAAAAAAATGTATATGACATAAATTGTGTATTTTAACGCGATCTACATTTTGTGTATTAACATTTTATCTATCTCTTATGGTTTACCAGTTATAAAAAAGTGGTTCACAATGAAGAATACTTTTGGAGACATTCCCAGAAAATTCGAGATATACATTTCATTTCTCATGAAAATATCTTAAACGTATGATATTTTAATCAAAATCGTTAAAGCCATTTTCGAGAAAATTAAAAGTTTCCATGTAAAGGGTAATCTGGGGTGGGGGATTTTCTTGAAAACCTTCGTGTCGCATCTCTGGAAGATACTGAATCTAAATACCAAGTTTGGTGTTTATCCGACTGTTTCTGAGTTATGCTGTACACACACACACACACACACACACACACACACACACACACACACACACACACACAGGAATATGTTTCCAAAAATGTTTATTTGGATTCAGGGGGTCTCAAAACATGTATTTCCGGCGAAATCTCGGTATTGAATTTTTGGGTGGAATACAATACTTCCCCTACTTACTATGCGTAGTAGAGAAAGTAAAAATATCTGATGTGTTTGCATTTACATGAGTTTCTCTAGCCTCTATCGTTTATTACTGAGTATACAAATTATTCTTAATAAATCTTATGTTTCATCTACTACATTTTAATACAAATAAAGCTTTACAGAAACAGCTACATTACACATTTCGTTATAGATACAAAGAGAACAGCGAACTTAAGAACGAAAAGCGGGATAAATATCAAACTTGGTACTTAGTACAGTAACCTCGAAAGATATGACACGAAGATTTTCAAGAAAATCCTCCTACCCACAACTACCGTTTACATGGTAGATTTTCGAAATTTTTGATTTTATAATAAATGTCCCAAACGATTTTGATTAAAATACTATACAGAGTGTAACCTTTAAGTTGAGACTGTACAATATCTCCAAAGCTAAGCGTTGTAGAAATAAATGTCTTGAATAGAAGTTGCTTGATATTATGGGGCAAAGTAAGTGCCATTGGTAGTGTTTTGTTTGTAGGACGTTGTGAACCTCATTTTAGGGTCAATTTAATTGTCTAAATATGAACCTACTTTTTGTATTTTCTCACTGCTCATAAAAGAATTAAACAACATTTGCATAAAGCGCTTTGCAATTGTTCTTACAGCAAGTAAATAACAACGAGTATTGAATGGTTGGACCATCCATGGAGAATCATTTGAGGGTAAAGTTCCGTTTCGTAGTTGAGAACCAACATTTTTTATTTTGTTTCCTTACTTATCACAAAATAAACAGATTTTTATAAACCTTTTTCTAATGAGAAAACAACATACAAAATGTAGGTTCCCATTTAAAAAAATTAAATTGACCCTAAAATGACCATCATAGCGTCCTCCAAACAAAACACCACTAGTGGCATTTACTTTCCTCTTAAATGTCAAGCAACTTTTATTAAGGACATTTCTTTCTACAACGTTTAGTTTTGGAGATCTTGTACAGTCTAAACTTAAGTGGTTCACCTGTATATTAAATATGTTTACATTAATGATAAAAGCATGTTTCAGGACCTCTACGATGAACTCTGAGGAACAATAGATCTCTCAGAGGTGAACATTCTTTTTGTCAAACAACCGCCATCCTTCGACGCATCGTTACGGAGTTATTCACTCCTGTTTAAAGCGTATCTGGTGTGATAGGTTTGAAAGGCACAGCCAATACACTTTGACTCTGTGTTTGTTTACCACCACTGAATCAAGTGACATCGCCTGTTTCTTGTGCCTTGCGCTGGTTAGGTTTTATAGGTCTGAGACGCACAGCCCAATTTAACTCAAACGGAGTGGCAAAACGTAAAGTTTCAGCAGATGTTCATCGATTCCAGTCCAGATGTTTCTGAAATACTTTTGTTTGGTGTTATCTAACAAACACTGCATAAGATTTCTCAACATCCCAGATGCAGCTGTTCTTGCTGTTGAAGTATCCGCCTCGTGCGAAGCAGGCCTCATCGGTAAACAAACGAGCGTGGGAAATGTAAGATCTGCGATACTTCGTTACAGAAAGCACTGGAAAAACTGAACACGAGGGACGAAGTCGTTCGGCCCCAGTCCCTGTACTTTCTGGAGGTGGTGTGCGTGAAGCTGTTGTTCACAAACACTGAATTAATCTATCGGGGGATATCTATCATTCCTGAGAGTGTTGCAGAGGTTCTGAAACACCCTAAATAGATTGCATTTTCTGGGAATAGCCTCTTAAGTCCTCTTCAGGAGGAAGAAGTTACGTCTAGCCACAGATGAAAACATACTTCACAAAAAATGTAGATCCCTTTAAAACACACAATTTATTTCAAATAACTTTTTTCTAGCATCAACCATTTCCGAGATATTCGTTATTAATGGTTCGAAATATTCAATACTTAGGCATTCATTTAAAGCCCTGTCGATTTACAGATGTTTCTCGCGATTACATGGAAATGGTATGGAATTTTAAGGCCAGCATATAGAGTCCAGTTCTTAAACAGACTCTCGCTGTTTCCTTTGTGTCTATAACGAAATCTGTAATACAGCTCTTTCCGGAATGGTTTATCTAGATTAAATGATGTAGATAGGAAAATAAACTTTCGTAGGAATAATTTGTATAAGCGATAGAGGCTAGAAGTCATACGTTTTCTGTGAATTGGTGCATAATCCACAATACAAAATATGGCAGATGCAGCAGCATTTTTAAAAACATATCTAATAAACAAGTATTGTGCCTATAATAATAAAATGTGTATAAAATTCTTGAGGAAATTCAAATTAATAAGATTGCATAAGAAACTAACAAACAAATCTATGATAACTTTTCGGTTGAAATGGTTAAAATGTCTACAAATCAGGAATTCAGGAGCGAGTATTCTAAATCATGAATGACAGAGGGAACACAATAATATCCAATGCAATGGAATGAAAATCAGAACTTCCAGAGTCAAATAATAATCCCTTTATAAACACAGAGCGGTCTCTGTTTTCAGTGTACTGTACAAAACGTAATAAAAACGTGTTTAATCCTACAAAAGAATTATAAAAGTTGATGTAAACAAAACACAGTCAGTTATTTAAAAGGTTTAGACAGTAATAAAACAGAACACGTATTATCCTTTAACACGTAAAGTGATAACATGCGCTACACTTTAGTCCTAAAGTAGTGCATTATGATATCAGATATCATACATACGCTTTCATACTTGTTTACAGCTGTCACGTGAGTGTATAAGTGAAGTGAGAGACGTGGCGCCAACATATTCAAACAAATAACGTTTTGAAAGTGCTCAACCGAAGTGGAATTTGTTATTAAACATTTAATCCTCTATAATCTCGATTCAAAATAAATCCAGGTTAGTTACTGAAGTAGTTTTTATAAAGCAATGTTGTTCGCAATGCATTTCTCCTAATGGGAAATTATTGAATGAGTTGAGACAGATCTGGAGCAAAATTGTCATTTTGACTTTCTGTAATATTACCTCTCACCAAGGGTTCAATCCCAGGGAACCGCACGTGGAACTTGTGGTGGACAAAGCGGGTTTTCTCCGGTTTACTCCCACCATTGCTCCATCACCTTTACTTTCATTCATATCACCGTGGTTTCATATCATCTCCTTCTTTGCTTTCAAGGCGTCTGATCCCAGGCACCCGCTTGTAAGTGCTGGGAGTGTAGTACTAACAACGGGGAAGGTGAACGGAGAGATAAGAAGAAGAAATTAGTAGCACTAGACTAGGACTAACTGCAGAGGTGGACTTAATACCTCGACCTACACGAACTTTTGTGTCTAAACCCCTGAAGGGGTGCCCCATAGGGAGGAGTAAGGTAAGAGGAGACAGACGGCGGCCGGACAAGGAGACACGGCAGAACAGAGGGCAGGGTCCCTACCTTTTATAGATAACTCCTCGGATGGCAGCTGGTGCAAACGGCTGCCCTCCTCTCCTGCGGCTTGCAAGGACTCGGATACCGCTCCCATTCGGGGCACGAAGTATTACGTAGAACGTTCTTTTTCCCAGCCATGCAATGCCGAGACTCCCGCCGACACTTGTAACCCTGAAAGAAATCAAGCAAATAAAAAGTGAAGTGGAAATGAGAATGGAGGTGAAATGGAGGGAAAGAAATGCAGGGGATGTAACGAACCTTCCCAGCATTCGCCTAGCGACCCGGGAAAAATCCCGACAAAACCCAGGCGTCAGGAAGGTCGGCCGCGGGAATCGAACCCACGACTTTCCGAATACGGGCCACATACGTTACCGCCTGAGCCATCCGGCTTACCTTTAGTAAGTAGTGTAGTGTAGTGGTGTTATTTATTAAGTATTTAGTATTACATTAATTGCATAACACAGTCGCATGGGTCATAAGACCGTACATGCTCTCTAGATAAATACCTGACCTTTAGTAAGTAAAGAAAGTATTGCAAACCACCCAAGAATTCGACACCGATTTTACCTGAAATACATGTTTTGCGGACCTGCATTTACGCGGAGGATTTTTTCGAAATTTTCGATTTTCTTAAAAATAGCTCTAACGAGTTTGATTAAAATACTATATGTTTATGACTTTTGTTTGGTAAACTTAATGAAATTTATATTTGAATCTTCTGCGATTAGTTTGTGAAGTCCTGTTCATTCTAAATGACCTTTGTATAACTTGTAAACCATACGAGTTTCAGAAAAACGTACTGCATAGAAAACGTAAGGCTCGTTAAAACACAAAATTTGTCACAGTAAAAGCTTTGTGCATTAACCATTTCGGAGATATTCTTTATTATTAGTTAGAGTTATCAAATAAATAATTTATACCTTTGTCGACTGCTAAATCGCTATTCATTTTTACTTTCTCTACCACGTACATAGTAGGTAGAGAAGGTATTGCATTCCACACAAAAGATCGATATTTGATTTCACCGGAAATATATGTTTTGATGCTACCTGATAAAAATAAGAGCATTTTTAGAAAAAGGTATGCTGTGTGTGTGTGTTTGTGAACAGCAAAACTCAAAAGCAAATAGTCGGTTAAAAAGAAAAGAGGGGTAGAGAGAGAGAGAGGGAAAAGAAGATGGAATGAAAAGCGCAGAGAGGGAGAAAGCGATAATGAGAGGGAGAGAGGGGAGAAAGAGAGAGAGAGAATGTGAGAGAATGAGCAACATTCTAGACTTAACAGATTTCTAGTGTAGAAATTAAACAGTTATGTTTGCCTTTAAGCATATAGTGTGCAATTTGGTAATAAAGCAAAAAACAAACTCGTCTCTGTAACGAGTAATTAATAGCAAGGAGTAACAATGCAAACTTATTACTTGTTGTGCAAATGGAGGCATATCTAACCTCAAAAATAAGAAAAGCTAAAGTATAACAATAAGGAATCTTGCAATATAAATGCAGTTTCTTCAGTAGGAGTTTCTCCTGTTTATTCATAACTTTGCCCGTGACAAAATTGCTGACAAAAGTTCTGTTGTTTAAAACAAACAAGCATCACATGAAAAAGTCTTAATTCCAAAAGTAGGAAATGAAAACCCGTCTAACCTCAAAAGCAAGAAAAACTAAAATGTTACCTACATTAAACAAACGAAATAATGGTTAACTACAAACAATTTTTCCTCATCTTTAATAGCGACCAACTAAAAGTAACTGAAAAACACATTCTTCAACCTGATTATAGTAAAGAAAAGCGGTAGCTACAGTAATACATATATGTACAGGGAGAGCCAAAAGATTACAAACAGGCTGCGCGGTGTTGCCGTATGCCGCTATCATAGAAAGGCGTGGATGAAAACTTACATTTTTAAAACTACTTTTAAAGGTTTTACTTAACAACCTTATGAAAGAGTGTAACCCCCTGCGATTTCTATCTCTGTGGTAACTTAAAACATAAAGTTAAGACAAACCTACACACCCTGGAAGAATTAAAACAAAATATCCGCCAGGAAATTTTTCAACATGAACTACGGAGAGTAAAGGATAGTTTCCTAAAGAGGTGCCAAAAATGTATGGACAACGACGGTGGCCAGATTTCACCATCTCCTTTCATAAAGTTGGTAAGTAAAGCCTTTAAAACTAGGTTTAAAAATGTTGTATGGTTTCATCCGCACCTTTCTATGAAAGCAGCTGACGACAACGAGCGCAGAGGACGCGGACAGGAAACACACCGCGCAGCCGGTTCGTAGTTTTTTCACTCTCTCTGTACATACGTTTATACCTCCCTCATTGATCCGGAGCTCCGGTTTATCCGAATTCTTTTTTGTTTCTGTTTCCTTTTTACTTTCTCTATAGTAAGTAGGGGAAGTATTGTATTCCACCCAGAAATTCGATACCGAGATTTCACCGGAAATACATGTTTTGTGATCCCCTGAATACAAAAAAAGCATTTTTGGAAACATGCATGTGTAGGTATGTGTGTGTGTGTGTGTGTGTGTGTCTGTGAACAGCATAACTCAGAAACGAACAGTCGGATAAACACCAAACTTGGTATTTAGGTTCAGTATCTTCCAGAGATGCGACACGAAGGTTTTCAAGAAAATCCACCCACCCCAGATTACCTTTACATGGAACATTTTTAGAAAATTTTAATTTTCTCAAAAACGGCTCTTAACGATTTTGATTAAAATATCATACGTTTAAGATATTTTCATGACAAATGAAATGTATGCCTCGAATTTTCTGGGAATGTTTCCAAAAGTATTCTTCATTGTGAACACCTTTTGCATAACTGGTAAACCATAGGAGATAGACAAAATTTTACTACACAAAAAATGTAGATCGTGTTAAAGTATATAATATATGTCATATACATTTTTGTTGTTGTTGAGTGAACCATTTTCGAGATATTGCTTGTTATTTCCTTAAATTTTCCAATATTTATACTTTTTCTCAAATTCGTTATTCACTTTTTTGTCCTGGTAATGCAAAGAGAATGCAATACTCCACATAGCAACCAGCTCTTAAAATATTTGACTATAACTTAAGGCCTACCAATTCTCCTTGCATCTACAAGAAAATTAGCAATAAGGTTAACATCTTGATATCTCGATTAACATGACGCATATGGAGAATAAGCGTTTGTAAAAATAGTTTGTACAAGAGTAGAGAAAGTCATGTGAGTGTAACACATACGATTTTTTTTAACACGAAAATGTGCGGTATACAGTTGATACAGTATACGGTTATGTTAGCACCACAGGTAGCATAGAAATCGCCAGCTTCCAGCTACCATTACTACGATCAGTGTTGATCTGTTCCTTACAGAGTTAAGAATCTGTACCATATTGTTTTTGTTCCCGTATTTTGAGTGTGTGTGAGTGAAATAATGTCTCATGCAGAAACAACGGCACAGCTAGAAAAACTAATATATTTCGTGTGCTATAACAAAACGGTTCTTACTTAAATATTCTGATGTGTTACACTCACATGACTTTCTCTACTCTTGTACAAACTATTTTTACAAACGCTTATTCTCCATATACTTCATGTTAATCGCGATGTTAATCTTATTGCTAATTTTATTATAGATGAAAAGCGAATATGGTAGAATTTAAGCGATAGTCAAATGTTTTAAGAGCTGGTTGCTATAAGGCGCATTCCATTCTCTTTGCATTTCCAGGACAAAAAAAATGAATAACGAAATCCCGTTTGAGAAAAAGCATTAGAAATTTTAAGGGAATAACAAGCAATATCTTGAAAATGGTTCACTAAAAAAACAAAAGTAATTGGTATAAATTGTGTATTTTAACGCTATCTACATTTTTGTGTAGTAACATTTTGTCTATCTCTTATGGTTTATCAGTTATGCAAAAGTGGTTCACAATGAAGAATACTTTTGGAGACATTCCAAGAAAATTTGAGATATACATTTCATTTGTCATGAAAATATCTTAAACATATGATGTTTTAATCAAAATCGTTAGTCAGTTTTGAGAAAATTAAAATTTTCGAAAATGTTCCATATAAAGGGTAATGTGGGTGGATTTTCTTGAAAACCTTCGTGTCGCATCTCTGGAAGATACTGAACCTAAATGCCAAGTTTGGTGTTTATCCGAATGTTCGTTTCTGAGTTATGCTGTTCACAGACACACACCACACACACACACACACACACACACACGCACACACACACACGGACATGTTTCCAAAAATCCGTTTTTTGGATTAAGGAGGCCTCAAAACATATATTTCCGGTGAAATCTCGGCATCGAATTTTTCATGGAATACAATACTTCCCCTACTTACTATACGTAGTAGAGAAGGTAAAAACGACCCTCGTAAATTAAATTGAGTTTTATTTATTAACTCCTTTTAACTATTATGGTTCTTAGCGTCCCATCATATATTGGGCACGAAAGAGCGAACATTTTGCTCACAGCCCTCTTTATCAGGCTTGAGGGTCTTTTACGTGCCGTAAATCTACGACACGGGACCACCGGCTTTACTTCTCTTCCGAAGGAAGCCATGCTAAAGATTTTTACGCCCGAAAAAATCCATAGCCCTCCGTCGGGTTTGAATTCGCGACCTCGGGAACTAGCGGCTAGCATGGTAACTCTAGACCAGTGAGGACGACATGACCACTAGCAGAAACAAATAGTGACTTACTATTTTAAAATTTAAAACAATAGAAGAGAATATCTTGGAAATGGTTAACTCCACAGAAAATTGTATTTAACACAAATTGTGTGCTTTAACGAGGTCTACATTTTAGTGTAGTAAAATTTTGTCTATCTCTTACGGTTTACCAATTATACAAAAGAAATTCAGAATGAAGAGGTCTTAACAGGCTATTCCCAGAAAATTCAATTCATACATGTTATCTCTCTTACAATATTCTAATCATATGTCATTTTAATCAAAATCGTTAGAACCATTAACGAAACTTTTTGTACGTAAAGGATAGTTGGGGGGGGAGAATTTGTTAAAAATCTTCGTGTCGCATCCTTGCTGAACTAAACACTAAGTTTGGTATTTTTGAGCTATGTTATCTAAAGTCTGACAGACACGCACGCGGGCCTTTTTCTAAAAATAAAAGTAACCTCAAAACGTGTATTTCAAGTTAAATATCGGTATCGAATTTTAAATGGAATGAAATACTTCCTCTACTAACTATAGGTAAATCGAGAGGGATAATTGACGCGGCAACGTCTGTGCCGCGCATTCCGAAGTTACCGGAATCGATCTCGGCGACCGTCCACTGTGGCCCATGGGTTTTTCGTGGTTTCCCCAGGTCGACAGCCTGGGGTGGTTCATCTTCTACCAGGTCTCTCCTATCTTTCATTTCCTGTATCCATCATCTTCCTTCTCGTCTGTTTCAGGGCGGTGGCTTGCGTTCTGTAAAGGCTTCTTCTCCGACATCCTGTGGTACCGCTCAGTTAGGTCTCTTTTCCGAGTGGGTTCCCCCACGGGGACCCTGGAGGTTGATGGCTTGTGGGCAGGGCTTGATAATACGCTTTATCTGGAAGTGTTAGAGACTCCGTTCACGCTTGCGCCAATTGGAATCTGGATCTGATCGTCCTTCAGGTCTCTCACCTCATCCCTATTTCCCACGGGGTCACGTTGGAAGCAAAAGGGGCCGTTATGGCCTACTTGCGGTGCTCTGCCCCACCTCCATGGGCCCCTTGCTGATACATACCTTTCATTACATTTGCCTTTTATTACAGGTAAGGGGATCAGAAAAAATTGCGACGTATTAGTACGAAAGCGTATAACCGAAAAACATATAATTGAGCTAAATATTAATGGACAAAGTTCGGTGCCTAAAAACATTTAACGTATATCTGCGAAAAACGTAGACTGGATAATGTAAAAGGGAGGTTCAACTGTTTTGTGTGTACATTATTGGTTTACGAAATGCATTATGTTACTACGGTTAATGACCGCACACCAGTAGGTCTACCGCCCACATTCCAGGGATATATACGGCCCAATATTTTATATTTTACTACACAAGAAAACCAAACATAAGCCTCAAAGTTTTGTCTGCACAGCTGGTGAGCATGAAAGTAGTATGCTTCATTTGTCTTCTCCATTTGTTTTATTTTTTGTAAGTTAATAGGGAAGTTTCTCCTAGGTCTCATAGCTCCTTCATATAATATTACCACCATTATAAAACAGTTTAACTCGGTCTATGAATCATTGAAATCAACGAATTTAACATTCTGACCAATATATTTTAAATCAGTCCATTAAAGGCAGCAATCCCAGAAAGCCGACTGAAGTATGTTCAAGCCATTATTGAAATTATTTTAATTTCAACCATTTTAGGTATATTTTTACTTTCTCTACTACGTAGAGTAAGTAGGGGAATTATTGTATTCCACCCAAAAATTCGATATCGAATTTCACCGGAAATATATATTTTGTGGCCCCCTGAATCCAAAAAAAAAGGATTTTTGGAAACATGTCCGTGAACAGTCGGATAAACACCAAACCAAGTATTTAGGTTCAGTATCTTCCAGAGATGCGACACGAAGGTTTTCAAGAAAATCTCCCCACCCCAGATTACCCTTTACATGGAACATTTTTCAAAAATTTTTATTTTCTCAAAAATTGCTCTAACGATTTTGATTAAAATATCATATGTTTAAGATATTTTCATGACAAATGAAATGTATATCTTGAATTTTCTGGGAATGTCTACAAAAGTATTCTTCATTGTGAACGACTTTAACATAACTGGTAAGCCATAAGAGATAGACAAAATTTTACTACACAAAAAATGTAGATCGCGTTAAAATACACAATTTATGTCATATACATTTTTGTTGTTGAGTGAACCATTTTCGAGATATTGCTTGTTATTACCTTAAATTTTCTAATACATATACTTTTTCTCAAATGTAAATTCGCTATTGATATTTTTTGTCCTGGTATTACAAACAGAATGGAATACTCCACATAGCAACCAGCTCTTAAAATATTTGACTATCGCTTAAAACCTAGCATATTCCCCTTGCATCTACAAGAAAATTAGCAACAAGATTAACATATCGATTAACATGAAGCATATGGTGAATAAGCGTTTGTAAAAATAGTTTGTACAAGAGTGGAGAAATTCATGTGAGTGTAACACATCAGATTTTTTTATCATAGATTTGTACAACTTAATTATAGAAGGAAATTATTTTATCATCGTATGTAGTAACTTTCCTAGATGGCAATTTCCTTGTTCTTTTTCTTCAAAGAATTACCATCCCCTTTGTAGGACTGACACCCCCAAGAACTTACAAGCCAATGCCTTGGGTCAGTAGTTTGTAGAAGAGCAAACAAACTCTGGGTTACAGCAAACCCTGGATGGGTGATCAGCCTAGTGTCTGATATGACGGTAAAGAAGAAGGAAATTGAATGTAGTGATGAAAGGGATTATAGGAAAATTCGTGGATTAAATTATAAAAACCAACATTCTTCTAGCGACCAAGGAAAACAACTAAAAAGCCTTCGGTCAGGCTGGTCGGCGCCACCTTGCTGTGTGATGACAAAAAATGAAAATCAGATATCATGTGAAGAATTTGGAATTTTATACTTTGAAATCTTGCATATCACTCTTCACAATTAAATAATAAATTTCGTGGAACAAAACCTTTCATAAGAATAATAAAGAGTAGGTGGCAGAGGGTAGATTAGTTGCGGAGGAGCATTTCGGCACGGAAGCACATAGGAGGCCTATTTTATGAAGGGGTGAAGCGAAAGACACACACAGGGCAATCTGATCCGGGGTTACAGGCTAGGGCAGACGGGGTTCCTAACGTAGTCATTAGACATCGTGAAACAGCAGAATGGAACTCACGGACTTCGAACGTGGTAAAGTGATTGGGTGTCACTTGTGTCAGAAGTCTGTACGCTAGATTTCCACACTCCTAAACATCCCAAGGTCCACTGTTCCTTATGTGATAGTGAAGTGGAAACGTGAAGGGACATGTACAGCACAAAAGCGTACAGGCCGACCTCGTCTGTTGATTGACAGAGACCGCCGACATTTGAAGAGGGTCGTAAAGAGTAATAGTCAGACATCTATCCAGGCCATCACACAGGAATTCCAAACTGCATCAGGATCCACTCCAAGTACCATGACCATGCACCGCAAAGTGAGAAACCTTGGATTCCATGGTCGAGTGGATGCTCATAAGCCACACATCACGCAGGAAAATACCAAATGATGCCTCGCTAGGTTTAAGGAGCGTCTACATTACACGATTGAACAGTGGCAAAACGTTGTGTGGAGTGATGAATCACGCGCGGGCTGTGACGGAGTTGTTACACGACAATAACATCCCTGTAATGCACTGGCCTGCACAGAGTCCTGACTTGAATCCTATAGAACATCTTTGGGATGTTTTGGAACGCCGACTTCGTGCCAGGCCTCACCGACCTACATCGATATCTCTCCTCAGTTCCGCACTCCGTGAAGAATGACCTGCCATTCCCCAAGAAACCTTGCAGCAACTGATTGAAAGTATGCCTGCGAGAGTGAACGCTGCCATCAGGGCTAAGGGTGGGCCAACAGCATATTGACTTCCAGCATTACCGATGGAGGGTACCACGAACTTGTAAGTCATTTTGAGCCAGGTGTCCGGATACTTTTGATCACGTAGTGTATATGCTACGATGGAAGCATCTCAATCTTTAAAAAATTTATAATGTTATTAATAACAACAGTAAAGTATGTAATAGATTTAATTTCCTAAGCAATCAATAATATATTTAAGTATTAAAACCTTAAATCCAAGTCTATATTTGATACCAAAAAAGGCCCTTTAGGTCTCTTCATCAACCTTCAAAGGTAACTCCAAAGGTACAGACGAAAGGAGGGGTCCCCACAACGGGGCAGGGCACCGCAAGTAGGCTGCAACGACCCTTTCTCTTTCTACCGTCACCCCTAGGAGAGAGGGTTGAGGACGGAGATCCAGATTCGAGTGACGAAGGGCGCAAACATAGACAGGGTTTGCGGTAGTTTTTGTTGTCGATTATGCGCCCCACGTTAGGGAGCCAGTTTGCTATGGTATGCGGCTATTTTACGGTACGGGATTTGTAGGAATGGTCCCGGGTTCGGTACTAGCTCAGGGTTTTTTCCATAGATTTTGGATCTCGGGTTAGTGGTGAATACGACTGTTTGTTTTCCTGCTCGCTTATTTACCGTTACCGTTTTAACATTTGATTCCTGCTATTACTTCGACACACACGCGGGCATTTCGTATTTGTTACACTTCATATCATCGCGCCTATCCGCTGACACTTTTCTGACAAACATCTCCCAGGAACTAACACGGCCAAGTGTGTCTTCTAAAATCTCCTGTTTCTCTATTTCAAACGTTCTATACCTCCCCATTCCACTATCACCTGATTTCTAGCTTCTTTCATTGGATGCATAAGGCAATCTGGCTTTTGGCGAGCATTGACCCTTTTCTACACCTCTGCGTTCCAGCAACCTAACGGGACACTTAACAATAGAGGGAAAAACCACCCGTTTCCGGCCGCTGATGACCTTGTCTCTCTCAACCCTTATTTCCACATAGAGTAACATTCGCTTTCCAGTTTTATTTAACACTATCCTTACTGTTATTGGTATTTATTCTTCCCATGATTGTAATTTTATTTAACTAATCAAAACGTACTGCTTCAGGTGCCGAACACTATATCCTGGCCTTAAAATTACAACTGAATTGGCAGGACCGAGAAAGGAATAATTCGAATGATTAATAAAGTATATCTCGGAGATGGCTTATACTCCAAAGAATAACTCATTTTTATGTAGTACGTTTTCGTCTATTGTTTATCCTTTACTAATTATACAAGATCATACAAAATTCCTTCCCAATGAAAATGACTTCATAGGTTATTCCGATTAAATCAAATATATATACTTTACTTGTAATGTAAATATCTTTAATATTTCGAAAAATGTTAGATCTAAAGTGTAGTTTGGGTTGCGGGATTTTCTTGAAAATCTTCTTGTTCATTTTTGGATAGTACCGAACATAAATACCAAGCTTGGTATTTATCCGGCCTTTCGGTTTCGAGTTGCGTTATTCATACACACACACACACTTCTTTTTGAAATAATACATATTTTCTGTTCAGAGGGCGTCAAAACGTTTATTTCCGTTGAAACTTCGGCATCGTATTTTTGGGTGCAAAACAATGATTCTCCTACTTACTATACGTAGTAGAGAAAGTAAAAAAATCTGATGTGTTACACTCACATGACTTTCTCTACTCTTGTACAAACTATTTTTACAAACGCTTATGCTTCACGTTAATTGAATATCGAGATGTTAATCTTATTGCTAATTTTCTTGTAGATTCAAGGAGAATTGCTAGGTTTTAAGCAATAGTTAAATATTTTAAGAGCTGGTTGATATGTGAAGTATTCCATTCTCTTTGAATTACCAGGACAAAAAAAATTAATAACGAATTTCCATTTGAGAAAAAGTATAAGCATTGGAAAATTTAAGGGAATAACAAGCAATATCTCGAAAATGGTCCACTCAACAAAAAACACGTATATGACATAAATTGTATATTTTAACGCGATCTACATTTTTAGTCTAGTAAAATTTTGTCTATCTCTTATGGTTTACCAGTTATGCAAAAGTCGTTCATAATGAAGAATACTTTTAGAGACATTCCCAGAAAATTCAACATATACATTTTATTTGTCATAAAAATATCTTAAACTTATGATATTTTAATCAAAATCTTTAGATCCATTTTTGAGAAAATTACAATTTTCGAAAAATGTTCCATGTAAAGGGTAATCTGGGGTAGGGGTATTTTCTTGAAAACCTTCGTGTTGCATCTGTAGAAGATACAGAACCATATATGAAGTTTGGTGTTTATCCGACTGTTCGTTTCTGAGTTATGCTGTTCACACACACATACGGACATGTTTCCAAAAATGCTTTCAGGGGGCCTCAATACATGTATTTCCGGTGAAATCTCGGTATCAAATTTTTGGGTGGAATACAATACTTTCCCTACTTACTATACGTAGTAGAGAAAGTAAAAAAGACAAAACGTAAGCGTTGTTCCTGAATGCTACCAAACACCCCTAAAGGCAAGCTATTCTTCTCAGTTTTATTGTTTTATAAACCCATAGGAGTGTTATGAGGAAATTTTATTGAACAGGATGGTGATAATACCATAAACATAAAATGGTCGTACGGATGCCCATAAACGTGTCCCTAGAAATGTCTCCAGAACAATATAACAGGAATGGGAAATAAAGAGGACGGGACAAGAAACAATTGAGTGTGGAGGTGATTCAGAGTTTGAACAGAAATAATAAGGTTGGCAGGGAAGTTCAGGTAATTGGGTACAAATGCAGAACTGACAGCACTGTAAAACCACGCGAAAGGACCAGAATTAGTAAGGAAAAACTACATAAAAATGTTCCCTTTACACTTTATTCAGACATTTCCATGTCTCATTGACAAGAACATTTTAAATAAGAAATTACTAAGAAAATTTTACATCAAAGTCAAAATCATTAAACAATACAAAAATATAAATTTATAATGTTAAAGACATACATAGGTATTTTCTTCATTTTTTACTTTCTCTATTACGTATAGTAAGTAGGGGAAGTATTGTATTCCACCCAAAAATTCGATACCGAGATTTCACAGGGAATACATGTTTTGAGGCCCCCTGAATCCAAAAAAGCATTTTTATAAAAAGTTTCTGTATATATGTCTGTATGTTTGTGAACAGAATAACTCAAAAACGAAAAGTCGGATAAATACCAAACTTGGTATTTAGATTCAGTATCTTTCAAAGATAGGCGGTGCCGTGGCCGAGTGGTTAGACCGCTCACCGAGGCGGCCCGGGTTCAATCCCAGGGACCCGCATGTGGGATTTGTGGTGTATATTTCTCCGGTTTCCCCCTCCGTTCATTCCACCGACTGCTCCAATAATCATCCATTTCAGCATTTCGTTTCATCTAATTCCTTCCTCCCATACCAAGCATCGGGCTGCCATGAGTGTCTGCTCCTCGACGGGCCTCTTACCCCAGGCACCCGTCTGTAATTCCTGGGGTGTGTAAGTCCTACGTAAGAGGAAGTTAAACAGAAGAAGAAGAATCTTTCAAAGATGCGACACGAAGATGTTAAACAAAACCCCAGCACAGACTACTCTTTACATGAAATATTTTTCGAAGAGTTTGATTTTCTCAAAAATGGCTCTAATTATTTTGATTAAAATATCACATAAGACATGAAATGTATATCTTGAATTTTCTGGGAATGTCCCCATTGTGAATGTTTTTGTATAACTGGTAAACCGTAAGAGATAGATAAAAAATGTAGATCTCGTTAAAACACACAATTTATTTCATATACATTATTGTTGACGACTTATGGACAAACAAAGTAGTGAACAACTTAGGAAGGACTTAAATATGCTTAATAATGTATACAGGGTGAATCACCTAAAACTTGCACCGCAAATATCCTGTAATAAAGACCACTGGCATTCTAATTTACCCTACTTTTTCCTGTTGATGTAACTAGGCATTGTTCCATTTAAAAAATTGTAGGTTTCCTCAAAAAAATGCACTATCTTAGTATTATTAAAATCAGTTTATAGGCTAAATGTAGGAGCCCCTGACTACCAATCAATACTGTGAAAACTGCACATCAACAGCACTTTCCATTTCCAAAATATTTTTGGTGCAAGTTTTAGGTGATTCATCCTATAGGTATACCAGGTGGCCCATACAAGCCGTCCTTAGTTGAAGTTAGTTTATACTGATAGCGCGGATACCAAAAGGTTTGGCTAAGCAGAACTGCAAAGGGGACTCCATACCGACAGAAATTAAATTAAGTTTAATTTATGGACGCTCTTTAACTACTATGGTTCTTAGCATCCCATTTTATATTGGGCGTGAAAAACCGGAAAGTTTGTTCAGAGCCTCTTCATTAGGCTTAAGGTTATTTTACGTGCTGCAGATCTACAATACGGTACCACCGGTTTTACTTCCCTTCCGAAGGAAGCCATGCTAAGGATTTTTACGCCCGAAAAAATCTATCGCCCTCCGCCGTGTTTGAATCCGCGACCTGGGGAACCTGAGGCAGACCACGTAGGGCGATGTACCGACTGGTAAATGAAAGACCAATGCTTGAAAACGAACACTTTAACTGCTATTACTGTCCCAGACCTCATTTGGTAGAGAAACTGCCTGTTCCGGGTTCGATTCCTGGCTAGGCTCTAGAAAGTTGTCTTTAAACAAAAACCTTTCACGGTATTCCCAGAATCTGGTGTTTTGTGAGAGTACCTATGTGTTTGCGGGGGTGTTATGGTTATTTAATAAGCAATTCGCTCATTAACAAGACTCCAGGATTGTGTCTTAACGGAAACCTGAACACACACTGTTGTCATTTAGTTCCATGACAGTTAATCTACAATCAGTGCAGCTATATGGTACCAATTGATACCGCAAAGTTAAGAATATTAAGTAACATTCTATTTCTACTTTCTCTAATACGTAGATTAGGTAGGGGAAGTTTTGTGTTCCACCCATAAATTCTATACCGAGATTTCACAGGAAATACATGTTTTAGGACCTCTGAATAGAAAAAAAAGTATTTTATAAAAAGATCCGTATGTGTGTTTGTGTGTGAGAACAGCATAATTAAAAACGAGAAGTCGCATAATACCAGACTTGGTATTTAGTTTTAGTACCTGAGGCAGTATTTTTAACACTAAAAAGCAATATGAGTATGTAATAACTTGTAAAAGTGTATGTAACAGTCTTTGTATATGTTTGCATTATTGTATCCATGTGTTATAATGTTATCTGAATATATTACGTACTTTAATAATGTAGGAGCTGTGAGAATAATAGGTTAAAGGTTGCTAACAATGAGGTAACCTTGGGGCAATAATGAATTTGAAAGTTTAAATGCTACTAGTCATTATTGCAGCAACAATAATGTAAATTTTCAGAGAGTTTAAAAATACCCAATCAACAACCAGAAAAAGCTTTAGTTAAAAGAAGGTATCCTATTGGCTTAGGAATAGCCAATCAGAGACTTGAAATACAGAAATTTACAAGTTTAGGCGGTTGAAATACGGTTCAGTTGCTGCAAACAGTGTTTCTAACCGGACGCGAGACACGTCCTCGAGAAGTATAATACGTATTCGTGTGAGATAAAAATAGTTTACGTGTTGAAAAGCGCAAGTAATTTATAAAAGAATGTCACAGCTCTCTATATCAGTGAAGTTATATTTAAATCGTATCAAGTGTTAATAAAAGGAGTGAAGTAAAATTATAATCTGTGTAAGCCTACATACTTGTCGCACCGCAACCCTGCTAAGAGAAACGTGTCTATCAAATACTGACGCAGCCGAGGCAAACATAGATATATAATATTTAAAGAAACAGTTAAATCACAAAGTAAATATTTTTTTTAAACTTGCGACAAAGGCCACCTGAAAGTACATTTGGGGCGAAGGCTGTTTACTATACGTGCGGTTGCAACTACTACAAGTTCGGCTCCCCAGCAGTCGAAATACGATACAACTCCTTCTAAAATACTCCTTTCTCATACCTTCCAAGGATGCGAGCGAGGATTTTCAAGAAAATCCCCCACCCAAACTAACCTTTACCTAGAACATTTTTCAATTTTTGATTTTCCAAAATCGATTTAACGATTTTGATTAAAATACAATACATTAAAGACATTTACATGACAAATAAAATCTATATCTTGAACTTTCTGGGAATAACCTGTGAAGTGCACTTCAGTTGGAAGAAATTTTGTATAATCTTGTAAACTGCTAAACCTAAAGCGATAGACGAATACGTACCAAACAAAATATGTATATTTCTTTAAAACACATAATCTATGTCAAATAAGTTTGTTGTAGCATAAGTCATTTCTGAGAAATCCGTTATTAAAGGGTGCGAATTTTTAATTACTTGGTCATTTTTTGAGGTCCTTTCAGCATTCAATTGTTTCTCGCGATTGTATGGAAACAGTTGGAATTTTAAAGCCAGCATATAGCGTCCAGGTCTTAAACATTTAACTATCGCTGTAACGAAATGTGTAATGCAGCTAATTCTGCAAAGCTTTTACTATTTCTACAAACGTTTAATCTCCATATGCTTCAAGTTAATCGACATGTTAATCTTATTGCTAATTTTCTTGTAGACACAAGGGGAATTGCTAGGCTTTAAGCGATAGTCAAATATTTTAAGAGCTGGTTGCTATGTGGCGCATTCCACTCTCTTTCCATGTACAGGACATAAAAATAACGAATTCCCATTTGAGAAAAAGTATTGGAAAATATAAGGGAATAACAAGCAATATCTCTAAAATGGTTCACTCAACAACAAAAATGTATATGACATAAATTGTGTATTTTAACGCGATCTACATTTTTTGTGTAGTAAAATTTCTCTATCTCTTAAGGTTTACCAGTTATACAAAAGTTGTTCACAATGAATCACTTTACTCTTCTACCACTACCATAAACAATTATTTGAAATATTAATATCAGTTGAATTAAAAGAAAGATATTACTTTCCTTTTAATGTTATAACTTTTCCTAATAAGGGGCAGCCAATACACACATTAAGTATTTTAATCAGATTAGAATCAAAGCATAAGGCAATACCAGCAAAAAGAAATAATGTCTGGTATAAGTGTTTTTCCTTCACACTGTGGCCAACGTATGGCTACTCGTGAGCCGGCTGCCGCAGCTCAGACTCCCGCCGAAGTAGTTATAACATCCCCGCAACCGCATCATGTTCTCATATTTACAATTACATTGACAATAAACCAATAGTTTATCATAGGAAATGTAAATTTTGCCGTATATCCGCATATTTCTGGAGTGTTTTCAAGAAATTTTTATTCACAATTCAGAGTTCAATATTCGAAATTGAGTAGATATCTCGCCTGTAGTTTTTAAGTTCTTAAAGTGTAAGAGGGTATTTGCATAATCTTATTTTTTACCCGTTCATCAGAGTTGAATAAATTTATGTAATTACATTTCGCAAAATGTCAGTGATAAGAGTAATTAACCAACACTTAATATTCTTCTCTGACTAAGCATGGTTTCATTTATATGGCTGTGTTTTGTCGCAAAATAACAGATATTGGAGCACAGTGAAACCCGATTTTACACACGTATTCCTTTGCATGACGCAAAAATTGGCGAGCAAAAAATGCATAAAGAATAGTAGACCGTTTTTTTTAACAAATAATACATGGAGAGAGATACACATATCACAGTGCACCATTTTTTGAATAGTTGACGGACTTTGAATGTCAATCTTTATTTTTCCGACAAACTGCTGCTGCGCATACCGCTGATAGGTCGTTAAATTTAATTCAGGACAATTTTGAAGATAGAGCAAGTAGTAGAGAATTATGGCCTTCTCGATACCCTGATTTAATGTATGTGATTTTTATCTATGGGGAACTTAAAAAAATCTGATGTTACACTCACATGACTTTCTCTACTCTTGTACAAACTATTTATACAAACGCTTATTCTCCAACTACTTCATGTTAATCGAGATAAACATTTGCAGAGTCTATCTTATTGCTAATTTTCTTGTAGATGTAAGGGAAATGAATATTTACAAGGGCAATTTGGAAATACACTAGCCTTTAAGCACATACATATCTCTTAATAGCTGGTTGCTAGGTGCAGCACCATTCCTTTTGCCACAGATTAATACTCTTTGCATATCCAACACAAAAAGATGAATAACGAATTCCCATTTGAGAAAATAAGTATTGAAAAATTTAAGGCAATAACAAGCAATATCTCGAAAATGGTTCACTCAACAAAAAAAATGTATATGACATAAATTGTGTATTTTAACGCGATCTACATTTTTTGTGTGGTAAAATTTTGTCTATCTCTTATGGTTTACCAGTTATGCAAAAGTCGTTCACAATAAAGAATACTTTTGGAGACATTCCCAGGAAATTCAAGATATACATTTTATTTGTCATAAACATATCTTAAACATATGATATTTTAATCAAAATCGTTAGAGCCATTTTTGAGAAAACTAAAATTTTCGAAAAATCTTCCATTTAAAGGGTACTCTGGGGTGGGGGGATTTTCTTGAAAACCTTCGTGTCGCATCCTTGGAAGATACTGAACCTAAATACCAAGTTTGGTGTTTATCCGACTGTTCGTTTCTGAGTTATGCTGTTCACAGACACACACACGGACATGTTTCCAAAAATGCTTTTTCGGATTCAGGGGGTCTCAAAACATGTATTTCCGGTGAAATCTCGGTATCGAATTTTTGGGTGGAATACAATACTTCCCCTACTTACTATACGTAGTAGAGAAAGTAATAAAGTGTGTCCTACTAACCTCTATACATTGGAAGAAAATATGAGGCGAGAAATTCAGTCAATTTAGGATATTAAACTCTCGCGTGTGAATTAAATTTCTGAGAAGATGTCAGAAATGTGTGGACAGAGACGGACAACATTTCTTACTTATTTTACGATAAGATATTTGTTTATTATCACTGTAATTGTAACCATGAGATCGTGAAGCAATTGCGGGGATATTATATTTCTTTCGACGGTAGACGAAGCGGAGGTGGCCGGTGTCCGAGTCGCCTTGCTGGGGCCACAGTGTGACGAAAAAGCACTGTACATGAATCAAATTTTATATAAATGAATTTTAAAAATAAAAGTTACTCTAAGGGAGGAGCTAATATGACTTCATCATTGATAACATAAAAGAAAATATACCATTTTTAGTCAAGAGATTAATAGCATTATTGACTGCATGTTTTATGAATGAGTTTTTCAATGTTTGGTGTTATTTTTTGAGCTGATGTATTCGTAGAACATGTTTAAGTTCCGATGGTCTACTTTTGTTGCCAGACTTGCGTATTTTCATCAATGAGAAGAGCTGTTCACATAATACGTCGATCCAAGCATACTGTACGTCCTTCCAGGTGACTGAAGACCTGGAATTATATCAGGAGGGAAATTGTGATAGATTTATCTTTGTAATGAATTTGTCAATTGATTTTCTACCTAATTCTTAGGCAGTATTTTTAACACTTAAATGATTTCAGTCTAATTATATAATATGTAAATTCAATAACAGCCCACCTTAAAGCAATATGTATATGTAACAATATATAAAAAGTGTATATTACAGTCATTGTATATGTTTATATTATTGTATACATGTGTAATAATGTTATGTGAATGTATTACGTAATTTAATAATGTAGGAGCAGTGAGAATAATAGCTTAAAAGTTGCTAACAATGAGGTAACACTGAGGTAACCTTGAGGCAATAATGAATTAAAATGTTTAATAATCATACATGTAATTCTTGGACAGAAATAATGTAATTTTTGAGACAGTTTATAAAATAGCCAATCAACAACCAGAAAAAAGATTAAGTTAAATAAAAGTATTCTATTGGATTAGGAATAGCCAATCAGAGACTTGAAATACAGAAATTTACAAATTTAGGCAGTAGAAATCAAGTCAGTTGCTTGTAGACAGCGGTCATAACTAGACGCGTTGCTTGTAGACAGTGTTCCTAACCGGAAGCCAGACAAGTCCTCGAGAAATTTAATACGTATTTTGTATGAGACAAAAATAGTTCAGTGTTAAAGGTGCAAGTAATTAATAAAAAAAATCTCACAGCTCTCTCTGTTTGTGAAGTTTTATTTAAATCGTTTCAAACATTAATAAAAGGAGTGAAGTAAAATTATAATCTGTGTAAACCTACATTCTTCAGTCGCACCACTCCCTGCTAAGAGAAACATGTCTCTAACAATAATACTGACGCAGCCGAGGCAAACATAAATATATAATATTTAAAGAAGCAGTCAAATTACAAAGTTAATATTTTTTTAAACTTAGGGCAAAGGCTACCCGAAGCTTTTTACCATAAGTTGCGGTTGCAACTACTTCAAGTTCGGCTCCCCAACAGTCGAAATATAATACATCTTCAAACTGACTTTCCATACGTAGCAGCAACAAACCTTCTTCAAATTGGCTCCCAAAACGTGGGGCAAATAACAATACAACAAAACAACTTCTTCATACTGCAACCTGAGTCATATAGTATACTAGAGCACAGTAGACTGTTACGTCACACACTTTATGCCAATGAAATGTTCCCGCTGCCCACGCAGCCCCTAGCTGCCAGCTTCCCAGCATCTGAACAGCTGCTTTATAATGTAACCTTTCTGTGGAAGAAGTAGATGGAAGGTAATAATAGAAACTGTTATTGAAGGTTGGTGGGTCAAGGAAGGACAAAATCTTGTTCGTTTAGTTAAGTACAAAGGGGGTGAACTTTACAGGTCAGTTAAGGCAATATGTTTTACGAATGTTCTTAATGCTTCCATCTACAGTGCACCAGATGGCAGCGGCGAAAGTGAATGAGGTGGTGATATCAGGCTGTTAGGGAAGATCCGGCGACATTCTGAAGATGATGGAGAAAAGGGGATAAAAAGGAATCCGATAATGAGGGCTTTCATGTAATACCATAGGATCCCTGCGAATGTCTATCCCTTTAGACTATAATTAATCAGAAGAGCGTAGTTTGGCAACTTCTTTGTGTTCAACAGGTATTAAGATTCTAGGGGAGGAATTTTGGCTTTCGTTATATCCTCAAAAATGCATACATTAATAGTTTGGGAACAGCTTCTGAAGTCCTTTTCATTCTAAATTCATTTTCTATATTTTGTATCAATTTTAAACCCTAAGAGGGAGATAGAGAGAGGGAGAGAGGAAAGCTTCTTCTTTTGTAACTCATCACCCTCCTCCTTGTAGTACTTACACCCCAAGGACTTAAAATCCAATGTCCTGGGTCGTAGCCTGTCTTTTTTTTCCATAGAGGGGAAAACTTCATTGCTGCATTCAACCTCTAGGCGATTGAAATGACTGGGGGGGATATGTGGGGCTCGCCGCTGAGTCGCGGAATACCCACTAAAACCCCCTCCACGTGTTAATTGTATATTGCTGTGTTAAGCGTGCAATTCATGCTTGGTCGGGTCCCGCATAGCACCACGGTGAGTATTTGTAAAGCTAAGTTGCTGGCATGCATTGCATGCGAGCGCGTCAATTGTTAATTACTGGGAGTGTTCATGGAACCTGAACAATACCAGTGGGAATTCATACGTTATAAAGTTGTGTATTTTATAGTTGCTTGCATTTAAATGTTGTAAGTGTGCGCTGGCCATAAGGTTAACTTTGGTTAATGTATTTGTTGAAGTTGTTAGTATCTTTACGTTATTTGCCCCACGTTTTAGGCGTGAATTTGAAGTAGGTTGTATTGAAAGAGTTGTATTATATTTCAACTGTTGGGAGCCGAATTTGAAGTTCGTTGCAACCGCACATGTAGTACACGCTTTCCGGTAGCCTTCGGCCCAAATGTACTTTCCGGTGACCTTTGCCCCCCAAAAATGTTCAAAAATATTAACTTTGTAATTTGACTGTTTCTTTAAATATTGTATATTTATGTTTGCCTCGGCTGCGTCAGTATTATGGTTAGAGACATGTTTCTCTTTGCAGGTTGTGGTGCGACTGAAGAATGTAGGCTGACACAGATTATACTTTTACTTGATTTCTGCCGCCTAAATTTGTAAATTTCTGTATTTCAAGTCCCTGATTGGCTAATCCTACTCCAATAGAATGCCTTCATTTAACTAAAGTTTTTTCTGGTTGTTGATTGGCTATTTATTAAACTATCTCAAAATTTACATTATTGTTGCTCCAATAATGACTAGTGGTATTTAGACTTTCAAATTCACCATTGCCTCAAGGTTACCTCATTGTTAGAACTTTTAACCTATTATTCTCACAGATCCTACATTATTAAATTACGCAATACATACACATAACATTATTGAACATGTATACAATAATATAAACATTTACAATGACTGTAATATACGCTTTTTATATATTGTTACATACACATATTGCTTTAAGGCGGGCTGTTATTGAATTATATATTATATAATTAGACTGAAATCATTTAAGTGTTAAAAATACTGCCTCATTGTTTATTATGAGCTACTTGTATCTGTGTGCAGGGAGTGCCTGCTTGTCATGGTTTTAGCTTAAGCTAAGTGTTAGTGTACATTAGTGTTTAAGTGCGCAATGGTAATAGCGTGGAATGTAGTTGAGTAATATATGATTGTGTTGTAAATGTTGCTTCCTGTGCCGGTCTTCGCAGGTGCATTATTTGCGCACAGTAGCCTGTCCGTTTGAATCCAGCTCTCTGGCTTTCGTCAGTCTCGTTGTCCGGGTATTCTGCCAATGTTGTCTGTGTGATCGGCTCCATAAAGCAGCGGCCCGAAGTTCGCTGCCCACGTCGATCACAGTGGGAGGCCCTTTCTCCTGGTCCGCCTCAGCAGTTGTTGAGGGCGCTGCAACGGGCTGGACTGAAGCAAAAGGAAGAAGAAGAAGAAGAAGAAGAATGAAAGAAAAAAAAGATTAATGTTAGGGTTTTAGTGAGGAGTAGTCCTGTGTCAGCGTCATTGTCAGGATTGGATGAGATTGTCAAGAAGTGTTGTATTTCATCCGCGTAATAAATGGATGTCTGTTATGTTTGTTATTTTCTGTATCGTAGTTTCCTAATGCTATTATTAGTGGGTAATTTGGTTTGTACATATCGTATGTTAGTTTCTTAATAAACTCTTCAAATGTGTGTATTTTTTGCTCTTCATGTAGTAAATCGGATGGAGCTATGTGTGGTACTTTGGCTATCTGCGCAACATCTTGTTCTGAAAACTTTGTAATCTTATAATGCAAGTTTTGGCAGCATATCCCCATATATGAATATTGGTTTCCGCATCTGCCGTAAATGTGGGCACAATGGGATGGGTTAGCGTTTGCTGTAGCGCATCGGCTAGAGTATTCACTTTTTGCTGGTCGATTGAGGCAATTGTTTGTAGTGTAGAGGTGGAATTTGAGTTTTGTCGCGTGTTGGGTAACGAGCTATTCTCCATACAGAATCTGTTCGTAGTTGAGATTCTCTAGTGTGTGTTGCCGTTGCTGGGAGATAAAGTTCGTTGTTCTTTCCCTTACTAAGGCGTTTAGATCTCTAAAGTATTCTTGGTCCACGATGTGACGTGATTTCTGCCAATTTCGCCTAGCTCTATTTCTTTCTTCTGCTAGCATGCGTATGTCTTGTGGCACTGGTGGTTGGGTTGGTCGCGGTTTACTTAACGGTACGGTCGCGGCGGTTGCGGTCTTGATGGATTGTTCGAATTCAATTAAACCGCATTTACGTTTGCGGTCGTGTTTATTTGGATTGTGGGTAGGTTTTGGTTTACTAGTGTCGCAAATTTTTCCCAATCCGCTTTGTTAGCCTGTCGAGAAGCAAGCAAACTTTGGATCACAGCAAACCCAGGATAGGTGATCAACCCAATTCCTGGCATGGTGCTGAAGAAGAAGAAGAAAATGAAATGTAGTGATGAAAGGGATGATATAACATTTGAGGATCAAGTTATTCAACCCAGCATTTACCTAGCGAATGAGGAAAACCGCGAAAAAACATTCGGTCAGTTTCGTCCGGGGGTTACCGAGTGCCACCTCGCTAGGTTGAAGCGATAATCAAATCCATTAAAAGCTGGCTTTGAAATTTGCATAGCATTGCCTGAAATATATAGAATGGAAATTAGCACAGCAAAAGATGCATTATAAGGTTGCCAAATTCAAACCAAAAGCATCCAAGGGTATATAGAAGAATGAGGAGAGAAGTATTTATGTAAACGTAACATTCTCTTACTGGTTTGGAGTAAAAGCTGGTTCACAGCAACCGAGAATGGTAACCAGAACGAGAATGGCGAAGTTCAAATACATGTATTTTAATGGGAGCGTTCACAATCAACAGGTAGCGTTCCCGGATCCAGACAGCGGAAAGGAAGACTTAGCCAAGCTTTAAGTTTCTCGTTCTCGTTCCTGGCCACGGCATATTAGATCCTATTGTGCATATTTTACTCTTTACTATAGAGAATATTTTATGTGGCCGTGACATGAAACAACCGCTAGTGCTCTCTCTAGTCGCAAGCTGGAAACTTGAAACTGGAAGAAATTCTAGCATATGTGCGCCTTAACCGCAGATCCTGACACCTACAGAAGATTGTGCGTTGGTTCTTCTAGTGAAAGGATCATCTGTAGTTCGTTTATATGCAACTCAAAACTGGCTATTGTTTCAAACACTAAGGACAGTAAAAAAACTGGTAGAAATTAACAAAGAACAACAAACAACGCCATTAAGTAAAGGAATGAAACCTTGATACGACTAGAGGAATTGAAAATGTAATAGATTTAGATGTTTACTTTATCTAATTTTGACATTGGTTTTCATGCCTTCCTCTACTCTTGTACAAACTATTTTTACAAAACGCTTATTCTCCATCTACTTCATGTTAAACGAGATATAGAGATGTTAATGTTATTGCTAATTTTCTTGTAGGTGCAAGGGGAATATGGTAGGCTTTAAGCGATAGTCCAATCTTTTAAGAGCTGGTTGCTATGTGGAACATTCCATTCTCTTTGCATGTCCAGGACATAAAAAAAAACGAATAACGAAGTACCATTTGAGAAAGCGTAAGTATTGGAAAATTCAAACAAATAACAAGGAATATCTCGGAAATGGTTCACTCCACAAAAAAGTGTAAACGATATAAATTGTGTTTGTTAACGAGTACTGTATTCTTCGTGTAGAAAAAGTTTGTCTATATCATACGATTTACCTACCAGGTGTGCAAAAGCCATTCAGAAAGATATGCATTTTATTTGTTATGAAAATATCTTAAATAGCTTAATCAAAATCGTTAGAGCTATTGAAAATAAAAAATTCCCCAAGTAAAGGGTATACACAATTTATGTGATATACATTTTTTTTGTCGAGTGGACCGTTTCCGAGATATTCCTTGTTATTTGTTAGAATTTTCCAATACTTATACTTGTTCACCTTTTCTCAAATGGGAATTCGTTATTTGTTTTTTTTTAATGTCCTGGATATACAAAGAGAATGTAATGCTCCACATAGCAACCAGCTCTTAAAATATTTGACTATCGCTTAAAGCCGATCATATTCTCCTTGCACCTACAAGAAAATTAGCAATAAAAATGTTTATCTCGATTAACATGAAGTAGGTGGAGAATAAGCGTTTGTAAAAATAGTTTGTACAAGAGTAGAGAAAGTCATGTGAATGCAACACATCAGATTTCAAGTCACACAGACCACATACACACACGCGCGCACACGCGCGCGCACACACACACACGCACACACACACAAGTACTTTTTTCTAAAAGTGTTTTTTTTTAATTCAGGGGGCCTCAAAGCTTGTATTTCCTGTGAAATTTCAGTATCGAATTTTTGGGTGGAATGCAATAGTTCCCCTACGTAGCAGAGAAGGTAAAAATGAAATCCCAATGCAAAAAATCGACTTTCCACTTTGTGATCGATATGATCATGATATGTATTCCCGTTTCTCGTTACCGGGCTGTTATGAACTAGGCTTTAATGTGTAGGCCTGTTCCAGAATCTCACTGCTCCTTGATTTGGCTATTACCATATTTCTAAGGCCTTCCGTGAATCTCGTAGGAAATTGTTTAACGGTATCACATTAGCATGAGCCAGGTCGATGAAGGCGACGCCCTCTGGTGTTTGGTTTGCCAGCGACACCTGTTGCTCTGCAGAATCAGCACGAAATCTGATGCCCTCAGTTAATTAGCCAGCGTTGTGAACACAGCTTAATGTGCAAATATGCGGGACCTGGGATACGGTGTCCAGTCTATGCTTCTGTTAGCAAGCCTTCCATACCTAACTGCTAATTATTCCCAGCAATTCCTTCTTAAAGTACAGCCTGCTTTTGTTGTTGACCAGCTCTTAGGAACAGTGACGTAGCCAGAAAAAAATTAACGGGTTATGTATAAGAATCCATTTTTATTTTCTCTCCCGCGCACATAATAGGTAGAGAAGGTAATTACATCCCACCTAAAGATGCGATACCGAGGTTTCACCGGAAAGACATGTTACCGAGCGGGATGGCTCAGGCGGTAAGGTCTGTGGCCCGCATTCGGGAAGTCACGTGTTCAAATCCCGCGGGCCGACCAATCTGTGTAAGATTTTTTCGTGGTTTTCCTCATTCGCTAAAGTACATATCGGATTGTATATTTAATACCACGACCCAAAGTTCTATCTTAAGTCTAAAACAATAGTAAAAATCTGATGTGTTACACTCACATCACTTTCTCTACTCTTGTACAAACTATTTTTACAAACGCTTATTCTCCATCTACTTCACGTTAATCGAGATAAACATTTGCAGACTCTATTTTATTGCTAATTTTCTTGTAGATGTAAGGGGAATATATATTTACAAGAACAATATAGAAATACAGTAGCCTTTAAGCACATACATATCTCTTAATAGCTGGTTGCTAGGTGCAGCACTATTCCCTTTGCCACAGATTAATACTCTTTACATATCCAAGACAAAAAATGAATAACGAATTCCCATTTGAGAAAATAAGTATTGAAAAATTTAAGGGAATAACAAGCAATATCTCGAAAATGGTTCACTCAACAAAAAAAATGTATATGACATAAATTGTGTATTTTAACGCGATCTACATTTTTTGTGTAGTAAAATTTTGTCTTATCTCTTATGGTTTACCAGTTATGCAAAAGTCGTTCATAATGAAGAACACTTTTGCAGACATTCCCAGAAAATTCGAGATATGCATTTTATTTGTCATGAAAATATCTTAAACGTATGATATTTTAATCAAAATCGTTAGAGCCACTTTTGAGAAAATTAAAATTTTCGAAAAATGTTCCATGTAAAGAGTAATCTGAGGTGGGGGATTTTCTTGAAAACCTTCGTGTCGCATCTCTCGAAGATACTGAACCTAAATATCACGTTTAGTGTTTATCCGACTGTTCGTTTCTGAGTTATGCTGTTCACAGACACACACATACAGACACACACGGACATGGTTTTTAAAAATGCTTTTTTGGATTCAGGGGGTCTCAAAACATATATTTCCGGTGCAATCTCGGTATCGAATTTTTGGGTGAAATACAACACTTCCCCTATTTACTCTACGTAGTAGAGAAAGTAAAAATACATGTTTTGAGACGTCCTGAATAAAAACAAAATCATTTTTAGAAAAATATCCGAGTGTGTATATGTGTCTGTGTGTGTGAGTGAGTCTTAGAACAGCATAACTCAAAAAGAAAAAAGTGTATAAATACCAAACTTGGTATTTAAGATCAGCGTCTTCTAACGATTTACAGGTTAACGCTCCTACCCAAACTGTCCTTTACATAGAAAGATTTTCGATACTTTTTATTTTATCAAAACTGTCTGCAACAACTTTGATTAAAACACCTTATATTTAATGTATTTACACTACAAATAAAATGCATATCTTGAATATTCTGTTAATATCCCGTTAAGTCCTCTTCATTCCGAAGGAATTTTGTATAAATTTCAATAATGGGTAAACTATAACAGGTATCACTACACAAATTATGTAGCTTTATTTAACACATGCACTTTTAAATACCTTTTATTGGCTTAGTCACAACCAAGGCATTCCTCATTATTAGAATTTTAAGGCTGGCATATAACGTACAGTTCTTAAATATTTGACAATCGCTGTTTTCTTTGTATCTATAACGAAATGTGTAATGTAGCTATTTTTGCAAAGGTTTATCTCAATTAACTTGAAGTAGATAAAAAAAAAATCTGATATGTTGCACTCACATGACTTTTGCTACTATTGTAAAAATTATTGCTAATCTTATTACTAATTTTCTTGAAGGTGCAAGGGGTATATGGTCGACTTTAAGCGATAGTCAAATATTTTAAGAGCTGTTGCTATGTGGAGTATTCCATTCCTTTGCATGTCCAGGATATAAAAAAAACGAATAACGAATTCCCATTTAAAAAACAAGTATTGGAAAATTCACAGAAATAACAATCAATAACTCTAAAAAAAAGTATGTGATATAAATTGTTTACGGTTTACGAGTTATACAAAAGTAATTCAGAATGCAGAGGAATTTTGGGGATATTCCCAGAAAATTCAAGATATATGTTTCATTTAACATGAAAATATCTTAAACATATGATATTTTAACCAAAATCATTATAGTCATTTTTTAGGAAATCAAAATTTTCAAAAAATTTCCCACGTAAAGGGTAGTCTGCGGTGGGGGATTTTCTTGAAAATCTTCGTGTCGCATCCTTGGAGGATACTAAACTCAAATACCAATTTTGGCATTTATCCGACCTTTGTTTTTGAGTTATTCTGTTCACAGATAGACACACACGCGGACATGTTCCCAAAAATGCTTTATTTGGATTCAGAGGGCCTCAAAACATATATTTCCGGTGAGATCTCGGTATCAAATTTTTGGGTGGAATACAATACTTCCCCACTTACTATACGTAGTAGAGAAGGCAATAAGCGTTTGTAGAAATATCTAGTGGATCAGAAATCATGCAAATGTTATACATCAGTTACGAGCGATCTGGCGCCTCGACTACGTATGCGACTAGCATTCGGGGGATCCTGGGTTCAGTCCCTGGCCACTCCTATCCATGGGTTTTTCGTTGTTTTCGTGGTTTCCCCGAGGTCAGCAGGGAATTCTGGGATGGTTGCTTTTGTACTACGATTTCGTTTCAATCATTTCCCTTTTAATTTCGATTCCTTTTCATCTTTGAGTGTGCTTCTAGGTTTTGTTGTGTAAATGGCGCGAATGCATGCTTAAAGGAAAGAGTACTTCCCAATAAAAATATTTTGTTCGTTAATGACAATAATTGCCAGGACGATACCGGTGCCGACGGTGTGCCGGAATTTCGACCTGCAGGAGTTCTTCTACATGCTACCAAATCTAGTGACATCGTCCCTTTTAAGCACACTTAAAAATCATCAGTCTGGTTGATTTGAGCCCCCAACGTGGCCACCGAGACAGCGTACTCCCCCTAGATACCAGAGGCTGCTTGGTTGGTGGGTCGTTCATCGCCCTCTCTCGGTGGGTCCAGCATTAGGACGGGTTCTCAGACTGGAAATGTTAGGGACTTCTTCGCGTCTCTGTGGCCTGTAGACTCCCGCAATAGATCTATGCAGGTCGCACAGCACGTGAGATGTCCCCCTCCATTGAATCGCCTATACCCAGTGCCAGGTTTTATACTTTCTCCACTAATACAGTACTAGGCGAAGTATTTACATTCCACCCAAAACTCGGATACAAGATTTCACCGGAAATACATGTTTTGAGGACCCCTGAGTACAAATAATGCATTTTTAAACATTTCCATGTATGTCTGTGTGTCAGTGAACACGATAACTCAAAAACGAAATTTTGGATAAATATCAAACTTGGTATTTAAGTATAATATCTTCCAAAGATGCGACACGAAGATTTTCAGCAAAATTACCTTAAACCATACTACCCATTCTATGTAAAATGTTTAGAAATTTGTGATTTTTCTAAAAATTTTCACTAACGATTTTGATTAAAATGCCACATATGAACGAAATTTACATGACAAATAAAATGTATATCTTGAATTTTTGGGGAATAGCCTATAAAGTCCTTTTCATTCAGAAGGAATTTTGTATAATCTTGTATAACTAGTAACGTTAAGCCTACTACATAAAAAACTGATGTGTTATACCCACATGACCTTCTCTACTCTTGTACAAACACTTATTCTCCATGTACTTCATGTTAATCGAGATAAACATTTGCAGACTCTATCTTATTGCTAATTTTCTTGTAGATGTAAGGGGAATATATATTTACAAGGCCAATATAGAAATACAGTAGCCTTTAAGCATATACATATCTCTTAATAGCTGGTTGCTAGGTGCAGCACCATTCTCTTTGCCACAGATTAATACTCTTTGCATATCCAAGACAAAAAATAAATAACGAATTCCCATTTGAGAAAATAAGTATTGAAAAATTTAAGGGAACAACAAGCAATATCTCGAAAATGGTTCACTCAACAAAAAAAAAGTATATGACATAAATTGTGTATTTTAACGCGATCTACATTTTTGCGTAGTAAAATGTTGTCTATCTCTTATGCTTTACCAGTTATGCAAAAGTCGTTACAATGAAGAATACTTTTGGAGACATTCCAAGAAAATTCAAGATATACATTTTATTTGTCATGAAAATATCTTAAGCATATGATATTTTAATCAAAATCGTTAGAGCCATTTTTGAGAAAATTAAAATTTTCGAAAAATCTTCCATATAAAGAGTAATCTGGGGTGGAGAGATTTTCTTGAAAGCCTTCGAGTCGCATCCCTGGAAGATACTGAACCTAAATACCAAGTTTGGGGATTATCCGACTGTTCGTTTCTGAGTTATGCTGTTCACAGACACACACACGGACATGTTTCCAAAAATGCTTCTTTTGGATTCAGGGGGTCTCAAAACATGTATTTCCGGTTAAATTTCGGTATTGAATTTTTGGGTGGAATACAATACTTCCCCTACTTACTATACGTAGTAGAGAGAATAAAAATGTAGATCTCTTTAAAACACACATTTTACTTTAAATAAGTTTTATGTGGCATAAGTCGATTCCGAGATATGTATTATTAAACGTTCGAGTTGTTCATTTCTTGGTCATTCTCTTAAAGTCCCTTCAACCTTCGGATGTTTTTCGCGATTACAAGAAACAGTATAGAGCTTTAAGGCCAGCATATAGCGTCCAGTTCTTAAACATTTGATTGTCGCTGTTCCCTTTGCATCTATAACGAAATGTATAATGTAGCTATTTTCGCAAAGATTTATTTGGATCAAATGCAAGATAGAAAGATAAACTTTGGTAAGAATTCTTTGTATACTCACTAATAAAGATAGAGGGTAGAAAAGTCATGTGAATGTATCACATCGGATCCTTTATGTTTATTACTTTCTCTACTACGTAGAGTAAGTAGGGGAAGTATTGTATTCCACCCAAAAATTCGATACTGAGTTTCACCGGAAATACATGTTTTGAGACCCCCTGAATCCAAAAAAAGCATTTTTGGAAACATGTCCGTGTGTGTGTGTGTCTGTGAACAGCATAACTCAGAAACGAACAGTCGGATAAACACCAAACTTCATATTTAGGTTCATTATCTTCCAGAGATGCGACACGAAGATTTTCAAGAAACTCCCCCCACCCCAGGTTACCCTTTACGTAGAACATTTTTCGAAAGTTTTAATTTTCTCAAAAATGGCTGTAACGATTTTGATTAAAATATCGTATGTATAAGATATTTTTATGACAAATGAAATGTATATCTCGAATTTTCTGGGAATGTCTCCAAAAGTATTCTTCATTGTGAACGACTTTTGCATAACTGGTAAACCATAAGAGATAGACAAAATTTTACTACGCAAAAATGTAGATCGCGTTAAAATACACAATTTATGTCATATACATTTTTGTTGTTGAGTGAACCATTTTCGAGATATTGCTTGTTATTCCCTTATATTTTCGAATACTTATACTTTTTCTCAAATTCGTTATTCATTTTTTTATGTCCTGGACATGCAAAGAGAATGGAATGCACCACATAGCAACCAGCTCTTAAAATATTTGACTATCGCTTATAACCTACTAATTTCCCTTGCATCTACAAGAAAATTAGCAATAAGATTAACATCTCGATTAACATGAAGTATATGGAGAATAAGCGTTTGTAAAAATAGTTTGTACAAGAGTAGAGAAAGTCATGTGAGTGTAACACATAGGATTTTTTAAATCCTTTCGTGAAAAGTGCATAAAATGTCGTATTTATACTTTAAAATATGGCAGAAATTTCGTGGAATTTCCTGGTAATTTTTATCGTCGTAGGCAGTCGCTCTCATTTCTGCAGCTATGGCCTGATGGTTTTGAAATTCGGCTAGAGACAAGCTGTTATCTATTGTTGATCATTACCGTCAGCTTATTTGTATTGTTTCAACGCGGCGAGTTATTTTTCTGTGGCAGATTTTACCTAAGAACTTCAAAACGAAGGTATTTCTAACAGAATGCTCACAAAGCTCAGGAAAACCCTGTCAGCTGACATGGATGATCCTGTAGCTGATAAAATAGAACAAGAAGTCCAAAATTTGGATTAATATGCATTTCCAAATGAATTCTCATTTCTTTACAGCCAGCATATTCAAAACGAATACATTTTTTTAAAAATCTGATGTGTTGTACTCACATGATTTTCTCTACTCTTGTACAACTATTTTTACAAACGTTTACTCTCCATCTACTTCATGTTAATCGAGAAAAACATTTACAGAAACTAGGTTCAAAGGGAATATGATAGGCTTTAAGGGACAGTAAAATATTTTTAAGAGCTGGTTGCTATGTGGAGCATTTCATTCTCTTTGCATTACCAGGACATAACAGAAATGAATAACGAATTCCCAATTGAGAAAACGTTTATTGGAAAATTCAAACAAATAACAAGGAATACCTCGGAAATGGTTCACTCGACAAAACAAAATGTAGGACATAAATTGTATGTTTTAACGAGATCTACATTTTTGTGTAGTAACATTTTGTCTATCTCTTATACTTTAGCAGTTATACGAAAGTCATTCAGAATGAAGAGGACTTTTAAGGACACCCCCATAAAATTCAAGATATTTATTTCATTTGCTATAAAAATATCTGAAACGATGATAGTTTAATTAAAATGCTTAGAAACAGTATTGAGAAAATAAAAGTTTTCGAAAAATGTACCATAAAAGGTACTTCTGGGGTGAAGGGATTTTCTTAGAAAATCTTTGTGTCGCATCCTTGGAAGATGGTAAAATATAATACTTCCTCAAAGTATGTATTTCCGGTGAAATCTCGGCATCATAAATTTTTTTGGTGGAATGTAATACAAACGCTACTTACTGTACGTAGTAGAGAAAGTAAAAATATAATTTTTTTCGTTTTTATTTTATAAGTAAAGATTTTCACCGAGACGACCAATTTCTGCGAAAATTCGCGGCAAAGTTAGTAGCCATAAATGGGTCATAAATCGTGATTATACTTCTTGCTGCATGTCTCCGTTACATTTCTGGTTTATCATTAATAACAAAAAAAACATAGTTTTTATTTTAGGTTCCATATTTTATGAAAAGACAAGCACAAGCTGGATTATTCGTTAGGAGTATTGTGTTTAAACATAATAATGCTAAGTGCTTCACATGGAATAATCCAATTTATCTCTGTACTGAAGAAGTTAGTTTGTTGCATTTTTATTACGTTATTTGCCCCACGTTGGGGGCCAATTTGAAGAAGGTTGCTACGTATGGAAAGCCTATTTTAAGAAGGTCTATTATATTTCGACTTTTGGGGCGTCGAACTTGAAGTAGTTGCAGCCGCACGTATGGTAAAAAGTTTCCGGTAGCCTTCGCCCCCAAATGTACTTTCCGGTGGCCTGTGCCCCAAATGTTTAAAAATATTAACTTTGTAATGTTGACCGTTTCTTTAAATATCATATATTTATGTTTTCCTCGGCTGCGTCAGTATTTATATTATTTTAAAGACATGAATGTCTTAGCAGGGAGTGGTGCGACTGAAGAATGTAGGCTTACACAGATTATAATTTTACTTCACTCCTTTTATTAATGCTTGACATGATTTAAATAACACTTCACAGATATTGAGAGAGAGCTGTGAGATTTTTTATTAATTACTTGCCCTTTCTAACACGTAAACTATTTCTTGTCTCTCACAAAACACGTATTAAATTTTTCCGGGACGCATCTCGCGTCCGGTTAGGAACACTGCCTATAAGCAATTGACTTCTGAATTTGTAAATTTTACTGCATTTTAGTTTGATTGGCTAATCCTAGTCCAATAAAATACCTTCATTTAACTAAACCTTTTTCTGGTATTGATTGGCTATTTATAAACTGTCACAAAAAATTACATTATTGTTGCTCCAAGAATTACAAGTAGCATTTAAACTTTCTAATTCATTATTGCCTCAAGGTTACCTCATTGTTACCTCATTGTTAGCAAATTTTAACATATTATTCTTACAGCTCTTACATTATTGAATTGCGTAATACATTCACATAACATTATTACAATATAAACATTAATACAATGACTGTAATATACTTTTTTATATCTTGTTACACATATTGCTTTAAGGCGGGCTGTTATTGAATTTATATGTTATATAATTAGACTGAAATCATTTAAGTGTTAAAAATACTGCCTCAGTACTCATAACGCTGGTTACAAAATCTGTGCAAGAACGTACATAAATAACTCATTTAAGTTGACATCTCTTATTTAAAACAAAGTATCCCTAGTACAAAGCGAAGGGCTATGGCCACACATATTCCCAACCCACCAATATCTCTAGTCAAAGTATTTCCCCAAGTAATATAAAGTAAGCATTAACGTGAAACTGTTATCTGTCCCTCAGCAGCGACCGACTCAGGCTGACAGCACTTGTAACCCCCGGGGAAACATTTGAATGTCACACTTACACAAAACTGTGTTCATGTTCCGAACATTTAACTTCATTACTTCTGTAACGCGAAACTAAAAAATACTGGCATGCATCTGTGCAGGTACAAGCGATATTTAAATGGGAAGGGGTCATGAGGCCCCTGGTCGGTATATTTTGTTAACTCCGATTTATTCATGTCGTTAATAGTAATCGGCATCCAGATATTTCATAACAAGGATAAAATGTCCACAAATTGGCATATTAACTCTCCAGGATTCTATTCCCCAAACAAATTGGAGAGGAAAAGACTGATGTGGTGCACTCACATGACTTTCTCTACTCTTGCACAAAATAGTTTTATAAACACTTATTCCATCTACTTCATGTTAGGGGTATTGAGGGAGGTGGGATGTTATGAAGACACAATACACTGTAAAATAAGAGCAGTGAAGTACTAGCTGGGGATAACTCCACACTACGATCCAAATGTTATAAATACCAGCGAGAAAACCTGTCTCCTAAGTTTTGGGCAGCTGATTTGGAAAGAGGTTTGAGGAGAATAGGAATGGGGCAGTATGGCAAAGAGCTGAAACAAATGACAAAAACATATGGAAAGGAGTCAAAAGAAGACTAAGAGACATCAACCAACAGGAAATAGAATCGGATTGTAAAATTAAACCTTCTCTAAGTCTAACAAATGAAATAAAATTGAATTGGGGTAAAGAGGCATATATACTTAACTTAGGAAGAAAGGAAAGATCAGGAATGGCATGGTTTAAATTGTGGGGCTGGAGGGCACAGAAAATGACTGACGATTCTGGCAAGATAATCTGCCCATTCTGTGATTTGGATGAGGACTGGGTACATATTTTGGCGGAATGTGCACAGTGGGAGAATCAGCGAACGATTAAACTGAAAGAAAAATTCTTAAGTCCCTCAAGAAAGAGATTGGCATGTTGGGATCTACTGCCTGACGAGGGGAACTGGCAAAACATGGGCAATTTCTTGGCTAAAGTGCGTGAAGCTAGGTAAAATTTGTTCAGTTAGACAAAGGTAATTTATCTCTATTTTCCTTTCTCTTGTTCTTTTTGTTTTGTTTTATTTTTCTGTTGTTTATTTTGTCACCATACCTTGTATCTTAAATATGCATGTACGATCAATGACCCCTGCACTAAATACTTGTGTAATAACTTCAATAATTTGAAACCAATAAAGATACCTTATCTGTCTATCTAATTGAAATAAACATTTGCAGAAACTGTATTATTGCTAATTTTCGTTTAGGTGCAAAACGAATATGGTAGGCTTTAAGCGATAGTCAAATCGTTTAAGAGCTGGTTGCTATTTGGAGCATTCCATTCTCTTTGCATCTCCAGGACATAAAAAAAAGAATAATGAACTCCCATTTGTGAAAAAGTATAAGTATTGGAAAATTCAAATAAATAACAAGGAATATCTCGGAAATGGTTCACTCGACCAAAAAATGTATGTGAGATAAATTGTGTGTTTTACGTTATACAAAATTTATAATGAGTGGTGTGTGAAAATAACCAAGGGAGGAATTACTGAAGAGTACGCGAATAATTTAGTGCTTAGACAAGGGTGCAAACTTAGTCTAGTGCTATTTAACATATTTATAAGTGAATACTATAGAAGAAGTAAAAAAAATTGAATAATCATTCACCAGTAATTAATAATAAGGAAATACCAGGATTATTGTTTGCAGATAATCTAGTAGCAGGTTCCATCTCAGTTGTGGGGCTAAGTAAAGCTATAGAAGCAATTGGCAAATACTGTGAAGATTGGTGTTGAAAATAAACAAAGGAAATCAAAATCATGATTTTTAAGAAAGTATACAAACTAAGACAGACTGAAAAGTGATATTGGGAATGAACGGAGCTGGAAGCAGTGAGGACAATTGATTATCTAGGAGTAAGGCTCAATAGTGCAGGGAATTGAGGAGAGCAGAAGAGAAAAGTACTAGTAAAGGGGAAACAAACAATACAGTAATCAGAGCATGTGTGAACAAAATACCAGGAATGCAATTTGCATGGCTAGAAACGATATATAACATAGTGGTGGAGGCAAGGATGTTATACGCAGCAGAGATATGGGGGCTGGAAAAAGTATAGAAAATACAGATGCTATACATAGGAATTTTTGCAAAATAAACTTGGGATTACCAAAGAGTTTACTGAATGGAGTAGCACAAGCAGAACTAGGGAGGAAGGGTAGGAGCTAAAGTCAAAAGGTATAAATACTGGTTCAGAATAAAGCTACTATAGGAAAATGAGAGACTAAAGCAATGCTTGGTTGTACAGGAGAAAATGGGGCAAAATAAATTTGGATGCACAAGATACAGACAACATTGGAAGAAATAGGAATAGGGGAAACAAGGGCATAAAGAAACAACAAAAGTAAGGGTTTCTGGAAAGAAATTAGAACAAGAGTGGATGATATTGAAAAGCAAGAAATTATGAGTAGTTGAATGACAAATAGTCATTAATAGATTATATTCATTCATTCATTATCTGTTTACCCTCCTCTTATGTAGGACTTACACCCCCCAGGACTTACAAGCGGGTGCCTGGGGTCAGAGGCCCGTCGAGGAGCAGACACTCATGGATCAGACAGAGCATCCAGGATCGGTAATCAGCCCGATGCCTGGTATGGGATGAAGGAAGTAGATGAAACGAAATGATGGTGAAATGGATGAAAGGAAAGGTGATGATGGGGCAGTTGGTGGAATGAATGGCGTGGGAAACCGGAGAACCCGGATAAAACCCGCCCAGACGCCGCTTCGTCCACCACAAATCCCACATGCAGGTCCCTGGGATTGAACCCGGACCGCCTCGGTGGGAGGCGAGCGGTCTAACCACTCGGCCACGGCGCCGCCCCATTAATAGATTATAGATATTTAAAAACGGAATGGGGAAAAGAAAGACACATCGAAGTATGCCACAAAGAGGCCAGATTGAGATGTGCATGGTAAACTACAATATTCAATTATTAGAGCACCAGTGTTTTTAAAAAAGGATTTTCCACCCTGATTTTAAAGAGATCCCCTCTAGAATAACTATAATTGGAATTGATAATCCAAAGGCAGACAACCCCCCTTACCTACTTAAGGCTGCAGCCCTTGAGACGATAGCTACAATTTACCCTCCATCATAATGGCTTCACGTCTATACGGATGGCTCGGCCCAAAATGATTGTGCAGACTCGGGCTACTGTTCTGCTTTGGGTAGTAGAGCCTTTCCTATACGTAAGATGAGGAATAATTTCGACGGCGAAGTTGCCGCTATCAGTGAGGCAGCTATCACCTTAATATTAATGAATGTACAGTGTAAAGTGATCTTTTTATCCGACTCCACTTCAGCCATTCAGGCTCACTGCTCGCAAGGAAACCAACCTTAGGACGATCTGGTCACTGAATGCCAAGACAGGCTATATAAACTGCAAGAATTGACAGAAGTTCGTTTGCAATGGGTCCCGCGCCACTGCGACCTTGACGGAAATGAGAAAGCCGACGCTTTAGCCAAGGAAGGGTGCTCAATGGAGCAGCCAGTTGTACCAATGACATACTCAAACATCAGTAGCGTCATAACATCTCGAATCAAAGGAGCAATTGTAGACTCTCGGAAGGTAGCGGCAGCTGGTAAAAGATGGGAAATGCTTGCTTCAAACCCCATCACCAACAAGCTGCCCCGGGAGCTGACAGTAGCCACCTTTAGGATGACTACAGGGCACGATTATTTGCAAAAACACCTGCATAGAATCGGTGTGGTTGATAGCCCAATTTGTCCGCTTTGCTTGCAAGAGGAAGGCACTGCTGACCATTTGGCCTCCTGCACTGCCCTACAGACTGTTATAGTTGAAGATTCTATGGAAGGAAGGTCACGGCTGTACTGAGAGGCAAGGCGTCGAATGGCAGACCGCCAAGGACGGGCGTTGGCTGAAGAAGAAGAAGAAGAAGAAGAAGATGTGCATGGGCGAGGACAGGTGTAATGTATTTAAGTGGTCTAACAGGGAGAAGAAGGGGGAGAGATGTACTAAATGTAATGTATTACATGGGAATTGGCATTATATTCTGGAATGCGAGGACACAGATAAAGAATGAGAGAATTTAATACTAGATAAATGGAAAAATTTACTAATAGAGCTAAAAGTTAGGAAGAGTTTTAATACAAGATCAAATGAATATATAGAGAAAGCAGGGAAACATTTAGGAAAAAGCTTCTAAAAGAGATGTGAAGCAAATTGGAGAAAATACGGAAAAGGGGTAACAAGGCAAAAAAGTAAGTAGTGGAAAATTATACGTCCCCATTATATACACAACAGAATCTTAAATATAAAGGAAACAGAAATAATAAGCAACTCCATTGTATTGTAAACACAGCATAAATTGACAAAATAGACAATAAATTGTTCATTCATACAAACTTTAACATCTGAAGAACTATATTCGAGATTATTATACAAATATTTTACGTCTGAAGTATTATGGTAATTACCACAGAACTCTATTTTCATTTTTTAGAAGTTATATTAGTAGAAATTGATAATTTAGTAGAGTCTATCTTCAAATAAATGGACTATTAACGCCAGTCTCTACATTATACTGATTCTTATTAATTTAGCGGTTCTCAAGTAACAAGAACATAGACAAGTGGCAGTGATAATTTTCGCCATCTTTGGGATGACGTAAGTAGCTTGTCAATCAAATGCCTAGTGTTTATGCGAGAGAGAAGTGGAAAGGCGACACTTGGAGAGGGCGGAGCTAAAAGGTTCAGTGCCAACGTAAATTACCCCGTTTTTATATGGACAACATTTTTGTTTCTAACTGTACAAGAAATCAATATGAAAACGACCTACTCTGGCCACGCAAAGGCGTGTGGTTGTGGGCTAAGGCAAGAATTTAATTTGAGAATGGTTATCTGCAGAGCTCTAACAATATAAATGCGGCATGTTAACCTTATGAGCGTGGCCAAAATACCTGAATCCGTTACAGCTGTTTTCAGTAGCATTTCCGGCCAGTTTGCAATGAATTCTTTCTTTTTTCCAAGCCAAGGAATAACAGTTAAAAGCATTTCCATTTACAGAGAACCGTTGTTTTAAAATCACGGGATCCGTTTGTTGCTCAGTTATTACACAACTCCCTGTAAGTGACACTCAATGGAACTGGCAGGCTTTGTCGATATCCTTATCGGTTATAATTGGATTTCTGCTGAACCGAAAAGAATATAAAAACTCTGATATGTTGCGCTCACCTGACTTTCTCTACTCTTGTACAAACTATTTTTACAAACGCTTATTCTCCATCTACTTCATGTTAATCGAGATAAACGTTTGCAGAAACAATATTATTGCTAATTTTCTTGTAGGTGCAAGGGGAATATGGTAGGCTTTAAACGATAGTCAAATGTTTTAAGAGCTGGTTGCTACGTGAAGCATTCATTCTCTTTGCATGTCCAGGGCATTAAAAAAGAATAATAATAAAACCAATAATGAATTCCCATTTGAGAAAAAGTATAAGTATTGAAAAATTCAAACAAATAATAAAGAATATCTCAGAAATTATTCACTCGACAAAAAAATGTATATGACATAAATTGTGTGTTATAACGAGATCTACATTTTCCGTGTTGTAAAGTTTTGTGTATTTCTTGCGAAGGCCATTCAGAACGAAAAAACTTTTGGAGAAATTCCCAGAAACTTCAGGATATACATTTCATTTGCCACGAAAATATTTTAAACCTATGATATTTTAATCAAAATCATTAGAGCCGTTTTTAAGAAAATCAAAAATTTCGAAAATTTTTCCATGTAAAGGGTAGTCTGCTTTGAGGGGATATTCTTGAAAATCTTTGTATCGCATCTTTGGAAAACACATACCTAATACCAAGTTTGGTATTTATCCGACTTTTCCTTTTGGAGTTATCCTGTTCACAGAGAGACAGACACACACATGAACATGTTTCCAAAAAAGTTTTATTTGGTTTCAAGGCAGCTCAGCACACTATTTCAGGTGAAATCTCGGTATGGATTTTTGGGGTGAAATGCAATACTTCCCCCTACTTATTATATGTAGTAGAGAAAGTAAAAACACAAGATATATTTCAGCATATGCTAAAGAGAATATGCTATCCTTATTTGTATACTATGCTTATTACGTTTAAAACGTAAAAACCGGTCAGCATTCTGCATTATAATGGGGATCCTGTTTAAACAGTTGAGAAAATATTTATACATTTCGATGGGATTGGTTTCTAGACCATTTCAAAAACTTTTTCTGCCGGTTATATTCCTAATATAAAGGGTACATTACATTCAACTAAACATATAATGATTTCCCAGAAATACGTGTTTTAAGACTCGTTGTATTAAAAAAAATCTGATTTGTTACATTTACATGACTTTCTCTAACCTCTATTGCTTATTAGTGGGTATAAAAATTATTCTTACAGAAGTATATTTTGCTATCTACTTCATTTTAATCGAGATAAAACTTTCCGGAAATAGCTGCATTACATATTTCGTTATAGATGCAAAGGGAATATCAAAAGTCAAAAGTTTTAGAACTGGATGCTATAAAATTCCTTCCATGACTTCGCCAGAAAGAACTGAAAATCAACAGGACTTTGAAATCATGGCTAAGTATTGAGCAATTCGATCCATTAAAAATGTATATCTCGGAAATGTCTGATACAAAAAGAAAGTTACTTGAAATAAATTGTGTGTTTTAAATGTATTTACATTTCTCGTGTAGTACGTTTTCATCTGTTGCTTGATGTTTAGTTATGCAAGATTATATAAATTTCCTTCCAAATGAATAGGAATTCAAAATTTTTCCAGAAAATTCAAGATATACATTTTATTTGTCATTTAAATATCTTTAATATATGGTATTTTAATTGAATTATTCAGAGTAATTTTTCAAAAAACTAAAAAAGTGTTCCATGTAAAAGGTATTTTGGGGTGAATAATTTTCTTGAAAATCTTCGTTCACAACTTAGGAATGTACTGAACTTGTGCCATTCCCGCCCTCCTCCTACAACACCGCATGTCTGAACAGCTCATTACAGCGAGAAAATGACGTGGTAGCCGACACAAATGTTCCGGAGACATGATTGCCCGGCAAGTTACGTCATCGCTCGCTGCAGGACAACAGTCAGTATACAGGGAGAAATCGACCAAACAGCCAGCGAGAGCTTTTAGCTCTGGTATATTCGGCGAGTTTCGGCGTATGCAGCCAGGGTAACATTTTCAAATTTAACATTAAATTTTCTTTCGTAATGTGTCTAAATTTATATCCTAGCCCTTGGCTTGCCTCAGTATTCTTTCATGGAAGAAGCATTCATTATAATTCGGGGCATATTTGTTTGCGATGGCAGCTAAATTTAAACGTGTTATGTCTTAATGAAGTTTTAAAATTTCGTGTAATGAAAGAGAGAAACTATATCCCTGTAACTGAAAGGAATAGAATCTTGGATTCACCAAAGTTAAATGTTTGCAAGCTTGAATATTCACTGTTAAAGTATTAACACTTTATAATAAATTGTTTCAACTTTGTTTGCTGAATATTCTGAATTCCAAAATATACTTCCTCGATCCATGGTTTTTATACACTTACCCTAATGCCTCAGGGCCAAGTACATGTTACAAACTTAAATACCAATTTTGGTATGTATTCAACATTTCGTTTTTGAGTTATGCTGTTCAGACATAGACACGCGCGTGCGGATATTTTTGTAAAAATTATTTTTTGTTTCAATCAAGTGGCCTGAAAGCATGTATTTTCGGTTAAATCTCGGTACTGAATTGCTGGGTGTAACGCAATACTTCTCTACCTATTATGTGCGCAGTAGAGAAAGTAAAAAAGATTTTTTTAAACAAAACGTCTAAAATAACACTTTCTTACTCTCTTTAATAGTAATTTGGTTATAAGAGACTTTTATTTTTTGAATTTCTGACAAACGGTTTCAAAAATTATTCTAGAGAATTTGTTAGGTAAATAAATCCAAGTTAAGAAATTTAACTCGCAAACACAGTTTGTGTGGATTCCCTTTAACAACAAACAAAAGCTACAACTCCTTTTAGGTTAATCTTATGATCAAATTTCTCATTTTTTCTTGCTTTCTTCCATTTTCTTCTGTCTCCGCTGCGTCTTTTCTTTGCTGTTTCTTGCGTCTTAAGTCTTTATTTCATTCCCGAATCTTTTTATTCTTTCGCTAGCTTAACGTTTTTCAATACAAAGATCGTTTTTTTTTTGGAACAAAGCTATTGTCATCACGTGAAGCCCTTTTCCATCAACAAACTCTTCCTTCCTCGGCTTCGCTTCTTAATATTCTTGTGACATTTTGTGTCAAAACAAAAGAATATCTGATGTCACTTTAACCGTTATAACTGTATCACACTTGGCGGTAACATCACAAAGAAAGTGTTGTTTATTCCATGCACGTCTTATGCATGGAAAAGAAGTTTCGTTTTAACACGCGCCATGTTAACACTCGACGTTCTATGGACGTTGATATTTTAGTTTATAACATGGTTTTAATTCTAGATACATCACAATAAAAAACATAATAAGTGTGTACATTTTCACTACCCTCCTCATCCATTATCGTTTATTACTTTCTCTACAACATACGTAGTAAGTAGACAAGGTATTGCATTTCTCCCAAAACTTATATGCCGAGATTTTACGGGAAGTATGTGGTTTTAGGCTCCCTGAATAAAAAAAAAATATTTTTAGAAAAACATCCGTGTGTCTGTCTGTGTGGCTGGGAACAGCATAACTCAAAAGCCAATAGTCGGATAAGTACGTAACTGCTCAAGCTGGAAACGTTAGAATACCCGCTGCGCTGCACTTGCGGCCATCAGATATGGTCAGATTTCGTTCTCTCTTGTCTCCTTCCATCCTCCCGGGGATTTTGTAGGTGGAATAGCTTATTTTTGGCAGCAGTGTCGAAATTCTCCGCCGCTTCTGACCCATTATTTTTTCCTAATCGCAGGAAATTTAAGATGTACTAGGGCGATTATAAAAGTAACGAACAATAATTGTTTTGCCTTGGTATTGCAGCTGAAATGTTGTAATTTCACACAGATATAGTTTGAAGTTTTCGTCACAGGGGGTATTTTTTGTTTTATCTGCAGCTCTAGCGAGAGAAGCGTGAACTACGCAACAAAGATGGTGTGCATGTTACTGTCCACGTGTGAAGAGCAGAGAGGTGTGATTCGATATTTGTGGGCCAAAGGGCATAAACCGACTGATATTCATGGGGACATGCGTGGCGTGTATGGGGATGATTGTATGGACCGGCGCAATGACTCCAGGTGGTATGCATTCTTCTTAGAGGGCCGTGTGAAACTTAGTGATTAGTCACGTTCCGGAAGGCCGGTAACAGCTGCAGCCCACAGAGTTTCAGAGGCATTGAGGCAGCAATTTTGAACAACCGGCTTGGCCAACTGCAAATCTTACCGCAATAGTTGCAATGTATGAGATTGTTCATGACACGTTGAAATTTTGTAAAGTTAGTGCTCTCTGGGTGCCTAAGAACCTGGCAGACAACCATAAGGGCCAGCGAATAATGACGAGCTTGGATCACCTAACGCGGTACACCGCAGAAGGGCGTGGCTTTCTAAAAGGAATCGTCACTGGTGATGAGTCGTGGGCATACCACTACACGCCCGGAAGCAAGCAGGCAAGTATGGAGTGTAATCATGCTGGTTCCCTAGTGAAGAAGAAATTCAAAGTGACTCAATCTGCTAGAAAAGTGCTTGTGAAGGTGTTCTGGGGGATGCATGGTGTTGTATTGGGACCACTGTGAACGCTATAGCCTACATGAAAACTTTGGCAAAGTTGCATCGTGTCCTTCGTGACGAACGCCACAAAATGAATGCTGACGATGTCAAAATTCTTCATGACAATGCTCGCCCCCATGTTGATGCTGCTGTTCGTCAGAAAATCACCAAATTTGTTTGGGAGGTGCTCCAGCATCCACCATACAGACCGGACCTTGCACCCTCGGATTTTTATCTGTCTGGTACCATGAAGAAATTCCTGGGCGGCCAACGCTTTGCGACAGATGCGGAAGTGAAGTCAGTAGTCCGCAGGTGGCTTTACTCCAAGGAAACGGACTTCTAAGAACAAGCCATATTGAAACTGCTAGCACGATGGGTGAAGTGTGTTGAGAAACTTGGTGACTATGTGGAAAAGTACGTAAAAGGTGTAAGAGTTTTTGTTGTTGTTTTAACCATTAAACTTTTTCGTAAACAATATTGTGTGTTACTTTTTGATCCGCCCTCGTACATTGTATTTGTTGGGTCAATATCCCAACAACTGACATTCTAACACATCGTGTGATTTATTTTTGAGAATATAAAAGCTAACTAGATGTTTTCTATGTGAAAGATTGTTTGAAGTGAAGGGACTTTTGTGAAAATCTTTTTGTAGCCTCCTTGAAACATGGTAAATTGAATTAGCAAATATGTATTCATTTTACCATTTGTTTTTGAGCCATTCTATTCACGGTCACATGGATTTTTTTCTACTTTTTCTATCACCTATCTGATAGAAAAAGAAGCTATTGCATTCCATCCACAAAATTGAAATCTAGATGTTACCATAAATACATGTTTTGAGGCCCCTGAGTAAAAACTATTTTTTGAAAAATGTCCATATGTGTGTTGTCTGTGAACAGCATAACATAAAAACAAAAAATCGAATGATTACCAAATTCGGTGTTTAAGTTCAGTATCTTTCAGAGATACGACACAAGGATTTTCACGAAAATCCAGAAACCCCAAACTAAACTTTGCATGAAAAAATTTTCGAAATCTTTTATTTTCTCAAAAATGGCTCAAACAATTTTGATTACAATACCATACATTATGGATATTTACGAGTATATGACAAACAAAAAGTATTTCTAGAATTTTCTAGAAACAGCCTATGAAGTCCTCTTCATTCGGAAGGAATTTTGTAGAATCTTGTATAACTGTTGAACGTTAAGCGATAGACGAAAACGTACTACACTAAAAATTATAGATCTATTAAAAACACACAGTTTACTTAAAATTACTTGTATCGCATAAACGATTTGTGATATAAGTTATTAATGGTTTGAGTTGTTAATGCTTTGTTATTCTATTAAAATCTTGTTGATTTTCAGTTGTTTCTCGCGATTGCATGGAAACAGTATGGAATTTTAAGGAGCATAAAGCGTTCAGTTCTTAAACATTTGGTTATGACTATTCTCTTTGTATCTATAACGAAATGTGTAATGTGGCTAGTTCTGTAAAGGTTATTTGGGTTAAAATGTAGTGGCTAGAAAAATAAGCTTTTATAAGAATATTTTGTATGCCCAGTAATAAACGATAGAGGTTAGAGGGAGTCTTGTGAATGTGGAATGTGAAAATTGTTTAGAAATAATTTTCTTGCGTTCAGGGAACCAGTAAAATATTCATATTAAATTTTTGGGATTGAATATAATAATTCAATAAGTAAAAGCAAAGGTTTGCATTACGGAGAGGGGACCCAGAATCGGGGCAGAGCACTGCAATTAGTCTTCCTTTTGCTTCCAACGTGAAACCTAGGAGGGAAGGATGAAGGGTGACCAGATTCGGATGTCAACGGGCGCAAGTATGGACGGGGTCACTAACACTTCCAGATAGAACGCACCCGCCGCCGCACGGTCCCTGCCCATAAACCACCAATCTCCAGGGACATCCGGAGCGGAGCCCCACGCTGACGAGAAACCTAACTGAGCGGTGCCGCAGCGACGCCAGGAAAGACAACTTCACAGAACATCAGCTACCGCCCAGCCGCAACCCGCCCACCACCGTCGCCTGGTCCTACAACCCTAAAACAGATCACGAGGAAGAAGATGGGTACAGGAAATGAGAGAATGCAGAGTCGTGGTAGAACCACCCCAGCATTCGATTGAAGATCCGAGGAAACCAGGAAGAACCCATGGGCCAGAGATCCATCGGGGATCGATCGTGGGACCTCCCGAACGCGGACCATAGACGTAACCGCCTGAGCTATTCCACTCGGTATAAGAAACAAGTAGACAAAATGAAAATTATATACCCTACGTAACAGTATATATACGAGGGGCACTATTTATATTTTGAGCCTAATAATTAAAGCAATTTAATTTCTGATTGAAAACTGCTTTATTGTTTTTCAAAATATTTTCCTTTATGATCAATACACTTTTGCATCCGTTTGAACCATTTGTCAAAGCATTTATTCCAGTCTTCTTGAGACACCAAATAAACATGGTTTTTGAAGGCATCAACGGATTCTTCTGCCAACGAAAATCGTTGTCCACGCAATTTATTCTTGATGTTCGGGAACAAATTGAGTGCCAAATCAGGTCTGTATAGCGGATGACCCATCAACTAGATGTTTGAGCCGTCAAATACTCTGTTGTAAGACGAGATGTGTGTACGTTCACATTGTCTTGATGAAGAACGATCCTACGGTTCTTGTTGGTTTTCCTTACTTCATCGAAGACTTCCAGCAAACAAATGGTTGTGTAACATTCCACATTGACAGTTTTACGTTCCTCTAAATGCACTGTTGCCACATAGCCAGTTTTGCTGAAAAAGCAGGCGACTATTTGCTTCGAGTGCGAACAACTTTTGTTGGATTTGCTTCATCTTGAAACAACCTACATTTCACTGTTGTTTACGTTCCGGCTCATAGCATAGATCCATGATTCGTCATCTGTTACAATCTTACATACGTCTTTTGAGGCACCGCCATTGTATTTCTTGAGCATTTTTGTACACCAATCAACACGAGCATCTTTTTGAGATTGCGTCAAATTATGTGGTATCCAACGAGAGCAAACCTTCTTCACGCTAAATAATCATGCAATATTTTATATATGCTGCTGGAACTAATGCCTAGGGTTGCCTCAATCTCACAATATGTCGCATGACGATCTTTCATTATTAGTTTTTGCACAGCATCAATGTTTTCTGGCACGACAACTGATTTTGGACGACCTTCACGAACTTCATCATTGAGGAAACGGCGGCCACGATTAAATTCGTTATACCAGCGTTTCACAGTGGCAAAGGATGGAGCTTCGTCACCAAATGTGGAAGTTAGTTGATCGATGCACTCTTGTCTTAATAATCCACGTCGAAAGTCGTAATAAATCATTGCACGAACATTTTCACGAGTTAATTCCATGTTTTTGTTGACACACAATTTTCAAGTTAGTGTAAGCAAAACAAATGGCGCTCTATTCACAAAATGTTTGAAGTAGATTATGGTCAAAAATATCAAACTTTCCAATGGAAACGTCAGATAGCACCTACAACATTCAGGGTTGCCAAGGCTCAAAATATAAATAGTGCCCCTGTATATATATATATATATATATATATATATAATTTCACATATAAAGGCCCAATATAGGCTGAACAAACCAAAATGTACCGAAGCGAATGAAAGTGTGTGCTTTTTGTTACCGCCAATAGCCTGAAGGTGGCCTGTGGGTGAAAATCGATTCTAGGACGTGCCTGTTACCTTATCACTGTTTGCGTCTGTTTTCTCCAGATGTGGACAATGAAAATGAAAATTGTTTGAGCCAGATAATATGAACAGACACCTGCTGAGCCTCCAGATACACTTACGACATTTGAAATACACCTATAGCGTTTTCTTCTCTCGTAGAAAACAAATACAATTGTTCCCTGAGGCTTCAATTCCAGCGTTCAAAAAACATACAGAATCTTATTTCCTTAAACCATTCAAATCATTTTGATAAAAATATTGTATGTTTAAGATATGAATACGGTTAATAAAATTCAAGTATATTTTGAATTTTTTGTAATTTTGTATAGCTGGTTAACCATAAGTAATGGAAAGAGAATACTACACAGAAATTATGTAGATCTCTTTAACACGCACAAATTATTTTAAATAACCTTTCTTGTAGCATCAACCATTTCCGAGATATCCGTTATTATCCCTTTGAAAATATGATCCATTTCTACCTTCTCTACCACGTATATAATTGGTAGAGAAGGTATTGCATTTCACCCAAATATTGTAAACCGAGATTTAACCGAATATGCATGCTTTGAGACGCTCTGAATTGAAACAAATCTGATGTGTTACACTCACATGACTTTCTACTCTTGTACAAACTGTTTTACAAACGCATATTCCCCATATGCTTCATGTTAATCGAGATGTTAATCTTATTGCTAATTTTCTTGTAGGTGCAAGGGGAATATGGTAGGTTTTAAGCGATAGTCAAATATTTTAAGAGCTGGTTGTTATGTCGAGTATTCCATTCTCTTTGTATATCCAGAACATGAAAAAGTGAATAATGAATTCCCATTTAAAAAAATATTGGAAGACTTAAGGGAATAACAAGCAATGTCTCGAAAAAGGTTGACTCAACAAAAAAATGTATATGACATAAACTGTGTACTTTAACGCGATCTACATTTTTTGTGTAGTAAACTTTTATCTATCTCTTATGGTTTACCAGTTATGCAAAAGTCGTTCACAATGAAGAACACTTTTGCAGACATTCTCAGAAAATTCCAGATATACATTTCATTTGTCATGAAAATATGTAAAACGTATGATATTTTAATCAAAATTGTTAGAGCCATTTTTCAGAATATTAAAATGTTAGAAAAATGTTCCATGTAAAGGGTGAACTGGTGTGGGGGGATTTTCTTGAACCTTCGTGTCGCATCTCTGGAAGATACTGGACCTAAATACCAACTTTGGTGTTTATCCGACTGTTCGTTTCTGAGTTATGCTGTTCACAGACAAACACTCACACACATACATACTCACGGACATGTTTCCAGAAATGTTTTTTTTTTTTTTGGATTCAGGAAGTCTCAAAACATATATTTCCGGTGAAATCTCGGTATCGAATTTTTGGGTGGAATACAATACTTCCCCTACTTACTATACGTAGTAGAGAAAGTAAAAAAAATTGTGTGTGTGTGTGTGTGTGTGTGTGTGTGTGTGTGTGTCTGGTTGCTATGTGGAGCATTCCATTCTCTTTGCATGCATAGGACAAAAGAAGCGAATAAGGAATCCCCATTTGAGAAAAAGTATAAGTATTGTAAAATTCAAATAAATAACAAGGTATATCTCGGAAGTGTTTGACTTACAAAAAAAATGTATGATATAAATTGTGTGTTTTAACCAGATCTACATTTTTGTGAAGTAACATATTGTCTTATCTCTTACGGTTTACCTGTTATGTAAAATTCATTCAGAATGAAGAGGACGTTTGAATACATTCCCAGAAAATTGAAGATATACATTTAATTTGCCATGAAGGTATCTCAAACATATGATATTTTAATCAAAATTGTTCCATGTAAAGGGTAGTCTGTGATGGGGGGATTTTCTTGAAAATCTTCGTGTTGCATTTCTGGAAGATACTGAACCTAAATACCAAGTTTGGTGTTTATCCGACTTCGTTTTTGAGTTAGGCTGTTGAGAAAAAGTATAAGTATTGAAAAATTTAAGGGAATAACAATCAATATCTCGAAAATAGTTCACTCAACAAAAAAATGTGTATGACATAAATTGTGTATTTTAACGCGATCTACATATTTTGTGTAGTAAAATTTTGTTTATCTCTTATGGTTTACCAATTATGCAAAAGTCGTTCACAAGGAAGAATACTTTTGGAGAAATTCCCAGAAAATTCGAGATATACATTTCATTTGTCATGAAAATACCTTAAACATATGATATTTTAATCAAAATCGTTAGAGCCATTTTTGAGAACATTAAAATTTTCGAAAAATGTTCCATGTAAAGGGTAATCTGGGGTGGAGTAATTTTCTTGAAAACCTTTGTGTCATATGCCTGGAAGATACTGAACCTAAATACCAAGTTTGGTGTTTATCCGACTGTTCGTTTATGAGTTATGCAGTTCACAGGCAGACACACACACGGAAATGTTTCCAAGAATGCTTTTTTGTATTCAGAGGGTCTCAAAACATGTATTTCCGGTGAAATCTCGGTATCGAATTTTTGGATGGAATACAATACTGCCCCTACTTACTGTACGTAGTAGAGAAAGTAAAAATGCTCTTGTTTGGATTCAGAGGTTTCAAAACATGTAAAATCTCCATATCAGTTCTTGGATGAAATAAATACCTTCTCTATCTACTATGCACGTGGTAGAGAAAGTAATATGTGATAAGTAAAGTAATACAATGCTGCCCAACGTTGTATAACCGTGTTATTTTCTGTGTATTGTAGGTTCGGCCCGACGACTCTGGTCCTGCTGCTGGCTCTCCTAGCGACGCTGCTAGGACAGACCGACGCCGCTATGACCATGCACGAGAACACTCTCTCCAATACCTTGGAGTGCCACCGACGTCTATACGGCTACAAAGTGAGCAAGACTGACAGCGCCGGCCGCGTCTGTTGGGACGTCATCAGTGTCATGTCGTGCTGGGGTCGCTGCGATTCCAACGAGGTAACATTTGTCTTGTTTTGTGACAGCTCGTTTGCCTTTCATAAGAATGTGAATGATCCTTTGTAATCGTTATAACAGTTATAAAGTAACTGTGACTGGAAATATCTAGTTATTGAGTATGGCACACATAATTACATTTACAGTTCTTTGTTTATCTCTGGAAAACGTAGCATTGCACTAGTACTCAAGACAACATGGTGCTAACGTTCTATAGTTCAGTAACTTAGAAAAAAAAACCTTGGGAGGGGTAACTCACGGAGCATTGCAACAAGAATGCTGTGTTTGTAGATTACTGTGACAGGCACGCAAAGAGCAAGATGTAGCGGCTGTGAAAACAAATGTTTGCATACAACTAGCGATAGCATTTTGAATACATGCGGAATTATCATGGGATATCTTTGAAGTAGATGGTATGTTAGCCCCACGTTTGTGCGCCAATTTGAAGTAGAATATTTTTTGGTAGTTGGTAGATGCTTCATGTCTATCTGCCCCACGTATGGGAGCCAATTTCTCGCAGTAACTTCGTGTTATCTTAGTGCTGAGCGCCTGTTATTGTTTTACTACTTTGAATGTTGGGTTCTTTGTCCTCCGGCTAGCTATTATTACTACTCAGTCGAGCATATCTCTTGAACAGGGTGTGTAAACGGAAAGGAGTTGTTACTAAAGATAACACTGATAAAAGAATTTGTTTTTACACTTTTATTGCCGTCACTTTTAATTAATTTCACATATTGACTCTTGATACACGCCAGACTGAAACTGTTATATTTTCTGATGTTACTATAATCACTTATTTACTGCACGTTATTAATTCGCGTATTTCACATTTATAACAAACTTTAAGACGCGAGAGATTCTGTAGAATTGCGCGACGTATAACGCGTGAACGATTCTCTTAAACTGTGCGACGTATAACCTTTGTATGATTCTATTGGACTCTGCGACGTTTACCTCGTGAATTATTCTGTCAAACTGAACGAAACCTGTCTCTGGCACGGAATTTATACTCCCTCATCCCAATATGCCTAAACATTATAACCGAGCTGCTATTGGTTAATAAAACGCGCCAACATTAGCGTCTATATTTATATCCAATCAAAATTACGAACACATATGCTCTAGGGAAGATATTCCCTCCATTTCTAAAGAAATGCGCGCTACTCTGACGTCATTTGCTTGTCTCTTCTAATTAATAAACAACTCACCCGCTCTCTCATTGTTGCCCGCTCTTATTGTCAGTTTCAGTGAGGCCGTGTAAACTTATTTCTTAACAATGCTTATAATTAACAAACATCTCCAATCAATATCATACAATAATGCTTATTTACACTATAATCACTCTGGCATTTACATTGTTGTGATATAAAATACTGCGTCATCTTTCAAAGGTTAATTCATACTTTTTATGACATTTCATACCCTACACTCCCTCATCTATCTCTTCAAGGGAAAAAGTTCCTCGTTGATTGATGTTTATAATACAAATTATTTCAATTGAAGTTTTAGAAAGAAAACTAGCGGCTTTAATTTTTTTACACGGAGACCAATCACATATCATCATTATTTCGAAACTGTGCTCTTTAACCTACCTCTTACAGAACTGGAATAAGGATTTTAGTTTTTGAGTTATCACGATGTAAACAAGAGCCTCTTAAATTTCTCCACATTATAAAATTGCTGGTTCACAAAGTGACGTGACACTTGTTTCCCGCATATCAGCCCACTTCCTCTTTAAGACACCTCATTGGATAACTAAGTAGCTAAAGGCAAAAGACAAGTAGAGAAGGTGCGATTTATCCCTCCTGAATACTCCCGCAGTCCGTAGACGAGGGATTTTAATATGTTGTTATACTATAGTATACATTTTGGTGACAGAAATATCAATTAAATATCTTAAAATCTTCTGTCCAGGTTAAAATCGAACCAATTCTTTTGGTATCACAGAGGCATACTGAGATTTTATTTTTGGTTTCTTTAATCCTTATTCCTGATAACCATCAACGACACAATAAATTACGTTGAATTTAATTTTGATACAGTACCAGTATATTTACATCTAGTGTTACTTAACCTCTTAATATCAAAACCTAAGTATATTCAGGTTTTTAATGTTGGAAAAATAATAAAATCCGGTGTGTGCTCGGGTATATCATTTTGAATGACATATTTTAAAAGACCGAATTTACCCGTTCTATTGGTAGTTCCTTGATACTTCACTAGATTTCGCAGTAATCTCATTTTTACTTTCTCTACTACGGACAGTAAGTAGGGGAAGTATCGTATTCCACCCTAAGTTCAATGCCTAGTTTCAATAGGAAATATTGGTTTTGAGGTCCCCTGAACCCCCAAAAATCATTTTTAGAAAAAGGTGCAAGCGCGCGCGTACGTACGTGTGTGTGTGGTGTCTATTACCAGCATAACTCGAAGCCAAAAGTTTGATAAATACTAAACTTGGTATTTAGGTTCAGTACCTTCCAAAGATGCGACACGAAGATTTTCAACCAAATTCCCCATATTAAACTAACATTTACATGGAACTTTTTTCGAAATGTTTTATTTCCTAAAAAAACGGATCTAACGATTTTGATTAAAATACCGTATCTTAAAGATATTTACATAATTGATAAACGCTAAACGATAGGCGAAAACATAGTCCACAAGAAATGTTGGTCTTTTTAAATTACACCATTTACTTCGCAGAAGTTTTTTTTGTGGTATAAGCCATTTCTGAGCTTAATGGTTCGAAATGTTCAATACTTTGCTATTCCTTGAAGTTCTGTCAATATTTAGTTGTTTCTCGCGATTGCATGGAAACAGTATGGAATTTTAAGGCCAACGTATAGCGTTGACTATCGCTATTCCCTTTGTATCTGTAATAAAATGTATAATGTAGCTTTTTCTGCAAAGATTTTTGGGATTAAAATGTAGTAGACAGAAAAACAGCTTTAGTAGGAATAGATTGTATACGCATTAATAAACGATAGACTAGAGAAATTTATGTGAATGTATCACAGATTAATTTTTAAATTGGAGACGATTACACTCTGGAGACGCTGTATAAAGTTTAATGAATACTTTTCTTTCTACATTAGCTTAATGTCTTTACAGACTTCTGCTTAATTGATTCAGGAATCAAGTATTTTGTAAGCTAAAAGCTGATTTTTGTCAGGCTGTTCTGGTGGTTGTATCTGCCCCTGCTGCATGACCGAGTTACATTTTAAAATCCATGCGCCGTCACTGAATGAATTTTCGTAAGCTATCGACCTACGCTGCCTCAAAACTTTGTTTGCCTAACAGCAATTTTGTGGGAACACATTTACAACAGAGTGCTTCATTCTAATTCTCATTCTATCCAGGAAAGGCGTCATCTGTTTAAATTTATTTTAACAGCAAATAAAACCGCTTTTGCTGCTTGGAATACAAATAGCGAGGAAGTAGAAATGTCTGAAAGAAAAGAAAAGAAAGTACATCGTCTTCACTTAAGCGAAATTTATAAGATCGTTCTTTCTTGTAGTTCCCTATGGCACTGAAATCATCACTATTATTAAGAATTCTTATGTGTTACATTCACATTATTTTGTCCCCATCTATCGTTTATTATTTTCTGTATCACGTACCTAGTAGGTATAGAAGAGAGCACACTACCCAAAAATTCGATACTGAGATTTTACTGGAAATATAGTGTGATTCGTTTGGATATGGACAAAATTAAAGGTAACGCACAATAATTTTTTTACAAAAAGGTTTAATAGTTAAAACAACAAACATCACAAATGAACTTGCACCTTTTACCTACTTTTCGACATATTCACGAAGCTTGTCAACACATTTCTCCCATCGTGATACCAGTTTCAATATGCGCTGTTCGTAGAAATCCGTTTCCTTGGAGTATAGCTATCTGCGGACTGCTGATTTCACTTTCGTATCTGTCGCAAAGCGTTGGCCGGCCAGGAATTTCTTCATGGAATCAAACAGATGAAAAGTCCGAAGGTGCAAGGTCTGGAGTGTATGGTGAATGCGGGAGCACCTCCCAACCAATGTTGATTTTCTGACAAACAGCAGCAACAACATGGGAACGAGCATTGCCATGTGGCGTTTGTCACGAAGGGCACGACGCAACTTTACCAAAGTTTTCATGTAGGCTGCAGAATTCACAATGGTCCCGTGTTGAGCAAAGTCCATCAATACAACACCGCCACAAGCAGTTTCCTAGCAGATTGAGTCACTTTAATTTTTTTCTTCCCCTGGGAACCAGCATGTTTCAAATCCATACTTGCCTGCTTGGTTTCGGGCGTGTAGTGGTAAGCCCAAGCCTCATCACCAGTGACGATTCCTTTCAGCAAATTATGCCCTTCTGCGGTGTACCGCGTTAGGTGATCCAAGCTCGTCGTCGTTCGCTGGCCCTTGCGGTTATCTGTCAGGTTCTTAGGCACCCTGTGAGCACTAACTTTATGAAATTTGAACGTGTCATGAAGAATATCGTACACTGCACCATAAGAAATGTTGAGCTGTTGCTATAAGGTTCGCAGTTGCACACTCCGGTCGTTCCAAATTGCCGCCTCAATGCCCCTAACATTCTGCAAGGTTGCAGCTGTTATCGGCCTCCCGGAGCGTGGCGAATCACTAAGGTTCACACGGCCCTCTAGGAAGAACGCACACCGTCTGGAGACATTGCTACGCCCCATACATCATCCGCAAACACGCCACGCTAGTCCCTGTGAATATCACCCGGTTTATGTCCTTTGGCTCACAAATATCGAACCACACTCTCTGCTCTTCACACGTGGACGACAGTAACATGCGCGCCATCTTTGTTGCATAGTTCGCGCTTCTCTCGCTAGAGCTACACATGAAACAAAAAATACATTCTATAGTGAAAACATTAAACTATATCTGTGTGAAATTGCAACATTCCAGCTGCAAAATCGAGGCAGAAAAAAAGTATTGTGCGTTACTTTTCCTTTCTCCCTCGTACATGGGTCATTCAAAATTAGTGGCAACATTTGAATTAACAAGGAAGAAAGCATTTTTGGAGCAGTCACGTTGTTGCTGTGCTCAGAAGTAATCCCCTCCAACATTGATAAGCTGCCTCCACACTTCAAGGACACGACGGTTGCCATCCACAGCCTCTTGTACTAATCTTCGAAAAGACCGCTCTAGTGCTGCTATAATTGCTAAAGCGAAGTGATAATTTAATTTTCGCAAAAAGGTCAAAATCACATGGACTCAAATCTGGGGAGTATGGAGGATGCGCCAGGATTTCCCAGTTTCAACTGCGAAATATATTAACCACAGGAACAGCTATGTGAGAGCGAGCATCATCAGGATGATAATTCAGGGGATTCTGACGCACAACCTGTCGTAAATGCTGTTCCAAAATGTAATTGTAACATGCACCATTCATACGATTTCTCGTAGGAACTAAACGAGTGACAAAGACACCGTCAAAATCATAAGCAGTTATGAACATGACTTTAAGCGGATCCTCTTCTTGCCGATAACTTTTTGGCCATAGGGAATCACTGTGCTGCCGCTCATTTGATTGTCTCCTCAGTTTTGGTTGCTACATCAAACTGAGGTTTTATCTAAAGTTATGATACACTATGTGATCAAAAGTATCTGGACACATCCACAAACATACCTTTTTCATCTTAGGTGAATTGTGCTGCCACCTACTGCCTGGTACTCATTATCCGCGACCTCAGTAGTCATTAGACATCGTGAAACAGCAGAATGGGACGCTCCGTGGAACTCACGTTCGAAGGCCTTCGAACGTGGTCAGGTGATTGGGTGTCACTTATGACAGAAGTCTGTACGCGAGATTTCCACACTCCTAAACATCCCTAGGTTCACTTTTTCTGATTGTGATAGTGAAGCGGGAAGGGTCATGTACAGCACAAAAGCGTACAGTCCGACCTCGTCTGTTGGCTGACAGAGACCGCCGACATTTGAAGCGGGTCGTAAAGAGTAATAGGCAGAAATCTATCCAGACCATCACACAGAAATTCCAAACTGCATCAAGATCCACTCCAAGTACTATGACAGGCGTGAGGTGAGAAACCTTGGATTCCATGGTCGAGCGGCTGCTCATAAGCCACACATCACGCAGGAAAATGCCAAACGGCACCTCGCTTGGTGTAAGGAGCGTCAACATTACACGACTGAACAGTGGCAAAACGTTGTGTGGAGTGACGAATCGCGGTACACAATGTGGCGATCCGATGGCAGGGTGTGGGTATGGCGAATGCCCGGTGAACGTCATCCACCAGCGTGTGTAGTGCCAATAGTGAAATTCGGAGGCGGTGGTGTTATGGTGTGGTCGTGATTTTCCTAGAGGGTGCTTGCAACCCTTGTTTTGCGTGGCACGATCACAGTACAGACCTACATTGATATTTTAAGCACCTTCTTGCTTCCCACTGTTGAAGAACAATTCGGGGATGGCGATTGCATCTTTCTACACGTTCGAGCACCTGTTCATACTGCACGAGCTGTGGGGAGTGGTTGCACGACAATTACATCCCTGTAATGGACTTATCCGCACAGAGTTCTGAGTTGAATCCTATAGAACACCTTTGGGATGTTTTGGAACGCCGACTTCGTGCCAGGCCTCACCGACCTACATTGATACCTCTTCTCAGTTGCGCACTCCCTGAAGAATGGGCTGCCATTCCCCGAGAAACCTTCCAGCACCTGATTGAAAGTATGTCTGCGAGAGTGAACGCTGTCATCAAGGCTAAGGGTGGACCAACACCATATTGACTTCCAGCATTACCGATGGAGGGCGCCACGAACTTGTACGTCATTTTGAGCCAGGTGTCCGGATACTTTTGATCACGTAGTGTACATCGAAGAAAACGCTCAGCTTTACGTTCATAGCGTTCAAAGTGTAATCTCGCTGTTTCCATTCTCTGCCACACGTTTTCCTCTTTAAGAGTGTGGAGCCCATCGATCGGAGATTTTCCTCATCTTTAACTTCTTCTTAAGTGTGTGAAGAATCGTACCAGGAGCAATTCCAACTTCCCTTGCTAGTTGAGTACAAGCCCAGCAACGGTGTTCTTCCAGCAGTGATCTAACAGCGGTCACATGGACATCATCTCTTGCTGATTCCGGTCCGCCAGCTCCACGTTTTTTATGAACATTTTCCCTATCTCAACTGGCACCCACCTAGCCATGGTACGATATGGCAAAGTCTCTTACCATAAGCTTCCAGTAATGCTGCATGGCATTGTGGAGCATCTCTTTCTATTTGAATTTTAATGAAGCATCTTTGTTCGTATTTACTACACATTTTAGAGCACCGCAGATAACAGTCCACAAATTAAACTCACTACAAATATCTTATAAATAAGATTACAGTCTTCAATCTCACAGATGACACACATCAAATGCTCTTCTTTCTCACCTCCATAAGCTTGCATCATTTACCGCTGATGGCGCCACATACAAGCATTGTTGTCACCAATTATTGTATGACCCATGTGCCTAAAATATGAGAGTTTCCTTATATGACAATCAATAATGCAGAACCTGAAAGGACACATAAAAATCCTAGCTGATTAAAATGACTGCTATAAATCAACAGGGGCACAATGTGTTCTTTGGTATGCTAAATTTGAGAGTGTGAAAAGAGTTCAAAGGGAACTCCGACGTGAATGTGGTGTGCATAATACACCTACCTAAATACGATTCCATAATGTTGTGGTATCAAACATTTGCAAAAACAGGTTCTGAGTTAAAAAAACTGCAGGAGGTCGCAGTGAAAATCCAGTTATCACTGAAGCTATGCTAGGGAGTCATACAAAAAGTTTTAAGACGACTTTCAGCAGAGATTAATATACCATATACGTCATGTCAGCGTATTGTTCGCAGGTTGTCTCAAAGTAATGTCTGTTTTTAAATTTGGTGTTTTATAAGATAGAATTGGTTTCCTTTGATTCGCCAATGCTATTTACAGGATGTCATGGCTAGTACTGCTTATATTGCGAGAATGTGTCAGTCGTCAGTTGTAAATGCACAATCACAAAATGGAAGTTACAAAGTTTGAGATTGGAGTACTTCTAAGGGACTACTGGAAACAGGATTATAAAGCTGCCGCCGCGGCTCGAAAAATATGTGAAGTGGAAGGAGAAAGTGTCGTTAGTGAGCGTCTGGCACAGCGATGATTCCAACGTTTCAACACCGGTGAAGAAAACACTAAATATTTACCACGTTCTGGAAGATCTAAATTATGGGATATTGAGAATAGACGCAGAGTTTTAGAAGAAAATCCGCAAAAAAGTACCGAGGCTGTCAGAAGAACTAGGTTCATCAAAATATACCATACATCACCAGAATAAGAAACTTGGAAAATCAAGCAGAAGCTGTAGATCTGTACCTCATGAATTTACACCTCAACAGGCTCAACGTAGAGTGGATATTTGTCAGCAGCTTATCGGTAGTCCCATGGATAATAGATTTATCAGGAGAATTCTCACATGTGATGAAAAATGGGCCTATTACCGCAATCCTGATGCCTCGAAACAGTGGCTCAATCCCCGACAACCTGCCAAAGTCATCGTTAAAAAAATCAGTTTGGCTCCAAAGTAATGTTGTATTTCTGGTGAAATTTTGAAGGAGTGATTCCCTGGGAGTTTGTTTCCGTGCGCAGTCAATGTGGATCTTTATTCTCAACATGAAATTTTGAGACGGAGATACCCAGCATTAGTTAATCGAAATAGGGTTCTCTTGCAAAATTGGAAGGTGTCAAACTGCTACCACCCAGTATACAGACCTCATCTTGAGCCTTCAGATTACCATCTGAACCTGGTTCGATCTACGGCCAATTTCTTGAATGGAAGAAATTTCGAAAACATTGAAGCTGTGAAAGTGGATCTCGCCGAATTCTTCGCATCAAATACTAGAGAAGTATCGTCGCGGGATAATAAACCGCGCTAAAAGATGGCTACAGAACACAGAATCTAATGGCCTCTACTTTGAAGAGTAGTTTAATTTCTTGTCATAAAACGTTCCAAATAAAATGTTGCTTAAAAACCGATATTACTTATGAGACACCATTTATACCTGTAACTGTACCATTTCTTTTACCTTTACGAGCCTTACGTGATGAGCTTTATGAACTCGTTTTAACTTTTCATCCATGATGTGCCGACGCATTGAAAATGATGATGGCTTCTTAAACAAATGGATATTTACAGACTAAGGTACTTTCCACGTCAGTGAGAGAGCAAACACACACAACTGCATTATTAGGGCAAGATATAATCCACAAGTATCCTACGAACTTGAAAGATCGAGTCCAAAAGTTAATGAATTGTGTGGAGTGAACCGCAATAAAGTGTATGGACCATTCTTCTTTGTGGAAAATAAATGTGCCATGAATCTTATTTGGATATGTTGCAATTGTTTCTGTTACACAACTTGAGCAAGACAACAATATTGTATTGTATTCCAGCAAGATGGTTACACCCCCTCCCAAATGCCACTTTCAGTGGTATGTGGGGTGGTCGTGGTGGAACCATTGCTGGACCCCCAAACTCCCTAGATATTACCCCTCCTGACATCTTGGTGTGGGGTTTTGTTAACAATACAGAAACCCAGGAGCTCAAGCTTTTCAACAAATCGCCCCTAATATGTTACAAAGGACATGGGCTGATTGCATCGCCGTTGAGATCATGTTGAGCACTGAAGAATCTCCCATCATTCAGTGTTTTATACACAAATTTTCAACAAATAAAGTTCAGTGATATATGTTTTACGTATTTTTATTTTATCCATACAAAAATGGATCACCCTGTATATGTTTTGACCCCCTGAATCCAAAGGAAGCATTTTTAGAAAAAAGTGCTTGTACGAGAAAAAGGTCATTGCATATGTCTGGCTATCTGTCTGTCTTGCGTACGTGAGTGTGTATGTATATTAGTAAATTCAATATCTTCCAAAGATGCGACACGAAGATTTTCAAGAATATCCCCATAACCCAAACTGCCCTTTACACGGAACATTTTTAAATTTCTTTATTTTCTGAAAAAGGACTCTAGCGATTTTGATTAAACTGTATATATTAAAGATACTTACATCACAAATAACATGCGTATCTTGAATTTTCTGGGAAGGTTTGTAAAGTCCTCTTCATTCGGAAGGAAATTTATATAATCTTTTATTACTGGTACTCGTAAACGTTAAGCAATAGACGAACATGTACTGCACAAAAACATAGATCTGTTTAAAACACTAATTATTTCAAATAACTTTTTTGTGGCATCAGCCGTTTCCGAGATATCCGTTATTAATGGTTCGAATTGTTCAACACTTAAGTCATTGTTTTCATCGATTTTCAGTTATTCTCGCAATTGCACGGAGACGGTGTGGAATTTTAAGGCCGGTATATTGTTACATAATGGGGTGAGGGACAAAATGATTAAATTTAGGTCACCGATCACGCACATGGGGGGGGGGCGCAACTCACTACAACTTGAAGACCGGGACCTTGGTGTGTAGATTTAGAGGAAGGCGTGGGGTTCTACATTACACAAAAACATTACATAACACACATTACCTGGAATTTATTAACAAACGTTTGGCGACTCTAGATTTTTAACTAGGAAGAGAGGATGGAGGGAGACGCCTCGAAATCGTGGACTGACAACATGCACGTCTGGCTACAACGACCGCTCTCACTCATGTGGCGCTATCTATAACCCCTACAACCGTGTCTAGCCACGCCAGCCAGGGTTGGCGTCATACCAGACGAATTTCAAACAGAACCCTCCATTTGGCGTGATCCGCGCAACACAACAGTGCGTCTGGTGATGACAATGAGCTTACTGATACGCCACAATAAAGCGTTCAGTTCTTAAACATTTGACTATCGCTGTTTCCTTTGTATCTATAACAAAATGTGTTATGTAGCTATTTCTGCAAAGGTTTATTTGGATTTAAATAAAGTAGATAGAAAAATATGTTTTAATAAGAGTAGTTTGTATACCCACTAATAAGCGAGAGGGTAGAGAAAGTCAGTATTGATATATTTATTAAAATAATTTTAAAAGTAATTCAGAGGTAGAGGAGACAGCATGCCCCTATATATTTTCTGTTGTAACTACTTACAGAGGAAGAATTCCACCCAAAAATTCGATACCAAGATTTTCCAGGAAATATATGTTGTGAACCATTTCTGCAAACGTTTGTTCAATTAAAGTTAAGTATATACAAAAGTATTTTTGTAGAGGAGATATAAAATTTCTCATGCTTTAGTCGTATGATTTTCTCTACTCACTCTTCTACAAACTATTCTTACATAAGCGTATTCTTCTGTCTACTTCTTGTTAAATAGAGGACAATTGTCATTATATACTTAACACAATTCACTGTGGGTATAAGAAGCAACGAATAGGCTAAAGCGATAGTCAGATTTTTAAAAAGCGCACAGTTATGTTTATTTAATGTATTTATTTAAGTGCTATGTTCATACATGATTATGGACTGACCTTACTTTTTTCCTTATATAGATTCCTTCTTTTTACCTCATAAATGGAATCTATCATTATAGGAGAAATAGATACTACAGTATATATAATATATGTATTTAATAATACATATTCATCTTATAGAGATAACTGAATATAATTGGAAGACACATACATATGTATTTATTAACCTTTACCCTAGTTATTTGGCCAGTCATAACTATTTCAGTATGCAAATACAGAAGCTAACATCTACATAGATGTCCTTAGTCAATTAAAAAATCTGATGTGTTACACTCACACGACTTTCTTTACTCTTGTACAAACTATTTTTACGAACGCTTATTCTCCATCTACTTCATGTTAATCAAGATAGACATTTGCAGACTCTATCTTATTGCTAATTTTCTTGTAGATGTAAGGGGAATGTATATTTACAAGGGTAATATAGAAATACAGTAGCCTTTAAGCACATATATATCCCTTAATAGCTGGTTGCTAGGTGCAGCACCATTCCCTTTCCCACAGATTAATACTTTTTGCATATCCAAGACAAAAAAATGAATAACGAATTCCCATTTCAGAAAATAAGTATTGAAAAATTTAAGGGAATAACAAGTAATATCTCGAAAATGGTTCACTCAACAAAAAAAATGTATATGACATAAATTGTGTATTTTAACGCGATCTACATTTTTTGTGTAGTAAAATTTTGTCTATCTCTTATGGTTTACCAGTTATGCAAAAGTCGTTCAAATAAAGAATACTTTGGGACATTCCCAGGAAATTCAAAATATACATTTTATTTGTCGTAAAAATATCTTAAACATATGATATTTTAATCAAAATCGTTGGAGCCATTGTTGAGAAAATTAAAATTTTCGAAAAATCTTACATGTAAAGGGTACTCTGGGGTGGGGGAATTTTCTTGAAAACCTTCGTGTCGCATCCTTGGAAGATACTGAACCTAAATACCAAGTTTGGTGTTTATCCGACTGTTCGTTTCCGAGTTATGCTGTTCACAGACACACACACACACAGACACACAGACACACACACGGACATGTTTCCAAAAATGCTTTTTTTTGGATTCAGGGGGTCTCAAAACATGTATTTCCGGTGAAATCTCGGTATCGAATTTTTGGGTGGAATACAATACTTCCCCTACTTACTATACGTAGTAGAGAAAGTAAAATGAATCAAAATTTGCCTGTTTTTCAACTGACCATTTCATTTTCACTTATCATAAAAACTCCCCTAGTTTAGGAATCTGCTTCTGGTCTTCAAAAATCTTTATAATTCCAATTTCAATAACCATTTCTTTCTTATTAGACTTAGTGACTTTACTTTGAAAGATATGAATTTCATATTCCCTCTCCCCACATATAGGGCATATTCCACGGTTAACCTCTCCCCTCATTCCCCTTAGTTTCCAAACCTCTAATCGAAACCAGGCTAACGCTTCTCTTTCATTCTTTTTGCAAATTAAAACGTATTACCGCTTTACTGCGTCACCTTTTAATTCCTTGTAGTGAGTCAGTGAGCTTTTCTCGCTGGCTGGGCAAATAAAATTTGTCTACACATGTCTTCCATTCTTGATCTCACTTGCTTGCAAAAGTCTCTTGCAATGTGTCCAAAAGTCTCCTAACATTTCTACTTTCTCTACTACGTAGAGTAAGTAGGGGAAGTATTACATTCCACCCAAAAATTTGATACCGAGATTTCAACGGAAATACATGTTTTGAGGTGCCCTAAATCCAAATAATACCTTTTGGAAACATGCCCGTGTGTGTGTGTCTGTGAACAGCATAACTCAAAAACGAAAAGTTGGATAAATACCAAATAAGGATGTGACACAAATATTTTCAAGAAAATTCTCCACCCCCGACTAAGCTTTACAACGAACATTTTTCGAAAATTGTGATTTTCTCTGAAGAAGAGGGTTTGTTGTATTGTTATTTGCCCCACGCTTTGGGAGCCAATTTGAAGAAATTTTGTTGCTGCTACGTATGGAAAGGCAGTTTGAAGAAGATGTATTATATTTCGACTGTTGGGGAGCCGAACTTGAAGTAGTTGCAACCGCACGTAAGGTAAAAAGTTTCCGGTAGCCTTTGACCCAGGTTTAAACATATTAACTTTGTAATTTGACTGTTTCTTTAAATATTATATTTATGTTTGCCTCGGCTGCGTCAGTATTTATTTTTAGAGACATGAAGGGAGTGACGCCACTGAGGAACGTAGGTTTACACAGATTATAATTTTACTTCACTCCTTTTATTAATACTTGACACGATTTAAATAACACTTCACTGATATACAGAGCTGTGAGATGCTTTTTTTAATTACTTGCACGTTTTAACACGTCAACTATTTTCGTCTCACAATGAATACGTATTAAATTTCTCCAGGACACATCTCGCGTCCGGTTAGAACACTGTCTACAACCAGTTATGAGCGCTGTCTACAGGCAACTGAACTTTGAATTTGTAAATTTTGCTATATTTCAGTTTCTGATTAGCTAATACTAGTCCAATAGAATACCTTCATTTAAAGCTTTTTTCTGGTTGTTGATTGGCTATTTCATGAACTGTCACAAAAATTACATTACTGTTGCTCCAAGAAGTACCAGTAGCATTTAAAATTTCTGATTCATTATTGCCTCAAGGTTATCTCATTGTTATCTCATTGTTAACAACTTTTAACCTATTTTTCTCACAGCTCCTACATTATTAAATTACGTAATACATTCACATAACATTATTACACATGTATACAATAATACAATGACTGTAATATGCACTTTTTTATATTTTGTTACATATGCATATTACTTCAAGGTGAGCTGTTATTGAATTAACATATTATATAATTTGATTGAAATCATTTAACTGTTAAAAATACTGCCACATCTAGAAAATGGTTCTAACGATTATTTATTAAAATATCATATATTTAGGTTATTTTCATGGCAAATAAATTTTGAATCTTGAATTTTCTTGGAATGTCCCCAAAGGTTTTCTTTATTCTAAATGACTCGCATAACTGGTAAACTGTAAGAGATGGACAACATTTTACTACAAAAAAATGTATATCTCGTTAAAGCACACAATTTATGTCATATGCATTTTTTTTGTACAGTAAACCTTTTCCTAGATATTCCTTGTTATTTTTTTGAGTTTTACAATACTTATACTTTTTTTTTAAAATGGGAATTCGTTATTCGTTATTTTATGTGCTGGACATGCAAAGAGAATGGAATACTCCACATAGCAACCAGCTCTTAAAACATTTGATTATCGCTTAAAGCCTAACAATTCCCCTTGCACCTACAAGAAAATTAGCAATAAAATATTTTGTAAATGTTTATCTCGATTAACATGAAGTAGAAGGAAATGCAGAATAAGCGTTTGTAAAAATAATTTGTACAAGAGTGGAGAAAGTCATGTGAGAGCAACACATCAGGTTTTTGAATAACTGTTCTATTAATTTTCCTCAACAAGACATTTGACATAAAATCCAAATTTTGTTCTTGATATGTCAAGCATAGTTTCACTATATCAGTATCAGCTAACTCTGGGATCCGAATAATTATTTAAGTAATTTCCCTAACATTCTCTCACACTTACCTTTCCTAGCTCTATTAAAACTGCTGAATACAAAATTGGTTGCATGTGTTTATATACAGAAAACTACGTAGGTGCTAATAAGAATATAATTCAGAGAACAAACTATCGCCTTTAAGGTTTTGTATAATCTAAGCATCGAGTATCGGTACTCAAAAATCAATATTGGTATCGAGTAATAGTGGTATCGTCCCATCACTAAGTAATACCTTATAAATTGCTTTCATTTCGTTTTATTACTGCGTGCAACTTCGTTCCGCCCTTTAAAGTCGCGACTCAGTGCCTATTAAACAACTATGGGACGCAATGGTGGGTGTTGGTATTGACTTACCAATAATTTTACTTATTCGGCGGTTTTACCAACAGTGTCGGGCTTATGTTAAAATAGGGAAGATATACTCTTCTCCATTCAGAACGACAAAAGGCCTAAGACAGAGGTACAATATTTCCCCTATTTTATTAAAATATATATTCAACGTGAACTAAAAAAATCTGATGTGTTACACTCACATGACCTTCTCTACTCTTGTACAAACTATTTTTGCAAACGCTTATTCTCCATATGCTTCATGTTAATCGAGATGTTAATCTTATTGCTAATTTTCTTGTAGATGCAAGGGGAATATGGTAGGCTTTAAGCGATAGTCAAATCTTTTAAGAGCCGGTTGCTATGTGGCGCATTCCATTCTCTTTGCATGTCCAGGACATAAAAAATGAATAACGAACTTCCATTTGAGAAAAAGTATTGGAAAATTTAAGGGAATAACAAGCAATATCTCGAAAATGGTTCACTCAGGAAAAAAATGTATGTGCCATAAATTGTGTATTTTAACGCGATCTGCATTTTTGTGTAGTAAAGTTTTGTCTAACTCTTATGGTTTACCAGTTATGTAAAAGTCGTTCACAATGAAGAATACTTTTGGAGACATTCCCAGAAAATTCGAGATATACATTTCATTTGTTATGAAAATATCTTAAACATATGATATTTTAATCAAAATCGTTGGAGATATTTTTGAGAAGATTAAAATTTTGGAAAAATATTCCATGTAAAGGGTAATCTGGAGTTGGGGAATTTTCTTGAAAACCTACGTGTCGCATCTCTGGAAGATACTGAACCTAAATAGCAAGTTTGGTGTTTATCCGACTGTTCGTTTCTGAGTTATGCTGTTCACACACGCACACGGACATGTTTCCAAAAATGTTTCTTTTTTGGATTCAGGGGGTTTCAAGACATATATTTCCGGTGAAATCTCGGTATCGAATTTTTGGGTGGAATGCAATACTTCCCCTACTTACTATACGTAGTAGAGAAAGTAAAAATTGAGTGGGTCCTGTGAAGGTATACCAGTTCAAGGCGGTACTGTACTTTCACTACTATTTGCAGATGACCAGTGGTGATGGCTCAGAGTCGTGAGAATGTAAAATAATGAAATTATAAGTAAAAGGTTGTTAAGAGTTAAATCCAAGGAACGTTTATTTGAAATAGGAAAATACTTAGGTGTAGTTAGAAATAAATGGTTGAAAAAAATTAGAAATAGGGAATAGAAAGAAAATGTAGATTGTTGAATTATAAATTAAATAGGACCCAATGACTCGACAACCATGGTGTTGGATGTTTGCGGGCCCTTAGTAGTGCAGCAACTTAGTGAAAATGATATGTAAGGGGTAATGTGTAGAGATAAAATTATGCATTATAGAGCTTATATCAGAATTAATTTACGTAACTAAGGAAGTGAAATAAAATATCTATAATGAGAACATTTTTGGTGCTTCTGAAATGGGTAGGTTGCAAGTAAATACTTATAAAACGGAATACTTTGTAGTAGGAGTTTGTGGACGAGATATTTCACTACCCCAAGGAATTATTAAAGCTGTAAACAAGTTTAAATATTTGGGATCGCTTATTGATGAAGTAGGGAGCTGTAGAGCGGGTGTAAACAATAGGCTAGAACAAGCACGAAGAGTTATAAAAATGGTGAATGGGGTTTTGTGGGGTAGTGCTATGTCGTTTTGTACAAAGAAGAGGATCTTGAGGACTGTGGTGTAAAGTATAATGACCTTTGGAGTGGATTTTGGTAGAGGGACTTTTTAGAATGGTCGCCTCGTGGAAGAAGAAAGCGAGGTAGGTCAAGAGCAACCTGGAGAGGACAGATTCTTAGAATGATGAATGATAGGTGCCTGGAGGAGAATGGCTTTTCCGGTCGGGAAGAATGGCGAATCGGAATACAGGGCAACTGCTGAAGCGTGGAGCAGCCCACTCCCATAACCGCCATTAAATTTTGTCTGCAATACATTCGTGGGCCTCGACCTCGCTATTAAATGTAACTCTGAACTGCGGTTGTTTACCTGACTGACCGTCCGATCCCCCGCCCACTTGTCTCTTCCCACCGATGCACTCACATCGTGGCCGACTAGTACAACGATTCGTGAGTTATTTCATGCGTACATATATACAATCAAAGACTTGTTAACAGGCGCTCTCTAGCAGCAAACACACCTGAAAACTCTTCAGTTTCATTGAACACGTGCAATGCAGCTTTGCAAAAAGACACCTTAGAGTATGTAATTTTACGCTTTCTCGTCAGTAAATTCCTTTCCACGGCACTAAAAAGTTGATTAAATGTCTGCAAGTCATCTCCAGGAAGTAGCGCGTTGCAGACGGAGATAATGACGATATTACTCTCTGTACAGCTGCATCCTCATTGCAATCTATCACATGGATGGCCTTATATCTTCCGGTTCATTACATCTCGCTGATTTCGAGGGCAAATCGATACCTCGCAGTCGGAGACATTTCCGCTCCTGTATATGCAACAGGTGGCGCCTGTCTTCTCAGGAAAGTTTCATTTACAGCGTCTTAACCACGAGAAATAACCCCTAAAAGGCGTGTAAGTAGGTGACTGTGTAACTGTATCTATTTTCAATATCGGAAGATAACACGTGAAGCTGGCCGCGTCTTGGATGCGTAGCCTTCAAGTCGGATTTTCATAGTCCGGATTTGATCTGCTCTCCTGGTGTATAACTTCTTCTTTACGAGGGGCACTATTTATATTTTGAGCCCAATAATTAAAACAAAGTAATTTCTGATTGAAAACTGCTTTATTGTTTTTTTTTCAAAATATTCTCCTTTATGATCAATACACTTTTGCATCCGTTTGAACCATTTGTCAAAGCATTTATTCCAGTCTTCTTGAGACACCTCCAAAACATGGTTTTTGAAGGGCATCAACGGCTACTTCTGCCAACGAAAATCGTTGTCCAAGCAATTTATTCTCGATTTTCGGGAACAAAAATAAGTCATTGAGTGCCAAATCAGGACTGTGTGGCGGATGATCCATCAATTCTATTTTTGAGCCTTCAAATACTCTGTTGTTAGACGAGATGTGTGTGCGCTCGCATTGTCTTGGTGAAGAACGGTTCTACGGTTCTTGATGGTTTTCCTTAATTCACCCACAAATAAATTGTCATGTACCATTCGGCATTGACCGTTTTACGTTCCTCTAAAGGCACTGTTGCCACTTAGCCACTTTTGCTGAAAAAACAGGGGACCATTTGCTTCGAGTGCGAACAACTTTTGTTGGATTTGCTTCATCTTGATACACCCATACTGTCGACTGCTGTTTACGTTCCGGCTCATACGCATAGATCCATGATTCGTCATCTATTACAATCTTACATACGTCTTTTGAGGCACCGTCATTGTATTTCTTGAGCATTTTTGCACACCAATCGACACGAGCATCTTTTTGAGATTGAGTCAAATTATGTGGGATCCATCGAGAGCAAACCTTTTTCAGGATAAATAATCATGGAATATTTTATATATGCTGATGGAACTAATGTCTAGGGTTGCCTCAATCTCACAATAAGTCGCATGACGATCTTTCATTATTAGGTTTTGCACAGCATTCATGTTTTCTGGCACAACTGATCTTGGACGACCTTCACGAACTTCATTATTGAGCGAACGGCGGCCGCGATTAAATTCGTTATACCAGCGTTTCACAGTGGCAAAGGATGGAGCTTCGTCGCCAAATGTGGAAGTTAGTTGACTGATGTACTCTTGTCTTGATAATCCACGTCTAAAGTTGTAATAAGTCATTGGACGAACATTTTTACGAGTTAATTCCATGTTTTTGTATTCACACAATTTTCAAGTAGGTGCGAACAAAACAAATGACGCTCTATTGACAAAATGTTTGAAGTAGATTATGGTCAAAAGTGTCAAACTTTCCATTGGAAACTTCAGATGGCACCTACAACATTCAGGGTTGCCAAGGCTCAAAATATAAATAGTGGCTCTTGTATTCGGCTAACGTGAAGAAGTGTTGACTCTGCAATGTCTACAGGAGTTGGTAAATTATGCATCTAATAAAAACATCGGCAGTAATAAATGTTAGCTTTATTATTCAGATATTGCTACACATTCTGGAACACGGGCCACTACTCCGTCAATTATTCGAGGCAAACAACTCGATCGTCACAATTCGTAATACCGGCGACTAACATATCGATGATTTGTTAGACGGAAGGATTTATAAGTACTGAAATACTTTCGTAGCGCGATCTCTCCTAGCGTTCATAGCCGCGGCTGACTTACACGGCGCAGAGTTCAGATAAGAGTAAAGTGACTTATAATTTGTAAATTTCGCCATGTCCGATATCATTCCTACTCCCCATATGTCACGTGATTTTGTTCAGTTTTTAATCATGTTGCTTATTTCCTCTTTTTGTATTCGCTAGTTCGTATTCTTTACTTTCAACTTATTGGCTAAGATTTCGGATCGCGTCGGCTTTCTCTTTCCCATGGCACTAGTTACAATTAGTTGAATTTATATTGCAGCACATACGTATCTTTGACTACAATCCTTTGCTCGGCATAAATATCATGCTTCTTCAGCTTTGAAAGTAAATAGCAACATTCCGAGTCCTATTGTCCTTTTATTGGTTCTTTGTATTTGTCTACATGCCGCCAGACCTTCCAGTCCCAAGAAAGGGATGGACAAGCGACCCGAACCTTTCCTTTCTCCAAACAAGTTGCAATATTATGTATAAAGATTTTTACTTTCTCTACTACGTATAGTAAGTAGGGGAAGTATTGTATTCCACACAAAAATTTCGATACCGGGATTTCACCGGAAATACATGTTTTGAGGCCCCGTGAATCCAAAAACTGCATTTTTGGAAACATGCCAGTGTGTCTGTGAACAGCATAACTCAGAAACGAACAGTCGGATAAACACCAAACTTGGTATTTAGGTTCAGTATCTTCCAGAGATGCGACGCAAAGGTTCTCAAGAAAATCACCCCACCCCAGATTACCCTTAACATGGAACATTTTTCGAACATTTTAATTTCCTCAAAAATGGCTAACGATTTTGATTAAAATCTCACATATTTAAGATAATTTCATGACAAATAAAATGCATATCTCGAATTTTCTGGGAATGCCTCCAAAAGTATTCTTCATTCTGAACGACTTTTGCATAACTGGTAAACCATAAGATATAGACAAAAATTTTACTACACAAAAAATGTAGATCGCGTTAAAATACACAATTTAAGTCATATAATTTTTTTTTAGTGAATCATTTCCGAGATATTGCTTGTTATTCCCTTACATTTTTCAATACTTATACTTTTTGTCAAATGGGAATTCGTTATTCATGGGTTTTTTTTCGTCCTGGTAATGCAAAGAGAACCACATAGCAACCAGCTCTTAAAATATTTGACTGTAGCTTAAAGCCTACCATATTCCCCTTGCATCTGCAAGAAAATTAGCAATAAGATCGACATCTCGATATCTCGATTAACATGAAGCATATGGAGAATAAGCGTTTGTAAAAATATTTTGTACAAGAGTGGAGAAAGTCATGTGAGTGTAACACATCAGATGTTTTCTATACGAGTTACAGTATTAAATACACCTTAATCTTTATTAACATCATCGCGTAATTGCTATCACTTCATTATTTTCCGTCATTTATGTCATTACAGTATTATTTTATCTTTGTTTAATCTATATTCAATAAATCGTATACCGGTCCGTGTAGAACCGTATCACATGCGAATATAAATAAATAAATAAATAAATTATTCTCTCAGCTCACAGTACAAATCGTTGCTTACTGTAGTTCAGCAACTTAGAAAACACTCTTGGCAGGGATAACTCACCTGGTCAGGTATTCCCCCTCTCTAACTCCCTTGGGCGGGCACACCTCCTCTACTCTGCCTTTGAGTCGCTGCTGAAGCACCAACATGCCATAATTTCGCCTAGCCCGTGTTTTATTTTACTCTCACAAAATCGTTTATCGTTTAATTACACCACTGCTGTAACTATTCAACTGTAGAGGCAGGACTGAATACACAAGTTTAAGGCACAGCGGGTGTAAAAACAAATGTTTGCATATAACTAGCGATAGCATTTCACGTGCATGCGGTATTACCATGGTATATCTTCCAAAAGTTGAATTCACACCTTTTAAGGTATTTCATAGCCTTCACTCGTCTATCTGTCTCTTCTGGTGGAAAGGTATTTCAATTGAACAAAATTACAGTTGAAGTATTTCAATTTTCAAAGAAAACGAGCTTTCTTTTAAGTTATTTTTAAAACTTTCAATTTTACAGGGATACCAACCACACATCATCATCATCACTATAATCTCTAAACTGTGCTCTTTTACATACATCTTACAGAAACAAAGATTTGTTTTTGAGTTGTTACGATGTAAACAAGATCCTATTAAATTTTTCTATACTGTTCACCACAGTGAGGCTTTTTTTATGGACGATCTTTAACTACTATGCTCATTAGCGTCCCATACTATACCGGGTGTGAAAGACCAAAAATTTTGCTCAGAGGCCTCTTTATCAGGCATGAGGTTCTTTTACGTGCCGTAAATCTACGCCGGGTTTGAAACCGCGACCTAGGGAACTAGCGGCTAGCATACTAACCACTACACCACGGAGGACGACACAACAGTTAGGTGACACTTGCTCTTTAAGACACCTAATTAGTTAACTCAATAGCTAAAGGCAAAAGACAAGTAGAGTGGGAGGGATTTATCCCTCCTGAATACTCGCGCAGTCCATAGTCCGAGGGATTTTATAAGTTGTTATGCTATAAATATTATAAGTTTGGGCATCGGCTCAGAAATGATCATAGAATACCAATTTTTGCCGATAGAGACGCTCAACTACTCCACATACTTTTCTTTGGTTCCATTTATACCCGGCCTTTAATTACACTGGTCTTATGGGGGGCTTTTCCTTTGAAACTTGTTGCCTATTGACAATGGTGTTAACTCCTATTGACTTTCTCTACTACGTATAGTAAGTAGGGGAAGTATTGTATTCCAGCCAAAAATTCGATACCGAAATTTCACCGGAAAAATATGTTTTCAGACCCCCTGAATCCAAAAAAAAGCATTTTTGGAAACATGCCCGTGTGTGTGTCTGTATGTGTGTGTGTGTCTGTCAACAACATAACTCAGAAACGAACAGTCAGATAAACACCAACGTTGGTATTTAGGTTCCGTATCTTCCAGAGATGCGACACGAAGTTTTTCAAGAAAATCCCCCCACCCCATATTACCCTTTACATTTTAATTTTCTCAAAAATGACTAACTATTTTGATTAAAATATCATATGTTTAAGATATTTTCATGACACATGAAATGTATATCTCGAATTTTCTGGGAATGTCTCCAAAAGTATTCGTCATTGTGAACGACTTTTGCATAATTGATAAACTATAAGAGATAGACAAAGTTATACTACCCAAAAATGTAGATCGCGTTAAAATACACAATTTATGTCATATACATTTTTCTTGAGTTTTCCAATACTTATACTTTTTCTCAAATGGGACTTCACGATTCATTTTTTTATGTCCATGACATGCAAAGAGAATGGAATGCACCACAAAGCAACCAGCTCTTAAAATATTTGACTATCGCTTAAAGTCTACCATATTCCCCTTGCATCTACATGAAAATTAGCAATAAGATTAACATCTCGATTAACATGAAGCATGTGGAGAATAAGCGTTTGTAAAAATAGTTTGTACAAGAGTAGAGAAGGTCATGTGAGTGTAACACATCAGATTTTTTTAGTTCACGTTGAATATATATTTTAATAAAATAGGGGACATATTGTACCTCTGTCTTAGGCCTTTTGTCGTTCTGAATGGAGAAGATTATATCTTCTTCTTCTTCTTCTTATAAACTTCTAGCAGAAGGCTATTATAACGAAGTTTGACGACTTATTTCAAATATTGTTTATATGTTTCATGTTCATGATATAATGTAGCAATTAGATCGGCCTTTATTGATTCCAGATTCCAATTGTACAAACCAACGTTCTGATGTGTAGCATTCACACGACCTTCTCTACTCTATAGTTTATTAGTAGGTATACAAACCATTCTTACGAAAGATTATTACCTTCTCTACCACGTACCTAGTAGGTAGAGAAGGTATTGCATTCCACCCAAAAATTCGATACCTATATTTCACCGGAAATACATGTTTTGAGGCACCCTGTGAGTATAAAAAGGCATTATTACAAAAAGGTTCGCGCGTGTGTCTGAACAGCATAATGCAAAAACGTAAAGTAGGATAAACAGCATATTTGGTACTTAGGTTTAGCACCTTCCAAATATGCAACAGGAAGATTTTCAAATATCCCCCACTCTAAACTACCCTTTAAATGGAACATATTACGCAATTTTTTTATTTTCTAAAAAATGGCTCCAATGATACCATATATTAAATGTATTTACATAACAAATAAAATGCTATCCTTAATTTTTTGCGAATAGCCTGTAAAGGCCACTTCATTTGGAAGAAATTTTGTACTAACTGGTAAACGTTAAGCGATAGACGAAAACATATTACACAAGAGATGTATATCACTTTAAGAGACACAATTTTAAAACATTTGCCTATCACTATTCCCTTTGTAGCTATAACAAAATTTGTAATGTAGCTATTTCTGGAGATTTTATCTCGATTAAAATAAAGTAGGTAGGAAAAAACATTCGTAAGAATAATTTGTATACCCATAATAAGAGAGGCCGGTCATTGTACCGTACGCCCCCACAAGCAGGCGCCCCCGAAAGAAGGGATAAAACTAAGAGAGACACCGGGAGGCCGGAACCAGGAGCGATGGCACAGCAATGACAGTCATTAAAGTTTCCAGATATAAATACTCCGGCAGACGGACAGACAGACTGGGGACCCTGCCCCACATGGGGTCCAACGCCCTGCGGTCTTTATACCCCGGCAAGGGGCGGAGAAGGTTCACAGAGAGCATCCTTTTACCTTTCCAGACCAAACGGGGTGAAGGATGAATAAAACGAGTAATGCAATGAAATGGAGGGACAGGAATTTCGGGGGGTATAATGACCCTTCCCAGCATTCGCCTAGCGACTCGGGGAAACCCCGAAAAAACCCAGGAGTCAGTACATCCCACTCGGTGAGGGTAGAGAAAGTCATGTGAATGAAACGCATCAGATTTCTTCTGCACATTTCGTTATAGATACAAAGGGAATAGTGACAGTCGAATGTTTAAGAACTGGACGCTATACACTGGCCTCAAAATTCCATACTGTTTCCATGCAATTGTGAAAATTGAGGACTTTTTTTTTAATCCCTGATGAATGCAGTTTAAAATCTCAGAATGCACTAGTCTGAAACTTAAGCCCACACACTACATTTTATGCCCGAAATACCTCGATATCATATTCATGACATTATTCATTTTATCTTATCTCATTTTAAATTCCAATACCGTTTCTGAAGGTTGTCTGTGCGGAACTTTGATAAAATCGATAGAATGTGGGGGGGGGGTATAGGATCACTTTATTCCTTCCTTATTGGCTTCATGAGTTTAACATTAGCATAATAATGAAATATAAGAGAAGTCGGTCTCAGGAAAACTTTTCGTAACTTTTAGAAGCATTCGACATTATACTGTTAGCTGGAGTTCGTCCTTCCATCACCACACATGAAACAACTCTCGCACGAAGAACTTGCATGCGAGATGAAATCTTTTAACGCTCTTCACATTTGGTTGCAACTGTTACAAAATTAATGATAATTAATATCCTAAAATTTTAAGAATTTTAAGCGGCACTGCATAAATGGAGCTAAAATTTTATATAAAAGGATTTTTTCTTTCGTTACCGCCTACGTATGGTGGGTAGAGGAGTTACTGTATAACAATTATTATTATTATTAATATTATTATTATTATTATTATTATTATTATTTGTATACGGAATTACGTTTACACATTTTCCGTTCCTAAGTTGTTTTTTTGTCCATTCCTCCCTGGTATTGCATCTCTCCTCCTCCAGTCCTTTTGCTTTCATCCCGTTCTTATTTCCAGCAACCAATATTTCTGGGTTTATCCCTTCCTCTTCTTCCAACAGGACATGATTCCCAAGCTTTTCTAGGTATTCTATTATTATTATTATTAATATACGGAATTACTATGTTTACACACCTTTCTGTTCCTAAGTTTTCCTTTTACTTTGTCTACTACGTATAGTAAGTAGGGGAAGTATTGTATTCTCACCAAAAATTCGATACCGAGATACCATCGGAAATACATGTTTTGAGATCTCCTGAATCCAAAAAAAGCATTTTTGGAAACATGTCCGTGTGTGTGTCTGTAAACAGCATAACTCAGAAACGAACAGTGGGATAAACACCAAACTTGGTATTTAGGTTCAGTATCTTCCAGAGATGCGACACGAAGGTTTTGAAGGAAATCTTACCACCCCAGATTACCCATTACATGAAACATTTTTTGAAAATTTTAATTTTCTCAAAAATAGCTCTAACGACTTTGATTAAAATATCATTTGTTTAAGATATTTTCATGACAAATTAAATGTATATCTCCAATTTTCTGGGAATGTCTCCAAAAGTATTCTTCATTGTGAACGACTTTTGCATAACTGCTAAACCATAAGAGATAGACAAAATTTTACTACACAAAAAATGTAGATCGCGTTAAAATACACAATTTATGCCATATACATTTGTTTTGTTGACTGAACCTTTTTCGAGATATTGCTTGTTATTCCCTTAAATTTTCCAATACTTTTTCTCAAATGGGAATTCGTTATTCATTTTTCGTCCTGGACATACAAAGAGAATGGAATGGGCCACATAGCAACCAGCTCTTAAAATACTTAACTGTCGCTTAAAACCTACCATATTTCCCTTGCATCCATAAGAAAATTAGCAATAAGATTAACATCTCGATATCTCGATTAGCATGAAGCATATGGAGAATAAGCGTTTGTAGAAATAGTTTGTACAAGAGTAGAGAAAGTCATGTCAGTGTAACATATCAGATATTTTTTTCTCCACTCGGCCCTGGCACTGCATCTCTCCTCCTTCAGTCCTTTTGCTTTCATTCTGTCCTTATTTCTTGCATCCAATATTTCTGGGTTTATCCCTTCCTCTTCTTCTAGGTGGACACGTTTTCCAAAGTTTTCTAGGTATTCTTTCCTCTGTAATTCTATTATTATTATTATTATTGTTGTTGTTGTAACTATCACTACTACTACTACTACTTTCTCTACCACGTACATAGTAGGTAGAGAAGAGATTGTTGCATTCCACCCAAAAATCGATAGCGAGATTTCACAGTAAATACAATAAAGCCTTTTTAGAAAACGGTCTGTGTGTATGTATGTGTGTGTGTGAGAACAGCATAACTCAAAAACGAAAAGTCGAATAAATACCACACTTGGTATTTACGTTCATACCTTCCAAAGATCCGACACGAAGAGTTTCAAGAAAATCCCCTCACCCCAAACTACCCTTTACATAGAACATTTGACGAAATTAGTGATTTTTTAAAAAATGACAATGTTGGATGCGGATTGGACAAAATGCTAACTTCTACAAAGAAAAGTCAAGTCGTATATCAAAAGAACTCAATATAGTACGAATGTTACACGATATTGGAGCACAGGTTTAGCATGAGTTAAGGCAGTCCGACTTTGAAGCACGTGCGTTTTATTGTCAACCGGTTCTCGATCATTTTTATGAAGATTCTGCCCATTTCCGCAATCTGTGGTTGTGACGAATGTTAATGTCATAGCTAATGACGGAAGACAAACATTTTTTATTTATTTCATTTATGGTATACCTCGTAAATGTCCATTTCATCCAGTAGATACTCAGTTTATCATTGCATGCACAAATAAAGCTGTTTTAGTCGTAAAATGTAAAAATAAAAACATTCTTAACAGAAATTATAAATAAACAAAGAACACCATAGCTGTATCCAGTTATAATAGTTTACTACACTCCAAGTTAAATAAACCCAACCATTGTTAGGTTGCTGATAAGTTTTTATGGACGTAAACTAATGAATCAATATGCAGAATGTCTGTCGTAACAAATAACGGCATAGCTATCAGTTTGTGACATGCAAATTCCGGAACACACTCATTTCCATTCGGTATTCATCCAACTCTGTCATTTGGCAGGAGGATAGCACCAAATCTTTTCGTATATGATTAAACTAGAAGTCATTAGTTGACATTAATGGTAAATGAAGTTTCGTTAGCGCATGCACCCAGGAGATCTAAAATGTTTAGGCACAGTTATGAGTCTACTAAATACATTTTGGGTAAGCATAAAGTTAGAAATATTTCCAACTTGGTATCTCAGTTCAGCATCCTACAACCAAGCTACATGGCGCCGCGGTAACGCATGCGACTCGCATTTGGGAGGTTCAGGATTCGATCCCCGATGACCGTCCAATCTGGCCGGTCGGCAACCGAATGCCGGAGTGGTTCATCTTCTAGCATGGCTTTCGTGCCCCATTTCCTATATCCATCATCTTCCTTATGTATTTTAGAGTTCTTGGGCCAGGCGACGGCGTTCGGTAGGTTGCGGCTGGGCGGTGCATGTTGGTTCTTCCCTGGTATCGTTGCATGACTGGTCAGTTAGGATCCGCCTCCACCAAGGGAGGACCTTCGTGTGGTGTAGGATGCGTGCACCCGTCGTTATCCGGATCTGGTCGACCTCCAGATCTCTACACTCATCCCTCCCACCCACGGAGGATAGAAGCAAAAAGGGCTGTTGTGGCCTACTGGCGGTGCTCTGCTTCGGTTGTGAAGCCTCTCCTTTCGTCTTTACCTTTATCAGCATCTTACAATGCTGCGATATGAAAATATTCAATCACTCCACAGCTCACCTCAAACAAACCTTTATATGGGAAGTTGTTCGTTATGTTTTATTTCTTCAAAATTGGCTCCAAGAGTTTTGTTTAAAGTACCGTATGTTTAAGATGATTTGCACTAGAAATAAATCGTATACCTATTTGAATTTTCTGCGAATAGCATGTGAGATCCTTCTCATTCGGAATTGAGTTTACATAATTTGGAATAACTACCATAAAAATCTGATGTGTTACGCTCACATGACTTTCTCTACTCTTGTACAAACTATTTTTACAAAACCTTATTCTCCATATGCTTCATGGTAATCGAGATATTAATCTTATTGCTAATTTTCTTGTAGGTGCAAAGGGAATATGGTAGGCTTTAAGCGATAGTCAAATCTTTTAAGAGCTGGTTGCTATGTGATGCATTCCATTCTCTGTGTATGTCCAGGATATAAAAAAATGAATAACGAATTCCCATTTGGGAAAATAACTATTGAAAAATTGAATGGAATAACAAGTAATATCTCGAAAATGGTTCACTCAACAACAAAAATGTATATGACATAAATTGCGTATTTTAACCCGATCTACAGTTTTTGTGCAGTAAAATTTTGTCTATCTCTTATGGTTTACCAGTTATGCAAAAGTCGTTCACACTGAAGAATACTTTTGGAGACATTCCCAGGAAATACAAGAGGTATATTTAATTTGTCATAAAAATATCTTAAACATAAGATATTTTAATCAAAATCGTTAGAGCTATTTTTGAGAAAATTAAAATTTGCGAAAAATGCTCCATATAAAGGGTAATCTGGAACGGGGGTATTTTCTTGAAAACCTTCGTGACAGACACACACACGAACATGTTTCGAAAAATGTTTTTTTGGGTTCAGGGGGTCTCAAAACATGTATTTCCGGTGAAATCTCGGTATCGAATTTTTGGGTGGAATACAATACATCTACTTACTGAACGTAGTAGAGAAAGTAACAATTGCTGCACAAAAATGTGGATTTGTGTAAAACCAACAACTTATCTAGAAATTTATTGCAACAACATTAGCTATTTCAGTAATACTTCTTGTTGGTTGGAATTTTCCAATCGTTTATATTTTTGTAATTCATCGACATTTATTACATTGTCCTTGTTGCGAGCTCGTGTGTGTGTGTGTGTGTGTGTGTGTGTGTGTGTGACTGGGAATAGATTAACTCAAAAACGAAAAGTCTGATAAATACCAAACTTGGTGTTTAAGTTCAGTATCTTCCAAGGATGCAACACAAACATTATCAAGAAAATCCCTTTACTCCCAACTACCCTTTAAATGGAACATTTTTCGAAAACTTTGATTTTCTAAATAAATGGCTGTAACGATTTTGATTAAAATACCATATATTAAAGATATTTACATGACACATAAAAGGTATATCTTGGATTTTCTGTGAATGGCCTGTGAAATCCTTTTTATTATGAATGGATTTTGTATAATTGTGTATAACTGTACACCGTAAGGATAGACAAAAACTTCTTCTTTAACTGATTGTCCTGCTCTATGTAGGACTTATAGGACGATTTTTTCGACCTGACCCTGCAGAAATGCAGAGGAGAAGGTAGTCTAGGTTGGGGGAAAACGGCTGCCAATATTCCCTTTGTGTGGAAATACAGGAATACATAACACGGGGTGATGTTACCTTATCGCACGTTGTGCACGCATCTGCTGCTCTGTTACTACTGATCTAACACCCCTTCTAGAAGATAATGGACTCATCCAACTATTGCCCATACAGATAAGCGGGTTCAGGACGAAAAACACAGCCTATGCAAGTCAATGCCTTGGGTCAGTAGCCTGTCAAGGAGCAAGCAAACTCTGGATCACAGCAAACCCAGGATGGGCGATCAGTCCAATGCCTGGTATGGCGGTGAAGAAATAAGGAAATGATATGTAGTGATGGTAGGAAAATTCGCGGAACAAATTTTCCATGTATCTAGCGACCTTCGGTCAGATTGGTCAGCCCCGGGGGTTTTAAACCCGGGATCTCTCAAATACCGGCCACAAACGTTACCGTCTAAGCCATCCTGTTCGGTTAGACAAAAGCTTATTGTAGAAAAAATGTAAATCTTGTTAAAATACAATTTAGTATCAGAAATTAAATGATTTGTAGTATTAATCGTTCCCAGGATATTCGTTGTTTTGGGTTTAAAATTCCTTTCAGCCTCCTATAGCTTTTTGTATACATAATCAAGTAATAAAAATTTATCAACACTACCCCAAATAAAAATATAGCATTTAAAAACAGCGCTGTTTGCGATCTTCTCAAGTAACTGAAGTTTTCCCTACTTTCTCCCCCGGTATTATTCTTGATTTGCGTTAAAATTATAGCTATGGGGGTTATAAATTTTCGGACGTTCATAAAAAGTTTAATACTTCATTGTTTAAAATTTCTTTTTCACTTTTCTGGCTTAAGATAAATTTCAGCAAGTGAAATGTGGAAACTGTCTCCTTTTTATTAAGAATATAATATTAGCTACTCGTTAACGGGCAAGTCTATTGTGCCAGGAGCGCCGTTTTAAACACGAGGGCAGAGTTGAATGAAAGGACATTTCACTCCACAATTGTGTTACTAAATTAACGTTGCACATAAACCAGTGACGTCGTTTCCACATGTAGGATAGAACTTTGAGTTTGAGACCGGCCAGCTTTGTTCCACTCGCTCTTTATATATACAGGCGGCCGTGACTGCGAAGTAACGCCATGATATTATTCCCCTCATTGTTGTTTATTGCCATTTAGTCACCCGCATTGCTCTAATCTCGTATTGTTACAGAGTTTATCCTTCCCTAGAACGGATTTGTATGACCGGGGAGTAACAAATTCGCAAGGAACGCGGCTGTATCATTAAAACGGAGGGAGATTGCGTCTTTCTGGGCCAAACGCAACAGAAATGTCACCGTAAATTTGCCTGAGTATTCCTGAATCTAAAAACAGTTGACCTTTGACTCATAATCTTGCTTGTATTACGTCACATTAGAACAGAAACAGATGAAAAAAGGTTGGTGATATCACCTGACAGGATGATTCAAAGGGGTGGACACAGGATGGAATATGAATAAGGGAAGGAGAAATTTCAGTGAGTTTAATCAATTTTGAAGCGTTTTACATTAGATAAAAGCTCGAGTGTATGTCCAGTAATACATAAACGAAACTTCCGATGTATTACATTCACATGACTTTTTCTTATGTCGATTCTACAAAATATTCTTACAAAAGCTGACTAGTTTCTCTACTAGCCACATATAGTAAATAGAGAAAGCATTGAACACGAACCAAAAATTCCGATATTTTATCCAAAATTAACTTTTTTAGGTCCACTGAATCTAAAAAACCTTTTTACTTTCTCTACTACGTATAGTAAGTAGGGGAAGTATTGTATTCCACCCAAAAATTCGATACCGAGATTTCACCGGAAATACATGTTTTGAGACCCCCTGAATCCAAAAAAAGCATTTTAGGAAACATGTCCGTGTGTGACTGTCTGTGAACACCATAACTCAGAAACGAACAGTCGGATAAACACCAAACTTGATATTTAGGTTTAGTATCTTCCAGAGATGCGACACGAAGGTTTTCAAGTAAATCCCCTCACCCCAGACTACCCTTTACATGGAAAATTTTAATTTTCTCAAACATGGCTCTAACGATATTGATTAAAATATCATATGTTTAAGATATTTTCATGACAAATGAAATGTATATCTCGAATTTTATGGGAATGTCTCCAAAAGTATTCTTCATTGTGAACAACTTTTGCATCACTGGTAAACCATAAGTGATAGACAAAATGTTACTACAAAAAATGTAGATCGCGTTAAAATACACAATTTATAGCATATACATTTTGTTGTTGAGTGTACCATTTTCTAGATATTGCTTGTTATTCCCTTAAATTTTCCAATACTTATACGTTTTCTCGAATTCGTTATTCATTATTTTTACGTCCTGGACATGCAAAGAGAATGCACATAGCAACCAGCTCTAAAAGATTTGACTGTCGCTTAAAGCCTACCATATTCCCCTTGCATCTATAAGAAAATTAGCAATAAGAAAAACATCTCGATTAGCATGAAGCATATGGAGAATAATCGTTTGTAAAAATAGGTTGTACAAGAGTAGAGAAAGTCATGTGAGTGTAACACATCATATTTTTTAAGAAAAGATCAACACGTGTTTGTGTGCCTGTGATTGTATTCTTCTTCTTCTTTAACGGATTATCATCCTTTTTGTAGGTCTTACACCCCAAGAACTTATAAGTCAATGCCTTGGGTCAGTAGCTTGTCGAGGAGTAAGCAAACTCTGGTCATTGCAAACCCAGGATGCGTGATCAGTCCAATGGCTGATATGGCAGTGAAGAAGAAGACAATGGAATTTAGTGATGAAACGAACAATTTGAAAATTCGCAGGTCAGCTTATCCGCCTAACGACCGAGGAAAAACGCGAAAAAAACCATCGCCAGATTTGTCGGCCTGGGGGTTTGAACCCGGGACATCCCGAATGCAAGCCACAGACCACCACCTGAGCCATCATACTCAGTCTACGAACATTATAACTCAAAGTCGAAAAGTTGGTTAAACACCAAACTTGGTATTTCAATTCAAATCATCCAAGACGCGATGAAGATTTTGAAGAAAATTCTTCCACCCTATTTAAGCTTTAGAAGGAAAATTTTTACTATTTTTTATTTTTTCAAAAATGGGTGTAACGATTTTGATTAGAATATCATATTGATGAATATATTCACACGAGAAATGAAATTCCTATCTTGAATTTTCTCTGAATAGCCTGTTAAGGCCTCTTATTTGATTGAATTTTGTATAATTTTGGATTACAAGGAAATCTTTGAAGATAGACAAACACTTACTTTAGTAATTTTCGAAATAGTCTATGTTTAAATATTCCATCCTGAGCTCATCTAATGGACATGCTTGAACGTTTGCGATTCATGCTTTTCCCCCTTTTCTTTTCTCAAGAGCTGTTACCACGAATAAACATTTGAATGCCGTTTCCGCATGTTGTAAAATTAAATTAAATTGGGTTTTATTTATGGGCACTCTTTAACTACTATGGTCTTTAGCGTCCCATTATACATTTGGCATGAAAGACTGGAAATTTTGCTCAGAGGCCTCTTTATCAGGCTTGAGGTTCTCTTACGTGCCGTAAATCTACGACATGGGACCACCTGCTTCACTTCCCTTCCGAAGGAATCCATGCTAAGGATGTAAACGACCAAAAATATTCATCGTCCTCCGCTAGCTTTGAACCCGCGACCGGGAAGCTAGAGGCCAGCATGGTACCCCTAGACCACGGAACTGCTTCTTGTAGCTAGTACATCTTGCTTTATTTAAAGTCGTTTCTAAACAAAAACATATCGTAAATAACATAAGATGGATAGAAGAATCAGAATTTAGGCGAATTTGTCGTTGGTAGAGAATTTCATGTGAATGTACCATATCAGATGTTTACTATCTACTTCATGATCATCGAAATAAACTTATGTAAGAGCATAATGCACACATTTCTGAGACGTTTGCTGTAATATAAGCAGAAAGAATGGAAGTTAACAATGAGTGGAGTTTCAAATTTCATCCGTGGTAGGAGACAAAATGGTGGTCATGCCACAACAGCGCTCTCGGTGTCGTATGGTATGTGAAATGTGTCTAATGAGACTGTGAGTTTTCACTTCTCTAAATAATGCAGTTATACTTGTTGACTCGGCCACACACCTGAAATGTGGCTTTGTCCATAGACATCCATCGATTTAACTACTGATCATCCGCTTCCTGCATCTCACACATCATGACAGCAAACTTGAGACAAGCTTCTTAATTATGCTGCACCAAAGCTTGCTTTTGCTGAATATGGTACGGAATCATCTTAATTCTCCGATACATTTTGTATGCCATATTCTGCTGTGGTGTTTAGAAAATGAACCAGTTAACAATGTCTCAATGTGATGGGCATATTGACAATTGTGCTGAAGTCTGAAAGCTCGCGGGATCCATGTTGCTCTTAAAAAGTTCGCATACCATATGACACATTGTGCGCGCTGTTGTAGCATGACCGCCATTTTGTCTCCTATGCACAATAGCGCTGCCATGTCATGCGGATGAATCCTCAAACATCACTCATTGTTAACTTCCATCTTTTCTGCTTATATTACAGTAAACTGCTCAGAAATGTGAGCATTACCTCTTTACGTATAACTTTTACTTTTCTGACATCTCAAACGCTTCACTCTATAGTTCCATTACACATTTCATAGTAGAATATGCTGAGGCATATTCAAATCTTTAAGAAGTGGATCGCTATATGCTGGCTTTCGAATTCCATACCCTTTGTATGACATCAAGAGAAACAAAAGAGCGGTGACTTAGCACTTCTTAAAATATAAAGTATTTTAAAATTAATAACAATAGCAATGAATGTCTTGGGAATAAATAATGCCACAAAAATGTATTTTACATAAACTGTGTGTTTTAACGAGATCCCAGTTTTTAATTGCATTTAGAGCTTGTACACTGACACTGAAGTAGGTGTATTATATTTCGACCGTTGAGGAGCCGAACTTGAAGTAGTTGCAACCGCACGTATGGAAAAAAGTTTCCGGTAGCCTTTGCCCCAAATGTACTTTCCGGTGGTCTTTGCCCCAAATGTTTAAAAAATATTAACTTTGTAATTTTGACTGTTTATTTAAATATTATATATTTATGTTTGCCTCGGCTGCGTCAGTATTTATATATTTTAGAGACATGAATGTCTTAGCAGGGAGTGGTGCGACTGAAGAATGTACGCTTACACAGATTATAATTTTTTCTTCACTCCATTTATTAATGCATGACACGATTTAAATAACACTTCACTGATATAGAGAGGTGTGAGGTTCTTTTATTAATTACTTGCACTTTGTAACACTTAAAACTATTTTCGTCTCACACGAATATGTATTAAATTTCTCGAGGACGCATCTCGCGTCCGGTTAGGAACACTGTCTACAACCAACTGACTTCTCAATTTGTAAATTTTGCTCCATTTTAGTTTCTGATTGGCTAATCCTAGTCCAATAGATACTTTCATTTAACTTAAGTTTTTTTCTGGTTGTTGATTGGCTATTTCATAAACTGTCACAGAAATTACATTATTGTTGCTCCAAGAATGACTAATAGCATTATTACACTTTCTTACTCATTATTGCCTCAAAGTTACCTCATTGTTAGCAATTTTAACCTATTATTCCCACAGCTCCTACATTATTAAATTACATAGTACATTCACATAACATTATTACACATGTATACAATAATATAACGTATACAATGACTGTAATATACACTTTATATATCTTGTTATACACACATATTGCTTTAAGGTGGGCTGTTATTGAATTCTATATATTATATAATTAGATTGAAATCATTTAAGTGTTAAAAATATTGCCTCAACACCGAGAGAAATGGCTCCGCGGTACGCGTGAGGCTCGCATTCGGGAGTTACTGGGTTCCATTCCCGGTGACCGCCTGCTCTGATCATGGATTTCTGTGGTTTTCCCTGGTTGACAAAGACGAATGTACTGGAGTATTCCACCACGGATTTCCTCTCTCCATTTCCTCTCATTTCATTTCCCTTTCAGGTTTCAGGATGACTCCGGGGCTGTGGTTCGGTCGCTGTCAGGCAGATGGCGCAGAGGCTTGCGCTTTGGAACTTCTTCTCGGCCCTGCTAGAGAAAAGCCTGTCGAGCCTCCGCTGTTGGGTCGTTTTTCCCCGGCCCCATTACAGGGACGCCTCCGAGCGACCCTCCCATGGCCGGGTGGTCAAGCCTTGAACTGTATAGAAACTATGCGCCTGACCTTACTCTACAACACATACGTCTCCTGCGGTTCCTTCCTCTCATCCGTTCCTCCCGGGGGTGTACGCACTGAAGATCCATTGGGGCTCGGGGTGCCAGGTGTCCCCTCCGTGAACTAGTCGTATCGTATCCTTGTACACTGACGTGCATAAAATGTGGCCCCTTCCCCTGAATTTTTTTCTTCAGGTAACCAACCTTTGACTCCGCCCAGCCTCTATGTGACTGATCTGGTAAACAATATAGGGACATAAAAACAAACCAATGAACGACGTTATAATTGATGTGAAATGAAGGATGGTTCGGGTACCGCCTCTATGAAAGAGTTTCGCTATGATTGGTACACTAGAAAGCGCTAAATCAATACAACATAATTCGGCGTTCAGAGGAAGGGTTGAAGACTTATTTGCATATGTCGTTAAACTGGAAAATAGCTATGACACCTTATATGAAACCTTTCATTAGCGACATCATTACTTTGACGTTTTTGTTATATTTTATTTTTGCCCCAAAAATTCAATGAAGCATTGCCTTAACGGTAGTCCACTAGTGAGAACATAATGTTAACCTTCGGCAGCTCGGCCCTATTTTGGGGAAGTAAAGTCCTCCACCAATCCAGTGGCTAGAATTATATTCAAGAAACAGAGGTGATCACGCTGTCAGAGGGTGGGGCTAGGTTATGCAGCGCTAACTTAAAATACTTGCGCTCCATTATGGGCCACATTTTATGCATCACTGTGTCCCATAACGGAGAAGTGAGTTACTTCCTGGTTTCCGGTACATGCTTTTAAATGTAAAAAACATGTGCTACAATCATATGAGTATCTCTAGCCTCTGTCGCTTATTATGGCTATCAAAATTATTCTTACCAAAGTTTATTACTTTCTCTACTACGTAGAGTAAGTAGGGGATGTATTGTAGTCCACCCAAAAATTCCATACCGAGGTTTCACCGGAAATACATGTTTTGAGACACCTGAATCCAAAAAAAAACATTTTTGGAAACATGTCCGTGTGTGTCAGTCTGTGTGTGTTTCTGTGTGTCTGTGAACAGCATAACTCAGAAACGAACAGTCGGATAAACACCAAACTTGGTATTTAAGTTCAGTGTTTTCCAGACATGCGACACGAAGGTTTTCAAGAAAATCCGCCACCCCAGATTACCCTTTACATGGAACATTTTTAGAAAATTTTAATTTACTCAATAATGTCTCTAACGATTTTGATTAAAATGTCATATGTTTAAGATATTTTCATGACAAATGAAATGTATATCTCGAATTTTCTGGAAATGTCTCCAAAAGTATTCTTCATTGTGAACGAATTTTGCATAACTGGTAAACCATAAGAGATAGACGAAATTGTAGTACACAAAAATGTATATCGCGTTAAAATACACAATTTATGCCATATATTTTTACTTTCTCTACTACGTATAGTAAGTAGGGGAAGTATTGCATTCCACCCAAAAATTCGATACCGAGATTTCACCGGAAATACATGTTTTGAGACCTCCTGAATCCAAAAAAATCATTTTTGGAAACATGTCCGTGTGTGTGTCTGTGTGTGTGTGTGTCTGTGTGTGTGTCTGTGTGTGTGTCTGTGAACAGCATAACTCAAAAACGAACAGTCGGATAAGCACCAAACTAGGTATTTAGGTTCCGTATCTTCCAGAGATGCGACACGAAGGTTTTCAAGAAAATCCCCCCACCCCAGACTACCCTTTACATGGAAGATTTTTTGAAAATTTTAATTTTCTCAAAAATGGCTCTAACGATTTTGATGAAAATATCATATGTTTAAGATAATGTCATGTGAAATGAAATGTATATCTCGAATTTTCTGGGAATGTCTCCAAAAGTATTCTTCATTGTGAACGACTTTTGCATAACTGGTAAACCATAAGAGATAGACAAACTTTTACTACACAAAAAATGTAGATCGCGTTAAAATACACAACTTATGTCATATACATTTCTTTTGTTGAGTGAACCGTTTTCGAGATATTGCTTGTTATTTCCTTAAATTTTCCAATACTTATACTTTTTCTCAAATTCGTTGTTCATTTTTACTTTCTCTACTACGTATAGTAAGTAGGGGAAGTATTGCATTCCACCCAAAAATTCGATACCGAGATTTCACCGGAAATACATGTTTTGAGACCTCCTGAATCCAAAAAAAGCATTTTTGGAAACATGTCCGTGTGTGTGTCTGTGTGTGTGTGTGTCTGTGTGTGTGTGTGTGTGTCTGTGTGTGTGTGTGTCTGTGAACACCATAACTCAAAAACTAATAGTCGGATAAACACCAAACTTGGTATTTAGGTTCAGTATCTTCCAGAGATGCGACACGAAGATTTTCAAGAAAATCCCCCCACCCCAGACTACCCTTTACATAGAACATTTTTCGGAAATTTTAATTTTCTCAAAAATGGCTCTAACGATTTTGATGAAAATATCATATGTTTAAGATAATGTCATGAGAAATGAAATGTATATCTCGAAATTTCTGGGAATGTCTCCAAAAGTATTCTTCATTGTGAACGACTTTTGCATAACTGGTAAACCATAAGAGATAGACAAAATTTTACTACACAAAAATGTAGATCGCGTTAAAATACACAACTTATATCATATACATTTTTTTTGCTGAGTGAACCGTTTTCGAGATATTGCTTGTTATTTCCTTAAATTTTCCAATACTTATACTTTTTCTCAAATTCGTTATTCATTTTTTTATGTCCTGGACATGCAAAGAGAATGGAATGCGCCACATAGCAACCAGCGATAAAATATTTGACTATCGCTTAAAAGCTACCATATTCCCCTTGCATCTACAAGAAAATTACAAATAAGATTGACATCTCGATATCTTGATTAATATGAAGCATATGGAGAATAGGCGTTTGTAAAAATAGATTGTACAAGAGTAGAGAAAGTCATATGAGTGTAACACATCAGATTTTTTTTTGTTGAGTGAGCCATTTTCGAGATATTGCTTGTTATTTCCTTAAATTTTCTCTTACTTATACTTTTTCCCAAATGGGCATTCGTTATTCATTTTTTTATGTCCTGGTAGTGTAAAGAGAACGGAGTGCCCCACATAGTAACCACCTCTTAAAACATTTGACTATCGCTTAAAACCTACCAATTCCCCCTTGCATCTACAAGAAAATTAGCAATAAGATTAACATCTCGATTAACATGAAGCACATGGAGAATAAGCGTTTGTAAAAATAGTTTTACAAGAGTAGAGAAAGTCATGTGAGTGTAACAGTCAGATTTTTAGAACTGGACGTAAGACAATACGTTCTGCGTAACTAATATAAAATGATAACTATAGGGAAAATAAATATTAATAACAGTAGGAATGGTATTATTAAATAAGACTGGGAAGTGAGTATTCTCTAAAGCTGAATATGGGTTGAAACGGCAGTGCTAGTAGTATGCAGGAAACGTGTTTGGTTTTTTTCCCTCAATTGTATCCAAGTGAGAACAGAATACGCTTTATTAATGTAACGTTAGGTCGCCTGAAAATCAGATCCAATAAGAAAGAAGGAAGAAATCATGTGATAGTGAAATGGGGAGATAGGAAATTTCAAATAAAGAAACAGGAGAGTTTAGAAAACACTTCTTTCCTTGGAGGTTGTTCTGTAAACAATGTGAGTGCCGGTAGATAGGGGCGATTATATGAAACACAGCAGTAAAGAAATGCGCATGTGTGTCGAGGTAATATCAGGAGTCGATTTTAAAACGGTGACGGGAAATAAACGGGCAGGAAAATGAATCAGTCCTATTAACCACTAACCCTAGATCCAAGATCCATACGAATCCCTGAGCTAGCATCGAACCCGAGACCATTCTTGCAAATTCCATCCACCCAATTAGCCCACAGCACCTCATGGTACCGCCGCAGACTCTATATGCTGGCCTTAAAATTCCATACTGTTTCCATGACATCGCGAGAAACAACTGAATGTTGACAGGGCTTAGAATGGCTAATATTGAAGTGACTGATGACACTGAAAGTTTATTTGAAATAAACTGTGTGTTTTAAAGATATCTAAACTTTTGTATAGTACATTTTCGTTTATTGCTTAACGTTTACCAGTAACAGAATATTATATACGTTTCCTTCGCAGGCTATTCCCAGAAATATACATTTTATTTGTCATATGAATATCCTTAATATATGGCATTTTAATCAAAATCGTTAGTCATTTTAGAACATAAAAAATTTCGAATAATGTTCCATGTAAAAGGCATTAGGGGTGGGGGATTTTCTTGATCTTCGTGTCGTATGCTTATAAAACACTGAACATAAATACAAAGTTTAGTATTTATCCCAGTTTCCTTTATTGAGTTATGCTTTTTACAGACACGCACGTAAGTGGAGTTTTTTACTTTCTCTACTACGTATAGTAAGTAGGGGAAGTATTGTATTCCATCCAAAAATTCGATACCGAGATTTCACCGGAAATATACGTTTTGAGACCCCCTGAATCCAAAAAAGCATTTTTGGAAACATGTCCTTGTGTGTGCCTGTGAACAGCATAACTCAGAAACCAACAGTCGGATAAACACCAAACTTGGTATTTAGGTCCAGTATCTTTCAGAGATGTGACACGAAGGTTTTCAAGAAAATCCCCCCACCCCAGATTACCCTTTACATGGAACATTTTTCGAAAATTTTAATTTTCTCAAAAATGGCTAACGATTTTGATTAAAATATCATATGTTTAAGATATTTTAATGACAAATGAAATGTATATCTTGAATTTTCTGGGAATGTCTCCGAAAGTATTCTTCATTGTGAACGACTTTTGCATAATTGGTAAACCATAAGAGATACACAAAAGTTTACTACACAAAAAATGTAGATCGCGTTAAAATACACAATTTATGTCATATACATTTTTTTTTAGTGAACCATTTTCGAAATATTGCTTGTTATTTCCATAACTGATAGTCAAATATTTTTAGAACTGGTTGTTATGTGTAAAATGAAATTCTCTTTGCATGTGAAAAGATCATTTCTACAAATTTTTATCTCGATTAATATGAAATAGATGGAGAATAAGAACTTGTAAAAATAGTTAGTACAGGAGTAGAGAAAGTCATGTGAGTGTAACACATCAGATTTTTTTCTTCTAAAAATGCTTTCTTTTCTATTCAAGTTGACACAAAATATGTATCGAAGTTTTGGGGAAAGTCAATACCTTCCCCCACTTTTATGTATGTGGTGAAGAAACAAACACAAGTGACTGTTACATAAAAGATTTTACCTATCCAAGAGGCCTATAGTATTAACACTGTATACTTTTCCTGCAGATTTCGGACTGGCGTTTCCCGTACAAGAGGTCGCATCATCCTGTATGTCTCCACGACAGGCGAGAAGTAAAATACGTCAGCCTGCGCAACTGTGACGAGGGTGCAGAACCCGGCACTGAACGCTACGAGTATCTGGAAGCGATTTCCTGTCGCTGCATGATCTGTAAGTCCAGCGAGGCCAGCTGTGAGGGTCTGCGGTACCGCGGCCAGCGTAGCGGACCATTCCTCGGGGGAGGCCGATAAAACCGACCACGTCTTCCTAGCCATTCTCCCACAAGAACGAAACTAGACAACAGGAGAGTGATGCCTCTGACCGAATTTTCCTTTTGCTTTAACGAAACTTGAACTGCTTAACATCAGCAATTTCTGTAATCTACTGGACGTTGTAAAAATGTTTCCCTTTTTTACTGGTATGTTTTCTGTATCTCGTGTACCCGGCAGTGGTTTTCTGAAGTGCACATAAGTGCATTAGTGCCGCATAACAAAATATAAGCATCTGATGTGTTAGGGTTCGTTTTAAATATAAAATATGTAATATTTAATGTAATTACGTAATTCATTCATGTTGTAATCTGTTTTCAACCTGAAACTATGTAGAAACTATAATACATATTTAAACATTTCCTTTAATGTGACTGTGAAATAAATAAATAAATCACCCAAGGCGCATTAAGGTTTTACCACTAATGGTGTTTCAAATAACGTCTTGGCACTAAAATGCTATGTCATTTCAGTTAACGCTGTTATATATCTAGGAAAGTATACGCTTACATATATTAACTAACTTAGGTATTGTGTATTTGTTTTAGAACTCAAGAAATTACTTCTAAAAAGATTCACCAAATGTTCTCAGGAAAAATAAAAGATTTTGAATTTATTTAGTGGTTTTAAATATGTTACCATAGCAACACATTGAAAAACCTGCTGGTGTTTCTTCTTATTTCAGCAGACAAAATAATAAAGGGTCATTCCATAGCAGCCAAATATATTAGCTAAGAAGTTTCGAGTGCTAAGTTTTATTCCTGAATTGTACAGTTCGGCGCAAAAAATCTTGACGATCCTTAGATCCCAAAATTTGTTTCCTCCCTGTGTTATATAACATTTGTTCACGCCCAAATTCTATTTCTCTGCATCTTATTGTTGAGGTGAAATTGACAAATAGCATTAAACAACGAGCAAGAAGTTTATAACAGGTTGAGTGTGACTGGATGATAATGAGGTGAGTGTGATCTGTCCCATTTGCATGACTTTAAGAGTGAAGTAAAAAGTGTGTTACTCGTCTGGCTAAACCCCTTATAGGAGAATGAGAAGAAGGTTGACATTGGAGAAGTAGTGGAAGAGTTTGTATACCAGCTGAAAGGACTGGGCAAGACTTTTTGTATCTAACTGTACATACAATCATACATCAATAATATTTTTTCTGTGTATTAAATCATTAGCTGACGTTGCATTTCATGATATTATGGCAATAATAACATTTTAAATTCCATCATAACCAAATTTGAAAGCTATGTTAACAAACCGTTTAAAAAACACATGTAGTGTGAACAGTCTAAAATGAAGTACCCAGTAAAGAAATTACTTATAAATCTTAATTATCATACAGAATAATTCAAAAGTAATGGCCATACGCTTTTCAGCTGTGTCAAGTTGTCATTCTCAAACAATTTGTTTACATATTCGCACTCTCTTCCCTTTCCTCTCCCAATATGCCGAGAATGCACTTAGGACATCATCTAGCATACATTAGAGCGGAATTAGTCACCGGATTATCAGGTGCTTATTCTCATTGTCACCTGAACTGACAATGGACATTACTACCAATATTTACTGGAATATCTTTGCTTATTTTATTTCCTATTTTTCGCCTTCAAATTATTGATAATTACTATTGAATCGTTCTGTTTATCTTTAAACCTCCAAAGCTAAATAAAATATTGTGAAATTATGGAATGACTATTCATAAAATGTTTTTCAAAATACAGGGGAAGATAAAGAAAAGTGGCTCCTTTAATTTGTTTTTCTTTATAAGGAGCGTGCCAGTGTAAAGCATAATTATCATAGCAGCTGTGCAATACATGTTATTTACAAGAGTCATCCTTTGTAGGGTAAACTGCGAACTGGGGGTCGATGCAGCAAAATACATCTCATATTTATCAGATAACGTAATTGTTTTCCTAGGAGTTGAAAAAAAATTAACCTATCTCTTAGTTTCTTCAAACGCTATCTCAGCGGTTGACCTGCGTTTGACAACAGACAAAATTGCAGCACACAGCACAATTACTTTTATACATGGCCAACAAAAACTGTGTCATTTTTTTACGTATTTCGCATTAATATGGGCCAAAATTCCTTATAAGTTGGTGGATTTGAAGGAAATTGATTTGTGTCCTATCAGGACTTTAATGCTGATCTTGCTTACCGGCACGACAAGTCATCGCACAGAGAAATAAAATACAGTGGCTACTTTGATTTATTTTCCTTTATATACAGCTATAAATCAAAATTTAGTTTCTATTTCATTGAATTTGTGTGACTATTTGCAGTTTAACAGCACTACAAATATATTAACATTTTAAAGTTAAGTAAGATATGTTTTATAATCATAAATTTAACAAATTATCTAAGCTCTTATTGTACAAAATAAGCATTTTCATACGGAGTCATATATACCTGATACTGTTATGTTAAATACCCAAATTTTAAAAAGAAAGGAAAGTTATTAATGTTATTCCCATTGTAATTAAATTATATAATCACATGAATTGTGTCGACAGATTTTCAGAGGTTTTTCACGGATGTTGATGTCTTAAGGGGGTAGATGCAGTTTAAATGTGTAAATATATGCATCGTGAAAACATATATTTATGTTTATTATTGTTATTATTATTATTATTAATGTACATATTTTGGATCTTGACAGATGTATTTTCATACTACAAATTAATAAACGTATCATTACACTGTCACTATTATTAGATTTACATTCCTGTAAAAATATTAACACTTGACACAACAGCCCTAGTGGGCCTAAACTTCAGCACGACCTCTACATCCTCTGCCTCTGTCCAGGTAGGACAACATGGGCAGAGTGCAGTAGTGGGGATGGCTGTGTAAAAGAATATACAACTAAATTACCACCTTCCGGTATACCTACTTTGTTACGACTATTTCATTACTATTCAATATCTGTTTTACTACTATGCTGCACAGAACTATTTCACTGAAGCAGCTGTTGTCCACAGTCATAATCACGAAAAATTGTCATGGACTGTTGTAAACATTCTAGCATCTCAAGAGGATGGTGTACACTTGGGTGTAAAAAAGTGGTCCAGATCATACAATAGTGTTTTTCTTCCGGTATGTTTCCACATTTATCTATTCAACACTAGTTTCCACCCAGCCTTTATTACCTATCTCTATAACTGCCTTGAAACAAGTTTCAAGAAATAAACATGGACGATGTTATACGAAGGAGGGATCTCTTAATGAATTCTCCTCCGATTCGTGTAAATAAGTAGAGATGACTAACCCAAAGTATACGACTAACCATTCGAACCTTGTAGAGGGAGTGGCGGGTGAGAAATGAGTTATGTTTGAAATGCATAATAGTCGCAATATTTATGTCAAAGTTTCCTCTTAAGTATACATAGAAACGAAGTCTAAAATTATTCCTGCCATGAATAGGGATGTAACGATCAAGAATCGCTGAATTATTGACATATCTTTACGAACGGAATTCTGTTGGTACAAAAATTATCAAGAAAAATGCTGTTTTTATGTAGCGGTCAGTTTCAGCAACTATTTTGGTCTATCAGTAATTAAATGTAAAATTATATAAGTAATAATCATATATAATTTATTATTGTTGTTCCATAATGGCGATTATATGAACCTGATAGTCAAAAAGCGCTGTTAAGTAAATGAAGTACAATCGTCACCCTTATTAATATTAACATGACTATTATTATTAACATAACATTATTAGCAGCAAAAAACATAGCTCATTGACAGCGTTACATTCCGACCATCTTTTGAGATAACGTAGGCTTCTTGTCAATCAGTTAGAATTGTACAAAAGGGAAAATAGGAAAGTGACGTGTGGAGAGGTGAGATACGCATTTCATTAGCTTAAATTGTGTAGTTCTTTATGGCCACCTTTTATTTATTTAATTTTTGTGCCCAAGTTTTCATTAAACAACAGCGACAATTCTAACAGCCGGGTATACAGTCTCGTTAACTACGCCTTTCTCGTGGTCACATCTGCGTCATATTGATGACCCAGTTGGCCATGGAGCAGGACTATCACGTCCAATCCAAGTTAGAAAGTGAGCCGGTGCCTAATTATGCTGTAAACCTCATCGTCTACGAATTATCAAGATATATCCAATTTCAACCAGCTTATCTGTGTTTTTATTACGGATTTATTCCACATAATTGTTTTCCAAGAATAAAAATTGTTTCTTATCTGAAATACTCTACATGAGAAAAAAATTTAACATATTATCTATTGTTCCTCGAAGATTAAATTTACTGATTAATAATAATGTATATACACTTTTAATTATCCGAAAGCCAATTACGTGTGTTAAACTATTAAATACCTAAATCCAATACTACATTTAATATCAATAAAAGTCTTTTTAGATCTCTTGGTCCACCTTCAAAAAATAGCTACTGAAAATCTGAAAGAAACTATACAAAAACTGCAACATGGGAAGCACTTTAAAGTGGCAAAAACGTAGGAAAACAAGATTACGAAAAAGTCCAACTTTAGAATTTCTCGTTCTATTTACACACATTTCCACACGTATATTTAAACGTCGAATTTGGGCATTTGGTCGTGGTTCTAAAATATCCCAGTATTTTTCGTGACTTTTTTAAAGAAATTATCCGAAGTTTTAATGAAAAACTCACTATCCAGTGCCATTAATAGTGACCTCTGAAGATTTGTCCTTAGAGTTCGTATGAGCCCTGTACATTTATATTCAATATGTATTTATAATAGCATTAAAATATAATTAATAATTTTAAAAATGTGTATATATTACTAAAAAATTTATTGATTGTAATATTTATCTTTATATATAATGTAATTAATTGTGAATTACATTGTAATTTAAAATATAGTATTTTGCTTGTTGTTCCATGCCTGATGTAGCTATTTCATGCAAGCTATAGACCAATCAATTGTCTCTGCTTGTAAACACTCTATTTATGTGACAAGGTTTAGAGGTTTTACTCTCCAGCAGATTTGTGAAAGTGTTACTCAGTGAACGGTTCAAATGTTTGGATTCCAGCCTCTAACAAACCAATATTTTCACTCTAAAGGACTTTGTTTCCAAAAATATGTTAATAAATATTAATATTTTGTTTTGTAGATGTTTAGTAAATATCTTGCAGCCACAAACCTTCATGTTCAAACATTCAAATACCTAGAATTCCACACCAATCCTGTTTCCAGTTCCTTAAGAAAGAAATATGGATGTACAGATCAGGTTTTGACAAGGGAAGACCAAAGCTCTATCAAGCAGAAATTCTCCAGAAGCATCAGAGCTGTTTTACTTATGCCAGTCGTGCTAAGGAAGAAATATTGAACTTCAATCAAGATTACTATCACTACAATTTATCGTTTTGATACTATCACTTCCTAACCTTTTGTTTTGTAAATATTTCGTAAATATGGAGTTATTAGATTGATGCAAAAATCCATAGCGTTTTGAACCTTGGCATCAAATGCAAATGTCACACGATGGTTGACTATTCACAGTTTATCACACGTGCTAAATTATGATACGAAAAACAAAGATTAGAGAATTTAGGTCTTCATCACAGTCCGATTGATTTACTAATTGGCCTCTTTAAAACGACTGAACCATGCTACAGGAATCTTTGATATAAAACCTGTTTTGCGTCTAGGTAGTACGACATGCCACAACGTGCTGTGCCAGTACTCTGTCTTCGCTTCTTAAGTCTGTATTCCTGTAAACCTGTAGCGGGAAAACGTTGGGCGTCATTTGTAGCGACATAATGTTCTGCATCATTTGTAGCGGGAAATCGTTGTTCCTCTTGGTTGACGCCCTGTGCTGCAGTGTCCTGGTCTCCGGCTACCTCTGTTCAGTGGCTGATGATTTCTCCATTCCTAATAAATTACCAATCCAACTAATTTCACTGGTCTCATGGTTTTCGTAGGTGAGGCAAATTAAAATACACTGCATTTCCCTTAAATGTTATTTATTATCAATAAAATACTTATGGGCGGCTAGCTTTCCCCATTGTAACAATTCCCACCACAATAGTAAATTAGGAATCTAATCTAACTGCACACGCTTCCCCATCCATATGCACACACGTGTATCCGTCGTCCAGACGGTATTACTTGTGTGTCGACGGGATTCTATAAGAGTGAAAATCTAGGGCTTTCTTCCCCCTTTTATACCCAATTCTAGTGCCGCTCACCTTCGCGCCTTAAGATGTAACGACATTTCTAATTGGTCTTCAGACCGCGTTACCTTATTATGTATGAAAATATTCTGTTCCAAAAATTTATGCACACGCGCCCAATGACGAGTCCGGAAACAAACTCATTATCTCTGTCGCTTTCCTTTCTATATCTGTCTCTTCCAAGTTCCGTGCTCATTAGCTTGGTGAAAGGAGGTTTACTTCTGCCTAGAATTACTTTTACCTGGAATTAGCTAACTCGCCCGTCCCTTACTTATCTAGTTACAATCTGCTTTGTACATCTTTTGGCTGCTAAATATTCTAACATCCTACTTGTTGAATTATTATGTACAATTCTTGTTTGGTATTGATTTATATTTATATGTATATGTGTGTGTGGCATACCCCCTTTCAACCTGTACATAAAATATAACAAAATTAACGCTTAACACATAGTAAATGCTGGAAATATTGATCGTTGAAGATTTTCAATTTCATCTAATGCTTTTTCTGTTAGCACTGTACGTCTTTGTATGTGTTTCTTCTTTTTCACTGAACCAGTAGTCTCAAATTTAATCACAAGATCGTGATTGAAGTTCTGGAAGGAGGCAATTGTGCAGTAAACTTCAGGATAAATTCTTCACGAACGTGACGAACCGATTCGTATTTAAAATAGCATTTACATACAAATATATGTTGTTCTTACGGTAACTGCCTTCCCATTTTCGCAATGAAAGTGGACTACTGCCGCTAATGATTATGTGGTAACGAAGGACAGAAAGCCTGTCGTGAGTTCGGGGTGTGAAGAATTGGCTCTGACACACAACACCGTGCGAACGGTCAGGTTTTATACCAAAGACACAGTATTCTCCCTGTAGACGTAACTTCGTTGCCTTTGATCCTCAATTAAACTCTAATCGAAGAATATGCCCCAATGTCTTCTTTCCTCCCCCTCACAAATTCTAATCTACAAACTACAAATCCTATTTACAAGCACAACATTCCAAATTACAAATGACAGATGAAAATGGTGAAAGTGCCCTAGCAACACCGATGAAAAAAATTGCTACGAACTTATGCATCAATCCAATAAAATGACTGGTCATAGCTTGAAGGTTAAACTTATGGTTCCAGTTACACGTACTTTCTAAAATTATTAATACTTAATGCATCATCCTTGTTTAGCTCATTTAAAATATTTTCGGTCTGTTAACATCGTATTACGCTTTACATTACGTATGCTCTTATTTGCTCTTTATTAAATCTCTGTCGCGATAGAAATTTGATTTCAAACACTCCAACATTTTTGGAGGATGCTATCGCTTTATTTGATAACAGCTAATGTTTACATAATTTATTGTATTTTATTCGCAAGATGGCCTAAGTAAATACTCCTCCAGCTACGTAAGTTTACCTATGTTCTTGACACATAGGATTTGTAAATTTATCGATAAAATCAAAACGTCTTGTGAAATTACTGAAAATAATAGGTTTTCCATATCATGTTGAAATTTGCCTGTTTCTATACTAAAAACAGTATGGAAAATGGAAATTTACGTTTCAGAAACTATTTTCCATATCTAGAGAATGTGGTATTATTAATTTTGTCCCTTGGTTGTCAACCGAGTGTGACTTCATATTTTGTCTTAATCCTAATAAGGGAAGCACAATTATTAACATTCCACACCCCACTTGAATCTTTGAATAAATAAGTAGGTATACTGAACATTATCTAATTATTAAAGATTTTTTTGGAGTTGAGGAACACATTTTACATACTTACTCTTGAGAAGCTGAGTCTAGGAATTGCCATTCGAGGATGATCCTACCCACTAAAACCCCTCCACCGCAGTAGGAAGCAGTAGGTTTGCTGTCTTAGGTACTCACGCATTCCATGGAGAAGGTAAGACCTGGCCCACAGTGCGGTCACCAATGGAGTGAGGATTGGGAACTAAGATACAGGCTTGACCAAAGGCCCAACCTGGCCCCTAGCAGAGTACGGAGAGGATAGAGGGAATTTCAGATATTACTGTGTTTGGCTGTATTCCTGGTGTGTGTGTTGCTCTTATCAATTAATAAGGTGTGGTACTTCTAGGTCATACAATGTCCACGTCGAAGCGCTGCGCCCTGTAGTAATATCTGGATCGTGCAATACAAATATTGCACTTGTGTGCGAGTCAATAAAATATGTAGATCAAAACCTTCTTTAAAAAACATAATTTATTTCAAATAATTTTTTTTGTGGCATTAGCCATTTCTGAGATATTCGTTATTAATGGTTTGATTTGTTCAATACTTGTCATTCTCTTAAAGTTCCAAAGATTTTCAGTTGTTTCTCACGATGTCATGGAAACAGTATGAAATTTTAAGGCCAGCATATAGCCTCCAGTTCTTAAACATTTGGCTATCGCTGTTCCCTTTGTATCTATAACGTAATGTGTAATGTAGTTATTCCTGCAAAGATTTATTTGGATTAAAATGTACTTCAGAAAAATAAACTTCAGTAATAGTTTTATACCCCTTAATAAACGATAGAAAGTAGAGAAGGTTCATGTGAATGTTTCAGATTTTTATATCGCTTCTATAAACTATTCTTACGACAGCTTATTTTTATATCTACTTAATGTCAATTGAGATTCATTACACATTTGTTGTAGGTGCAAAGGATATAGAAGAAATGGGACGTAAATATCCTTAGCATGGCTTCTTTCGGAAGAAAATAAACCCAGTGTCGTAGATTTACGACACGTAAAAGAACTTCATGCCCGATAAAGAGGCGTCTGAGCAAAATATCCAGTCTTTCACGCCCAATATAGACTGGGAGGCTAAGAACCATACTAGTTAAAGAGTGTCCATAGATAAAAAACTCAATTTGGAAACCCAATCGAGTATGTATTTAAAAGCTTGTCGGTAAATACAGATAGAGTAAGCTAAAGCGATAGTCAGACTTTTAAGAAGCTGTTCCCTACTGACGGTTTTGAAATTCTGAACAATTTGTATGACCACGAGAAAAAAGCAAACAAACAAAAACGAATAGTGACTTCTCACTGGTAAAGAAAATATAAGTAGATGCAAATTCAAACCAATAACAAAGAATATCTCGGAATTGCTTAACGCCACAAAAAATTTTATTTGACTTAAATTGTGTGGTTTAGCGAGATCTACAGTTTTGTGTAGTAAGATTTTGTCTATCTCTTATGGTATACCAATTAAACAAAAGTCACTCAGAATGAAGAGGATTTCGCAGGCTATTTACAGCAAATTTAAGATATACAATTTATTTCTCGTGCAAATCACTTAAACATATGGTATTTTAAGCAAAATCATTACAGCCGTTTTTGAAAAAAGTCGAAAATAACGAAAATATTTCCATATAAAGTTATATAGTGTATATGAAGTATATATAGTTTGGGGCAGGGGTTGAGACAATACATTCTACGTATCTAAATATAAAATGATAATCATAAGATAAATAAATATTAATAAACAGTAGGAATAGTATTATTAAATAAGACTGGGAAGTGAGTATTACATGTAAAGGTGAAAATGAATTGAAAAGACAGTGTCAGCAGCAGATTGGAAACGGGGGTTGGCTTTTCCCTTATTCCAAAAGAGTGAGAAGAGATTACGCTGTGTTAGTGTACCGTTAGGTCGCCTGAAAATCAGATGTATAGAAAAAGGCCAGTGCTCTCAAAACCGTAGGCATCCAATAAGACAGAAGGTAGAAATCATGTGATATGAAATGGGGAGAGAGGACATTTGAAGTAAAGAAACAGCAGAGTTTAGAAGACACTTCTTCTTCGTGGTATTTCCTTTTAGGTTGTTCGGAAAACACTTGTGAGTGCCGGTGGATAGGGGCGATGATATGAAGCACAGCATTAAAGAAATGCGTGTGTGGCGATGTAATATCAGGAGTCATATGTTAAAACGGTGACAGGAAATAAACGGGCAGGAAAATGAATCAGTCGTATTCACCACCAGCCCTAGATCCAAGATCCATACGAACCCCTCAGCTAGCATGGAACCCGGGACCATTCCTGCAAATCCTGTTCAGCCAAATTGGCGCCCAGCATTCCTGGCTACCGACGCAGGGTATGTTCTTGTAAACTCGTGTCGTATATTTTCAGTGAAATCTCGGTATCGAATTCTTGAGTGGGATGCAATACTTCCTCTACATACTCTTGGTAAATACAGTGCGGTCGTTTTATGGTGAGGCCACGGATCATGCGTATGGTATTCCCCACACTGTCTGTTACACTGGGAGTTTTCATTCCGTAACTCGCGATACTTACGAGTGATATTAACGTGCACTATAAGGAGTACTAACCTTGTTATACGTGGTGTCCATCTGCGTGAAGACATTCCTGACATCTTCGGATGAAATCTCCATTCACACGCATAAATTCTTGTTGCGTAATGTTCGTAATTTCTGTTTCATATTATACTTAAGTTCGAATATGGCGTGGGGATTGTTGCTATAAACTTTATTTGGGAGGGGGTTTCTCCAAAAATAGATGAACCAATTTCGTCAATTGTTTACTCCATTAGAACATCTCCGTTTCGCTTCGCGATCCCGTTGTCCCAAACTTATTTACCAGACGTCTAACAGTTTCTCTACCTGGAACTAGAGTACCAGGAAAGTTCTCCTCCACACACCTGTCTACGAGATTCAGTTTTTACGTATGTGTCGTACATAAAAACTCATTGTTCAAGCGTGAATTTGTTGGCAGGCTTTGCAGTGGACTTTGCAGCACGAACACAAAGCAACGACTGAAACACAGCTGGTAAAATAACCCTAAACGCGCCATGCTCCGCCAGTTGCGCATCGAAAAAGTACCGAGATCACTACAGTACAGCCTGCTAGGCATATTTTATTTATTTATTTATTTATTTGTGCTAGTAATCTTCCTTAGACTATGGCTATACATCAGCCCAAGCTGTTATCTTGCCATATTCTACCCATATTACATTAATTGTACATAAAAATGATAAAAATAATATTAATAAAAAAATCTGATGTGTTACACTCACATGACTTTCTCTACTCTTGTACAAACTATTTTTACAAACGCTTATTCTCCATATGCTTCATGTTAATCGAGATATCGAGATGTCAATCTTATTGGTAGTTTTCATGTAGATGCAAGGGAAATATGCTAGGTTTAAAGTGATAGTCAAATATTTTAACGCTGGTTGCTATGTGGCGCATTCCATTCTCTTTGCATGTCCAGGACATAAAAAAACGAATAGCGAATTTGAGAAAAAGTATAAGTATTGGAAAATTTAAGGGAATAACAAGCAATATCTCGAAAACGGTTCACTCAACAAAAGAAATGTGTATGACATAAATTGTGTATTTTAACGCGATCTACATTTTTTGTGTAGTAAAATTTTGTCTATCTCTTATGGTTTACCAGTTATGCAAAAGTCGTTCACAATGAAGAATACGTTTGGTGACATTCCCAGAAAATTCGAGATATACATTTCATTTCTCATGACAATATCTTAAACATATAATATTTTAATCAAAATCGTTATAGCCATTTTTGAGAAAATTAAAATTTTCGAAAAATGTTCCATGTAAAGGGTAGTCTGGGGTGGGGAGATTTTCTTGAAAACCTTCGTGTCGCATCTCTGGAAGATACTGAACCTAAATACCAAGTTTGGTGTTTATACGACTGTTTGTTTCTGAGTTATGCTGTTCACAGACACACAGACACACAGACAGACACACACACGGACATGTTTCCAAAAATGCTTTTTTTGGATTCAGTGAGTCTCAAAACATGTATTTCCGGTGAAATCTCGGTATCGAATTTTTGGGTGGAATGCAATACTTCCCCTACTTACTATACGTAGTAGAGAAAGTAATAATAATAATTAATACAAAAATTATAATCTAATAATACTAATATTATAATAATGATAATATAATTAAATAACTTAATGTCACATGATGAAACTAATTCACATCTCTTTTTATTGTCCATAACCATTTCTTTTTTACTTTAGACAGGTACTCTCCTACCTTTTTACTATCCTTGTTAAAATCTTGCTTAAGGCTACTTTCTTGTCCAGTTTTAACCATTTCCCATTTATGGCTTGCTTTCTCCAATGCTGTGTACCTTTATAATCAAAAACAATATGTTCTAAATCTTCTCTTTCCCCACATATTGGAATCTGGTTCTGTGGGAACCCAATTCTTATTCCTATTAGTCTCCATACACCTGCTCGTACCCAGGCTATACTTTCTCTTTGTTTCTTATTTAAGTTATCCACATACTTTTCTCTAGCCCATACATTTTTAATAATATATATGATTCCATGGAACTTTTCTTCCCAGTGTTACTAAATAAATTTTGTATCTCTATATCTTCAAACCTCCGCCTAGCTTCTTTCCAAAAACGCTTCACATTATTTTCCCTCCTTCTCAAAATTTCTCCCAGACCACTATTTTCCAAATCAGTTTGTATACTATAACTTCACTCATTTTTCTTTAAGCTCCTTTCTTGAAATTCCAAACACTACCTTAACAAGTTCTTCTCTTCTAAATTTAATAGTTTGTACCAATATTTAAGAGCTCTCTCCATTATTACCCCTTTTCTCCCCACTCTCTGCATTTCAATTAGAGCAAATTCCTTAACTGTAGCATTTGGCAGAACTGGTCTGTGGCCTCACCTTAAAAGGGCCGCACTGTATTAGAGAAAGTAAAAGGTACTAAAACCCATCGTTCAGAAAGCTTGCATTCCAATGTGGAATAACAGCATCAATTGTTTAAGTCAAAGCCCCCAATATGACATTAAAGTTAAAGGGGCTATGCAAATGAAACAAAAGAAAAACAAAAAGAAATAAAACAAACTAGTTCAGTAAAACCTTTAGCCTGAATAGGAGGTGATTCAACAGAGGGGGATACTTGCACGCTGTGACATTCACGGGTCTCTTGTGACTATCACCCACCTCAGGAGAAGGGAATGAGGTGAAAGAACTACAGGAGGCTACACACCACAAAGACGCGAGGACGTCCCTGACATGTTCAAGCTCGCCGCCGAGAGAGGGCTATGAACGACCTACCATAAGCAGACCTCTGATGTTCATGAGGAATACTCTTTCCATTGAGCATGCATCGGCGGCATTTGTCCGACATCGCTATACGCCACAAAACCTAGAGGCACGTCTGAAAGATGAGAACGGAATGGAATGAAAGGGAATCGTTGTATAGAAAGAGTCACCCGAGTGTTCGCCTGCCGACCCGGGGAAACCAAGAAAAACCAATGGGTCAGAGAGAGCGGTCACCTGGGATTGCCCGTGACCTGATTGCGAGTCGCATACGTTACCGCTGTACCACTCCCAAGGTTGTAAGAACGTCATAAGGGCCGAGTGAGGTCCTTCTGCGTTCAGGAGCAAAGTGTAATAATGACTCCGGGTATGGAATTCGCTATAAAACTGGAACAAAGATAAAACGTAAGTAGTGGGATTATGTGAAAAAAGCAAATCATTCCCATAAAGTTTTTACAGCCAAGTGAAATTCGCGGCATAATGCTCACAAGCACATAAAATTGCTCAAGCACAGAATGATGGGGTTCATGGCCGTCCGAAGGTCAAGATCACATCGCGTTCCCTCTGCGCAATCAATCAAAACTGTCGAGCACAAGAAAACGATATTGCGTGAGTTGAGCCTCTACAGAAATTTGGCAAACATTTCTTGGGCTCTCCTAAACCTAAAACAACATTTAAACAACAAGAGAAGAAAATATCCGTGTTTGTTAAAGGAAGAGAGAGAGAAAGAGACAAAGATATAACCAAAGCAATCTGACGTGTTGCACTCACATGACTTTCTCTACTCTTGTAAAAAACTATTTTTACAAACGCTTATTCTCCATCTACTTCATGTTAATCTAGATAAACATTTACGGAACCATTTAGGAGCTGGTTACTATGTGGAGCATTGCATTAATGAATTCCCATTTGAGAAAAACTATTGGAAAATTCAAAAAAATAACAAGAAATATCTCAGAAATGGTTCACTCGGCCCAAAAAAGAAAGAAAAAAAAGTATATGACACAAATTATGTGTTTTAACGAGAACTACATTTTTTGTGTAGTAAAATTTTGTCTATCTCTTACAGTTTACCAGTTGTACGACAGTCATTCAGAATGAAGAGGACTTTTAAGGACGTTCCCAGAAAATTCAGGAAACGCGTTTTATTGGCCATAAAAATATTTAAACCTATGATATTTTAATCAAAATTGTTAGAGCCGTTTTTGAGAAAATAAAAATTTTGAAAAGTGTTCCATGTAAAGGGCTGATTGGAGTGGGGGGATTTTCTTGAAAGATCTTCGTGTCGCATCCTTGGAAGATACTAAATTAAAATACCAAGTTTGATATTTATCCGACTTTTCGTTAAAACACACAATTAATATAAAACTTATTTTGTTGTTGAGTGAACTATTTCCGAGATATTCTTTGGTTATTTGTTTGAAATTTCCAATAATCATACTATTTTCATTTCGGAATTCGTTATTCTTTTTTTAATGTCCTGAATGTGCAAAGAGAATCGAATGCTTCACATAGTAACCAGATTTTAAAAGATTTGAGTATCGTTTAAAGCCTGCCATGTTCCGCTTCCACCTACAAGAAAATTAGCAATAAGATGGTTTCTGCAAAAGTCTATCTCGATTAACATGAAGCATTTGGAGAATAAGCGTTTGTAAAAATAGTTTATACAAGAGTAGAGAAAGCTATGTGAGTGCAAAATATCAGATTTTTTTAAAAATAAACAAAAGTAGTAATCTTGGGTGGAAGGGTTTGTTAAAAATCATATTTGGAAGATACTGATTTTAAAAACCAAGTTTGGTGATTATCGAACACTTCGTTTTGGAGTTATGCTGCAGACATATAAACACATGGACTTTTTTCTAAAAAGCATTCTATGTTTCAGGGGGCCTCAAAACATATATTTCCTGCGAAATCTGGACATCAATTTTTTGGATTCAATACAATACTTCCTCAGCTTTCTACAGGTATGTAGTAGAAGAATTAACAAGCCTGTGTACGAATAGTTTGCACAAGAGACATATGAATTAATATTAGGGGTAGAGAAATGCATGTAATTATCAGATTTTTACTTTCTCTACTACGTATAGTAAGTAGGGGAAGTATTGTATTCCACCCAAATATTCGATACCAAGATTTCACCGGAAATATATGTTTTGACCCCCCCAGAACCCTAAAAAGCGATTTAGAAAAGGTCCTGTGTGTGTTTCTGTGTCTGTCCAATAAACAATAAACTTGGTATTGAATTTCAGTATCTACCAAAGATGCGACACGAAGATTTTCACGAAAATTCTCACACCTTAAACTACACTTTACATGTAACATTTTTTGAAATTTTTTATTTTCTGAAAACTGACTGCAACGATTTTCATTAAAAATCCATATACTAAAGATATTTACAACGAAAAATAAAATGTATATCTTGAATTTCCTGGGAATAGCCTGTGAAGTCTTCTTCATTCGGAAGGAATTTTGTATAATCTTGTATAACTTGTAAACGTTAAGCGATAGATGAAAACGTACTGCACGAACAATGTAGATCTCTTTAAAACACACAATTTATTTCAAATACGTTTTTTTTTGTGACATCAGCCAATTCCGAGATATCCGTTATTAATGGTCAGAATTATTTAATACTTGGCCATTCTTTTCAAGTCCTGTCGATTTTCAGCTGTTCCTCGCGATATGTGGGTTGGAGGTGGAGTTGGTGTTAGAATAAAATGGAGGATGTGAGGGAAGTGAAATGTTTTGGGGTAAATTAAGTAGATATGTAGTGATAGAAGAAAGGAGAAAGAAGGTTTAGTGTTTGGCCAAAAGAGGTAAAGGTTTAATATATAGTGATAAAATTTAAAAATTGATACATAAAAATTTAAGAGGAAGATAATAGAAAGTTAATGTTGAAATCAAATAAAATGTTTTAAGGTAAATAAATAAACACAAATGTATAAATACAGATATGAATGAATTAATCAAATTTTTAACTACTATAAAGTAAATAATTACAACGAGAACAATGGAATGTTATAAATAGATAACCTTAACTTTATAAGAAAATGTAATTAAAGAAAAGTTTAAATAAAATATAAAAATAAATACACGTATTAAAATGATTAGTAGTTTAGTAGAAGGTTTTCTGTTGGTTACCAGTACATTTTCGCTGGTTTCCAGTGAATATAGTTAAATAGTCGTAGATAGTAGCTGTTTACAAGTTGCTAAGTTTGCTGGTTTCCAGCAAGTGTAGATAATAGTAGAATTTAGAATTACAATTAATTTTTTTACGCCTTGAATCTAATAATTTATATTTTTATTTCTTTTATTTTTATTTATCATTATATTAATATTTTGTAGATATTGTGAGTTTGTAGTTATTCTCATCTGAAAAATTCTGACGTGTTACACTCACATGACTTTCTCTACTCTTGTACAAACTATTTCTACAAAAGCTTATTCTCCATATGCTTCATGTTAATCGAGATATCGAGATGTTAATCTTATTGCTAATTTTCTTGTAGATGCAAGGGGAATTGGTAGGTTTTAAGCGATAGTCAAATGTTTTAAGAGCTGGTTGCTATATGGTTCTCTTTGCTTTACCAGGACAGAAAAAAACATGAATAACGAATTCTCATTTGAGAACAAGTATAAGTATTGGAAAATCTAAGGGAATAACAAGCAATATCTCGGAAATGGTTCACTCAACAAAAAAACTGTATTGTACATAAATTATGTATTTTAACTCGATCTACATTTTTGTATAGTAAAATTTTGTCTATCTCTTATGGTTTACGAATTATGCAAACTTATTTCACAATGAAGAATACTTTTGGAGACATTCCCAGAAAACTCAAGATATACATTTTGTTTGGCATGAAAATGTCTTAATCATATGATATTTTAATCAAAATCGTTGGAGCCATTTTTGAGAAAATTAAAATTTTCGAAAAATGTTGCATGTGAAGGGTAATCTGCGATGGGGGGATTTTCTTGAATATCTTCGTGTGAACCTAAATACCAAATTTGGTGTTTATCCGACTGCTCGTTTCTGAGTTATGCTGTTCACAGATACACACACGGACATGTTTCCAAAAATGTTTTTTTTTTATTCAGGGGTCTCAAAACATGTATTTCCGGTGAAATCTCTGTATCGAATTTTTGGGTGGAATGCAATCTTCCCCTACTTACTATACCTAGTAGAGAAAGTAAGAATGAATAATGAATTTGAGAAAAGTATAAGTATTGGAAAATTTAAGGGAATAACAAGCAATATCTCGAAAATGGTTCACTCAAAAATTTGATGTAATATAAAATGGTAATGTGTTTGTGAGAATAAATGTAAAAGTTTGAATGTATGTCGCGGTGTAGTAACCAAGGTGCCGGGATAGTGTATTCAGATTTTATTTACTTGTTTTATTTTGTTTCTCGCAATGTGATGGAAATGGCATGAAATTTTAAGGTCAGCGTATAGCGTCAGTTCTAAAACATTTGACAATACCACTTCCCTTTGTATCTATAACGAAGTGTGTAAGCAGCTATTTCCGTGAAGGTTTATGTCGATTAAAATTAAGTATACATGAAAATAAATGTCGTAAGTATAATTTGTATAGCCACTAATAAGCGATAGAGGATATAGAAAGTTATGTTAATGTATCATATCAGATGTTTTGTTACGCTATGTGGTATTTAACTTGTCTGCCAGCAAGCAAGGTACAAAGAACGGTGTGCGTGATACACGCTTTGACCACAAGCCTTGTAGAATGACAGCTGATAGTAGCGGTTGCTCAATGTCATCGATATGGGTCAGGTGTTCGTGACCTTGCCAGTAACTAACAACAGCAGACCGTTCAGTTTAGTTACGTGTGTTTAACAGGGTCTCTTCCGGAACTTTGAACTTCCTAAAGGAATTCTAATAAAGGTAAGTGGATTTGTTTCATTGACAATAAACCCTATGTGCTGCGTTTAGATGACATTCTCTACTCACTCTACTACAAGCTATTCTTACAAAAGTGTATTCTTCTATGTTTCTTGTTAATCGAGTTAAATCTTCATAATATGTTTACACGTTGTAGGTATAAGAAAAATACAGCAACAGCCTGATTTTTAAAAATCTAATACAAACCTTATTTATTAAGCATTCTTATGTTTAAATTGCATTTTTTATTGAGATGGTAACTTATTGAACAGCTTTGTTCCTCTTATGCTAACTCTTTGTCTGCAATACCCTTATGATGATAATTAACAAACTATTAGAGAAAATCGAACAAACTACAAGGCAATAAACTCGCAAAACACTAGAAAGTAGCTGCCAAATAGAAACAAATTTCATTTGTTTTTAGAAACATAGCATTGTGAAAATTTTAAGCATCACCCTCATATATGTTTGTGTGCTGCAACCATTAGGGACAAATTTTCATTTGAGCAACTCTTACAGCAAAAATCTTGAGTAAATACATGCCCCTATTGACTGCTTTACATACGTGCTCAATATGGATTTCTCAGTTTGTGTTGATATTTATTAATTCCAAAGAACATACAGTGATGACCTCTGCCTAGTTTTGTTGCATATTTGGGCAACTGCTTATTATTTATATAAGATGTGTTAAGTGTTTTTATTTTACACATATTGCGGTTTAAATTAAGCATTATGAAGTATTTGAACTTAATGTCAATGCTTCTTTTAACTCATTGTTCTTGCTCAGAAAATAGAAGTGTCATAAGCACGTGACAAGACATTTGAAGTCAGCACACCACATGTTACCTCTGAATTAGATTGACAATTTTTACTTTCTCTACTACGTATAGTAAGTAGGGGAAGTATTGCATTCCACCCAAAAATTCGATACCGAGATTTCACCGGAAATATATGTTTTGAGACACCCTGAATCCAAAAGAAGCATTTTTGGAAACATGTCCGTGTGTATGTCTGTGTGTCTCTCTGTGAACAGCATAACTCAGAAACGAACAGTCGGATAAACACCAAACTTGGTATTTAGGTTCAGTATCTTCCAGAGATGCGACACGAAGGTTTTCAAGAAAATCCCCTCACCCCAGATTACCCTTTACATGGAAGATTTTTCGAAAAGTTTAATTTTCTCAAAAATGGCTCTAAAGATTTTGATTAAAATATCATATGTTTAAGATATTTTCATGACAAATAAAATGTATATCTCCAATTTTCTGGGAATGTCTCCAAAAGTATTCTCCATTGTGAACGACTTTTGCATAACTGGTAAACCATAATAGCTAGACAAAATTTTACTACACAAAAAATGTAGATCGCGTTAAAATGCACAATTTATGTCATATACATTTTTATTGTTGAGTGAACCATTTTCGAGATATTGCTTGTTATTCCCTTAAATTTTTCAATACTTATTTTCTCAAATGGGAATTCGTTATTCATTTTTTTGTCTTGGATATGCAAAGAGTTATAATCTGTGGCAAAGGGAATGGTGCTGCACCTAGCAACCAGTTATTAAGAGATATGTATGTGCTTAAAGGCTACTGTTTTTCTATATTGCCCTTGTAAATATATTTTCCCCTTACATCTATAAGAAAATTAGCAATAAGATAGAGGCTGCAAATGTTTATCTCGATTAACATGAAGTAGATGGAGAATAAGCGTTTGTAAAAATAGTTTGTACAAGAGTAGAGAAAGTCATGTGAGTGTAACACATCTGATTTTTCTATATCTACTAGACAAAATATACCTTTCAGTTCTCTGCTCATTCTTCAACAAACTATTCTTACAAAAGCTGATTCTTCTATCTATCATTTAATTGAGATAAACATTTATTATATCCATATTTCCCTATAGATACAATACAATTTCGATATGTTATATGATTTTCTCTACCCTCTATCGTTTATTAGTAATTCTACAAACTATTCTTACTAATGCTTATTGCTTTCTCTACTAAGTATATTAACTAGAAGTATTGCTTTGCACCAAAAAACTCGATGCCGTGATTCCACCGGAAACGCATTTTTAGAAAAACGTCCGTGTGTGTCTGTGCAGATGTGTTTCTGTGAACAGCATAACTGAAAAACGAAAAGTCGGATAAATACCAAACTTGGTATTTAGGTTCAGTATCTTTCAGAGATACAACACGAAGATTTTCAAGAAAATCCCACTACCCCAGACTACCCTTTACATGGAACATTTTTCGAAAACTTTGATTTCCTCAAAAATGGCTAACGATTTTGATTAATATAACGTATGTTTAAGATTTTTATGGCAAATGAAATGCATATCATGAATTTTCTGGGAATTTCGCCAAACATTCACTCATTTACTCTGAATGACTTTTGCGTAACTGGAAAATCGTAAGAGATAGACAAAATTTTACTACACAAAAAATATAGATGTCAGTAAAACACACAATTTTTGTCATATACATTTTTTTGCCGGGTGAACCATATTCGAGATATTCCTTGTTATTTGTTTCAATTTTCCATACTTGTCCCTTTCCTCAAATGGGAAAGGGAATTTGTTATTCGGTTGTTTTTTTTATGTCTTGGACATGCAAAGACAATGGAATGCTCCACAATCCTCCCTGGGTAGAGAAAATTAGCAATAAGATGGTTTCTGCAAATGTTTATCTCGATTAATATGAAGTAGATGAAGAATAATCGTTTGTAAAAATAGTTCGTACAAGAGTAGAGAAACTCATGTGAGTACAACACATCAGATTGTTTTCCTATCTACTTCATTTTAATCCAGATAAACGTTTGCAGAAACAGCTACATTACACATTTCGTGATAGATACAAAGCGAACAGCGATAGTCAAATGTTTAAAAATTGGACTCCATACGCTGGCACAGTTTCCATGACTCGCCAAAAACATGAATATCGATGGGACAGGTATTGAAAAAATCGAATCATTAATATGGGATTTCTCAGAATGGTTGATGCCAAAAAAAGAGTTATTTGAAAAAAATTGGGCGTTTTAAAAATATCTACGCTTGTCTGGTACATTTTCATCTTATAGCTTAACGTTTACCATTATACAAGATTATACAAAATTCCTTCCACATAACAAGGTTGCATAGGCTATTCCCAGAAAATTCAAAATATACATTTTGTTTGTCATGTTAACATCTTTAATACAAGGTATTTTAATCAAAATCGTCAGAGCCAATTTTTAGAAAATAAAAGATTTCGAAAATCTTACATTTGAAGGGTAGTTTGAAAATCATCGTGTCGCATCTTTGGAAGATACTAAACTTTAATACCAAGTTTGGTATTTATCCGACTTTTTGTTTTTGAGTTATGGTGTTCACAGACACACACATACACAGACATAGATATTTTAACAAAAATGCTTCTTTATTCATGAGACCTCAAAACATAGTATATAATAAACGTATGTATTTCCGATGAAATCTGCCCCAGAAATGTATATTTTGAGACACACTGAATAAACAATGATTAGTTACACTCACATGACTTTTCTACTCTTGTACAAACTATTTTTACAAACTCTTATTCTCTATCTATTTCATATTAATCGAGATAAACATTTGCAGAAACGATCTTTTGACATGCAAAGAGAATTAAATTTTACACATAGCGACCAGTTCTAAAAATATTTGACTATCGCTTAAGGGTACTATGTTCCCCTTGTTTTGTATTTGCAAGGGCAATATAGAAATACAGTAGCCTTTAAGCATATACATATCTCTTAATAGCTGGTTGCTAGGTGCAGCACCATTCCCTTTGCCACACATTAATACTCTTTGCAAATCCAAGAGAAAAAATCTGATGTGTTGCACTCACATGACTTTCTCTACTCTTGTACAAACTATTTTTACAAACGCTTATTCTCCATCTACTTCATGTTAATCGAGATAAACATTTGCAGACTATCTTATTACTAATTTTCTTGTGGATATAAGGGGAATATATATTTACAAGGGCAATATAGAAATACAGTAGCCTTTAAGCACATACATATCTCTTAATAGCTGGTTGCTAGGTGCAGCACCATTCCCTTTGCCACAGATTAATACTCTTTGCAAATCCAAGACAAAAAAATCCGATGTGTTGCACTCACATGACTTTCTCTACTCTTGTACAAACTATTTTTACAAACGCTTATTCTCCATCTACTTCATGTTAATCGAGATAAACATTTGCAGACTATCTTATTGCTAATTTTCTTGTGGATATAAGGGGAATATATATTTACAAGGGCAATATAGAAATACAGTAGCCTTTAAGCACATATATATCTCTTAATAGCTGGTTGCTAGGTGCAACACCATTCCCTTTGCCACAGATTAATACTCTTTGCATATCCAAGAGAAAAAATCTGATGTGTTGCACTCACATGACTTTCTCTACTCTTGTACAAACTATTTTTACAAACGCTTATTCTCCATCTACTTCATGTTAATCGAGATAAACATTTGCAGACTATCTTATTGCTAATTTTCTTGTGGATATAAGGGGAATATATATTTACAAGGCCAATATAGAAATACAGTAGCCTTTAAGCACATACATATCTCTTAATAGCTGGTTGCTAGGTGCAGCACCATTCCCTTTGCCACAGATTAATATTCTTTGCATATCCAAGACAAAAAAATGAATAAGGAATTCCCATTTGAGAAAATTATTGAAAAATTTAAGAGAATAACAAGCAATATCTCGAAAATGGTTCACTCAACAACAAAACTGTATATGACATAAAATGTGTATTTTAACGCGATCTACATTCTTTGTGTAGAAAAATTTTGTCTATCTCTTATGGTTTACCAGTATGCAAAAGTCGTTCACAATGAAGAATACTTTTGGAGACATTCCCAGAAAATTCAAGTTATACATTTATTTTTCATGAAAATATCTTAAACATATTATATTTTAATCAAAACCAATAGAGCCATTTTTGAGAGAATTAAAATTTTCGAAAAATCTGGGATGGGGGGATTTTCTTGAAAACCTTCGTGTCGCATCTCTGGAATATATTGAATCTAAATACTAAGTTTAGTGTTTATTCGACTGTTCGTTTCTGAGTTATGCTGTTCACAGACACACACACACACACACACACACACACACACACACACACACACACACAGGCAGACACACAGACTGACACACACACGGACATGTTTCCAAAAATGCTTTTTTTGGTTTCAGGGGGTCTCAAAACATATACTTCCGGTGAAATCTCGGTAGGGAGTTTTTGGGTGGAATAGAATACTTCCCCTAATGAATAACGAATTCCCATTTGAGAAAATAAGTGTTGAAAAGTTTAAGGGAATAACAAGCAATATCTCGAAAATGGTTCACTCAACAACAAAACTGTATATGACATAAATTGTGTATTTTAACGCGCTCTACATTTTTTGTGTAGTAAAATTTTGTCTATCTCTTATAGTTTACCAGTTATGCAAAAGTCGTTCACACTGAAGAATACTCTTGGAGACATTCCCAGAAAATTCTAGATATACGTTTTTTTTGTGATGAAAATGTCTTAAACATATGACATTTTAATCAAAATCGTTATAGCTGTTTTTGAGAAAATTAAAATGTTCGAAAAATGTTCCATGTAAAGGGTAAGCTGGGGTGGAGGTATTTTCTTGAAAACATTCGTGTCGCATTTCTAGAAGATACTGAACCTAAATACCAAGTTTGGTGTTTATTCGACTGTTCGTTTCTGAGTTATGCTGTTGACGGACACACAGACAGACACACACACACACACACTCAGACATGTTTCCAAAAATGCTTTTTTTGGATTCAGGGGATCTCAAAACATGTATTTCCGGTGAAATCTCGGTATCGAATTCTTGGATGGAATACAATACTTCCCCTACTTACTCCACGTAGTAGAGAAAGTAAAAAAGCAGCTTTAAAAATGGTCCGTATCTGTCTGTGAACAGTATTACTCCAAAACGAAAATTGGGATAAATGTCAAACTTGGTATTTAGCTTCAGTATCCACCAAGTATGCGAAATGAAGATTTTCAAGATAATTCCATCCCCCATACTACTCTTTATATGGAACATTTTTGAAAATGTTTGATTTTTCAAAAATTTGTTGCAACAATTTTTAATAAAATGCCATATATAAAGATTTTTACATAACATATAAAATGTATATCTTGAATTTTCTAGGAATAGTGGGTGAAGTTCCCTTCATTCGCAAGGAGTTTTGTATTATCTTGTATAACTGGTAAACGTTAAGCTATAGACGAAAGCGTACTACACAAATAGTGTAGATCTCTTTAAAACACACAATTTACTTCAAAAACGTTTTCATGGCATAATCCATTTCTGAGGTATCCGTTATTAATGGTTCGAATTATTCAATTCCTTGTAATGCTTTTAATGTCTTGTTAATTTTCGGTTGTTTCTCGCGATTGCAATGATAGGGTGTGAATTTTAAGGCCAGCGTATAGAGCCCAGTTCTTAAACATTTGACTATCGCTGTTCTCTTTGTATCTATAACGAAATGTGTGATGTAGCTATTTTGAAAAATGTTATTCCAATTAAAATGAATTAGATATAAAAATAAGCTTTCGTAAGGACAGTTATTATACCCAGAAATAAACGACAGAGGGTAAAGAAAGGCATGTGAAACACATCAGATTTTTCATTCTGTACTATTTGGCTTTTGTTTGTACAAAGTATGTATAAATAAACTAGCATTGTTTCCTCCCAAGCGAAAGACCTTCACCGGCAACCCGACCTCCTCCAATTTCTGACTATTCGGTGTTTCTCTTCGTCTCAGCAAACGAATCATTATTTTATACTACTACCAAGTGTTCTTCTGCTCCAAAGCATTTCCCGTTTCACCATTTCTTCCATTGCATCACTTAGCAACCGGTTCTTGTTCTCTCTCTCTCTCTCTCACTCTCACTCTCACTCTCTGTTACCTTCCTATAATGGGTAGAGAATTTCAAAGCAGCGATTCACTTTTTAAACATTTGACTATCGCCTTTTTTCCGAACACATTTTTACTTTCTCTACTACGTATCGTAAGTAGGGGAAGTATTGTATTCCACCCAAAAATTCGATACCGAGATTTCACCGGAAATACATGTTTTGAGACCCCCTGAATCCAAAAAAACATTTTTGGAAACATGTTCCTCTGTGTGTGTCTGTGAACAGCATAACTCGGAAACGAACAGTCAGATAAACACCAAACTTGGTATTTAGGTTCAGTATGTTCCAAAGATGCGACACGTAGTTTTCAAGAAAATCCCCCCACCCCAGATTACCTTTTACATGGAACATTTTTCGAAAATTTTATTTTTCTCAATAATGGCCCTAACGATTTTGATTAAAATATCACATGTTTAAGATATTTTCATGACAAATAAAATGTATAACTCGAATTTTCTGGGAATGTCTCCAAAAGTATTCTTCATTGTGAACGACTGTTGCATAACTGGTAAACTATAAGAGAGAAACAAAATTTTACTACACAAAAAATGTAGATCGCGTTAAAATACACAATTTATGTCATATACGAAGAAAATTAGCAATAAGATTTAACATTTCGATTAACATGAAGCATATGGAGAATAAGCGTTTGTAAAAATAATTTGTACAAGAGTAGAGAAAGTCATGCGAGTGTAACACATTTGATTTTTTTAAAAAATAGCTAGAGTTTAGTTTAATTATAACAATAATGTTTTAAGTAGCATATTATATTGCATCTTAACAGCAGCAAAAAAAATAAAAAGCTCACAAATGCCTCCTCTTAAAATTGAGTCGGGCCCGGTGATCTGTCAGAAAATTCTCCGGGATCCTGCAGCATGTAATGGAGATACCCCATGGCAAGCCATATTTGGGCAAACACAGAACGTTTAATTCTATATATAGTTGTAAGACAACCCTGTGAATGGTATTAGGGTTCTTCGCCATAGTAATGCAGCGAATTTTATGTTGAATCCAGTGTCAGGTTTCGGGAATGCAGGTTATGAACCGGTGATGAAGAGTATCAATGTTTTGGCAACGGGTACAATATGGTGAATTGCAAATGTTGTGTCTATATTGCTTCTTAGCTGTGGATATTATGGTCACACACTCATCCACACTCAGATTTTTTTTCGTTTTTTGGAAAGGGGAGATAGTTGTAGAGATGGAAGGGAAGAAAGAGTTGGCTTATTTCGCCTGGTTTGGTAAGGAAGTCTAAGTGGCAGATAGGAAAAAGTAAAGGAAAGGATGGTGGAGTCCCGCATAAGCACCTCCGTCATTACACGTAATTTTGGTTGCTGCCGGCGGTGCCGGTCAGGCGCATTGATTGTGTTCAGGTGGACAGCCATGGCACTAGTCCTGACGGTCACCAGGGAAGTCTGGGGTGAACACTTATTTGATCTGCATTGTTTTGTGATTTTCAGCGGTTGTAGCGTCGTTGTGAGAGCGGTTGCCGGAGTAAGTGTGTTTCGATAAACGTGCCTATTAGTGGGTTGCTTTCGTCTAGTTTGGGTAGTTCTCTTCCAGTAGCTGGAGCTTCTGAAGAACAGTGGTTACGGATTGCTGGTGCTGCTCTCTGGCGGCCTCTAGGGCTCCCAGTCGCGTGGGCCGGTCATTGCAGTTGCTGTCTGTGGCGTCATCTGGTTCCATGAAGTGAGTTTCGATGCGTGCCAGCTTGGGCTCTGCTTGTCCTGGACGTTCTGTCGAAGTCGCAGGAACTGGAAGGCAATCGTTGAGAGGTGTCGGATTGTTGTGCGATGATTGGCCTCCATTGCCGCCAAGCGTGCACTCGAAGACCGCTGCAGCGCCTCGAGGCGGAGGCCGATGTCCCGTAGGCTGTGTTGAATGCTTTCCACGGTGTTCTGGATGTTTGATGTTGTGGAAGCGCAGAAAAGCCCGTGTAGATGGAGTGAAACTGAAGTACTTGAAGCTGTTGACTGCTTGGTGTGGTTTGGCGCTGATGGTGCTGGAAGGTTTTGTGACTGAGCTGGTGGCGTTGTTTGTTGATGAGTTGCTGGTGCCCTCGGATAGAGTGGGCATTGCGCCTGACCTGTGAAGTGGCCGTGGCGCAGTACCTGCGCCGTCGGTGGAGGTCGTGGCTGGTGCAGTGTGCAGTTAGTGTTGCGGCACCGCAGTAGTGGCATCTGGGAGGTGCGGCGCAGGAAGAGGCGTCGTGTCCATAGCAGCAGCATCGTCGGCAAGGCTGATGACCTTCCGTTCGACTAGCCTCAGCTCGAAGGACCTGCCCTAGCAAGGGCATGCCGGACCTCAAGGCGGCCTCGCGGTCGGCCGGGTCTGCGAAAACCAGACGAACCAGAGTTGAAGGTCCCCGGGATGTGATGATCCTTGTGGCCTTCAAGGTTGAAGGCCACCGGTGTTGTGCGGCGGTGAGAACGTATCTTGATGGAAGGTCCCGGGGTACTCCTGATATCACGGCGCTGCATCGTGGATACAGCGTCGCTGGTGATGTAGGTGGTGCTGTTGGCAGCTGCGTCGGTTGTTGATTTGTGATGGCTGGTGTTGTAGACTGCTGCGGTGGGAGGTGAGGTGTGATGTTGACAGGGGATGAAATAGGTTGCTGTTGCTGTAGGTGCCGGGGCGAAGCAGCGACTGATTCCCAAGAAGGCACGGCCTCCGGCGGCGTAGAGTCAGCGCTCCCGGTAGATGCCAGGGGAGCGGCCGGTAAGTCAGCGGCGGCAAGTCCCGGTGTAGCTCCAGCAGCGATCGGCGTGGTGGCTGTCCCTTCGGCGGGTGCAGGAGGGTCAACGGCGATTTCTGCGGCGGTTCGGCGTGTCTTTCTCTTCCCCATCTCTTCTCCGCTCTCCACTCAGCTTCGAGATGGCGAAAAAGAAGCAACGTAGAGTCGCCGAGCCTGCTAATGCAGGACCTTCTTCTTCTCCTCCGGCACCCACTGAGGAGAACTCGCCACAGTGCGTTTTTTGGATTCAGGGGGTCTCAAAACATGTATTTCCGGTGAAATCTCGGTATTAATGTTTGGGTGGAATACAATACTTCCCCTACTTACTATACGTAGTAGAGAAAGTAATAATATAATGCGAGACATTCACATGATATTCTCCGCTCTCTGTCGTTTATTAGTGGTATACAAACTATTCTTACCAACCCTTATTTTTCTATCTGCTACATTTTAATCCAAACAAACCTTTGTAGAAATAGCTACATTACATATTTCCGTTATAGATACAAAGAGAACAGCGATAGTCAAATGTTTTAAGAATTGGACGCTATATGCTGGCCTTAAAATGGGACGCACTTTAGAATACTTACTCTATGCCACTTATTTTGAAAATTAAAACGTAATTTATTTGTGTTTTGAAATTAATATACCTCATGGGTGGAAAACATATGGTATGTATTTAACAAATTTAAATTTAAATAATAAAACAGCATTCATGCCAAGGATTGGAACCTACGTTGTTTCAATTACGAGACACATGCATTTCACCAAATTAAAAAATTAAATTGAGTTTTATTTATGGATGTTCTTTAACTGCTGTGGTCGTTAGCGTCCCATTGTGCGGTAAGTTTGCTCAGAGGCCTGTTTATCAGGCTTGAGATTCTTTTACGTGCCATAAATCTTCCGAAAGAAGCCATGCTGAGTATCTTTAAGCCAGAAAAAAATCCATCGCCCCCCGCCGGGTTTTAACCCGCGACCTCGGGAACTAGAGGCTAGCCTGTTAACCACTACACCACGGAAGACTACATGCTTTCACTGCTCGGCTACCATGCACACAACCAAACTGAAACGTATCTTCCGACTTATCGCATAGCTTTGAAATGAACGCAGGGTGATATTAAGTCGTGTATTGTGTACGCAGCGTTAGCGAATGTTTCCGACATTTTCCGAATCGAACTCCATCTCTGGCTGTTATTCATGTATTTTGTCTTAGGCTGTACTTCAGATGTTTCTGGAATTTAAAGCATGTGTTAATGACCGTTCATGGAATTGTATCATTATTTTCCTGTGTTTCACCCCCCTCAACCTTCTTCTCCATTCTTACATGTCGACTCGATACCTTACACCCACATCAACAGTTCTAATGATATCACGTTCTGTGTTTCCTTGTTACCTCCTCTTCTCATATGTCATTTCTCCAGCCCCAGGCCTGGATATAGAGAGCGTAGGTTGTGATACACACTTCGTGTATATAACACAGCACATACACATTCAAAATTGCTCTCTGAATCGGCTATAAGCAAGGGGTTTACTTTACTTGAAGTAGGGTTTTTTTACTTTCTCTACTACGTATAGTAAGTAGGGGAAGTATTGTATTCCACCCAAACATTTGCAACCGAGATTTCACCGGAAATATATGTTTTGAGACCCCCTGAATCCAAAAAAAAGCATTTTTAGAAACATGTCCGTGTGTGTGTCTATGTGTGTCTGTGAACAGCATAACTCGGAAACGAACTGTCGGATAAACACCAAACTTGGTATTTAGGTTCAGTATCTTCCAGAGATGCGACACGACGGTTTTCAAGAAAATCCCCTCATCCCAGATTACCATTTACATGGAACATTTTTCGAAAATTTTAATTTTCTCAAAAATGGCTCTAACGATCTTGATTAAAATATCATATGTTTAAGATACTTTTATGACTAATAAAATGTATATCTTGAATTTTCTGGAAATGTCTCCAAAATTATTCTTCATTGTGAACGACTTTTGCATAACTGGTAAACCATAAGAGATAGAATTCGTTATTCATTTTTTTTGTTTTGTATATGCAAAGAGTAGCATCTGTGGCAAAGAGAATGATGCTGCACCTAGCAACCAGCTATTAAGAGATATGTCTATGCTTAAAGGCTACTGTATTTCTATAGTGCCCTTGCAAATATAAAACAAGGGGAACATAGTATGACTTAAGCGATAGTCAAATATTTTTAGAACTGGTCTCTCTGTATAAAATGTAATTCTCTTTGCATGTCAAAAGATCGTTTCTGCAAACGTTTATCTTGATTAATATGAAATAGATGGAGAATAAGAGTTTGTAAAAATAGTTTGTACAAGAGTAGAGAAAGTCATGTGAGTGTAACACATCATATTTTTTTACTTGAAATAACCACACATTTACTAATTACTGCTAAATGTAATTGTTCCTTTTTATCAACAAAAGTATTTCTCCCTTTTTCATTTTGAATAGTGCGAGTCTTTTAAAGTATGTTTTTAGATAGCATGACAAAAGTAGAACGCAGTGCACACGAGTTAAAAGATTTATATTAGCACACTAGTGCAATAATCTTCATTATAACAAACCTTTTTTCAAGTCCAATTACATGACAGTTTCTTTTTTGTTAGTGTTCATGTTTAATAGCTCGACTTGGTTTGATTAGGTTTTACTTCATTATGTCTTTTTACATTATTCTCATGGCGCTCGCGCTATCTGTTCACAATACAAATCGTTATACTTCAATTTATCGCAATTTCTTTGACCTAAAACGTTGTTCTTTTACCTAGTATAACCAAAGATTAAATTGCGTAAATGATGAATTCAGAAGAAACTGAAATAGAAGAGCCAGGTGAAATTACAGAAGCAGCAGAAAGAATAAGGTTAGAAGTACTTAGGCAAAAATCTAGAGAGCAATATCATACGAGGGGCACTATTTATATTTTGAACCTAGTAATTAAAACAAAGTAATTTCTGATTGAAAACTGCTTTATTGTTTTTCAAAATATTCTCTTTTATGATCAATACACTTTTACATCCGTTTGAACCATTTGTCAAAGCATTTATTCCAGTCTTCTTGAGACACCTCCAAAACATGGTTTTTGAAGGCATCAACGCCTTCTTCTGCCAACGAAAATCGTTGTCCACGCAATTTATTCTTGATGTTCGCGAATAAAAAAAAGTCATTGGGTGCCAAATCAGGACTGTATGGCGAATGACCCATCAATTAAATTTTTTGAGTCTTCAAATACTCATTTGTTAGACGAGATGTATGTGCGCTCGCATTGTCTTGATGAAGAACGATCCTATGGTTCTTGTTCGGTTTTCCTTACTTCACCGAAGACATCCGGCAAACAAATGGTTGTGTACCATTTGGCATTGACCGTTTTACGTTCCTTTAAAGGCACGTTGCCACATGGCCAGTTTTGCTGAAAAAGCAGGCGACCATTTGCTTCGAAGTGCTTCGAGTGCGAACAACTTTTGTTGGATTTGCTTCATCTTGAAACACCCTTACAGTCGACTGCTGTTTACGTTCCGGCTCATACGCATAGATCCAAGATTAGTTACCTATTACAATCTTATATACGTTTTTTGAGGCATCGCCATTGTATTTCTTGAGCATTTTTGTACACCAATCGACACGAGCATCTTTTTGAGATTGCGTCAAATTATGTGGGATCCAACGAGAGAAAAGCTTTTTCACGGCTAAATAATCATACAATATTTTATATATGCTGGTGGAACTAATACCTAGCATTGCCTCAATCTCACAATATGTCGCATGACGATCTTTCATTATTAGGTTTTGCACAGCATTCATGTTTTCTGGCACAACAACTGAATTTGGACGACCTTCACGAACTGCATCATGGAGCGAATGGCGGCCACGATTAAATTCATTATACCAGCGTTTCACAGTGGCAAAGGATGGAGCTTTGTCACCAAATGTGGAAGTTAGTTGATCGATGCACTCTTGTCTTGATAATCCACGTCGAAAGTCGTAATAAATCATTGCACAAACATTTTCAAGAGTTAATTCCATGTTTTTGTTGTCACACACTTTTCAAGTTAGTGTAAACAAAACAAATGACGCTCTATTGACAAAAAGTTTGAAGTAGATAATGGTAAAAAATGTCAAACTTTCCATTGTAAACGTCAGATGGTACCTACAACATTCAGGGTTGCCAAAGCTCAAAATATAAATAGTGCCCCTCGTAGAGCATTTAATCGCTTCATTGCTGGTCTAACGCAAAACTTTTCACTGGAAAGGCCTGCTAGCGAGTCAACAAAACATCAAAACATCTGACATCTCTTTTAAACGTCATTTCTCTTGTTTTAGAAACCGCGTTCAGGAATCAAGATAATATTACTGATAGTTTACAAATTTGAGCGCTGTCCAAAAAAATCTGATGTACTACATTCACATGTCATTCTCTATCCTGTGTAGTATATTAGGGGTATATAAATTATTCTTAATAAAGCTTATTTTTCTGTCTACTAAACCTTTGCAGAAATAGCTATGTTACACATTTCGTTATAACTACAAAGAGAACAGCGATAGCCAAATGTTTTAGAACTGGACGCGATATGCTGGCCTTAAAATTCCATACTGTTTCCATGCAATCACAAGAAACAACTGAATGTTCATAGGATAGGAGAATGGCAAGTAATGAACAATTCGAAGCATATAAAGGATATCTCAGGAACGGCTTATGCCACAAAATAACTTATGTATACTAAATTGTGTGTTTTAAAGAGATCTATTTTTTGTGTAGTATGTTTTCGCCTATCGCTTAACGTTTACCAGTTATGCAAGATTACACAAAATTCTTTCCGAATGGTGGAGATTTCACGGGCTCTTCCCAAAAAATTCTAGATATACATTTTATTTGTCGTATAAATATCTTTAATATATGGTATTTTAATCAAAATCGTTAATTTTTTAAATATCTCCAATATAAAGGGTACTTGGGTTGGGGGATTTTCTTGAAAGTTTGGTATTTATCAAAATTTTCGCTTTTGCGTTATGCTGTTCTGTTCACAGACATACACACAGACATGTTTAAAAAATACTTTATTTGAGTTCGGTGGTCCTCAAAACATGTATTTCCACCGAAATCTCGGTATCGAATTTTTAGGTGGAATGCAATACCTTCTCTACCTACTATGTACGTGGTAGAGAAAGTAATATTATATGCCGTACGTGTTAAAAATGGTTTTATCCCGTGCATCATAACCTACTATTAGTTTAATGCGATCTCTTTGGGACAAAATATGTGTTTAAAATACTTAATGCGTTAAATTCACGTGGCTTTCATTGTTCATCGTTTAGCTTTATATACCTTCCACAAGCTATTTCACCGGGAATACAGGTCTTCAGACTCCCTAAATAAAAATATATGTTTAGAAAACGTGTGTGTATGTGTGTGTATGCGTCGGAATGTCGAACAACATAAGCTCAAAAACGAAATTGCAGATAAACATAAACTTGATATTAAGTTCAGTATCTTCCAAAGATAGAATAGGAGTAGATCACAGAGGAGACACGTAGCACCTCGACCCCCAAAGGATATTTTGTGCGTACAACAGCCGGGAGGAACGGATGAGGTGAGAGAACGGCAGGAGACGTATGGATTGCAGAGTAAGGCCAGGCGCAGCGTTTCCTAGCAGTTCCAGGCTTGACCACCCGGCCACGGTAGGGTTGTTCGGAGACGTCTCTCCAATTGGACCGAGGAAAGACGGCCCAGTAGTCGCGGCTCGATGGGCTTCCCTCTAACGGGATCAAGAAGAAGTTCCAAATCGCAAGCTTTTGCGCCATCTGCCTGACATTGACACGAACCACAGACCCCGAGTCAACCTGAAACGGAATTGGGGGAGAGAGGAAATCCGTAGTAGAATACGCCACTTCAGCATTCGCCTTTGTCAATCAGGAAAAACCACGAAAAACCAGGTAAAGTGGGCCGCCACCGGGAATCGAACTTGGGGCCTCCAAATGTGAGCCTCACACATTACTCGCTCGGTTTCTTCTAAGGATGTTACACGAAGATTTTCAAGAAAATATCCACGCCTCAAAATTCCTTTTAATGGACAAGCTTTGGAAGAGTATAATCTCAAATACAACACTATCGATTTTGATTAAAATAGAAAGCATTTAAGATATTTACTAAACAAATAAAATTTATATAATGGATTTTCTAGGAATAGTGTATGAAGCCCTCTTCATTCAAAAGGAATTTTGTCTAACTTTGTATGACTGGTAAGCCATAACAGATAATAAACTTTACTAAACGAAACATGTATCTTTCCTTAAAAAACACAATTAATATCAATTAGCTTTTTGTGGCAACAGTCATTTCTATACATATTCGTTACTGAATTTCTACGTTCTCTACTACGTATAGTTAAGTAGGGGAAGTATTCTATTCCACTCAAAAATTGGATACCGAGATTTCACCGGAAATATATGTTTTGAGACCCGCTGAATCCAAAAAAAAACATTTTTGCATACATATCCGTGTGTGTGTGAACAGTATAACTCAGAAACGAACAGTCGGATAAACACCAAACTTGGTATTTAGGTTCAGTATTTTCCAGAGATGCGACACGAAGGTTTTCAAGAAAATCCCCCCACCCCAGATTACCCTTTGTATAGAACATTTTTCGAAAATTTTAATTTTCTCAAAAATGTCTCTGGCGATTTTGATTAAAGTATCATATGTTTAAGATAGGTTTCATAGCAAATAAAATGTCGAATTTTCTGGGAATGTCTCCATAAGTATTCTTCATTGTGAAAAACTTTTGCATAACTGGTAAACCATAAGAGATAGACTAAATGTTGCTGTACAAAAATGTAGATCACGTTAAAATACACAATTTATGTCATATACATTTTTGTTGTTGAGTGAACCATTTTCGAGATATTGCTTGTTATTGCCTTAAGTTTTTCAATACTTATTTTCTCAAATGGGAATTCGTTATTCATTCTTTTTGTCTTGGATATGCAAAGAGTATTAATCTGTGGCAAAGAGAAATGTGCTGCACCTAGCAAACAGCTATTAAGAGAAATTTTTTTGTGCTTAAAGGCTACTGTATTTCTATATTGCCCTTGTAAATACAAAACAAGGGGAACATAGTACGCCTTAAGCGATAGTCAAATATTTTTAGAACTGGTCGCTATGTGTAAAATGTAATTCTCTTTGCATGTCAAAAGATCGTTTCTGCAAATATTTATCTCGATTAATATGAAATAGATGGAGCATAAGAATTTGTAAAAATAGTTTCTACAAGAATAGAGATAGACATGTGAGTGTAACACATCAGATTTTTCAGTAAAGTCGTTTCATTTTTTGAAGTACTGCCAACATTCAGCTATTTCTCGGGATGTCGTGGAAATAGCCAGTATATAGCGAATCGTCTTGAAACATTTGACTATCGCTGTTCTCTTTGTACCTACAACAAAACGTGTAATGAAACTATGCTTACAAACGTTTATCTCAAGTTAAAGTAGATAAAAGAATAGGCTTTCTCAAGAATAATTCGTAGAAGATATATACAAATAAACGATATTGAGTAGGGGAAGTCATGTGAACTTAGCACATGAGATATTTTCGATTTAATTCTTGTTAATTGAGCTAAACGGGTGCAGAAATGGTTTCATTACCCATTTCGTTGTAAGGAGGCTGAAGCGATATTAAAAACTTTAAAAACTGGATTTGTCCAATAAATATAGGGAAGTCATAAAAATAAATTCATTGAATATATTATGTACAGTGAGTTACTATTCTTAAAAATATGGCCCTCCTGCAACAATACACCGCTGCAAGCGCTTTTTCCAGTCTTCATACGCCCCCTGGAAGGACAACAGCAGGGCTATTCAAGTATTCCGTCGAACCCGCTGCAGTCATCTTGAGATGATGTCCTTTCAGGTTTGTTTTGATACGAGGGAACAAAAAGAAGTCTGGTGGAGGCATATCTGGACTGTAGGGGGGTGGGGCGGCGTTGCCCTTTCTGTTTGGGCAGTGCCTCCCTTACAATTAGCCACGTCTGATCGGGCTCACTGTCGTGATGAAGGGTCCACAATCGGCGATTTCCCTTCGAAAGCGACGGACTCTAAGCCACGTTTATATCGGTTCGCAACGATGTCACGCGAACCGTTCTTCGTCTTTAACGTCTCCCATTTTTTGAACCCTCACGAACCGAAAAGTCAAAAGCCTTCGCAGCGGATTTGTTCAGCTTAACGCAAAATTTGAAGGCACACCGCTGCTCGATGTTTCGCTCTTGACTCTTGACGCGCACTCTAAACACACTTTCACTTCAGGCACGTTCTACACATTCAGAGACTCGGACGCAACTCAGCCGGGTAGTCTAGCTTACGTGGTACCCGTACCATTGATTTAGCCCACAGACGCTTCCATCCTCCTCTCCGCATTGGCTAGAAAAATCAGTCCCGATACTTACTGGACAAACTTTGTATGTGCTGGCTATGAAATTGCATACTCTTTGTTCATTACAAATAAGTGTGAGGAACCGCTTCAAAAAAACGTAGTGTTGGAAAGCTCTAACCAAAAACAAAACGCTTCTCAACTCAGGACGAGGACCGGAGTCAATTTCCGGCTGGGGTGGGAGACTTTGTCCTTAATTGGAATCCTTTCCTACCCTCCACAGAGTCTGAAAGTATACATGTTGGAGTGGGTGTGACTGTATTCCATGTCAAAATGATTAAAAAGCAACGTTACGAGTAAAAGAACCTACAGGTAACGACTTGTTTCAGAATCAAAGTCCCCGATGCGACCATAGAAGTTAAAGCGAGATATACAGAGTGTATCTTTATTGGTGTCATATTTGGGATACGTGTTCCCAGCATCAAAACAGTAAACAAAATCTGATATGTTACACTCACATGACTTTCTCTACTCTTGTACAAACTATTTTTACAAACGCTTATTCTACATATGCTTCATGTTAATCGAGATGTTATTCTTATTGCTAACTTTCTTGTAGATGCAAGGGGAATTGGTAGGCTTTAAGCGATAGTCAAATATTTTAAGAGCTGGTTGCTATGTGTAGTATGCCATTCTCTTTGTACGTCCAGGACATAAAAAAATGAATAACGAATTTGAGAAAAAGTATAAGTATTGCAAAATTTAAGGGAATAACAAGCAATATCTCGAAAATGGTTCACCCAACAAAAAAAATGTATATAACATAAATTGTGTATTTTAACGCGATCTACATTTTTGTGTAGTAAACGTTTGTCTATCTCTTATGGTTTACCAGTTATGCAAAAGTCGTTCACAATGAAGAACACTTTTGCTGACATTCCCAGAAAATTCGAGATATACATTTCATTTGTCAAGAAAATATCTTAAACATATGATATTTTAATCAAATCGTTAGAGCCATTTTTGAGAAAATTAAAATTTTCGAAAAATGTTCCATGTAAAGGGTAGTCTGGGGTGGGGGAATTTTCTTGAAAACCTTCGTGTCACATCTCTGGAAGATATTGAATCTAAATACCAAGTTTGGTGTTTATCCGACAGTTCGTTTCTGAGTTATGCTGTTCACAGACACACACACACACACACACACACACACACACACACACACACAGACACACACACGGACATGTTTCCAAAAATGCTTATTTTGGATTCAGGGGTCAACCGTTTCGTTGCTATAGGTCAAAGAAGATGTTTTCCATGAGTGAACAGACGGATATGCACCACACGTATGTCCGTGCAGACGACAATGCAGCACGAGCACGTGAACTTTATGCAGAAAGGTACCCTGACAGGCAGTTTCCGTGTGCAAGAACATTCACACGAATTCACCAACGCTTGAGAGAGAATGGCACATATGAGAGGAGTACTAGAGATGTTGGGTGACCAAGTGCGGTACGAGGCATTGAGCTTGAAGAACGAGTTCTTCGTGCTGTAGATGCAGACCCATCACAAAGTACAAGACGTATGACTGTAAGGGAAAGAGTCATATGCCTACCTGGAGAATTCTGCATGAAAATCTGCTGTACCCGTATCACCTTCAACGTGTGCAAGGATTAAATGTGGCGGACTTTGAGCCAAGAAGACGTTTCTGTCAACGCATGTTACAGCAATGCGATGTGTTCATCAATTTCCCAGCCTGTGTCTTATTCACGGATGAGACTGGTTTTACTCGCGACGGCATTTTCAATTTTCATAACACTCAAAACTGGGCATTTGAAAATCCTAATGAAGTACGACAGGATAACCATTAACAGAGGTTCTCTCTCGACGTTATGGGTGGAATCATTCATGATCATCTTGTTGGTCCCTACTTCTTTCCTCCGCGTTTGAATGGACAAACCTAACTCCAGTTTCTCAGAACTGAGTTGCATCACTTAACTGATAATGTGCCTCTGGACATCAACCAACGAATGTGGTTTTTACACGATGGTGATCCAGCTCATTTCAGTATGATTGTTCTTAAGTTTTTGAATAATCGAGTTCCACAAAGATGGATTGGTCGAGGGGACACATTGCATGGTCTGGTCGATCGCCTGATTTGAATCCAATGGATTTCTTTGTCTAGGGACATTTGAAGTCCTTGGTTTATGCGACTCCTGCACCTTATGTTGACATTTTGAGAGGACGTATCCAAACTGGATTTGACAAAATACGAAACACAACAGGAATTTTCAACAGAGTACGCCAGAGCATGGAACGCAGGCTTACTTACATCGAAGCAAGAGGAAGCCACTTCGAGCAATTTTTGTAACTTTCGATTTCGTGTTGTAACTCTGAAATAAATGGTTTTCAGACCCATGTTCATATGGACTTTTGATGTCAAGAACACGTCCCCCAAATATATGACACCAATAAAGATACACCCTCTATGCATGAAAAATTTAAATAATCTGATGTGATACAGCAAGTAGGGGAAGTATTGCATTCTACCGAAAAATTTGATATCGATATTTCACCAGAAATACATGTTTTGAGGTGACCTGAATACAAATACTTGAGTTTACTATCTTCCAGGGACCCGTCATGAAGATTTTCAAGAAAATCCCCCACCCCAGACTACCCTTTACATGGAACATTTTTCGAAAATTTTGATTTACTCAAAAATGACTAACAATTTTGATTAAAATATCATATTTTTAAGATATTTTCATGGAAAATGAAATTATATTTTGAATTTTCTGGGAATATCGCCAAGAATCCTCTTCATTCTGAACGACTTTTGCATAACTGGTAAAGCGTAAAAGATAGACAAAATTTTCTTACACAAAAAATGTAGAGATCGTTAAAACACACAATTTATATCCTAGACATTTTTGTTGTTTAGTGAACTATATCTGAGATATCCTTTGTTATTTGTTTGAATGTTTCTCAAATGGAAATTCGTTATCATTTTTTATGTCCCGAACATGCAAAGAGAATGGAATACTCCACATAGCAACCAGCTCTTAAAATATTTGACTATCGCTTAAAACCTACCAATTCCCCTTGCATCTACAAGAAAATTAGCAATAAGATTAACATCTCTATATCTCGATTAACATGTAATGGATGGAGAACATGCGTTTGTAAAAATAGTTTGTACAAGAGTAGAGAAAGTCATGTAACGTAACACATCAGATTTTGTTTATGGAAACGTAAAATAATCGTCTCAACGTATCCTCTCTTTGCTTTCTAATTTTAAACCACAAATTTACATTTTATAGACGACACATCCTCTATTGATCTATATTATATTTTTAGAACTTCAAACAATGTGTTTTCTTAGAAAATGTTGCAAGTTTTCTGACACAAACCAAACAAACACTTGTGAGACCTTAATGTAAAAGTTTTCCCTGTACTGCATCCATTACTTTAAAGCGTTGTCAGCTGCATCAATGCTACCAACTTAAGAGAATAATCTACTGGAAATCTCATTTTGTATCTGAAAATTAAATCCTAAGTAAACATTCAGTGACTTTTAATTCATTTCCATCCCTCGTGTTTACAAGCCTCTCCGTTAAAAAATTAATTTAATTTGTTATATCAAATATTTCATACGATAAAATGTTAAAAATAGTATTTCTTTTAAATATGATCACCATGTTTTTATCACAGTACACATTATTTTAGCGTTAAATTTTAAAGAATTTTTTTTAAAACTTTTAGTCTGACTCAATCGCATGATTATATCGACGCATTAAAATTCACCAAAAACATCTGATGTTAAGGGGACCTAGGACAGATTATATGATTTTCTACAAATGTTTGTCAATATTTTTAAAATTTTGTATGATGGTTTCCCTGATTCTATACAGCATTATGTGTAAATTTCAATAAAAATGGATGAAGCAGTTTTTCAGATATGAGTTATTTTCTGTTTTTCATATCACGATATTTGAAAATTATGAAATACTCGTTGCGGGAGAAATTTTATTTTTCATCAGTACCACTTTGTCACATTAATATTTGAACTCCTAACAAATTATCCTAGTATTATTTTTTTTTCATTTTGTGCTTTGAATAACAAATTATTAGTTATAATCATTAATGCATATATTACAGCCTAAAAAGTACAAACTTTTAGATTTAATAGCCACGGTGCCCACGTTTTACGTAATAGCCCAAAAGTGATATTATTAGATAGAACAATAGGACTATTATGCCAAGTTTCATGCAAAACTAAGGAAAACTGTCCCGCATGGGACATTTGACATATTGAAAACCTTCATACAGGCTAATGTACCTGGTGTAAAGGGTTAAAATTGTCCAGAACCATAGCTCTTTCCCTCCTCCGCTTGCAATTTCAACACCTTCTTCTTCTTTCTGGTGGACTTCTGCTGTTGTAATGTGGTTATTTCGAACTCCTCTCTTCCTCTTCTTGGTTCTAGCCTTGTTACAAATTATTTGAGCTGATATTTTTGCCTCTGAAAGTCGAGGTCTATCATTTTTTAAAAATGCTGTCTTCATATTTTGACCTGTTTTGATACTCATTTTTACATAACTTTAAACCTACCACTACATCCTTCATTAACCCCTTCAAGGATACCCAATGAAAAACAAAAAATCAATATTTTCGCGAAAATTCACTTCCCGGTGTCCTTAATCCTATACCCATCCTCTCGGCACACTGACTATGGCGTAAAATTGAATAACTTTTTGGAAATAAAGTAACTATTTTGCAAGCGAGAACAAAAATGGGCGTGCCAGGCATTTAACGTTCCGTGCATGGTTTTTAAAAACGCCCGCCAAACCCTTTAAAAAGGTTTTTATCACCATAAAAAGGATTTAAATGTTTAACCAACATTATAAAGAGTTAAGTTTTGCAGAAATCAAAAAATTGACCTTCCCATGACATTCTCTACCTTCTATTGCTTATAAGTGGGTGTGCAAATTATTCTTATTAAAGTTTATTTTCCTATCTACTTAATTATAATCCAAATAAAACTTTTCAGAAACAGCTACATTACACATTTCGTTATAGATACAAAGAGAACAGCGATAGTCAAATGTTTAAGAACTGGCCTTAAAATTTCATATTCTTTACATGACATCGCTAGAAAGAGCTGAAAGTCGACAGCACTTGAAAATAATGACTAAGTACTTAATACTTTGAACCATTCAGTTCAGTAGGGCATCTGCCTGCCATGTGAAGGTCCCTGTTCGATTCCCAGCTGGGGTGGGAATTATTCCCTATCCTCCCCAGAGTCTGGAAGTATGGATGAGAGTGCAAATGTGTGTGATATATGAATAAAACCCAAAGTTTACCAAAAACCCAACGATAAGCGAATACGAGTTAACAACATTGCCTATAGGCAATAATATGTTTCAAAGGAAAGGCCGTCGATAAGGTCATTGTATAGGAACTTTCAACAAGTGTCTTATCTTTAATATGTGATAGCTGCCGTTGTTACCGAGTTACAGCAGTCATTTTTTTCATGTGGTTACAGTTGTTATTGACAAATAGCCATGGAACGTTACAGCATTCAGCAACGCGTATTGTGAAATTTATTATCGGAATGGATCATCTGTTCGCCAAACCTTCCGTGTATTGCGTGAAGTTTACGGTGTGCATAATCGTCCCTGCGAGAGAACGATTCGGCGTTGATCGATAAATTTGAAACAAGTGGTTCTGTCAGCGATCAAAGAAAGCCTGTTCGTAATCGACGTAAGCGCTCCAACGAAAACATAGGCGCCGTTCGTGAGAGTGTACGCGAGAACGGAAACAAATCAATTGCTCGTCGAGCGCAAGAATTGGGGCTTTCGCCGACCACAACTTGGCGAATTCTGCATCTGGACTTGAAGTTTCACGCTTATAAAATGGTGTTAACTCAAGAACTAAATCCGAACGACCATAGGTTGCGCCGTGTATTCGCTGACTGGGCTATGGGGCAATTGGAAGCTGACCCGGATTTTTGTCGAAAAATCATCTTCAGCGACGAAGCCCACTTTTGGATGGATGGTTGTGTTAACAAACAAAATTGCCGTTATTGGAGCAATCACAATCCAATGCAGATTCAAGAATGACCACTTCATCCACAAAAGATTACTGTGTGGTGCAGATTTTGGTATGGTGGAAACATTGGTCCTTATTTTTTCCAACATGAAGACGGAGAAGCTCTAGCTGCCAATGGAGAGACACCGTGCTCTTATAAGGGGTTATTTTTGGCCTCAATTGGATGGTATGGATCTCAGAAACATCTGGTTCCAGCAAGATGGTGCCATATGTCATACTGCTCTCGAAACATCGATATTTTGAAGGAGAAGTTCAGAGGTTTCATCTTTTCCCACGGTGGTGATGTTAACTGGCCCACGAGGTCATGTGATTTAACGCCGTTGGATTACTTCTTGTGGGTTTATGTTAAATCTCGAGTTTATGTCAACAAGCCAGAAACAGTAAATGATCTTATGAATAACATCACGCGTGTTATTCGTGAAGTTGGACCTAATTTACGTTCTTCGGTCATTGAAAATTGGGTCAACCGTTGAAATAACATTATTTATATTTATTGAGCCCCACGTTTGGGAGTCAATTTGCGACGGTATTATTTATAATGTTTGTGTATGTGTGTTTACTTCACGCGTTGAAGCCATCTTGTGACGTCATTCATTTGTTAGGTTTGTTAGCTCCATCTGGTGTTAGCAATTTGCGGCAATATTATTTTTTTTTTGTTTGAAAGAATGCTACTGTTATTTTGTTTAATTTTGGTTCTTTGTCCTCCGGCTAGCTATTATCCTTTTGGTCAAGCACTTCTCTATATACAGGTTGTGTAAACGGAAAGGAATCTTTTATCCAAAGATAACACTGATGAAGAAATTTGTTTTACACTTTTATTGTCGAACACGTTAACTATCACATTTACACATTGATCTTGACACTCGCCAAACTGAAACTGTTATAATAACTTCATTACTGATAATTCTTAATTCGCGTACTTCAACTTTTTGTATAATTAACTTTATAACACTTGAGATTTTTCATAACTCTGTTACGCGTAACCTGCAAATTGATATCCGAAGTGTGCCGTACAAATACTTTCGACGAACTGACGGGAATGCGACGTGTAGTGTACAAAGAATTTTGATGAACTGACGGACTGAAGGCGACGTGTACTTTACAAATATTTTCGATGAACTGAGGGGCGATCTACCTCTAACCTACTCTTTTTATACTCCTTCACCCAGATATGCCTAAAGATTATAACTGAACTGCAATTGGCTAATAAAACGCGCCAGCATTAGCGTCTATTTATACATCCAATGAAAATTATGAATACATATGCTCTAGGGAAATGTTTCAGAAGAAAAACGCGCCAATATTACGTAACTTCCTCGTTTCCAATAATGATAAACAGCTCACCCCCTCGCTGCATTATTGCACGCTATTATTGTCAGTTTCAGTAAGGCAGTATAAACTTACTTCTCAACAATAATTACAATCAATAAACATCTCAAATCAATGTCACATAATAATGCATATTCATACTACAATCATTATTTACATTTAAGTAATTTGTGATACAAATTACTGCATCACCGTTTATGCGCAACCCAACGAAGTCGCAGCGGTCGCTTAGCTGATGTTCTCTTCCGCACGTAATGAAATTAATTATGTTCCAAAATAAAAAATAAATAAACCTCTATCATTTATAGAACGTGTTTTATTTAAGTTCAAAGATAGGACATTCTTGTTGAAAGACCCTGTAGTTAATCGAACCATTAATAACGGATATCTCGGAAATTGCTTATGCCACAAAAAATTATTTGAAATAAATGAACGTTTTAAAGAGATCCTCATTTTTGGGTGGTAAGATTTCTTCTACCGTTTAACATTTACCAGCTATGCAAGATTATATAATATTCCTTACGAATAAAAAGGACTTCACAGGCTATTCCCAGAAAATTGAAGGTATACAGTAATTTTGTCGTCTGTTATCTTTAATACATGCTATTTTAAATAAAATCGTTAGCTACTTTTTAGAAAATAAAAACTTCGAAAAATCTCCCATATAAAGGGTAGTTTGTGGTCGGGGAATTTTCTTGAACATTTCCGGAAGGTACTGAACCTAAATACGAAATTTGGTATTTATCCAACTTTTCGGTTTTGAGTTCTGCTGTTCACAGAGACACAACACACATATGGACCTTCTTCTAAGATTGCTTTTTTGGATTCAGGGGGCCTCAAAACATTTATTTTCTGTGAATTTCCGGTATGGAATATTTGGGTGGATAGCAATACCTTCTCTGTCTACTAGGTGCGTGGTAGAGAAAGTTAAACGTCATTGGATTGGCTACGAAGGGGACTCGGCACCAGAGTGGATATTGTCGAGAGGAGACACCGGGCAGCCGGAACCAGGAGTGACAGCACAGGAATGACAGGATCCCTAAGATTACGGATAGAGCCTCCCCGGCAAACGCACAGGCAGACTGGTGACGCCACCCCACAGAGGTAGTCCAACATCCCTCAAGGGGATTCGGATACCCCAGGCAGTCAGTCGAAAGCCGAGGGACAGAGAAATTTTACAGACAGCATTCTTTTTCCCTGCTACGCTGCAGCGAAACACCATCGCAGACACTTCTAACCCCGAAAGACACCAACGGATGAAAGAGGAAGCGAATGGAGAATGGAGGGACAGGAAATTTGGTAGATGTAAAAATCGTTCTCAGCATTCGCCTAGCGACGCGGGAAAATCCCTGAAAAAATCCATAGTTCAGGAAGGTTGGCCACGAGAATCGAAACACGACCTCCCGAATGCGGGCCACAGATCCCTGTGACACATCCCGCTCGGTAAACATCATTAGTAGTATACACTATTCTTTTAAAAAGTTAACCTTTTTTTCTATAAGTAATTTCAAGTTAAACAAAAATTCACAGAGAAGATCATATAAACTTAACGCGCTAGATTTTTAGGATACGACTATCGCTTCCTTCTTCCTTGATTCCTTTTTATTCTACAATGAAATGTGTAATGAAACCAATTCTGAAAAGATTTTTCTTCATAAATATAAAGTAGAGAGAAAAACCCTTTCGTAACAGTAGTTTGTGGAAGAGTGGGTAGGGAAGGTCATGTGAATGTTACATATAAAATAAATCCGGGTTCAAATCCGGATGTAAGAATCCTTAGCATGGCTTCCTTCGGAAGAGAAGTAAAGGTGGTGGTCCCGTGCCACAGATATACGACACGTAAAAGAACCTCAAGCCTGATAAAGAGGCCTCTGAGCAAAATTACCGGTATTTCACGCCCAACATAGAATGGGAAGCTTAGGAGCATAGCAGCTAAAGAGCGTCCATAAATAAAGACAAAAACTCAAAATTTAATGATTTTGCATTTATATGTACCGAGTGGTACCTATATATACGCCCTAGTGGCTCAGGCGGTAACGTCTGTAGTCAGCATTTGGGGAGTCGTGGGTTTAATTCCCGGGCCGACCTTCCTGGCCTGTGGGTTTTTTCGGAGGTTTCCCGGATACATAGGCAAATGCTGGGAAGTTTCATTACATCCCTGAATTTTCTGTTCCTCCGTTTCACCTTGAGGCAGCATTTTTAACACTTAAATAATTTCAGTCTAATTATATAATATGTAAATTCAATAACGGCCCGCCTTGAAGCAATATGTGTATGTAATAATTTGTAAAATGTATGTAACAGTCATTGCATATGCTTATATTATTGTATCCATGTGTAATAATGTTATGTGAATATATTACGTAATTTAATAATGTAAGAGCTTTGAAAATAATAAGTTAAACGTTACTAACAATGAGGTAACCTTGAGGCAATAATGAGTTTGAGAGTTTAAATGTTATTTGTGATTCTTGGAAACATCAATGTAATTTTAAAAAATAGCCGATCAACAACCAGAAAAAGCTTCAGTTATATACAAGTATTCTATTGGAGTAAAAATAGCCAATCAGAGACTTGAAATACAGAAATTTACAAGTTTAGACGGTTGAAATCTAGTCAGTTGCCTGCGGGCAGTGTTTGTAACTGAATACGAGATGTGTCCTCGAGAAATTAATTACGTATTCGTGTGAGACGAAAAATAGTATACTTGTTAAAAAGTGCAGGTATTAAATAAAAGAATCTCACAGCTCTCGATATCAGTGAAGTGCTATTTAATTTGTGTCAAGGATTAATAAAAAGGAGTGAATTAAAATATAAAATCTGTGTAAGCCTACATTCTTGTCGAATCACGCCCTGCCAAGATACCCATGTCTCTAAAATAATACTGACGCAGCCGAGGCAAACATAAATATATAATATTTAAAGAAACAGTTAAATTACAAAGCTAATATTTTTAAACTTGGGGCAAAGACCACCTGAAAGTACATTTTGGGGCGAAGGCTACCGGAAACTGTTTACTATACGTGCGGTTGCAACTACTACAAGTCCGGCTCCCCTTCAGTTGAAATACGATACAACTCCTTCAATACAAACTACTTCAAATCGGCTTCTCATACGTAGCAGCAAACAACGTAAAGAACACTACTACTTCAACCTTACCTCTCATCTGATTGGCTTCTTTCAGGGTTGAAAGTCTCGGCGGGTGTCTCAGCATTCCATGGCAGGGGAAAAGGATGCTCTACGTAACGCTTTGTCCCCCGTAATGGGGGCGGCCCTCCGGGCTCCCCAGTGGAACGTGTAAGCCCACAGTGGGGTAGGGAGCCGGTTGCACCAACTGTTCTTCTTGAGTTTCAATCTATAAATGATAGGGACCCTGTCCTCTGCCCTGTCGTGCCTCCGATCCGGCCGCCATCTCTCTCGTCTCACCCCGTCAGAGGTTTAGACACAGAAGACCTAGACTTACTCCAACATTTATATGTGTATTTTATTTTTTAAAAGTGTTACTAGCAGCTATAATAAATTAATTTACATATTTTCTATAGCAGTGTGAACACGGTTGCTAAATTTTAGAGAATAAATTTTGAAGATACAGCTACTCTTTTAGTAATAGCATTAAATCATCCAATAAAACTTAACAAATGCTGAAAACGCTGGCAGAAAATGAACTATTAACCTAAAATTATGTGCGTTTTGTATTAAAATACGAAAATAAATGTGTGCAAGATTTGAAGTCTCTAAATTCAACGGATCAAAATTCCCAAGATTTATATTGGTGTGCCCTTAAACTACGTGTGTTTCTTAAAAATCCTTAAGCAAAGCGTTTTAATAACGTTTAGAACCTCTATCGTATGCCTGATATTCTATGTACTGCTTTTATGTCTGACATCGGAGGATTGAACTGTCAAGGAAACAGAGCGCAAATATCGCCACGCTGCGATCCATCGCGTCTTCCCACGAAGACTTTCTCCCTATGATCTGTGCTTTCTCTTCTGCCCCTGCATATAGTAGGTAACAGGAAGTATTGTATTCCATCTAAAACTTCGATGTCTGTTTTCACCTCCCCTGAATCGAAAAAGGAAACAATTGAAGTTGTTATTTTTATGGTGGTGTTGTATTGTTATTTTTACGTTGTTATTTGCCCCACGCTTTGGGAGCCAATTTGAGAATGGTAGTTGCATTGTAGTTCAACTGTTGGGGAGCAGAACTTGAAGTAGTAGCAACCGCACGTACGGTGCCCGATAGCCTTCGTCGCAAATAAAAAATATATATTTATGTTTGCCTCGGCTGCGTCAGTATTATTGTTAGAGACATGTTTCTCTTTGCAGGGTTGTGGTGCGACTGAAGAATGTAGGCTTACACAGATTATAATTTTAATTCACTCCTTTTATTAATGCTTGACACAATTTAAATAACACTTCACTGATGTAGAGAGAGCTGTGAGATTGTTTTTTAATTAAATACTTGCACTTTTTAACACGTAAAGTATTTTCGTCTCAAACGAATACGTATTATACTTTTCGAGGAAGCATTTCGCGTCTGATTAGTAACACGGTCCAAAACCAATGCGTCCAGTTATGAGCGCTGTCTACAAGCAACTTACTTGAAAATTTGTAAACTTCTGTATTTCAAGTCTCTGATTGGCTATTTCTAATCCAATAGAATGCTTTTATTTAACTTAAGCTTTTTTCTGACTGCTGATTGGCTATTTTATGAACTGTCACAACAATTACATTATTGTTGCTCCAATAATGACTAGCAGCGTTATTACATTTTCTTACTCATTATTGCCTCGAGGTTACCTCATTGTTAGCAACTCATAACCTATTATTCTCACAGCTCCTACAGTATTAAATTACGTAATACATTCAGATAACATTACTACATGTATACAATAATATAAACATATACAATGACTGTAATATACACTTTTTACTTTCTCTACTACGTATAGTAAGTAGGGGAAGTATTGTATTCCACCCAAAAATTCGATACCGAGATTTCACCGGAAATACATGTTTTGAGACCCCCTGAATCCAAAAAAAAGCATTTTTGGAAATATGTCCGTGTGTGTGTGTCTGTGTGTGTGTGAACAGCATAACTCAGAAACGAACAGTCGGATAAACACCAAACTTGGTATTTAGGTTCAGTATCTTCCAGAGATGCGACACGAAGGTTTTCAAGAAAATCCCTCCACCCCAGACTACCCTTTACATGGAACATTTTTCGAAAATTTTAATTTTCTCAAACATGGCTCTAACGATTTTGATTAAAATATCATATGTTTAAGATATTTTCTTGACAAATGAAATGTATATCTCAAATTTTCTGGGAATGTCTCCAAAAGTATTCTTCATTGTGAACGACTTTTGCATAACTGGTAAACCATAAGAGATAGACAAAATTTTACTACACAAAAAATGTAGATCGCGTTAAAATACGCAATTTATGTCATATACAGTTTTTTTGTTGAATGAACCGTTTTCGAGATATTGCTTGTTATTCCTTTAAATTTTCCAATAGTTACACTTTTTCTCATATTCGTTATTCATTTTTTATGTCCTGGAAATGCAAAGAGAATGGAATACGCCACATAGCAACCAGCGTTTAAAATATTTGATTATCGCTTAAAAGCTACCATATTCCCCTTGCATCTACAAGAAAGTTAGCAATAAGATTAACATCTCGATTAACATGAAGCATATGAAGAATAAGCGTTTGTAAAAATAGTTTGTACAAGAGTAGAGAAAGTCATGTGAGTGTAACACATCAGATTTTTATATATTGTTACATACACATATTGCTTTAAGGCGGGATGTTATTGAATATATATATATATATATATATATATATATATATATTATATATAATTAGACTGAAATCATTTAGATGTTAAAAATACTGCCTCAAAATTCAATATGTGTGTAGGTGTGTGCGCGTGCACGCGTCTGTGATCAGCACATCTCTAAAACAAAAACTTCGATAAGTACCAATGTTGGTGTTTATGTTCAGAACCTTGCAAAGAGCTACACGAAGATTCTCAAGAAAACCACTCTACCTCAAACTATCCTTACAAAGAAAAACTTTAGATTTGTTTGATTTTCTCAAAAAGGTTTTAATTATTATTTTTAGACAGTATACCTAGAAGTAGAACTTTTAACACAGTGCACACAAACTAAAAGCTTTATATTATCCCACTAGTGAGATGAAATTTTTATTCCACTCCATAGTGACCACTTTGTTTCAAGTACAAGCACATGGCTATTACCCTCTGTATTTGCACATGTTTAATAATTCGATTGGTTTGATTAAGTTTTACTTTTCATTGTGTCTTTTTACAGTATTAATTTCTCATAGCGCTCGCATTATCTGTTCACAATACAAATCGCCATACGAGGATAGGTCAATAAGTATCCCCACATAATTCCTTTAAATTTATGATAACAACAATAGAAATTTACAATTACCTCATTTTCAACGTAGTCCCCTGCTTGTCAATGCAAATAGTCCATCTTTGCACAAGCTTTCTGATGCCCTCAGAAAAATAGTTTTTCGGCTGAGCAGCAAGCCATGTACAGTATCCGGACACCTCCACAAACATACGTTTTTCATCTTAGATGCATTGTGCTGCCACCTACTGCCTGGTACTCATTGTCCGCGACTTCAGTAGTCATTAGACATCGTGAAACAGCAAAATGGGACGCTCCGTGGAACTCGCGGACTTCGTACGTGGTCAGGTGATTGGGTGTCACTTGTGTCAGAGGTCTGTAACGCGAGATTTCCACACTCCTAAACATCCCTAGGTCCACTGTTTCTGATGTGATAGTGAAGTGGAAACGAGAAGGGATATGTACAGCACATAAGCGTACAGGCCGACCTCGTCTGTTGACTGACAGAGACCGCCGACATTTGAAGAAGGTCGTAAAGAGTAATAGGCAGACACATATCCAGACCATCACACAGGAATTCCAAACTCCATCAGGGTCCACTCCAAGTACTATGACAGTTAGGCGTGAGGTGAGAAACCTTGGATTCCATGGTCGAGTGGCTGCTCATAAGCCACACATCACGCAGGAAAATGCCAAACGACGCCTCGCTTGGTGTAAGGAGCGTCAACATTACACGATTGAACAGTGGCAAAACGTTGTGTGGAGTGAGGAATCACGGTACACAATGTGGCGATCCGATGATAGCGTGTGGGTATGGCTAATGCCTTGTGAACGTCATCTGCCAGCGTCTGTAGTACCAACAGTGAAATTCGGAGGTGGTGGTGTTATGGTGAGGTCGTGTTGTTCCTGGAGGGGTCTTGCACTCCTTGTTGTTTAGCGCGGCACGATCACAGCGCAGACCTACATTGATATGTTAAGCACCTTCTTGCTTCCCACTGTTGAAAAGCAATTCGGTGATGTCGATTGCATCTTTCAATACGATCGAACACCTGTTCATACTACACGGGCTGTGGCGGAATGGTTACACGACAATAACATTTCTGTAATGAACTGGCCTGCACAGAGTCCTCACTTGAATCCTATAGAACACCTTTGGGATATTTTGGAACGCCGACTTCGTGCCAGGCCTCGCCGACCTACATCGATACCTCTCCTCAGTTCCGCACTCCGTGAAGAATGGGCTGCCATTCCCCAAGAAACCTTCCAGCACCTGATTGAAAGTATGCCTGCGAGAATGAACGCTGTCATCAAGGCTAAGTGTGGGCCAACACCTATAGCGGGAACTATGATATATAGGGAACACAATTGTAATAGGAATAAGCTAAGATTGTAACATATATGTAAAATGTGAAGCTAGCTAGCCGTGAGAAGAGAAACAGGCAGGTAGAAAGGGGTTTAGAGCTGGCAACACAGCTAAACAGTCACAGGCACGGAGAGAGATAGCAATAAGATGGAAAGAGAGGGAGAGAGATTTTGACACCTTGGAAATCCCAAACTTGTCAAGACTGCAGATTTGGAGGCAAATGTTCTCATAGCACGCTTAGGGGAGAACCAATAACAGAAAAGATTAGAAAAGAGCTAGGCGAACTTAGCGTTCCCCAAGCGGATATAAAAGCGCACACGTGCAGAGCTCACGCGTCTGTTCGTTTTCATCTGGTCCCGAAGAAGAGATAACGATTCACGCCATATTTGTGGCGATGCGTGTGAAATTAGATATAGGAGACATAGCTAGCTTGGGGAGGTAAATTGTTGAAGATAGGCCCCTTTGCAGTACATACAGGTTTTAAAACACGGCTAGCGGCGACTCAAAACAGTATGATTACAATGCAATAAATTAAAGTTCGAGTCATATGGAGTTTCATTTCGTCTACCGTCACCACACCCTGAAAAGAGTTTAGAAATAGGGCAACACACAAGTGTACTAGGCTTGAATTACAGGAACCAGCCATCAACAGCTCCAAGAAGGAAGGAAGACGACGCCACGAGGAGGTCCGTCGCACACCATATTGACTTCCAGTATTACTGATAGAGGGCGCCACGAACTTGTACGTCATTTTCAGCCAGGTGTCCGGATAATTTTGATCACGTATGCACCGCTTCCTTCTTTTCTTGGCCTGTGGTGAATCGACAGCCCCTTAAGGCATTTTTAAGTGGACCAAATAACACGTGGTTTACCACGTCATCGACAGTCAATCTTCGGTTCTCTGAATCAGGATACGGACTTACTCAATGTTGGTGTCACTAGTGAATATGGATGGGTATCCGGCTCTTTCCTCGTCCTTCGCAGTTGTCCGATCATTTTTCAACTTTTCAATCCATTCGTACACATTTTGGCGGGGTAAATCATTGCCCCATATTGTGCGAAATGTCTTCGATGGATTTCGGCTTATGGTACAGCTTCAGACGACAAAAAAACTGATAACTCCACGCTGTTCTTCTTTGGTGCAAACGGTGAGGGGTGCAGCAATGTTTATTATGCGACACTCACTGGAGTAATAACGGTCAAACATTCCACAAGCGGAGACAAAGGAACAACAACGCATGTGTTTCCATGCAATCAACTGTAAATCGATGGGGCTTTAAAAGAATGACAAGAATTGGACAATTGGAATTAACAATTGAGTTATGCCGTTCACAGACACACGCACACACGCACACGCACACACAGACATGTTACCAAAAATGAATTATTTGGATTCAGGGCACCTCAAAACATATATTTCCGGTGAAATCTCGGTATCTAATTTTTGGGTGGAATGCAATACTTATTCTACTTACTCTACGTAGTAGAGAAAGCAGAAATGTAGATATCTTAAAACACAATTTATATCAAATATGTTTTTTGTGGCGTAAACCATTTCTGAGATATCCATTATTAAGGATTCTAATAGTTCATTTCTTGGTCATTCTCTTAAAGTCGTTTCAATATTCAATTGTTTCTCGGGATGTCATGGAAACAGTATGGAATTTTAAGGCCAGCATATAGCGTCCAGTTCTTAAACATTTGACTATCGCCGTTATCTTTGTGTCTATAACGAAATGTATAATGTAGCTATTTCTGCAAAGGTTTATTTGGATTAAATGCAATAGATGGTAATTGCTATTTTTTTCTTTCTTTGATCCATCATACATTTTAACACAGTGGTTATTTATGCATGGTGGGTCATAACAAATTCATATTGCCTTATTTTTCTAAACCATTTTTCTCTTACTCTCTCCATATATTCTCCTATTCCTTTTATATGCCTCTCCTTTTTTACTTTCCCTACTACGTATAGTAAGTAGGGGAAGTATTGCATTCCACCCAAAAATTCGATACCGAGATTTCACCGGAAATACATGTTTTGAGACTCACTGAATCCAAAAAAAACATTTTTGGAAACATGTCCGTGTGTGTGTCTGTGTGTCTGTGTGTCCGTGTGTCCGTGTGTCTGTGAACAGCATAACTCAGAAACGAACAGTCGTATAAACACTAAACTTGGTATTTAGGTTCAGTATCTTCCAGAGATGCGACACGAAGGTTTTCAAGAAAATCCCCCCACCCCAGACTACCCTTTACATGGAACATTTTTCGAAAATTTTAATTTTCTCAAAAATGGCTCTAACGATTTTGATTAAAATATTATATGTTTAAGATATTGTCATGAGAAATGAAATGTATATCTCGAATTTTCTGGGAATGTCACCAAAAGTATTCTTCATTGTGAACGACTTTTGCATATCTGGTAAACCATAAGAGATAGACAAAATTTTACTACACAAAAAATGTAGATCGCTTTAAAATACACAATTTATGTCATACACATTTCTTTTGTTGAGTGAACCGTTTTCGAGATATTGCTTGTTATTCCCTTAAATTTTCCAATACTTATACTTTTCTCAAATTCGTTATTCGTTTTTACTTTCTCTACTACGTACAGTAAGTAGGGGAAGTATTGCACTCCACCCAAAAATTCGATACCGAGATTTCACCGGAAATACATGTTTTGAGACCTCCTGAATCCAAAAAAAGCATTTTTGGAAACATGTCCGTGTGTGTGTCTGTGTGTGTGTGTGTGTCTGTGTGTCTGTGTGTGTGTGTGTGTGTCTGTGAACAGCATAACTCAAAAACGAACGGTCGGATAAACACCAAACTTGGTATTTAGGTTCAGTATCTTCCAGAGATGCGACACGAAGGTTTTCAAGAAAATCCCCCCACCCCAGACTACCCTTTACATGGAAGATTTTTCGAAAATTTTAATTTTCTCAAAAATGGCTCTAACGATTTTGATGAAAATATCATATGTTTAAGATAATGTCATGAGAAATGAAATGTATATCTCGAATTTTCTGGGAATGTCTCCAAAAGTATTCTTCATTGTGAACGACTTTTGCATAACTGGTAAACCATAAGAAATAGACAAAATTTTACTACACAAAAAATGTAGATCGCGTTAAAATACACAACTTATGTCATATACATTTGTTTTGTTGAGTGAACCGTTTTCGAGATATTGCTTGTTATTCCCTTAAATTTTCCAATACTTATACTTTTTCTCACATTCGTTATTCATTTTTTTTATGTCCTGGACATGCAAAGAGAATGGAATGCGCCACATAGCAACCAGCGTTAAAATATTTGACTATCGCTTAAAAGCTACCATATTTCCCTTGCATCTACAAGAAAATTACCAATAAGATTGACATCTCGATATCTCGATTAACATGAACCATATGGAGAATAAGCGTTTGTAAAATTAGATTGTACAAAAGTAGAGAAAGTCATGTGAGTGTAACACATCAGATTTTTTTACTTTCTCTACTACGTATAGTAAGTAGGGGAAGTATTGCATTCCACCCAAAAATTCTATACCGAGATTTCACCGGAAATACATGTTTTGAGACCTCCTGAATCGAAAAAAAGCATTTTTGGAAACATGTCCGTGTGTGTGTCTGTGTGTGTGTGTGTGTGTGTGTGTGTGTGTGTGTGTGTGTGTGTGTCTGTGAACAGTATAACTCAGAAATGAACAGTCTGATAAACACCAAACTTGGTATTTAGGTTCAGTATCTTCCAGAGATGCGACACGAAGGTTTTCAAGAAAATCCCCCCACCCCAGACTACCCTTTACATGGAACATTTTTCGAAAATTTTAATTTTCTCAAAAATGGCTCTAACGATTTTGATGAAAATATCATATGTTTAAGATAATGTCATGGGAAATGAAATGTATATCTCGAATTTTCTGGGAATGTCTCCAAAAGTATTCTTCATTGTGAACGACTTTTGCATAACTGGTAAACCATAAGAGATAGACAAAATGTTACTACACAAAAAATGATAATCGCGTTATAATACACAATTTGTGTCATATGCATTTCTTTTGTTGAGTGAACCGTTTTCGAGATATTGCTTGTTATTCCCTTAAATTTTCCAATACTTATACTTTTTCTCAAATTCGTTATTCATTTTTTTTGTCCTGGACTTGCAAAGAGAATGGAATGCGCCACATAGCAACCAGCGTTAAAATATTTGACTATCGCTTAAAACCTACCATATTCCCCTTGCATCTACAAGAAAATTACCAATAAGATTGACATCTCGATATCTCGATTACCATGAAGCATATGGAGAATAAGCGTCTGTAAAAATAGATTGTACAAGAGTAGAGAAAGTCATGTGAGTGTAACACATCAGATTTTTCGTTTTTTTATGTCCTGGACATGTAAAGAGAATGGAATGCGCCACATAGCAACCAGCGTTAAAATATTTGACTATCGCTTTAAACCTAGCATATTCCCCTTGCATCTACATGAAAATTACCAATAAGATTGACATCTTGATATCTCCATTAACATGAAGCATATGGAGAATAAGCGTTTGTAAAAATAGTTTGTACAAGAGTAGAGAAAGTCGTGTGAGTGTAACACATCAGATTTTTATTTTCATTATCCTAACTTTTAATACTTCTTTGTTAACATTCTCCCATGCTTTAGGTAAAAACTAATCTCTCCACAACTTAGTTTCTTCACATTCAATTATATAATGCAAATCATTATCTGCCTCTCCACAAAGAGGACACCTATTCAAATTCGCTCCCTTCCTATCTCCCCTTAGCCTATGTCCACTTAATCTAGACCAGGCCCACCCTTCTCTCAATAACCTATTACCTACATCCACATACTTCTCCCTTCCCCAGTCCACCTTTAATTGTCTATATAGTTCCAAACTTTTCTTTCCTTCCAGATCTTGAAATAATTCTTGTGTCTCTATTTCTTTTACTCTGTTCCTCACTTTCTTTCCAGAAACCTTTAACTAACCCCTCTCTCTCCTCCTATAAGTTACCCATTCCTATTTCCTGTAAAATTCTCCTTATTCCTTGAGCCCAGTTCATCCCTTCATTGGCTTTTTCTTGTATTATTTAACATTGTTTCAAGATATGCTCGTCCAATGATTTCAATCTATGCCAATATTTAAGTATCCTTTCTACTATCATGCCCTTGCTACCTACTCTTCCCAACTCCAACATTGCTGCTCCATTAGGTGATGAAATAGATAAACCTAACATACATTTACAGAACGATCTATGTACTTTATCAATCATCTCCCATCCTTTGTCACTTCCCCAAATGTCTGATCCATAGACCATTTTTGCTTCAACTACAGCTTTGTAAACCCTTTCCATTTAATTTGCATATCTGGTATTTTCTTTAAGCATATTCTTATAGCAGTCATTGCTAATCTTCCCTTAGCTAAGGCACTTATCTTGTGATCATTCCATCTCCCATTACTACTTATTCTCACTCCCAAATAATCAAACTTGTTTACTATTTTCAACTCTTCCCCTTCCACATACCACTTTTCCTCTTTCTTTAATTTATAGCTCTTTTTAAATACCATTATCTTTGATTTTTTAAAATTTATTCTTAAATGCCATTTCTTATAAAATGTATATATGATATGTAACACTTTTGTTAGACCTCCTGCTGAAATAGAACCTACCGCTTAATCATCTGCAAAAAGTAATCCTGGAATTTACCTATTGTGTACTGTGGGTAAATATAAGTTACCCTTATTCAACTCTTCTAAGATATCGTCAATAAATAAGTTAAACAGTATAGGGCTAAGTTTGTAACCTTGTCTTAACCCCATATTACTATATGTTTATAAGTTTTAGTAAGAATAATTTCTATATCCACTAATAAAGATGGAGGGTAGGGAAAGTTATGTGAATGTATCACATGAGATTTTGTTTAGCAGTGTTAACGCCCGTTCTTACCGCATACGGCACCACAGGCGGTGCAGACTGATGAAATGTACATGCAATGAAATGATAACTGGGAAAGAAAATTTGGGAAACGTTCCAGCATTTGTCAATTGTAAGGACTGAGGAATATCTGGAAAAAGTCTGTTAGAGGACTGCCCTGGCGGGATTTGAACCACAACCAATCACGATTCCGTGTGTTAACGTGCCTACGCAATTAGGAATTTCACCTATCTAAAACCTGGCATCGAGTGTATGTCAAGCTGAAACTTTAAGGGAGAGATATTTCTGTTAAAACGTCGTTAGAGGAAAAAGAGATAAAGAAGCGAAAATATAATATTGACTGTTTTCGTGGCGTTGGATGTTTTGTTCCTTTGTTTATTATCTGTCACAGGAAGTTCTCTTCAAATGGATACCATCCCCTACCTGCCATTTCCGCCACAAATCTCAAAGTTATATAAATATACCTAGAGATACGTTATTATACAAGTTCTTTGAACTCCCTATGTGTTTCGCTCGCAAGTAAGAAACCTATACACTGCAACAGAAATTGTATTCTGCCACGTCAAAACAACCCGCTCGATTCTCAGGTTCTTGGCCTTGTAGATGCGTCTGAGAACGAAGGTCAACAGCTCGAAAGGTCGATGTCAATAAGTGAATACGCACAAGAGATCCATTGCAAACTCCTAAGGATTGCTTCAAAGAGAAATCCATATTTGTACTTGAGGCAGTATTTTTAACACTTAAATGATTTATATAATATGTAAATTCAATAACCTCCCGCCTTGAAGCAATATGTGTATGTAATAATTTGTAAAATGTATATAACTGTCATTGCATATGCTTATATTATTGGAAACATGCCCAATAATGTTATGTGAAAGCATTACGTAATTTAATAACGTAGGAGCTGTGAGAAATAGGTCAAAAGTTGCTAACAAAGAGGTAACAATGAGGTAACCTTGAGGCAATAATGAGTAAGGAGGTTTCAATGCTACTGTTCATTATTAGAGCAGCAATAATTTAAATTTTGAGACAGTTTAAAAATAGCCAATCAACAAACAGAGAAAGCTTTAGTTAAATGAAGGTATTCTATTGGACTAAGATTAGCCAATCAGAGACATGAAATACAGAAATTTACAAGCTTAGACGGTTGAAATCAAGTTGCCTCCAAACAGTGCTCATAACCAGACGTGTTGCCTGCAGACAGTGCTCATAACTGGATGCGTTGCTTGTGCGTCCTGGAGAGATTTAATACGTATTCGTGTGAAACGAAAAATAGTTTACTTGTTAAAAGGTGTAATTAATTAATAAAACGAATATCACAGCTCTCTATATCAGTGAAGTGTTATTTAAATCGTATCAAGTATTAATAAAAGGAGTGAAGTAAAAATTAAAATCTGTGTAAGCCTACATTCTTAGTCGTACCACATCCATGTCTCTAAAACAGTATTACTGACGCAGCCGAGGCAAACATAAATATTAAATATTTAAAGAAACAGTTTAATTACGAAGTTAATATATTTTTAAACTTGGGGCAAAGACCACCTGAAAGTACATTTGGGGCGAAGGCTACCGGAAACCGGGTACCATACGTGCGGTTGCAAACAAACTTCAAGTATTCGGTTCCCCAACAGATGAAATATAATACAACTCCTATAACAAACTACTTCCTCATACTTCAGATAGAATTTCTAACCAAAGGCTTAAAAATCCCTCTCGTTTACTGGCTGAAGAGGTTACGAATCAATGGATTGTGTTTCTAGTAAAACATTCTCTAATTAGGTAACTACATTGACTCCAAAGAGAATTCATCTCCAGAAAAAAGCCAAATAAAGGGTAGACTAAAAGGCAAAAGGTTGTTGCTGTTTTTTGTGGAACCTTATTAATTTAATTAGAACTGTTTCTTTAATTTTATATATATTTTATCATTGTAGGCACAACATTTATATTTTAAACATATTTTTATTTTCTCTAATACATATAGTAACTAGATGAATTATTGCATTCCACCCAAAAATTCGATATCAGGATTTCACCGGAAATACATGTTTTGAGGTCCCTTAATTCAAAACGTCGGTTAAATAAAACTTCGTATTTAGGTTCAGTACCTTCCAAAGGTGCGACACGAAGAACCTCAAACTACCCTTTACATGGATTATTTTTCGAAATTTTTTATTTCCTAAAAAATGGCTCTAACGATTTTGATTAAAATATCATATATTAAAGATATTCACATAGCAAATAACTTTATATCTTGAATTTTCTGGTAAGAGCCCGTAAAGTCAATTTCATCTGGGAAAACGTTTGTAAATTTTGTATAACTGGTAAACATAACCGTTTGGCATGAAATTTGCTAAGGAGGAGCAGGAAGAAATGGTCAGGATTGGGCCACTATCATATTCTGATTAATACATTTCAAATTATATCATCATTCCGTTCTATCATTCAATAGTGTTTACATTACTATTTCATATTTTAAATAGTTTATAACTCTTAGTCGGTCTGCAGGAAACATCTTAATTAAGGTATGTTCTCCTTCAACATTCCAATGCACCAACATTAAATTATTTCAAAGTGTATTTTACCCACAGGTTGCAGCACAACAAATGTAAAATAATCGTCTGTTGTAAACGAAGTAGCAGTGTTAATGAAAAGAGGATAATGCGATCGTTCAGAAATAAACAATGCCTGTCAGCTGGTTCAGGTCAGAACCATGTGTCTTCAGATAGTGCGTATGCTCCGCCTATGATGTATTAATACGAGATGTGCAGACCAGTATTTCGCGAGCTGTTTATGTTTACATCAGGTACCCTTCTAAGGCGGGCGGAGTTATACGTACAAGAGGATTAAGAGAATACAGAAGATTTAACTGATATCTACTCAAATCTTTTAAGAGCTGGTCTCTATGTGATGGCTTTGAAATTCCGTTCTATTTGCTTGTCTAGGATAAAAAAAAAAGATAACGATTTTTCACTTGAGTAAAGTATAAGTAAATTCAAAACAATAACAAAACATATCTCGAAAAGAGTTATAGGAGATATAGTACATAGAAACTGGAGGGCATTATTGCAGTAGCCACGTAGCCCTTTTTGCTTCTAACATGACCGTTGGGAGGGAGGGATGAGGGAGAGGCGATGGGTGTTAACAAGGTCCAGCTCCCTAGGGATTCCAGGTGGAGCACATCCTGGCTAGACACGCCTTAAGCCCATACCCCCTCGGGGTTCCTGTAGACCAGGACACGTGCCTAGAAAGGGGGCCCAGCCAACAAACCAAACGCTAGGGAGAGATCTTTCTAAAGTGCACGAACCACCTCACTGGTAGACCATGCCGAACGCCGTCGCCTGGTCCTTCAACTCTAAAGTAGATGAAAGTTAATGACGGGCTCAGGAAGTGATGGGCAGGAAATTCGTGGAATAAGAGAAACTATCCCAACATTCCTATCGATCAGGGAATCCACGAAAAATCCATGGTCTGCCCGAAGGGAACCGAAACCGGTACTTCCCAAATGCGACCCTCATACTTCAAATGCAATGCTTCCTCTACCATGAAGAAGGAGTATTTTAGAAGTTAAATCGTATTTCAACTGTTGTGGATCCGAACTTGTAGTAGTTGCAACCGCACGTATAGTAAACAGTTTCCGGTAGTCTTCGTCCCAAATGTACTTTCAGGTGGCCTTTGCCCCAAGTTTAAAAAAATATTAACTTTGTAATTTGACTGTTTCTTTAAGCATTATATTTATGTTTGCCTCAGCTGCGTCAGTATTATTTTAAAGACATGGATATCTTGGGAGGGCGTGATGCGACAAAAATATAGGCTTACACAGATTATAATTTTACTTCACTCCTTTTATTAATACTTGATACGATTTAAATACCCTTCACTGATATAGATAGCTGTGAGATTCTTTTTATGAATTAATTACACTTTTTAACACGTAAACTTATTTTTCGTCTCACACGAATACATACTATATTTCTTGAGGACACTTTTTGCGTCTGGTTAGTAACGCTTTCTGCAGGCAACTGACTTCTGGATTTGTAAATTTTGCTATATCTCAGTTTCTGATTGGATAATTCTACTCCAATAGAATACCTTCATTTAACTAAAGCTTTTTCTGGTTGTTTATTGGCTATTTTTAAACTGTCTCAAAATTTACATTATTGTTACTCCAAGAATCATAAGTAGTACTGTTAAACTTTCTTACTCATTATTGACTCAAGGTTGCCTCATTGTTAGCAACGTTTAACTTATTATTCTCACAGCTCCTTCATTATTAATTTACGTAACATTATTACATATGGATATGGATACAATAATATAAGCAGATGCAATGACTGTTACATACATTTTACAAATTATAACATACACATTGCTTCAAGGCGGGCTGTTATTGAATTTATATATTATATAATTAGACAGAAATTATTTAAGTGTTAAAAATACTGCCTCAACCGAAGAAAAGGCTGCGTTCTACAAAGGAGACTATGTGAGATACAACAAAACCCGACCGTCATCTCTGAACCCTGACTTGAGGCGGGTAATTTATAAAACAAATGAATGACATCTGAAAATAATCATTGGCACGTAGTCCTGGGGATTCAGCTCACGAACTCAAAGAATTACTCATGTTCCTTTGTGAGCTACACAGATAACGCTGGTCACGTATACGTTTTTATTTCTCCTACGGCTACAGCGGCGCGATAATGCGCAAAGCTCTGTTTATCTTTATCTCAAAATGGAGAAATTCCCTTTCTACGAAAATGTTGCTGCCCGCTGGATTTGTCAATATAACACTACCAGGTATTTCTCTTCCAAATATGGGTTTTATCACAAACAGAAGTTTCAGAATTTCCATAACTACCGTTCTCAACTTCATTCACTTGAGTTTTTCCACCCATTCTACAAAAATTACTCATACAAAACCTTATGTTTACTTTCTCTACTACGTATAGTAAGTAGGGGAAGTATTGTATTCCACCCAAAAATTCGATACCGAGACTTCACCGGAAATATATGTTTTAAGACCCCCTGAATCCAAAAAAAGCATTTTTGGAAACATGTCCGTGTGTGTGTCTGTGAACAGCATAACTCAGAAACGTGGCTCTAAAAAGTGGCTCTAGAGATTTTGATTAACATATCATATGTTTACGATATTTTTATGACAAATAAAATATATATCTTGAATTTTCTGGGAATGTCTCCAAAAGTATTCTTCATTGTGAACGACATTTGCATAACTGGTAAACCATAAGAGATAGACAAAGTTTTACTGCACAAAAAATGTATATCACGTTAAAATACACAATTTATGTCATATACTTTTTTTTTTGTTGAGTGAACCATTTTCGAGATATTGCTTGTTATTCCCTTAAATTTTTCAATACTTATTTTCTCAAATGGGAATTCGTTATTCATTTTTTTGTCTTGGATATGCAAAGAGTATTAATCTGTGGCAAAGAGAATGGTGCTGAACCTAGCAACCAGCTATTAAGAGATATGTCTATGCTTATATAGCCCTTGCAGATACAAAACAAACGGAACATAGTACTCCTTAAGTGATAGTCAAATATTTTTAGAACTGGTTGCTATGTGTAAAATGTAATTCTCTTTGCATGTCAAAAGATCGTTTCTGCAAATGTTTATCTCGATTAATATGAAATAGATGGAGAATAAGACCTTGTAAAAATAGTTTGTACAAGAGTAGAGAAAGTCATGTGAGTGTAACACATCAGATTTTTCTCCCTACTAATGCTAATTCCGATAAACTTTGCAGAAATTGTCTTGTAGGTACAAGGGGGATAGAGTAGGTTTAAGCCATAGTGAAATCTTCTAATAACGGGTCGCTATGTGACGGTTTTGCATGCCCCCAAGAATAATAAATCTGATGTGATACATTCATATAATCTTCTCTATCCTCTATCGCTTACTAGTAAGTGTATAAATTACTCTTACGCAAGTTTATTTTCCTATTTATTTCATTTTAATCGAGAGAAACCATTGCAGATATAGCTACAATACACATTTTGTTATACAGTGCGTACGTTTTATGCCAGGGCCGCGTATCGCGAGGAATACGTGCTCCGCACACAGTCTGCCACACTGCGGGGTTTTCCGTTCAGTAACCCCCGCGTTATAAAATTTCTAAAAATGTCCACGTAAGGGGAAGTTGAAGTGGGAGGATTTTCTTGAAAGCCTTCATGTTGCATCTTTGGAAAGAGTGAACCTAAATACCTAAATTGATATAAGTAAGCATTAGAAAAAGTAAAAACTAGTAAAGAAAACTAATATATTTTAATGGGTATGGAAGAGTTTTAGATAAACTTGTATTATCTTATGTTTAAAACGCTTAATCCTCGTATTTCAAACATTGATTACTGAGATTCATAGTTACGGCGTTATACTGAAACGTATTTGCGTTCTAGGTTGTCGAAAATATTACAAAAAAACTAAGTTATTTGCATTTAAGCTGTTAAAATCTAATTTAAAGTTCGTAATTTTTCCACAGCCGAGTGTTTCCGAGGCAAAGCAGCCGAATGTTTCCGAAGCGCTTGGAATGTTTATTAGCTAAAGGTAAAATACAATGCGATCAAATTAAAACGTAATGGACTGCAGCTCGGTGAGGTATGTGTGGGGAAGGAATTTGACACCGATATGAAGATATTGTGCCGACGCCCCGCGAGGTATTACCGGTAAACGTTAAGCGATACACGAAAACGCACTGCACAAACAAAATGTAGATCGCCTTAAAAAACACAATTTATTTCAAATAAGGTTTTTGTGGCATCAGTCATTTCTTAGATATCCGTTATTGATTGTTCGAATTGTTAAATACTTATGCATCCTTTTAAAGTCCTGTCGGCATTCAGTTGTTTCTCGGTATGTCATGGAAACAGTATGGAATTTTAAGGCAGCGTACAGCGTCGGGTTCTGAAAACATTTGACTGTTGCTATTCCCTATGTATCCATAACGAAATGTGTAATGTAGCTATTTCCGTAAAGGATTATTTGGATTAAAATGTAGTAGATAGAAAAATAAGCTTTCGTAAAAGTAGTTTTTATACAATTAATAAATGATAGACGGTAGGGAAGTCGTGTAAATGTAACACATTAGTACAAGAAATTGATAAAATTTAATCAAGTGACGGTATAACTAAGGTAAATAATCCTATTTTCCTAATTGGATAAAGGTATATCAGTGAACTTAAAAGGCATGCATTTACTTTCTGTAAAATTTCAGTCTATCTTAAGCAAGTTTTGAGATAATGGAACCTGGATTTAGCAGCTTTAACATTAGAGGGACAGAGCTTTGAATCTCTCTCAATCAAAGACGTTTGAGCCATTCTTGAGACAATATACTGTAACGAAAGTGTTTCCATGAACGTAGCGTGGCCGCGCGCTCTATGTTATCTACGGACAGGCGGTGCGAGCACCTCCCGGCTCATCTACATGGTCCCAGGTGAGGCTATTTGCCGGTCCCTCTCCAGAACAATGGCCGTGCGGAACAATAGCCATATGTGCTGCTTACCCGCTCCAGAGGATCCATTTGGGTCGTTTCAGGTAGGTTCCTCTTCTAGAATGTTCCGGTTTGTATGCGGGGTCTATATAAGCGGCAGCTCTGCCCAGTGAGTAAGTTCAGAGTTAAGAAGGTACGAAGTGAACGGTGGATAGCCCAGTACAGTTCAGCTGCGTGTCGTGTTCCGATTATTTGTCAACAGTGACTCAAAGTGTAATGTTTGTGCAACGCTGAGTGTAAGTGTTTTGGCGTATTTTGCAGTAATTGATGTTCTCCTTTGTTACAGTAGTTTGGGATGGGGGAATTTTCTTGAAAATCGTCTTGTCGTTTCTTGGAAGGCACTCAACAATAGCAAGATATCGTTTTTGAGTTATGCTTTTCACACACACACCCACACTGTACATATTAAAACTTTAATTCAGGGTACCTCAAAGCATATATTTCTAGTGAAAGCTCAATATCGATTTTTTTTAATGTAAATGCAATACCTCCTCTATTTACTATAGGAAATGCCGAACGGGATGGTTTAGGTGGCCCGCATTCGGGAGGACCAAGGTTCGATTCCAGCGACCGTTCATTCTGGTCTATGGGTTTTCGTGGTTTCCCCGCTTCGACAGGCGAATGCTAGGGTAGTTCTTCTTGTACCACGACTCTCCCTCTCTCATTTCCTTTACCCATCATCTTCATCTGTTTTGGGGTTGCGGTTGGCGATGGCTCTGCGTTCTGTAGAAGTTTCTTCCCTGGAGTCGCTGCAGGGACTTCTCAGGTCTCTCTTCCGAGTGGGCTCCGACCCGGAGGGACATCCAGGAGTTCGGTAGTTTGCGAGTAGGACCGCACGGTTTCGGACACGTTCTGGAAACATTAGGGACCCCGTTTGTCATCCGTCACCCCGGGGGTCACTGTCAGAAGCACAAGGGGCCAACTCACCTGCGTGATTCATGTTTTAAGTGTGCAATTTATTTACGTACAACATTTTGGATACGATCTCTTTGACTGCTTTGTCGCGGATATTTACTGAACTACATGCACTCGAAATAAAACACTTGACATCCGTTTCATGAATGCTGCAACACACACAGAAAAAAGATAAACTCTAGGACGCGGGAGTCAATATGAATACACCCACGTTCACTCTGGCATTTTATTCGTCTCAATAAAACATGCGGACTGTTTTATACCAATAAAACAAACAAACATATCTACACTCGCCGGTGCTTTATCACACACCCACGTCTCGCAACACATGCCTGTGTTTATCCTCATATAAATAACTAAACCTGTGGTACTTTACTTTTTCAGACTTAACGGATCTGGGCTCAGAGCTTTAATTTATGCGGTACAGTGAGCCTGAAACAGCGAAACTGTTTCTTAAAAATCTGGTATATATCACATTAACATCTCTTATTCCTACAAAAGGCGTAGTTTTACATCTAATCCATGCCAAGAGAGAGAAACCTCCAAAAATACTTTTATTATACATTCCTAATTAGCATGCCATCACGAGAGACTTAGTGAAGTATTTTTAAAACAAAATCTGATGTTATACATTCACATGACTTTGGCTTTCTCTTTCCTATATTGTTTATTAATGGGTACACAAGGAAGAATAATTTTATTGTCTGCGCCACGTTTAGATGCCAATTTGAGAAGGTATATTTTTTACGTTTTTTTATAAGCCCCACGTTTAAAAAAAACATTAACTTTGTGATTAACTGTTTCTTAAGTACTAAATATTTTATATTTATTTTTGCCTCGGCTGCGTCGGTATTTATTTTAGAGACACGGAATTCTTGGCAAGGCGTTATACGACAAGAATGTAGACTCACAAACATTTTTTACTTAATACTTGCACTTTTTAATACGTAAACTTATTTTTCGTCTCACACGAATACATATTGAATTTCTTGAGGACACTTTCTGCGTCTGGTTACTATCACTGTCTGCAGGCAACTGAACTGGTTTCAACCGCCCAAACTTGTAAATTTCTGTATTTCAAGCCTCTGATTGGCTAATCCTACTCCAATAGAATACCTTAATTTAACTAAAGCTTTTTCTGGTTGTTGATTGGCTATTTTTATAAACTGTCACTAAAATCACATTATTGTTACTCCAAGAATCACTAGTAGTATTGTTAAACTCTCAAACTCATTATTACCTCAAGGTTACCTCATTGTTAGCAACGTTTAACCTATTATTCTCACAACTCCTACATTATTAAATTACGTAATACATTCACATAGCATTATTAAACATGGATACACAATAATATAAACATATACAATGACTGTTACATACATTTTACAAATTATTACATACACATATTGCTTCAAGGCGGGCTGTTATTGAATTGACATATTATATAATTTGACTGAAATCATTTAAGTGTTAAAAACACTGCCTCAACAAAATATTCTTACTAAAACCTATTTTTACCTTCTCTACTCCGTATAGTAAGTAGGGGAAATATTGCATTCCACCTAAAAATTCGATACCGAGATTTCACCAGCAATACATATTTTGAGATGCCCTGAATCGAAACAAAGCATTTTTGAAAACGACGGTGTGTGTATGTCTATAAAATTAAATTAAATTTAGTTTTATTTGTGGAAGCTTTTTAACTGCTGTGGCCCTTAGCGTACCATTCTATATTGGGCTTGAAAGACCGGTAATTTTTGCACAGAGGCCTCTTTATCAGGCTTGAGGTTCGTTTACGTGCCATAAATCTACTACACGGGACCACCGGCTTTACTTCCCTTCCGAAGAAAGCCATGCTAAGGATTTTTACGCCCAAAAAAATCCATCGCCCTCCGCCGGGTTCGAACCCGCGACGGCTAACATGGTAACCACTACACCACGGAGAACGTATAAGTACCAAACTTGGTATTATTTGAGTTTAGTATCTTCTCAGGATGCTACACGAAGATTTTAAAGAAAACTCCCCACCCTAGACTACCCTTTACATGAACACCTTTCGAAGATTTTGATTTTCTCAAAAATGGTTCTGACGATTTTGATTAAAATATTCATATGTTTAAGATATTTTCTTGGCGATTGAAATGTATATCTTGAATTTTCTAGGAATGTCCGAATTCTTCATTCTGAATGACTTTTGTATATCTGGTAAACCGTAAGAGATAAGATAAAATGTAGATCTCCTTAAGACTCAATTTATGCCATATACATTTGTTTTGTCCAGTAAACTATTTCCTTATTATTCCTTGTAATTTGTTTAAATTTTCCAATACTTATACATTTTCTCAAATGGAAATTCGTTATTCGTTTTTTAATGACCTGGACATACAAAGAGATTGGAATGCGCCACATAGCAACCAGCTCTTAAAATATTTGACTATCGCTTAAATACTACCATATTCCCCTTGCACCTACAAATTAGCAATAAGATAGTTTCTGCAAGTGTTTTTCTCTAACATGAAGTAGAAGGACAATAAACGTTTGTAAAAAAAATAGTTTGTACACAAGTAGAGAAAGTCAAGTGAGTGGAACACACCATATTTTTTGTCTACTTCTTTTAACCCAAATAAACTTTTGCACGAATAGTTGCGTTACACATTTCGTTACAGATACAATGCGAACAACGATAGTCAAATATTTAAGAATTGGCGCTATATGCCGGTCTTAAAATTCCATACTGTTTCAATGGAATCACGAAAAACAACTGAATGTTGGCAGGAATTGAAAAGAATGGCTAAGTATTGAACAATTCAAATCATTAATGACGGATATCCCAGAAATGGCTTATGGCACCAAAAAATTATTTGAAATAAACTGTGTGTTTTAGAAAGATCCATTTTTTGTGAGGTATGTTTTCTTCTATCGCTTAACGTTTACCAGTTATACAAGATTAAACAAAGTCCCTTACCATTGAAAAGGACTATTCCCAGAAAGTTCGAGATATACATTTTTATTTTCATGCAAATATTTTTAATAATTGGTATTTTAATCAAAAGTGTTATTATTGTTTAGAAAATAAAGAATTTCTAAAACTTTTCAATGTAAAGGGTAGTTTGCAGTGGTTTAATTTCCTTGAAAATCTTAGTGTCGCATCTTTTGTAGGTACTGTACCTAAATACCAAGTTTGGTATTGATCATGGTGTTCTTAACAAGCATGTTATTTTATAACTCCAGTGTCTTCGTATTCAAGTATGGTTTTCAGTGGTTAAAAATTTATCAAAATCGGTTGACGGTTTTTGTATTACCATACACATACACCAATTTTTCTCTCCATATAATATTTACATAGGTTTATTAATATTTCAATGGCGCAGTCACATTTTGCCGACCTAGACTGAACGCGTCAGTTTAACAGGGATAAAAAAGTTGACGGTGGAGAGAGCAAGTTTGACAAAGTTCAGAAATTTGCTACGCCAAGAAGCAGCGGCATTAATGGCCGTCGTTAAAAGGCTTTGTTGACTTTTAAAACCATTTATCCTTTGAATGGGAAAATGATCTTGGATAATGAGGCTATAATACTGCCACGTCAGTAATTGCTAGCGCAGAGATGAGATCACCATAAAACCAGCATTGATTTAGAAAGGTTACAGATCGTGCTACATGATAACGTTGTGTAACTCCGGATACCTGTTCTACAAACTTTTCATACAAAAGCTATAAATAAACTTTGTAGAAATAACTTTTTTGGCTTGGGAAGCATGCCTGTGTTATAGTCCATTTAGCCATATCCAGGGAACGCCACGTGGAGTCGGACTACGTTGTTACCCAAATAATGTAATAATGTAAATTATAATAATAAAACAGCAACAATTATTAAAGAAATAAGAAGCCTAATTAAAGCAGTTAAAACTAGGAATAATGTCACTCTACAGTGGATCCCAGCTCATGTCGGACTTTTGGGCAATGAACATGCGGATCAATTAGCAAAGAAAGCTGCAATACTATAAATAAAATCTGTAGGACAAATAGAAATAAATAAACAATTATATAACATTAAACAATGTTCCAAAAGACAGCAGAGACTTTATGAAGAAGATAAATTAGGGATGAGCCTTATAAAAATATTAAAGATAGAGTTGATATACAAAAAATGCCAAAGAAGACTGCAGTGGCCTTATTTAGGATGGCAACTGGCCACGATTCCTCGCAGAACACCTCTACAAGATACGATGCCTACCTACACCCAAGTGCACTCTCTGTGAAGAAGATGTCATCCTGAACAAACAACATCTCGCCAAATGCAAAGGCCTTAAAAGTGATAACTTACAGACTTTATATTGGGAAGCCAGAGGGAAAATGATGCAGATTAATTAATCTCCAGTGTCATCGGTGAACAACAACAACTTTGTATAAATAATAATAAATTGCAGGACAACGTTGGGAAGTATAACCAGGCTGAAACTGGACATAGTCGGGATTTGAACCACGGATATTCCTGTGGTGTATTTATTCCTCTTAAACATTTTACATGTTCAAACTCATACCTGCACGGGTCAGATAGACCTACGTGCTTATATAATACACTGTAGTTCATATTTTTCAGACTACATTCATCACACTGAACTTTAAAGTTAATGGTATTTACAAGAAATGAAAACAAAAATCACGCAAACGAAGCAAAAGAAAAACAACATTGTTCATAATCACACGATTTGTTTAAAAAACAAACAAATGCCCGACCCTAAGCCAACTAACCCTGCTCCTCCCGCCCTTGACCCTCTTCCTTATATTCCGATCTAAGCTGCATAACCTTTTGTAAAAATTACTTATCACTTTCGGCCAGCAAGATACAACAAGCTTGTAACTCTCTCCTTGGGTTAACAAAGGAACCTGGCAGATACTTTCTCGTCAGCTCTTCTGTCTTAGTACAATGCGCAAGCAAATGAATCCAAGTTTCTTCCTCTCTACACCAGGGACAGATTCTTGGACTAGGACTAACTGCAGAGTGGGACTTACACCTATACTTACAAGATGTTTTGTGCCTGAAACCCCTGACGCAGTGCCCAGGAAGGGAGGCGTGGAGGTGAGAGCAGACAGAGGGCGGTCGGACAAGGAGACGCGACAGATCAGAGGACTGGGTCCTTAGATTTTACAGATTGAAACTCCCCTAATGGGAGCTGGTACAACGGTTCTCCTTCCCGACTGCGGGCTTGCAATCATCTACAGGGCACGGGACTAGGAGACCATCCTCATTCTAGGGGGCGAAAATGTACAGAGAGCATCCTTTTCCCTGCTATGTAATGCGGAGACTCCCGCCAGCCCTGAAACAGACCAAACAGATGTAAGGTGAAGTGAAATGAGAATGTAGGTGAAATGGAGGTGCAGAAAATTCGGGTATGTCACTTATCGACCCAGGTAAATCCCAAAAAACGCATGGGTCAGGAAGCTCGCCCGCGGGAATCGAACCCACGACCTCCCGAATGCGGGCCACAGACTTTTCCGCCTGAGTCATCCCACTCGGTTACAGTTGCTCTAACCAACTAGGTTACCATGGTAACGTACTGGCACGACATTAAATTTAATCTCATTCTACCTTTCTAACCTTGTTCTTCACACAGAACCATTAATTGATCCAATAATTGGTTAAACTATACGACATTCTAAGTCGCCATTGGATTATGTCATCTCAAAGTGAATTTGAGGCCTACTTGTGGTTTACCGGGAAAAACTCGCTTCTGTTGGGGAATTTAATGTCGTACTGACATGTTGCCATGGTAGCTCAGCTGGTTAGAGCATTCGGACGGACACCACAAGATCCGTGGTTCAATTCCCGGTTATGGCATTGAATTTGTTGAAATTGTTTCAGTATACATTTCACTGTACGATAATCAATTGATTGACAAAAACCACATCAAAAAATTACAAATGAATTGATAAATTCAAACCAATAAAAACAAATATCTCGGAAATGGTTTATAGAATCAAAAATGTATTTGATATAAATTATGTCTTACAAAGGATTCTACAAGTCTATGTGCCTAATAAGTTTTTGTCTGTATATTTTAATTTACTGTCCTACGCCGTGACATTTGGGCTGGAGACTAGTTCCCGGCTACGGAATACGTCCGGGTTCGAATCCACCTATGAGGATGCTAATTTTAAGTCTCAGGTATAGGACAAATGCCCACTCAGCATCGTGAGGAAAGTGAGGAGCTGCGATAGGCAGTGGTCCTGGCCTCGTGAACAAACAATCCGGCTGGGGGATGCGTGATGCTAGCCACATCACCTCTCCATATCGGTTGGATGATAGCTCATCTCTGCCGTGCTTATGTGGGCGTGACGCTGGCAGTCGGGTTGGAAGGCCCAGGATCCCGCGGGCTGTAGCGCCGCAGGATTTTCACTTTCTCTGCCACGTACATAGCATGTAGAGAAGGTATTGCATTCCACCCAAAATTTTGATATCCAAATTTCACCGGTAATACATCTATATATTGAATTCTCTGAGAATAGCTTCTGAAGTCCTCTTCATTTTTTATATTTGCATAACTCGTAAACCGTAAGAGATAGATAAATTTACTACACGAAAAATACAGATCTCGTTAAAGCACACAATTTATGTCAAATAATTTTTGGGGGGAGTTAACTATTACCGAGATATTCCTTCGTATTGGTTTAAATTTTCCTTTTCTCAACTCCAAAGTCCTTATTCGTCTCTCTCCCCCTCCCTCTCCCCCTCCCTCTCCCCCTCCCTCCCCCTCTATGCCCTCATTCACCCCTTCCACCCCTATCTCCCTCCCTCCCCCCTCCCGCGCGTCTCTTTCCCTCTCTCCCCCTCTTCCCCTCTCTCTGTGTCGGTCACGCAAAGACAACCGTATTTCGAAGCCATCTCATAGCGGCCAGCTCTTAAAAGATTTGCCTATCGCTTAAGCCCACTGTATTCCCCTATTCCTATTGTACCTACAAGGAAATATATAATAAAACCATTTCTATAAATATCGGTTAGCATAAAAGAGATAAGAGAATAAGAATACTTTGTTGAAGAATAGGTGGAGAATATAATGTGAATGTATAAAATCTTTTGGGATGTGAAGTGGCATAACAAATAACATGTATATATTGAATTTTCTGTGGATACCCCCTGTGCAGTCCACGTTATTTTATGGAATGTTGTGTAATCTATAAGCGTTAATATTATAAAGAGAAAACATTTGTACATATGAATAGACCACTAAACTGACATAGATAATTCTTTTAGCAGTAAAATCCCTAAGGACATGGGGCTATAAAATGTCACCTAATTTCATTTCATAAATTACTAAAATATTAAAACAATTTTGCAAAGCCCTTTGTACTGGAATATAATCACATTGGAGTTATTAGTCGGCTACGATATGAGTGCGTTCAGTAGGAAGAGGAACTAAACAGTTACGCAACAAGTGCGCGGGGCATTGAAATGACAGCCAGGTAAAGAAAGCATCCAACATCCCCTATCGCCTTGTCCCTCACTCCCCTCTGATCCCAGAATTTGGTGACAAGCATGTAAATAAAAATAGTGGCACCCGCCTTCAAACGCACTCATATCGTGGCTGACTAGTATAAAAGAATATGCCTGCTAATCAAGCCTTCCATGCAATGGAAGTGTACGTTTTCAGGTCTAATTAATCGTCTCTAGTTTAAGGAAGGAGTTTTGGTGAATATTGCAGTACTACTTAGGTTTCTAATTGACAGAGAAAGTAAAAAATGTTACTTCATCTCTTAATAATCTTGAGTTGCAGACTCCGCATAAGAACAAAGACGCATCGTGGTTCAATGTGTGCATATACAAACGTGCACCGTTTTTATCAACGATACGCGGCCGCTGTATTGAAATTTATTGCACACAGAATACCAGTAACACTGCAGATATGTATGCATCATTTCGCACCAACATAAATCCTCGTTTCTGCGACTGAGATTACGACGCCTGGGGATATCTCCAAGGAAGCTGGGACCGATAAAAGAGTCGAGAAGCCGCAAGTGGCTTGCTCGTTCCGAGGATCACCTGTGTCATACTCGAGAAGAGTATCGACTTATCGACCCAACAGCACACGCTCGTCTCTAATTGAGATAATTAAAGATTTCGCAGTACACCCGGAGTATTTGGGGAACTAGAAGATGCTTTTAATGGCGAACTTGTTAACCTTTTATAGCTCGCTACATTCTCGATTAATCATAAATAGCTGTACTCGGCTTCAAACAATCATTAAAGAGACTATTCTACTAATATTAAATTACGCTTCCTAAGCCATTTGCTTCCAATTGCGAGAGATTTAAACGGAGACTAAATGGCCAAAACTGCCAAAAAGAGGTATTTTTAGATTTTTGTGCAGTCTTATAAGCTGGAATTTGAGGCAATATTTTATATCACAACTCTGTGAATGCCAGAGTGATTGTAGTGTAAATTAATATTATTGTATGTACAGGATTTTAGATGTTTGTTAGCCATACGTATTGATAGGAAATAAGTACACGGCCTCACTGAAATTGACAATAGAAGTGGGTAACAATAAACCGATGGGGTGAGTTGTTTATCACTAAGAAGAGACAAACAAATGACGTCAGGGATATTCTTGAGCCATAAGCAAGTTTCACGCAGTTCTAAGGAATCTCTCGTGAGGTGCACGTCATACAGTTTGGAAGAATCTCTCGCAAAGTACACGTACACGTCGTAAAGTTAGTTACAAAATGTGAAGTACGCGAAGTAATTGGTACGCGGCAACTAATACCACAGTAGTTACATTAGGAAATATCACAGTTTCAGTCAGGCGTGTATAAAGATTAAATATGTGAATTATTAATTAAGTGTGACGGCAATAAAAGTGTAGAAACAAATTATTTTATCAGTATTATCTTTTAGCAACAACTCCTTTCCGTTTACACGTCTTGCTCAGAGATACTTGCTCGACTGAGTAATAATAGCTAGCCGGAGGACAAAGAACCCAAAATTTAAAATAATAAAACAATAACAGGCGCTCAGGAAATAAGATAACACGAGCCAGATTACCGCGACAAATTTTCTCTTTGATGTGACATATGCAGTGCTTTCTCTTCACACTATGGCCACTGTACGGCTGCTCACGAGCCAGCAGTCACAGCTCAGACTCCTGCCAAAACAGTTATAATATCCCCGCAAAAGAGTTCTTTTAAGTTTTGTCCTTCTGTATCGTCATATTCCTGGCATCTCAGGAACGTTTCACTCACACTCAAGAGTTAATATCCGAAATTGAGTGAATTACTTGCCTGGTGTTTTATTTTAGTTCTTAAAATATATTGTTTTTATTGCATACACTTTATTACTTTCTCTACTACGTATAGTAAGTAGGGAAAGTATTGTATTCCACCCAAAAATTCGATACCGAGATTTCACCGGAAATAGATGTTTTGAGACCCCCTGAATAAAAAAAAGCATTTTTGGAAACATGTCCGTGTGTGTGTCTGTGTGTCTGTCTGTCTGTGTGTCTGTCTGTGAACAGCATAACTCAGAAACGAACAGTCGGATAAACACCAAACTTGGTATTTAGGTTCAGTATCTTCCAGAGATGCGACACGAAGGTTTTCAAGAAAATCTCCCACCCCAGATTACCCTTTACATGCAACATTTTTCGAAAATCTTAATTTTCTCAAAAATGGCTCTAACGTTTTTGATTAAAATATCATATGCTTAAGATATTTTCATGACAAATGAAATGTATATCTTGAATTGTCTGGGAATGTCTACAAAAGTATTCTTCATTGTGAACTACTTTTGCATAACTGGTAAACCATAAGAGATAGACAAAATTTTACTACACAAAAGATGTAGATCGCGTTAAAATACACAATTTATGTCATATACATTTTTGTTGAGTGAACCATTTTCGAGATATTGCTTGTTATTCCCTTAAATTTTTCAATACTTATTTTCTCAAATGGGAATTCGTTATTCATTTTTTTGTCTTGGATATGCAAAGAGTTATAATCTGTGGCAAAGCGAATGGTGCTGCACCTAGCAACCAGCTATTAAGAGATATGTATATGCTTAAAGGCTACTGTATTTCTATATTGCCCTTGTAAATATATATTCCCCTTGCATCTACAAGAAAATTAGCAATAAGATCAACATCTCGATTAACATGAAGCATATGGAGAATAAGCGTTTGAAAAAATAGTTTGTACAAGAGTAGAGAAAGTCATGTGAGTGTAACACATCAGATTTTTTTTCATCTGATCATCAGAATCAGGTAAACTTCCGTAATTGAATTTGACGAAATAATAGGGTTAGTCGCCCACGATTAATATTCTTCTCTGACAAAACACGGTTCATGTATATGGCTATGTTTCGTCGCAAAATAACAGGTATTGGTTTACAAAGAAACCCGATTTTACACATAAGATTCCCTTGCATGACGCGAAAATTGGCGTGCAGTAAATGCATGCAGAATAATAGAATCTATATTTTTACTTTCTCTGCTACGTTTAGTAAATAGAGGAAGTATTTCATTCCAACCAAAAATTCGATATCGAGATTTCACCAAAAATACTTGTTTTGAGACCCCTGAATCAAAAAAAAACATTTTTAGAAAAAGGTCCATGTGTGTCTGCTTGTATGTGAACAACGTACTCAAAAACGAAAAGTTGGATAAATACCAAATTTGGCATTTAAGTTCAGTATCCTTTCAAGAAAATCTCCTCGCCTTAGACTACCGTTTACATGGAACATTTTTTCGAAAACTTTTATTTTCTCAAAAGCGGACCTAATGATTTTGATAAAAATATGTGTTTAAGATACTTCATGCCAAATAAAATGTATATCATGAATTTTCTCGGAATATCCCCAAAAGCGCTCTTTATTCTGAATGACTTTTGCGTAACTGGTAAACCATCTGTGTCTCCTTATTGAGACGCAATCAGAATGGTCCTCTTCTGTAACTGCTGGTAACTGGAGATGAGAAGTGGTTTGTGTACAACAGCGCCCGAAAGAGTGAATCATGATGCAAGAAAGGGCAGCCACTACTATCGGTTCCTAAACCAGGGCTGCATCCAAGAAAGGTTATGCTATGCATTTGGTAGGATTGTAAGGAATCCTGTATTACGAAGTTCTTCCGAATAATGAGACTGGCAATTCCGAGAAATACTGTTCTCAGTTGGATCGTCTCAAGGCAGCCATTGAAGATAAAAGGCCGGAATTGGGAAATAATGTCGTTTTTCACCACGACAACACCAGACTACATACCTCCATTGTGAATCGTTAACAGTTGCGTAATTTTGAATAGGATATGTTACCCCAACCACCGTATTCTCCAGACATTGCCCCATCCGACTTTCATCTATTCCGCTCCCTGCAGACTTTCCTGAATGGTAAACGCCTCACTTCCTTGGAGGACTGCAGACTGAACCTCGAAGAGTTCAACCAGAAAACCCCCACATTTTGGAGAAATGGAATTTATAAGCTTCCAGAGAAATGGCAATTTGTTGTCGACAATCATGGTGTACAGTACAGGAAATAAATTGATTGTTTACAATACCTAACTGCCGTAATTATTTATCTTTTTAACTACCTTGTGTTTAAAGTTTGTAAACAGAAAGTTCGGCAACTACTCTGTACTAGCTGTGCTGCGGGTGAGATGAGTTCCCAGGCGTTCTGAGGGATTGAAACGTAACGAAAAACGAACGAACTTTGAGACAGTATTTTTAACACTTGAATAATTTCAGTCTAATTATTTAAGTATATAAATTCAATAACAGCCCGCCTTAAAACAATATGTGTATGTAACAATAATTTGTGAAATGTATGTAACAGTCATTTAGTATGCTTATATTATTGTAAACATGTTTAATAATACTATGTGAATGCATTACGTAATCTAATAATGTAGGAGCTGTGAGAATAATACGTTAAAAGTTGCTAACAATGAGGTAACCTTGAGGCAATAATGAGTAAGGAAGTTTAAATGCTACTAGTCATTATTAGAGCAGCAATAATGTTATTTTACTGACAGTTTAAAAATAGCCAATCAATAACCAGAAAAAGCTTTAGTTAAATGAACGTATTCTATTGGAGTAGGATTAGCCAATCAGAGACTTGAAATACATACATTTATAAAGTTTAGACGGTTGAAATCTATTAAGTTGCCTACAGACAGTGATAATAACCGGATGCAAGGTGCGTCCTCAAGAAATTAATTACGTATTCGTGTGAGACGAAAATAGTATACGTATTAAAAAATCTGATGTGTTACACTCACATGACTTTCTCTACTCTTGTACAAACTATTTTTACAAACGCTTACTCTCCATCTACTTCATGTTAATCGAGATAAACATGATATACATTTTATTTGTCATAAAGATATCTTAAACATATGATATTTTAATCAAAATCGTTAGAGCCATTTTTGAGAAAGTTAAAATTTTCGAAAAATCTTCCATGTAAAGGGTACTCTGGGGTGGAGGGATTTTGTTGAAAACCTTCGTGTCGCATCACTGAAAGATACTGAACCTAAATACCAAGTTTGGTGTTTATCCTACTCTTCGTTTCTGAGTTATGCTGTTCACAGACACACACAGACAGACACATAGACACACACACGGACATGTTTCCAAAAATGCTTTTTCTGGATTCAGGGGGTCTCAAAACATGTATTTCGGTGAAATCTCGGTATCGAATTTTTGGGTGGAATACAATACTTCCCCTACTTACTATACGTAGTAGAGAAAGTAAAAAAGTGCAAGTATTAAATAAAAGAATCTCACAGCTCTCGATATCAGTGAAGTGCTGTTTAATTTGTGTCAAGGATTAATAAAAAGGAGTGAATTAAAACTTATAATCTGTGTAAGCCTACATTCTTTGTCGCATCACGCCCTGCCAAGACTTCTATGTCTCTAACATTAATACTGACTCAGCCGAGGCAAACATAATATATACATAATATTTAAAGAAACAGTCAAATTACAAAGTTAATATATTTTTAAACTTGAGGAAAAGGCCACCTGAAAGTACATTTGGAGCGAAGGCTACCGGAAACTGTTTACTATACGTGAGGTTGCAACTACTACAAGTTCGGCTCCCCAACAGTTGAAATATAATACAACTCCTTCTAAAATAACTTATCAACTTATGAGACAACCCTATAAAATCAAGGTAGGCACACAGAAAAAGTGTACTACCGCATCAGGCTTTTCAATGACTACTACAAAATGCGTATTGGTAAAATGTATAACGATTATAAGAAATAGATACAAAAATAGGTTTTTGTATAAATAGTTGGTAAGATGGGTATGAAAATAAATTATGGTGGTTAGAAAACGTTGTGTGGGTGTACCTCAAATCTATTTTACTTGCTTGGCCTCCTGTAAAGGTAGAGTATAGAGTGTTCTGTCTTCACTTGTGGCCAACCCACGGCTGCTTGCGCATCAACCCCGCAGCTCGTCCCGCCGAAACAGTTGTAATATCCGCGCAACCGCCTCACATTCTCATAGTTACAATTACAGTGATAATAACCTCACACCTTTTCATAAGAGATGTTAGAAATGTCCTTCTCTACAAACACATTTCTGCCATCTTTTCAAGAAATTTTCATTCACATTCAAGGGTTCAATACTCGAAATTTAGTTCACTTCTTGCTGATGTTCTCTTTTATTTCTTCCAATGTACTTTTTACTTTCTCTACTACGTGTAGTAAGTAGGGGAAGTATTGTATTCCACCCAAAAACTCAATACCGAGGTTTCACCGGAAATACATTTTTGGAAACATGTCCGTGTGTGTGTCTGTGTGTGTTTCTGTTTGTGTGTGTGTCTGTGAACAGTCGGATAAACACCAAACTTGGTATTTAGGTTCAGTATCTTCCAGAGATGCGACACGAAGGTTTTCAAGAAAATCCCCCCACTCCAGATTACCCTTTACATGGAAGATTTTTCGAAAATTTTAATTTTCTCAAAAACGGCTCTAATGATTTTGATTAAAATATCATATGTTTAAGATATTTTCATGACAAATAAAATGTATATCTTGAATTTTCTGGGAATGTCTCCAAAAGTATTCTTCATTGTGAACGACTTTTGCATAACTGGTAAACCATAAGAGATAGACAAAATTTGCTGCACAAAAAATGTAGGTCGCGTTAAAATACACAATTTATGACATATACATTTTTTTTGTTGAGTGAACCATTTTCGAGATATTGCTTGTTGTTCCCTTAAATTTTTCAATACTTATTTTCTCAAATGGGAATTCATTATTCATTTTTTTGTCTTGGATATGCAAAGAGTATTAATCTGTGGCAAAGGGAATGGTGCTGTAACTAGCAACCAGCTATTAAGAGATATGTATGTGCTTAAAGGCTATTGTATTTCTATATTGCCCTTGTAAATATATATTCCCCTTACATCTGTAAGAAAATTAGCAATAAGATAGAGTGTGCAAATGTTTATCTCGATTAACATGAAGTAGATGGAGAATAAGCGTTTGTAAAAATAGTTTGTACAAGAGTAGAGAAAGTCATGTGAGTGTAACACATCAGATTGTTTTCGTATACTTTAGTTTTCAGGTCCCCCATACATGAAAATCACATACATATAAATCGGGGGTCTTGAGGGTCATAACCTTTACTAATTACTTTATCTTAAAAAAGTTTCCTGAATTAAACTTAATGACACATTAGCTGTATGCTCGGTAGCAAAAGGTCATCCAGCTCCGGATATTTTCTGAGTTCAATCTCAGTGCAATCCGCATGCACAAACATTCCCTGTCTTGGAAAGGTAGAATCAGACAACTGAAAAATTCAATGCCTTACGCGGGATTTGAACCACGGATCTCCCGGTCTCCGTCCAGTTATTCTAACCACTGAGGTATCATGGCAAAATGCCGGTACAACATTAAATTCTCCAACTGATTCGCATTTTTCCCGGTAAACCACAACGAGATCTCAAATTGTACTGAGATGACATACCTTAATTACGACTTACAGTGCTGTAAGTATTTTAAGTACAGGGCTTCATAGTTTCAACCACTATTAGGTCAATTAATGGAATTTCAGTCGTTTGATTCTAGCTTTCCAACCTTGTCCAACACACGGCTTGAGTGGAAGAACAACTAATTCCATTCCCTATCTTTTCAAAGCTGCAAACATTAGGTATTAAACCCTAAACTACAAATAAGAACCCCAGTCACACGTGCCAACATAATGCGTTGTGCAACACATGTTTCATTGTTACAAACATCTGTTTCAAATTTTGTTGATCCAAAAAAGGTTTTCCTGGCCTGTCCGCCTCATTCTATTGAAAGATTTCGGGTATGAAATTTGAAAATGAGTCGCTTCACGATAAATTTGACCTTGCTCCACTGTACAGTCACGAAGAGGCATGTCTGCAATTTCTGTTCGACGAGTCTTCTACGAACAAGAACGCTGTGTCGAGAATGCGATGGCGTTCTTCATCACGTGATTAGAAGGGACCGCCGTTTCCCACAATTCTTCTGTAACCGTGAGCATGAACAATTTACGCAATCCGTGGCAGTGGGTACATGGCTTACTAACAAAATGATACCTGATCATTACCCGTTGTAATTACCTATTATTTCGCGCACAAGTTATCGTATGAATTCACAGTGACGGGTGTTCATTTGGAGATCACCAACTAAGTCATAGGACAGTAGCTGAATGGTTCAACTATTGCCGCGAGGCTTGCATGATCTCCAATGACACCAAATTTCGCGACAGGAGACGAATATAGGGGATCCTGGTCACGTCGTGCAGATAGATGAGTGTAAGATCGAAAAAATTTAATCGTGGCAGAGTAAGATCGAAAAAATTCAATCGTGGCAGAGTTGTGGAAGGAAATTGGATCCTTGACATGATCGATGTGACCACGAACGGATGAGAATGGAAATTTGTCAAAATAATCGAAGTGATGCCGCAACCCTTTACCATCCAATATCACAACACGTTGAGTCCGCTATCACCATACATACCGATTGCTGGAGAGTTTATTATGGTTTGCTGAATGGTGAATTTGCTGCACATTTAACAGTAAATCATTCTGTTAACTTAGTGAATGCGATGACCAATGCGCACACCAACAATATAGAATCGCGGTGACGAAGTCTACAACACCGGTTGTCTAAAAGTGACATTCGACGTAGCCAGGTGGACGAACACCTATCCGAATACTTGTGGCACTAGGATTGTAAGAATGGCAAAGCAAATCCCTTTCAAAAAATGATTGAGGATATTAGGAGCGTAATGTAACGTTTTAAATGTGCTTTAGATTAGGTTTAGTGAAGTAAAGTGCAGTTCATTTAGTTTTAGGGATAGTTTAGGATTTTTTACTTTCTCTACTACGTATAGAAAGTAGGGGAACTATTGTATTCCACCCAAAAATTGGATATCGGGATTTCACCAGAAATATATGTTTTGAGACCCCCTGAATCCAAAAATAGCATTTTTGGAAACATGTCCGTGTGTGTGTGTGTGTGTGTGTGTGTGTGTGTGTCTGTGAACAGCATAACTCAGAAACGAACACTTGGATAAACACCTAACTTGGTATTTAGGTGCAGTATCTTCCAGAGATGCGACACGAAGGTTTTCAAGAAAATCCCCCCACCCCTGATTACCCTTTACATGGAACATTTTTCGAAAATTTTAATTTTCTCAAAAATGGCTCTAACGATTTTGATCAAAATATCATGTGTTTAAGATATTCTCGTGAGAAATGAAATGTATATCTCGAATCTTCTGGGAATGTCACCAAAAGTATTCTTCATTGTGAACGACTTTTGCATAACAGGTAAACCATAAGAGAAAGACAAAATTTTACTACACAAAAAATGTAGATCGCGTTAAAATACACAATTTATGTCATATACATTTTTTTGTTCAATGAACCATTTTCGAGATATTGCTTGTTATTCCCTTAAATTTTCCAATACTTTTACTTTTTCTAAAATGGGTATTCGTTATTCATTTTTTACCTACTGGACATGCAAAGAAAATGGAATACTCCACATAGCAACCAGCACCTAAAATACTTGACTATCGCTTACAGCCTACCAATTCCCCTTGCGTCTACAAGAAAATTAGCAATAAGATTAACATATCCATATCTCGATTAACATGAACCATATGGAGAATAAACGTTTGTAAAAATAGTTTGTACAAGAGTAGGGAAAGTCATGTGAGTGAAACACATCACATTTTGCATTAAGTATTATGCATGTACAACCTTTAAGTGTTGCTTTAACGTATTTATAAACACTTGAGTCATCAACAACATCGCTTGTTTATATATCAACATTTAGGTGTGTTTGTTACATAGTTACTTTTGTTTTCCTTAAGTTGGCGGCATGTTGTTGTACAGCTGATATGAGAGCTCTCCTTCCCGCGCATGCGCACGAGACTTTCCCTGGACTTTGAGAAAATAACTCAGTTGATATGTTCGAAAGAATATCTCAAAAGATTTTTTTGGTAATACACGGAGTAATATTTAACGTCGGTCAGGTGCTCAAAAAATGGTGCGAGTAAGTCATTCCTATACCTCTCTGCATTTATTGCTTGTTCAAAAATATAGGTCATATTATTCTGGATGGATTTACACTCACCACACACCAATTTTCGCGTCGCGCAAGGAAATCTTGTGTTAAAATCGAATTTCTCTGTGTTTCAATACCTGGTATTTTACGAGGGAATATAAACATTTAAATAGAACCATCCTTCGTCAGAGAAGAATATTAAACTGAGTCAATTACATTGTCATTGACATTTCGCAAAATCCAATTACAGAAATTTAGAAATTTACCTGACTGATGATCACGTGAAAAATATAGTATATGCAGCAAACCATATATATTTTAAGAACTAAAAGAAAACATCAGGTGATAAACTCAGTTAATTTCGTATATTGAAATACAGAGTGTAAGTGAAAATTTCATGAGAAGATGGCAGAAATATATGAATAGAGAAGGACATTTTCATCATCTCTTATGATAAAGTATGTGCTTATCATTGTAATTGTAATCTCAAGTATGAAAATGCAGGGTGGTTGCACGGATATTATAACTGTTTTGGCCGGAATCCGAACTGTAACGTCCGGCGTGTGAGCCGCAGTTTGAAGGAAAAGCACTGTATTATATATAGCATATTAAAAAAAACGTATTCCATATTTTGAGAGGTGATAATGTGAACCAAAACAAGAAAACTTTCCCAGTAAACATAGGCTCCAAAATGCATACTTCAAGAGCTACGAGCACTTGTTCATTTTCGGTACTATAAAACATCCCTTCTACTGCAAGCTCTTTGCTATTACGTATGCGCTGCAGAATGCAGTAAACAAATGAGGATACATAACTCTGCTACTCTGAAGCTTCTAATGTAATATGCTTGCAATTACATATGAACCATCGCTAAAGCAGGTGCTCAATATGGTGCCCATTCATAGTAAGATATACTTCTGTCCGACGTCTTAGGGAATCGCTCACTCTCTGACCAACTCCAGGTTGGTCACGGATGCTCTGGCACACCTTCCTGTAGCGTTAATGGAAATTGCATACACCAAAATAAAACGTTAATGTAAAAACATTTCACAAACTTATCAAAACATTTTGGTTTTGTTTTGATAAGTTTGTGAAATTCTTTTACGTTGCAGTTTTATCTTAAAATCTTTGGTGTATGCAACCCACATTAATGATGTACAACCCCTACAGGCAGGCGTCATCAATACCTGCCATAGCATCCGTGACCAACCTGGAGTGGTAAGAGTGCGTAATTCCCTAAGACGTCAGGAAGAAAGTCGTCAAGCTAGCCTCTAGTTCCCGAGGTCGCGGGTTCAAACCCAGCAGGGGGCGATGTATTTTTTAGGGCGTAAAAGTCCTTAGCATGGTTTCCTTTGAAAGGGAAGCAAAGCTGGTGATCCCGTGTCGTATATTTACGGCACGTAAAAGAACCTCAAGTCTGATAAAGAGGCCTCGGAGCAAAATTACCGGTCTTTCACGCCCTATATAGAATGGGGCGTTAAGGACCACAGCAGTTAAATAAATAAATAAAAGTCTTACAGAAGCATGCCTTACTACGAATGAGCACTATATTGTGCACCTCCTTTAACGATGGTTCATTAGTGCAGGTCGTATGTAATCGCAAGCAGGTTACATTAGAAGCTATGCTGTTTCTCAGTAACAGAGTAATGTGTCCTCATTTATTTACTGCATTCTGTAGGTCATACGTAATAGCAAAGAGCTTGCAGAAGAAGAGATGTTTCACAGTAGCGAAAATGAACAAGTGCTCAAAGCTCTTGAGGTATGCATTTTAGAGCCCATGTTTGCTGGACATTTACTTGTTTTGGTCCATAATAACACCTATCAAAATATGGAATACATTTTTTAACATTCTGTATGTTTTATTTGTAGTGTAAATATTTAAAATATATATATTATACATAAATGAAATTTTCATTTCTAGAGCCATTTTTTTAAAAAAAATCATACATTTCAGTAGTTTTATTCAGGGTAGTTGGGTAGGGGAATTTTCTTGAAAATCTTGGTGTAGTATCCTCGGAGGATATTGAACTTAAATATCCGGTTTGGTATTTATTAGAAATTTTGTTGTTTAATTATGCTGTTCACACACAAAAAACACGAAAAAACACGCACCTTTTACTAAACATGCCTTATTGTATTCAGGAACTTCAAAACATTTATTTTCGATGAAATCTCGATATCAAACTTGAATGAAATACATTGCTTCCTTTACCTAATATGTACGTGGTAGCGGAAGTACAAATAACCATATACCACTTGTTGCTGTTACGTTCTCAAACAAAATATATTAAAGCCTCCACGCTCTACAGAGTTAGGGCCGTTAAAATGAAGCTATGGGCACCCGCAGTTTGGGGTCAACTCATAATTTTTGCAACAGATGTATAAGCCCGTATCTTATGCCGCTCTCGTTTGTTATTGTACCTGTTGCGCGTGGCTGACCTTTCACCTTTAGGACCGCTTTTGTTTGCTATGTTGCTCAGTTTTATTCCGACATGGACATAGCGACAATCTGTCAATTTTACACTCGCTCTGCCTTATAATTATTTTTTACACAACAGTTATCTGTGTTCGGATGAAATCTCACCTTAGAATTGTCCATCATTTGACATTTCGTTACTGCTTTAACTGTGGTCTTGCTTAGTGTGATACCTGTATCATTTTAAAACCAATTCATTATGCCTGCATCCTTTACCAAGGAATACAGTCTCATAACAGATATGGTTTCAAATCCTTCTGGTTCTAAAAACATTTCCCCTAAAGCAATATATCTCCTACGAGCCCCGGCCTCACTGGAGCATATAGTGTGCTGAACTGTTTCAGTTTCTTTCTTGCACAATCTGCAATCTAAGTTACCCTGAAACACTCCCATCGTGTTAAGCTACTTTTTCACAGGAACCTGTCCTGTGAGAAATACAATAATTCTTCTCAGCTGAATTCTATTACATATAAGCAAGCTTTCAGCTTTTTACTTTCTCTACTACGTATAGTAAGTAGGGGAAGTATTGCATTCCACCCAAAAATTCTATACCGAGATTTCGCCGGAAATACATGTTTTGAGACCCCTGAATCCAAAAAAAGAATTTTTGGAAACATGTCCGTGTGTGTGTCTGTGTGTGTGTGTGTGTGTGTGTGTGTGTGTGTGTGTGTCTGTGTGTGAGTCTGTGTCTGTCAACAGCATAACTCAAAAACGAACAGTCGGATAAGCACCAAACTTGGCATTTAGGTTCAGTATCTTCCAAGGATGCGACACGAAGGTTTTCAAGAAATTCCCCCCACCACAGACTACCCTTTACATGGAACATTTTTCGAAAATTTTAATTTTCTCAAAAATGGCTCTAACGATTTTGATTAAAATATCATATGTTTAAGATATTGTCATGAGAAATGAAATGTATATCTCGAATTTTCTGGGAATGTCTCCAAAAGCATTCTTCATTGTGAACGACTTTTGCATAACTGGTAAACCATAAGAGATAGAGAAAAATTTACTACACAAAAAATGTAGATCGCGTTAAAATACACAACTTATGTCATATACATTTCTTTTGTTGAGTGAACCGTTTTCGAGATATTGCTTGTTATTCCCTTAAATTTTCCATTACTTTCACTTTTTCTCAAATTCGTTATTCATTTTTTTTATGTCCTGGACATACAAAGAGAATGGAATGCGCCACATAGCAACCAGCGTTAAAATATTTGACTATCACTTAAAACCTACCATATTCCCCTTGCATCTACAAGAAAATTAGCCATAAGATTGACATCTCGATATCTCGATTAACATGAAGCATATGGAGAATAAGCGTTTGTAAAAATACTTTGTACAAGAGTAGAGAAAGTCATGTGAGTGTAACACATCAGATTTTTTTACATAGTTTCCTAATAAACAGCCTACCATGTTTATTCCCTGGAGTTTTAATCCAGGATTTATCATGCTCTACTTTGGGGCAGTTCTTAATAGCCTCTGTTATTAAACATCGAGATATTCTACAGTAGATATTATCTTTACGTGATTTGCACCACGCTTTAGGCGTCAATTTGAAGTAGGTTGTATTGTAGGAGTTGTATTGTAGTTCAACTGTTGGGGAGCCGAATATGAAGTAGTAGCAACCGCACGAATGGTAAAAAGTTTCCGGTAGCCTTCGCCTTAAATGTACTTACCGGTGGTCTTTGCCCCAAATGTTTAAAAATATTAACTTTGTAATTTTTTACTGTTTCTTTATATATTATATACTTATCCTTGCCTCCGCTGCGTCAGTATTATTGTTAGAGACATGTTTCTCTTTGCAGGGCTGTGGTGCAACTGAAGAATGTAGGCTTACATTATAATTTTACTTCACTGCTTTTATTAATGTTTGACACAATTTAAATAACATTTCACTAATATAGAGAGATTTTTTATTATTAATTACTTGCACCTTCTAACACGTAAACTATTTTCGTCTCACACAAAATATGTATTAAATTTCTCGAGGACACATCTCACGTCCGGTTAGGAACACTGTCTGCAACCAATGCGTCCAGTTATGAGCAATGTCTACAAGCAACTGACTTGATTTCTACCGCCACATTTGTAAATTTCTGTATTTCAAGTCTCTGATTGACTATTCCTAATCCAATAGAATACTTTTATTTAACTTAAGCTTTTTTCAAGTTGTTGATTGGGTATTTATAAACTGTCTCAAAATGTGCATCATTGTTGCTCCGATAATGACTAGTAATATTATTAAACTTCTAATTCATTATTGTCTCAAGGCTATCTCAACTTTTAACCTATTATTCTCACAGCTCCTACATTATTAAATTACGTAATACATTCACTTAACATTATTGAACATGGATACGTAATATAAACATATATAATGACTGTAATATACACTTTTTATATTGTTAATGAATTTTATATATTATATAATTTGACTGAAATCATTTAAGTGTTAAAGATACGCCCTCAAATCCTAGAGCCATCTCTGGCACAATAAATTGTGAAACTCCTCCTTGTTTTCCAACTTCATCACATTTTTAATTTCCCTCTATGCCATTATGACCCGTCACCCAGATGAGTTGATCTTCATTGTGTTCTGTCGTGCTTGTGAGCATGTTTAGGCAGTTTAAAAGCAGTCCTGACGTTACCTTATGATTACTTAGAGCCTTAAGTGCAGCCTGGCTATCTGAGAAGATAAAGATCTGTTTACCAGTGTAAGCTCTCCTTATGTTTTCATGTATGCAATGAATAATAACATAAATTTCTGTTTCAATAACAGTAGCATAAAACTTTTTGCACCTTCGTCTTGTGTTCAGCTGCGAGAATATAATGAGGTGTCAAAATTGTGGCCCGACTGAAGATTATTTAGATTGTTTTACACATAAAATTATTCTTCTTAATTAAGCTCTCTACTTTGAGTGGTTCCTTCTGATCCACCATAGTGATCCATCGTTCCACTGCCTCTCTTCTAAGCCAAATTTAATATAAGATTTATTGCACTACCACACCAACTTAAACGAATACTTTCTCTTTTTCTTCTTCCTTCGGGAGAACTATCACCTATCCGAGGCGGGCAGAGGTTTTCCTTCATACTGTGGCCACGACATGGCTGTTCCTGCGCCGGCCGCCGCAGTTCGGACTACCGCCGAAAAAGATACAACATCCCCGCAACCGCCTCTCATTTTCATAGTTGCAATTGTTGCTTAAAGGCTACTGTATTTCTATATTGCCCTTGTAATTACAAAACAAGGGGAACATAGTACGCCTTAAGCGATAGTCAAATATTTTTAGAACTGGTCGCTATGTGTAAAATGTAATTCTCTTTGCATGTCAAAATATCGTTTCTGCAAATGTTTATCTCGATTAGTATGAAATAGATGGAGAATAAGAGTTTGTAAAAATAGTTTGTACAAGAGTAGAGAAAGTCATGTGAGTTTAACACATCAGATTTTTCAGGAAATTTTCATTCATACTGGAGAGTTCAGTTTTCGCCATTGAGTGAATTTCTCGCCTGATGTTTTCTTTTAGTTCTTACGGTGTATGAAGTTTGTTACATACACCTTATTTTTCATGTGAATAGCAGAATCGAGTAAATTCTTGTAACTGGATTTTACAAAATCATAGAGTGATTGACCCAACCTTAATATTCTTCTCTGGCAAAGCATGTTTACATTATATGTCTATATTTCATCGCAAAATAACAGATATTGTGGCACAGAGAAACCCGATTTTACACACGAGATTCCCTTGCATGAGGCAAACATCGGTGTACAGTAAATGCATACAGAATACTAGGACCTGTATTTAAAAAGATTAATGCAAGGACTGCAAAATGCAAAATAAATACGTTTTAAACTGCTCACCGACGCTGAGTGTCAATCTGGATTTTTCCAACAAGACTTGTTACCGCCCATACAGCCAAAGAGTCATTAAATTTAATTAAGGAAGTGTTTGAAGATACTACTAAAATGTTTTTACTAAAACATTATGGCTATCGGGATCCTCTGATTTAATTGTACGCGATTTTTATATATGGAGGAGTTTGTAAAATAAGGTGGTTTTTATAAACCCTGTACATTGAAAAAAGTAAACGAAAGCAGGCGGGAAATTCACTCATTTTGGGATATTGAAATCCTTAGTGTAAATGAACATTTCCTGAAAAGATGCCAGAAATATGCGGATACAGGAAAACATTCCTATCATATCTTATGATAAGGTATGTGCTTAATATCATTGTAGTTGTAACTATGCGAACGTGAGGTGGTTGCGGGAATATTATAACTTTCAGCGGGAGTACAAGCTACGGCGGCCGGCGTGCCATCGGCCACATTGCGAAGGAAAGGCACTGTATATGTCCATACCACTGCAATCTCCGTTGTTCATTTCTATTTATCACTGTATCTTCCCTTTTCTAATAACATCAAAAAATAAAATGATAAAAACCAAATAAGAAAGCAATAAATATGTTTATAAGGTATTAATATTTGTAAAGGAATACATCGAGGTCTCACAACTTCATTATTAATATTATTTTCAGAATCACCCCATATAGTTCTTACATGGAGAAATATTTATTATATTTTTATTTTCACAAAAAGACCTCTAATGATTTGGATTAAAGTGTAATATTTGAGGCATTGACGTGACTGCACCAATGATTCCTCTGTAGTTAAAAAATCTTATGTGTTACACTCACATGACTTTCTCTACTCTTGTACAAACTATTTTTACAAACTCTTATTCTCCATCCATGTCATATTAATCGAGGTAAACATTTGCAAAACGATGTTTTGACATGAAAAGACAATTACATATTACACATAGCGACCAGTTATAAAAATATTTGTTTTGTAATTGCAAGGGCAATATAGAAATGCAGTAGCCTTTAAGCATAGACATATCTCTTAATAGCTGGTTGCTATGTGCAGCACCATTCTCTTTGCCACAGATTAATACTCTTCGCATGTTCAAGACAAAAAAATGAATAACGAATTCCCATTTGAGAAAATAAATATTGAAAAATTTAGGGGAATAACAAGCAATATCTCGAAAATGGTTCACTCAATAAAAAAATGCATATGACATAAATTGTGTATTTTAACGCGATCTACATTTTTTGTATAGTAAAATTTTGTCTATCTCGTATGGTTTACCAGTTATGCAAAAGTCGTTTACAATGAAGAATACTTTTGGAGACAGTTCCATAAAATTCAAGATTTACATTTTAATTGTCATGAAAATATCTTAAACATATGATATTTTAATCAAAATCGTTAGAGCCATTTTTGAGAACATTAAAATTTTCGAAGAATGTTCCATGTAAAGGGTAATCTGGGGTGGGGCGATTTTCTTGAAAACCTTCGTGTCGCATCTCTGGAAGATACTGAACCTAAATACCAAGTTTGGTGTTTATCCGACTGTTCGTTTCTGAGTTATGCTGTTCAGACACACACACACACACACACGGACATGTTTCCAGAAATGCTGTATTCAGGGGGTCTCAAAACATATATTTCCGGTGAAATCTCGGTATCGAATTTTTGGGTGGAATACAATACTTCCTCTACTTACTATACGTAGTAGAGAAAGTAAAAGTTCTAGCAGCCAAAATAACAAATTAAATCTGTCCATTACTTCTTTTTCTACTTAATAATAAATACAGGAAGTATTGTATTCCACCCAAAAACTCCATGTCAGCTTTCACCGAAAATACATGTTTTGAGCCCACAAGTTTAGATAAAGCTTTCTAGGTGTGTTTAACTGGAATGGCATAATTTAAAATCATAAAAATCTGATAGATACCAAACTTTGTATATAAGTTCAGCTTCTTTCAAAGATGCTAAGCAAAGATTTTCACGAAAATCTGCCACCCCAAAATACACTTTACTTGGGATTTTCTTCGTTATTATTATATATTTTTATTTCTCAAAAATTATTACAATGTTTTTGATTGAAATGTACATCTTAAAGATGTTTACATGACAAACAAAATACATATCTTGAATTTTCCTTGAATAGCCTGTGAAATCCTCTTCGTTCTGAATGAGTTTTAGAAGTCTTCAGAACTAGAAAGAGAACAGATGGAAATTTAGAGCGAAAAAAATGGTAGAAAACGTTAATATGTGTTAATAAGTTTTTGTAACTTAGCAGTACTCGAGACATTTCTAACCGTATTAATCAATACACATCTGAGATGTTTAATATCAAAGCCAACATATTGCATTTTGCTTTTTAAACAGTATATTGTTGTCTGCATGCTTCTATGCAGCTACAAAAATGTATAATGAAAACATAAATACACAGAAAAATACGAATTTCTCTGAATCTTTTTTGTAACGCAGCGGCTGTTGCAGGAGGTTATTGGGAGGTTGGCGCCGAGCAGTCGGGGATAATCAAACATAAGTAGCGCTCTTATTCTACTAATCAGCGGAAGCGCTATTGCCGGATAACCAAAATCTTCTGGAAGTTTCCTTTCCCCCATTTCCATAACGTGCGTCCAGAATATTCTAGAATATTCTGTGGAAGCCTCCACGGGCTACATATGAAAGCGAGCTTGCCAGAGACGGAGTAAGCGAGTCACTTGAGTTGGTCAGTGATTTAGGAGCAATTTAGCGAGTGTGTTTCTGGTGCGACGAAATGTGCTGTTCTCCGAGTGAGTTTGCAATGACTGCCGTGACGTGCAGTGATTATTGCTACTGCAGGAGAGATTGGAGAAGTTTTGTATTCTGCACGCCTGTGGGTGAACTGTCAAGAAAAACAGGTTACATCGAACCTATTTGATTACGCCACTACATTATGAAGAAAGTGAAGTGAAAAAATCTGATGTGTTACACTCACATGACTTTCTCTACTCTTGTACAAACTATTTTTACAAACACTTTTTCTCCATATGTTTCATGTTAATCGAGATGTCAATCTTATTGCTAATTTTCTTAGGACTGCTGGGGGAAATCGAGAAAAAGCAAGAGGAGATGGAAGACAGCTATAAGACGATTGTATTGCACGTTGGGAGCAATGACCTGCGGAGAAGTGTAAACTACGTGATGGGAGACATGTACGACTTAGTTAAACGGACAAGGCAGCTATTTCCCTCAGCGAAGATCGTCGTTAGTGGAGTTTTGAGACGACGCGATGTCAACTGGAGGAAGATAATGCAGGTAAACGACTCGTATGCATGGGTAGCGGAGCGACTGGGCGCGAAGTTTCTGGACCCAAATTCGTGGATTGAAGACTGGGACTACGGACGGGACGGTGTGCACTTAAACCGAAGTGGATCTTCGAAGTTGGCAGCTTTGTTCGGGAGGGTGACGACGTGGAGCGATGGCAGCAAGCGGCAGAAGCAACAGTGACAACAACCTCGGAGGAACGAAGATTCACAGGTAGGGGCTGGCTTTTTAAGGCTGTTACAGGTAAATTGCCGTAGTATTATGAATAAAGTTGTAGAGTTTTGGAATTTAATGGAGATATGTAATCCAAATGTAATTATAGGTACGGAGTCATGGCTAAATGTTGATATAAATGATGCGGAAGTTTTCAGCTCAGATTACAGGGTGTTTAGGAGGGACAGGGACGGAAGGGGAGGGGGAATTTTTATTTGCGCTAAGTCAGAGTTACAAAGCAAAGCGCTATGGGTAGAAGAGGATGTAGAGATTATGGCAATTGAAATTATTGATCAAAAAAACGAAGGAATTAATATAACAATAATAGCTTGCTACAGACCACCTAGCGAAACTAATCACAAAACGTTGCATAAATTAATAGAAAAAATCTCTTCCGTAAAGGGAAACGTTATTGTAGCAGGGGATGTAAATCTGCCAAATGTAAACTGGAAAGGTCAGTTAATAGGAGGCGAAGACCAAACTCTTGTTAATTTTCTGGTTTGGGAACAGGGTTTGTTGCAAGTCGTTAACACAAGTACTCGGCAATCAGCCTTACTAGATGTATTTTTATGCAGGCCCCAGTCTTTGTTTGCTGAATGTGAGGTCTTGCCAGGTATCAGTGACCACCATTGTGTGCAATTAGAAGTAAACTGGGGGGGACGATTAAACCGGTTTGAATTAGAACAAACATCAATTAGCTGAAATTTCCAGAAAGCGGACGGGGCTGCTATTCAGAATTTTCTACGCGAGCAATATTGGTCTTTCGTAAAATCTGCCACTAGTGTAAATGAAGCCTGGGCTAGTTTCAAAACACTTACTTCGGAAGCAATTATGAAACATGTACCTTTTAAAGTTATGAAAAATAACGCTGATCCAGAATTTTATACAAAACGTATTAGGTCACTTAAAAGGAAAACAAGGCGCGCGTATCATAAAAGGAGGAAATCAGAATGGCATTTTATTAAATTTAAAGAATTAACCAAGAATTTACAAAACGAAAAGTTGCAAGCGCAGGAGCGGTTTTTAGAACAAATTTTAAATAAGGAAAGTGATGGATGGAAAGCATTTTACAATTATGTGAGGAGACGCAGGGGTAACAAAGAAGGCATACCAGATTTCAAAGTTAACGGGACTGCCGTAATAAATGATAAGGAAAAGGCGAACATATTAAATGCACATTTTGTATCGGTCTTTCATCAAATGGATGATAGTCCTGAACGGGAAAATAGGAGTGGTGGAGAATCGCTTTTTCAAATAATGGCGCCAAAATTACGTAAAAGGATCAAGATGCTACGGAATCGAAAACCAAGAGGGCCGGACAACGTACCTACTGAAATATTAAAAATAGGGGGAGAAGCCATGATTCCCTACCTAATGCTATTGTTTAACATGTCAATTAACAACCGTGCACTGCCGGAAGACTGGAAATCCGCTATTGTAGTTCCAATATACAAAGGGGGTAATAAAACAGAAATACATAATTATCGACCTGTTAGCCTAACGTCGGTAGTGTGTAAAGTAATGGAGCATCTAATTGCAGAATACATACGGGAGGATTTAGAAAACAAACAGTGGTTCAACAAAGCGCAACATGGGTTTAGATCCGGGTATTCATGTGAAAGTCAAACAACTTCATTAATTCAAGATTTGGCAGATGAGGTGGATGCAGGGGGAAGGACTGATGCAGTGGTGATAGATTTTTCTAAAGCTTTTGACGTAGTGCCACATAGTTTACTCATCCGGAAACTAGCAAATGCGGGACTTGATAATCGCGTTGTATTGTGGGTAGAACAATTTTTGAAAGGGAGGACGCAAAGAGTAAGAGTAGGTAGAGAACTGTCAGAAGGGGGGACCGTAAGTTCGGGCGTGCCCCAAGGCTCGGTACTGGGCCCGTTACTGTTTCTTATCTTTGTTAATGATATCCATATAAACATTAAATGCCAGATAAGACTGTTCGCAGACGATTGTATTATTTACAATAAGATTAGGAATTCCATGCATGAGACTGCTCTTCAGGACGACCTAAATGAAATCAGGTGGTGGGCCGAAGCAAACAAAATGACAATTAATGCTGGGAAAAGTAAGTCCATTGTTTTTAGCAGAACTAAGGGGAAGATTATACATAACTATCAAATGGGCGGGGAACCAATTCCACAGGTGGACAGCTGCAAATATTTGGGAGTGTGCTTGTCAAGTAATGCTGGATGGGGGGAACAGATAAATAGTACATCTAGGAAAGCGTGGAAAGCATTGCATTTCGTAATGAGAATACTGAAAAAGGGGAGCGCAAAGACCAGGGAACTAGCCTACAAATCTTTAGTGCGGCCGGTTATGGAATATGGAGTAGCATGTTGGGACCCATACAGAGTCAATCAGATTGATTCCTTAGAAAAAGTGCAGAGAAGGGCTATAAAATTCATAAGGAGAGGTAAAGATTTTGGGTTTACAAAAGGTGAAGAGAATGAATGGGAACCGCTAAAAGTTAAGCGTAAAAAACATAGATTAGTTGCGTTATTTAAAGCTTATACTGGTTCAAATGCTTGGGCGGATGTTAGAGAAAGGTTAGAGAATCCAGCACACTACGGTCGAAACGATCATCTGTTTAAAATTAGGGGTAGAAAGTGCAGAACCGACGTGGGAAAATTTTCTTTTGTTAATAGAACCATTGAGGAATGGAATGAATTGCCTGTAGCAGCCTTTCAGGGCTGTCCTCTGACCTTAAAGCAGTTCAGAAATAATATTAGCAGAATAAATGTTGGTTAATTAACTAGTGTACTCATTTCACAAACTATACTATTAAAGTTGACACTACCAGGTTGAAAATACTGGTAACTAAATATAAGGACCAATTGTAAATAGTTAAGTACCTCGAAAATAGTTACGTACTTTGTAAATTGTTAAGTACTTTGTAGATAGTTAAGTAAATTGAGAATAGTTAAGTAAATTGTGAATAGTTAAGTAAATTGTGAATATTGAAGTAAATGGTGAATAGTTAAGTAATTGTGAATAGTTAAGTAAATTATAAATGGTTCAGTAATTAGGGATTTTAAAAGCTTTGTTAATATTTAAAATTAATCATTTTGTATTGTTAGTCTTGTTTATTATTATTATTATTATTATTATTGTAAGCTAGTCATGGTGATGTAAATTTTGTACGGTTTAATTCTGCCACCGGGAAGTACCCAATTGCAGAATAAATAAATACATACATACATACATACATACATACATACAAGGGGAATTGGTAGCCTTTAAGCGATAGTCACATGTTTTAAGAGCTGGTTGCTATGTGGAACATTCTATTCTCTTTGTATGAACAGGACATAAAAAATGAATAACGAATTCCCATTTGAGAAAAAGTATAAGTATTGGAAAATTTAAGGCAATAACAAGCAATATCTCAAAAATGGTTCACTCAACAACAAAAAATGTATATGACAAAAATTGTGTACTTTAACGTGATCTACATTTTATGTGTAGTAAAGTTTTGTCTATCTCTTATGGTTTACCAGTTATGCAAAATTCGTTCACAACGAAGAATACTTTTGAAGACATTCCCAGAAAATTCAAGATATACATTTCATTTGTCATAAAAATATCTAAAACGTATGATACTTTAATCAGAATCGTTAGAGCCAATTTTGAGAAAACTAAAATTTTCGAAAAATGTTCCATGTAAAGGGTAATCTGGGGTGGGGGGATTTTCTTGAAAACCTTCGTGTCACATCTCTGGAAGATACTGAACCTAAATACCAAGTTTGGTGTTTATCCGACTGTTCGTTTCTGCTTTTTTGGATTTAGGGGCCTCAAAACATGTATTTCCTGTGAAATCTCGGTATCGAATTTTTGGGTGGAATACAATGCTTCCCCTACGTACTATACACAGTAGAGAAAGTAAAAATCTTTACAGTCATGTTATAATGGTAAACTGCCAGCATGTGCAGAAAGTCGTATGAAATTTTATTTTACTTGAATAATTGTAAAAGCTGTACTCTCGGATGCTAAGCTTTCGTATTACCTCGTATGACGACGTGGAAAACAATTGCAGATGTGATTCATTCAGGGATTAAGAGGCGATAGCAATCAAATTATTTCCATCGTGCAGATTTGTAATATGGAAACGATTTTCCAATTAAGTATTATAGATAACAGGTCCAATTAATTACAAAGCTCCAGAATTTGACAACACATAATAATCATCTATTGTCCACTCCTCACAGACATTAACTGTATGTAACCAGGAATAATGTGGTGTTTCCGAATCGCTAATTAAAAAGTCATATTTTAATACCCACACGTCTCTCTCTACCCAACACAGACTGACATGCATCCCTTATTCCATGTATATAATCGACTCTTCAGTCTATGATAAATGTTTAGTTACGAATTATAACAAAGTAATGCACACTTAATCCTTCTCGATACTGAATTCTCTGGTGAAATGCCTTAATTCCGCCACCTAAAATAGAGAATTGGCAGGAAAAATAATAAAAGTTAATTAATAGTTTTTCTTCCACACAATCCGTGTATAGGCTAAAGTTGTAAAGGTTAAATAAAACTGAAAACTTCAATGCCATAGCCAGGATTTGAACCACGGATCTTCGGCTTTCCGTGCTATTGTCCAACCAACTGAGTTACCAGCAACATTTTGACATGACACTAAAATTTCCATCTAACTCACATTAATAATAATAATAATAATAATAATAATAATAATAATAATAATAATAGTAATGTTTTTTCACTGCATTTCTTGTCTTTATGAAATCAATTTGAGGAAACTCAGTAGTAAAAATAATGTCCCTGGCCACGTTACGAGCGCTATGCAAGATTAGTTTGTGGTGGGTCTGACAGCTTTAAGCAATGTCATTACTTTATAAAGTAAAGACAGTGTCAATGGCAACATATGGATGTGAAAACTGGACTATGAACAGGACAGACAGAAAAGAATAGGAACAGCAAAGATGAAATTCCTAAGAGCAGTAGCTGTATATACCCTTCTAGATAATTAAATAAATAAAGAATACACGCATACATGCAATACACACATACAATATACATACCAAAATATATATAAACTACACTACGTGATCAAAAGTATCCGGACACCTGGCTGAAAATGACGTACAAGTTCGTGGCGCCCTCCATCGGTAATGCTGGAAGTCAATATGGTGTTGACCCACACTTAGCCTTGATGACAGCGTTCACTCTTGCAGGCATACTTTCAATCAGGTGCTGGAAGGTTTCTTGAGGAATGGCAGCACATTCTTCACGGGGTGCGGAACTGAGGGGAAGTATCGATGTAGGTCAGTTAGGCCTGGCACGAAGTCGGCGTTCCAAAACATCCCAAAGGTGTTCTATAGGATTCAAGTCAGGACTCTGTGCAGGCCAGTCCATTACAGGGATGTTATTGTCGTGTAACCACTCCGCCACAGCCCGTGCAGTATGAACAGGTGCTCAATCGTGTTGAAAGATGCAACTACCATTCCCGAATTGCTCTTCAACAGTGGGAAGTAAGAAGGTGCTTAAAATGTCAATGTAGGTCTGCGCTGTGATCATGCTACTCAAAACAACAGGGGGGTAAGCCCCCTCCAGGAAAAACACGACCACACCATAACACCACCTCCGAATTTCACTGTTGGCACTACTCACGCTGGCAGATGACGTTCACCGGGCATTCGCCATAAACCACACCCTGCCATCGGATAGCCACATTGTTACCGTCATTTATCACTCCACACAACGTTTTTCCACTGTTCAATCGTGTAATGTTGACGCTCCTTACACCAATCGAGGCGTTTGTTTGGCATTTTCCTGCGAGATGTGTGGCTTACGAGCAGCCGCTTGACAAAGGAATCCAAGGTTTCTCACCTTACGCCTAACTGCCATAGTACTTGGAGTGGATCCTGATGCAGTTTGGAATTCCTGTGTGCTGGTCTGGATAGATGTCTACCTATTACATTTTACGACCCTCTTCAAATGTGGGCGGTCTCTGTCAGTCAACAGACGAGGTCGGCCTGTGTGCTTTTGTGCTGTACATGTCCCTTCACGTTTCCACTTCACTATCACATCAGAAACAGTGGACCTAGGGATGTTTAGGAGTGTAGAAATCTCGCCTACAGATTTCTGACACAAGTGACACCCAATCACTTGACCACGTTCGAAGTCCGTGAGTTCCACGGAGCGTCCCATTCTGCTATTTCACGATGTGTAATGACTACTGAGGTCGCGGATAATGAGTACCAGGCAGTAGGTGGCACCATAATGCACCTAAGGTGAAAAACGTATGTTTGTGGAGGTGTCCGGATACTTTTGATCACATAGTGTACATAAAAAAATTAATGAATATAAAAATAACTGGTACAATATATTACTGTTGAAAGAGGAACGAATACCAAAAATTGTATTGAATTATAAACCTAGAGGATATCACTAAGAATCAAGACCAAGAGGAAGATGGAGCGATATGTTTAATTGAAAATGGAGCAGGTCGACCTTTTGAAAGAAGAATCCCTGATGCTACGTAGAGGATCAAGGCCTACCACCCCGAATGCCGGCCTCGCACCCACGTACGCACTGCAGAGGTGGACAATCATGCAATCGATACAGGGAGGTGATGTACTCAGTATTCACACATCCCCAGCCGGAATGTTGGCTCACGAGCCAGGAGCGCTGCCTATTGCAGCTCCTCAATTCCTTCTCGATGCTGTTTGATTCGCATTTTCCCCGGTAAACCACAAGGCGTACTCAAATGCATTTTGAGAATACAAGTTGGAGAATTTGGTGCCAGTTCAGTATGTTGCCATGGTAGCTCAGTTGGTAGAGCAGCGGCACGGATAGCCGAAGATTGTGGTTCAAATACTGGCTGTGGTATTGAATTTTTCAATCTGATTCTACTTTTCCGAACTAAAAGTTGTTTGACACAAATTGTATATATTTTCTGTAACAATTTTCATTGATTTCTTGTGGTTTCGCATTGATATAAAATTCAGTAAAAATGAACCATTTAGTTAAAAATTCACTATGCTAATATTTTTAAAATGTGCTATTTATATAAAAATTCATAAATCTAAAAAAGGATATGAAAACCTTTTTAATATAATTTTTTGTCTATTTGTTTTACGATGCTTTAAGTGTGTGGGCATATCGCGACAGATCTGTAAGGAGATACCTCTTGGCTCGGTACGTGGTGGACAGTAAGCCTTCTAGGTCTTATCCCTGTACGTATTTTGCGAGGTGGCAGTATGGACCAAAAAAAAGAAAAAATGTCCAGTAAACATGGACCCTAAAATGCATACCTTAAGAGCTATGAGCACTTGTTCATCTTTGCTATAGTGAAACATCTCTTCTAGTGCAAGCTCTGTGCTATTACGTATCACCTACAGAATGCAGTAAACAAATGAGGACACATTACTCTATTACTGTGAAACAACATAGCTTCTAACGTAATCCACTTGCGATTACATACGACCTGAACCATCGCTAAAGGAGGTGTTTAATATGGTGTCCATTCATAGTAAGGCTTGCTTCTGTCCGACTCTTAGGGAATCACGCACTCTTAGTCAAATTATATAAAATGTAAATTCAATAACAGCCCGCCTTGAAGCAATATGTGTATGTAATAATTTGTAAAATGTATGTAACAGTCATTGCATATGCTTATATTATTGTATAAATATTCTGTAATGTTATGTGAATATATTACGTAATTTAATAATGTAGGAGCTGTGAGAATAATAAGTTAAAAGTGCTAACAATGAGGTAACCTTGAGTCAATAATGAGTAAGAAAGTTTAACAGTACTACTTGTGATTCTTGGAGTAACAATAATGTAATTTTAGTGACAGTTTATAAAATAGCCAATCAACAACCAGAAAAAGCTTTAGTTAAATGAAGGTATTCTATTGGACTAGGATTAGCAAATCAGAAACTGAAACATAGCAACATTTTCAAATACAGAGTTCAGTTACTTCTAGACAGCGCTCATAACTCGACGTGTTGCCTGCAGACAGCGTTATTAACCAGACGCAAAAAGTGTCCTCAAGAAATATAATATATATATTCGTGTGAGACGAAAAATATGTTTATGTATTAAAAAGTGTAACTAATTAATAAAAAGAATCTCATAGCTCTCTATCAGTGAAGTGTTATACAACTCGTATCAAGCATTAATAAAAGGAGTGAAGTAAAATTATAGTCTATGTAAGCCTACATTCTTGTCGCATTACAACCCTGCCAAGACATCCATGTCTCTAAAATAAATACTGATGGAGCCGAGGCAAACATAAATATTAAATATTTAAAGAAACAGTTTAATTACAAAGTTAATATTTTTTAAACTTGGGGCTAAGGCCACCTGAAAGTACATTTGGGGCGAAGGCTACCAGAAACTGTTTACTATACGTGCGGTTGCAATTACTACAAGTTCGGCTCCCCAACAGTTGAAATATAATACATCATCTTCAAACTGACTTTTCATACGTAGCAGCAACAAACATTTCTCAAATTGGCATCCATACGTGGGGATAACAATCATTATATACAACAAACAAACATTTTCTCACTCTCCACTCCAAGTTGGTCACGGATGCTCTGGCAGACATTCATGACACCTCCTTGTGGTGTTTGTACATCATTAATGGGGGTTACATACACCAAAGATTTCAAGATAAAACTACAATATAAAAGCATTTCACAAACTTAACAAAACACAAACTGATTGCATTAGAACTAATATGAATAGGCGTTGCACTTACCCAGAACTGTGAATATAGTTTACAGTAGCAACACTAACAGATATTTACTGAATGCTGTATCTATAATGAATAACAGAATAATGTGTCCTCCTGTTTACTACCGGCTGTAGGTCGTACGTAGGTAATAGCAAAGAGCTTGCAGTAGAAAAGATATTTCACAGTAGCGAAGATGAACAAGTGCTCATAGCCTTTAAGGTATGCATTTTAGAGACCATGTTTACTGGACGTTTTTTTTCTTTTATTGCTCCTTACTACCACCTTTAAAAATATAAAATGTTTTTTTAAACATCCAGTATATCTGGTTCTATATGTGATGGGCAGATGACAGCTTCGACACGTATCCACAGTTCTTAGTGCCAGGCAACTGTACTTCTGCTTCTACATGTGTCGGACAGATGTTATTAGGGTGCTGTCCAGTCCACCTGCTTTCATTATCCGTGGATAGATGGTAGGGCATTCCTTTTACCATCTATTTTACTATTGTTTTAGACCTAAAGTGGAACTTTGGATTGTGGTATTAAATATGTAATCCGGTATTTACTTTGGTGACTGACGAAAACCGCGAAAAATTCCCATACACATTATTTGTCCTATGGGATTGGAACCCAGGACCTAGCAAATGCGCACCACCGACGTTTCCGCCTGAGCCATCCCGTTCGACAAGGTTATTTAGTCTCCCCTAAACAGGTGGCTTCCGAGATCCAAAAATTCAACCCAAACAAATCCCCTGGACATGACGGCGTCACAGCGCCCATGCTCCAGCACCTTCCCAAGAAGGCCGTCATCCATTTGACGCGGATTTTTAATGCGTGCCTTCACCTACGTCACTTTCCGTCTAGTTGGAAGGAGGCGAGGGTGCTATGCATTTTAAAGCCCTGAAGGGATCCGGTTTTCCCATGCAGTTACCGTTCCATCAGCTTACTCCCAACCGTCTCAAAAGTCTTTAAACGGGGGCTCCTAGCCCGCTTCACACCTCTCTTTGAGGAAAGGCACCTCCTCCCGGACCACCAGTTTGGTTTTCGCCATGGGCACTCCACGACCCTGCAGCTACTGCGATTGGCCGAGAAGGCCTCCCTGGGTTTCCAGGAGAACTTTAAGACCATAGCGGTGCTGCTGGACATAGAGAAGGCCTTTGCCACAACGTGGCATCAAAGACTTTTGTACAAACTCAAAGAGTCAGACATCCCTCCCGCCTATCTCGCTCTGATAAGCAGTTTCCTCCGGGATCGCACATTCAGGGTGAGAGTGGAAGGGAAGGTTTCATCAGTCCGTCTCATAGCCGCCGGAGTCCCGGAAGGCAGTGTACTCTCCCCGCCTACGTGTCGGACTTCCCCACGGAACCCAGGACTGTTACGTGCCAATATGGCGACGACGTCCTCATAATGGCACAGAACAAGAATGCCCGATTCCGATTCCGCTACAGCGACAGTTCCGAGCCATTGGAAGGTGGAACGAGAAGTAGAGGATGGCGTTCAGCCCGGGGAAGAGCTCTGCACTTCTCCTGGAGAAGGTCCGTCAGTGGCGACCCGAGCGGTCTCTGAGGCTGCGGCGGAGGAGAATCCCTTGGGTTACCTCCGCCAAATACCTCGGAGTCACTTTCGTTCCACATGTCAGGGCAAAGGACGTTCTCGGCCACTCCGCGCTCAGACAGCTGTACCCTGTATTCCGCTCTACAATGCCCACACACCTCAAACTACGCCTATATCAGGCGATTATCCCGCTCCTGATTCTGTATGGCTGCGACGTCTGGGGATCGGCGGAAGCGACCACCATCCGCAGACTGCAGACCTTCCAGATCAGGGCACTTCGGATGATCTATGATACCGGGCGTAGATTCCCGTCACACATCCTACACACCCATTCCGGTCACCCATACATCGTGGACGTGGTGCGGGAGAGACCTCACTTACCACCCCAACCAGCTGGTGCACTCTTTGGGTCGCTATAACCACAAGGCGCCAAGGCGGAGAAAGAGTTACCGTTTGCCGAAGGACGGCTTGGGTCCGAGGCTGAGGTCTGCCAATCCCACACTTCTCAAGTTCGCCGAAGTTAAGCAGCATTGGGCCTGGTCACTAGCTGGATGATTGACCATCTAGCAGCGACCCGCCCTGCTGCCAACTTGGATTCCCCCATACCATTACCTAATTTTCCCATCCTTCTTTGCTGCCACGCCGACCTGCTTGGCTTGACGACCACACAAGCGGTCGCCCAAGTTAAGCAGCATTGGGCTTGGTCACCACATGGTCGCTAGTCCGCCCATGTGGGAACACCGAGACCCAGCCAATGGTAGCACAGAAAGAGAAACTCTGCCCAAGACAAAGACAAATATTAAAATCTTGTGTACATTCTTTATTACCTTCTTTATCGCACAGGTAAAGCCGCATGCGCGGCTAGGTACCGTGGCGATCACATTCCGCCCAGGTGAACCTGGGCGACCTGTTGTCGATTACTGCAAAGACCACATTTATAAAACTCTTCGCCTAGTACCTTTAAAAGTGTCTGAATTAAGGTAGCGCATCCTGAAATTTGCAAACTCCATAGTATATAAGATATCAGTTATTACATACAGTAACAATAATGTTTTGGACAATTTTAAAATTCCAGCCTGTATGTTTTGAAATATTAATTTTGCATTATGTGAATTCATTGTTTTAATAAAAATGCTCCTTATGATGTATTTTTAAAAACATTCAGCTTTTAAACAAAATGAGTTTACAAAAAGATCTATCACATCCGATATTTATATTAACCTATAGTTGTTTTAGAAAAACGTATTACTTTTTATACTCTCCAAGGTTTTTCAAAATTAATAATTTGTTTCTCAAAAGTTCAGCATTATTTTAAAAAATCTGATGTGTTACACTCACATGACTTTTTCTAATCTTGTACAATCCATCTTTACAAACGTTTATTCTCCATATGCTTCATGTTAATCGAGATATCGAGATGTTAATCTTATTGCTAATGTTCTTGTAGATGCAAGGGAAATTGGTAGGCTTTAAGCTATAGTCAACTATTTTAAGAGCTGGTTGCTATGGAGTATTCCATTCTGTTTACCAGGACAAAAAAATGAATAACGAATATTCATTTGAGAAAAAGTATAAGAATTGGAAAACTTAAGGGAATAACAAGCAATATCTCGAAAATGGTTCACTCAACAAAAAACTGTATATGACATAAATTATGTATTTTAACGCGATCTACATTTTTTCTATTGTAAAATTTTGTCTATCTCTTATAATTTACCAGTTATGCAAAAGTCGTTCACAATGAAGAATACTTCTGGAGACATTCCCAGAAAATTCGAGATATACATTTCATTTGTCATGAAAATATCTTAAACATATGATATTTTAATCAAAATCGTTAGAGCCATTTTTGAGAAAATTAAAATTTTCGAAAATGTTCGATGTAAAGAGTAATCTGTGATGGAGGGATTTTCTTGAAAACCTTCGTGTCGCATCTCTGGAAGATACTGAACCTAAATACCAAGTTTGGTGTTTATCCGACTGTTCGTTTCTGAGTTATGCTGTTCAAAGACTGACAGACACACACACAGACACACACACGGACATGTTTCCAAAAATTCTTTTTTTGGATTCAGGGATCTCAAAACATATATTTCCGGTGAAATATCGGTATCGAATTTTTGGATGGAATACAATACTTCCCTACTTACTATACGTAGTAGAGAAAGTAAAAAGTATACGATAATTTTCTTTAATGTACATGTAAGAGTTAGTACAACATTTCTAAAACAAATTAGTACAAAACTGAATCGTATGGAGAGTTCTGAATATGGAAAAATGCTGGAATAAAGGTTTGTTATAAAGCAAGGTTTAAAGTTGGGCGTGCCAATTAATACGTCTGCCCATTTAAAGCATTGGTTAATTAATAGTTTCAAAACAACTATAGGTTTTCTTAAAGTTACAATTCATTATATTTAATTATGAACAAAATTAATTTTGTAATTTTTCACAGTTTTTGGTCAAATTTCACAGAAACATTACTTTAAGTGTATCATATGATATTTATTCAATTTTTACTTTCTCTACTACGTATGATAAGAAGGAGAAGTATTGTATTCCACCATTTTGAGGTGCCCTGAATCCAAAGAAAGCATTTTGGAAACGTCCGTTTGTGCCTGTGTGTCTGATTGCGAACAGCATAACTTAAAAACGAAAAGTCGAATAAACACAGAACTTGGTATTTGAGTTCAGTAACCCTCAAGGATAGGACATGAAGATTTTCATGAACATCTACCCACGCCAACTACCCTTTACAATTAACATTTTTCTAAAGTTTTGATTTTCTAAGAAATGGCTCTAACGATTTCGATTAAAATACCATATATGCAAGATATTTACATGACAAATAAAATGTATATCTTGAATTTTCTGGAAATAGTCCAGTAAGTCCTCTTCATTCGGAAGCAATTTTGTATAATCTTGTATAACTAGTAAACGTTAAGCGATAAACGAAAATGTACTACACAAAAAATATAGATCTCCTTAAAACACACAATTTACTTAAAATAATTTTTGTGGCATAAGCTGTTTCTGAGATATACGTTATTAAAGGTTAGAATTGTTCAGTACTTGTCATTCTTTTAAGTTCCATCGATTTTCAGTTGTTTGTCGCGATTTCATGGAAACAGTATGAAATTTTAAAGCCAGCATACAGCGTCCAGTTCTTAAACAGCTTTAATGAGAATAGCTCGTATATCCACTAATAAAGATAGGGGGTGGAAAAGCCATGTGAACGTATCACATTAGATTTTTAGTTTTTAGTTACACTGTACAAAACATGCACTACATTGTGACGTGCTAAAAATAATATTTTTGCATTTAAGGCCTTCAAACATGTATTTCTCGTAAAGCACCTATGTCTAAAATTGGAAAATAATCCCTTTAGAAGCCTAAGCTGTAGAGAAATTAAAATGGAGCAAACTGGGAAAAGGTTAAGTGGACAAGAAGTCTTAAACAAGCATATTGAATTGTTTTGAGACTGGTTATTGAAGAAAACAGGCTTTTCTGAAGCTAATTTCACTGCGAACTGTTAAACTAAGCTGTCTGCCTCTCTTTTGTGATTCTTCACGCAAAGTTTACATCCTTCTGTTAATATTACTACATTTTCCGTAGTTTAAAACAAATGAACGAACCGTGGCCTTCTTTAAGCTTTTAATACGCGTTGTAGCTCCGCTACGCTGCTCGACTGTCAAATGTTTGATGCACAAGTCAAGCAATAACAAAAATGGAAGGCTTCCCTTTGTAATCTCTCTACAGCGGAAAACAAACTTCAAAGGCAATACTCATCCCAAGGAAAGGGGAAAGGAAGAAAAGATAGGATTCGGTGTAGATTATTAAAGGCGAATTAGTCTTGGAGGACTGCTATTGCTGAACTTGAGTTTATAACAACAATGGAACGTTCCTTTCATTCTTGCATATTTTACTCAAAATTCCCCGTAGAGTATGAAGAATAACTGTTAAATAGCAGCGGCTGTGTGTTCAGCGTTAACAATAATTATAATATCCAGCTTGCATTTATAACAGCAGATTATTGCTTAGAAGTGCTTTCAAATTATGCAATATTGACTTGGTTATATATACAATACAGAAAACAAAACCCAAATGTTTGCAAGTAGTGAGCTATTATTCAGCAACTTATAAAAAAAGCTGGAAGGAGTAACTCACCTGGTCATGTATTTCCCCCTCTCTAAATACCTTGGGCGGGCATGCCTCTGAATCGCTGCTTAAGCACGAAACGCCATAATTTCGCATAGCCCGTATTTTATCTTATTCTCACAAAATCGTTTATCACTTAATCACATCACAGTTGGTGTAGCGGGTGTGAAAACAAATGTTTGCATATAACTAGCGATAGCATTTCGCATACATGCAGTATTATTGTGGGATATCTTCCAAAAGTTAATTCACACTTTTTAGGCCATTTCTTAGCCTTCACTCCCCCAAAGCAAAAAAGTTCCTCGCTGATTGATTTTTATAATACAAATTGTTTCAATTGAAGATTTACAAAGAAAACTAGTGGCTTTAATGTTTTTACAGAGAAACCAATCACACACCATCATCATCTCAAAACTGTGCTCGTTAACATACCTCTTACAGAACTGGAATAAGAATTTTAGTTTTTGAGTTATCAGGATGTAAACAAGATCCTATTGATTTTTTCTACACTATAAAATTGCTGCGTTCACAAAGTGACGTGACATTTGTTTCCCGCGTATCAGCCCACTTCCTCTTTAAGACACCTCATTGGATATCTCAGTAGCTAAAGGCAAAACACGAATTATCCCATACATTGCACATTTTTCGAAATTATTTATTTTATAAAAAATGGCTCCAAATATCTTATTTAAAACACCATATGTTAAAGATATTTACATGGCAAATAGAATGTATATCTTAAATTTTATGGGAGTAGTTTGTAAAGTCCTCTTCATTCGGAAGGAATTTTATATAATCTTGTGTAACAAAAAATGTAGATGTCTTTAAAACACACAATTTATTTCAAGTAACTTTTTTGTGACATCAGCCATTTCTCAGATACACTAATGGTTCGAATTGTTCAAGATCCATTCTTTTAAACTCCTGTCGATTTTCAGTTGTTTCTCGCAATGTCATGGAAGGAGTATGGAAACTTAAGGCCAACATATAGCATCTATTCATAAAGATTTGGCTATACCAAACGAAAGCTATTTCTGTAAATGTTTATCTCTATTGCAACAAATTAGATAGAAAATCAACTTTAGTAAGAATAGTTCTATACCCACTAATAAACGATATAGGGTAGAGAAAGACATATGAATATAACACATAAGATTGTTTTATGTTACTATAGTAAATGAACTATGTCTCCCCCGTTTAATCGCTGCCATTGTGCGGTTAAAAGCGCCAGCAATCTCCCAAACTGTTATTGCTACATCTTTCAGAAGCGAAATGGGAGATGCAGGAGATGGCAGAGGGGACGACACAAATCTGCCCACAACATAGCCACTTGTTGAATCAGCCTCCACAAGTGTATCTACTCAAAGGGACGACTCAGTGAAAAGAGATCGCTTCTGTAGATTTGTTTAAAACCCAGTGATTTTTATATTTCCCCGCTCGACTGTTATTCACTGTCGTTAGTCTTTCTTTCAACCCCTCCATCCCTTAATGTACAAGATTTGCTGATGATATGGCAAAAGAGGGAAAATATTTTATTTCTCTGCTGTAGAAACCTAAAACCATACGTTATTGGGATTCTGTTTTGGTGTATGCTTATAAAGGATTTTAAGTTGGCAACAATGCAGGCAGCTGTTTGTGCTGTATCACTGGACTTGTGGGTATTGTTTACTTCAGTGAGTTTATTGCAGCAAAACTGACTTAGGTAGGTTCTATCCATAAATAATCATTTTACAATTAATAGTGGGCTTATATTAATCTAAGATGCGAGGATCAATCAGAAAGTAGTGCTTCCCATTTTTACTTTCTCTACTACCTATAGTAAGTATGAGAAGTATTGTATTCCACCAAAAAATTCGATACCGAGATTTCACCGGAAATACATGTTTTGAGACCCCTGAATCTAAGCAAAGCATTTTTGGAAACATGGCCGTGTGTGTGTCTGTGAACAGCATAACTCAAAAACGAACAGTCGGATAAACACCAAACTTGGTATTTAGGTTCAGTATCCTCCAGAGATGCGACACGAATGTTTTCAAGAAAATCCCCCCACTCCAGATTACCCTTTACATGGAAAAATTTTAATTTTCTCAAAAATGGCTCTAACGATTTTGATTAAAATATCATATGTTTAAGATATTGTCATGACAAATGAAATGTATATCTCGAATTTTCCGGGAATGTCTCCAAAAGTATTCTTCATTGTGAAAGTTTTTTGCATAGACAAAATTTTTTATTACACAAAAAATATAGATCGCGTTAAAATACACAATATATGTCTTATAAGTTTTATTTTGTTGAGTGAACCATTTTCGAGATATTGCTTGTTATTCTCTTAAATTTTCCGTTACTCATCCTTTTTCTCAAATGGGAATTGAATTGGTTATTCTTTTTTTTTTCTTTCTTCTTTTGTCCTGGTAATACAAAGAGAATGGAATACTCCACATAGTAACCAACTCTTAAAATATTTGACTATCGCTTAAAGCCTACCAATTCCCCTTGCATCTACAAGAGAATTAGCAATAAGATTAACATCTCGATATCTCGATTAACATGAAGCATATGGAGAATAAGCGTTTGTAAAAATAGTTTTACAAAAGTAGAAAAGCCATGTGAGTGTAACACATCAGATTTTTTGTGTTGCCTTTGAGTGTTCGAGGCAGATTATGTTGGTATAGTATTCAGTGTTGAACTTTCCCGCGACTGTCCTGTTAGTTTCGTTGTCCTACGACAGATAGCAGCAGCAGGAGAGCGTTTCAAAATGGCTTTCTGACATAAGGTGCATACAAAACAGAGATGTGTGATTGAATTCCTTACCACTGAACGAATTTCGCCAATCCAAATCCTTGCTAAAAGTGTATGGAGACGATACAGTAGACATGAGTAATGTGAGGCGGGTACAGCGTTTCAAAAGTGGTGAAAAGGATGTGCAGGACAAGCCACGCCCTGGTTGATCCCGCTCGGCTGCCACAGCAAATAATGAACAGCGTCTCGATGAACTCATCGTAATGATAGGCGGATTACGACCAAGGAATTGTTTGTAGAGCTGAATGTCGGCTGTAATGCCTTCGACAAGATGTTACGCAAATTTATTTATGTAAGGTGTGTGCGAGATGGGTCCCGTGAATGCTTTCACAAGATCAACAATCTCATCGAATGAAAATTTGTCAGGATCTGCTGGACCTATACGAGGCTGAAGATGACAATTTTCTGAACTCCATCATCACAGGAGATGAGACGTGGTGCTGCCACTATGAGCCAGAATCTAAACGATTTGCAGGCAAAGTGATGTGCACAGTCTTCTGGGATAGGCAGGGTGTGGTTCTTTTGGAGCCTTGGAATCTGGAGCAAATGTTAATTCCGAATGCTATAAGACGACACTGGCTAGGCTGAAAGCCCGAGTTTCCAGAGTCAGGCCAGAGAAAAATACAAAATTTCGCCTGCAGCATGATAATGCCAGGCTCCACACCAGTTTTGCGGCAACTACTCACTATTGAAGTCATCTTTTTCTGTTTTTCTATGAAGTGAAGTGCACGTCCCCTGAGGTGTATAAGGAAAACCCTCTTCTTCCTTAACTTGCCTTCCAAAGCTGCGAAGCCGTATCGTTTGCTTCAAATGTGGATGCTGCTATCTCGAAGTTGCATCCATTTAGGTACGTTTAATGACCTGCTTTGTTGTTGAGTTCTACGATGTCATCATCTCTTAGCTCGTTCTGCCATCTGCTACTGTGGTGTAGCTATAAGTTCCTTGTGTCAGGGTACGCCTGAGTGTAACGGAAAGGATAACACCAGTTTAGTTAGCTGATAAATTTTAATGTTGACTAAAATATTCTTTAAAAGAGTCGCCAACTGTTGACTTAAAGAATTAAATCATTTCTATAACAATAATTAAGCGAAGCTTCAGTTGCCGTAAGTCGCAGAAATTTTACTCGGAAAGATCCCTCACAATAGCCGCTAAATCTTTCTAACACCGGGCGTTCATGTGCGTTATACAACTCTGAAATTACACACCAGAGTCACGGATATGTCACGAATGTATGCACGAATGTGCCTCTGATTAAAATGCATGAACTTTTCTTAACTTAAGCTCCGCACACACATCAATACCCCTACCAACGTTCTTACCCATGAGGTTCAGTATTAAAATCCCATGTATGCGTCTCTTATCTTCTTGCTAAGCCGTACCAATTGTAAATTACTGTACTGTAACGGTATGAAAAACAACTTGTAGTTACGTTTTAATATGATTTCGACATGCTTACGTAAACCAAACAATTGGTTTTCTTTTACAGTTTATACAGGCCTTCTTTCTCTAAAAACTAAAACCCCACACAAATAGACAGCGCTTACACCAAAAATCTAATGTGTTACACTCACATGACTTTCTCTACTCTTGTACAAACTATTTATACAAACGCTTATTCTCCATCTACTTCATGTTAATCGAGATAAACATTTGCAGACTCTATCTTATTGCTAATTTTCTTGTAGATGTAAGGGGAATATATATTTACAAGGGCAATATAGAAATACAGTAGCCTTTAAGCACATACATATCTCTTAATAGCTGGTTGCTAGGTGCAGCACCATTCTCTTTGCCACAGATTAATACTCTTTGCATATCAAAGACAAAAAAATGAATAACGAATTCCCATTTGAGAGAATAAGTATTGAAAAATTTAAGGGAATAACAAGCAATATCTCGAAAATGGTACACTCAACAAAAAATGTATATACATAAATTGTGTATTCTAACGCAATCTACATTTTTGTGTAGTAAAATTTTGTCTATCTCTTATGGTTTACCAGTTATGCAAAAGTCGTTCACAATGAAGAATACTTTTGGAGACATTCCCAGGAAATTCAAGATATACATTTTATTTGTCATGAAAATATCTTAAACATATGATTTTTTAATCAAAATCGTTAGAGCCATTTCTGAGAAAATTAAAATTTCCGAAAAATCTTCCATGTAAAGGGTAATCTGGGGTGGGGGTATTTTCTTGAAAACCTTTGTGTCGCATTCTTGGAAGATACTGAACCCAAATACCAAGTTTGGTGTTTATCCGACTGTTCGTTTCTGAGTTATGCTGTTCACAGGCAGACACACAGACACACACACAGACATACTGACACACACACACACACGGACATGTTTCCAAAAATGCTTTTTTTGGATTAAGGTGGTCTCAAAACATGTATTTCCGGTGAAATCTCGGTATCGAATTTTTGGGTGGAATACAATACTTCCCCTACTTACTATACGTAGTAGAGAAAGTAAAAATTGCAAAAACAATTCATATTTCTAGTTAATTGCAAAGGTACGGCCTAATAATTCATAATAACATAATAGTCTAATAACCTAGAATAATAATTAAATGCTTGTATAATTAGCCGAACTAACATAGCTATAATCAGTCTTAATGTAAATACAGGGTGGTTTAGGAAGAACTGACACATTTATTTCTTTAATTGTTTCAAAACGAGTTATGCTAGCGACAACTTATTATACCTGAAATGCAGAGGAATTTTGGGAGATTATTTAACTCTATAGCAAATGTTGAAAATGTCCTCCATTCTGCATAAGGCACAACTCAACACGTCGTTCCATGTTACTGACCACTCGTTGGAGGACTCTGTTGTCAATAGATTGAATCTCCTGTGTAATGTTGTGCTTTAGATCCTCCAATGTCTGAGGACGTGTGGCATAAACCCTGTCTTTTAAGTAACCCCATAAAAAGAAGTCTGGCGATGTCAAATCCGGAGATCTCGGTGGCCACAAATTCTTGGAAATAATCCGGTCGTCAAAGAGACTTGCAATTATTGCAATGGATTCATTTGATGTATGACATGTAGCGCCGTCCTCTGAAAATATCCTTGACACAGCTCTACATCGTCTAGTTGCTCAGCAAACTCCATGAAAATCCGTCGGTACTCTGCAATGTTCACATTGTTTTAAAAAAAATGGTTCCACTCTTCTCTGTGCGGATATTGCGCACCTAACTCCGATTTTAACCGGGTGAATAGGTGATTCATGAATAACATGTGGATTTTCGCTGGCCCAATAGCGTGAGTTATTTGAGTTCACATAACCCGATAAATGGAACCATGCTTCATTTGTGAACCATGTGATGGATAATATGGCAGGGTTTTGCACAATGAACGCCTGAAACCAACGACAATAATTCAGTCGTCTATCGTCATCTGATTCCTGTAACTGATTGACAACTGTAATCCTGTACGGCTTTGCGCCTGCACTTTTCACAGCTCTCTGGCACATTGAGTAACTATCTCCTGCGACAAACGTCTTAATGATCCAGTCGTGCTCTTACGTCAACAACCGTGGGAAGCCCAAATGAACGAGTTTTGCCTATTTCACTCACCAGAAATCCAGTTGTTTGCAATTTATTTTCCAGTCCCAGTATTGTGTTTATTTGGGGAGGATTTCGAACAGCAATTTCTCTCTGGTATGCCCTTTGAGTAGATGTAATTGAATTCGTAATCCATTATTGCTTTACAAGGAAGTGTCGTTCATTTAATGTGTACTCCATTTTCACGTTGAGTAGAACAAAATCTCAGAAACAGTTGCCGACAATAAAATTAACAATTACAAATATAATACATGAACATCTGCGCATCTAGTGACAGGCAATCGAAACTCCAGAACATTCTGTTTAATTTGGCACTAATTGGGTCATTGAGTGAAATTTGAACAGAGTAATTAAAAAAATATGATGTGTTACACTCACATGACTTTCTCTACTCTTCTACAAACTATTTTTACTTATTCTCCATCTACTACATGCTAATCGAGATAAACATTTGCAGACTCTATCTTATTCCCTTGTAGATGTAAGGGGAATATATATTTACAAGGGCAATATAGAAATACAGTAGCCTTTAAGCACATACATATCTCTTAATAGCTGGTTGCTAGGTGCAGCACCATTCCCTTTGCCACAGATTAATACTCTTTGCATATCCAAGACAAAAAAATGAATAACGAATCCCCATTTGAGAAAATAAGTATTGAAAAATTTAAGGGAATAACAAGCAATATCTCGAAAATGGTTCACTCAACAACAAAAATGTATGACATAAATTGTGTATTTTAACGCGATCTACATCTTTTGTGTAGTAAAATTTTGTCTATCTCTTATGGTTATGGGTTACCAGTTTGCCAATGGTCGTTCACAATGAAGAATACTTTTTGAGACATTCCCAGAAAATTCAATATATACATTTTATTTGGCATGAAAACATCTTAAACATATGATATTTTAATCAAAATTGTTAGAGCCATTTTTGAGAAAATTAGAATTTTAGAAAAATGTTCCATGTAAAGGGTACTCTGGGGTGGGGGGATTTTCATGAAAACCTTCGTGTCGCATCTTTGGAAGATACTGAACCTAAACACCAAGTTTGGTGTTTATCCGACTGTTCGTTTCTGAGTTATGCTGTTTACAGACACACACATACACATGTTTCCAAAAATGCTTTTTTTGGATTCAGGGGATCTCAAAACGTGTATTTCCGGTGAAATCTCGGTATCCAATTTTTGGTGGAGTACAATACTTCCCCTACTTACTATACGTAGTAGAGAAAGTAAAAATAAGTGTGTCAGTTCTTCATAAATCATGTAGTAATATAATTAGTATTATAATCAATGCGTCAGTTGGTAGATAAATGGTCGGCGTGCATAGTTTGAACACCTACGAACATAAAATCAGGACGTCAACATAACAGATATACTTAACTAGCATTCCCAGTACATGTACGTATTTGCAGAGGAGTTAGCGGTTGTGAATAGAAGTTAACACCCCGAATATCACCAAATTCTAGTGATTTATCCATAATGGTGGATAAATATCAAAGTTGTACTTTAGTAACCTCTCGTATATTGTAACCTCTGTACCTTAAGATTGCAGTATACTCATTGCTTGCAAAACTAAATCTTTTGAGCAGATTTCTCCCACCTACGTATAGATTTCTACACGTGCATAGCAAACACTAGCAAACATAGGTGATCCAATGGTAGTTTATCATTGGGTTGGATTGTTAAATAATAAAAATTGTCCAAAAAATTAACCTTACTACATTTCCTCACAATACATTTATGTCGTATACATTTTTACTTTCTCTACTACGTATAGTAAGTAGGGGAAGTATTGTATTCCATCCAAAAATTCGATACCGAGATTTCACCGGAAATACATGTTTTGAAACCCACTGAATCCAAAAAAGGATTTTTGGAAAAATGTCCGTGTGTGTGTCTGTCTGTCTGTGAACAGCATAACTCAGAAACGAACATTCGGATAAACACCAAACTTGGTATTTAGGTTCAGTATCTTCCAAGGATGCGACACGAAGGTTTTCAAGAAAATCCCCCCAACACAGAGTACCCTTTACATGGAACATTTTTCGAAAATTTTAATTTTCTCAAAAATGGTTCCAACGATTTTGATTAAAATATAATATGTTTAAGATATTTTTATGACAAATAAAATGTATATCTTGAATTTCCTGGGAATGTCTCCAAAAGTATTCTTTATTGTCAACGACTTTTACATAACTCGTAAACCATAAGAGATAGACAAAAGTTTACTACACAAACAATGTAGATCGCGTTAAAATACACAATTTATATCATTTGCATTTTTTTTGAGTGAACCATTTTCGAGGTATTACTTGTTATTCCCTTAAATTTTTCAATAGTTATTTTCTCAAATGGGAATTCGTCATTCATTTTTTGTCTTGGATATGCAAAGAGTATTAATCTGTGGGAAAGGGAATAGTGCTGCACCTAGCAACCAGCTATTAAGAGATATGTATGTGCTTAAAGGCTACTGTATTTCTATATTGCCCTTGTAAATATATATTCCCCTTACGTCTACAAGAAAATTAGCAATAAGATAGAGTCTGCAAATGTTTATCTCGATTAACATGAAGTAGATGGAGAATAAGCGTTTGTAAAAATAGTTTGTACAAGGGTAGAGAAAGTCATGTGAGTGTAACACATCAGATTTTTAAGGTAAGATCTGCTGAATTTCGCAATCCAGAGTTATTCATCCTGTGAAATTGAACTGGGATTTTGTCTGGGGATTAAACGCCTTGCGTTTTCCCTGTAAGAAGTGTATATGACGTAGCTGAGGGTGGCAACTGGGAATTCATGTGGGAATGGGAAAAGGCTTTCAGCAAATATTCGGAGAGAACATTTTAACTCAATAAAAGAAACATTACCATTCTGGAAGAAGAGATACAGACAGCTTTGAGGATTTCCTCTCACTTAAGGCCTAGACGTCGTACCCAATTAAAGAGTTATGAAAGCGTCTGAAATACAAGCGGTGATTCTTTTTTAGAACTGTCAACCATTTTATTTATCCATACATAGCATACGTACATGGTCCCAAGTTTTATAGGCCTTTGATGTAGTCACCAGCGTCATAAACCTGTTCCAAGCGATGCGGAAGCCGTTGAATGCCGTCGGCACTGCCTAATCTCTTGATTGTGTAAAGAGAGCGGTCGGCTGCTGAAGAACGTTTACAACTGTACGGAAGAAAATCCCGCGAAATGGCTCCTTCATCTTGAGATGAGATCAAAGTCGCAAGCACTAAATCCGGAAAGTATGGAGGGTGATAGAGCACCTCCCAGTCCCAGCGATTTAACAATTCAGACACAACTCTTGCTGTGTGCGCCTTAGCATTGCCATGCAGAAAATAGGTGGGTTATCCATTGAAAGGGTTTGAGTTTTTTTAAAAAAAAATTGAGGCTTTTTTATTTATGGACGCTCTATAATTACTATGGTCCTTAGCGTCCCGTTCTATATTGGGCGTGAAAGACCGGAAAGTTTGCTCAGAGGCCTCATCAGGCTTGAGGTTCTTTTACGTGCCTAAATCTACGACACGGAACCCCCGGTTTTACTTCCCTTCCGAAGGAAGCCATGCTAAGGATCTTTACGTCCGAAAAAATCCATCACCCTCCGCCGGAACTAGGAGGCGACCTCAGGAAGTAGAGGCTAGCACGATACCACTAGTCACGGAGGGCGACCATTTAAATGGGATATACCAATATATATTAAACAATAATTGTACATAATAATATAATTCAGCTAGATAGATGTTAGAATATCTAGCAGCCAAGAAATGTATAAAGTATATTGTAACTTAGATAAGTAAGGGACGGGCGAGCTAGCTAATTCCAGGTAAAAGGTAATTCGAAGTAGAGCCCACCTTTCACCAAGCTAATGAGCAAGGAACTTGAAGCAATAATCAGAAAGAGCCAGATACAGAAAGGAATGTGACAGAAATGTTGAATCTGCTTCCGGACGCGTCATTAGGATGCCTGGGCGAAAAGTTTTGGAGCAGAATATTTTCGTGCATACATCGGTTTGAAGACCAATTGGAAATGTCGTTACATTCTAAGGCGCGAAGGTAAGCGTCACTAAATTTAGGTATAAAAGGAGGAAAAGAAGTCCCAGATTTTCACTCTCTTATAGAATCTCGTCGACACACAGTGATACTCTCTGGACGACGGATGCACTGCCTGAATATGGGTGGGAAGCGTAATGTGTTAGACTAGGCTCCTAATTTATTATTATGGTGAGAATTGTTAAAGATGGGGAAAACTAGCCGTCCATAAGTATTTATCTGATAATAAACCACATTTTTAAGGGAAACACAGTGTATTTTAATTTGCTTCACCTACGAAAACCCTGAGGTCAGTGAAATTATTTAGATCGGTAATTTATTAGGAATGAAGAAATCACCAGTCGCTGAGCAGAGGTAGCAGGAGACCAGAATACTGTAGGAGAGGGCATCAACCAGAGGACTAACGATTTCCCGCTACAAAAGACGCCCAACGTTTTCGCCGCTTTCTTCTCAGCGTTGCTAGTAGATTGTTTTTCAAAAATGAACAGTAGTACTTCGCATTAACGTTCTGCCTTGAGGCAGAATCCGTCTCCAATAACGCGGATGTAGCCTGTAGGTATACCTTCGTCACTTACTGGTGGGTGACCAGATCGAGGCATCTCCAGAACACTTAGTCCTGTCGGAAGGCTGCAACCCACCTTGTTACGTTCTGTAAGGCAACGCAGCTGCATCCTTGATGACACTGTCGTACCGTGCGACCTTTAGCACTTTTTGACCAGCTTCTCTGTTCTTGCTTTGAAAACATTGATACTATATATCTTTGTCACTGGTGGAGGACCATAACCAGGCTCTCCAGCACACTTTCACGTCCTTTGAGGCAGTATTTTTAACGCTTAAATGATTTCAGTCAAATTATAAATATAACATATAATAACAGCCCGCCTTAAAGCAAAAATTTATGTAACAATATATAGAAAGTGCTTATAACAGCCATTGTATTAATGTTTATATTATTGTATACATGTTTAATAATGTTATGTGAATGTATTAATGTAATCTAATAATGTAGGAGCTGTGAGAATAATAGGTTAAAAGTTGCTAACAATGAGGTAACCTTGAATTTAATAATGAATTGGAAGATTTAATAATGCTACTGGTAATTCTTGGAGCAGCAATAATGTAATTTTTGAGACAGTTTATAAATAGCCAATCAACAATCAGAAAACCTGAAAGTAAAATAAAAGTATTTTATTGGAGTAGGATTAGCCAATCAGAAACTGAAATGGAGCAAAATTTTCAAATTCATAAATCAGTTGCTTGTAGACAGTGTTCCTAACCGGACGTGAGACGCGTCCACGAGAAGTTTAATATGTATTCAGTGAGAGACAAACATACTTTTGTGTGTTAAAAAGTGCAAGTAATTAATAAAAGAATCTCACAGCTCTCTATATAGATGAAGTGTTATGTAAATCGTGTCAAGAATTAATAAATGGAGTTAACTACAAATTATAATCTGTGTAAGCCTACATTCTTCAGCCACACCACGCCTTGTTAAGATATTCATGTCTCTACAAATTAATACTGACGTAGCCGAGGCAAAAATAAATATATAATATTTAAAGAAACAGCAAAAATACAAAGTTAATATTTTTAAACTTGGGGCGAAGGCTACCGGGTACCTTACGTGCGGTTGCAATTACTTCAAGTTCGGCTCCCCAACAGTAGAAATACAATACAACTACTCCTCCTAAAATAAACCTACTTCAAATTGGTTTCCATACGTGGGGCAGAAACAAAACATACTTCAAATTGACGCCCAAAGCGTGGTGCAAATAGCGTAAAGACGTTACCTACTTCACCTTGTCGTAAGGCTGCAACCCACCTTGCTACCTTGAAATAAATTGTTTTAAAGAGATCTACTGTTACGCAATATGCTGCTACGTATGAGAAGCTGATTTAAAGATGTATTTTGTTGTTACACTCCAAGTTTTACACTATAATATTTAACTTTGTTATTAAAACTGCTTCTATATATATATATATATATATATATATATTATTTATGTTTTAATTTACCTCGGCTGCGTCAGTAATGTTTGTAGAGTCATGTATCTCTTAGGCAGGGTGCGGTACGACAATAATTGTAGACATACACAAATTTTAAGGCTTTAAATTCAACTTCTTTTATAAATCTTTGTACAAATTAATAAAGCACTACACTGTTTAAGAAATGTGAGAATCCTCAATACTTTTACTTAGCGCGTATATATATTTTACGATTCACACGTAATATTTCTGTAGAGAACACATCTTCCATCTGGTCACTACCAAGGTTTGCCAGCAACTGAACATGTTTCAACCATTAAACCCGTAAGCTTCGGTATTTCAAGTCTCCGATTGGCTAATTCTAGTCCAATAGAATATCTGCATTTTACTTAAAGCTTTTTTTTTTCTTTTTTTTATTTTGCTTTTGATTGGCTAATTACATTATCGTTCTTTAATCATGACTAGTAACTTTCAAACTCTCAAACTCATTATTGCCACAAGCTGACCTCATTATTATCTCATTGTTAGCAACTTAAAACTTATTATTCTCATAGCTCTTGCATTATTAAAGTATGAAATGTATTCATAGAACATTATAGAACATGTTTATAATAAAAATAAGCATATACAATGACTGTTACATACACTTTAAATAATTCTTACATACATGTTGATTCAAGGTGGACTGTTATTGAATTTAATTATTATAAAAATACAATTGAAATTATTTAGATATTTAAATACTGCCTCACGGTGTTCGGCGGGTTTTGGCTGGTTGGTGGCTTGCGCTCTGTAAAGATTTCTTCCCTGGTGTCTCTGTGATACCGTTCAGTTTGGTCTCTTCTCAGCGCGAAGCTCGGCTCCGGGGCACCCTGGAGGTTCGTGGCTTGTGGGCAAACCCTTCGGATCTCTCCCCGCATTCTTCCCTCCCAGGTGTCACGTTGGAAGCACAAGGGCCGACTGGCCTGCGTGCGGTGCTCTGGTCGGTTACGGAGGCCCCTCCGTGATACATACCTTTACCTTTACCTCTATTTTCACAGACTACTTCCACTTTTTTTCACTTAGCTTAAGAACTGGCCTATGCTTTACTATCCTGTCTGGAGATTTCAATCAAAACTATTATTCTATCTAATTCGAACCATTTCTCCACAGATCAGTCCTTTACACTCAAATAATGTGTGTTCATTCCCACCAAGTGAGATAACTCTGCGGTAACATAGGAGCCAAGTCGCGGGTTCAATTCTCGTCGACCGCCCACTCTGACCTTGGGTTATTCGTGGTTTTCCCCAGTCGGTAGGTGAATGTTCGGATGGTTTCTCATCTACCACGAGATCGTTTCCATCATTTATCTTTTATTCCATTTCCTGCTCATCTTTCAGGTGTGCTTCCAGGTGGCGGTGCTGGGCAGAAGGCGCGGGTACTTGCTTCAAAGAAAGAGTACTACCCGTGGACACTAGAGAGCTGATGGTCAACGGGTCGTTCATTGCTCTCTAGGCAGGTCCAACAGTGGAAGTCTTCGGCCTGGAACTGTTAGGGACGCAGGAAATGAGTACTGATTCTGTGGGACACTCTTTCTAGTCCTTCAAATTTATTGGATACAAATCTGTGCTTCAACGATACCTACATATTTTGTTTAGTAACATTTTTTCCACCCTTTACGGCTTACCGATTATACAAAACTGCTTCAGAATGAAGAGGACTTCACAGGCTTTTCCCATAAAATTCAAATTATACACCCTAAGACAAAAAAAAATTAGCAGACTCTCTAAGCGTATATTTCTCAAAGTCCAAATCGTTTCCGCGACCGCTTCACAATGGTGTCTGGGGACGGGTGCTCTTAGCTTCGTTCTATTGTTTCCTTTCATATTGAGTGCCAGCCACTCAATATGTGCTGACAGCCGTGCGGTTATAAGCCGGTACATAGTAATGAGGCCTGTTATTACCCGTACTATAATTTCCAATCACTAAGGCTTATTGGATTTTATGCTCATATATAAAAACCAAAACACTCTCCTTTTCGTTTTGAAACTAAAAACGAAATAATTAAATATTATAGCCCTAAATGAAAAAATCTGATGTGTTATACTCACACGACTTTCTCTACTCTTGTACAAACTATTTTTACAAACGCTTATTCCCCATATGCTTCAGGTTAATCGAGATATCGAGACGTTAATCTTATTGGTAATTTTCTTGTAGATGCAAGGGGAATTGGTAGGATTTAAGCGATAGTCAAATATTTTAAGACCTGGTTACTATTTGGAGTATTCCATTCTCTTTGTATTACCAGGACAAAAAAAATGAATAACGAATTACCATTTGAGAAAAAGTATAAATATTGGAAAATTTAAGGGAATAACAAGCAATACCTCGAGAACGGTTCAATCAACAACAAGATGTATATGACATAAATTGTGCATTTTAACGCGATATACATTGTTTGTGTAGTAAAATTTTGTCTATTATGCAAACGTCGTTCACAATGAAGAATACTTTTGGAGACATTCCCAGAAAATTCGAGAAATACATTTCATTTGTTATGAAAATATTTTAAACATATGGTATTTTAATCAAAATCGTTAGAGCCATTTTTGAGAAAATTAAAATTTTTGTATAATGTTTCATGTAAAGGGTAATCTGGAGTGGGGGATTTTCTTGAAAACCTTCGTGTCGCATCTCTGGAAGATACTGAACCTAAATACCAAGTTTGGTGTTTATCCGACTGTTCGTTTCTGATTTGTGCTGTTCACAGACACGGACATGTTTCCAAAAATGCCTTTTTTGGATTCAGGGGGTCTCAAAACATACATTTCCGGTGAAATCTCGGTATCGAATTTTTGGGTGGAATACAGTACTTCCCCTACTTACTATACTTAGTAGAAAAAGTAAAAATTAAAATAGAAAATAGAAAACATTTATGCTAAGGAACGAACGCAGATTGTTTCAATTACAAGACACATGCTTGTTACCGCTCGGTTACCATGCACACAACCAAACTGAAAGGTATCTTCCTACTTAACACATAGCTTTGAAATGAACGCAGGACGATATTAAGTCGTGTATTGTGAACGCAGCGTCAGCGAATGCTTCCGAACGTTTTCCGAATCGAACTGTCTGTCTCTGGCTGTTGCTCATTTGTTTTGTCTTTGGCTGTGCATTTCATTTTTCATACAATATCTTAAACAGGTGGTATTTTAAATGAAAATTGTTTGAGCCAATTTTGAGAAAATCGCAAATAAGGAAATGTTTTCCATATAAAGGGTAGTTAGCTATTGGGAGATTTTATTGAAAACTTTCGTGTCGCACCCTTAGAAGATGGTGAACTTTTGGTTTTCTTAGCACACCCACACCCACACGCACCTTCCTCTAAAAATGCTTATTCTCTTTACAGGCAGTTTAAAAATGTAATTCCGGTAAAATCTACATTGCGAATTTTTGAATGGAATGCAATAATTGCTTAACTTACTGTAGGTAAATATTGGGGATAATCAGAAGCTAAGGTTACAAGGCCGCTATTCCTGTAGTTTGATCTGTTATGCAGAAATTAGTAGTGCGCCATAAGTCAAATACATGCGATTGGCAACTGTGCAAAGTTTCAGCCACCCGCCACCTACAGCGCTAAGACTCCACTCCGTTATTCGATTTCTGTGGGCGAAACATGTAACCGCGGCTGAAATTCACCGGCAGCTGGTAGAGGTTTATGAAGAGACTGTCTGTCAGCATGTCGGAGAATGCTGTCGAAAGTTTGCAGCCGGTAGAGAAAACGTCACCGACGAGGATCGCAGTGGCCGACCCAGCACGGTATCAAAAGTTTTGAACCCAGCTCCTGTGGAGGAGCTGATTCATGACAACAGGAGGTTCAAATTCCGACCCATAATGTTAGAATTGGGGAAGTCATTGGGAAATGTTCGTCACATTGCTCACGATATTCTGCAGTAGTTCCGGAAAGTTTGTTCCCGATGGGTTCTACCAAATCTGTCCAACCAACATAAGGAGAAGCGCTTGGGGGCAAGTCTCTAACTTTTGCAACGGTTCTCCACGGAAGGGAACAGTTTTCTTCACCACATTGTCACGAGTGACGAAGCATGGATCCACCAGTGGTAGTTACACATCCCTGAGTGTAGGGAGACTACTATATCCATTTTCACAAAACTTGGTACAGTTACAGAATATACTGTGGAACACCCCCAGCAGTAAGCGGTCGTCAAAGGAGTGGAAACACCCCTCCTCTCTAAAGTCAAAGAAGTTAAAGGTGACGCTATCTGCCAGGAAGGTGATGGTTACAGTATTTTGGTATAGCGGGATACCATACTCGTGGAGGTTTTGGAAAGAGGGCACAACTGACTGCTGACCGATGATGTGTGACCTTGACATATTACGCGGAGCAATCATGAGGGCATCATCTTTCTTCGTGACAACTCGCGACCTCATAAAACTCCGAAGACCACCACGCTGTTCATGCAGTTTCGCTGAGAGATCATCGACCACCATCCCTACAGCCCGGACCTCGCTCCAAGCGACTTTCACCGTTTTCCTCACTAGAAGGAGCACCTAGGAGGCCGACAATTCGCTTCAGGCGAAGAGGTGAAACACTTCGTGACAGCGTGGCTGAACACGCAAAGATAGAATTTTTATCAGGACGGAATATTCAAACTCACCCCACGAAGAGACAAGTGCCTAAACTGATATGAAAAAATAACCTAATGTATGTAATATCAGTTGACTGTATTGGTTCTATGAAATAAAATATACACGTTTTACTGCAGTTTCTGATCAACCCTCGTATTAGAGAAAATAAAAATATAGTGTATTATTGTACAATAATATCGTAAATAATACAGAAGAGGTAAATGAGGTTAACTGAACCATCACTCGAAGTTGAAAAAGCCAGTTACTACTAAACTGTTTTCGGAAGAAATATATTTCGAAGAGTCTCTTACTTTCTGCCACCAATATTTCACTTACTTTCCATGTCTGCTGTTTCTCTGGTCTAATTGATCGTTCCTTTTAACGAAGGCATGGTGCTATGCTTTTGTTTTCTAAACCATCGCCTCTCTTCTGTTCTTCTTCAACAACAGAGTACATAATTAGTACATCCATTTACTCTGCAGGCCATTACTAGAATTTGGTTTGTCAAGAGAATGGTAATGCATTGGGAAGTTTCTGGATTCTGTTTCCTAACAGTTCCATTGCTGTTTCAGATGTTGCTTCACAGAAAGCATGTAATATAACTATATTTTAACTACTGCTAATTTTATTATATTCCTGAATAATGTACGAATACGATACTGAACATTTCTAGAAAATCAAACAAGCATTAGTTTTAAATAATTTAAATTATTGTTTCTACAAAGGTTTACTCGGATTAAAATTAGAGGATAGAAAAACAACATTTAGTAAGAATAGTCGAGGTAGAATCAGTCGACTGAAAAATTCAATACCATAGCCGGTATTTGAACCACAGACCTCCCGATCTCCGTCCCGTTGCTCTAGCCGTTGAGTTACCATAGCAACATACCGATACGACATTAAATTCCCCAACTGATTCGCATTTTTCCTGGTAATCCACAAGGAGATCTCAAATGGTATTGAGATGATATACCCCAATGCGACTTACAGTGCTGTAAAATTGAATTGGGGTAAAGAGGCATACGAGGAATGGCATGGTTTAGACTGGGGGGCTGGAGGGTACAGAAAATGACTGACGATTCTGGCAGGAGAATCTGCCCATTCTGTGCTTTGGATGAGGACTGGGTACATATTTTGGCGGAATGTACACAGTGGGAGAACCAGCGGACGATTAAACTGTAAGAAAAATTCTTAAATCCCTCAAGAAAGAGATTGGCATGTTGGGAGCTACTGGCTGACCAGAGAAACTGGCAAACATGGGCAACTTCTTGGCTAAAGTGTGCGAATCTAGGTCAAATTTGTTCAGTTAAACATAGGTAATTTATGTCTATTTTCCTTTTTCTTGTTCTTTTTGTTTTGTTTTCTTTTTCTGTTGTTTATTTTCTCACCACACTTGTATCTTAAATATACATGTACGGTCGATGACCCATGCAATAGATACTTGTGTAATAACTTCAATAATTTGAAACCAATAAAGATATTTATAGTTTCGACCAGTATTAGGTGAATTAATTGAATTAATTGTTCTTCCACAAAAGCCGTCTGCTGACAAGATTGAAAGGGTAGAATCAGACGACTGAAAAATTCAATGCAAGTATTCTTTATTAAGAATAGTTTGTATACCCATTAATAAAGATTAGAGGGTAGAAAAGCCATGTCAATGTATCGCTTTGCAGAGCTGTCGGATTCATTTGTACTCGTGTTTTCCCGCAAAGAGTAACGAATTTCAAAGCCACTATATAGCTACTCAGGTCCCCCAAAAGCTTGGTCCTTCAGAGTCAAGTATCGAAATACAATGGTCCTTTAGAAGTGTAGAGATTACAGGACACTTTGGCTTATAGTATCCTTTTCCCTTAAGGGTCTCCTGACCTATGTAATCTTAGCGATGGTATTGTTTTAGACGCGGCGACGCCGCCCACGATATCAGAACAACGTTAATGAGCGGAATCGTGTCCAAGCAGACACTTCGTTACGCACACACGTGTCATATAATATAATCAGACGTCCATTCACTGCGACTCTGGCGTCGTTAGGGAGACATTAGTTGTAACATTAAACTTCGTTATATCCTCCCAGACGTACTCGGTGCCGACTACAACAATAAACTGAAACTTGTTGTTATGTGCTTTTTATTGTGTCTGACCTTTTTCTTTGTACAGTAAAACGTGCCCAAATTGTGCACTGAATAAGCCGGAATCCTGTCTTCGTGTAAATCATATACTTTGTGTGTAATTTTTCCTGAATAACCTGGAAACTGACTCAATGTGGAAACAGAAAACGTCTGCAATGCTTAAAATGGAAGTATGCAGTACGAAAACATTTGTTTTGGGAGATGCAGTACTTCCAAGGAAACTCAAATGTTTTATGTATTTTATTTTAGGATATACTGTACTTTCGAGGAAACTGCAAATATATCTTTTTCTCTATTTTATTATACGTCGGTTTAACTCCCTGGTCATATCGCGACGGATCTGTTGGTGGATAACTCTTAGAACGATTTGTGATGGACAGTTAGGCTTCTAGGTCTCATCCCTGTAACCACCCGCTCCGTCACGTGTCACGTGTCTTCTGCTTCGTGCCGTGCGGACAGCATTAGGGTTCCATCCAGTCCAGCCGCCGCTCCCATACAAAGGCGGACAGTTAGCCTTCTAGGCCTCATCCCTGTAACCACCTGCTTCATGCCGTGCAGATGGCATTAGGGTGCCGTCCAGTCTAACTGCTTACATTTTCTGTAGATATATGGCATAGCATTCGCGTTACCACTTATTTTTCATGTTTACTGTTGTTTTAGACTTAAGGTGGAACTTTGGGTCGTGGTATTAAATATCCAATCCAGTATTTACCTTGGCGATTGAGGAAAACCACGAATAAACCTCAGACAGATTGTTCGGATTTGAACCCGGGACCTCCCAAATGCGGGTCACAGACGTTACCGCCTGAGCCACCCCACTCGGTATTGCAAATATAGTTCATTAAGGTAAACGAGATTTCTTTGTACATATAGTTGTGTTCTATTCCCACAGCCCCGCGGGATGAGGTGTGGGGAGAGGGGAAAATGCAATCTGAGTTACACACCGAGCAACTATGCAGCGAACAGTAGTGCCTTAGTCAGCATTCACCTGCAGTATTTACATAGCTTACTTTATTCATATCCAAGTAGTTCATAATATAAGAATCGAATACGGAATTAGCACGGTCACTAATATAAAGCAGTCTGCACGTTATTTTTCAACACCATGTCTAACTATGCGCGACTTGTGATTCGTTACGTTACCATGTCTGTATACTGTGTGTATGTGTATGCGTTTCTTACTGGGTTCACGAGCTCGGAACACATTTATACCTGAGCGAAGACGAAAGAAAGGGGTTACAGTTGACGCTGGCCTTTGTAACATCTGTGTTGTTCCTTGCTGTCGCTTCAGGAGACTCAGAGTCCCGGGTTCAATTGTTGGATGGCACGGTTTAGGAACTTGTTCTGGTAGAGCTGAGGCTCTGGTTTTCAGGGGTGATGACACTGCCTTGATGATATTAACAATGCTGCCGGCGAAGATTGAGTTATTATTTCTTTATTTTATTACAAATATTCCTATCTGGTCGACCCCCACCTTCGTCGTCAAAACCACTGTTATTATTGTCACCACTTTCGAAGTCGCTACTTATGTGTTCCTCCGACTAGCCCTCGAATTGCCTAGATTTCATAACTTCATTTCACACTTCAAACTTTCTGATTATTTTCTTTTTATTTTGATTCATCAACCGTCCTCGTGCTTAGTTTTACCCGAATGTGGGCTCGGCGTTTCTTTTCTTTTTTCACGTCTTTCGCCAAACTTAGAATTTTCCCCCACCTTCCTTATGTTTCGTTCCATTTTAAGTTCAAACGTATCAATTGATGTATACGCGAACTTTTATTGGCTATCATTTTTGTTTCTTGATTTTATTATTGGCTACCTCCACTTTGACAACTTTCACGTCTGCTTCTTACAACTGATTTTGAGTTTAAAATCTTCCCACGAATATTATTAGATCGGACACGTATGCTTTCTGACCCTGCTAAGCTTTGAGACCATTGTTAACTTCACGTCCGAGCCAAAGTACAAAAGCGAAACTTCCATTAGACTTCTTGTCGCCGATAGCAGGTACATCTGCTTTCCTTTCGAGGAAAACATAAACTGCTTTTCGGCCTTTCAACAGAACCCCTTCCTAGTATGAATTTACAGAGCGGGCGTTCTTTTTATTTTATAAATTTATTCTCTTTATACCCTTTATCTATTTTCAGCACATTTTTGCCGTCATGTTTGATTTATATTATTATTATTATTATTATTATTATTATTATTATTATTATTATTATTATTATTATTATTATTGTTGTTGTTTTCTCTTCTGGGTCTCGATAACTGGCTTTACAGTAATTGCAAAGGTTTGTGGTGGAGGAATGCTTAGACAAGCGTGCTATTGGGCGCAACACAAAGCAGTTGAAGTTGACAGACGTATGTAGCTCCAAGAAAAATAACGCGGGAAAGAAAAAGAATCTCAGGTATGTGCATAGTGTTAAAATTCATAGTTTATCTTATCTTCCTTAACGGAGGATACTCGGCTTCGATCGAGGAGGGATATTGTACCTATACCCCACGAGGGGGCTCTCCAGGAGGAAGAGGAGACACCGGGCGGCCGATCCAGAAACGATGGTAGTGCAATGACAGAGTCCCTAAGTTTCCAGAAATAGACACTCCGGCAGACGGAGAGGCACAGCGGGGACCCCGCCCCACACAGAGGAGTTCCAACGCCCTTCATGGGGGTTCGGATACCCCGGCACTCAGCCGAAATCGAGGGACGAAGAGAGTTCAAGAGAGAATCCTTTTCCTCTCCCACGATGCACCTAAACATCAACGTCGACATCTCTGACCCTGAAAGAGACCAATGAGATGAATGAAATGGTGGGGGGACAGATAATTCGGGAACAGATAAAACCTCTCGAGACGACTGACGACCCGAGAAAAACCAGGGGTCACCGGGGATCGAACCCGGGACTTTCCGAATGCGGGCCACAAACGTTGCCGCCTGTGCCATCCCACTCTTTTCTGGTTTGGTGTTGTCAAGTGCACATTAGTGCAAGGGCAAAGAAATTCGAGTATATGGTGTAGGATTGCAATTAGTGTTGTGTTGGTATTTACCCGATTTTTCGTTTTCGCAGTCACTAACATACAGGTCCTTGTCTAAAAATACATCTTTTGTTTTCCGTTGACCTCAAAATATGTATTTCCAGGAAAATACATATCAAAGTTTTGGGGGAAACACAATAACTCCTCTACAAGGGAATAGGGATAGATACTCGTATTAGACATGGAGGCTAAGCATATTGCATTTGGATGAGGGATTAAGTGAGAGAGCAAGTACTCTAATACTTCACATACTTATACTTTTTTCAAATGCTGAAGTACTATTCTGTTTTTGTCCTAGTCATATAAACAGCATGGAATTTCAAAGCCAACACATAGCGATCCGTTTATAAAAATCTCACTATTGCTGTTGTCTATTGTGTCGATACCAGAATTGTTGACTTTTACGATTATGATAAAGAGATAAATAATTGCAATAAATAATTTCTTCTTCTTTCACTGTTTACCCTCCTCGAATGTAGTACTTACACTCCCAGGACTTACAAGCGAGTGCGTGGGATCAGAGAGCTGTCGAGGAGTAGACGCTTTGGATCAGATGGAATATTCAGGATGGGTAATTAGTCCTATGTCTGGAATGAGAGCGAGGAAGTGGATGATATGAAATGATGGTGAAATGGATGAAAGGTAAGGTGATAATGGATCAGTTGTTGGAATGAATGGCGGGGAAACAGGACAACCCGGAGAAATCCCGCCCAGACACGCGTTGTCTTACTGTAAATCTCGCTCGCGAGCCCCTGGGATCAAACCTGGGCTGTCTTGGTGAGATGGGAGCCGCTATAAATAATTGCCATATATTATCATCAATGCTTAACGTAAGAACTAGTTACAGTTCCGCAAGTAAATATGAAGTCATTACCAGGCAAATTACGTATTGGGGGGAAAGCATTTAGTTAGAAGTCAGATGAACTAAGACAAGGTGTTTCGACTAATTCAGTCAACAAGAAATCTATTAGAAATCTATTCGGATAATTCAGTACGCTAAGAATTGAGAATTGCCTGAAAATGGATGTATATCATTTCGGAAAATTAGTAAGGGAAGGAATTCTGAGAATTTAGCCAGTCCAAGTCTAAACCTATATTTTAGATGCGAATATGAAACTTAAGATTTGGCAACGTAGAACTTTGGCGGGGTAGTCGTAAAGTAGGTGGAACTTAAGTTAATAAAATAACTGTATTTCTAAAATTAGCGTCTTACACTCCCACTGTCTTTTACATTTCACAGAAATGTTTTACTGTAATAAATTATGTGCAGTCCATAGCACCTAAAGACCGCGCTCGGATTCTACATAGCGGCAGCCGCAAGGGATTTCGTCGTTTAGCATTTCAGCGATTCACTGTAACTTACGCTTCTAGTTTTTATTATGGAAACCGTAAATTTCTTACTAAGATTCAGAAACAGCTTACTTCTTCATCCTCAAACTGTCGGCAACTCGCTTCAAATAGCTCATGCATTAGCCTCTATTAAATTTATCAGTCAACTTAACTGGTGTTGTTAATTCCTACACCCACCCATGCGTACTCTCAGAGAAAGATCCCATTGGAATTAATTGTTCTTCCACAGAAGTCGTGTGTTGGACAGGGTTGGAAAGGTAGAATCAGGCGACTGCCATAGCGGGATTGAAGCACAGATCTCCTGGTCTCCGTCCGGTTGCTCTAACCACTGAGGCAACATGTCGGCACGACACTAAATGCGAATCAGCTGAAGAATTTAATGTCGTGCCAGCATGTTGCCGTGGTAGCTCAGTGGTTAGAGCAACCGGACGGAGACCGGGATATCCGTGGTTCAAATCCCCGCTATGGCATTTGAGGAAGTATTTTTAACACCTAAATGATTTCAGTCTAATTATATAATATAAAAAGTGTATATTACAGTCATTGCAAATGTTTATATTACTTTATCCATGTTTAATAATGTTATGTGAATGTATTACGTAATTTAATAATGTAGGAGCTGTGAGAATAATAAGTTTAAAGTTGCTAACAATGAGGTAACAATGAGGTAACCTTGAGTCAATAATGAGTAAGAAAGTTTAACAGTACTACTTGTGATTCTTGGAGTAACAATAATGTAATTTTAGTGACAGTTTAAAAATAGCCAATCAACAACCAGAAAAAGCTTTAGATAAATGAAGGTATTCTATTAGATTAGGATTAGCGAATCAGAAACTGAAAAGGAGAAACATTTACAAATTCAGAACTTAGTTGCCTGCGGACAGTGTTTGTAACTGGATGCGTGATGCGTCCTCGAGAAGTATTCGTGTGAGACGAAAAATAAGTTTATGTGTTAAAAATACAAGTAATTAATAAAAGAATCTCACAGCTTTCTATGAGTGAAGTGTTATTTAAAATCGTATCAAGCATTAATAAAAGAAGTGAAGTAAAATTATAATGTGTAAGCCTACATTCTTGTCGCATCACAACCCTACTAAGAGAAACGTGTCTCTAAGAATAATACTTTCGCAGCCGACGTAAACATAAATATAATACTTACAGAAACAGCCAAATTACAAAGTTAATACTTTTAAAAATTAGGACGAAGGCTACCGGAAGCTGTTTAGTATACGTGTGGTTGCAACGAATTTCAAGTTCGGATCCCCAACAGTTGAAATATAATACAACTTCTACTTCAAATTGGCTTTCCATACGTGAAGCAACAGATGAAATTTATGCAGAAACCATTTTTCCACACATTGAATTTTTCAGTCGCGTGATTCTAACTTTCCAAAGATCCCATTGCTTACCACTGTAGCAGTGGGCAGAAGATTCATTAAGGACTGAGGCACTGATGACGGTATCAAAAGAGTCTCAAATAGGGATACTTCTTGAGTACCCTTCTTATATATACAAAGAAATGTGCAAACATGTATTGAAAGCTTATCTGGATTAAAAATAACACAGCATTGTTTTCGAAATAGTTTATCATCATTCATTACCTTACACCTTACACTGGTCCGCATAGTCACCGTCGTTCTTTAGGCACTTGTAACGGGAAACTAATTACTTTCTCTACTACGTATAGTAAGTAGGGGAAGTATTGTATTCCACCTAAAAATTCTATACCGAGATTTCACCGGAATCCAAAAAGAAGCATTTTTGGAAACATGTCCGTGTGTGTGTGTGTGTGTGTGTCTGTGAACAGCATAACTCAGAAACGAACAATCCGATAAACACCAAACTTGGTACTTAGGTTCAGTATCTTCCAGAGATGCGACACGAAGGTTTTCAAGAAAATCCCTCCACCCCAGATTACCCTTTACATGGAAAAATTTTTCGAAAATTTTAATTTTCTCAAAAATAGCTCTAACGATTTTGATTAAAATATCATATGTTTAAGATATTGTCATGAGAAATGAAATGTATATCTCCAATTTTCTGGGAATGTCTCCAAAAGCATTCTTCATTGTGAACGACTTTTGCATAACTCGTAAACCATAAGAGATAGACAAAATGTTACTATACAAAACATGTAGATCGCGTTAAAATACACAACTTATGTCATATACATTTGTTTTGTTGAGTGAACCATTTTCAAGATATTGCTTGTTATTCCCTTAAATTTTCCAATACTTATACTTTTTCTCAAATTCGTTATTCACTTTTTTTGTCCTGGTAATGCAAAGAGAATGGAATATTCCACATAGCAACCATCTCTTAAAATATTTGACTATCGCTTAAAGCCTACTAATTCCCTTGCATCTACAAGAAAATTAGCAATATCATTAACATCTCGATTAACATGAAGCATATGGAGAATAAGCGTTTGTAAAAATAGTTTGTACAAGAGTAGAAATTCATGTGAGTGTGAAACACATCAGATTTTTTTTGTATGCCTTCATCAAAAATGATGCCGCCTGTGATGAAAGCCAAGTGTGCGCTTTTGTTTCACATTATCGTCGTTGAAATGTTTTCCGCAAAGGAATTTGTTCAGATGAAAATCGCTTGGTGCCAAATCCGGACTGTAGGGAGAGTGGTCGAGCTGTTCCCAACCAAATGATGCAGTCAGATCTTGAGTTTGTTGACCTTGTGTGACCGGGAAACTTAGTGTTTCCCCATAAACCTCACACAGTTTTGTTGGCGATGAATGTTTGCTGTAGTAACATTTCTCACATTCAAAAACATGAATCACTGGTCGGACTTTATATTCGGCGGGTCGTTCAATTGTTTTGAAACATTTCGAAACTCTCTAGCAACAGGAAAACACAATTGACGATCGCTCACAGCTGCCTCTGGCTTCGTAACGAATGGAGGAAGTGATCGCGCATGCTCAAAATCGCGACTGCAGCGGCAAAATATTACAACGGTTTCACTTTAAAAGCTCGTTTGTATGTAGAACCAACAGTTTTGCTCATTCACCAATAAAGTTTTAGTTAAAGTTTTCCCTCTATGGTTAAGTGTAGAAAAGGGTCAACCCCAGATAGCTTTAGGCATTCAAAGAAAGAAGCTAGAAATCAGGAGATGGTGGAATGGGGAGATAGAAAATATGAAATAGAGAAACAGGACAGTTTAGAAGACACACTTGGTCGTGGTAGTTCCTTGGAGATGGTTCTTAGAAAATGTGTCGGTGGATAGGTGCAATGATATGAAGCGTAGCAATGTGTGTCGAAGTAATAGCAGGAATCAAATGTTAAAACGGTGACGGTAAATAAATGAACAGGAAAACAAACAGTCGTATTCATCACTAACCCGATATCCAAGATCCATGCAAAATCCCTGAGCTAGTACCGAACCCGGGACCATTCCTACAAATCCTGTGCCGCCCAATAGCCACATACCACCGGAAATTGGCACCCGAAGGAGTACCCACCGCAGCGTTGTACGCGACTACCAACCTTGGCTGGGACTCTACTGGCGGATAGTTGCACTAATAGAAATTGTCTGACTACTGAAAACCTCCCTAGATGTCTCTATATGCCTATTTGGATGACCGGATTAAAATTATCCCAGTAACTTATAATTAAGAGCGGGGACCTGTACTGTTTAATATTAAAAGAGAAACATTTATATATCACAGTGTACAACAATATATTATTCCCAAGGCCCTCAATAATGTCCACACGTTTCTTAGCATGTATTCTGTGCTGTCAAAATAAGATAGACAATCTGTTCAGTAACTCAGGCTTTGTAGCAGACTATTAATTCAGGAGTTAACCTGCAAATCAGCTGGTTTGCCATATATCTAGTTATTCCAGGGAATGTTTGAAGTTTTAACAGCTGCGACCTCCTTCTTTTTAAGGCCAGCAGTGCAGCAGCACCGCTTTCTCTACCGATGACTATATACACGCACATAGTAGGTTTTGCTTTCCACTCTAAAAACCCATATTGAAATTTCACTGGAAATGTATGTTTTAAGGCCCCTGAATCCAAAAAATCACCTTTAGAAATATGTGTGTGTCTGTGAACAGTATAACTCAAAAACGAAATGCCGGATAAACACTACTTACAAAATTCGACACAAACATTTTCAAGACAACCCTCTCACCCCAAACTACTCTGAAAATTTAATATTTTCATATTATTTTACATTCTGAAAAAATGGCTCTAACAATTAGGATTAAAATACCACATATAAGTACATTTACATGACAAATAAATTGGATATGTTGAAAGAAAACTATCTGAAAAAAACTTGAAGCAACCTACAGTACTAGTCGCGGACAAACTAATACAATAACTCAATAATGTAATAAGATATCTAATTCACAGCTTCTCAGTATCAACGTTAATAATTTATTTCTTTAATATTTTTTGTTCTAAGTTATTCGTGTTATGTATTTTCTTTGCTAATATCGTAGTATAATAATTAAGAGGATGTTAAAACAGATATATTCATAATGTACATATGGTAGATAACAAGTATATAACGTTATAACATATAATATTAGCTATATAACCAGTAATAAAATTACGAAAAATGCAGTAGTATTTACATAAGCATGTGTTGAACCTTGATCCATAATTAAGACGATGGAAGTCGATATATGTATATATGCAACATAAACTATTATTGGATAGTGGCACCAATCAGGTACATTGATACCTGCCTATAATTCAAATACGTGCGTTAAGAAAATGGTTGAAGGGAACGCTAACAGAAGCTTGTCAGTGTTCAAGCAGGAAGGTCGTGTATAAGCTCGTCTCTAAATAAACGCTAAAACTACGTATTTAAAGTCTACTAGTTATACACATTTTAACATGACAAAGGTAATAGTGAATTGTGAATATCATATGTGGTTTATCTAAAATACAAGTGAAATAATTAACATAATAGGGTGTGCAAAATATTTTAATGTTCTCTATACCCAACCCTGACAGGATACAATTGCTCTCCGACACAAAATACAGCAGCCGTGGCAAAATTATAAAATAATAATTACAACATACTAACACACCAGAATACAGATATACCACATCAGATTCCAGTCTACGAGAACCTCAAGATACATCACAACATTACGGGCATCAAGACGACCTACAGGTACGTAACACAGCATCCATCATCACCATCATCATCATCAACGTAGTGGGGCCTACCAAAGGAACTGCTACAACCTCAAGTCTGACAAAGAGGCCTCTGAGCAAAACCTCCGGCCTTTCACCCAAGTATGGAATGGGACGCTAAGAACCATAGATGTTAGAGCATTCATAAATAAAACTCAATTTAATTTAATTTTTGGTCCTAACGTAAATTTTTCGACAGGAATTTGAGGCATTATTTTATATCACAACGCTGTGAATGCCAGAGTGATTGTACTGTAAATTAACATTATTATATGACAATGATTTTAGATGTTTGTTAGCCATAAGTATTGTTAGCAAATAAGTTTTCACGGCCTCACTGAAACTGACAATAGAAGTGGGTAACAATGAACCGATGGGGTGAGTTGTTTATCACTAAGAAGAGACAAACAAATGACGTCAGGGTAGCGTGCCTTTCTTTAGAAATGGAGGGAATATTTCCCTTGAGCATATGTGTTAGTAATTGTGATTGGCTGACAAAACAGACGCCGATGTTGGCGCGATTTGGTAACCAATAGTAGCTCTATTATAATGCTTAGGCATTTCGAGATGAAGGAGTATATATTCTCGAGCTATAAGCATGTTTCAGCCAGTTCTAAGAAATCTCTCGCGAGGTACACGTCACGCGGTTCTAAAGAATCATTCGCGAGCTACACATCACGCAGTTCTATGGAATCATTCACGAGGTACACGTCGCGCAGTCTTGAAGAATCTATCGTGAAGGGCACATCATTCAGTTTAGAAGAATCTCTCGCGTCGTAAAGTTAGCTACAAAATGTGAAGTACGCGGCAAATAATACGACAGTAATTACATTCGGAAATATAACAGTTTCAGTCAGGCGTGTATAAAGATTAAAGATGTGAGCTATTAATTGTGACGGCAATAAAGGTGTGAAAACAAATTATTTTATCAGTGTTATTCTTTAGTAACATCTCCTTTCCGTTTACACGCCCTGCTCAGAGATATTTGCTCGACTGAGTAATAATAGCTAGCCGGAGGACAAAGCACCCAAATCTTAAAATAATAAAATAATAACAGGCGCCCAGCAAATAAGATAAAACGAACAGATTACCGCGACAAATTTCAATGACGTAATAAGAATAATCTAATGTAATTCATATACAACATAGATGTCTGGAATAAACCTTCACTTTTGAGATGCACAATGAACAAACTTTTACAGCTCGAACAGAAGGCAGAAATTGCCACAGTGTAACACAGCTAATAAACAAAGCCTTGAGCGGGTCATTCACTTTCGCAGTGCTAGCGAGCTACCCATATAGGCGATCTGTGGCCCAGCTATAAATCGAACGCATGGAATTAGGCTAATCAATAATTGTTCTTTTACACAAGCCGTGTAAAGGACATCTTGGAAAGGTAGAATCAATTCCATAGCTGGGATTGCACCACGGTCCTCCGTGTTTCTCTGGTTACTCCTACCAATTTAGCTTGGCAAAATGTGGCACAAAGTTAAATTCCCCAACCGACCGGCATTAATGTCGTGCCGGCATGTTGTCCTATACACCGATGATCTGAGAGAGCAAATAATTACAAATATTCAGTTTATTTATGTGATTCCTTTGCCCTTCTCTAAATATTAAAGATTATGTGGCAGTAAATAAAATTATCTACATTCTCATTTCTAGCTTAAAAAGCCAACGATCTCAGTATCGAATTTTTGAGCGAAACGCAATGCTTTCTCTAAAAACTTTAGTTTTACTTATGGACGTTCGTTAACTGCTGTGGTCCTTAGCCTCCCATTCTATATTGGGCGTGAAAGACCGGAATGTTTGCTCAGAGGCCTCTTTATCGGGCTTGAGGTTCTTTCACGTGTCGTAAATCTACGACACGGGACCACCGGCTTTACTTCCCTTCCGATGGAAGCCATGCTAAGAACTTTTACGCCCGAAAAAACCCATCGGCCTCCGCCGGGTTTGAACCCGCGACCTCGGGAACTAGAGGCTAGCATGGTAACCACTACACCACGGAGGACGACACTATTACCTTCTCTACCTACTACGATGGCAGTCCCAGAAGTACCCGACCTGACGTATAGATAGCGGTTCTTGTTTCAAACAAATGACTATGGTAGAAAGTACCAAAGTACCACCCTTATAAAGCTTAAGTTTGAAGTTTGACGATGCTACGTTGTTTAGTAATTGTTTGACAGCCATTAATAGTGAACTCTCCCAATGAATTTGTAAACATGGATAAAACCGGCCATCGTTATATGATACAATACTTTCATTTGAAAGGTATTAATCCAAATAATATTAAAGCTGAGCTAGATTCTACTCTGGGGGAGTCTGCTCCTTCGTTTACAATAATAAAATATTGGGTGGCAGAGTGAGGCCGTAAGAGCTGCCAAGACGAACATCGCAGTGGTCGACCAAATGTGGTTACCACGCCAGAAATTGTGAACAAAATCCACAAAATGGTATTGGATGACCGTCGACTGAAAGTGCGCGAGCTAGAAGACATCGTAGGCATTTCAAAAAGTGCTGTACATTGCAAACTAACTGAAAGTTTGTACATGAGAAAGCTGTGTGCAAGATGGGTGCCACATTTACTCACTGTTTGGTGATGTTTCGCTCAGAGATTTTGCATCGATTCATAATCAGGAATGAAACATGGGTTCATCACTTCACACCTGAGACGAAGGAACAGTCAAAACAGTCGATTGAAAGGGGAGAATTGGCCCCAAAGAAGGCGAAGACAGTTCCATATGCAGGCAAGGTCATGGCGTCAGTTTTATGGAATGCGTATGAGATAATTTTCATTGATTATCTTCAAAAAGGAAAAGCAATCAATGGCGAACATTATGCAAACTTATTGCAGCGTTTAAATGATGAAATCAAGCAAAAACGGCCGCATTTAGCGAAAAATAAAGTTCTGTTTCATAAATTTCTATTCACACATCCATTATCGCCATGACCAAAATCAAAGAGCTAAAGTTCGAATTGCTTCCTCATGCATCCTATTCGTCAGATTTAGCTCCCTCTGATTATTTTCTGTTTCTAAAGTTGAAGAAATGGCTTGGTGGTAAAAGATTTGCCAACAATGAAGAGGTGAAGTTTGAAGTTGATGGCTATTTTGCAGAACTCGATGGTTCTCAGTATAAACAGGGTATCGAAGCTATTGAACATCGCTGGGAAAAGTGTATCGAGCTGAAAGGAAACTAAAGATATTTTTTCACAAAATTTTTGGTTTTTTTTTGTTAGGTCGGGTACTTCTGGGACAGCCCTCGTATGTACGAGAAAGTAAAAATTTGCAATGACATGGTCATATGAATATAACAGGTCGGCTTTTTTCTATCCGTTAAGTTATATAAATTGTTGTGTTGCTGGCTGTCAAGTGAACAGGAATCGGCAAAGAATACCTGAGTCGCTCACATGCGTAACTTCAAATGCTAAATTTTGTATCTTAGTGCACTTTGACATGCAAGCGAATTCCCATTTGCCTTACTTCCTTCTTATTTTAATTAATGACTCTATGGTTAGCGTGTTTCTCGCACATTGTGAAACTGTTGATGTTTGGCTGTTAATTTATTTATGTTATCATTCACACCATCATCCAGTTCACTAACACGAAGAAACTTCTCATTACATTAAGTCTTAAAGGAAGTATCCATTCGTTAACAGAAAAAGCTGCTTGTTGAAATGTTTATTTTATCAGCTGGTATGTCTCACAAACCGTAACTTGGAAACTCGGATATTCTATGGCGAGAAATCGACATAATAGGATTAAGAATGTTTACCTAAAATGTTCGAAGCTTCAAAGTTATAATAGGCATAATATTACGCACACTATTGTGGTCACGATTAGACGAACAAAGGGATATAAACCTTGCATTCCTCTCAAAACATTCGATGTATTGACGGTTTAGGTATACGTTATACAACGGAAGGGTAAACGTCGCGCCCTACGACCTAGATAGATTGATAGATAGATAGACGGACAGACAGATAAGGAATCTTTATTCGTTTCAAATTATTGAAATTATTACACAAGTATTTAGTGCATGGGTCATTGACCGTACAAGCATATTTAAGATACAAGTATGGTGACAAAATAAACAACAGAAAACAAAACAAAACAAAAAGAACAAGGAAAATGAAAATAGAGATAAATTACCTTTGTCTTACTAAACAAATTTTACCTAGCTTCGCGCACTTTAGCCAAGTAATTGCCCGTGTTTTGCCAGTTCCTCTGGTCAGCCCGTAGCTCCCAACATGCCAATCTCTTTCTTGAGGGACTTAAGAATTTTTCTTTGAGTTTAATCGTTGGGTGGTTCTCCTACTGTGCACATTCCGCCAAAATACGAGGGCTGATCAATAAAGAATGAGACTGAGTTTTTTTCACAGATATTTATTACTCCATTTCAATGTTGACATGATCTTTTTCAAAGTAGTCCCCTCCTAACTGAATGCACTTTTATAGCGTCTCTGCCAGTCCTCGAACACACGGTGCAGGTCATTCTTTGTCAGGTCTTTGAGAATCGCCTCACTTTTCTTCAGCACTGCTTCAGTGCTCTCAAATCCAATGCCCCGGAGCTTTGCCTTTAGTAATGGGAATAAAAAGAAATCACAGGGGGTAAGACCGGGGCTTTAAGGCGGATGCGGCACACAGGTAATGTTGAATTTAGCGAAAAATTCCTGGACTTGATTTGCGACGTGAGGCCGCGCGTTGTCGTGATGAAGTCGCCACCCATTCCGATGTTGTTCTGGACGTTTCCTTGTAATGTGCTTCCTCAGTGTAGCTAAAACTGAGCGTAGTAGCTGCTGTAACAGTAGTGTGAGGGGGGGGAACTGTATGCTGGTAAATCATTCCATTCCGAAACACCAGGACCACCTTCCTTAGCACAGAGGACTCGCTCTTCTTTGAAGTCCTTGAACCACCTAAACACCGTTGAACGAGGTAGTGCATCTTCACCGTGTGCTTGTTTCAGCTTTTCGAAAGTTTCAAGGCTGTATGATTTAAACGAAAATAAAATTTTATTGCGCTGTATTGCTCCTCTCGTGTCACCTCCATTTTGTGGTATGCGAAATTCAAGTAGGGTCAACAATATACAGCATTACTACCAACTTACCGTTACGAGAGTGCTGTCGCTTATGGACATTATACATGAAACCCTGCTCTTTTCAAGTATTCGTGGTAGAGACATAAAACTATCAAGGAAACTACAGAAAAAAATCAGTCTCAGTCTTTATTGATCAGTCCTCGTATGTACCCATTCCTCATTCAGATCACAGAATGGGCAGATTCTCCTGCTAGACGACCTATATAGATCTACGATGGTTAAATGTTTACTGAAAATTTTTAGAATGCCATGTTTTGTAAAAACAAATGAAGTTTGCTTATATTTGACAGCTACTTCCTAATGTTTTGCGAGTTGATAGTCGTGTAGTTCTTTCGATTTACAATAATACTTCATTAATTATCATCATTTAAAGGTTTTGTGTTTACCCAAAAATGAATTTGACTAGAAAAGATTTCCATCTGTGATTCTTTTTACAATTTCAAATCGGCAATTAACGCCTACACAATGTGAAGATTGGCTTAGAAATTTATTTCGGGAATAATCCCCAACTATGGCAATAATTTATAATTGGTACAGCGAATTCAAAAGAGATTAGTTTTTCTTAGTGATGAATTTCGTGAAGGACGCCCAAAAACTGCTGTTACTGGTAAAAATATTGCCGCTGTTCGAGCAATGCTTGAAGATCGATGGACATCTTATGAATTATTCGGGCGAGAAAACTTAGACGCGAGAAAACTTTGTTGTCGACTGATTCCACATAAATTGACTCTCGATCAAAAACAACAACGCATTCATTGGTATGGTAGAGAAAAACTGGAAAAATTCCAAACCGGCACTTAGAATTTGTTTTAGAATATCGCTATTGGTGAGGAATCTTGGATTTATTGTTATGATCCTGAAAATGAAAGTCAATGGACTCATGGCTCTTTCGAACGGAACCTGAGTCTACAAAAGTCCGACGAGTTCGTAGTGCTGGTAAGAAGATGGTGTGCCGATACTGTCAATTGGTACACAAATGTCTATTTACCGCAATTTTTATAAAAAGTTCGTGAAAAATGCCCATAAGGTTAAATAATGTTAAATCATGACAACGTATCGTCGTATACATCAAAATTAAAAACTTGAGTACCTGAATGCCCTAAAGATCAGCGCCATGGACCCTCCACCATACAGCCCTGACCTAGTAGCTTGTGATTTCTTTTTACTTCCAAAAATTAAAGATAAAATGCGTGGAATCCTTATCAGATGAAGCAGTGGAACATTATAAACACCTGGCTTTTGAAATTCCTCAGGAAGGGTGGCATCACTGCTTTAACGACTGGTTTCGTTGAATGCGAATGTTTATAGATATTAAGGAGAATATTTTGAAAAACAATAAACTCATTAAAAAATTTTAAAACTAATACTGTTAGATTTACTAAAAATTTTCAGTATCGCCCTCGTATTGTCACTAACACCCCGTGAGAAAGCGATGAAGTGAAAGAGCCATAGGAGACTACAGGTCGCAGGCAGACGGGGCAGAGACACACTCGGATCCTGAGAAAACTTTGATGTGGATTACAGATGGCTCAATACTAGGGGCTGCGGCGATCACCTCCTCATCCGTTGCTGTTAGGCTTACCTTGATGCTTCTCCCGTTGCTTCCAGAAGTTCTCAGTGGGTTGGTTCTCTTCAATTTATCCTCGGCTAGCTGCAGTAATTTTTCTTAAACTATATGGGAGCATGGACTTATCCTCGGTAAAGGAAAACGTAGATCTCGGGTGGTGATATAGGAAGACATAGACTTACTTTGTTTATGAAAAGATGACACTGCCGTTTCTTTTTATTTAATTAACACTCGTAGTATACAAAACTGGTATTGCCGCTGTAAAATACTGTCCACCGCTGTTAAACTATGGCGTGGATATGGCACGAAATATAACTATTCTTATTGTCGCTTTCAGAGTAGCGGATCTTAGGTGTGTTGCTAAAACTATTTGGATTCCCTGTTTTGGCGCGATATCTCACACATCCTGCAGCATCTCTCCCTGACCACACATGACAAAAACTGTCCCGAATTTTCCCCAAACAGATCCATTTATAGTCTCAGGCTTCTGAGGCTGCTTCCTTTCCTATTGGTCCATTTTTAGCGCGACTCGACGCGTCTAACTATTTCGAATAAACTTTCAGGGATCTCATTGGTCCAATGTTTAATATAAATCGCGGCTTTTCCTACATGTACCGTTAGGTTGTCTATCTCACTCACTTGGTCACGGCGAATTATCAAATAATGGGACAAAGGCTCTACACCCTCGCTGTAGGAATAATAGCACTGCGACCGAAGAGAGGTAATAAAACTAGGTTTTCTGCCTTCGAAAGCACTATTCCTGTAGCTAAAACTTTCCATCGTGGACAGTATTTTAACATAGCGCTTAAATTATTTACATTAAACCATTTATAACTCTACTAATATTAGTAACCTAGATAGATACATAACGTTAAATCACCCTTCTTAAAATATACAAGCAGTATGAGAAAAAGATATTTACATAGTACGATTTAACATCAATAAAAGTTAATTAATAAATTATCTAGAATTACAGTTCTCGGGCTCGGCCTAGAGTTGCCGTTTCAGGGCACTATTTATATTTTGAGCCTAATAATTAAAACAAAGTAATTTCTGATTGAAAACTGCTTTATTCTTTTTTTCAAAGTATATTTTCCTTTATGATCAATACACTTTCGCATCCATTTGAACCATTTGTCAAAGCATTTATTCCAGTCTTCTTGAGACACCTCCAAAACATGGTTTTTGAAGGCATCAACCGCTTCTTCTGACAACAAAAATCGTTGTCCACGCAATTTATTCTTGATGTTCGGGAACAAAAAGAAGCAGTTTGGTTCCAAATCAGGACTGTATGGCGGATGACCCAAAAATTAGATTTTTGAACCTTCAAATACTCTGTTGTTAGACGAGATGTGTGCGCTCGCATTGTCTTGATGAAGAACGATCCTACAGTTCTTATTGGTTTTCCTTACTTCACCGAAGACTTCCGGCAAACAAATGGTTGTGTAACATTCGGCATTGACCGTTTTACGTTCCTCTAAAGGCACTGTTGCCACATGGCCAGTTTTGCTGAAAAAGCAGGCGACCCTTTGCTTCGAGTGAGAACAACTTTTGTTGGATTTGCTTCATGTTGAAACACCCATACAGTCGACTGCTGTTTACGTTCCGGCTCATAGGCGTAGATCCATGATTCGTCACCTGTTACAATCTTATATACGTCTTTTGAGGCACCGCCATTGTATTTCTTGAGCATTTTGTACACCAATCGACACGAGCATCTTTTTGAAATTGCGTCAAATTATCTGGGTTCCAACGAGAGCAAATCTTTTTCACGGCTAAATAATCATGGCATATTTTATATATGCTGGTGGGACTAATGCCTAGGGTTGCCTCAATCTCACAATATGACTCATGACGATCTTTCATTATTAGTTTTTGCACAGAATCAATGTTTTCTGACACAACAACTGATTTAGGACGACCTTCACGAACTTCATCATTGAGCGAACGGCGGCCACAATTAAATTCGTTATACCAGCGTTTCACAGTGGCAAAGGATGGAGCTTCGTCGCCAAATGTGGAAGTAAGTTGATCAATGCACTCTTGTCTTGATAATCCATGTCGAAAGTCGTAATAAATCAATGCACGAACATTTTCACGAGTTAATTCTATGTTTTTGTTTACACACAATTTTCAAGTTAATGTAAACAAAACAAATGACGCTCTATTGACAAAATGTTTGAAGTAGATTATGGTAAAAAATGTCAAACTTTCCATTGAAAACGTCAGATGGCACCTGCAACATTCAGGGTTACCAAGGCTCAAAATATAAGTAGTGCCCCTCGGAACAAGATCCGGAGTATATAGCATAAGATCAAGGTGCAAAGGTGAATATGCTACTGTTTTTAAACAGAAATTTGAGCTATTATTCATTTCATACATGAAAAAATAAGGAGAGCTTACACTGATAAACAGATCCTTATCTTCTCAGATACCCAGGCTGCACTACGTAGTCATAAAGCAACGTAAGATGTTTTAAACTGGCTAAACATGTTCACAAGCTTGGCAGAACAGAATGAAGCTCAACTCATCTGAGTGCCGGGTCATAGTGGCATAGAGGGAAATTAAAAACCTGATGAACTTTCAAGACAAGGAGCAGCTTCACAATTTATTAGGCCATAGCCGGCTCTAGGAACATCTCGATGTTTAGTAAGAAAGGCTATTAAGAAATGGCCCAAACTGGAACATCATAAAACCTGGCTTAAAGCTCTAGGAAACAAACATGGTAAACTATTTATTAGAAAACCATGTGCGAAAAGAGCTGAAACACTTAAATGTAACAGACTTCAACTGAAAACAATTGTTGCATTTCTCACAGGACAAGATCCTGTGAAAAAGCCTCTCAACACGATGGAAGTGTTTCAGAGTAACTTAGATTGCAGATCGTGCAAAAAAGAAACTGAAACAGCTAGCGCATTATATGCTCCTGTGAGACCTTGGCTTACAAGGGATATATTGCTTTGGGATAATTGTTTTCTTAAAACCAGAAGTATTAAAAATCATAGCTCTAACGATTTTGATTAAAATACCATATATTAAAGATATTTGCAAGACAAATAAAATGTATACCTTGCATTTTCTGGAAATAGCTTAATGGTTCGAATTGTTCAATACACTGTCATTCCTTAAAGTCCTGTCAACATTCAATTGTTTCTCGCGATTGCATGGAAACAGTGTGGAATTTTAAGGCCAGCATATAGCGTCCAGTTTTTAAACATTTGACTATCGCTGTTCTCTTTGTATCAATAACGAATTGTGCAATGTAGCTATTTCTGCAAAGGTTTATCTCAAATAAAATAAAGGAGATAGGAAAATAAACTTTAGTAAGAATAATTTGTATACCTACAAATAAACGATAGAGGATGGAGAAGTTCATGTGAATGTAGCACATAGATTTTTATGTTATCTTTTGTGTTCAATGGACCTCAAAGTGTGCATTTGCTGTAAAATCACGATATGGAAGTTTCGGTTGGATTACATAACTCTTCTCCCTCGTTAGAGAACATATCAGGTGGCCTAACAGCGCCGTAATTCACGTATACAGATATCCCTTCTTGGGTTAAAAGAGTTAAAAGTGGCAATTCCAAGTAAACCCAGGTCAGTGGGGAGCTGGTGCATGCGTGAGTGACTTCGTTCCACTCCCTTGCTTATCAGTGAAGACGATGTGCGTATCGAGCTCATTGAGAGCAGTTACCAGGCTTGTACTAGAGTTTAAACTCCGTGATGATAGACAAGAACAGTGTAAACGGACCGAAACGTTATAGAATGCCTTCCACTTTAGTTATACAGACCTTATTTTGAAGGAATAAGGTTACTTCTTAGAGCGAGAAATAATTAAAATGCCTTTATTTGAGCTATCAGTATTCGCCAATAGCTATTTTTACTTTCTCTACTACGTATAGTAAGTAGGGGAAGTATTGTATTCCACCCAAAAATTCGGTGTCTGTGTGTGTGTGTGTATGTGTGTGTGTGTGTGTGTCTGTGAACAGCATAACTCAGAAACGAACAGTCGGATAAACACCAAACTTGGTATTTAGGTTCAGTATCTTCCAGAGATGCGACACGAAGGTTTTCAATAAACCCCCCACCCCAGATTACCCTTTACATGAAACATTTTTCGAAAATTTTAATTTTCTCAAATATGGCTGAACGATTTTGATTAAAATATCATATGTTTAAGATATTTTCATGACAAATAAAATGTATATCTTGAATTTTCTGGAAATGTCTCCAAAGGTATTCTTCATTGTGAACGACTTTTGCATAACTGGTAAACCATAAGAGATAGACCAAATTTTACTGCACAAGATATCTTGATCGCGTTAAAATACACAATTTATGTCATATATATTTTTGTTGTTGAGTGAACCATTCCCGAGATATTGCTTGTTATTCCCTTAAATTTTCCAATACTTTTTCTCAAATTCGTTATTCATTTTTTTACCTCCTGGACATGCAAAGAGAATGGAATACGCCACATAGCAACCAGTGCTTAAACGATTTGACTATCGCCTAAAACCTATCATATTCCCCTTGCATCTACAACAAAATTAGCAATAAGATTGACTTCTCGATATCTCGATTAACATGAAGCATATGGAGAATAAGCGTTTGCAAAAACAGTTTGAACAAGAGTAGAGAAAGTCATGTGAATGTAACACATCAGATTTTTTTTAAATTGCGTTTACGCTGTTGTCTAGCATTACGGAATGTGCATTATAGAGTTAAATCGAAACATTAAAGCGCGTAATGAAAATCGTGCAAACATCAGAGCAGTAGTTTTTCACTGAAATTTTCTTTGATTGCTATTATTATTATTATTATTATTATTATTGTTATTATTATTATTATTATCATCATCATCATCATTATTTTATCATCATCTAACGGTACTGTTAAGGCGACTTCGCTTATTGAATAGGTGTTCAAAATTTTGCTCCTGTTAATCGATACGATGTTCCAACTGTCTCCGTGTAACCATACGGACGTTTGTGAGAACCGCTGGTGTAGTAGTAGAGGGTTTTAGGGCGCTAATGCATCATTTCCCAACTGACCTGTGTTTACTTGGAATTGCCCCTTTTAGTTCTGCAACTCTTTTAACGCACGAACGGATATCTGCACACGTAAATTACGGCGCTGTTGGGCCACCTGGTATAACTTGTGTAACTTAATTAATTCTACTCAAAAGGACAGGATGCAAAAACATGTGAGTAAACCTCTGGAAAGCAGAATAGGAGCCCTTAACATAATAGCCAGGGAAGGAGGGCGGCTGAACGAAATGATACCAGCTTCACAACACGAAATAAAGCAAGGCATAATAGTCGAACATTATAACTTCTCAGAAAATCTCCTCTCCAAAGTTATTACACGTTAAAGCTATATACACTCTTGAATAACCGACCATATAATTTGAATATTGCGTTGTTCTTAAAAGCGACCAAGATTTCCCCTTAGTCCTTAGCCTACTCTCACACCAACCAACGTATTACGTGTTTTAAATTAATAACATTTATGAAAAGTTCCCCCGGAGTCAAGATTAATCTTGAACAAGACGCTGTCTCCAGTATCGTAAAACTGTTGCAATCTCTCTGATTCAATTACTAGGGCATATTCGTTATGGTGACATTTAAAAAACAAAGGCGTTTTAATTTGTTTAATCCTGTGCATGTCAAAGGCTGCCCTTCTTATTTTATAATTAAATCTTTTATACTTCAAAGGCGGAAGTAAATGAAATGAAAGTGAAAAAGAAATACCACAACCGAACGAAGCGAAATTCATTTACGAAAGCTTTTTAAATACGTTTCGGAGGCTTTGGATGAGAAGTTAAAAACAGAGTTGGCAATGACTGTGTTTCATAGATGTAGATAGATGGGAATATCATTCGAAGTTGATGATTTAAGAAGTAATTAAAATCTGACGTTATGTTTAGAGTAAACCTTTATTGAAACTAGTTTATTTATATGGTAATTAGTCTTTGTTTTTGAATTTTTAGGTTGATGAAATGAGTTCAGCTATTTCAATACGTATGCACCATATGACTATGATGCTTACCACCCCCAGGAGGAACGGAGAGAGATATCGCCGCGTAACGTGTGCAAATTTCATTCGGGAGGCCCCAGCTTCGATACTTGGTGACTGCCCACTCTGATCTATGGTTTGCTCTGGTTTCCCCGAATCGGAAGGCGAATGCTGGGGTGGTTCACCTTCTACCTCTACTTTCCTGTCCCTTATATCCTGTATCCATTATTTGCGCTCTGTAAATGTTTCATCACTTGCGTATTTGCGGTATAGCTCAGTTAGGATCCGCCTCCGATTGGGCCCTGGCGGCTTCGGCTGTGTTCAATCTGGAAACGTTAGGCGCCCCGTCCATGCCTGTGCCACTCGTCATCCGGATTTGATCGCCCTTTGATGCTCACAAATTACTTAAATGTAAATAATGATTGTAATATGAATATGCATGTTTATGTGACATTGATTTGAGATGTTTATTGATTGTAATTATTGTTGGGAAGTAAGTTTATACTGCCTTACTGAAACTATAGCGTGCAATAATGCAGCGAGGGGGTGAGCTGTTTATCATTATTGGAAACGAGGAAGTTACGTAATGTTGGCGCGTTTTCCTTTAGAATCTTCTGGAACATTTCCCTAGAGCATATGTATTCATAATTTTCATTGGATATAAAAATACACGCTAATGTTGGCGCGTTTTATTAGCCAATTGCAGTTCAGTTATAATCTTTAGGCATATCTGGGTGTAGGAGTATAAAAGTTAGGTTAGAGGTAAAGACCCCGTCAGTTCGTCGAAAATATTTGTATGATACACGTCGCCTTCAGTCCAGCAGAAATATTACACGTCGGCTATCGATTCACAAGTTACGCGTAGCAGAATTATGAAAAATCTAAAATGTTGTAAAGTTAATTATACAAAAGGTTGAAGTACGTGGATTTAAAGTGATCAGTAAGAAGTTGTTATAACAGTTTCAGTTTGGCGAGTGTCAAGATCAATGTGTAAATGTGATAGTAAATGTGTTCGACAATAAAAGTGTAAAACAAATTCTTTCATCAGTGTTATCTTTGGATAAGAGACTCCCTTCCGTTTACACAACCTGTATAAAGAGAAGTGCTTGACCAAAAGATCATAGCTAGCCGGAGGACAGTGAACAAAAATTAAATAAAATAACAGTAGCATTCTTTCAAACGAACACTAATACTGCCGCAAATTCCTAACACCAGATGGAGCTACAAACCTAACAAAGAATTACGTCACAAAAAATGGCATCACCACGTGAAGTAAACACACATACACAAACATTATAAATTTACCATCGCAAATTGGCTCCCAAACGTGGGTCTCAACAAAAAATAAATATAACAAATAATGTTACTTCACCTTCAGCTCTCTCTATCAGGGGTCACGATAGAAGCAAAAAGGCCTACTAGCGGGCTCTGTCCCGATAGCGGGGATTCCTCTTTTGTACCCTTATTTTCCGGAGGAACGGATTAGGTGTAGGAACCGCTAGCCGATCGTCAAAATTCCTAATGATTACAAGCTCATAATCCGGTCAAATCGGTGAGCTACTCATAGAGACTGCCCTCTGGCGGAACCGGGGAGTACCTGACCCCCTGAGACGGTCCAAAGAAGGCAGGGTTGAGAAGAACTTTCCAACGAGAAGCATCTGGGCCATCTCTCCACACAGATCGACACTGAAACGGGAAGTGAAATTACAACAAATAAGGCACTGAAAAGTCGTTATATAACAGAAATCACCCCCGCATTCGCCCCTCCAACCAGGAAAAACGTTTAAAACCCCATAGTTACAGTGGATGGCTTCAGAAATCGAACCCAGGACCCCCAGAATATGAGCCTTTTACGTCACCGTAGAGCCATCTCGTTCGGTGTGTGTACCTTTCAGATATAAAAAGGCAGACAAATACAAAACTCTGCCCTTGTCATTCATCTTCTAAGAAACCACGCAAATATTTTAATAAATATCTTTACAACGAAAATATTTCGTTACAGCTTCTTAAAAATAGGTCTAATGGAGTTACTTAAAACATACGAGGCGTATTGTTAAAGTAAGTACCAATAGTTTTTACTTTCCCTACTACGTATAGTAAGTAGGGGAAGTATTGTATTCCACCCAATAATTCGATACCGAGATTTCACCGGAAATTTATGTTTTGAGACCCCCTGAATCCAAAAAAAAGCATTTTTGGAAACATGCCCATGTGTGTGTCTGTGAACAGCATAACTCAGAAACGAACAGTCGGATAAACACCAAACTTGGTATTTAGGTTCAGTATCTTCCAGAGATGCGACACGAAGGTTTTCAGAAAATCCTCCCACCCCATATTACCCTTTACACGGAACATTTTTCAAAATTTTAATTTTCTCAAAAATATCTCTAACGATTTTGATTAAAATATCATATGTTTAAGATATTTTCATGACAAATGAAATGTTAATCTAGAATTCTATGGAAATGTCTCCAAACCTATTCTTCATTGTGAACGACTTGCATAACTGGTAAACCATAAGAGATAGACAAAATTTTACTACACAAAAAATGTAGATCGCGTTAAAATACACAATTTATGTCATATACATTCTTTTTGAGTGCACCATTTTCGAGATATTGCTTGTTATTCCGTTAAATTTTCCAATACTTTTTCTCAAATGGAAATACGTTATTCATTTTTTTGTCCTTGTAATGCAAAGAGAATGGAATACTCCACATAGCATAAAAGATTTGACTATCGCTTAAATAGTACTATATTCCCCTTACATCTACAAGAAAATTAGCAATAAGGTTAACATCTCGATTAACATGAAGCATATGAACAATAAGTGTTTGTAAAAATAGTTTGTACAAGAGCAGAGAAAGTCATGTAAGTGTAACACATCAGTTTTTTTTAAAAAAATAACAGATCTTTATTTTCCAAATACTTCATCTTTCGTTACCTTACACCTTACACTACTTCTCCACAAAGTCACCGCCATTATTCAGGCACTTGTGGTACCAGGAAACCAGTTTTTATATGACTTTGTCAAAGAATGATGCCGCCTGTGATGAAATCATGTCTGCACTTCTTGTTTCACAACATCATTGTCGTTGAAATTTTTTCCAACAAGGAATGTATTCAGATGAAGAAACATGAAAATCGCTTGGTACCAAATCCGGACTGTAGGAAGGGTGGTTGAATTGTTCCCAATCAAAAGATGCGATCAGATCTTGAGTTTGTTTGACTGTGTGTGGCCGAGCATTGTCACTCATTATTGTTATATCATAAACCTTACACAATTGGTGATGAATGTTTGCTGGCGTAACATTTCTCGCATTGTAAAAACGAATCAGTGATCTTACTTCAATGTCGGCGGGTGACTTATAATATTTCTCTAAAGTTTATTTAGCCTAATAAGAAGTAGACAGAAAAATAAACGTTGTAAGAACAGTTTATGGAGGAGAAAGAAAAATAAAGGATAAAGAGTGAGGCAGTATTTTTAACATTTAATAAATTTCAGCCTCATTATATAATATGTAAATTCAATAACATCCCGCCTTGAAGCAATATGTGTATGTAATAATTTGTAAAATGTATATAACAGTCATTTTATATGTTTAATAATGTTATGTAAATGTATTACGTAATTTAATAATGTAGGAGCTGTGAGAATAATAAGCTAAAAGTTGCTAATAATGAGGTAACAATGAGGTAACCTTGAGGCAATAATGAATGTAAGAGTTTAACAATACTACTTGTGATTCTTGGAGTAACCATAATGTAATTTTAGTGAGAGTTTATAAAATAGCCAATCAACAACAAGAAAAAGCTTTAGTTAAATTAAGGTATTCTATTGGAGTAGGATTAGCCAATCAGAGACTTGAAATACATAAATTTACCAGCTTAGACGGTTGAAACCAATTCAGTTGCCTCCAAACAGTGCTCATAACCAGATGCAAGATGCGTCCTCGAGAGATTTAATATGTATTCGTGTGAGACGAAAAATAAGTTTATGTGTTAAAAAGTGTAATTAATTAATAAAAAGAATCTCACAGCTCTCTATATCAGTGAAGTGTTATTTAAAGCGTATCAAATATTAAATAAAAGGAGTGAAGTAAAATTATAATCTGTGTAAGCCTACATTCTTGTCGTATCACAAGCCTGCCAAGACATCCATGTCTCTAAAAAAAATACTGACGCAGCCGAGGCAAACATAAATATGTAATATTTAAAGAAACAGTCAAATTACAGAGTTAATATTTTTTTTAAACTTGGGACAAAGGCCACCTGAAAATACATTTGGGGCGAGGTTTACTGGAAACTGTTTACTATACGCGCAGTTGCAACGAATTTCAAGTTCGGCTCCCCAACATTCGAAATATAATACAACCCCTACAACAAAATACGTACTTCAAATTGGCTTTCAATACGTAATAGCAACTACCTACTTCAATTTGGCTCCCATACATGGTGCTAATGAAATATATCTACTTCAAGGGTAGAGAAAGTCATGTTAAGGAAACACTTGTGATTTTTCAATATTTGAAACAGCACAATTTGAAATAAGTAATCGAGCTTTCGTTTCTTAAGAGCAAAATGTTGCATTTATCTGCTTACCTATTAAACAGTTTACTATCCTCTTGTAGCGGGACACGCGAAAAGGCAAATAATTATAAATAACATGAATCAATAACTAAGCTATGGATATAATCAATAATGCATTATAATATTGTAAAATAACTTGTATCATAAAATATAAGCATATGTAAGGAAACATTGCAATTAACTAGGAAGCAAGTTGGCGGCAGGGTTAAAAGTCCACCAACATACACACCCTGATGTACACAGAATTAGGCAAAGCAACAGCAGTCAGAGAGAGAGGTCCGTGGTGAGACAAGGACGGAGATAGGGGTAGAGTTCCTGAAACGTTAAGGGATTTGGACAAAGAGTCAGATGTCAGAAAGAGAAACCCGAGTTGTGATCGAGACAGAGATAGTGGTTTACAAAAAGCAGTCAGGCAGAAGTTGGACTTCTAAAATTTGATAATTTTGTTCTCATAGCACACCAAGTAAATCACCAATAAAAACAGAGGTTACATAAAAAGGCGCGAATGATAGCGTCATAGCAGAGGAGTATAAAAGGAAGGTCTCTCATATCCTCGCATGCGAGCTATTTTGTGAGACAGGTTTAACGCGTGTGACGTATATAGATCCACGTAAAATCTAAAGTAGCGGGGAAAATATAGAATACACTTATATATTACTTCATTATTATTCAAAAGGGTAACAATTGCTAGGCGCTTCTGTAAGTTATTGTGTTGGAATAAATCAAGTTGTAAAAGGGAATTCAGTTTATTGTCTTCACCACCAAAGATAGGTAGCTACGATTGGCAGCACAGGCAGAGAACTTCCACCTTGAGACACCATCCAGGTCAGATAGCACGTGTATACCAGAAAGCGCAACACCCCGCCGGTTACACTCTCAGTCTCCGGTATACTCGAGTGCATCCAAAACATATCAAGTATCGGAACCATTTCGGCCAAAATTTATCAACATTAACATAAAGTAGATAGAAAACAAGCTTTTTATGATACTAACGTCTTAAAAGGCGCATCGGTATCTTTTTAAACGTGGAATGACAATTTAATTTATTTATTTACCCGCCGTGTAATTTTTACTTTCTCTAATACGTATAGTAAGTAGGGGAAGTATTGTATTCCACGAAAAATTCGATACCGAGATTTCGCCGGAAATATATGTTTTGAGACCCCCTGAATCCAAAAAAGCATTTTTGGAAACATGTCTGTGTGTGTTTGTGAACAGTATAATTCAGAATCGAACAGTCCGATAAATACCAAACTTGGTATTTAGGTTCAGTATCTTCCAGAGATGTGACACGACACAAGGGTTTTCAAGAAAATCATGCCGCACCAGATTACCCATTACATGGAACATTTTTCGAACATTTTAATTTTCTCAAAAATGGCTCTAACGATTTTAATTAAAATATCATATGTTTAAGATATTTTTATGACAAATGAAATTTATATCTCGAATTTTTTGGGAATGTCTCCAAAAGTATTCTTCATTGTGAACGATTTTTGTCTAACTGGTAAACCATAAGAGATAGACAAAATTTTACTACACAAAAAAATACAGAATTTATGTCATATATATATTTTTTTGTTGAGTGAACCATTTTCGAGTTATTGCTTCTTATTCCGTTAAATTTTCCAATATTTATATTTTTTCTCAAATGGGAATTCGTTTTTATTTTTTTTATGTACTAGATAATGCAAAGAGAATGGAATACTCCACATAGGAACCAGCTCTTAAAATATTTGACTATCGCTTAAAGACTACCAATTCCCCTTGCATTCACAAGAAAATTAGCAATAAGATTGACATCTCGATTAACATGAAGCATATGGAGAATAAGCGTTTGTAAAAATAGTTTGTACAAGAGTAGAGAAAGTCATGTGAGTGTAACACATCAGATTTTTATGAAAGGATGTCCATGAAATCCCACCCATAGAGAAAATACATTATTTGTTTAATACGTCCTCCGCCAAATTCCAAACAAGTCTGTAGGCGGAATTTTAAGTTACTGAGCGCACAGGGACCAAAATTCGGATCAATGGAATGGCATTCTTCCTTAATCCTGGTGCGTAGTTGAGCCACATTGCAACTCTTCACACTGTGCATCTGATACTTCAGATATCTACAGAATGAGAATCCGGCGAACGCGGGGAGCATTCAATACATCCTCTGCGACCAATCCAGTGTTGAGGAAATGTTTCATCCTACCAGTGCTGCACAACTGTGGCGTAGTGTGGAAGGAGACCATCCTGCATGAACATGTGGAATATTCTCCAACCTCGGAATCAGCCAATCTCCTAGAAAAGCAGATACTTTTTACTGTCCATATTTCCTTTCGAAAAAGCACGGGCCAATGATGAGTTTTCCATATGCTAGACCACTACACGATCAGACCCCTGTTGTGTGGCAGGATCGTATCATTGGGCTTCTCCTTACTCCAGTAGCGCAGATTTTGTTTATTGACTTCATCGTTCATTTAAAAATTCGCCTCGTCGGAAAACATCACGGTGAATAGGAAGTCTGCCTCCTGTTCGGTTCTCTCCAAGAACCATCCACACCTTTGCATCCTGCGATCAGGATCGTCTTCTATAAATGTTGTAACAGTTGTAGTTTGTATGGGTGTAATTTTGTGCGCATCAGGATATCATGGACGGTGGACCGAAGAACGTTCAGTTCCATGCTGGTTCGTTGAATCGACTTCTTTGAACTGGCATACACTTCGACAATCGCCGCTTCTTATGTCGCTTCAACAGTTCGTGATCTTCCCGAGAGCCAAAATAGCTGCGGAATTTGTTGTGATGAATTTCTTAAGTAATCCTCCCACAGTGCTGTGTGTGATTGGTTGGCGTCCAGGATGACGACGATTAAATTCCCTGCCAATATCACGGTATGAATAACCCACACGACCCCACAGCCGAATGACTTCATGCGTTCCTCCTTCGAAAGCATAAAAACACAAAATCAGATGATGTGAGACTTTTCGGACAACCTGTATAACAATCCTTAGATCTCAAATTTCAACTCCCATAATATTCCAAATAACGGACGAAACGTTCCATAATATACCCGGAAACAATATGAAATATCAGTGCATTTTCAATAGTGAGAGTTATACAAATCGATTAAGGCTACTCGTAATTGAAATTTCGAAAAAAATATTACTTTTTAAAACTTTTCAGTAAAATACCCTCAAATATATCCCGAGCTGGATATCTCAGGTGGTAACCTCTACGGCCCGCATCCAGCAGGTCGTGAAATCGATCCCGAGGCCGACCTTCCTGACGCGTGGGTTCTTTCGGGCGTTTCTCCGGATCTCTAGGCGAATGCTGGGAAGGATCGTTGCATCCCCCGAATTTCCTATCGTTCCATTTCACCTCCATTCTCATTTCACTTCATCCTTCATCTGCATGGTCTCTTTCAGGGTTGCAAGTCCGGCGGGAAGTCCCGGTGTGTGCGTGACAGAGGAAAAGGATGCTCTTCGACCCCCAGACTGCGAGCGATCTCCGGGTCCCTGGAGCCCAGAGGATGCGTATACCCACAGGGGGAGGGGAGCCGGCTTCACCAATAGGGTGTTCAACGGTAGGGACCTTGCCATCTAACTGTCGTATCTCTTGGTCCACGCCCTTTATCTCCTCTCACCTCATTTCTCCCTCCATGGGTCACCTCGTCAGAGGCCTAGGTATAAATGGTCTACGTAGGTCGACTTGTTAAGTCCACCTCCACTTCTTGTCCTATCCAATCCTACTATAGAATCAGAATGCATTCCATGGAAATGACCATCACAACGTACCCAAACAAAACACGACTAATGGCATTTACTTTCCCCCGTAATATCAAACAAAGTTTATTCAAGACATTTCTTTCTACAACGCTTAGTTTTGGAGATATTTTAGTCTTAACTTAAATGGTCTACCCTGTATATCAGTGTACATTCTTTGAAGGTTGATAATCGTATATTATACAACAAGACTATAATGGTAGCAATTAAGACACGAGTATATTTATGAAACGAGTGGTAGCGAGTTTCACAATTTCCATACGAGCGCCTTTATTACCATTGCAACCAAGTTGCATACGCCTGTTTTGGTTCACCACACCTAATTTCAAAACTTTTTAGTTTTTACAAAAAAATCTTATGTTATTAATTGTGGGTAATTAAATTCTGGCCGAATGGTAGCATTTTGAGCGTCGCGAGGAGTGCAACAGATGGCAGTACTGTTGATTCCACGTGTATTGAACAATATTGAAACAGGGGAAATGAAATTATGTATTAAAATATTAAGATTACAATGAACATAATTTATTTTATTTTATTTTAAATGCACATTTTTCCTTGTTTATCTGAGGAACGGATCTCAGTGGACGGCTGATTTAAAGATGCGCGCGCAGCCGAGTAAGACCGTAATGAGCTGCTTATTTTTAGGATTCTTCGTCGGAGATAGGTAAGAGAAGGACACGCCGAGCAGCCGCCGAAGGGGCCGTCGCTACGCCGTTCTCAGATGAAGCTGCTCCGGGCCTCGCCGCTTCTGATTTGCCGGCCACTCCCCAGGCATCTGCCGGGAGCGCTGTCTCACCGCCGCCGGTGGCCGGGCCTTCTTGGGCATCGGTCACGGCTTCGACCAGACACAAACAGCAACATACCTCACGCCCAGTCAACACCGCACCACACCTCACTTACCGCCGCAGCAGTCGACTTCACCAGCATCACACCACATCACCGCAGCTCAGCAACCTACGCAGCAGCCAGCTCCATCACCTACTTCACCATCTCGATACAGCGCGGTGATCTCCGGAGTACCCCGGGATCTGCCATCAAGATTTACCTTTATCGCCGCTCAACACCGGTGGACTGCGCCTCCTGCAACGGCCACGGCCACTTCACCGGGTAGGTGCAGTGCCCCCTGTATCCGAGAAGTCGTCGATCCACTCCGGCTTCGACTGTACCTGCACCTACAGCTCCCCCGACGTCAACACTGCCACCACCTCCAGAACCTGCAACAACAGACACCACCCTGCGAGATGCGATCCAGGATCTACACTCAGAGGTCCTGAACATCGGATCCAGCATCTCGCTACAGGACGAAATCCTCGCTACAATTATCACCGCTCACTCTACAAATACAGAACTACAACTCCGCCGTCTTGCCGCAATGGGATCCGCCATCCAGTACCTTCACACTATCACCACCGCCTTCTCAACTGCCTTCCAAAGCTTCAACACCCGCTGCCTGCGGCGGTTCGACAGCACCGACTCAGCCATCAGCGGCCTGAGGAACCCATAGCCAGCCTGCCACCGACATCATCACCGCTATATTGCCTGAAAGAGGTTAGGCACACGACATCAGGTCTTACTGACCTAGTCAAGTCCCTGCACACGATGATGGCCGAGTGTACATCTGTACTCTCCGGCCTAAAGAGTGGCAGGAACGAACGAACGCCTACATGATGGCACAAGAAACCGCTCGCCTCTATCCTACTTCCAGATACAACCACCCACGCCAAAACTGAGCGCACCACTCGAGGGGCACTCAACATTTGAATCAATGCATTAAAAACAACCACACCACAATCCCTTACAATTCCTTTCCACAAACCTCCCCCTGTGTGGCGACCAGCGCAATAAGCTGGCAGTTATCCTACCGCGTACTAACGGGGGTGCAACAGCGGAACCCCAATACCCCTCCTAACTTCTCCTTTCTACTCCACGTTTAATCCTATCCTATTCCCGAACCCCCCCCCCCAAATGAGCTGTTGAAGCATAATAAATACCTGTCTGGTTCAGTTACGTTACATGTAATCTGCGCATTATTATATGATCGAGCAAAAAGATATTTATAGAGCCTTCTCTTAATATTGTGACTTTTCTAGTCACTGTGTCTTAGCTTAACATTCCACTGTTATTTAATAACTTTCTTCGTGAACCCTTTTCTTCCAGAGGGTTCACTCGCCGTAGAGTCGAACACAAGACTTCTCCAATATCTGGCGGAAGCAGCACTCACTGCGCGTCACAGCAGTCTACATAAACTCGCTCGGAGAATAGCACTTTTTGTCGCACCAGAAATGCACTCGCTAATTCGCACGCAACCTGTGAGAGCGCTCGCTTATATAGCCGTTGAAAATTTCCAGAGTTCCAGAACGTTCGAGAAGGAGAAGCATCCTGAAGATTCTGGTAATCTTCGATAGCACTTCCGGTGATTACACTGGCGACAGCGCCAATTGTCCAGCGACAACCTCCCGATAATATTGGCCCATAATCACTGTGTCATAATATCACACATAATTTTGGATTTACTATTTTAATAATTTAAACTCAGACTGAGTTTTGGAAAATTATGTGTTACATACTAAATTCTTTATTCCGGAAAAATCATAATCTACAAAAAATCTAATCCATGATTGTGAACAACTATATTCGAGGATTGATATGTCGTCGTCGTTTATAAAGCTCCCTATATGGTCTATGACCTTCGGGGGAACCTCATTCCGCCAAACGATTACTGGACTCAGTTTTAGGTGAAGGCACCCAGCGGGCGGAATCTGTTGCTTTCGATGATAATGTGATGATGAGGATGGCGTTGGAAGGAGAGAACCTACAGCCCAAACACGTTGGGCCTTGGGGATATTTCCATGAGCAAGTCAGAAATGAAGGCATGAAAATTGCCAATCAGAGTCGGGAATCAAATCCCGGACCCTCAGTACGAGAGGTGGAAAGAAAACTCCAGCGCCCAAGAATAGTATGTAAAATCAAACATTTTCAAATTTTCCTCACCTGAGGCATTTCGATATGCATTTTTACTTTCTGTACTACGTATAGTACTGTATTCCATCCAAAAATTCGATACCGAGATTCACCGGAAATACATGTTTTGAGACCCCCTAAATCCAAAAAAAAATTTGGAAACATGTCCGTGTGTGTGTATGTGTTTGTGAACAGCATAACTCAGAAACGAACAGTCGGATAAACACCAAACTTGGTATTTAGGTTCAGTATCTTCCAGAGATGCGACACGAAGGTTTTCAAGAAAATGCCCCCACCGAGATTTCCCTATACATGGAATATTTTTCGAAAATTTTAATTTTCTCAAAAATGGCTCTAACGATTTTGATTAAAATATCATATGTTTAAGATACTTTCATGACAAATAAAATGTATATCTTGAATTTTCTAGGAATGTCTGCAAAAGTATTCTTCATTGTGAACGACTTTTGCATATCTGGTAAACTATAAGAGACAGACAAAATTTTACTGCACAAAAAATGTAGATCGCGTTTCGAAAATTACGATTCATAATCGGTTTCATTATTTATCTTGATACGGTTGGTACCTCGCTTCAGTCTCCCACACATACCCTGGGAGAAAGATCTCATAGCCAACCACTGTAGCAGTAAGCAGCAGAATTAACAACAGATATTAAAGCAAAGGGCGCAGTTTCAAACAGTGAGATCATCGCGCGGCCTCAAAATTGGCGCCTCATCATGGTGCTATACGGCATCAACATAGTTTGTATTTATACAAATTCAATCAATTTAGCCGAATAGATATGTTCAACATAATTATGGCGCAAAATTCATCTTCATGATCCCTTATAACCAATTTTCGAGGAAAGCAGTTTTTAAAAATCTGATGTGTTACACTCACATGACTTTCTCTACTCTTGTACAAACTATTTTTACAAACGCTTTTTCTCCATATGCTTCATGTTAATTGAGACTTGCTAATTTTCTTGTAGGTGCACAGGGAATTGGTAGGCTTCAAGCGATAGTCAAATATTTTAAGAGCTGGTTTCTGTGTGGAGTATTTCATTCTGTTTGCATTACCAGGACACAAAAATCTGAATGCGTTACACTCACATGACTTTCTCTACTCTTGTACAAACTATTTTTACAAACGGTTATTCTCCATCTACTTCATGTTAATCGAGATAAACATTTGCAGACTCTATCTTATTGCTAATTTTCTTGTAGATGTAAGGGGAATATATATTTACAAGGACAATTTGGAAATGCAGTAGCCTTTAAGCACATACATATCTCTTAATAACTGGTTGCTAGGTGCAGCACCATTCCCTTTTCCACAGATTAATACTCTTTGCATATCCAAGACAAAAAAAATGAATAACGAATTCCCATTTGAGAAAATAGGTATTGAAAAATTTAAGGGAATAACAAGCAATATCTCGAAAATGGTTCACTCAACAAAAAATGTATATGACATAAGTAGTGTATTTTAACGCGATCTACATTTTTTGTGTAGTAAAATTTGTCTATCTCTTATGGTTTACCAGGTATGGAAAAGTCGTTCACAATGAAGAATACTTTTGGAGACATTCCCAGAAAATTCAAGATATAAATTTTATTTGTCATAAAAATATCTTAAGCATATGATATTTTAATCAAAATCGTTAGAGCCATTTTTTAGAAAATTAAAATTTTTGAAAAATGTTCCATGTAAAGGGTAATCTGGGGTGAGGGGATTTTCTCGAAAACCTTCGTGTCGCATCCTTGGAAGATACAGAACCTAAATACCAAGTTTGGTGTTTATCCGACTGTTCGTTTCTGAGTTATGCTGTTCACAGACACACACACACGGACATGTTTCCAAAAATGCTTTTTTTGGATTCAGGGGGTCTCAAAACATATATTTCCGGTGAAATCTCGGTATCGAATTTTTGGGTGGAATACAATACTTCCCCTCCTTACTATACATAGTAGAGAAAGTAAAAATAGTCACAGAATCAAAATCAGCCATAGATGGGATAGTAAATTATAATAATAAAAGAACAAGATAAAGAAATAAGAAGCCTAATTAAAGCAATTGAAACTAGAAATATGTCACTCTGCAATGGATCCCAGCTCATGTTGGACTTCTGGGCAATGAACATGCGGATCAATTAGCAAAGAGAGGTGCAATACAACAATTAAAGCCTGTAGGACAAATATAAATAAATTAACAATTAAATAACACTAAACAACATTTCAAAAGACAGCAGAGACTTGATCAAGAAGATAAATTAAAGGATAAAGATTATAATAATATTAAAGATAGAGTTGATATACAAAAAATGCCAAGGAAGACTGCAGTAGCCCTATTTAGGCTCGCAGAACACCTCTACAAGATATGATGCACCCAAATGCACTCTCTGTGAAGAGGATGTCATCCTAAACAAACGACATCTCGGCAAATACAAAGGCCTTAAAAGTGATAACGTGCAGACTTTATATTGGGAAGCCATAGGGAAAATGATGCAGATCAATTAATCCACAGTTTCATTCGTGAACAACAACAACTGCAACATAATAATAATAATAATAATAATAATAATAAAATGACTTATTCCTCATGTACAGATCAACTTGTATATGAAAATTAATTACATAATTTGAGAAGTATGATTACTACACTTAAAATATTCATATTTTCCTAATTTTTACTTTCTCTACTACGTATAGTAAGTAGGGGAAGTATTGTATTCCACCCAAAAATTCGATACCGAGATTTCACGGGAAATACATGTTTTGAGACCCCCTGAATCCAAAAAAAAGAGCATTTTTGGAAACATGTCGGTGTGTGTGTCTGTGAACAGCATAACTGAGAAACGAACAGTCATACAAACAGCAAACTTGGTATTTAAGTTCAGTATCTTCCATTGATGCGACACGAAGGTTTTCAAGAAAATCCCCCCATCCCAGATTCCCTTTACATGGAAGATTTTTCGAAAATTTTATTTTTCTGAAAAATGGCTCTAACGATTTTGATTAAAATATCATATGTTTAAGATATTTTATGACAAATAAAATGCATATCTTGAATTTCCTGGGAATGTCTGCAAAAGTATTCTTCATTGTGAACGACTTTTGCATAACTGGTAAACCATAAGAGAGAGACAAAATTTTACTAAACAAAAAATGTAAATCGCGTTAAAATACACAATTTATGTCATATACATTTTTTTAGTTGAGTGAACCATTTTCGAGATATTTTGCTTTTTATTTCCTTAAATGTTCCAATACTTATACTTTTTCTCAAATTCGTTATTCACCTTTTTATGTCCTGGATATGCAAACAGAATAGAATGCGCCACATAGCAACCAGCGCTTGATAGATTTGACTATCGCTTATAACCTACCATATTTCCCTTGCATCTACAAGAAAATTACCAATAAGATTAACATCTCGATTCTCGATTAACATGAAGCATATGGAGAATAAGCGTTTGTAAAAATAGTTTGTACAAGAGTAGAGAAAGTCATGTGAGTGTAACACATGAGATTTTTTAAGTTTTAGTGCCCGCTTTTAGTATTTTAGGCGCCGAAGCTTAAGTTCTTAGTAGGCATATATGCTTTGTCAGGGATTTTAAGTCCAGCACGGTTGTCAGCGTGAATTTAATCATGGCCGACAAGCTTATTCAGATCGTGTAATAATAACAAGATACCTGAAATCCTGTAAGTGTCTTGCATAATAAGTTTATACCCTGAAGTATCTTCTGCAAACAAGAGCTCCGTCAGATAAGAGGATTTGGTCTACAAAACTTCCAGTTGAAGGCTGATTTGATTATCACCGGAAATTGCCATTGAAATATTCAACTTTGACGTGCTTTGTGTTCGAAATAAAAGTGAAACTGGCTCTCCACTTTCTCTGTTGCTTATTGGCTGAGTAAATCTAGCAAAAAGAATGCTTAAGTGTCACACATATACAGCTTCTTCTAATTTCTTATACACTTCATCATTCATATAAAATATTCTTCAATTCCTATTGCGCTACCCACATAGTTTTGCTTTCTCTAACACATACCTAGTGGGTATAGAAGTATTGCATTCCATCCAAAACTTTTATATTGATATTTCACCGGAAATGCATGTTTTGAGGCCCCTGAATCCAAAAAACGCATATTCAGAAAAATATCCATGTGTGTATGTTTGATAAAAACATAAATCAAAAACGAAAAGTCTAATATACGCCTAACTTCGTATTTAGGTTCAATATCCTTCTAACATGCTACATAATTATTTTCTACAAAATCCTGCACCGCAAACTACTCGTTACATGGAACATTTTTCGAAATCTTTTATTTTCTAAAAAACGACTAACTATTTTGATTAAAATACTATATATTAAAGCTATTTACCTGACAAATAAAATATATATCTTAAATTTTCTGGAAACATCCTCTAAAGTCCTCTTCATTCGGAGGGAATTTTATATAATTTTGTATAACTTGTAAACGTTAAGGGATAGACGAGAAGCACTACAAAAAAGTGAAGTTTTCTTTAAAACACACAGTATGTTTAAAATAAGTTTTTGTGGCATAAGCCGTTTCTGAGATATATTATTAAAGATTCGAATTATTCATTACTTTGTCATTCTTTAAAGTCCTTTCAAAATTCAGTTGTTTCTGGCGATGTCATGGAAACAGTATGGAATTTTAAGCCCAGCGTATAGCGTCCAGTTCCTAAACACTTGACTGTCGCTTTTCTTTTTTTATTTATAAGAAAATGTGTAATATAGCTATTTCTGCAAAGTGTATTTGGATTAAAATGTAAGTAAGGGTGATTCTAGGAGGAGTTGTATTGTATTTCGACTGTTGGGGAGCCGAACTTGAAATATTTGCAACTGCACGTATGGTAAAAAGTTTCCGGTAGCCTTCGCCCCAAATAAAAAATGTTAACTTTGTAATTTTGACTTTCTTTTAAATATTATATATTTATGTATGCCTCGACTGCGTCAGTATTTATATTTTTTAGAGACATGAATGCCTTAACAGGGAGTGGTGCGACTGAAGACTGTAGGCTTACACAGATTATAATTTTACTTCACTCCTTTTATTAATGCTTTACACGATTTAAATAACACTTCCCTGATATAGAGAGAGAGTTGTGAGATTTTTTTATTAATTACTTGCACTTTTTAACACGTAAACTATTTTTGTCTCACACAAAAAACGTATTAAGTTTCTCGAGGACGCATCTCGCGTTCGGTTAGGAATACTGTCTACAAGCAGCTGTCTTGTGAATTTGTAAATTTTGCTCCATTTTAGTTTGTGATTGGGTAATCCTAGTCCAATAGAATACCTTCATTTAACTAAAGCTTTTTCTGGTTGTTGATTGGCTATTTTATAAACTGTCACAAAAATTACATTATTGCTTCCAAGAATTACAAGTAGTATTGTTAAACTTTCAAACTCATTATTGCCTCAAGGTTACCTCATTGTTACCTCATTGTTAGCAACTTTTAACCTATTATTCTCACAGCTCCTACTTTATTAAATTACGTAATACATTCACATAACATTATTACATATGTATATAATAATATAAACATATACAATGACTGTTATATACACTTTTTATATATTGTTACATACACATATTGCTTTAAGGCGGGCTGTTATTGAATTTACATATTATATAATTAGACTGAAACCATTTAAATGTTAAAAATACTGCCTCAAATGTAGTAGATACAAAAATATGCTTGAATAAGAATAAACGATAGGGAGTAGAGGAAGTCATATGAATGTATCACATCAGAAATTTTTTGCTTTATCAACCACGTACCTGCAGGTAGAGAAGGTACATATTGCGTTCGACCCGAAAATTTGATATCGAGATTTCGACGCCAATACATGTTTTGAGGCTCCCTGAATCCAAAAAAGATCATTTTTAGAAAAATATGTTTGTGTGAATGACATAAAAATATAACTCAAAGAACAAAAGTCGGATTAACACCAAACTTGGTATTTAGGTTCAGTATCTTCCAGAGATGCGAAACAAAGGTTTTCAAGAAAATACCCTTTACATGGAACTTTTTCGAAAATTTTAATTTTCTCAAAAATTGCTCTAACGATTTTGATTAAAATATAATATGTTTAAGATACTTTTATGAAAAATAAAATGCATATCTTGAATTTTCTGGGAATGTCTCCAAAATTGTTCTTCATTGTGAACGACTTTTGCATAACTGGTAAACCCTAAGAGATAGACAAAGGTTTACAACACAAAAAAATGTTGATCGCGTTAAAATACACAATTTATGCCATATACATTTTTTGTTGAGTGAACCATATTGCTTGTTATTCCCCTAAATTTTCCAATACTTATACGTTTTCTCAAATGGGAATTCGTTATTTTTTTTTTGGACCTGGTAATGCAAAGAGAATGGAATACTCCACATAGCAACCAGCTCTTAAAATATTTGACTATCGCTTAAAGCCTACCAATTCCCCTTGCATCTACAAAGAATTTAGCAATAAGATTAACATCTCGATATCTCGATTGACATGAAGCACATGAGAATAAGCGTTTGTAAAAACGGTTTGTACAAGAGTAGAGAAAGTCACGTGAGTGTAACACATCAGATTTTTTCTAAGATTCGGCTATAACGGTTTAGATTAAAATACCATATATGAAATATACTTACATGACAAATAAAATGTATATATTGAAATTTCTGGAAATAGCCTGTGAAGTCCTCTTCATTCAGAAGGAACTTTGTTTAATCTTGTATAACTTGTAAATGTCAAGCGATAGACGAAAACGCATAAAACAAAAATTGTGGATCTTCTTAAAATATACAATTTATTTCAAATAATTTGCTTTCTGCCGTAAGCCATTTCCGATACATCCGTTATTAATGGTTCGTTATGTTCAATACTTTGTCATTCCTTTAAGTCCTCGATTTTCAGTTATTTATCGCGATGTCATGGAAACTGTATGGAATTTTAAGATCAGCATATAGCGTCAGTTCTTAAACATTTGACTATCGCTGCTCTCTTTGTATCTATAACGATATGTGTAATGAAAGTTTGTTTATTAACAAGAATTATATATAATTGTAAGAATAGTTTGTAGAAGAGTGAGTGGAGAAAGTCGTGTAAATCAACACATCAGAATTGTATTTATTCGTTTCGATTTTGAGCCTAATAGTAAGCTTGCTTTTACAATCAAAAGGAGGATATATCAAAACAGAACTATAAAGCAAACAGCTTAATGGAAATGATTCCAAAGGTGTTAATGTCTGTTGTTGTGGTCACTCTGTAGAAAGTACAAACGTTTTCCACGAAGAAGTAGCTTATCTCTAGTGGTGATAAATCATGCAATATCTCATTGTTCGGTGATAATGAGGAAGGCCATTCAGAAGCACAAAACGGGAAGTGACGGAAGCTTGTGGCCCCTTATATTTCTTACCTCGGTCATATACATTACAATGGAGCTCATATATTGTCCTAGAGCTTGCATCACATTCATCTGCGGCTCAGGGAACGTGTCTAGATTAACTCTGTCTCTGTCTACTTCTTCCTCTTGGCTGTGCTTCGTCTGGATCTTCCCTCCTTCTTTCAGTAAATCGTAGCGAAAGCTTTCGTAAAATAACAAACTATATCTTCTTCGCCTTCCTTAATAGACTACTGGCTTACACGAAGTTGCAGGGAACCTTTTTAAAGGCCCTGGGATGTCATTAGAAAGCTAAGGGAGCTAACACATGACAGGTTAGATGGGTAGAAAGCTCGCAAGATTCTTGACGATGCTGGTAGGAGGATTTGCCCATTATGCGAGAAACAGGACGCATATTTTGGCAGCATGCGTGCAGACAGAGGGTGTTATGAAATAATAGATTGTGATAAAAGGTGTAAAATAAAACCACTGTTAACAAGTGTGGTATGTGCTGCTTTTTGGACAGCGCTCGAATTTTTAAAATATCAATAATATTATATTAATTTCTGAAACTAGCAGAGATCACGTTTAGAACGCGCTCTTGAAACAAAGGAAATGGTGTTAAAAAGCGATATACCAGATGTTTTGATGATTCGCTAGCAGCCATTTTCAGTGAAATTCAGTAAAGTCTTATACCAAGTAATGAAGCGTTTAAATGCTATATCATATTGCTTTCTAGAATTTTTGGGTGTGTACTTTTAGTGTTATTCTTTCTGCTGCTTCTGTAATTTCACTTCCATTTTAGTTTCTTCTGAATTCATAATTTCCTCATTAAATCTTTATGTAGGTAAGATAAAAGAGTAACGTTTTAATCAAAGAAAGCTGCTAATATAACGTACAGGTTAACTCTACAACGAATTGCGATAAATTGAAGTATGAAGTATGAATCATGTCAAAAAGACAGAATGAAAAGTAAAACCTTATCAAACCAAGTGGTGTTATCAAGCAGGTGCAAATACAAAGGGTAATTACCATGTGATTGGACTTGAAATCAAAGTTTGCCACACTGAAGTCTAGTGCGACAATCTAAAAGTTTTAGCTCGTGCGATTTGTGTTAGAAGTTCCACTTTTAGGCCATGGTGCCTAAAAAATTATTATTGAAAGTATTTTTGGCCTCAAACAGACAAAGGGAAGCATGCTGAGACTTGATTCTAAAAAGACAAAACTGGCCAAGCTTGGGCACATACTTAATGTAAGTACGTGTACTAAGAGATAAGTTGTTTATGTAAATTTTGTTTAAACATATGTGGTGCTTGAGCATTTACCTATATGCAAGTGTGTGTGTGTGTGTGTGTGGGGTGGGGGTGTAATTCAGAATATTTTTCTTTTTATGTGTATGTTTATAGTGTTGTGAATATAAAATAAAGTTTTCTGGTTGATTCTGCAAGTCAAGTTTACAGATCAGATATTTTTCTAAAGAGGGTTTATGACCCATGCGACTATGTTACGCAATTAATGTTACACTAAGTACTTAATAAATACCACTAATACTACTACTACTACTACTAATAATAATAATAATAATAATAGTAATAATAGAAATTCTGGTTACACAATAACTATGGAATGAATGGTAACCAAATTTGATTTGGTTACACATTAACTAGTTTTTTGAAAATAATGATTTAACGCTCGCTTAAAGCTGTGAAAATTCGTGTAAGTGACACCCTGCTTTTTATATTTCAGGTACACTTTTATCCTATAATTTTGTTTCTATGAACACCACTGTTCTTTCCTAAATCACATAAAAGATCATTTTTACTGTAAACAGAATACTTTTCCAATCATATTGGGAATAAATAATAATACAGTTTGTACTCGTGACATAAAAAGGCCAATATTTTGTTATAAATTTATGTTTATTATCACATTTATTTAACATCTAAATAAAAATTAGTTTAGAATAAGTATATAGTTTCCAGAAATATCCATTAAAAGTTTGTATACATATCTTTAACACTTTTTGAGAAAAGTGCACAGAAGTATGAAAATCAAGTTACGGGAAATTGAGAAGAAAGATACACCGCCATGTTTAAATTGGCAATTTAAAGAGCCAATTGGTTAATAATCCGGATGGTATATATACCAGGTGGCCCAAACAAGCCGTCCTTTGTAGTTTTATGTTTCCCGCGTACATAGGTGCAAAAGAAGTAGTGGATCACTTCTGTTCAAAGGGGCAGTGCAAGTACAAAGTGAAAGGTCACTGAGCTATTGCTGCTGTCTTCTGTTGTTTACTGGGTAGTTTCATACTGATAAGCGTCGCCTGGTCGCCTGCATACAATTCGAGCCAGGTCATTCAGACAGAAACGTAACCTTCACTAACAACGAACACACGGATATGGTTACGAGCTGTGCGGAAACACACCAAAATGCAGTTGAGGTTCGAAGGCAATGTTCTAAAACGTTCAGACATGGCATCTATTTTATGGGGTACGTACAGAAATAATGTTAACAAACGATGGATCATTTCAGGTAGAAGATGGGCCTGAGAAGCCCTTACATCAATTCGTCTACCAAGGTGGGCATTTTTGCACATGTTTATTATCAATAGTGCACTAATAGAAAATAATGTAATTCTAACGTACATTTAATGGTATATACATATAATAAAATAGAACTTTGTTTAATCTTGTTAACTTTGCGGCACCAGTTGGTGCCATATAGTTGTACTGATTGTAGATTAACTGTCATGGAACTAAATGACAACACATGTGCTCAGGTTTGCGTCAAGTGGCAATCCTGAATTCTTGTTAATGGGCGATAACACCCCTCCACACACACACACATACACATAGATACTCTCACATTCAAACACCATACTCGGGCATACCATGAAATGTTTTTGTTTAATGACAACTTTCTGGAGCCCAGATGGAAATCGAACCTGGAACATCTCATATAGCAGGCAGTTTCTCTACCTAATGAGCTATGAAAACCAGTAATACCAGTTTAAATGTTTGTTTTCAAGTATTGGACTTTCATTCAGCGGTCTCCTGTCTGTTGATATGGGGTCTCTTTTGCAGTTCTGCTTGGCAAACCTTTTGACATATGCGCTATCCGGTATAAATTAACTTCAACTAAGGACGACTTATGTGGGCCATCTGGGTATATAAATTTTCTCCCCTTATAATTTTAATATATATTTATATAGAACATGTTTCTTAGTTTCAAAACGACTTATGCTAGCCAGAATTTACTATATCTCAAACGTAGAATAACTTGGAAAGATTTCTAACCTCTGTAGAAAACGCTGAAAATGTCCTCCCTCCAGTATAATACATAACTCAATACATCGTTTCATGTGTCGTCCTCCGTGATGTAGTGGTTACCATGCTAGCCCCTAGTTCCCGAGGTTCAAACCTGGCGGAGGACGATGGATTTTTTCGGGCGTAAAAATCCTTAGCATGGCTTACTTTGGAAGGGTAGTAAAGCCGGTGGCCCCCTGTCGTAGATTTACGACACGTAAACGAACCTCAAGCTAAAGAGACCTCTGAGCAAAACTTCCGGTCTTTCACGCCCAATATAGAATGGGACGCTAAGGACCACAGCAGTTCAAGAGCGTCCACAAATAAAAAACTCTCAAGTCATTCCTTGTTACTGACCGCTCATTTGAGGACAGTGTTGTCAGTACCATTAATTTCCTGTATAACGTTGTGCTTCAGATAATCCAATGTCTTTAGGCAGGTGGGTAAACTCTATTTTACTTACAGGAAGAAGTCCAGTGTTGTCAAATCAGGAGACCTCGGTAGCCACAGGTTCTTGGAGATTATCCGATCTTCAAAGGTTTCTATTAGCATAATGGATTGGTTTGGTGTATGGTATGTAGTATCCTGTTGAAAATATCCATGACCCAGCTCTAAATCATCCAGTTGATCCACAAACTTCATGAAAATCCGTCGGTACTCTGCAGTGTCCAAATCCGGTAAAAAAAAAGGCTCCCTTTATTCTCTACGGATACTGTGAACCAAACCCCGTACTACGTGCTTCATGGATGACATGTGAATTATTGATGGCCCAATACAACTATGTTTTACCTGTGAACCACATGATGCACAATGAACGCCTGAAACCAACGGCAATACTTCACTTCGTTATCTTTATCTGATTCCTGTAACTATGGACAACTGTAGTCCTATATGTTCTATGTGAGCACTTTCCTCAGCTCTCTGATACACCCAGGGCTACTCTGTAACGTTTTGTTAAAGCGTAACTGTTAAAGCCGCTTAACAATTGATGGGCATTCTGTAAGTCCGTAACAAAACAAAATGTTGTTAAGAATAAAGATTTGGTTGTTGAACGCAATAAACCTCGAGACCCTCAAGCTAATGCATGAGGAAAGGCACGATGTAAGCTTATCATTTTAATTATCAAATGTTTATTTGTTCGTTTTAGCGTAAAATATAAATGATGCGGATTACACTTTAGTAACCAATCTTCCGTGTGATACGAGGGGCACTATTTATATTTTGAACCTAATAATTAAAACAAAGCAATTTTTAATTGAAAACTGCTTTATTGTTTTTCAAAATATTCTCCTTTATGATCAATACACTTTTGCATCCGTTTGAACCATTTGTCAAAGCGTTTATTCCAGTCTTCTTGAGACACCTCCAAAACATGGTTTTTGAAGGCATCAACGGCTTCTTCTGGCAACGAAAATCGTTGTCCATGCAATTTATTCTTGATGCCCGGGAACAAATAGAAGTCATTGGGTACCAAATCAGGACTGTATGGCGGATGACCCATCAATTCGATTTTTTGAACCTTCAAATACTCTGTTGTTAGACGAGATGTGTGTGTGCTCACATTGTCTTGATGAAGAACGATCCTACGGTTCTCGTTGGTTTTCCTTACTTCACCGAAGATTTCCGGCAAACAAATGGTTGTGTAAAATTCGGCATTGAACGCTTTACGTTCCTCTAAAGGCACTGTTGCCACATGGCCAGTTTTGCTGAAAAAGCAGGCGACCATTTGCTATGAAGTGCTTCGAGTGCGAACAACTTTTGTAGGATTTGCTTCATCTTGAAACACCCATACAGTCGACTGCTGTTTACGTTCCGGCTCATACGCATAGATCCATGATTCGTCACCTGTTACAATCTTATATACGTCTTTTGAGGCACCACCATTGTATTTCCTGAGCATTTTTGTACACCAATCGACACGAGCATCTTTTTGAGATTGTGTCAAATTATGTGGGATCCAACGAGAGCAAACATTTTTCACGGCTAAATAATCACGAAATATTTTATATATACTGATAGAACTAATGCTTAGGGTTACCTCAATCTCACAATATGTCGCATGATGAGCTTTCATTATTAGGTTTTGCTCAGTATCAATGTTTTCTAGCACAACCACTGATTTTGGACGACCTTCACGAACTTCATCATTGAGCGAACGGCTGCCACGACTAAATTTGTTATACCAGCGTTTCACAGTGGCACAGGATGGAGCTTCGTCACCAAATGTGGAAGTTAGTTCATCCATGCACTCTTGTCTTGATAATCCACGTCGAAGGTCGTAATAAATCATTGCACGAACATTTTCAGGAGTCAACTCCATGTTTTTGTTGACATACAATTTTCAAGTTAGTGTAAACAAAACAAATGACGCTCTATTGACAAAATGTTTGAAGTAGATTATGGTCAAAAATGTCAAACTTTCCAATGGAAACGTCAGATTGCACCTACAACATTCAGGGTTGCCAAGGCTCAAAATATAAATGGTGCCCCTCGTAGCATTGGTGCTTCCAACAGAATGTAGCGGTTCTTGTCACAAAGTTCTGAGAATGGGAAACAATAAGTAGTGATAAGCCAAAGAATATTTTCCTAACTTCAGACTGAAGTTCAGATAGCCACAGTGCAAGTCTGGGCGCGCTCCAACAATGTGCATCGTCAACACCGCCTCTGTATGTATAGAAGGTTTTGCTACGTCATACGCTAGGATGAATCTCAAGCGAGAGCACTTCCCTGCTATGACCTTCTAGGACTTAAAAGTCGGTTTATGGGGGAGAGAATGCATCGTACATTTCGGGATCTTTGCCCTAGGCAATCCACCATTTATCGATGGTATGCAAAGTGAAGAAGGTTTGCTGCTGCTATGTATGAAAAGTCAGTTTCAGGAAGTTGTTGTATTGTAGTTCAAACGTTGGGGAGCCGAACTTGAAGTAGTTGTAACCGCACGTATGGTAAAAACTTTCCGGTAGCCTTTGACCCAAATGTTTAAAAAACATATTAACTTTGTAATTTTGGCTATTTCTTTAAATATTATATATTTATGTTTGCCTCGGCTGCGTCAGTATTTATTTTTAGAGACATGAATGTCTTAACAGGGAGTGGTGCGACTGAAGAATGTAGGCTTACACAGATTATAATTTTACTTCACTCCTTTTATTAATGCTTGACACGACTTAAATAACACTTCACTGATATAGAGAGAGAGCTGTGAGATTTTTTTATTAATTACTTGCACTTTTTAACACGTAAACTATTTTTGTCTCACACAAAATACGTATTAAATTTCTCGAGCACGCATTTCGCGTCCGGTTAGGAACACTGTCTAGAAGCAACTGACTTCTGAATTTGTAAATTTTGCTCCATTTTAGTTTCTGATTGGCTAATCCTAGTCCAATAGAATGCCTTCATTTAACTAAAGCTTTTTCTGAATGTTGATGGCCTATTTTATAAACTGTCACAAAAATTACATTATTGCTTCCAAGAATCACAAGTAGCATTATCAAACTTTCAAATTTATTATTGCCTCAAGGTTACTTCATTGTTAGCAACTTTTAAGCTATTATTCTCATAGCTCCTACATTATTAAATTACGTAATACATTCACATAGCATTATTACACATGTATACAATAATATAAACATATACAATGGCTCTAATATACACTTTTTATATATTGTTACATACACATATTGCTTCAAGGCGGGCTGTTATTGAATTTATATATTATATAATTAGACTGAAATCTGAAATCATTTAACTGTTAAAAATACTGCCTCAAGGTTTAGAAGATGAAGACCGAACAGGACGCCCGGCTACAGCAATGGACGAAAATGTGATGAAAGCAGAACGCATGTTGCAGGAATGCGTTGCTCATATGGTCAGATTCAAGATTCTCTGAATATTGCATCGGCAGCAGTGAAAAAATCCTGAATGAAGAACTTGACGTCAGAAAGCTTTGCAGTCGCTGGATCCCCCACTACATCACAAATGAGCACAAACAAGTACGTGTACAATGGCGCCAGGAAATGATTGAAAAGTTCAATGGAGGAAGATCCAAAAACATATTTAACATCATAACAGGTGACGAAATTTGGATTTAACAATATGATCCAGAAACTAAATCACAGTCATCGGGATGGGTCTTCCCAGGAGAAGATGCCTCCAACAGAAAAGCGAAGCGAACGAGAAGTGTTGGCAGGAAGATGATCTCTTGCTTCTTCTCAGCAAGTGGCCACATTCTGATGATTCCGTTTGAGGGACAAATTACTGTTAATGCCAGACGATACACCACAAAATGTCTGTCACAAGTGTTCAATGAATTGGGAAAAAAGCGTTCTAAGACTGTTCTGAGTGGAATTTTGTTTCACCATGACAATGCGTCTGCCCACACTGCACAAAAAACAACCCAATTTCTGCAGGAATCAGTAGTCAGATATTTGTCCCATCCTCACTACAGTTCAGATCCGGCCACATGCGACGTTTTTCTATTCCCCCAAATGAAACCATTCTGGTAAGGGTACATTATTGCCCTTTCCGATGCAAAATACTTGTATTCTAAGATTATTAAGCAGTGCAAGGGGCGTAATTTTGCATATCCAAGAAAGTGATCTCATGTGCACTCAACATAAAAGGTAATGTCACTTCAGATAATTTGGAAAGTGAAGGCCCATGCCTCTGAGCCAAATCCAGTAACTCAGAGGGTCACTGCGCTGTAATTATGGATCCGATCCCTGTTACTACTGTGAACACCATAATCAACCAGAATTTCATTCTAGAAAAGTGCCATAAGAGCTGGGGATATAAGATGTTGCTAAATACATTACAGAACGTGCCACTAACACCAAAAAGCTGTATGAACGATACCTAGCTGATGAAAATGGATGTTAGTTGTCTTTTTACATGAGGAATATGTTTATCTAAGTGACTGCTACAAACCCTGGGCTATATACGAGTAGTACCGACCAAGGAGAGAACAAAATTACAAAGTTGGTATAAGGAAACTAAAAAAACTTTCCCAAATGACTTCATGGTAATAGCAACGTACAGTTACAATGACAAATTAACCATTCGTCGTGTACATAAAAATGTGAAAAGCAATTCGGCATATTATCAGACTAACGTCCTGATACCAATTTTCTATACAGAAATCCCTGCTCTCTATGGTACAGATGTAAATAAAGTCTGGTTACATAAGGAATCAAGCCATACGTCTGTTTCAACCTATAAATTTTTGGATAACATAGAGAGGAATGGGAATAAATCCCATACCTTTCATCGACATCCGTAATAACACTTCTAAAGCATCACTGATAGAGTTTTGTGCATTTGGGTTACTGAAAAGAGCTATTGGAAGCAAACGACAGCCGCGAAATTTGGAAGGTCTCTGGGAAGCTGCCAGAAGAAGTGGAATGAACTGGACATCCCTGAATTTCGCAGCAGCTTGCTCCAGCGGAAGCCTTGCTGCAGATTGATAGCTCAAGCTAAAGGCTGCCAGATGAAACATCACTGCTGGTGGAGGCGTGGTTTCTCATAAGGAAAGGGGATCTTAAGTTTGTTACCATTGATTGTGATCAACCCTCTGTACTTTCTGAGGCCGTTATAGTCTCTTCGAATAACTTATGTCATTCAGATTCAACTGTATTGCCTAAAGTAATTGGCGCTTTCTGGTATAACCCCTGATGTATCGGCAACTTCTCTGCTTCTGCTGTATTGCGGGAGTATTTAAACGCACAAGGAGAGATTTCATATACATTGTAGGTTATGCGTTGAGACAGACTCGCCATTGTTACTAGAGGGGAAAAAATAACATAAACGTTATTTTGGAACAGTTTTCAAATTGCAACTACCACAAGAAATAACGACAGGTACAATTTTACAGTTCCAAAATAACAGTCCTCCAGTTGTGCACTACTCGATATTTTGAATAATCCCTTCTCCACTACATATAGTATGTAGGGAAGGTATTGCACTACACAAAATTCTGTATAGAGATTTCACGCTAAATATAAGTTTTGAGGTGTCCTGAATAAAACATTAGATTTTACAAACTATTTTTACAAACTCTTATGCTCCATCTATTTCATATTAATCGAGATAAACATTTGCAGAAACGATCTTTTGACATGCAAAGAGAATTAAATTTTACACATAGCGACCAGTTCTAAAAATATTTGACTATCGCTTAAGGCGTACTATGTTCCCCTTGTTTTGTATTTGCAAGGGCAATATAGAAATACAGTAGCCTTTAAGCACATACATATCTCTTAATAGCTGGTTGCTAGGTGCAGCACCATTCCCTTTGCTACAGATTAATATTCTTTGCATATCCAAGACATAAAAATGAATAAAGATTTCCCATTTGAGAAAATAAGTATTGAAAAATTTAAGAGAATAACAAGGAATATCTCGAAAATGGTTCACTCAACAAAAAAATGTATATGACAAATTGTGTATTTTAACACGATCTACATTTTTTGTGTAATAAAATTTTGTCTATCTCTTATAGTTTACCAGTTATGCAAAATTCGTTCACAATGAAGAATACTTTTGGAGACATTCCCATAAAATTCTAGATATACATTTCATTTGTCATAAAATATTTTGAACATATGATATTTTAATCAAAATCGTTAGAGCCATTTTTGAGAAAATTAAACTTTTCGAAAAATGTTCCTTGTAAAGGGTAATCTGGGGTGGGGGGATTTTCTTGAAAACCTTCCTGTCGCATCTCTGGAAGATACTGAACATAAATACCAAGTTTGGTGTTTATCCGACTGGTCGTTTCTGAGTTATGCTGTTCACAGACACACACACGGGCATGTTTCCAAAAATGATTTTTTTTGGATTCAGGGGGTCTCAAAACATATATTTCCGGTGAAATATCGGTATCGAATTTTTGGGTGGAATACAATACATCTCCTACTTACTATACGTAGTAGAGAAAGTAAAAATATTCCAAGTAAAGCATAGTCTGGCGAGGGAGGATTTTCCTGAATACTCCTAATGTTCAAAGACACACACACACACATACGAATCTTTTTCTAAATATTTTAATCGGAGGGCCTAAAAACATGTACTACCGGTAAAATCTCAACATCCAGAATATAATACTTCTACTTACTTTACGTGTTAGAGAAAGTACTAAACTTATGTAGGAATGATATGTGGACGTGAATAGAAAAAAGTGATGTGAAAGAGTACTTGAATTTTTTTATAAAATTATATATTTGTTTGGCGAAATACACCACCTCCACCTGACGTAAATAAGTAGCAGAGAATATAAAAATATAGTTGTAATTTGACGAAAGATTAAAATAGGCAGCTAATATGGGAAAAAGTATAATATTTTCGTTTTGTGTTCAAATTTCAACCTCCTTTTATCATCTGGTACAACGCATCGTGTTTTACATGAGCTTTACATCGTATTTTAAAGAGACCGTGCTGCCTACTTTTTAAAAACAAGAGACTATCGCCCCGACTGTGCGGTGCTTAGTAACAGAGGCGCTTGGTTCCAGGGAGGTTAACGAGATTTCTCTCAAATCCTGACCTTTCCTTCGCTCAAGCGGCAAATCAGTATGGGATAGGGGAAGGAGTTCATATCTTCTTCTTGTCCTCTGCTTTATCGACTGTAGAATGTAGAGCAAACAAAAGAAGTGAAAGAAAAAAAACTTTTTTTTCTAAAAAGCATTGTGTAATTTAAATCACACAAATTATTCCTTTCTCTGCTACGTATAGTAAGTAGGGGAAGTATTGTATTCCACCCAAAAATTCGATACCGAGATTTAACCGGAAATATATGTTTTGAGACCCCCTGAATCCAAAAAAAGCCTTTTTGGATACATGTCCGTTTGTATGTCTGTGAACACTCAGAAACAAACAGACGGATAAACACCAAACTTGGTATTTAGGTTCAATATCGATGCGACACGAAGCTTTTCAAGAAAATCCCCCTTCCTAGATTACTCTTTACATGGAACATTTTCCGAACATTTTTAATTTCTCAAAAATGGCTTTAACGTTTTGGATTAAACTATCATATGTTTAAGATATTTTCATGACAAATAAAATGTATATCTCGAATTTTCCGGGAATGTCTCCAAAAGTATTCTTCATTGTGAACGATTTTTGCATAACTGGTAAACCATAAGAGATAGACAAAATTTTACTACACAAAAATTTGAGTGAACCATTTTCGAGATCTTCCCTTCAATTTCTTAATACTTATACTTTTTCTCAATTGGGAATTCGTTTTTCATTTTTTGTCTTGGATATGCAAAGAGCATTAATCTGTGGCAAAGAGAATGGTGCTGCACCTAGCAACCAGCTATTAAGAGAGATGTCTATGCTTAAAGGCTACTATATTGCTATATTGCCCTTGCAATTACAAAACAAGGGGAACAAAGTAGGCCTTAAGCGATAGTCAAATATTTTTAGAACTGGTCGCTATGTGTAAAATGTAATTCTCTTTGCATGTCAAAATATCGTTTCTGCAAATGTTTATCTGGATTAATATGAAATAGATGGAAAATAAGAGTTTGTAAAAATACTTTGTACAAGAGCAGAGGTCATGTGAGTGTAAGACATCAGATTTTTTTATGTCCTGGGCATAACAACCAGCTCTTAAAACATTTGACTATCGCTTAAAGCCTAGCAATTCCCCTTGCATCTACAAGAAAATTAGCAATAAGATTAACGTCTCGATATCTCGATTAACATGAGGCATATGGAGAATAAGCGTTTGTAAAAATAGTTTGTACAAGAATAGAGAAAGTTATGTGAGTGTAACACAACAGATTTTTTTTGTAACAGTTTCTCAGTGGACGAAATATTTATGCCATATACCACTTCTTAAATTCATTCCTCTGAGTTTCTCCGGATCGGTTACAAACAACAACATGTGGAATACTTTAATGCCCAAAAGTATAAGAAAAATCAAATTTGAGTATAAGGCATTTGAAGTAAATACAGGTCTTTAGGCTGTATGTTTTGGGCAATTAAATGGTCACGTATTAAAGCCTTAACGTTTCTGAGAGCAAAAGCCATAATATGTAATTGAAACGAAAAATTCAGGTATTTTTGGAGAAAAACAAATGTTTTAATTTTTTGAAAGTTAACCAAATTTCAGCTGTGGGTACCTTTAACCGGTAAGACATGAGAGATAGACAAGAACTTAATATAAAAATCTGAAAAGCTTTGCATTCCACCTAAAAATTCGATGCCAAGATTTCAGCGGAAATATATATTTTGAGAACCCCTGAATCAAAAAAAAAATTTTTTGAAAATGGTCAGTTCGTGTGTGTGTATGTGTCTATGAACAGTATAACTCAAAAATGAAAGTCGGATAAATACCAAACTTGGTATTTAGGTTCAGTAGCTTCCAAGATGCGACAGGAAGGTTTTCAAGAAAATTCAACACAGCAAACTACCTTTTACATGGATCATTTTTTAAAATGTTTTATTTTTTAAAACGTTGTTCTAAAGTTTTTCATCAAAATACCACATATTAAAGGTGTTTACTGAAATATAAGATGTATATCTTGAATTTTCTAGGAATAGCCCCTGAAGACCTTTTCATTTGGAAGGAATTTCGTGGAATCTTATATTACTGGTAAAGTTAAGCGATAGATGAAAACATACTACACAAAAAAGTGTAGATCTATTTAAATCACACTTTATTTCAAATAAGTTTTTTGTAGCATCAGCCTTTCCCGATGCATTCGTTATTAATGATTCGATTTGTTCAATATTTTGTCACTCTATTAAATACCATCGATTTTCAGTTGTTTCTCGCGATGTCACGGAAACAGTATGGAATTTTAAGACCAGCGTATAGCGTGCAGTTCTTAAACATTTGACTATCTCTGTTCTCTTTGTGTCTATAACGAAATGTGTAATGTAGCTATTTCTGCAACGCTTTATTTGGATAAAAATGTAGTGGATAGTAAATAAGCTTTAGTAAGAATAATTTGTATACCCACTAATAAACGATAAACGGTAGAGAAAATCATGTGAATATTACTTTCTGTCTACATTATTTTAATCGAAACAAACTTTTGCAAAAGCAGCTACATTACACATTTCGTTAAAGTGCAAAGGGAATAACAAAGTCAAATGTTTAAAAACTAAACGTTATATGATGGCCTTAAAATCCCATGCTCGTGCCATGCAACTGCAAGAAACAGCTGAATTTTCGATTTTCAGCGATGTCGTGGAAAGGGTGTAGAATTTTAAGGCCAGCGTGTAGGTCCAGTTCTGAAACATTTGACTATCGCTATACCCGTTGTATCTACAACGAAATGTGTAATGTAGCTATTTCTGGAAAGGTGCTTCTCGATTAAAATGAAGTAGAGAGGAAAACAAACCTTATTAAGAGTAGTTTGTATACCCCTAATAAACTATAGAAGGTAGAGAAAGTAATGTTAATGTAACACATCAGATTTTTAAAACGTTATGAAATACTTATTTTCAGATTTTAATGATCTTACTTTGTTTTCCAGTTTGGTAGATTCTCTATGGAAATAAAATATTTTTCATGCCGCACTAAATTATACGTATAGGGTGGACCATTTAAGTTGAGGTTGTACAATATCTCCAAAAGTAAGCGTTGTATAAATAAATGTCTTTAATAAAAGTTGCTTGATATTATTAGGGAAAGTAACTGCCATTAGTCGTGTTTTATTTGGAGGACGTTATAATGGTCATTTTAGGGTCAATTTATTGTTTTTAAATGGGAACCTACATTTTGTATGTTGTTTTTCATTAGAAAATGGTTTATAAAAAGCACTTTATTTTGCGATGTGGAATAACGAAACAAAATAACAAAATGTTGATTACCAGTTACAAAACGTAACTTGACCCTCAAATGACCATCCATGTTTGGTCCAATCATTCATTGCGCTCTTCGTACACAGCCATTCAGAACTTTCGTTGTTATTTACATTGGTGTAACAACAATTGCAAAGTGTTTCGCTCAAATGTTGTTTAGTATTTTATGAGGAGTGAGAAAACAACATTAAAAAGGTAGGTTCTCATTTAAAAAATAAATTGACCCTAAATGGCCAATACGACATCCTCCATATAAAACACGACTAATTGCATTTGCTTTCCACCATAATATCAAGCAACGTTTATTCTACAAAGCTTAGTTTTGGAGATAAGGTACAGTCTCAACTTAAATGGCCCACCTGTATATACATATGTATAATATATATATATATATATATATATATATGTACCGACCCGAAATCCTGCAGATACGTAACTCTTACCGGAATGAAATCGCAAGCCAGCAGGTATAGTTGGCCTTTATGTTTAAGCTTGTTTTTCACCTCCAAGGTATTTTTGTATTCAGAAGGGGTTTGATCTGAAAGAAGAATACAGACTTGCAAATTTTCTTCCCCTGGGACTTCGCTTTGTTTTGAGAGGACTTCTGGTCTCTTACTATCCGTTTTTTCTGTTTTCTGCATTTATATAGGTATGTCCAATGTTCCCTAGCAGCATAAAGGTTATAGTGCCATCCAAAATCTAGCATTACACCTGATATACTAAACACAGCCAAATACAACGAACATCGACCGCTTTTCCTCTTACGTATATTTCAAATGCGCACTGCTGTTTGTGAAAATTACAACACCAAAAAGGAAACGCATGAATTCAATGAATTTAATAGCACAGTTTAGGTACAAGACACCTAACAAATGATTAACTTTTCAAATTTATACATGACCTTTGAGCCCTAATATTCAGTATTTGGCGTGGCCTCCATGCGCTGAAAATAGAGCTGCTATACGCCGTGGTATTGAATCAAAACGGTTCTGAATAAATTCCTGAGGGATTTCCCTCCACGCAGTTTGTATTCGAGCCCACAAATCCGTGACACTGGTTACTGAAGGACCGTGACGCCCCAGGTGCTGACTAACCATATCCCAGACATGTTCGATGGGCGACATGTCAGGCGAACGTGCAGGCCAGGGAAGCAATGGTACCCGTTGCTATTCGAAGAAGGCTTGTACATTCCTTGCAATATGTGGCCGGGCATTTTACTGTTGAAATTTGACCTGTGAAGATGCCTGAAGCAGGGGAAGTACCTCAGGCTCTACAATCACCGTTAGGTATCGGTTGCTGTTCAAAGTGCCCTCAATTCGTAGGAGGCGAGATCGGTTGTTGTAACCAATGGCGCCCCAAACCATCACACCTGGTGTTTGTCCGCTATGACGCTCAACAGTGCAGCCCTGCAGGTTACGCATACTACGTTGCAGGGCACATTGAAGCGGGACTCGTCCAAAAAGACTACATTTTGCCACTCAGCACCCAGTGACGGTGTTCACGTGCCCATTGCAGTCGAAGGAGCTTGAAAGCCGACGTAATGGCATGCATACAACCAGTCCAACCTGCAGCAGACGGCGACGAACCGTTCATGCAGATAAGTTCAAACCTGTTGCAGTGCTCCAGCGTCAAGCCAACACTGTGGATGAAGCTGTACGGTCTGTTATGGCCATGCGGACAAGATGACGGTCATCCCGTGGTGTGGGCATGTTCCATGGTCCAGTACCCGCTCTTCGCTGCGTACGACCTTCATCTATACACTGCTTCCACATATGCATCACTGTCGTAGCAGCATGGCCTGTATGAGCCGAAATGTTCACGGTATGACAAATCCGCTTCACGGAGACCGATCATTCTGCCCCGTTTGAACTCACTCACACGCCGATATGGCTCCCTTTGACGTCGACGAGGTATACTGGCACTCACTTTATTGTTTCCACCTTGTTTGACAGCTCTGCACTGACTACACTGGGCGCAACACTGAGTTTGTTGGACCGACACGAGAGGGCTCTGCTCGGCCTACATGTACCCCATTTCTCTGCAAACCTAATCACTTATTGCTTGCACACTCTTCTACACTTCCACCAAGTTTGGAGTTATTCGGAAAATTCTTTCTTGGTGTTGCAATTTTCACAAACGGCAGTGTATATTCATATAACCTTCTCTAAACCTGTCGTTTATTTTTACATAGCTTCTAAAACCTATACATACAAAATATTATTTTCCTGTCTACTACAGGGGTTTCCAAACTTTTTATGACGGAGGTAGCATTAACCGCCAAAGAATAATCGCAGGCAGTCATATAAGTTTAAAATAGGAACCATAAACTTACGCAAAGATCATTTAGTTTCCACAGAGTCTTATTGAATTAAAATCTATATTTACATATTAATAGCTGATGTAATTAAACAATAAGAAAATGATCATTTCATTCATAGTCTCACGAAAATGTAACTCATAGACAAAGCAATCTCTGATTATCCTCTCCTTCGTAGGACTTACATCCCGCAGGACTTACAAGCCAATGTCTGTGGTCAGATCCTGTTAGAGAGCTGAGGGTCTATGGATCAGAGAGTGTCAGCCAAGATGCATGACAGGAAAAGTGAAAATAGAACACTAATGGAATGTTGAATGGCGGGGGAAACCGGACCACCCGAAGAAAACCCACCCAGACGCCATTCTGAACACCACAAATCCCACATGCGGGTCCTTGGAGTCGAACCTGGATCACCTTGGTGTTGGGCGCAACGGCGCCGCCGTTAATTCATGGGCAATGTAGTAGTAGTAGTAGTAGTAGTGGTATTTATTAAATACTTAGTATTACATTAATTGCATAACACATTCGCATGGGTCATCTGACCGTACATGCTCTCTAGAAAAATACCTGGTCTGTATACGTGACTTGCAGAATCGATTAGAAACAACTGTTTATAATCACCACACTATATACATACATATAAAATTGAAAACACTCTGAATCACACACGCAAACACACACACACACACACACACACACACAAGTGCTCAAGCACCGCATATATTTAATGAAAATTTACATAAACACCTTATCTCTTAGTACACGTACTTCCATTAAGTATGTGCCCAAGCTTGGCCAGTTTTGACTGTTTAGAATCAAGGCCCAGCATGCTGTCCTCCGTCTGTTGGAAGCCAAAAATACTTCCGGTAATAATTTTTTCCTAATACCCTCCGTCTGCACGCATGCTGCCAAAATATGCGTCCAGTCTTCTTGTTCCCCGCATAATTGGCAAATCCTCCTGCCATCTTCATCAACAATCTTGCGAGCTTTCCACCCTCCCAACCTAAGCCATGCTCTTCCCGTTCTCTGTTTCATACCTAATTCCAAAATATATGTTTCCTTACCCCACCTAGTTTTTATTTCATTTTGTAGTTCCAATGTTGATGCTTGTCTACATTCAGACTCTATTTTCTGCCTGTTTATACCAAATAGTCGTCTTTTGACTTTTTTCACGGCACTCTGTGTATTTTTATTACCCCTTTGCCAGATATCGTTTAAGCCAATTTTTCATAATTCCCGTTGTAACCCCTCCGCCCACCATTTTGGATGCTCTATGTTGTTCATTTTATGACGATAACATGTTGCTCTTAGAGTTGTTTTGATCACCTTTAATTATTCGCAGCCAGTACCTAACTACATTTAGTTTAGCAAATACAGCATCTTCCCAGCATCCGACCTCAGGAAGAACTCCGTAGTTTGCAGTACCCCTTCCCAACCCTAGATATGTAGGTGTTAGTGTGTGTAAGACACACACATACGCCTGTAACATGAAGTATTTTACATTAGTAACAGTTCTTATTCAATGAGAAGAATAAAACTGACTTTTCTGTGTTATAATTTCAGATATTTGTGGTTATAATTTTGTGCTGCCTATCATGAGAAAGGACTCTTAAATGCTCATCAGTTATTTTTGATCTGACATATTTCATATTTACTTTTCTACCACGTACATAGTACAAAGGTAGAGAAGGTATTGTATTCCACCCAAATATATGATAACCTCAAAACTTTGTATTTATGTTCAGTACCTTCCAAAGATGCGGCAAGAAGGTTTGCGATAAAATCCCCCACCCCAAACTACCCTTACATAGAAAATTTTTCGAAGCCTTATATCTTCTGAAAAATATATTTAACTTTTTTGATTCAAATACCATATATTAAGCGCCAGTAGATATTGGATGAAATTTTCCCACAGACCGTTGCGATTTTTTCCCAAAAGTCAATAAAGGACACTCTAAATAGTAATTTGCTGCAAAGGTTAGTCTTGTAGAAGACTTTATAGACAATTATTATAAAACATAATTCTGGTGGTTCCTGTGAGCCGCCGTGGCCGCACACAAGAATTTTAACCTGGAACCAGCGGTCTATGGTAATCTTTAACAAATTTATGGATTTATTGAAGTAGATTTGACTTGTTTTCGCTCAGGGCGCTTCTGTTGGCTTGAATGATAAAATGCCGGTATTGTTAGGTTGGCGGCCCTTATCTGTAAGATAGAAAATGCGTTTTCGTGATGTTTACCATTATTGGATGGGATTTTGTCCTCACACTTGCGTTATAGATTTCAAACAAAAGAAAAAATCATAGAAGTGTTATTGTTCTAAAGTTAAATTCTGGGTGATCGCTTTCAGCAGCAGTAAGGTGTTAATTTCTAGGAAAAGGAAATCTCTAAATACACACACTCTCAAGAAACATGACGGACCAGCTCGTAAAGTACGAAAGTATTGTAGAGAATGTTAAAAAAGAAACTGACAGGAAATTTATCAAAAAATAAAGTAACCACCTACTGTAAAGAATGCGACAGAAAACTTTTTTCCCTTTGTTTTTTTTTGGGGGGACCATGCTTTGCTAGCTTTTATACTTCAAAGTTGAAAACAAAACATTTTTGATACTCTATTTTGTATACTTTGTAAGTAAGAACCAAACGAATTCTTTGACAGCAATTCTCATTAAGATTTTGCTTGCTGGTTTATTCTGTTCTATTGCCTGACTTTATACAGGGTGTATCATTTAATTTGAAACTGTACAGTATCTCCAAAACTAAGCGTTGTAGAAAGAAATATCTTTAGTAAAAGCTGCTTATTATTATGGGGGAAATTAAATGTCATTAGTTGGATAACCCTTTAAAACAATTAAATTGACCTTCAAATGACCACCACGACATCCTCCAAACAAAACACGACTAATGACATTTACTTTCCCCCATAACATCAAGCAACTTTTATTCAAGACATTTCTTTCTACAACGCTTAGTTTTTGAGATGTTGTACAGTCTCAACTTAAATGATAAACCCTGTATAAACACAGTTAATAAATTGTTTTATGCTGACATCATTTTTATATTAAAATTTAGACCCCCATAATATTCCAACTCCAAACCTAATGGTATTAATGTTTAGATAGGGACTACAGAGATTCATTTTATAGGCAAAACTCAATGTTTTAGTGGAAGCTCTGGCGCTTAACGTGTTAAGGATATTTACATGACAAATCAAATGTATATACTGAATTTTCTGGGAATAGGCTGTGAAGTCCTCATCCGAATGAAAATTGATATAGGTAATCTATATAAACGATAGACGAAAACGTACTACACAAAAAACGTGGATCTTTTTAAAATACAGAATTTATTTCAAATAACTTTTTATGGCATCAGCTATTTCCGAGATATCCCTTATTCATGGTTCGAATTTCTTTAACATCCAGAGGTCACCAAAGTCATGTGAATGTAACGCATCAGATTTTGGAGTTCAAGGCATCCCAAAATCTGTATTTCAGTTCAAATGATGTTGAATTTTTCGGTGAAATACAATACCTCCCTTACTTATTATACGGAGGTGGTATAGAAAGTAAAAAATATCTATGTGTTACACTCACATGACTTTCTCTACTCTTGTACAAACTATTTTTACAAACGCTTATTCTCCATATGCTTCGTGTTAATCGAGATATCGAGATGTTAATCTTATTGATAATTTTCTTGTAGATGCAAGGGGAATATGGTAGGCTTTAAGCGATAGTCAAATCTTTTAAGAGCTGGTTGCTATGTGGAGTATACCATTCTCTTTGTATGTCCAGGACAAAAAAAATCTGATGTGTTATATTCACCTTACTTTCTCTACTCTTGTACAAACTATTTTTACAAACGCTTATTCTCCATATGCTTCATGTTAATCAAGATATCGAGATGTTAATCTTATTGCTAATTTTCTTGTAGATGCAAGGGGAATTGATAGACTTTAAGCGATAGTCAAATATTTTAAGAGCTGGTTGCTATGTGGAGTATTCCATTCTCTTTGTATGTCCAGGACAAAAAAAAATCTGATGTGTTATATTCACCTTACTTTCTCTACTCTTGTACAAACTATTTTTACAAACGCTTATTCTCCATTAGCTTCATGTTAATCAAGATATCGAGATGTTAATCTTATTGCTAATTTACTTGTAGATGCAAGGGGAATTGATAGGCTTTAAGCGATAGTCAAATATTTTAAGAGCTGGATGCTATGTGCAGTATTCCATTCTCTTTCATTACCAGGATAACAAAAAGAATAACGAATTTGAAAAAAGCATAAATTTTGGAAAATTTAAGGGAATAACAAGCAATATCAGAAAAATGGTTCACCCAACAAAAAAAAATGTATATGACATAAATTGTGTATTTTAACGCGATCTAAATTTTTATGTAATAAAACTTTGTCGATCTCTTATGGTTTATCAGTTATGCAAAAGTCGTTCACAATGAAGCATATTTCGGAGACATTCCCAGAAAACTCGAGATATACATTTCATTTGTCATGAAAACATCTTAAACATATATATTTAAATCAAAATCGCTAGAGCCATTTTTGACAACATTAAAATTTTCGAAAAATGTTCCATGTAAAGGTTAATCTGGGGTAGGGGGATTTTCTTGAAAACCTTCGTGTCGCATTTCCGGAAGATACTGAAGCTAAATACCAAGTTTGGTGTTTATCCGACTGTTCGTTTCTGAGTTATGCTGTTCACAGACACACAAACATACACACACGGACATGTTTCCAAAAATGCTTTTTTTGGATTCAGGGGGTCTCAAAACATGTATTTCCGGTGAAATCTCGGTATCTAATTCTTGGGTGGAATACAATACTTCCCCTACTTACTTTAAGTAGTAGAGAAAGTAATAAACAATGGTGCAATTAATTGTTCTTCCACACAAGCCGGAGATGCGTGGTTCAAATCCCGGCGATGGCATTGAATGTTTTAGTCGTCAGATTCTGCTGTTTCAACCTTGTCCAACACACGGCTTGACCTAATTGACCTAATAGTGGTTGAAACTATGAGCTCCGGGCTTACTTACAACATTGTAAGTCGCCATTGGATATGTTATGTCAATACAATTTGAGATCTCCTTGTGGTTTACCGGGAAAAGTGCAAATCAGTTGCAATATTTAATGTCGTGCCAGCATGTTGCCATGGTGAGGCAGTATTTCTAACACTTTAATTATTTAAATTAAATTATAGAATATGTAAATTCAATATGTAAATTCAATTTAAAACAATATGTATGTAATAATTTTTAAAATGTATGTAACAGTCATTGCATATGGTTATTTTACTGTAAACATGTTCAATAATGTTATGTAAATGCATTACGTAATTTAATAATGTAGGAGCTGTGAGAATAATAAGTTTATAGTTGCTAACAATGTGGTAACTTTGAAGCAATAATGAGTTTTGAGAGTTTAAATTCTACTAGTCATGATTAAGGCAGCAATAATGTAAATTTTGTGACAGTTTAAAATCAGCCAATCAACAGCCAGAAAAAGCTTTAATAAAATGCAGGCATTCTATTGGACTAGGATTAGCCAATCAGAGCCTTGAAATACAGAAGTTTACGGGTTTGGACGGTTGAAATATGTTCAGTTGCCTGCAGACCTTGATAGCAACCGGATGTAAGATGTGTTCTCTAAAGAAATATTACGTATTCCTATGAAACGAAAATTATGTATACGCGTTAACAAAGTGCAAGTTTTAAATTAAAGAATCTCACAGCTCTTGATATCAGTGTAGTGCTATTTAATTTGTGTCAAGGATTAATAAAAAGAAGTGAATTTAAACTTAAAATCTGTGTAAGCCTACATTCTTGTCGCACCACGCCCTGATTAAGAGAAACGTGTCTCTAAAGTAATACTGACGCACCCGAGGCAAAAAAATAAACATAAATACTATCTATAGAAGCAGTTTAATAACAAAATTAATAAATGTTCTTTTAAACTTGGAGCGTAACATACATCTTACAATCGGCTTCTCATACGTAACAGCATATTACGTAACAAACAATCTTCTTAAAATTAACGTCCATACGTGGAGCTAAATAAATAAACAATAAACTCCAAGAACAATACTTCTTCAATGGTAGCTCATTGGTTAGAGCAACCGGACGGAGACCGGGAGATCCGTGGTTCAATTCCCGGCGATGGCATTGAATTTTTCATTCGTCAGATTCTGTCTTTCCATAAACGATACTGTTTGGACAAAGAATATGAGAAGATAAAAATTCCGATTCAAGCCGAAGCTTTTCATCCTGTATAAGATTAAAGCGAAAGAAGTAGATAACAGAGAAAAGAATGTCGCTCGTGTTAAATAAGTAAGGAGTATAAAACCAGTAAAACGGAGACTGACACGCAGAGAGATGAAATTATCAACGCCCACGTATCAAACACAGGTCACTTCTCTAATTAACTTCATTCATGGACCAGGCACATCGAAATAGTAACTACCTACATTCACACCGCTCTCATTTTGTAAAAACCTCGAAATAAACAGGTGCATGTATAGAAGTTTCTAGGAACTGTGGAGTGAGTACCACAAAAGGCTCGCGACATATGCTTTCTGTAACGTCTGTTGAAACTGACACATTTTTCAAATTTACAAAAATGTTCTCCATATATCCTCAACATTAACAAGAATCTACCATTCACCTTTATTGAGAGAAACTATTGCATTCCATGCAAAACTTCATGTGCAGATTTCACGACAAATACACATCTTACAATCATCTGAATTAATAAACACATTTTTACTTTCTCTACTACGTATAGTAAGTAGGGGAAGTATTGTATTCCACCCAAACATTCGATACCGAGATTTCACCGGAAATATATGTCTTGAGACCCCCTGAATCCAAAAAAAGAATTTTGGAAACATTACCGTGTGTGTGTGTGTCTGTGAACAGCATAACTCAGAAACGAACGGTCGGATAAACACCAAACTTGGTATTTAGGTTCAGTATCTTCTAGAGATGCGACACGAAGGTTTTAAATATAATCCCCACACCACAGATTACCCTTTACATGGAACATTTTTCGAAAATTTCAATTTTCTCAAAAATGGATAACGATGTTGATTAAAATATCATATGTTTAAGATATTTTCATGACAAATAAAATGCATATCTTGAATTTTCTGGGAATGTCTCCAAAAGTATTCTTCATTGTGAACGACTTTTGCATAACTGGTAAACCATAAGAGATAGACAAAATTTTACTACACAAACAATGTAGATCGCATTAAAACACACAATTTATGTCATATACATTTTTTTGTTGAGTGAACCATTTTCGAGATATTGCCTGTTATTCCCTTAAATGTTTCAATACTTATTTTCTCAAATGGGAATTCGTTATTCATTTTTTTGTCTTGGATATGCAAAGAGTATTAATCTGTGGCAAAGGGAATGGTACTGCACGTAGCAACTAGCTATTAAGAGATATGTATGTGCTTAAGGGCTACTGTATTTCTATATTGCCCTTGTAAATATATATTCCTCTTACATCTACAAGAAAATTAACAATAAGATAGAGTCTGCAAATGTTTATCTCGATTAACATGAAGTAGGTGGAGAATAAGCGTTTGTAAAAATAGTTTGCACAAGAGTAGAGAAAGTCATGTGAGTGTAACACATCAGATATTTTTTTTATGTCCTGGACATGCAAAGAGAATGGAATGCTCCACATAACAACCAACTCTTAAAAAATTTGAATATCACTTAAAACCTACCATATTCCCCTTGCACCTACAAGAAAATTAGCAATAAGATTTACATCTCGATATCTCGATTAACATGAAGCATATGGACAATAAGCGTTTGTAAAAATAGTTCGTACAAGAGTAGAAAAAGTCATGTGAGTGTAACACATGAGAAAATTTTTTTGCTTTCTCTATCATGTAGGTACATATTAGATAGACAAGATATTGCATTTTACCCAAAAATTCCATATCCGGCTTTCACCGGAAATACATGTTTTGAGGTCCCTAATACAATAAGGGAATTTTTAGAAAAAGGTATACGCACGCGTATGTGTATGTGAGCAGCGACATATAGCGTCGATTACTTAAACATTTGACTGTCACTGTTTCCTTTGTATCTGTAACAAAATGTGTAATGTAGCTATTTCTGTAAAGGTTTATTTGAATTAAAATGTAGTAGACAGAAATATAAGCTTTAGTAATAATAGTTTGTATACCCTCTGATAAACGATAAAGGGTAGAGAAAGTTATGTATATGTATCGCATCAGATTTGTTTGCATCCTTCCTGAGGATTAATATGGCCAACGGTAAGCTCGGCTTTAAGAAAACGCAATAGTGACATCTGTATCAGGTAAAATATGGAAGTTTATCGGAAAGTGGAATGTAATTAAAGTCGTGAAGAAACAAGGAAATTGGACTGCCAATAATTAAGGAGATAGTCATTAAAGCGTCGATACCTATCTCTTTCTATAATTACGACTTCCTCGCTTGCCTTTTAAGACATTTTCATCATACTTACCAAAGGAATTATGCGAGGTCAGTGAATGTAACGATACTATATGCTCTGGTAAGGGGCATTGGGGCAAACTGGCAAACGTTATTTTTTAGGTTTGTAAGTAATGATTCAGTTCTTTTACCTGTGTTCTGTCAGTTTTCAGAGAGTCAACGTTTTAATAAAGATGAAGCAGTTTAAAGAATAATTATTATCTAATATGATCTAACCTTGGATTAGATTGGCTACGGAGAGGACTCGGCACTGATCCACACAGGCAATATTGACCTAAGCCGCACAAGGGGGCGTCCCCGGGAGGAAGGATACGGCGAAAGGAGACACCGGGCGGCTGGAACCAGGAGTGAAGGCACAGGAATGGCAGGGGCCCTAAGTTTACAGATACAGACTCCCTGGCAGATGGATTGCGAACCAGAGAGCCTCAAGGGCTCGGATACACCGACACTTCCAACCCTAAAAGAGACCAACGGATGAAAGATGAAATAAAATGAGAATGGAGATGAAATGGAGGGACAGGAAATTCGGGGGATGTGAAAATCCTACCCAGCATTCCCATGGCGACCCGGGAAAACCGCGAAAAACAATGTGTGAGGAAGGTCGGCCATGGGAATCGAACCCACGACCTCCCGAATGCGGGCCACAGGCGAAACCGCCTGAGACATCCTACTCGGTTGATTTAACCTTAATTTAATGTGCTCACGAGCATCTTGCCATTCTAGCTCAAGTAGCTAAAGCATCGACAAGGAGAGCCGAAGATCTTGGCATGAATTTTTCAAGTCTTATTCAACTTAACAGTTTAAGGTGTATCATAATCCTATAAAACCACACGTTCCCTTATACGTGTAATATAATAAATACAAATAGTAGACAGTTCTTAGTTTTCTGGTATAAATTTTAGTATTTATTAGTATTAGCGTACCTTAAAATAAATTTTAAAGCTGCTGATGCCAATCATTGTTTACTTTACCTGGGTCTACCCGCTCCTTTGGTACGGACTTGTTAGCACCACGGCAAGGACTGGAACCTACCTTATCTACACATTGAAATCCTGGCCAATGCTGCTCAATGCTTTAATCAAATGAGCTATAAAACTTAAAACAGCTTGCAAAAGTTTCTTAAGAATGCAAAGTATTCTCGATTTGCCATTAAGTTATAGTAATTGATTTTTGTGAAAAATATATCGGGATTAAAGATTACGTCAGTTTTCACATGTGGAGTTCAAACCTTACATTCCACACAAGAATTCGATATCAATATTTCATCGCAAACACATGTATACTGGTGCGCATAATGGAACGGAGCTGTTTATGTTGGTACAAAATCTAGCCCCACCCTCTACCAGCGCGACCATCCCTGTTTTTCGAGCATTTCTAGCCACTGGATTGACAGGGTACATACAAAGTATGGCCGAAGTGCAAGGGTAACTTTGCAACTTAAACCTTATACCGTTTTCTTAATGCCGTTTAGTAGAGTCAACAGTTTTAACCTTCGTCTCCATGTCGCTAATGTTTATGCTCAACCATGCCCCCAAGGTCGCGGGTTCAAACCCGGCGGAGGGCAATGGATTTTTTCGGGCGTAAAAATCCTTAGCACGGCTTCCTTCGGAAGGGAAGTAAAGCCGGTGGTCCCGTGTCGTAGATTTACGGCACGTAAAAGAACCTCAAGCCTGATAAAGAGGCCTCTGGGCAAAATTACCGGTGTTTCACGCCCAATATAGAATGGGACGCTAAAAACCATAGTAGTTAAAGAGCGTCCATAAATAAAAACTCAATTTCAATTTCAACCATGCCAAAATGTAGTATTTATACGACTTGTAGCAGTACTTTAATGGGCCTCATTAAAGTACACCTGTTCATTAAAGTATTGGCATTCGACCAATCAGAAGTGGTCACATTGTGAAAGCGCAAGTATCGATTATTCTCGTTTCGATCGACAACGGTATTACCGCGAGTTTAGAAAAAAGTCAAAATGTCTGACACTAGTAACAGTGACATTCAACTTACGCCCCCAGAAATTACGATAAAAGCACTCAATCTTACCAATAACTTGTTGCCACAAAGGTCAAGAAAGATGTACGAGAAATTCTATGCACAATTCATGGATTGAGAATATCAAAAGGTATAAATTCGTTCTAGAAAATGCCAGGTGCTACAAGGTCATTGTATTGTAACCATAGATAAAGGAATAACGATTGTAACACATCACTCAAACCGGAAACGAATACTTATGAAACCTTTTATTTATATACATGGTCGAGCATAAACAATCGTATGAAAATTGACTATAATGATGATTAAAACGCTCGTATGATAATACTCGCGTTTTAATTACTGCCATTATAGCCTCGTTGCATAATATACTATACTATCGTAGTTGTCTTTCGGTTTAACCACACATGCAAATAATTCTTCAGCTCTTCCTCTAAAAGGCTAATTATTTCTAACTGGTTTAGGCTTTCCTTGTGTACCAATCGCAGCCAAACATTTTCAAAGAGATGGTATCCAAACCACTGCTTAATTCGACATAGCTTATAAACATGTTCATTTGGTTATTTTTTATGTCCCTGTATTGTTTTGAGACCAGTCACATAGAGAATTGATACTGGCTGGGTGGAGACAAAAGTTGGTTACCTGGGGAAAAATACCATGGCGATCTAGAGGAATGGTCACTTTTTATGCACGACAGTGTACATGTTTTGAGCCCTCCTGAATAAAAAAATCTGATGTGTTACACTCACATGAATTTCTCTACTCTTATACAAACTATTTTTACAAATTCTTATGCTCCATCTATTTCATATTAATCGAGATAAACATTTGCAGAAACGATCTTTTGACATGCAAAGAGAATCACATTTTACACATAGCGACCAGTTCTAAAAATATTTGACCATCGATTAAGACGTACTATGTTCCCCTTGTTTTGTAATTGCAAGGGCAATATAGAAATACAGTAGCCTTTAAGCACATACATATCTCTTAATAGCTGGTTGCTAGGTGCAGCACCATTCCCTTTGCCACAGATTATAACTCTTTGCATATCCAAGACAAAAAAATGAATAACGAATTCCCATTTGGGAAAATAAGTATTGGAAAATTTAAGGGAGTAATAAGCAATATCTCGAAAATAGCTCACTCAACAAAAAGATGTATATGACATAAATTGTGTATTTTAACGCGATCTACATTTTTGTGTAGTAAAATTTTGTCTATCTCTTATGGTTTACCAGTTATGCAAAAGTCGTTCACAATGAAGAATACTTTTGGGAGACATTCCCAGAGAATTCAAGATATACATTTTATTTGTCATGAAAATATTTTAAACAAAATCGTTAGAGCCATTTTTGAGAAAATTAAAATTTTCCAAAAATGTTCCATGTAAAGGGTAATCTGGGGTGGGGGGAGTTTCTTGAAAACGTTGGTGTCGCATCTCTGGAAGATACTGAACCTAAATACCAAGTTTGGTGTTTATCCGACTGTTCGTTTCTGAGTTATGCTGTTCACAGACACACACGGACATGAATTTCTGGTTCAGGGTGTCTCAAAACATGTATTTTCGGTGAAATCTCGGTATCGAATACTTCCCCTACTTACTATACGTAGTAGAGAAAGTAAAAATATCACAAAATAGTTTCATCTTCTCCCTATAAGTCGCGGTAACATAGAACATTTTATTATGTGATTGTTATTATTAGCACGTGTGCTATAATGAGCCAATTAAGCGCGATATTAAATACAGTAACACCCTGTTTATAATGCTAGGATTGCACAATTAAACTACTTTATTGTTCGACCGCATTAGAATACGCTGACGTATACACCTAACGTAAATGAATTGTTATGGCAACCCTAATACTTCAGCGACTCATTATGATCTTATTGGGAAGCGCGTGCAGCTCCCCCATCGCCCATATACCTTCAAAACAATAACCCACCGAGATCCATTCCCCAGATAAACAATGAAGTATGTGTATTTAAAATAAAATAAATACTGTTCATTGTAATTTTAACATTCTAATAAATTAAGTTCATTTTCCTTTGCTTTAATATGTGTAGCTTTCACATTACCTGCACAAATCAATAAATACAGCGTGATCTCAACATTTAATTAATACAATTAACAAGTAAGATTTTTTTGTAAAAACCTCAAAGTTTTGAAATTATAGTGTGGTCGACCAAAACAGTCATATTAAACTTGACTATAATTATAATTAAGACGCTCACAAGACGCTCCTCCTCGACCCATGCAAGGCCTTGGCCTGCCAACCCAACTGCCGGCTTCTCGGCAGAAGTGGACGATACGGTGAGGATGTGTGGCGAGCATCACAATCCCCCAAGCCGAATGCTGGTTCTCGAAGCCGGAGTCGCTGCCTACCGCAGCTCCTCACTTTCCGCATGATGCTTAATAGGCACCGTCCTACACCCGGGCCTTAATATTTGCAACGTCACGGGTAGGATAGAATCCAGGCGCATTGCGTGACCGAGAACCAGAGCACCATGCTCCAGCCTAATGCGGGGGGCTGTTGCATAATATACAATTATTGTGTCTATTTTGAAATAATAACAGCATTGTTTATATAGGTTTTATTCTTGAAATACTCACAATAAATACCACTCGATGTTTCGAGTTTATTTAATAACCTCTTGTGGCGATAGTTATGCAAATAAGGTTTAAGCAATGAAATGGGTTGAAAATATATCAACAATATATATTTATTTTAATAATACTGAACAGTACATAATATATTTATTTAAAGTAAGATTTGACAAAGAAGGAGAAAGAAACAAAGTCCATAATACGCTGATAGCAGTAGATGTTACATGGACTGCATGTACCGAGGTTGGAAGTAAGGACCAGTATAATCAGGTACAATAAAACAAAGTAAAGTCGTGTTCCCTCCTTTGTCAGGTTAGTCTTTCTTGCAATGGTAGCAAGAACAGCTCTTGGCAGACTTGAATATCAGGTCTCGAGCCCCATCTAGACACATCACCTTCACCTCCACCTGAAACAAAGGAAGTGGTATCACTGAGTTGGAGATATTAACCAGAGGTGGGCAAAGCTTGTGTCTCGACTCAGAGTGTAGTCTCAACGTAAGGCGGCTGAAAGCGCACACAGCCTGGGTCAGTGTTGCTAAACTATATTCACTCTTAGGTTGATCCGCGGCAAAACAAATCCATGTGGCCAGTGCACCGTGGTGCAACACGGTAGAATGCGCCCAGGAAAGTAGTGCTATGCTAATCTCTGAATTTTAGAATGAATTTATCCTTAAATAGTATAACATTCTATACAAATACCTAAGGTTTTATTTAACGCTGATTTATACCGTAAAACAGAGCTACAAGTCCCATGATACAATTCGTATGAGTCACCTGACATCCGGGTAGGCGCAGAATATTGTTTACAGCCAGAAACCAGCAGTTGTGTTTAGTATCATGGCGGACGGTGAATTCGCTCTTGTGTTTTTGTCGAATTACGTAAAGCATTAGCATTGACTAGTGGTGAAAAAACAATAGTATTGAATCTTTATTATAAGTTATGTGAGAAATATCCAACACTTTGCGCGAAAGGAATGGTGAAATTAACTTCTGAGTTCGCCGGTGTTTCGAGTACAAGTATAAGCAGTGCTTGTGCAGAAAAATCTGAAACGAGAAAAGTGGTTACACCAGGAAAAAAAAGAAAGCATATGAAATACGCGATGCAAGAATGTAGTGATTTTAAGAAGAATGCAATTCGGGTAACAGTACACAATTTCTTTTTTAAACTGAGCTGCCAACAGCTAATAAAGTGCCGCTTCCAGAGAGCAAATAAATTAGGTTATCGCATACCTGTTACTTTATTTTTCGCTCATTTATTTTAGAATTAACTATTATTATATGTGCAAATGTTTTTTTGTTGCAACTATCAATCTTATCACCTTTAACCCTTAACAGAATATCCTAGTCACCGTTTTAGTTGTCGAAATAAGGACTCTGTTCTTTTTGCATTACGTGCCGCTTGTACTGGCCACATGGTCTGAAAGTGTGACAATATTTCTAATGCGAATGGCGGAAGGATACATTATAACGGTGCACTGGTCAGCTGGGGTTTGTTTTGACGCGGATCAACCTAAGAGTGAATACAGAGTAGCTAAAGGTGAGAGGGTGATCAGAAGTAAACAGTTCAGTGGTGGAGTTCACTGTCTATTAAACCATCGTTTTCCAGAAAACGGAAATTTCGTAGCTGAATGGGAGGATGAGGTTTTGCTGTGCAGAAGAAGATAATGTAAAATGTTTAGTTAGCTCAAAAACATTACATGGCATATTTAGAGGCAACGCCCAAAACACTATACGTTTTTCACTATAAGCTGAAAGGAGAAGTAAACAAAACTTAAATGTATCACTCCACCGAGCACATGGCAGCACCACGTGGAGGATGACGGGAACTAAGTACCTGTGAGAGGAAATTACTTCAGACAGAATGCAGATACAATATATTGCGCAGCTTGGGGATAATTAGCTTTTAAACATTGTATGTCTTATTCCTATATTTTGCCTTACATCACAAACTTCTAACACATAATACACCTTTGCTTTAAACTTTTCTGAGTCATGAAGCCGTATTTTTAACACTTAAATGATTTCAGTCAAATTATATAATATTAAATTCAGTAACAGCCCGCCTTAAAGCAATATGTGTATGTAACAAGATACAAAACAGTGTATATTGCAGTCATTATATATGTTTATATTATTATATACATGTAATAATGTTATGTGAATGTATTACGTAATTTAATATTGTAGGAGCTGTGAGAATAATAGGTTAAAAGTTGCTAACAATGAGGTAACAATGAGGTAACCTTGAGGCAATAATGATTTTGAAAGTTTAACATACTACTTGTAACTCTTGGAAACAATAATGTAATTTTTGTGACAGTTTATAAAATAACCAATCAACAACCAGAAAAAGCTTTAGTTAAATTAAGGTATTCTGTTGTACTAGGATTAGCCAATCAGAAACTAAATGGAGGAAATTGTACAAATTCAGAAGTCAGTTGCTTGTAGACAGCGTTCCTAACTGGACGCGAGATGCGTCCTCGAGAAATTTAATACGTATTTTGTGTGAGACAAAAATAGTTTACGTGTTAAAAAGTGCAAGTAATTAATAAAAAAATCTCACGGCTCTCTCTCTCTCTCTCTCTCTCTCTCTCTCTATATATATATATATATATATATATATATATATATATATATATCAGTGAAGTGTTATTTAAATCGTGTCAAGCATTAATAAAAGGAGTGAAGTAAAATTATAATCTGTATAAGCCTACATTCTTCAGTCGCACCACTCCCTGCTAAGACATTCATGTCTCTAAAAAAATATAAATACTGACGCAGCCGAGGCAAACATAAATATATAATATTTAAAGACAAAGTTAATGTTTTTTTAAACATTTGGGACGAAGGCTACCGGAAACGTTTTACCATACGTGCGGTTGCGACTACTTTCAAGTTCGGCTCCCCAACAGTCGAAATACAATACAACTCCTACTTCAAATTGGCTTTCCATACGTGAAGCAACAACCTACTTCAGTCAACAAGTTAAATGACGATTAGCACTATAGGTTAAAACACAACAGAAAACAAACGAGACTCAAGCTATCCGAGCAACAACTCTGCATCACTAACAAAGAAGTTCAATTATTGCTAAAAAATGTCCAACCATATTCATTGTCGATTTAACACAATTGTTTTATTTCCATTTTCCGCGTTAGTGTTTTCTTCAGTGGCCGAGGATACTCAGCCGGATACCGGAAACGAACTACAGCGCCTCCGCATGCCCTCTTAAACCCTCTGCTATAACCTTCATTTTGTTATACGTGAATCTGAACAAACACATTTAGTTTCATAAATTTAACTGTTACAATAATAAGTGTTATAAATTTCTCTGCACGAGAATAACCACAAAATGTTACGATCTGAACCGAACTGTGTTTTGTAGAGGAAGAGACGACATGCTAAGCGGGAAAGGTTGTAGTTTGTCCACCAGCCAATGAGGTGCTCTCTTGTCACGTGGTTTGGTTTACTTCTCCTTTCAGCTTATAGTGAAAAAGTTATACGTTAAATGCCATGCTTCATACGGTGAAATTTAAAGGTATTGTTGCACGGGGAAGTTATTTAGTTTATTAATATTATATTTGTTTTAGGAATTGAATATGTGAAACTATTACACGAGTTAACTGCAAAGAACATTGTGCAGAAAGTCCCGAAAATTTATCGTTGAAAATAAAAAATGAAATATATTACTTACCTACTTACCTGGGAGATCTCTCGGTCACTAAAACCCCTTCAAGAGGGTGAATTTCTCAAACTATGACAAAAGCTATGGAAATTATGTGCCCTCAAGAACTTCCCAATTTAATAAAATTAATATATTCTGTGATGAAACAATAAATGCAGGGCGATATCAGAGGTTAATTCTGAGGCCATTTTGCAATCGCTTGACAGAAGAAGAGAAATCGTATGGTTGGTTCCAGCAAGATTCTGCAACAGCACATACGGCTGCCGAATCATTACATGCAATAAGAGAGGTGTTTGACAACAGAATAATTAGTGTTGATTTGTGGCCCCCTCGTTCTCCTGACCTGACGAGTTGTGATTTTTATTTATGGGGTTCTTTAAAAGACAATGTGTATCGTTCCAATTCTCGCACGTTACAGAAACTTAAAGAAAACATTGTGCAAGAAATCACAAGAATTCCTGCTGCTGAGCTTTGGAGAGTGAGCGAGAATATTTATACGAGATATGCTGCCCTTTTGAGAGCAGGTCAACATTTCCAGCATCTATTTATAAGTTAAGAACTTTAGTTCACCTCTGCCGGGGTAATTTCCCCGGCGACTGCCGGCTGTCACGCGCAGTAGCAAGAGGCCGCGATTGGGTTCGAATATAATTTAACTAACCTTTATATGCATACAATAATTATTACAGAATTTCCTGAAGTTTAAAGCACCTAAAAAAGCAATTACTTACATCTTCGGTATCCATGATGTTGCAACACTGTCCCACAGATGTGATGGCTTGGTGAGGGTTAACCCTGAGAGTATCTATGGCCGAGGGTACAGACCAAGATTCGCAGTAACCTCGACATGCATTCGTCGTGATGTGGAACTCGACACAGTCAGGGATGCTGATCTTCCGAGTGTGTCCTGAAAAAAGACATACCTTATTCTCACTTTTGTAAAGATAATTTGTCCCCGGCCCCAAAAAAATTTAAAATATATCTCAGAAGTAAGGGGAACAAATTACAAAAGTTGCTTAAAAAGTAACTCATTTGTTCCATTGGTCATGAATGTTGTAGTTTTAAACTCTGTACATCTAGACCATTAAATATACGTAAATACATTTACTAAATATTTTTTTTTTCATTTTCATGCATATGAATTTTAATTGCAGTAGGCTTTGGAAACCAAAAGCATGATGATTTGGGGATTATTTTCAGACTTCGGAGTAAACAAACTCCAAAATTGCTTTTTGAATGTTACACATCACATTTTAATGTGTGACATTCACATCACATTCTCTATCCGCTCTTCTATAAACTAATCTTAAGAAAACTTGTTACTTTCTCTACTACGTATGGTGAGTAGGGGAAGTATTGCATTCACCCAAAAATTCGATACCGAGATTTCACCAAAAATACATGTTTTGAGGCCCCCTGAATACAAATAAAGCATTTTTGGAAACATGTGCGTGTGTGTGTGGCCATCTGTGAGCAGCATAACTAAAAAACTAAAAGTCGGATAAATATCAAACTTGGTACTTAGGTTCAGTACTTTTCAAAGATGCAACACAAAGATTTTCAAGAAAATCCCTAATCCATACTACTCTATACATGAAATATTTGGATATTTCTTATTTTCTAAAAAATGGCTGTACCGAATTTGATTAAAATGCCGTACATTAAAGGTATTTGCATGAAAAACAAAATGTATCTTGAACTTTGCGGGAATTGCCTGTGAAGTCCACCTCAGTTGAGAGAAATTTTGTATAATCTTGTACAACTGCTACAGGTTAAGCGATAGACGAAAACGTACACAAAAAAGTGTAGCTCTCTTTAAAATACACAATTTATTCAAATAAAAATTTTGTGGCATAATCCATTTGCGAGATATCCGTTATTAAAGGTTCTAATTGTCCATACTTGGTCATTCTTTGAAGCCCTTTCAGCATTCAATTGTTTGTCACGATTGCATGGAAACACTATGGAATTATAAGGTCATCGTAGAGCGTCCAGTTCTTAAACATTTGACTATCGTTCTTCCCTTAAAGTAGATGGTTTGTTATAGGAGTGGTATTTCAACTGTTCGGGAGCCGAACTTGTAGCAGTTGCAACCACATGTATAGTACCCGCTTTCCGGTAGCCTTCACCCCAAATGTACTTTCAGGTGGTCTTTGCCCCAAGTTTAAAACAATATTAACTTTGTAATTAAACTGTTTCTTTAAATATTTAATATATATGTTTGCCTCGGCTGCGTCAGTATTTATTTTAGAGATATGGATATCTTGGCAGGGTTATGATACGACAAGAATGTGGGCTTACACAGATTTTAAGTTTTAATTGACTCTTTTTATTAATGCTTGATATGATTTAAATAACACTTCACTGATATAGAGAGCTGTGAGATTCTTTTATTTATTATTTAATTACACCTTTTAACACGTAAACTTATTTTCGTCTCACACGAATACGCAATTAATATCTCGAGGATACATCTCCCGTCTGGTTATGAGCGCTGTTTGGAGGCAAATGAATTTATTTCAACCGTCTTAACTTGTAAATTTCTGTATTTCAAGTCTCTGATTGGCTAATCCTACTCCAATAGAATACCTTAATTTAACTAAAGCTCTTTCTGGTTGTTGATTGGCTATTTTATAAACTCTCACTAAAATTACATTATTGTTACTCCAAGAATCACAAGTAGTACTGTTAAACTTTCTTACTCATTATTGACTCAAGGTTACCTCATTGTTACCTCATTGTTAGCAACTTTTGACCTGTTTTTCACAGCCCCTACATTATTAAATTACATAATGCATTCACATAACATTATTGAACATGTTTACAATAATATAAGCATATGCAATGACTGTTACATACATTTTACAAATTATTACATACGCATATTGCTTTAAGGCGGGCTGTTATTAAATTTATTATTGAATTTACATATATAATTTGACTGAAATCATTTAATATTAATAATACTGCCTCACCCTTTGAATCTGCAAAGGTTTATTTGGATTAAAATGTAGTAGATAGAAAAACAAGCTTTAGTAAATATAGTTTTATACCCATTAATTAATTATAGAGAGTAGAGAAAGCCATGTGAATGTAACACATCAGGTTTTTTATTGATGGTGCTTCAAAACATGTTTTTCCGATGAAATATACATACTGAATGTTTGGGTGAATGCTCTACCTGTAATTAGTAGGGAAAGTAAAAACATGAATGTTTAGCAAAACATAATCTCCCTGCCGCACATTTATAGAAATGACACAGCGATTTAATACACGTTATCAGAGTTATAGTTTGTATAAACAGAAAATTGAAAATTCTGCTAAAACTCCAGTTTATAAAAGTTTCTCAAACATAATTCTAAACACTAAACCTAATGTTCTTTCTCATATCTTTCAATAATTTAATACCGGTATAACAAAATATTGCATTTCTCCTGCTTATGCACGTGGCATAAAAATACTACTGAAGCCTTAAGTTCAATTTTGACACAGTGTGGTATAGGATTGCATACATACCAACTTTGTGACATCCCGGCCTTTTCCAGACATCCATTTCCCTGGCGCTGTTTCTTGAGACCATGCTGAGGAACACAACCAGCACCAAGAATAGATAGCAGTATTGTAGTCTCCAACTTACTGGCACCATCTTGTCGTTTCTGAAAAAAAAATCTGATATGTTACACTCACATGACTTTCTCTACTCTTGTACAAACTATTTTTACAAACGCTTATTCTCCATATGCTTCATGTTAATCGAGATGTTAATCTTATTGCTAATTTTCTTATAGATGCAAGGGGAATATGGTAGGCTTTAAGCGATAGTCAAATATTTTAAGAGCTGGTTGCTATGTGGTGCATTCCATTCTCTTTGCATTACCAGGACGAAAAAAAATTAATAAGCAATTCCCTTTGAGAAAAAGCATTGGAAAATTTAAGGGAATAACAAGCAATATCTCGAAAATGATTCACTCAACAACAAAAATTTATATGACATAAATTATGTATTTTAACGTAATCTACATTTTTTGTGTAGTAAAATTTTGTTTATCTCTTATGGTTTACCAGTTATGCCAAAGTCGTTCACAATGAAGAACACTTTTGGGGACATTCCCAGAAAATTCGAGATATACATTTTATTTGTCATAAAAATATCTTAAACATATGATATTTTAATCAAAATCGTTAGAGCCATTTTTGAGAAAATTAAAATTTTCGAAAAAGGTTCCATGTAAAGGGTAATCTGGGGTGGGGGGATTTTCTTGAAAACCTTCGTGTCGCATCTCTGGAAGATACTGAACCTAAATACCAAGTTTGGTGTTTATCCGAATGTTCGTTTTTGAGTTATGCTGTTCACAGGCACACACACACGGACATGTTTCTAAAAATGCTTTTTTTGGATTCAGGGGGCCTCAAAACATATATTTCCGGTGAAATCTGATAACGAATTTTTGGGTGGAATACAATACTTCCCCTACGTAATATACGTAGTAGGGAAAGTAATAAAGTAACCTTTTAACTTATGTCGCCAGTTTTGAGCATTTACTCGCACTCTGGCGATGACAACCTATCCTCCAATATTTTGTTATTTCCGTAAAACTTCGATAAGCTTAGTTTCAAAACGTTATAATTTACAGGTTTATTCGTTTTTATAAGTCAATGACATATACAGGGTGGACCATTTAGTTGAGACTGTACAATATCTCCAGAACTAAGCGTTGTAGAAGGAAAGGTCTTTAATAAAAGTTGCTTGATATTATGGGGGAAAGTAAATGCCATTAGTCGTGTTTTGTTTGGAGGACGTTATAATGGTCATTTTTGGGTCAATTTAATTTTTACTTTCTCTACTACGTATACTAAGTATGGAAAGTATTGCATTCCGCTCAAAAATTCGATACCAAGATTTCACCGGAAATACATGTTTTGAGGCCTCCTGAATCCAAAAAAAAAACATTTTTGAAAACATGTCCGTGTGTGTGTCTGTAAACAGCATAACTCAGAAACAAACAGTCGGATAAACACCAAACTTGGTATTTAAGTTCAGTATCTTCCAGAGATGCGGCACGAAAGTTTTCAAGAAAATCCCCCACCCCAGATTACCCTCTACATGGAACATTTTTCGAAAATTTTAATATTCTCAAAAATAGCTCTAACGATTTTGATTAAAATATCATATGTTTAAGACATTTTTATGGCAAATAAAATGTATATCTTGAATTTTCTGGGAAAAGAAATATACAGGGTTATTCAAATGAAGGAACAGACTTTAAATATTTATTTCTAATGAACGACAACAGATAGCGACACATACAGCATATATTTGAATAGAGGAAAGTTCACAGTTTTAAGCCCCACCTGTTAGTTCCATTTATTACTTACAGCGGCACTGCGTTTGTTTACGAGAAAATGGCGACGCCACAGAAAAACGTTTGTGTGCTGCAGTATACAAAGAGCGAATCCATTGTTTCATTGCAGCGTACATTTCGTTATAGGTTTAACAAAGAGCCTTCTCGTCATAAAAAATTTACAATATGGTTGCGTATGCAAACGGAAAAACATTGGTCGTACTCGCATAACAAATGGCTCACATTTTGAATACATAAAATAATATTTTGAACTTTTCTCTATTCAGTGATGTATCGCGTGTGTCGTCATTTATTGTCGTTCCTTAGAAATAAATATTTAAAGTCTGTTTCTTCCTTTTGAATAACCCTATGTTATACAGCTTAAAGGTTTCGAGCGAGAAAATCCGGAAAACACAGGCGACCTTGTTTGCAGCTGTATTGTTTGATAGAATGCACCGTTTCACAACAGCATGCAATATACAAATTACTTCAACAGCTGTAAACGATGCGACAGGTTTGCCCTTTTTCCCGTATATAGGTATGATATGCACGACATGTTCGGTGCAAAGTGTGGAAAATTACAATTGATCCGTTACAATATTTCCGGGTCACTTTTTGTATCATCCATCACAACCGCGATCTTTTCGCATTTAAACCCGTTGCCAAGCGGGACGTTTAAAACACTGTGCGCCCCATGTCAATTGGAAAAATACGGCTTAAATGTGTATGCACATGAAAATTATGACAGCCATTTTGCTGCTACACTTTTAAGTTCACTACCACGGACTTAGAACTTATAGGATGTATTGCACTGCACCCAAGGTTTCGATATAGAGATTTGTGTACGTGTGTGTGTGTGTGTGAGTGTTCACTGCAAATGGGTATTACCCGCTGGAAAAGTTAAATATACAGAATAATAATATAAAAAATCTGATGTGGTACACTCACATGACTTTCTATACTCTTGTACAAACTATTTTTACAAATGCTTATTTTCCGTATGCTTCATGTTAATCGAGATATCGAGATGTCAAACTTATTGCTAATTTTCTTGTAGATTCAAGGGGAATATGGTAGGTTATAAGCGATAGTCAAATATTTTAAGAGCCGGTTGCTATGTGGCGCATTCCATTCTCTTTGCATTACCAAGCAAAAAAAAAGAATAACGAATTCCCATTTGAGAAAAAGTATAAGTATTAGAAAATTTAAGGGAATAACAAGCAATATCTCAAAAATGGTTCACTCAACAAAAAAGTCTATAGCATAGATTGTGTATTTTAACGCGATCTACATTTTTTGAATAGTAAAATTTTGTCTATGCCATGGTTTACGAGTTATGCAAAAGTCGTTCACAATGAAGAATACTTTTGGAGACCTTCCCAGAAAGTTCGAGATATACATTTCATTAGTCATGGGAATATCTTAAACATATACTATTTTAATCAATATCGTTAGAGTCATTTTTGAGAAAATTAACATTTTCCAAAGATGTTCTATGTAAAGGGTAATCTGGGGTGGGAGGATTTTCTTAAAAGCCTTCATGTGGCATCTCTGGAAGATACTGAACCTAAATACCAAGTTTGGTGTTTATCCGACTGTTCGTTTCTGAGTTATGCTGTTCACAGACAGACACAAACAGACACACACACGGACATGTTTCCAAAACTGTAGCGGACCCAGTACTGAGCCTTGTGGCACACCCTGTTCTCCATAAATACATGTATTAAAGCCACCTAAATTTAAAAAATCTGATGTGTTGGCTTGCTTGAATTTCTCTACCCTTTTGTTTATAGTAGCATACATATTATTCCTTCTAAGCATATTTTTCTATCTAATTTATTTTAATCCAAATAAACCATTACAGAAACAGCTACATTACACATTTCGTTATAGATACAAAGAGAACAGCGATAGTCAAATGTTTAAGACTGGACGCTAAATACTGGCCTTAAAATTACTCACTGTTTCCATGACATCGCGAGAAACAAGCGCATGTTGACAGGGCTCTAAAAGAGTGTCCAGCTATTGAACAATTCGAACCATTACTAACGTATATCTCGGAAAAGGGTGATATCACAAAAAAGTTATTTAAAATAAATTTTGCGTTTTAGAGACATCTACATTTCTTATGGAATACGTTTTAATGTATCTCTTAGCGTTTACCAGTTATACAAGATTATACAACTTGAATAACAGAATTTCATAGACTATTCCCAATACATTTTATTTGTCATATAAATATATTTAATATATGTATTTTAATAAAAATCGTTAGAACCAATTTTTAGAAAATTAAGAATTTCGTTACATTTTTTTTTATGGACGCTCTCTAACGGCTGTGGTCCTTAGCGTCCCATTCTGTATTGGAATTGAAAGACCAGAAATTTTGCTCAGAGGTCTCTTTATCAGGCTTGAGGTTCTTTTACGTGCCATAAATTTACGACACGGGACTACCGGCTTTACTACCCTTCCGAAGGAAGCCATGCTAAGGATTTTCACGCGGAAAAAATATGCATCGTCCTCTGCGGGGTTTGAACCCGCGACCTCGGGAACTAGAGACTACCATGGAACCTTAAACCACGGAGGACAAAATCGTTCATATAAAGGGTAGTCTGGGGTGGGGAGCGATTTTCTTTAAAATCTTCCTGTCGCATCCTTGAAAGATACTGAACTTAAATGCGACGTTGGTATTTATCCGACTTTTCGTTTTTGAGTTATGCTCTTCACAGATACAAAGGTAAAGGTAAAAGGTACGTGTCACGGAGTGGCCCCCGGAATCCGGGCAGAGCACCTCACGCAGGCCAATTGGCCCATAATGCTTCCAACGTAACCTCTGGGAGGGAGCGATGAGGCGACCAGATTCGGATGCCGACGCACGCAAACATGGGCGGGGTCCCTAACGTTTGCAGATAAAACGCATCTGCCGCCGCACGGTCCCTGCCAACAAGTCAACACCTCCAGGGACTCCCGGAGCGAAGCCCTACGGTGAGGAGAGACTTAACGGAGCAATACCGCAGCGACGCCGGTGAAGAAATCTTTATAGAACGCTCAGCCACCGCCCAGCCGCAACGCACCGAACACCGTCGCCTGGTCCTATAACCCTGAAACGGATGACCAGGAAGTTGATGGGTACAGGAAATGAGGAGAAGGAGTGTCGCGGTAGAAGATGAACCACCCCAGCATTCGCCTGGCGATCCGGAGAAACCACAAAAAAACCATGGGCTAGAGTGGGCGGTGGCCGGGGATCGATCTTGGTACCTCCCGAATGCGGGCTACAGACGAAACCGCCTGATCCATCCCGCTCCATACAGATGCATAGACACACAGACCGTTTTCTAAAAATGCTTTTTTATTCAGGGGGCCTCAAAACAGGTATTTCTGGGGAAATTTCGGTAGAGCATTTTTGGATGTATTGCAATTGCAAGCAAAAAGGATACAATTATAGAGTACAAAGTTCACGTTGTTAGTACCCTTGGACATAGCACAGGCTCGAGCAAATGCCACAACCGGTCGCTCAAACTTCATAATTGCCCCCCCCAAAAACGTAATATGAATGGAAATGGCTTCTATTTTCTGTCATAACGTGTTTAAATTAAAATTAAACCGAGTTTTATTTATGGACGCTGTTTAACTGCTGTGGTCCTTAGCGTCCCATTCTATACTGGGCGTGAAAGACCGGTAATTTTGTTCACTGAGACAGTATTTTTAACACTTAAATGACTTTAGTCTAATTATATAATATATATAATTCAATAACAGCCCGCCTTAAAGCAATACGTGTATGTAACAATATATAAAAAGTGTATATTACAGTCATTGTAAATGTTTGTATTATTATATACATGTTCAATAATGTTATGTGAATATATTGCGTAATTTAATAATGTAGGAGCTGTGAGAAATAGGTCAAAAGTTGCTAACAATCAAGTAACTTTGAGGCAATAATGAATTATAATGTTTAATAATGATACATGTAATTCTTGGAGCAGCAAGAATGTAAATTTTGTGACAGTTTATAAAAATAGCCTATCAAGTCAGAAAAAGCTTTAGTAAAATTAAGGTATTCTAATGGACTAGGATTAGCCAATCAGAAACGGAAATATATAAAAATTTACAAATTTACAGTTCAGTTGCTTGCAGACAGTGTTCCTAACCGGACGCGAAATGTTAAAAAGTGCAAGTAATTAATAAAAAAATCCCACAGCTCTCTCACATATATATATATATATATATATATATATATATATATATATATATATATATATATATGTGTGTGTGTGTGTGTGTGTGTGTGTGTGAAGTGTTATTTAAATCGTGTTATGCATTAATAAAAGGAGTGAAGTAAAATTATAATTTGTGTAAGCCTACATTCTTCAGTCGCACCACAACCCTGCAAAGAGAAACATCTCTCTAACAATAATACTGGCGAAGCCGAGGCAAACATAAATGTACAATATTTAAAGAAACAGTCAAATTACAAAGTTAATATTTTTAAACTTGGGGCGAAGGCTACCGGAAACCGGGTACTATACGTGCGGTTGCAACCAACTTCAAGTTCGGCTCCCAACAGTTGAAATATAATACAACTCCTTCAATACAACCTACTTCATCAGAGGCCTCTTTATCGGGCTTGAGGTTCTTTTACATGTCATAAATCTACCACACGGGGCCACCGGCTTTCCTTCCGAAGAAAGCCCAGCTAAGGATTTTTACGCCCAAAAAAAATGCATGGACCTCCGCCGGGTTTGAACCCGCGATCTCGCGTACTAGAGGCTAGCATGGTAACCACTACATCACGGAGGACGACCATAACGTGTTTGCATGAGTGTCTGTGCATAAGATGTTACGTAAACATAAATAAGCCCCAAAATATTTCTAAATAAAGCTATTAATGTAGGTGGAGCTTACGCCTCTCATTAGGTAAAGTATTGCTTATCTAGTTGGCTGGTATTTCGTAAACAAAATGGTCTTAATATGGACTCCCAGCTTCGTTAGTACACCACGCGGTTATTTAACGAAGTTTTAATTAGTTGAGCAGCCCACCTGCTGCTTCAGCTTTGCACTATAAATTCAGCACGTCATACGCCAAGGTCATATCGACCACAGAAGCGAGGGAATCATCGCTTCCAACAGACGAGACGATCTCAATAATGATAGATCATATGTAAAAGAATCCAGGTGTTGATTGCCTCCGTAATGGTCTGGTCAGCGAGCTGACTTTTCACCTGAAGGTCCCTGCTTCGATTCCCGGCTGGGGTGGTAATTTTTCTTTAATTAGGATTATTCCCTACTCTATATAGAGTCTGGGAGTGCAGATGTTTCAGTCAAAGCCCCCGGTATGACCTTAACAGCTACGCTACAGAAATATTCTGATGCGTCACATTTACATTAATTTCCCTGCCTACTATCGTTTATTTTTATATTGCTTCAACGAACTATTCTTAAGAAAATACTTGCTCTACCAGTATCTAGTAGGAAGAGAAGGTAATGCATTCCACACAAAACTTGGTATCGATATATTAGCGGAAATGCAAGATTTGAGGCCCCTTAAACCAAAAGAAGAAGCATTTTAGAAAAAGGTCGATGTGTATGTGAGAGAGACGGTTTAACTCAAAAATCTTCAATGAATACCAAACTTTCTATTTAGGATCAGTGTCTTTCAAGAATGCAAAAGAAAGATTTTCAAGAAAATTTCCCAACTCAAGCTACCCTTACTTGAAACACTTTTTCAAAATATTGTAGCTTCTGAATAATAGCTCTAACCATTTTGATTAAAATACCAGATGTTTAAGTTATATACATTACAATTAAATTTTATATCTTGAATTTTCTGGTAACAACTACCAGAAGTTCTCTTTATCAGGAAATAATTTTGTATAATTTTGTATAACTGGTAAACATTCATTTATAGACACGAAAGTACTACTCAAAAAATTTGGATCGCTTTAAAACACAATTTGTTTCGATTAATCGTTTTTTCTGGTATCAGCCATTTCCGAGATATCCGTTAATACTTGTTAGTCAGTTGTTCAATGCTTTTTAAAGCCCTGTCGCTACTCATGTATCTCTCGCGATGTTAAGGAAAGTATCGAATTTTAAAGCCCCCTTCAACTATTCCCCTTGTATCTACAACGAAACGTGTAATGAATAGGGCTGCGACATCGGAGTCGTTACGTTTGTAGTCGACTGTTTACAACGAGAGGGTTACCTGTACAGTTGAATCAAGTGTATCGCCGCACAGTCTTTACGTAGACAAAATGACAGAGGAAGGGTACGAAAGTCCACAACGTTGCAAAACTATATATTAGGGTATGGATAATGTTTTCTGTATTATTAATGAAAACATTTATTACAAATCATGCAACAGCACAATTGCATAATAGTGCTAGTAATGTGGGAAGACATGTCAACACAGAAACATACAAGCGTTGTATTGAAAAATGTGAGGATAAATTACTACAGCAATCACCTCCGTCAAACCAAACGTTTAATGAAGAACTGTGCGCGGCATTTATTTCTGCCAATATTCCGTTATATAAACTACGGGATACAAAGTTGCAGGTTGTAATTCATTGCAATAAATTGACATAGAATCTTATCCATGTGCACGTTGTGACGTAGCGTGTTGCATTAATGGTTTAGTAAGAACATTTCAATTATATACGTCAGTTGTATATGTTATAAATAATACTGCAGACATGTCTGCAGACACATTAAACATGTATAATTATTCTTGTACCGCACGGAGTTAATGTCAGCCCTTATCGCTACAACCATACCTTCCTATTCTATACGCTTTGCTCCACGTAGCGACTCCGATGTCGCAGCCCTAGTAATGAAACTATTTCCGCCAGCGTTTATCACAATTAACATGAAGTAGATAGAAAAAAAACAAGCTTTCATAGGAATAGTTTAGAGAACCTATATAAAAAATCTGATGTGTTACATTCACATGACTTTCTGTACTCTTGTACAAACTATTTTTACAAACGCTTATTCTCCATATGCTTCATATTAATAGAGATGCGATGGTCATATCTTATAAGCGCTGGTTGCTATGTGGCGCATTTCATTCTCTTTGCATGTTCAGGACATAAAAAATATGAATAACGGATTCCCATTTGAGAAAAAGTATAAGTATTGGAAAATTTAAGGGAATAACAAGTAATATCTCGAAAATGGTTCACTCAACAACAAAAAATGTATACGACATAAATTGTGTAGTTTAACGCGATATACATTTTTTGTGTAGTAAAATTTTGTCGATCTCTTATGCTTTACCAGTTATCCAAAAGTCGTTCACAATGAAGAACACGTTTGAAGACATTCCCAGAAAATTCAAGATATACATTTGATTGGTCATGAAAGTATCTTAAATATATGATGTTTTAATCAAAATCGTTAGAGCCATTTTTGAGAAAATTAAAATTTTCGAAACATTTGCCATGTAAAGGGTAATCTGGGGTGGGAGGATTTTCTTAAAAAACCTTTGTGTCGCATCTCTGGAAGATACTGATCCTAAATACCAAGCTTGGTTTTTATCCGACTGTTCGTTTCTGAGTTATGCTGTTCACAGACAGACACACACACGGACATGTTTCCAAAAATGTTTTTTTTTTATTCAGGGGGTCTCAAACATGTATTTCCGGTGAAAACTCGGTATAGAATTTTTGGGTGGAATACAATACTTCCCCTACTTACTATACCGAGCAGGATGGCTCAGGCAGTTACATCTGTTGCCAGCAATCGGGACGTCCCGGGATCGATCCCAGCGACCGCCCACTCTGACCCCTAGAATTTTCTGTCCTTCCATTTCGTTCCATTCTTTATTTCATTCATATTTGCCTCCATTGGTCTCTTTCAGGGTCGCAAATGTCGGCGATGGTGTTTCGGTGCAGCGTGACAGATGACTCTCTCCGTCTTTCGGCTGGCTGCCGGGATTTCCGAATCCCCTTGTGAGGAATTTGACCCTCTCCATTTGGGATGGGGTTCCTGGTCTGCCGGGGTGTCTCTATCTGGAAACTTAGGGACACTGTCACTGCTGTAACGTCGCTGTTAGATGCGGCCACCCAAAGTCTGTTCTCGCCTAATCCTTCCTCCCCGGGACGCCTCGTCGTGGGGCTTAGGTACAATATCCTCTCTGGATCGGCACCGCGTCCCCTCGTCGTCACTCCACTCCACTCGTACTTACTATACGTAGTAGAGAAAATAATTTGGTATTTTAATCAAACACGTTATCATTTTTAAGAAAATGAAAAATAAATTTAAATTTTATGTAAAGGGTAATTTGGGGTGGAGAATTCTCTTGAAAATCTTTGTGTCACTCTTTTGGAAGATACTGAACTTAAAAATAAAGTTTAGTATTCATCCGACTTATTATTTTTGAGTTATGCTGTTCACAGACACAAGTACACCAACCATTTTTCTAGGAATGATTTTCGAATGGCTTATGGCCCCTCAAAATATGTATTTCCGAGGAAATATCGATATGTAATTTATGTGTGGAATACAATACCACCTCTTCGTACTATACCTAGGATGTGGATAAAGTAAGAAAGCAACCAGTACAACATGAGCAACCCTTCAACCAGTACACCACATGCATTACTTTTACGCACAATAATTCAAAATACACTATGTGATCAAAAGTATCCGGACACTTCCACAAACATACTTTTTCATCTTAGGTGCATTGTGCTGCCACCTACTGCCTGGTACTCATTATCCGCGACATCAGTAGTCATTAGACATCGTGAAACAGCAGAATGGGACGCTCCGTGGAACTCACGGACTTCGAACGTGGTCAGGTGATTGGGTGTTACTTATGTCAGAAGTCTGTACGCGAGATTTCCACACTCCTAAACATCCCTAGGTCCACTGTTTCTGATCTGATAGTGAAGTGGAAACGTGAAGGGACATGTACAGCTCAAAAGCGTACAGGCCGACCTCGTCTGTTGGCTGACAGAGACCGCCGACATTTGAAGCGGGTCGTAAAGAGTAATAGGCAGACATCTATCCAGACCATCACACAGGAATTCCAAACTGCATCAGGATCCACTCCAAGTACTATGACAGGCGTGAGGTGAGAAACCTTGGATTCCATGGTCGAGCGGCTGGTCATAAGCCACACATTACGCAGGAAAGTGACAAACGACGCCTAGCTTGGTGTAAGGAGCGTCAACATTACACGATTGAACAGTGGTAAAACGTTGTGAGGAGTGACGAATCACGGTACACAATGTGGCGATCCGATGGCAGGGTGTGTGTATGGCGAATGCCCGGTGAACGTCATCTGCCAGCGTGTGTAGTGCCAACAGTAAAATTGGGAGGCGGTGGTGTTATGGTGTGGTCGTGTTTTTTCGGAGGGGACTTGCACCCCTTGTTGTTTTGCGTGGCACGATCACAGCGCAGACCTACATTGATATTTTAAGCACCTTCTTGCCTCCCATGTTGAAGAGGAATTCGGGGATGGCGATTGCATCTTTCAACACGATCGAGCACCTGTTCATACTGCACGGGCTGTGGCGGAGTGGTTACACGACAATAACATCTCCGTAATGGACTGGCCTGCACAGAGTCCTGACTTGAATCCTATAGAACACATTTGGGATGTTTTGGAACGCAGACTTCGTGCCAGGCCTCGCCGACCTACATCGATACCTCTCCTCAGTTCCACAATCCGTGAAGAATGGGCTGCCATTCCCCAAGAAACCTTCCAGCACCTGATTGAAAGTATGCCTGCGAGAGTGAACGCTGTCATCAAGGCTAAATGTGGGCCAAGACCATATTGATTTCCAGAATTACCGATGGAGGGCGCCTCAAACTTGTACGTGATTTTCAGCCTGGTGTCCGGATACTTTTGGTCACGTAGTGTATCTCTAGAGTAAAACACAGCTCTACTCGTACTAAAGGCACGTATACCCTAGCGCATTAGTGCACAGATTTCGTAAGTTAAGTTAGACCCTTAAATTTACCAATACTTTTTCTCAAATGGGAATTCGTAATTTATTTTTTTATGTCCTGGACATACATAGAGAATGGAATGCTCCACATAGCAACCAGCTCTTAAAATATTTGACTATCGCTTAAATACTACCATATTCCCCTTACACCTCAAGAAAATTAGAAATAAGATTAACATCTCGATTAACATGAAGCATATGGAGAATAAGCGTTTGTAAAAATAGTTTGTACAAGAGTAGAGAAAGTCATGTGAGTATAACATATCAAATTTTGTTCTATATACCTTATTATAATCGACATAAACCTATGTAGAAACAGCTACTACACATTTCGTTATAGAAACAAATGGAACAGCGATAGTCAAATCTTTAAGAAGTGGATGCCATGTGTTAGCCTTAAAATTACATACTCTTTCCATGCAATCGCGAGGATCAACTGAATTTCGACTATGTCATGGTATCGCGAGTAGAAAAATCTGATGTGTTACACTCACATGACTTTCCCTACTCTTGTACAAAATATTTTTACAAACTCTTACGCTCCATCTATTTCACATTAATCGAGATAAACATTTGCTGAAACGATCTTTTGACTTGCAAAGAAAATTACATTTTACACATTACGACCAGTTATAAAAATACATGACTATCGCTTAAATCGCTTAAGGCGTACTATGTCCTCCTTGTTTTGTATTTGCAAGGGCAATATAGAAATTCAGTAACCTTTAAGCATAGACATATCTCTTAATAGCTGGTTGCTAGGTGCAGCACCATACTCTTTGCCACAGATTAATACTCTTTGCATATCCAAGACAAAAAAATGAATAACGAATTCCCATTTGAGAATATAAGTATTGAAAAATTTAAGGGAATAACAAGCAATATCTCGAAAATGGTTCACTCAACAAAAAATGGCATGACATAAATTGTGTATTTTAAAGCGATCTACATTTTTTTGTGTAGTAAAATTTTGTCTATCTCTTATGGTTTGCCAGTTATGCAAAAGTCGTTCAGAATGAAGAATACTTGTGGAGACATTCCCAGAAAATTCGAGATATACATTTTATTTGTCATGAAAATATCTTAAACATATGATATTTTATTCAAAATCGTAAGAGCCATTTTTGAGAAAATTAAAAATTTCGAAAAATTTTCCATATAAAGTGTGCGGGGATTTTCTTGAAAACCTTCGTGTCGCATCTCTGGAACATACTGAACCTAAATACCAAGTTTGGTGTTTATCCGACTGTTCGTTTCTGAGTTATGCTGTTCACAGACACACACACAGACATGTTTCCAAAAATGCTTTTTTTTATATTCAGGGTAACATGTATTTCCGGTGAAATCTCGGTAACGAATTTTTGGGTGGAATACAATACTTCCCCTATTTACCATATGTAGTAGAGAAAGTAAAAATATGCTTTGGAGGATCTTCGATTAAGTGTGGAAGAAGTTTCGAGTATGCAGTAGTGCTGAAAAAGATGACGCTTGCCATGATGTTTCACCGGCTGGTGCGGGGGCGAGGATGTGTCTGTTCGTTTTCACACGACATTCGGCCTTATTTGATCTGTTGCACCCACGAACGCACACTTTTACATTCTCTCCCACGTACATAGTCGGAGGAGAAGGTACTGTATTCTAGTAATTCCATACCGAGATATCACAGAAAATACACGTTTGGAAGCCCCCTGAATTGAAAATAGAGCATTTTTAGAAAAAGGACCTATGTGTTTTTGTGAACAGCATGACTAAAAAGTCTGATGTGTTGCACTCACTTGACTTTCTCTACTCTTGTACAAATTACAGTCGGATAAACACCAAACTTAGTATCTTCCACGGATGCGACACGAAGGTTTTAAAGAATATCCCCCCACCCCAGATTACCCTTTACTTGGAGCATTTTTCGAAAATTTTAATTTTCTCTAAAATGGCTCTAACGATTTTGATTAAAATATCATATGTTTAAAATATTTTCATGAAAAATAAAATGTATATCTCGAATTTTCTGGGAATGTGTCCAAAAGTATTCTTCATTGTGAACAACTTTTACATAACTGGTAAACCATAACAGATAGACAAAATTTTACGACACAAAAAATGTAGATCGCGTTAAAATACACAATTTATGTCATATACATTTTTTTGTTGAGTGAACCATTTTCGAGATATTGCTTGTTACTCCCTTAAATTTTTCAATACTTATACTTTTTCTCAAATGGGAATTCGTTATTCATTTTTTGTCTTGGATATGCAAAGAGTATTAATCTGTGACAAAGAGAATGGTGCTGCACCTAGCAACCAGCTATTAAGACATATGCATGTGCTTAAAGGTTACTGTATTTCTATATTGCCCTTGCATTCTCTTTGTATGTCGAAATATCGTTTCTGCAAATGTTTATCTCGATTAATATATATATATATATGCGCTTCTTTTATCCATGGGGCCTCAAAACATATACTTACGTTCTGTGATTATGTTCAAAACTCTACAACTGATCACATCCCGAGTTTGAGCCCGGGTATCCAAGATATAGAAAGGCCCACATGTATTTTAGTTATAATTAGGATGCATAGAAGACTTGTTCTTCTTGTTCTTTTTCTAGAGATTCTGTACGGCACCTCGTTATACCTTGTTCCTTTGCTGCGCTCAGATTTTCCTTTGGGAGCAGTGTGTGCCCCTTCTGTAACGTTATGCCCTTCGTTGTCTTGGCGTTTCTTTTGACATTGCCTTTTTGTTGTCGGTAACGCTTGATTTACTTCAAGTTTCTGTCTGGGCAGCTAAAGGTGGAACAGAAATCACATTCTTATGAAGAAGGTTGTCAAGTCAACAATGGAAATTTCTGCATGAACATTCATATTTGCTTTCTGAATTTTGCGCCATCGTCTATTTCCATATTTTGCATAGGTACAACCATATCAAACTAACCATATTCAGAATCCTTTGCTATTTTTACTTTCTCTACTACGTATAGTAAGTAGGGGAAGTATTGTATTCCACCCAAAAATTCGATACCGAGATTTCACCGGAAATATATGTTTTGAGACCCCCTGAATCCAAAAAAAAGCATTTTTGGAAACATGTCCGCGTGTGTGTCTGTGTTCTGTCTGTGTGTGTGTCTGTGAACAGCGTAACGCAGAAACGAACAGTAAGATAAACACCAAACTTGATATTTAGATTCAGTATCTTCCAGAGATGCGACACAAAGGTTTTCAAGAAATCCCCCTACCCCAGATTACACTTTACATGGAACATTTTTCGAAAATTTTAATTTTCTCAAAAATAGCTCTAACGATTATGATTAAAATATCATATGTTTAAGATATTTTCATGACAAATCAAATGTATATCTTGAATGTTCTGGAAATGTCTCCAAAAGTATTCTTCATTATGAACGACTTTTGGATAACTGCTAAACCATAAGAGATAGACAAAATTTTACTACACAAAAAATGTAGATTGCGTTAAATTACACAATTTATATATATATTGGTTGTTGAGTGAACCATTTTCAAGATATTGCTTGGTATTCCCATAAATTTTCCAATACTTATACTTTTTCTCAAATGGGAATTCGTTATTCATTTTTTTGTCCTGGTAATGCAAAGAGTAAGGAATACTCCACATGGCATCCAGCTCTTAAAATATTTGACTATCGCTTAAAGCCTACCATATTCCCCTTGCATCTACAAGAAAATTAGCAATAAGATTAACATCTCGATTAACATGAAGCATATGGGGAATAAGCGTTTGTAAAAATAGTTTGTTCAAGAGTAGATAAAGTCATGTGAGTGTAACATCAGATTTTTCTATATTAAAAATTCATAGTTTGTAAAATACATGTTTTGAGGCCCCCTTAATTCAAAAGGTTCGTGTGTATATATCAACAACACAATTCAAAAAACGAAATGTCCGATAATGTTAGGTTCAATATCTTCCAAAAATATGGCATGAAGATTTTCAAGAGAATCCCCAAACCTAAACTGTCCTGTTTATAGAATTTTCCATATTGTTTATTTTTTTAAATTGACTTTAATAATTTTGATTAAAATTCTATGCATTTAAGATATTTGCATGACAAATAAAATATGTATCTTACATTTTCTGCGAATGCTCTATGAAGTCTCTTTATTCGGCGGGAAATTTTTATAATGTTTAACGGGTAAACCATAAAAGAAGACTAAAACTTACTACACAAAAATTGCAGAACTTTTTAAAACCCACAATTTATTTCAAATAATACTTTGGTGGCATCAACCATTTCCGAGATATCCATCATTATTGGTTCCAAGTTTTCAACACCGTTGTCATTTGCTAAAATACAGACGCTATTCAGTTGTTTCTCGCCATATCATGGCAATAATATGGAGTTTTAATGCCAGCATATTGTGGCGAGCACATGGTGATTTAGTTTGGTAGGTCTGACTTGGGTCGACCCTCCCGAAATGGGTTGGTGGTCCTAACCGGAAGGCTCTACTCAGCTCTGGTGGCATTAGATTTTTCCAGTAACATCTAGATTATACTAATTGCTTTGGTGACGTATTGGTATGATGTAAGGGTGGGGATGAGCAATATTAAAAGAAATTGTATGGAATGACTCGACCTCTTAGACTGTAATCTTCGTAATTGTAAGAGCTCAGTGTAAAGTGCCCGTAGCATCAGCCTTATTGCGAGGATGGAGTTTGGTTGATTCTGCTGTGAAACAACGAAATGTGAATCTAAGGTAAAGGATATTTTTTTTAATTACGCTGCGTTAAAATTGAAATAACTTCTTTTAGATTTTCCATAATGATCCCGGTTCACCTATAGGTTATAATCCATAGTTTTGCATCCTTACTGATGATTTGTCTCCCTGCTTGCCATGGCTTTAAGTACGAGGGCTGTCCCAGAAGTACCGACTGTCCCAAAAGTACCGACCTATAGAAGAAAATGCAAAAACGTTCGGAAAAAACATCTTTATTTCTCTACATAGTCTCCTTTCAGCGCGATACGCTTTTCCCAGCGATGTTCAATAGCTTCGATACCCTGTTTATAGTGAGAACCGTCGAGTTCTGCAAAATAGCCATCAACTGTAAACTTCACCTCTTCATTGTTGGCAAATCTTTTACCACCAAGCCATTTCTTCAACTTTGGAAACAGAAAAAAAAATGAGAGGGGGCTAAGTCTGGCGAATAGGGTGCATGAGGAAGCAATTCTAATTTTAATTCATTGATTTTGGCGATGGCGATATTGGATGTGTGAACTGGTGTATTGTCTTGATAAAACATAACTTTCTTTTTCGCTAAATGCGACCTTTTTTGCTTGATTTCATCATTCAAACCCTGCAATAAGTTTGCATAATACTCGCCATTGATTGCTTTCATTTTTGAAGATAATCAATGAAAATTATACCACGCGCATCCCCAAAAACTGACGCCATGACCTTGCCTGCAGATGGAACTGCCTTCGCCTTCTTTGGAGCCGATTCTTCCCTTTCAATCCACCGTTTTGACAGTTCCTTCGTCTCAGGTGTGAAGTGATGAAACCATGTTTCACCCATGGTTATGAACCGACGCAAAAACTCTGCTTTATTGCAGCGAAACATCGCCAAACACTCGACTGAAACATCCTCATGACGCTGCTTTAGTTCCATTGTGAGTAAACGCGGCACCCATCTTGCGCACAGCTTTCTCATGTCTACATTTTCAGTCAGTATGCGATGTATAACACTGTTTAAAATGCCTAGGATGTCTGCTAGCTCGCACACTTTCAGTCAACGGTCATCCAATACCATTTTGTGGATTTTCTTCACAGTTTCTGGCGTGGTCACCTCATTTGGTCGACCACTGCGATGTTCGTCTTGGCAGCTCGTACGGCCTGGTTTAAACTCTGCCACCCAATATTTTACTGTTGTAAGCAAAGGGGCAGACTCCCCCAGAGTAGAATCTAGCTTTAATATTAGTTGGACTAAGACCTTTCAAATGAAAGTATTGTATCACATAACGATGGCCAGTTTTATCCATGTTTACAAATTCGCTGAGAGAGTTCATTATTAATGCCTGCCCGAACAATTACTAAACAACGTAGTATCGTCAAATTTCAAACTTAAGCTTTATAAGGTTGGTACTTTCTAACATAGTCATTTGTTTGGAACAACAACCGCTATATATACGTCAACTCATGTACTTCTGGGACTACCCTCGCATATAGAAAGTAGTGAATCTGTTAAATTATTCTCGGCCGTGACAAGTGGTCACTTGCTTTTAAACATCTGACTGTAGATTCCGTTTCCTCTATCCCTCTTGTAGCTGCTACGAAATATGCAATAAAAGTATTTCTGAAATGGTTTATCTCGATTAATATGAAGTAGATAGAAAAATAGGCTTTCGTATCGATAGTTCGCAGAAGCTATATAAAAACAGACGATAGCGAGTAAAGAAAGTCTTGTGAATGAAACACATCAGATTGTTTATTAAGAAAAAGGTAACATTTTCAGAAACATTTCCAAACTTTGAAGCAGTATTTTTAACACTTGAATAATTTCATTTAAATTATATAATATGTAAATTCAATAACAGCTCGCCTTGAAGCAATATGTATGTAATAATTTATAAAAATGTATGTAACAGTGATTGCATATGCTTATATTATTGCAAACATGTTTAACAATGTTTTGTGAATGCATTACGTAATCTAATAATGTAAGAGCTGTGAGAATAATAAGTTTAACGTTGTTAGCAATGAGGTAACAATGAGGTAACCTTGAGGTAACAATGAGTTTGAGAGTTTAAATGCTACTAGTCATGATTAGAGCAACGATAATGTAAATTTTGTGACAGTTTCAAAATAGCCAATCAACAGCTAGAAAAAGCTTTAGTAAAATGCAGGTATTCTAGTGGACTAGGATTAACCAATCAGAGACTTGAAATATCAAGGTTTGCGGGTTTGGACGGTTGAAATATGTTCAGTTGCTCGCTGACCTTGATAGTGACCGGATGGAAGATGTGTTTTCTAGAGAAATATTACTTATTCGTGTGAGATGTAAAATAAGTATACGCGATGAAAAAGTGCAAGTATTAAATAAAGAATCCCACAGCTCTTGATATCGGTGTAGTGCTATTTAATTTGTGTCAAGGATTAATAAAAAGAAGTGAATTTAAACTTAAAATCTGTGTAAACCTACATTCTTGTCGCACCACGCCCTGATTAAGAGAAACGTGTCTCTAAAGTAATACTGACGCAGCCGAGGCAAAAACAAACATAAATAATATCTATAGAACCAGCTTAATAACAAAGTAAATTTTTTTAAACTTGGAGCGTAACAACAAAAATACATCTTAAAAATCGGCTTTACATACATAACAGCATATTACGTAACAACAGTAACTCTACTTCAAATTAACGCCCAAAGCGTGGTGTAAACTCCTAGTAACAAAACACTTTCTCAAATTGACACCCATACGTGTAGCTAAATAAATAAACAACGTAAAGTTCAACAGTAAAACCGACCTACTTCAACTTTCATGGTAGGTAGCCGTGGCGGACAGTTAAAGATGTAAAACAAAGTAAAGCATGGTTTTTATTAGCACTGTGTAATTTATAAATGCTTGCAGCTGAAAACTCATCCAATTACAAAAGTATTGTTTTCTTTGCTGTGAAAACAGAGGAGCTATTACCAAATGGTATAACACACAGGCATCTACTTTGGGAGGTCGATACTAGCTCATTCAGAAATGTATTCCTCGCGAAGAGATTCTGTGCACGGTACTGCTCGGAGAATACGTTCTGTTTCCTGCAAGATGGGCCTAACTTGCCTCCAACAAGCTACGCGCTTGTAAACATGCGGATATTTCGGGAGGCCTTTTAAGTGAGGGTGACAATTTCCAGTACCTTTTTAGGAGCCCGCCTCTTTCCCCTTATTATTTCTCTACTACGTATAGTAAATATGGAAAGTATTGTATTCCACCAAAAACCTTCATATCAAGGTTTCACCGGGAATACATGTTTTGAAGCCCGTGAATACAAATGAAGCCGTTTTAGAAAAATATCCGTGTGTGTGTGTGTGTGTGTGTGTGTGCGTCAAACTTGGTACTTAATTTCAATCTTCCAAATAAGCGACACGAAGATTTTAATGAAAATCCCTCCACCCTTTACATGGAAAATGTTTCGAAACGTTTGATTTTCTAAAAATGGCTCTAAGGATTTTGATTAGAATACCAGTTAATCGAGATGTTACTCTTATTGCTAATTTTCTTGTAGGTGCAAGGGGAATATGGTAGGTTTTAAGTGATAGTCAAATGTTTTAAGAGCTGGTTGCTATGTGGCGCATTCCATTCTCTTTGTATGTCCAGGACATAACAAAAAATGAATAACGAATTCCCATTTGTGAAAAAGTATTGGAAAATTTAAGGGAATAACAAGCAATATCTCGAAAATGGTTCACTTAACAAAATAAAGTATATGACATAAATTGTGTATTTTAACGTGATCTACATTTTTTGTGTAGTAATATTTTGTCTATCTCTATGGTTTACCAGTTATGCAAAAGTCATTACACATGTGATATTTTAATCAAAATCGCTGGAGCCATTTTTGAGAAAATTAAAATTTTCGAAAACTGTTCCATGTAAAGGGTAATCGGGGTGGGGGGATTTTCTTGTAAACCTTCGTGACGCATCTCTAGAAGATACTGAACCTAAATACCAAGTTTGGTGTTTATCCGACTGTTCGTTTCTGAGTTATGCTGTTCACAGACACAGACACAAACACACACACAGACACACACAGTGACATGTTTCCAAAAATGCTTTTTTTGGATTCAGGTAGTCTCGAAACATATATTTCCGGTGAAATCTCGGTATCGAATTTTTGGGTGGAATACAATACTTCCCCTACTTACTGAACGTAAGTAAAAATGGTGATCTCTTTAAAACACAGTTTATTTCAAATAACTTTTTTGTGGCATCAGCCATTTCCGAGATATCCGTTATAAGTGGTTCGATTTGTTCAATACTTTGCCATTCTTTAAGTCTCATCGATTTTCACTTGTTTCTGGCGATGTCATGGAAACAGTATGGAATTTTAAGGCCAGCATATAGCGTTCAGTTCTTAAACATTTGATTATCGCTGTTCTCTTTGTATCTATAGCCGAATATGCAATGTAGGTTTTTCTGCAAAGCTTAATTTGCATTCAAATGTAGTGGATAGGAAAATAAGTTTTAGGAAGAATACTTCGTATACCAACTTCATTGTGAACGACTTTTGCATAACTGGTAAACCATAAGAGATAGACAAAATTTTACTACACAAAAAATGTAGATCGCGTTAAAATACACAATTTATGTCATATACATTTTTTTTTTGTTGAGTGAACCATTTCTGAGATATTGCTTGTTATTCCCTTAAATTTTCCAGTACTTACACTTTTTCTTAAATGGGAATTCGTTATTCTTTTCTCTTTTTTTTTGCCCTGGTAATGCAAAGAGAACTACATAGCAACCAGCTCTTAAAAGATTTGACTATCGCTTAAAACCTACCAATTCCTCTTGCATCTACAAGAAAATTACCAATAAGACTAACATCTCGATTAACATGAAGCATATGGAGAATAAGCGTTTTTAAAAATAGTTTGTACAAGAGTAGAGAAAGTCATGTGAGTGTAACACCTCAGATACTTTCTTCCTACTTTAGATTAAACGAGATAAAGTTTGCAGAAATGGTTCCTTATACACTTCGTTGTAGTTACAAAGAACATACAGCAGACAGGATAAACAAATCCTTTAAAACGGATCTCTAAATATGGTGCCTTGAAATTCCATACTGTTTCCGTGGTATTGCGAGAAGCAACTGAATAGCGACAGCACCTTAGAAATTGACAAAGTATTGAAATATTCAAACCAATAATAGCAGTTATGTCGGAAATGGTTGAAGCCAGAAAAAGTTATTTGAAATAAATTGTGTATGTTGTGTATGTTGTGACATCAACTGTCGTTTTTGTCTATCCTTATACACATTATTTCCGAATGAAGAGGGGTTCAATGTTATTCCCATAAGATTCAAGATATACATTTTAATTGTCGTGTAAATTTCTTAAATATGCCGTATTTCAATCAAAATTCGTTAGAGGTATGTGTGAAAATCAAAAGCGACGAACAATTTACCATCTGGCAGTTTGTGTAGGGGAATTTTCTTGAAAATCTTCGTGTGCAGCTTTGGAAGGTCAAACACCAAGTTTAGAATTTATCTTACTTTTGGCTTTTGAGTAATACTCTACACACAAATATACACTTCTAAAAATGTTCTTCTTTGGATTCAGAGCCCTCAAAACTTGTATTACCAGTGAAAATTTCATTTTAAGCTTTGGGTGAAATGAAATGATTCCTCTACCTTACAAGGTTAGTGATACAGAAAGTAAACATTAATTTTAAGAAATATTTCCTTGTATGTGTGTACTTGAATAGCATAATCTAATAAATATCCATAAATAAATAATTGAGGCAGTATTTTCAACACTTAAATGATTTCAGTCAAATTGTATAGTATAACATATAGTAACAGCCCACCTTAAAGCAATATGTGTATAAAATAACATATAAAATGTATGTAACAGTCATTGTACAAATGTTTATATTATTATGTACATGTTTGATAATGTTATGTAAATGTATTACGTCATTTTATAATGTAGGAGCTGTGAGAATAATAAGTTAAAACTTGCTAACAATGAGGTAACAATGAGTAACCTTGAGATAATAAAGAATTAGAAAGTTTAATAATGCTACTGGTAATTATTGGAGCAACAATAATGTAATTTTTGAGATAGTTTATAAAATAGCAAGTAAACAACCAGAAAAAAGCTTAAGTTAAATAAAAGTATACTATTGGAGTAGGAATAGCCAATCAGAAACTGAAATAGGGCAAATTGTACAAATTTAGGAAGTAGAAATCAATTCAGTTGCTAGCAGACAGCGTTCCTAACCGGACGTGGGACGCGTCCTCGAGAAGTTTAATACGTATTCAGTATGAGACAAAAAGTTTACGAGTTATAAAGTGCAAGTAATTAATAAATAATCTCACAGCTCTCTATATCAGTGAAGTGTTATTTAAATCGTGTCAAGGATTAATAAATGTAGTGAAGTAAAAATTATAATCTGTGTAAGCCTACATTCTTCAGTCGCACCATTCCTTGTTAAGAAATTCATGTCTCTACAAATTAATACTGACGCAGCCGAGGCAAACATAAATATATAATATTTAAAGAAACGGTAAAAATTACAAATTATATATTTTTAAACTTGGGGCGAAGGCTACCGGGTGTCATACGTGCGGTTGCAACTACTTCAAGTTCGGCTACTCCTAAAATCACCCCCTTGGTTCATCTTCAAATGATAGGAAATGATTTTCAAGAAACTCCCCTCTCCAAACTACCCTTTGCATGAACAAATGTTGATTGTTTTTTATTTTAGCAAAACTACCTCTAACAGCTTTATTAAAATACAATTTTAGGGTGTTTATTTAACTAACGAAATGTATATGTGGAATTTTCTGCGTATAGTCTGTGAATTCCTATTCTTTCGAACATATTTTGTATAATTTTGTATAACGAGTAAACCGTGATACGGTAATTTGTATCACAAATTACTTAAAGGTAAATAATGATTGTAATATAAATATGTATTTTTATGTGACATTGATTTCAGATGTTTATTAATTGTAATTATTATTGGTAAATAATAATATACGGCTTTACTGAAACTGTCAATAATAACGCAATAATGCAGCGATGGGGTGAGCTGTTTATCATTACTGGGAACAAGGAAGTTACGTAATGTTTCGCGCCTTTTCGGTAGAAGCTTCTAGAATGTCTCCTAAAGCAATATGTATTCGTGGTTTTCATTGGATATTAAAATAGACGCTAATGTTGGCACGTTTTATTAGCCAATAGCAGTTCATTTATAATCTTTAGGCATGTCGAGGAGTGGGAGTATATATAAGCCAGGTCCGAGGTAGATCGCCCCACAGTTCAACAAAATTCTCAATACCTTACACGTCGGTCGCCCAGTTCATCAAAATTTCTAACACGCTGTCTTCAGTTCGTCATAAGTTACGCGCAGCAGAATGATGAGAATCTAAAGTATTATACAGTTAAATATATACAAAGTTGAAGTACGTGAGTTAAAAGTGATAAGAAGTTATTACAAACAGTTTCAGTTTGGCGAGTATCCAGATCAATATGTAAAAGTGTTTGTGAACGTGTTCGGCAATAAAAGTTATAAAACCAATTTCGTCATTAAGTATAATTTCTGGATAAAAGATTCCTTTCCGCTTCACCACCTGCAAAGAGATATGTTCGACCCAAAAGAGCTAGCTGGAGGACATTTAAAGTGAATTATTTCAAAACTGATGCAAATTGCTACGCCAGATGGAGCTACAAACCAAACAAATGAATGACGTCACAAGATGGCTTCAACACTGATGTAAACAACATTACGTAAAGCAATTTCTCTTGCAAATTGGTTCCCAAATGTGGGGCTAACAATAACAAATACAAAAACAACATTAATACCGTTACAAATTGGCTTCCACAACGTGGGGCTACAAATACACAAAAATATAATACGAAAAGTAATACCGCATCAAATTGGCACCGCGAACGTGGGGCACGATAACCAGGAAAGGAACAAGATGACCAGGAAAGAAACAAGATGACCAGGAAAGGATCAACATAACCAGGAATGCAGCGGTGAAATGATCTACAAGACGCAGATTCCAGAAACAACAGGGAAATTCAAACTACAGAACGACAAAACTACGCAGATTCATCGAAGCGACATACAAACCTAGGAGAATGGGGCAGACAGCTGGACATCTAAGTAACAGCAGATAGCATCAGAAAGGTTAGAAAAGTGTGATTTTAATTCTAAAAAAAAAAGTGTAAAACAAGAAACAATGATGGAAGGGGATAGTGTAACAGTTAGCTGTAATTCAATACAGGTTACAAAAAAAAGCTCAATCAATGTAGTATTGGAGGGAGGAAATGTTAGTGCAGAAAATAAGAATAGAATAGCAGGAAATATTACTATTGATGCTGGTATGATGAAGGAAATGATGGAATTGCTGAGAAATATTAGTAAGAAAATAGATCAAAACAGGGAAGATATGGAAAAGTATAATGAGAACTTAGATAAACTAATTCATAGTTATGAGAAATTAGAGCAAACAGTAAATCAAAGCAGTGAAGAAAGTGAAAAGAAAGTTATGAAGCTAGATAGTAGTATGCCAGAAATGAGAGATGAAAATGAGGAAGTAATAGCAAGTGAGATAGGAGAAGTTTCAAAGAAAATGCTAGACATGAGCAAGGAAATAGGTAACAAAGAAAGTGAGGTTAATACTAAAAGTGAGGTTAATGTAGAATGTACAGAGTTAGGAAGTCAAGTGAGTAATATGACAAGTGAGCTAAGAGAGATAAAAGAGGTTAGGAATGTAGATGTAAATCAGGCGCAAGTTAATTTCAGAGGGGAAATATCAGAAATACAGAATGAAACAGTAACGCAAAGAAATAAATTGTACCAAGATGTTCAAAATGAAAACTCCAGTCCAGTACAGTTTAGTACAGATTTGTCAGAGTACTTTCAAAGTAAAGAGATAGCAGAAGAATTGAAAATGAAAGTTGTTAAAAGATGTGTTGTTCAAGAAACTGTAGATTGTTTTCAAATGTTATCATGTGAGGAAATTTCAAATGAATACAAGAGGTTATTCATGAACAACAATTTGAAGGTTAGGTTACGGCTACGAGTAATGTTTAGCCACACACAATTTGATCCAGGAGGGTAAATAGCAATGAGATGTAAAGTAAATGCTGGAGAGGTAAAGATGACTTGCAGAGAAATGTATTGGAACGTAAGAGGGTTAACTAAATATATATATATATATATATATATACATATATATGTCATGAGAAAATAGAAATAAATATTTAAAAAAAAAATTAAATTTTTAGTAACTGTAACAGTATTTGAAAATTAAGAATGCAAAGATTGAAACTTAATATGCTATTAAATTAAAAGTACGTAAATACAATTCCAAGAGTATTGTTAAAATAAAGTACAAAATAACAAAAATTGGTAAAAATAATTAAAAACAAATATTTATGTAGCAAACAGAAAAGGTGAAACATTGTCTAGATTTAAGAGATGTAAATATTTGTGTAGAGGGTGAATATTTTGGTAAATATGTGTAATAATTACAAAAATTTTAAATGTATAAATTTTTGTCAACAACTTAAGAAAGTAAACAATTTGGTAGCAGTGATTAAATAATTTAGGGTACAGTATTTGCTATAAAAATTGTAATGTCAGATTAATATCTAAATTAATTAAACCAGAGCCAGTAAGTAGTGGCGAGATAAAAAAAAAAATATGTCGTGTGTTAAATGCGTGTGAAGTGTCAAGTGAAAGTGATAGCATGTGTTCCAAGATGTAGGAGACTAAAAACACAATTATAAAATTTCCAAACAAGTTATAAATATTTATAATTATGTTTCTAGTGGGGCATATGATACGGTAATTTGTATCACAAATTACTTAAAGGTAAATAATGATTGTAATATAAATATGTATTTTTATGTGACATTGATTTCAGATGTTTATTAATTGTAATTATTATTGGTAAATAATAATATACGGCTTTACTGAAACTGTCAGTAATAACGCAATAATGCAGCGATGGGGTGAGCTGTTTATCATTACTGGGAACAAGGAAGTTACGTAATGTTTCGCGCCTTTTCGGTAGAAGCTTCTAGAATGTCTCCTAAAGCAATATGTATTCGTGGTTTTCATTGGATATTAAAATAGACGCTAATGTTGGCGCGTTTTATTAGCCAATAGCAGTTCATTTATAATCTTTAGGCATGTCGAGGAGTGGGAGTATATATAAGCCAGGTCCGAGGTAGATCGCCCCACAGTTCAACAAAATTCTCAATACCTTACACGTCGGTCGCCCAGTTCATCAAAATTTCTAACACGCTGTCTTCAGTTCGTCATAAGTTACGCGCAGCAGAATGATGAGAATCTAAAGTATTATACAGTTAAATATATACAAAGTTGAAGTACGTGAGTTAAAAGTGATAAGAAGTTATTACAAACAGTTTCAGTTTGGCGAGTATCCAGATCAATATGTAAAAGTGTTTGTGAACGTGTTCGGCAATAAAAGTTATAAAACCAATTTCGTCATTAAGTATAATTTCTGGATAAAAGATTCCTTTCCGCTTCACCACCTGCAAAGAGATATGTTCGACCCAAAAGAGCTAGCTGGAGGACATTTAAAGTGAATTATTTCAAAACTGATGCAAATTGCTACGCCAGATGGAGCTACAAACCAAACAAATGAATGACGTCACAAGATGGCTTCAACACTGATGTAAACAACATTACGTAAAGCAATTTCTCTTGCAAATTGGTTCCCAAATGTGGGGCTAACAATAACAAATACAAAAACAACATTAATACCGTTACAAATTGGCTTCCACAACGTGGGGCTACAAATACACAAAAATATAATACGAAAAGTAATACCGCATCAACCGTGATACTACGTTGTAAATATATTTAAAACACACATATTATTTCAAATAAAGCTTTTGTGGCATTAACCATTTCCTACGCGTTTTTGCGACTGGTTTGAATTTGTCAATACTTTTATCATGTTTTAAAGCGTCGCCACAATTCAGGCTCCTATATCCTTCTTGCACCTACAACTAAACGTGTAATGAAAACATTTATGCAAACATTTATCTGGACTCACAAGAAGTATATAGAAATATAAGCCTTTTTACTTTCTCTACTACGTACAGTAAGTAGGGGTAGTATTGTATTCCACCCAAAAATTCGATACCGAGATTTCACCGGAAATATATGTTTTGAGACGCCCTGAATCCAAAAACAGCATATTTGGAAACATTTCCGTGTGTGTGTGTGTGTGAGTGTGTGTGTGTGTGTGTCTGTGAACATATAACTCAGAAACGAACAGTGGATAAACACCAAACTTGGTATTTAGGTTCAGTATTCCCAGGGATACGACACAAAGGTTTTCAAGAAAATTCCCCCACCCTAGACTACCCTTTACATGAAACATTTTTCGAAAATTTTAATTTTCTCAAAAATGTCTCTAGCGATAAAATATCATATATTTAAGATCTTTCATGACAAATAAAATGTATATCTCGAATTTTCTGGGAATGTCTCCTAACGTATTCTTCATTGTGAACGACTTTTGCATAACTGGTAAACCATAAGAGATAGACAAAATTTTACTACATAAAAAATGTAGATCCTGTTAAAATACACAATTTATGTCATATACATTTTTTCTGTTGAGTGAACCATTTTCGAGATATTGCTTGTTATTCTTTAAATTTACCAATACTTTTTCTCAAATGGGAATTCGTTATTTGTTTTTTTATGTACTGGACATACAATGAGAATGGAATGCTCCACATAGCAATCAGCTCTTAAAATATTTGACTATCACTTATAACCTACCATATTCCCCTTGCAACTACAAGAAAATTAGCACTAAGATTAACATCTCGATTAACATGAAGCATATGGAGAATAACCGTTTGTAAAAATAGTTTGTACAAGGGTAGAGAAAGTCATGTGAGTGTAACACATCAGATTTTTTTCTGTCTGCTACATTTTATCCAAATAAATATTTTGCAGAAATAGCTACATTACACATTACGTTATAGATGCAAAGGAAACAACGCTAGTCAAATGTTCAAGATCTGGACGCTTAAAATTTCATACTGTTTCCATGCAATCGCGAGAAACAACTGAATATCTATGGTACTTAAAAAGATCAAAGCATTGAGCAAATCTAATAATCAATAATGGATATCTCAGAAATGGCTAATGCCACAAAAAGTTTATTTAAAGTAAATTGTGTGTTTTAAAGAGATCTACATTTCTTGTGTAGTAAATTTCTTATATCTCTTAAAGTTTACCAGTTATACAAAATTATGTAAAAGTCAGGCTGTTCCCAGAAAATTTAATACATGGTATTTTTATCAAAATCGTTAGAGCCATTTTTTTTAGAAAATCAAACATTTCTAAAAATGTTCTGTATAAAGAGTAGTTTGAGTTGGGGTGATTTTTCTTGAAAATATTCGTGTCGTATCTTCGGAAGTTACTGAACCTAACTACCAAATTTTGTATATTCCAAACGTTTCGTTTTTGAGTTATGCTGTTCAGACACACATACAGACCTTTTCCTAAAAGTGGTTTTTACTTTCTCTACCACGAACATAGTAGGTAGAGAAGGTATTGCATTCCACCAAAAAATTCGATACCGAGATTACACCGTAAATACATGTTTTGAAATCCCCTGAATTCAAACAAAAAAAAACATTTTTAGATAAAGGTTCATTTGAGTGTGTGTGAACAACTAAACTCAAAAACGAAAAGTCAGATAAGTCAGATTGATGCAGTATTTTTAACATTTATATAATTTTAGTCTAATTATATAAATATAAATTCAATAACAGCCCGCCTTGAAGCAATATGTGTATGTAATAATTTGTAAAATGTATGTAACAGTCATTGTATATGCTTATATTATTGTATCCATATGTGATAATGTTATGTGATTATATTACGTATTTAATAATGTAGGAGCTGTGAGAATAATAAGTTTAAAGTTGCTAACAATGAGGTAACAATGAGGTAACCTTGAGGCAATAATGAGTAAGAAAGTTTAACAGTACTACTTGTGATTTTTGAAGTAACAATAATGTTATTTTAGTGACAGTTTATAAAATAGCCAATCAACAACCAGAAAAAGCTTTAGTTAAATGAAGGTATTCTATTGGTGTAGGATTAGACAATCAGAAACTGAAATATAGCAAAATTTACAAATCTAGAAGTCAGTTGCCTTCAAACAGTAGTCCTAAAGTGTCCTGAAGAAATATAATATGTATTCGTGTGAGACGAAAAATAAGTTTACGTATTAAAAAACTGTAATTAATTAATAAAAAGAATCTCAAAACTCTCTATATCAGAGAAGCGTTATTTTAATCGTATCAAGTGTTAACAAAAGGAGTGAAGTAAAATTATAATCTGTGTAAGCCTACATTCTTGTCACACCACAACCTTGCTAAGATATCCATGTCTCTAACAATAATACTGACGCAGCCGAGGCAAACATAAATATATAATGTTTAAAGAAACAGTCAAATTACAAAGTTTATATTTTTTTTTAAATTTTTGAACGATGGCTACCGGGTACTATACGTGCGGTTGCAGCTACTACAAGTTCGGCTCCACAACAGTTGAAATATAATACTACTACAATACAACACCTACTTCAAGATGCGACAGGAGGGTTTTTTAAGAAAATACCCCCACCCCAACTAGCTTTACTTGGAAAATGTTTCTTTTTTTAAAAATGGGTCTAATAATTTAGATTAAAATATCGTATATTAAAGATATTTACACGTCAAATAAAATGCATATCTTCAATTTTCTGGGAATGGCCTGTAAAGTCCTCTTCATTCGGAAGGAATTTTGTGTAATCTTGTATAACTGGTAAACGTTAAGCGATAGACGAAAACGTACTACACAAGAAATGTAGATCTCTTTAACATACACAATTTATTTACAATAGGTTTTTCTGTGGCATAAGCCGTTTCTGAGATATCCGTTATTAAAAGTTCTGATTGTTCAATACCCGTCATTCTTTCAATCTCATCGATTTTCACTTGTTTCTCGCGATTGCATGGAAACAGTATGGAATTTTAAGACCAGTTTATAGCGTCCAGTTCTTAAACATTTTACTATCGCTGTTCACTTAGTATCTCTAACGAAATGTGTAGTGTAGCTATTTCTGCAAAGGTTTATTTGGATTAAAATGTAGTGGATGGAAAAATAATCTAAGAATATTTTTATATACCGACTAATAAAGATAGAGGGTAAAGAATGTCATGTGAATGTATCACATACGTTTTTTTATACATTGACCCTCAAAAATGTATTTCCGGTGAAATATCGGTATTGAATTTTTGGGTGAAAGTATACCTTCTCTACCTAACATACAGTGGTAGAGAAAGTCATGTATTATATGGTAGCAAGTACTTAAGACGGTCCATTTCAGCAATGAACGAAAAGATTCCCGCTTGGTGTTTGGTGTTGAATACTTTCACTTAGCCCACTTTAGCACTGAGCGTTGCGTCTGACACTTGAATGTCTGAGGTGGAACGTGGTTAATGATCTCTGGCCCGGCTACTTGTTGTACCATGCTCCTTTATCACTTTGTTATTATACGGAACATGCCATTAATTACCACACTATTTTATGTAAATGTTTCGTTTCACTTCTGTTTGTATACGTATCCGCCGTCTCTAAGTGCAAAAATGAAGGCGACATTTACGTCAAATAGCTGGTTTTATAGCGGTTACTAAAGTACAACTTTTACAATTTTCTACCATTATGGCATAAGTCACAAGAATCTGGTAATATTCTGGTTGTTAGGTTTGATGTTGGTTATCTCTACGTTATTAGCACCACACTTTGGGCCCAAACTCGAAGAAGTTTTATTGTTGTGGTTGCAGCACGTATTGCGGGAGATATGTTTCTTGGAGCGTTCGCCCCACATACGATACAAATTTTCCGCTGGCCTTCGCCCCACGTTTAAAAATCAACTTTGTATTTTAATGTTTATTTAAATATTATATATGTATGCCTCGGCTGCGTCAGTAGTAATGTTTTAGAACACGTATCTCTTAGGAGGGATGGAACGGTTAAAGAACAAAGCTTACACAAATTATAATTGTATTGTAAATTTTTTATTAATCCTTCACACGATTAAATAGCACTTCACTGATATATCCTACTGTAGAGCTGTGAGATTATTGCTTAATTGCACTTTTTAAACACGAAAAGTTTATATTATTCTCACCCCAACGAAGTTTTATGTCTCACATTAAACACGTACCAAATCTAAACTGGACTGGTTGGGAACGCTGTCTTGTAGCGTCTCCCAATTGAATTTGTACTTTTTCTCTATTTCAAGTCTCTAATTGGCTAGGTCTACACCAATAGAATACTTTTATTTAACTTAAAGCTCTTCTAGTTTTTTATTGGCTATTTATAAACTGTTTCAAATATTACATCATTTTTCCAAAAATTATTAGTAGCCTTTATTGAACTTTCTAATTTTTGTTGTCCCAAGGTAACCTCATTGTTAGCAACTTTCGGCTTCTACTTTATAATTCTGTTTGCTACGGAAAGCAGCTTGCTTCTATTCTCACAATTCCTACATTGTTAAATTACGTAATACATTCACATAACATTATTATACATGTACATAATAAAATAAACATTACACAATGACTGTAATATACACTTTATATATTTTTATGCACATATTACTTTAAGGCGGGCTGTTATTATGTTTTATATTATATAATTAGACTAATACCATTTAAGTGTTAAAAATACTGCCTCAGGTTCCATTGTTAACCGGCAACTCTTCGCAAATATGCACCTGCTACATGTATTGGGATTATACGTATTGTAGCCACATTATATTGTATCTGTTAGTTGGCGCTCTGTCGACCATTTAATCACCAACTGACGCTCTGATTATAATATTAATTATATTATGCATGATTATCAAATTATATTCCTCAGATTACCATTTGTATTAGATTAGATGTACAGGTACCCCACACAACCCGTCCTTAGTTGAAGTTAGTTTATACCGGATAGCATGATTGCAAAAGGGCTTGCCTAAGCAGAACTGCAAAGCTGAGAGGAAACCGCTAAATGAAAGACTAATACTTGAAAACGAACACTTTAACTGATATTACTGGTTCAAAGCTGCCTGCTATATGAGGTCTCCGGGTTCGATTCCCACCTGGGCTGCAGAAAATTGTCTTTAAATAAAAAAAATTCGATGTGTTACACTCACATGACTTTCTCTACTCTTGTACAAACTATTTTTACAAACTCTTATTCTCCATCTGTTTCATATTAATCAAGACAAACATTTGCAGAAACGATCTTTTGACATGCAAAGAGAATTACATTTTACACATAGCGACCAGTTCTAAAAATATTTGACTATCGCTTAAGGGGTACTATGTTCCCCTTGTTTTGTATTTGCAAGGGCAATGTAGAAATACAGTAGCCTTTAAGCATCGACATATCTCTTAATAGCTGGTTGCTATGTGCAGCACCATTCTCTTTGCCACAGATTAATACTCTTTGCATATCCAAGACAATAAAACGAATAACGAATTCCCATTTGAGAAATTAAGTATTGAAAAATTTAAGGGAATAACAAGCATAATTTCGAAAATGGTTCACTCAACAACAAAAATGTATATGACATAAATTGTGTATTTTAACGCGATCTACATTTTCTGTGCAGTAAAATTTGGTATATCTCTTATGGTGTACCAGTTATGCAGACATTTACAGAAAATTCAAGATATACATTTTATTTGTCATAAAAATATCTTAAACATATGATATTTTAATCAAAATCGTTAGAGCCATTTTTGAGAAAATTAAAATTTTTGAAAAATGTTCCATGTAAAGAGTAATATAGGGTAAGGGATTTTCTTGAAAACCTTCGTGTCGCATCTCTGGAAGATATTGAACCTAAATACCAAGTTTGGTGTTTATCTGACTGTTCGTTTCTGAGTTATGCTGTTCACAGACACGCAGACACACAGACACACACACGGACATGTTTCCAAAAATGCTATACGTAGTAGAGAAATAGTATTTCACGGTATGCCTAGAGTCTGGTACTTGAATGTGAGAGTGTGTGGGGGGGGTGTGTTATCGGTTATTTAATAAGCAATTCGCCCATTAATAATAATTCAGGATTGCCTCTTGATGCAAACCTGAGCACACGTGTTAAGTCCTTTAGTTCCATGACAGTTAATCTATAATCAGTGCATCTATATTGCACCAATTATTATTTATTATGTTAATTATATTTATGTATTCTTAAAGGTGCGTTAGAATTAAATTATTTTCTATTAGCGCATTATTCATAATCAGCATGTGCTAAAACATGCCCGCCTTGGTGGACGAATTTATGTAAGGAGCTCCCATGCCCAAGTTCTACTTGGAATAATCCATCATTTCTTAATCGTATTTCTGTACGTCCTAAAGAAAAGGGAAAAAAAGGATCTGGCGCAGAAGAAAAATGTCAGGTCTGAAAATGTTCAGAACACAGCCTTCGAGCCTCAGCTGCATTTTGGTGCGTCTCCGCACAGATCGTAACCATATCCGTGTGTTCCTTATTGGTGAATGTTACCTTTTTGCCTGAATGACCTGGCTCTAACTGCAAGCAGGCGACCACGTACGAAACTACCACGTAAACATCTGCAGCAGCACTACATCAGTGACCTTTCGCTTTGTACTTGCACTGCCCCTTTGAACAGCAATGATGCAGCAACTCCTTTTGCATCTATGTATGCGGGAAACATAGAACTACAAAGGACGACTTGTTTGTCTAACATGGCAGTTATGGTAATTACGAGTATTTAATTGTTAATTAGTAGTAGTAGTAGTAGTAGTAGTAGTAGTAGTAGTAGTAGTAGTAGTAGTAGTAGTAGTAGTAGTAGTAGGTTAGGTTATTAGGCTACTAGGTTATTATTAATTATTAGATCTTACCTTTGCAGTTAACTGGAAATTTGAATTGTTTTTGCAATTTTGGTGCAAACATTGTCTGTTTGGGGTTTTATTTTTACAGGAAAAAGATCTGTGTAGAAGAAAACCAATAAATTTAATTGTTTGGTTTAATATGCCGGAATTACATCAAAACACAGTTATAATTTTTTCTTCATATTGTTACAGTAGAGTAATTTGTAACATTTAATAATATACGCATGTTATATAAATTAAGTCCATAGCAAGTTCAGTGCTTAATTTAACATTAATATGCATCTAGTTATAGGTAATCACCAATTACGGTTAGCCGGCCCTGGTAGCCGTGGTCGCTGGAGTGTACAGCTCCGACGTTCCGCCAAGCTGAGGGTCGCGGGTTCGAGTATCGCCATGGGCATGGGTGTTTGTGTGTGGTGTAATTGCGGAAATAAGCGGTAACGAAAACATAAATACACAGTACAAAACAAGGGAACTTTTAAAAAATCTGATGTATTACACTCACATGACCTTCTCTACTCTTGTACAAACTATTTTTACAAAATCTTTTTCTCCATCTATTTCATATTAATCTAGATAAACATTTGCAGAAACGATCTTTTGACATGCAAAGAGAATTACATTTTACACATAGCGACCACTTCTAAAAATATTTTACTAGCGCTTAAGGCCTACTATGTTCCTCTTGTTTTGTAATTGCAAGGGTAATATAGAAATACAGTAGCCTTTAAGCATAGACATATCTCTTAATAGCTGGTTGCTAGGTGCAGCATCAATCTCTTTGCCACAGATTAATACTCTTTGCATATCCAAGACAAATAAATAACGAATTCCCATTTGAGAAAATAAGTATTGAAAATTTAAGGGAATAACAAGTAATATCTCGAAAATGGTTCACTCAACAACAAAATTTATGACATAAATTGTGTATTTTAACGCGATCTACATTGTTTGTGTAGTAAAATTTTTTTCTATCTCTTATGGTTTACCAGTTATGCAAAGTCATTCACAATAAAGAATACTTTTGGAGACATTCCCAGGAAATTCAAGATATACATTTCATTTGTCATGAAAATATCTTAAACATATGATATTTTAATCAAAATCGTTAGAGCTATTTTGGAGAAAATTAAAGTTTTCGAAAAATGTTCCATATAAAGGGTAATCTGGGGTGGGGGAATTTTCTTGAAAACCTTCGTGTCGCATCTCTGGAAGATACTGAACCTAAATACCAAGTTTGGTGTTTATCCGACTGTTCGTTTCTGAGTTATGCTGTTCACACACAGACACACACACGGACATGTTTTCAAAAACGCTTTTTTGGATCAGGGGGTCTCAAAACATGTATTTCCGGTGAAATCTCGGTATCGAATTTTTGGGTGGAATACAATACTTCCCCTACTTATTATACGTAGTAGAGAAAGTAATAAAAAACATTTTAAATACTCAACCTAAGCAAATATTGTAACTAATTAACGTTGCTCAAAAGCTTCGTATACTTTTCACTAATTTGTGTGAGATACTTTATGTTGTTCCTATTTATATCTGATAAACAATTACATAATAATTAGTATACCTACCACTTAATCTCTAATATCTTACTCAGGTACATATCGAGTTGCAAAACTTCTCAATCTAACTAAATCTGATAATGGGGAAGTATTGTATTCCACCCAAAAATTCGATACCGAGATTTCACAGGAAATACATGTTTTGAGACCCCCTGAATCCAAAAAAAGCATTTTTGGAAACATGTCCGTGTGTGTGTCTGTGTGTCTGTCTGCGTGTGTGTCTGTGTGTGTGTCTGTGAACAGCATAACTCAGAAACGAACAGTCGGATATACACCAAACTTGGTATTTGGGTTCAGTATCTTCCAAGGATGCGACACGAAGGTTTTCAAGAAAATCCCCCCACCCCAGAGTACCCTTTACATGGAAGATTTTTCGAAAATTTTAATTTTCTCAAAAATGGCTCCAACGATTTTGATTAAAATATCATATATTTAAGATATTTTTATGACAAATAAAATGCATATCTTGAATTTCCTGGGAATGTCTCCAAAAGTATTCTTTATTGTGAATGACTTTTGCATAACTGGTAAACCATAAGAGATAGAAAAAATTTTACTACACAAAAAATGTAGTACGCGTTAAAATACACAATTTATATCATATACATTTTTTTGTTGAGGGAACCATTTTCGAGATATTACTTGTTATTCCCTTAAATTTTTCAATACTTTTCTCAAATGGGAATTCGTTATTCATTTTTTTGTCTTCGATATGCAAAGAATATTAATCTGTGGCAAAGCGAATGGTGCTGCACCTAGCAACCAGCTAATAAGAGATATGTATGTGCTTAAAGTCTACTGTATTTGTATATTGCCCTTGTAAATATATATTCCCCTTACATCTACAAGAAAATTAGCAATAAAATAGAGTCTGCAAATGTTTATCTCGATTAACATGAAGCATATGGAGAATAAGCGTTTGTATAAATAGTTTGTACAAGAGTAGAGAAAGTCATGTGAGTGTAACACATCAGATTTTTTTAAATTTAATATTGTAATTTAATGAACACATAGCGTGTCACTTTGGAGATTCAGTTTAAGATTTAAAAGCAGCTTGATTTAGGTTATACGTTTGAGGTCTTCTAAATCTCCCGAGGTCCCGTGTTCAAACCCGACGGAGGGCGATGGATTTTTTCCAGCGTGAAAATCCTTAGCATGGCTTCCTTAGGAAGGGAAGGAAAGCTGACGTCCCGTGTTGCAGATTTACGGCACGTAAAGGGACCTCAAGCCTGCTGAATCGGAAAAAGCAGCATTTTTGTCCGTGTTTGGATCAGGCTGTCTGTGAACAGTACCATAGAAAATTCGGATACAAATAAAACGTCATAATTGAGTCAGATACTATTTAAAGATGCCAAGTGAAAATTTTCAAGGAAGCTCTCCCGCTGAACTCGGAAAACTGTTCGCTATTTTAATTTTTTCCAAAATGGCGCAAAGCATTTCATTAAATTACCATATATTTTAGGTATTAACGTAAAAAATAAATCGTATATCTTTAACTTTCTGTGAATAGCCTATGAAGTCCTGTTTATTGAAATTCATATAACTGAAATCGTAAGAGATAGACCAAAGCTCGCTTCAGGGAAAACATAGAGTTATAATAAACAGTTCGTGTTAAATTAAATTTTGCACAGAATTAACCATTTCGAGATAATCGAGTACATTTTCAAGTACCCTTCAATTGCTATGCAAAACAGATGACTGTCATATCAGCCTCCTGTGTGACATTTGAGAATGTGTTTATTGTATTGTTGTAGGAGTTTGCACCACGCTTTGGGCGTCAATTTGAAGTAGGTTGTATTGAAGGAGATGTATTATATTTCAACTGTTGGGGAGCCGAACTTGAATTTCGTTTGCAACCGCACGTATGGTAAACAGTTTCCAGTAACCTTCATCCAAAAATTCAAAAATATTAACTTCGTAATTTGACTGCTTCTTTAAATATTTAATATTTATGTTTGCCTCGGCTGCGTCAGTATTTATTTTTGGAGACACGTTTCCCTTAGCAGGGTTGTGGTACGACTAAAAATGTAGGCTTACACAGATTATAACTTTACTTTACTCCTTTTATTAATACTGGATAAGATTTAAATAACACTTCACTGATATAGAGAGCTGTGAGATTCTTTAATTAATTACTTGCACTTTTTAACACGTAAAACTATTTTCGTCTCACATGAATACGTATTAAATTTCTTGAAGACGTGTCTTGCGTCCGGTTAGGAACACTGTTTACAGGCAACTGAATTGATTTCAACCGCCTAAACTTGTAAATTTCTGTATTTCAAGTCTCTGATTGGCTAATCCTAATCCAGTAGAATACCTTCATTAAACTAAAGTTTTTTCTGGTTGTTGATTGGCTATTTTTATAAACTGTCACTAAAATTACATTATTGCTTCCAAGAATCACAAGTAGTATTTTTAAACCTTCTAATTCATTATTGCCTCAAGGTTACTCATTGTTACCTCATTGTTAGAAACTTTTAACATATTATTCTCACAGCTCCTACATTATTAAATTACGTAATATATTCACATAACATTATTACACATGGATACAATAATATAAACATATACAATGACTGTAATATACACTTTTTATATATTGTTACATACACATATTGCTTTAAGGCGGGCTGTTATTGAATTTATATATTATATAATTAGACTGAAATTATTTAAGTGTTAAAAATACTGCCTCACATTGTATTATTGCTCCAAAACGTGATAAAACCATTTCTGCCAACATTTATCATGATTGATAGAAAACATAGGAAACAAAATTTGTATGAATAACTTTTAGGACAACTATAAAAAAATAGTTGGTAGAGAAAGTCGTCATATTTATTTGGCGTACTCTGAAATGATTAAGGTTTCATTATTTTGGTTCTCAATAACTTTTACAAAGTGTATGAATTATCTTCCAGCTCTTTTAACGCCTGATTGCCGTCCCAGTCACCTCTATACTCCTGCGTACCTACAAATATACTGGGTGTTAATTTTAAAGTGTGCCATGACACGCGGTATGAGTCACATGTCCAGCCGCTAAACCTAATATTCAATCCGCCTAGTGGTTTCGCAGAGTCGCATGACTTGTTTGTCGGAGAAGTTGCCTAATAAGCACGGCGTTTGGCCTGAAAGTGAAAATCTTTCACGCAGCAACAGACGACGGTACGGTATGTGTCCTACCAAAACTTCTTTTGTACTGTTTTGTTTGGTCGATATTGAAGATCCGTGAAAGTGTGACCGGGTACTTGTTACCATCGCTAACGTAAGACAACATGAATTTGTGTTTTGTGGCTACCTTCTGCGAATGTAAATGAAAACTTTATCTTTGTGGAATGAATGGACCTTGGTAGGGTTGTGCAAGAAAGATTACATGTTTGATTATTTTTTATTTTATGTTTTTACGTTAATATTACGAGACACGTTGTTTTGTCTACTCTTACCGTACGTCGTTATTAGTATTGTTTGGATTGTACGCCCTGCTTGCTAGGCAACTTCTTCACCACACGTGTACTACGTTACATTCTTCCCCTTAGAGCTCATATACGCTGAAAAAATTGACTCAAAACAGTGCCATCATGAGACACTTTAAATGAACACTTAATATGAGACATTCCATTTCAAATCGTCCTAAATAGATGGATAATCGACCTTGTATTTTTTAAACGTAACGAAACCTTTTGTATTTGAAGACAATCCCGATGCAGTGCTTTATGCAAACTCTTAAAATTCAGAACATCATAGTTTTGCAATTAAAATTTTTCAAATTTATCGTATCTTCCTAAAATTCCCAACATCAAGCTGTTATAACTCTGAAACCTTTAAATCTAAGTATTTAAATGGAGCTTTATTTGGATTCCCTAAACTTTAATTTCATACTGATAAGTAAACATGAAATAAGAGCTGAAGCTTTCCTGGCGTCGAAAATACTCTAGACGTTCTCGGGCTTCAAGCCAGGCGAGGTGATGTTGATACATCTATGTTCTTCTTGTTTTATGTAAGTGAATAAATTTAGACTTTTTCAGGTATAGGTGGTTTCGGATTAAGAAAAATACTGTTATATATGTTAAGATTCAGTCATTTAAACACAATCAAACATATACTTTACGTAATGGTTACTAATAAGGTTTGATCTAAAATAATTAAGTAAATTAATTTACGCGCTCATGGTCGCTCTCACATTGTTTTGAGCTCAAGGTAAGGGAAACTGCTGTGCCTAAGGTTAAACAATGAGAAGTAAGCAGTATATACCCATTACTGTTCTATCTTAGAACATGCCTTAACTTGCTAAAAGCTTCTTTAGATTTTAATTTTCATACCGTGATGAAGGACTAACAAGAACGTATCACTAACCAAAATATAATTAATAATCAACTGCGCTTAACTCACAGCACTTCGGTTAACCTTACTATCGCACGGAAAGACTGAATCAAACGGAAATAAAGACGAAGTGCTAGTTTGTATTGTGCCAGGTTGCTAAGTCACGTGCTTTTCTTGCAACAAATTTGTTATCCTGCTTCAGAGTGCTTGGTGATCATCGGGCAAGAACCACATAAATCGCTGCGTTTATTCATTTTTTGTGATATAACTACGAATGCCTTAACATAATCACTTTACCAGCATTGCCAGCTTCTCTTAATGACACTGTAGATTATTCTCAAACTAATATCTTAGTTTTATAAAAATCCGAAGACGCTTACAATAAGTAAAAACTGTACATATGTTTTTGTGAATATTATAAAAATAATTAGTATCTGCTATATTGAAATGGGGACTTTTATTTACAAAATCAGATTTTATACAATATTCTGAAATAAATAGTTCCGGAAATATCCACTTAAAATGCGACAAACTGAATTAATACGATACATTTATGGTTCAATAACGTGACAACCGTTGGGTTTTATACGCTAATATTTAATAAATATGCTTTCCTTAGCACCCCTTATTAATAGAAAAACTTATAACGCAAAGAATGCGAGGATTTTTGTCGTTCGATTTTAATGGAATGTCCCGTTATTTATGATGAATGTTTATTATGTTTATTATTATTAGCATAAAGTACATGTCAAATAAGCTTTTCTGTGAATAATTTGTAGCACAAAAATAAATGCTAATGGGAAGACTGTTAAATATCAACTTATTACTAATATATAAAATATAAAAGTAATTTAATATCATTTCTAGCGTCTCCATTGACAAGGTTTTCTAATCTAAAGGTTAAGTTCTAAACATCCCTCAACCCTTATAACATTACGTGCACTTTGCTGATGAGATTGGAATATTTTGCACATACTCATACTATCCCTGCCGCTTAATATTATCCATACAAGTGATGCATTATTGCTCACTTTAGTCCTTTTTAATTTTTGTGAAACACGTAAATAGAATTATCTTGTTAATGTTTGCTGTGTAAGTATAGCTTGGACTTTACAATAATGAAATCTCAACACTAGCAGCCGTAAATGTCAGCTTGATGGATGAGTCATTATCTGACGTATCGTTAGACTAGCCAGAGGTGAACAGCACATGTGAAGCGTACGTTATAGGTATCTTGTTCGGAATTAAGTGCAAAGCTTATTTCAGTTATCTATTTATGGATTGAAAAAGTTGCATTCCTTTTATATAGGACTCATCAAAACACCATTTATGTGAAATGAGGCGCTTAGAATTATAACGGCATATCCCAACCGACATCGAATTTTGAGATAGAAGCATGAACATGCACAGCTGCCATCTACCTTTCATGTGATGAAGTATTAAACGAATTGGGATATGCCAAAGCTCTCATATTCCATCTTTATAATTTGTCCGTAGTGAAAACGAGCGTAAAAATGACATATCCTGAAGCCGGAATTATAAAGGCAATAATTATCATAATAATCTGAGAAGGATAGCGATACAAAATAAGTAATAATATATTTAAAATCAGTGTATGTATAAAAAGGAGAAGCATTGTGAAAATTGTTGACTGTAAAAGCGACAGAAAGACAAGACAGGCACAGTTTTGTTAATTAGGGACCAGCCTCAGGTAGAAAGGGTAAATACCATTGAAGCAAGTTTTTCCTGGTAACTAGCCGAGTACAGCTGCACTGAGCATGATCAAGGCCACTCTAAGCTTCATGACGCTAAGTTTGAGGAGAATGTTTGAGGGGAGAGAGAGGAAGTTTAGGCGTTGGTTTTCCTGGTGTAGGGTTGGTAGATCAGTCTGTCCCGAGTGCCTGCCGAGGACGGGACGCCATTCTCGTCGAGTTGTGAACATTGGCGGCGACCATGCTAGAGGGTAGAACGCTTAGCCGTAGTTAATAATTCTTCGGTCTTGGTAAAGACAAAGTAACTTCGTATGCATTTAATAGTGATCGGCAAACCGCAGTATTATTTTAAATAGTGAATAAAAGTGTTCCAAGACAGCGTTTGTGTGTTTCTCTGTACACACCCACGCATACCCTGAGGTTAAGATTTCATGCTGGAGCAGCCGTGGCAAAAGAAGAACCAACTGGGAGGAGACAAGCAGCAACCGTGAGGCAAAGGTAGTGTTTCATTGTTGGAGGACGTAGCGTGGCTGCGTCACATTGCGCTTAAACGTGGGAAGAAAGAATTACCTGCGTCAATCCCAACTAAGAGTGCTTTACTTCATGGCAGCTACACGTTCATGCCGTTGTAGTGAACGATAGTGAATATGGTGCCGTCTGCAGATGTTACTCTTGAATATCCCAAAAAAAGGAAAGAAACGAGTGAGAACGGCAACTGAGTGGGTAATAAACAGAAGAAAGTTGTGCAGAAATAGTGGTAAATCGTATGTAGCAAAAAAGTCCATAGATGTTGATAGTGCTCCTTTGTTTTTACATCCATGAGAATCCTGAGATTGTTAAATTTGGTTTATTTTATTCCAACTCTGAAGTGTATCAAAAAGTTAATTTTAGGAAAAGAGGTAAAAATTCAAATGTTTCATTGTTTACGTTACAGCAGAAGTACAATGAACGGAGAAAGATAAAGAAAGCTAAATACGATGACCTGATGAAATTATTGAAATATGTACCACCCATCTATCATGATTTTTACAAGAGTCTTCGTCATGCTGGTGTTAATGATGACGAAAAATGTGAAGATTTGGAAATAGAGCTGGATTAGCTATTTCAAGATGTTAAATGAAAGAAAAGTCAATTTTACACCACTTTTTCTGTTTTGTATATTTTTATTCTAATAAACAACACAAACTCAGAAAAACTATTAATCACAATGGTTCAAGAATTTGCACATAGACTTGAAATCCCTTAATTTAAATACCCAGAAAATATCAAGTCATAATATTCTACTTTCAACGCTTTGGGAAAAAAAAACGAAAATGACATTTATCTCAAAATGAACTTTGGTTGCGATCTGCCGTTATTATTCTAAGCGCCTCAAATGTTTGTACCATAACCATTTCCGAAGTATGCATTGCCTTTCCTTCTTCATAGATTTAAGTTCTAATTCACCATTCTAGTGTTTTTCGTAATGTCAGACAATCCTATTTTAAAATATTTTACTATCACTTAAGCCTCGTGTAAAATATGAAACTAATTTTACAAAAATTTATCTCCACAGCATACAGCAGATAGAAAAATGTGCTGATGTTACATTCACATGACGTTTCTACCCTCTATTTGTTATTAGTGTATACAAATTTACTCTTACGAAGGTTTATTTTCCTATCTACTTCATTTTAATTGAGATAAACCTTTCCGGAAATAGCTACATTACACGTTTCGTTATAGATACAAAGAGAACATATAGTCAAGTGTTTAAGAACTGGACGATATACGCTGCCTTAAAATGCCAAGCTCTTTGCGTGCAATCGAAAGAAACATGTTGTTGAGCGAAGGTCTACCAGGGCAAGAGCCTTAGCCCAAGCCTCCCCTCCTGAACCTAGGGCTAGCGCCAGCCGAGTGGCTTTCCAATCCCCCAAGCTTACGCGAGGATGGAAATGAATACGCCATTTATACGCGTCATCCTGAAATGGGGCGACTACCGTAAACCACGGTGGGGACAACGGCAATCTAGCATGCTGTCTACCAACTCTCACTCATGGTTGGTGCCGGAGAACATCGGGGCGTCTCACAACCCCGCCTGGGCGGATAAACCAGCCAGGCGTACCCAATCTCCCATGGGTATCGGTAACCACTGCCCCGCCGAGTCCAACCCAATCCGAACGGGCTGAATGTTCGGCCCAGCGTACTTCTAGTAACGTCAGAAGTACCACGAGTGCTCATGGCCCACAGCGCTGGCACCACAGCAGCTGAAGCAGTCGGAACCCCCCCCCCCGCCTTAAAAACAAGTGAATATCGAAAGGACTTGAAAATAATGACAAAGCATTGAACAATTCGAACCATTAATAATGGACAATTCGGAAATGGCTGATGCCACAAAAAAGTTATTTGAAATAAATCGTGTGTTTTAAAGACATCTACATTTTTTTCTGTAGTACGTTTACGTCTGTTGCTTAACGTTTACCAACTATACAAGATTATAGAAAATTCCTTTCGAATGAAGAGGATTCCACTGCCTATCTCCAGAAAATTCAAGATATACATTTAATTTTTCATGTAAATATATTTAATATGTGATATTTTAATCAAAATCATTTGTACCATTTTTTTAGAAAATAAGAAAATTCGAAAAAAAAATGTTCCGTGTAAAGGGTAGTTTGGGGTGGAGGGATTTTCTTAAAAATACTTGTGTTGCATCTTTATAAGGTACCGAACCTAAGTTCCAAGTTAGTGAAACATTTTTTCTAAAAATACACTTTTTGGATTCAGGGGGTCTCAAAACATGTATTTGCGGTGAAATCTCGGTATAGAATTTTGGGTGGAATGCAATACCTTCTCTGCCTCTATGTGCGTGGTAGAGAAAGTAAAAATGTCTCTATAGACCGAAATTAGACCTGCTGTCAACCTTATACAACATTCGAGTCCCTGACTACAGGCGGTTGGTTCCCTTGTGAAGGAAATTCTCCTTACGTTTATTGAGTACCATAACAGCGGTGTCTGGCTTCATAGACTATTAAGTTCGCTGAATGGAATTATTTTGTTGATGAAGTGTGTCAGTGGGCGGTTTGTATTACTGCACAGGTGCACCAACATAACGGAAATTGAGTATCTTGCTTCCCCTCAGAACAAGAAAAAGCTCCTTAACATGAAGAGGACTGATGGAATCATTTCACTCTTACAACTGGATGAAACGGAAGAGGAATTCAGAAGAAAGCATGTAATGGCGTAATAAAGAAGAATGGCAGTAATAACATCTTATCACCATTAAATTCAAGTGCCTTACAGTGCCTCTGAAGATAATAACAACGCAAACAACTGACGGTGGCGACCTTCAGGTGTTGTATCAGAGATTATAAGACACAAACATACTCTGTGACATAACAGAGACGATCATCCTGAGAGAAATAATCAAGAAAGTAGTCAAAACTATGTAAATAATTAAAACCACACAGTCAACGTAAAACACTTAGAGGACAATCATCAGTGAAATTTGACAAAAAACAGTCCTAAATTAGGTTTTTATTACACTTATAGCCTTTCCATTCACACTAAACTATTGTTTCCTTAATGTGATCCAGTTTTAAGGCTCCAAATGTCCATACGACGGCCCCGTAGCTCAGTCGGTAGAGCACGTCTTGCTGTACGACGGGTCCTGGGTTCGATTTCCGGCTGTGGGAGGGAATTTTTCTCTAGCTGAGATTAATCCCTATTCTTCCCAGGGTCTGTAAGTATAAATGAAAGAGAGAAGGAGAGAGTGTGTGTGTGTGTGTGTGTGTGTGTGTGTGTGTGTGTGTCAGCGTGCGTGCGTGCGCGTGTATGTGATTTAATATGCAATACAATCTAATGTAACAAACCTAAAGATAAACCAACACCTTACCTATAGGCAATACATTCCAAAAATAAAGACCGCCGATATGACCATTTTAGTTAAAGGCGGGATATAAATGAAACAATACAAAAATGTCCATATAAATGAACCTATGACATTGCGGTAAAATTTGATCTTAAACTTCATGCCTATTTTTCTCTAACTGTTTTCAGCAATTTTTTCTTCTACCATAGATTTTAATTTATATGATTCGAATTTTGAGAACATCTTCATCTATTAAGCATATAAAAATTTCTGTGAATCTTTTAAAAACATGAAGTACTTCATTTGTGGTTAAACACTTTCCTAACTCATATTCTAAAATTCAAAATCTTATGTGTTAAATTCTTATGTCTCTCTACTCATCATGGTTTATTTTAATCTCCTCAACGCAATATTCTTATTAAAAACTATTACTTTCTCTACTACGTATAGCAAGTAGGGGAAGTATTGTATTCCACCCAAAAATTCGATACCGAGATTTCACCGGAAATACATGTTTTGAGACTCACTGAATCCAAAAAAAGCATTTTTGTAAACATGTCCGTGTGTGTGTGTTAGTGAACAGCACAACTCAGAAACAATCAGTCGCATAAACACCAAACTTGGTATTTAGGTTTAGTATCTTCCAGAGATGCGACACGAAGGTTTTCAAGAAAATCCTACCCTTTACATGGAGCATTTTTCGAAAATTTTAATTTTCTCAAAAATGGTTCTAACGATTTTGATTAAGATATTTTCATGACAAATGAAATGTATATCTCGAATTTTCTGGGAATGTCTCCAAAAGTATTCTTCATTATGAACGAGTTTTACATAACTGGTAAACCATAAGAGATCGCGTTAAAATACACAATTTATGTCATATAATTTTTTTTGTTGGGTGAACCATTTTCGAGATATTGCTTGTCATTCCCTTAAATTTTCCCATACTTATACTTTTTCTCAAATTCGTTATTCATTTTTTTTGTCCTGGTAATGCAAAGAGAATGGAATACTCCACATAGCAACCAGCTCTTAAAATATTTGAATATCGCTTAAAGTCTACCAATTCTCCTTGCATCTACAAGAAAATTAGAAAATTAGAAATAAGATATCTCGATTGACATGAAGTATATGGAAAATAAGCGTTTGTAAAAGTAGTTTGTACAAGAGTAGAGAAAGTCATGTGAGTGTAACACAGAATGTTTTCTGTACACTTCATCATAATCGAAATAAACATTTGCAGAAATAGTTTTCATTGCATAAGTCGTACGTACGAGGGCTGTCCAGAAGTACCGACCTAACAAAGAAAACACAAAAGTTTTGGGAAAAAAATCTTCATTTCTCTGCATAGCCTCCTTTCAGCTCGATACACTTTTCCCAGCGGTGTTCAATAGCTTCGATAACCTGCTTATAGTGAGAACCATCGAGTTCTACAAAATAGCCATCAACTACAGACTCCACCTCTTCATTTTTGGCAAATCTTTTAGCACCAAGATATTTCTTCAACTTTGGAAATAGAAAATAATCAGTGGGGACTAAGTCTGGCGAATAGGGTGCATGAGGAAGCAATTCAAACTTGAACTCATTGATTTTGGCCATGGCGATAATGGATATGTGAACAGGTGCATTGTTGATGAAACAGAACTTTCGTTTTCGCTAATAAATGCGGCCGTTTTTTGCTTGATTTCATCATTCAAACACTGCAATAAGTTTGCATAATACTCGCGTTGATTGCTTTTCCTTTTTGAAGATAATCAATTAAAATTATCCCACGCCCATCCCAAAAAACTGACGCCATGACCTCGCCTGCTGCAGATGGAACTGTCTTCGCCTTCTTTGGAGCCGATTTACCCCTTTCAATCCACTGTTTAGACTATTCCTTTGTCTCAGATGTGAAGTGATGGACCCATGTTTCATTCATCGTTATGAATCGAGCAAAAACTCAGCTTTATTGCAGTGAAACATCGCCAAACACTCGACTGAAACATCTTCATGATGCTGCGTTTGTTCCATTATAAGTAAACGCAGCACCCATTTGGCACACAGCTTTGTCATGTCTAAATTTTCAGTCACTGTGCTATGTACAGTACTTTTTGAAATACCTATGATGTCTGCTTCGCGCACTCAGTCGACGGCCATTCAATACCATTTTGTAGATTTTCTTCACAATTTCTGGCGTGGTCACCTCATTTGGTCGACCACTGTGATGTTCGTCTTGGCTGCTCGTACGGCCTAGCTTAAATTCTGCCACCCAATATTTTTACTGTTGTAAACGAAGGAGCAGATTCCCCCAAATGTAAGTTTTGTATCACATAACGATGGCCAGTTTTATCCATGTTTACAAATTCCCTGAGAGAGTTCACTATTAATGGCTGCCAAGCAATTACTAAACAACGTAGCATCGTCAAACTTCAAAGGTTGGTACTTTCTGTTATAGTCATTTGTTTGAAACAACAACTGCTATATATGCGTCAAGTCGGGTACTTCTGGGACTGCTCTCGTACCTACAAGTAAATGAGGCTGAAGCGATAATCAAATTTTTAAAAATCTGAGGTGATACATTCACATGACTTTCTCTATCTTCTAGCATTTATTAGTGGGTATAAAAACTATTCTTACTAAAGCTTATCTTTCTATCTACTACATTACAATCCAAATAAACCTTAGCAGAAATAACTAACATTGTATCGTTATAGATACAAAGGAAACAGCGATAGTCAAATGTTTAAGAACTGGACGCTATATGCTGGCCTTAAAATTCCATACTGTTTCAATGACATCGCGAGAAACAACTGAATGCTGACAGGACTTTTTTAAGAGAAAGAACAATTCGAACTTTTAATAAGAAATGGCTTATTCCATAAAAAAACTTATTTGAAATAAATTATTTGTTTTAAACAGATCTACATTTTTTGCGTAGAATGTTTTCATCTATTGCTTAACGTTTACCGGCTATGCAAGATTATAAAAAAATTCCTTCCGAATAAAGATGATGTTCCCAGGAAACCCAAGTTATACATTGTATTTGTCATGTAAATATCTTTTAAACATGGTATTTTAATAAAAATCGCCTGAGCCATTTTTAAGAAAGTAAAAAATTTCAAAAAATGTTCCATGTAAAGCGTAGTTTGGAGTGGAGAATTTTTTTTAATTTTCGTGTCGCATCTTTAGAAGATTCTGTGTCTAATATCAAGTTTGGTATTTATGAACTTTTTGTTTTTGAGTTATGCTGTTCATACAGATGGACATTTTTCTAAAAATTCTTTTATGGGTTTAGGCGGCCTCAAAATAGTATATTTCTGTGGTATCTCGGCATCGAATTTTTGGAGGAATACAACACTTCTCCTACATCCTGTGTGCAGTAGAGCAAGTAAAAATAGATTGAGTGATTTTTACTTTCTCTACTACGTACAGTAAGTAGGGGAAGTATTGTATTCCACCCAAAAATTCGATATCAAGATTTCACCGGAAATATATGTTTTGAGACCCCCTGAATCCATAAAAAGCATTTTTGGAAACATGTCCGTGTGTGTGTCTGTGTGTGTTTGTGCGTGTCTGTGTGTGAACAGCATAACTCAGAAACGAACAGTCGGATAAACACCAAACTTGGTATTTAGGCTCAGTATCTTCCAGAGATGCGACACGAAGGTTTTCAAGAAACTTCCCCCACCCCAGATTACCCTTTACATGTAAGATTTTTCGAAAATTTTAATTTTCTCAAAAATGGCTCTAACGATTTTGATTAAAATATTATATGTTTAAGATATTTTCATGACAAATGAAATGTATATCTCGAATTTTCTGGGAATGTCTCCAAAAGTATTCTTCATTATGAACGACTTTTGCATAACTGGTAAACCATAAGAGATAGACAAAATTTTACTGCACAAAAAGTGTAGATCACGTTAAAATACGCAATTTATTTCATATACATTCTTTTTTGTTGAGTGAACCATTTTCGAGATATTGCTTGTTAACCCCTTAAATTTTTCAATATTTATTTTCTCAAATGGGAATTTGTTATTCACTTTTTTGTCTTGGATAAATGTTTATCTCGATTAATATGAAATAGATGGAGACTGATAGTTTGTAAAAATAGTTTGTACAAGAGTAGAGAAAGTCATGTGAGTGTAACATCACATTTTTGAGATTACGGCGATACACAAAGATTTTCTCTGTTTAAAAAGATAAGTAATTGCTAAGGAAAGTAGTAAATGGACAGACGTAAGTAATAATACTGTAGATAAAGTGCATTTCATGTGTAAAACAACGAAACTGCTAAACGTTAAATGCTGTGTTATGAAGGAAAAGGTTATTTAAACAGAGCGAAACTCTTTTTAAACCAGAATATTAATTACTGCTTTAAGAGAGCTTCGCCAACTGAACTTTCTTCATCAATATGTAAATCTTGAAGAAATGCTAAGCGTTCTGGAAAATGAAGCTTTGAAATGTTGGTCGCACTGTAAATATGGTACAACAATGAACTAACTCCCACGCATGCGGAGGTATTATTCACGAATCACAAGCTGAATAGCATTGTTGCAGTGGAAACGTAATAATGAAGCACATTTCTCGTATAGGAAATAAACAGATTAGGGAATCAATCTATATTGAGAGGTTTACGCCAGAAGGCATCTCCACAGTGAAGGAAAACCATGAGGTCTTTTCACAAGAGCGCTGTAATCGGATTTTGTATCACTGCTCGATAAGCTTTCCTTTATTTACAAATGTGACAGGTACGTAGAGAAACAAAAGATAAGGGGGAAATGTTGGAGTTTGTATTTTTTAAATGTAGGGATATAGCGTTAACATTTTTAGAATTCAATGCAGCTGTCTCTACAGACATGAAACACAAATAGTAACATTTGATTCTTTTCCCACATCGTAAACCGGAATATATGAAACTTTGTATTTACATTTTGTAACAGATAAAGTTAGTAGTCCACAGAAATACTGTGTAAATCAACAAATCCTTAATTAATAATAATATCACAGCTGATAAAGCGCTTCACTGAGGCTTAGGTTTGAGTATTTGAGGGGGAATCAGGTTGAATCCTGGTTCCGAAAAACCTGAATTTATTTTCGTGGTTTTGTGCAGCCGTAGAAGTGAATTCCGGTTGGTACACCCTTCCACAACTCCCAATGTAAATAAAGTTAAAATTAATTGTATACAAGGAAACTTTAAGACCGCTCACTAACGAAAGATATAAGCAAATATACAGTGTCCCCCTAAGTATATACAGGGTGAACCAGATAGCCCTAAATAATAATTTACCAGGCGTGCTTTTGAAATAAGTACTGTTTTAATATTTTGCCACTGCAGCGATTTTGAGCATGCGCGATCACTTACCCCATTAATTAGGAAGCCAGACGCAGATGCAAGTGATCGTCACTTTGTGTTTTCCTGCTGTTAGAGCGTTTCGAAATGTTTAAAACAATTGAACCAACCCGCCGACTGTGAAGTCAGATAGGTGATTCGCTTTTTGAATGCGAGAAATGTTACGCCAGCAAACATTCATTGCCAACTGTGTAAGGTTTATGGAGAAACAATGAGTGACAATCCCTGGCCACACACAGCCAAACTCAAGGTCTGATGGCATCATTTGGATGGGAACACTTTCATCACCTTCCCTATAGTCCGGATTTGACACAAAGCGATTTTTATCTATTTGTTTTTCTGAAGAAATCCCTTGATGTAAAACATTTCAAAGACGATGGCATTGTGGGCTTTCATCACAGGCGGCACCATTCTTTGACGAAGGCATACAAAAATTCGTTTCCCGTTACAAGTGCATCAATAACGTCAGTGACTATGTGGAGAAGTAGTGCAAGGTAATGAATGATAATAAAGTATTTGAAAAATAATGTTTTGTTATTTTTTAAAAAAAATATCGGTGCTTACTCTAACAACACGCCTCGTATTTCGGAAAATACGGCATTTAACCTTTCGACACAAGAATGTTTATAACTAAGTCACATGTGAACTTTCACTTGACCCTGATTTCATCAATCAGCCATAACCGTGGGGATAGTAACGTATTACTTTAAAATCAAATGGAAGTGGGTACCAACAGCTTTAGGAAACGTTTTTATTCCTATTCTTTCAAGGAGAAAGCTTTGAGAATGGGCAACAATGAGTAGTGGTAATCAAAGCAGCTTTTCCTAGCTTCAGATTAAAGTTCAGATAGCAACATGTGCAAGTCTGGGCGCGCTCCAACAATGTGCATCGTCAGCACCGCTTGTGTATGTATAACAGGTGTTGCTACGCCATACGCTAGGATGCATCTCAAGCGAGAGCATTTCCGATGGTATGCAGAGTTTAAAGAGGAAGGATTCCCTCGAAGATGAACACCGAGCGTGGCCGGCTACAGCAACAATCGATGGAAATGTGAAAGCAGAGCGCATGTTGCGGGAAGATCACCGTTGCACATATGGTCAGATTCAAGAAGCCCTGAATATTGGATCCACAGCAGTGAAAACAATTCTGAAAGAAAGACTTGACGTCAGGAAGCTCTGCGATCGCTGGATCACCCACCACCTCACAAATGAGCAGAAACAAGCACGTGTGCAATGATGCCAGGAAATGATTGAAAAATTCAGTGGAGGAAGATCCAAAAACATATTTAACATTGTAACAGGTGACGAAAGCTGGATTTGCCAATATGATCCAGAAACTAAAGGACATTCATCGGTCTGGGTCTTCCTAGGAGAAGATCCCCCCACAAAAGTGAAGCGAACGAGAAGTGTTGGCAAGAAGATGATCCGTTCCTTCTTCTCAGCAAGTGACCACATTGTGATGATTCCGCTTGAGGGACAGAATACTGTTACTGACAGCTGGTACACCACAAAATGTCTGCCACAAGTGTTGAAAGAACTCAGGAAAAAAGTCCTAGTACTGGTCTGCGTGAAATTTTGTTGCACCATGACAATGCTTCTGCCCACACTGCACAAGAAACAACCCAATTTCTGCAGGAGCCAGATATTTGTCCTATTCTCACTACAGTCCAGATCTGGCGTAGATGTTTTTTCGTTGGAAATATTTTCTCGGCCCTGCGAGATGGCAGCCTTTTCTGAGCCGTCTCAAATAGGTCGAGTTCTGCCCGGGAGAGAAGCCTTTCTCTGAGCATCCTACCGGTGTGACCGCAAGCTTGGAATCGTTAACGACCTCTGCGCGTCTCCGTCGGTCGGATAGCTTGTGGCCTTTAGCCTCCCGCGGTTCCTTCATCTTATCCGTTCCTCCTAGTGGTGGTAAGCACAAAAGATCTGTGTTGGGCAGACGTGCGAAATGTCCTCTCCGTTCCCTGGTCATACATCATTAATTATGTTGCATATCCTCAGCAGCAGCAGTACGGTTTGGGCCTATAGACTCATTTCGACCCTCTCAGAATTGCTGATTCCAACGCATTTATGACGACTCCCTCTTGGGGACTAGTTAAAGCTCTTTTTGGGATGCGGGATTTATCCACTCTTCCCAGATGCTCCATCTAGTTCTCTTGACGGTTTGGAGTCTTTTTCTGTTAAGCTATGTTTATGTCTAATATCTTTGTTTCTTGTATGTTACCTCAGTTTCACACCTAGCACCAATCTTAGAAATTTCATTTCTGAAGCTACCAGGAGTTTTGTATTCCTTCTATGTTAGGGTCCATGTTTCTGTTCCATAAAGAAGTTGTAGAATAGCTACAGATTTATAGATAGTTATTTATAGGACTAGTTACTAAACAAATTTGTAACGTGTTGTCTACAATATTTTGTCTACGTTCAGAACATTTTAGTATATGTTGTGTATTTAGTATACTTAATGAAATTTATTTATTGCGGAAACGGTGTGTTTTGAAGTATATATTGTCTTTAGGAGCTTATTTATTTAGTTCCACGTATGGACGTCAATTTTAAGTTGTTCTTTACATAATATGCTGCTACGTACGAAAAACCCAATTTTGAAGATGTATTTTTGTTGTTACGCTCCAAGTTTAAAAAATATATTTTTTAATTTTGTTATTAAACTGCTTCTATAGATTGCTTATGTTTATGTTTGCCTCGGCTGCGTCAGTTTTGTTTTAGAGTCACGTATCTCTTAGACAGGGCGTGGTGCGACAAGAATGTGGGCTTACACTGATTTTAAGTTTAAAATTCACTTCTTTTTTATTAATCCTTGACACAAATTAAATAGCACTACACTGATATCAAGAGCTGTGAGATTCTTTAATTTAATATTTGCACTTTGCTAACGCGTATACATATTTTACGATTCACACGAATACGTAATATTTCTTTAGAGAACACATCTTCCATCCGGTCACCACCAAGGTCTGCAGGCAACTAAACATATTTCAACCGTCCAAAACCGTAAACGTTTTTATTTCAAGTCTCTGATTGGCTAATCCTAGTCCAATAGAATACCTGCATTTCACTAAAGCTTTTTCTAGATGTTGATTGGCTATTTATAAGCTGTCACAAAATTTACATTATCGTTGCTCTAATCATGACTAGTAACATTTAAACTCTCAAACTGATTATTACCTCAAGGTTACCTCATTGTTAGCAACTTTAAACTTATTATTCTCACAGCTCTTACATTATAAAATTACGTAATGCATTCACATACAATTATTGAACATGTTTGCAATAATATAAGTATTTGCAATGACTGTTACATACATTTTTATAAATTATTACATACATATTGCTTCAAGGCGAGCTTTTATTGAATTTACATATTATATAATTCAATTGAAATTATTCAAGTGTTAAAAATACTGCCTCAGTTTAGAGAAAGAGCAATGTGGGCTTTGGAAAAAAAAGAGGATATGATAAATCAACAAAAATTGTTGTTATATTCTGCAATTTTGGATGCTAGTTTCATATGTGAATTTAAAGTAAAAATGAGCGAAAAAGGTGATTTTCACGATTCATCAGGACAAATTTTTAAAGCAGTCCTAAATGTGACTATAAATATATTGCCAGAAAAGTAAGGAAAGTTTATTTATGTGGTTATACGAAATTCAAGAACTGATGTGTTCTTGTGAACGAAAATGAAGCAGACGTAAATGAAGATTCTTTGTTGGTGTATTTTTATGAGAAGTCGAAAAGTATTAAAGCTTCAGGTCTTTGTAGTGAATATTCCATGGTGATATCAACTGTTTTGATTAATGGTAATATTGATATCAATAAATTTGGAAAATTAAAGGCATTTTTAAAGATTGTAGTTTACGTTTTTTTGAACCTGTATTTCATGTTTCGATAGCGTATTTTGTTAGATAATAAAGTATAGGTTTTGTTGCCTAATAACTACCAACTAAAGCATCGCTGATTATTATAGTAATAGATACATTTTAATTGTGTTTCCTAAGGGCGTATTATTATTATTTTTATATATTTTCCTATAGTATACACCAGCATCACATTAGTATTAAGCGACTAGTTTAGTTATTCATTTCTTATTGCACCGTACTTTACTGTTTGCGAGCCGTTTAGTGCGTGCGGACGGACAAAACGAAACCAGCAGGCCCCACAGAGTAGCGTACGCACAACAGGAAAGCATTTACGCTAATGGCGTAACCGCTAATATCTGAAAAGTTAGATAAGAGTCATTAAAAATAAGTATTCTCATAATGGGATGCAAATAAGGCAATTTCTGGAAAGTGAAAAGATAATAACGGAAATTTCAAGGAGAAGGAAAGAGTAAACCCGTTTAATCGTTTTAATTAATTACAAAGAACTTATACTGATAAGGAAGTAAGCTCTGAGAAACTCGAGATGCTGTTAAGAAATCAATCTCGCGATGTTTTGCATGTAACTTCTTTATAGAGTACTTAGCAGTCACTGAGTGGGAGAGCTCAGGCTGTTTCGTCTGTGGCCCGCATTCGGGAGGCCGTGGGTTCGATTTCCGTGGCAGACCTTCCTGAACCATGCGTTTTTCGGGATTTTTCCGGGTCGCCAGGTGAATGCTGAGAAGGATTCTCACATCCCCCGAATTTCCTGTCCCTCCATTTCATCTCCATTCTCATTTCACTTCACTTATTTTATCCGTTGGTCTCTTTCACGGTTGGAAGTGTCGGCGATAGTGTTTCAATGCAGTGTGGCAGGGGAAAAGGATGCTCTTTGTGACTCTCTCCGTTCCTCGGCTTTCAGCTGCTCCCCGGTCTGCGCGTCCATCTGCCGGGGAGCCTCTACCTGTAAAACTTAGGGGCCCTGCCATTCCGTACCGTCACTCCCGGTTCCGGCTGCCCGGTGTCTCTTCTCGCTTCATCCTTCCTCTCGGGGATGCCCTATTGTGGCGCATAGGTACAATATCCCCTGTGTGGATCAGTGCCGAGTTCCTTCCGTTGTTTTGAGACGTCTGAATCCAAAAAACGCATTTTAAAACATGTGCGTATGTTTATGAACAGCATAACTCAAAAACGAAAAGCCTGATAAATTCTAAACTTGGTATGTAGCTTCCAAAAATTCCACGCGAAGATTTTTCAAGGTAATTCCTCCACCCCAAACACCCTTTGCATGGAACTTTTAGAAATGTTTTATTTTCTAAAAATGCCTCTATTTTGATTAAACTATTTTGATTAAAATACTATATTAAACATATTTACATGAAAATAAAATATATATTTTGAATGTAGCCTCTGAAGTCCTCTTCATTCGGAAAGAATTTGTATAATCTTGTATAACTGGTAAAGGTTAAGCGATAGACCAAAACTCTTTAAAACACACAATTTATTTCAAATAACTTTTTTGTGGCATCGTTATTTCCGAGATATCCGTTATTAATGGTTCCAGTTTCCCGAGATGTCATGGAAACAGTATGGAATTTTAAGGCCAGCATATAGCGTCCGTTCTTAAACATTTGACTATCGCTGTTCTCTTTGTATCTATAACGAAATGTGTAATGTAGCTATTTCTGCAAAGGTTTAATCTGGATTAAAATGAAGTAGATAGGAAAATAAAATTTGTAAGAATAATTTGTATACCCACTAATAAGCGATAGAGGACAGAGAATGTCATGTGAATGTAGCACATCTTTTTTTTCGAGTGGAGGAGAAAATGATTTAGTCACTTACCCCAGTCCCGATGGGAGTCGGGACTGAGAGTGTGGGACTCACCGGCATTCGGCATACCCACTAAAAACTCCTCCACCGGAGGGAAGTCAAGGGTGGTGATGAGGCAGTACCGCAATATGCAACTGCGGATTCATGGTGATAGATATTGGCCGGCCGCATGGGCCTAAGCCGGGTGAAGGAAGGTGCCAGAACGCAAGCATGACCGAGGCCCTACCTTGGGAATTCAGGGGGAGAAGGTGTAGGAAGTTTGTGTGGATGTATGTTAGGATTTGAGCGTGGTTATCTGGGCTTCCGACGTCCTCGACAGTGAGTGGTCGGAGCGTCCTGTGTGGGCCCCCACCGGAGCTCATCTAGTTGCTCTGGAAGTCTGTTGTGTATAATGGCAACCAGCTCGTTTGGAGGGCTGATATCTCCTCCTTGATGAGCCTTCTGACGTTCAAGTAATGCTCCTCGAAGTAACTTGGCATTGTAATTCGGCTAAGAAGTGCTGGTATTAGTTTTGCTGCGAATATTATGGAGCTGTTCGGTGAGTACCTCCTCCAGGAGGCCAGTTTGTGATGATTAGTAACTCTGCCTGCACATCCTCCAGCTTCTGTAGGATCTCAGGAGAGGGTTCTGTTGTGCTATTGCTGCTTGCGAAGTTTCCTGTCGTTTCTACTACTGCAGGAGACCCGTTCTGCTCGACGCGGTAAAGCACATCAAAATTTTGTTTTCCATTTATATGCCGCCTTTAAAATCTTAGGACATATAGACGGCTCTGCCTTTGGAACAATTGACTAATGCTTACATGTTCGCTGCTGTATTACTTTGGGTTGTCTTTAAATTCGCACACATAACAACACATTCACAGGCATAATCCTTCCTAAAAAGAGTTACCATCCCAACCGGGAATCGAAACCGGGACCTCGGATTTGTAGGGTAGTATGCTAACCACAGGCCACGGAGACAGTATTGTCTCTTACTGTTTTACCAAATGCATTGTAGCAACGCACATATGAACTAACAATCAAAGTTGTCATTAATTGATATACCAGTAAGAGCTACTATAAAGTTAAGAATCCCAAGTATTAATATAGGTTGCTTATAGTTTTTTCTTAAACAAAACTTTCGTTCTTGACAAAAACTAATGGATAAGCTGCAAACTTTAAGTATAAACAAAGATTAGAAATTGGTTTTAAAAGTTCTTCACTTCCCGCACATTATGTATGGCAACCAGTAGATAATTTGTTATAACCATACTTGTTTCGCTCTTCTCCACTCACAAAAATGTTCCATAAGCTCTCTCATGTGATTGTTTAGATTTCTGATGAAACTCTAGTGCATTTGCTGTAAGTTGAAACATGGAAAATAGAAAGAGAGGGCACTATATTTCACACGAAAGTTGAATTGCGTAATCGTAAAACCTTTACTATTCAAACTTACTATTTGAAACATGGGTTATGTTGAAACATGGCATTTAGAAGAGAACAAACAACACCCGCTTGTAACAATACGATAGCCAGCGAAGCAAGGACGACCAAAGATATCAGGATATATTTTCCATAGTTGCCAAAAGTTCAACTGACAACAATCTACAGCTGATACTGAGAGACTAAGCAGTGAAGGTTGACTGTGGCAGGGTTTCTCAGCACTCGGACTGACCTGCACCGGTCAGGTAGCGTTAAAATGGTCTTGGTTCAACTTAAATCTTAAGTGCTGTAGTTGTGCTTCAGTTTCTTCTAATAACTGTAAAGGGCTGCCTCCGTGGACGAGTGGTCAACGAGCTGACTTCTCACTCCGAGGTTCTGGGCTCTATTCCTGGTCGGGTGGTGAGAAGTTTTCTTTAATTAGGATTGTTCCCTATCCTTCATAGACTCTGGAAGTGAGAATGTGAAAGTAAATGAGCGTGTGTAATTAAGTTTAAAAAAATCTCATGTGTTACACTCACATGACTTTCTCTACTCTTGTACAAACTATTTTTACAAACTCTTATTCTCCATCTATTTCATATTAATCGAGATAAACATTTGCAGAAACGATCTTTTGACATGCAAAGAGAATTATATTTTACACATAGCGACCAGTTCTAGACATATTTGACTATCGCTTAAGGCCTACTATGTTCCCCTTGTTTTGTATTTGCAAGGGCAATATAGAAATACAGTAGCCTTTAAGCATAGACGTATCTCTTAATAGCTGGTTGCTAGGTGCAGCACCATTCTCTTTGCCACAGATTAATACTCTTTGCATATCCAAGACAAAAAAAGAATAACGAATCCCCATTTGAGAAAATGAGTATTGAAAAATTTAAGGGAATAACAAGCAATATCTCGAAAATGGTTCACTCAACAAAAAAATGTATATGACATAAATTGTGTAATTTTAACGCGACCTACATTTTTTGTGCAGCAAAATTTTGTCCATCTCTTATGGTTTACTATTTATGCAAAAGTCAGACATTCCCAGAAAATACAAAATATACATTTTATTTGTCAAAAAAATATCTTAAACATGTGATATTTTAATCAAAATCGTTAAAGCCATTTTTGAGAAAATTAAAATTTTCGAAAAATCTTCCATGTAAAAGGTAATCAGGGGTGGGGGGATTTTCTTGAAAACCTTCGTGTCGCATCCTTGGAAGATACTGAACCTAAATACCAAGTTTGGTGTTTATCCGACTGTTCGTTTCTGAGTTATGCTGTTCAAAGACAGACACACACAGACACACAAGAAACACACACGGACATGCTTTTTTGGATTCAGGGCGTCTCAAAACATGTATTTCCGGTGAAATCTCGGTATCGAATTTTTGGGTGGAATACAATACTTCCCCTACTTACTATATGTAGTAGAGAAAGCAAAAAGAACGAAAACCTACAATAACCTAACCTAAAAGGTTCAAGAGGAAAACAAACTAATCAAATGTTTTAGTCAGAAGTCCCCAATATGACCATAGTGCCTTTTTTCGTGATTATCGGAGCGGACTCGGCACTGCTCCAGTCAAGATCTGTATCTATGCCCAACAAGGGGGAGGGAGGAGTGAGAGAAGACACCGAGCGGCCGGAACCAGCATTGACAGGATCCCTAGAGTTCCCAGATTGAAGAGCCCCGGCAATCGGTCTGGCAGACCGGAGATCTTACGCCTCATACAGACTGTTCAACACCCTGCTCCCGAAAACCAAGGAAAGAGAAAGTTCCACAGAGAGTATCCTTTTCCCTGCACGTCGCATCGAAACACCATCGCCGACACATCCAACCCTAAAACATACCTGACGGGGTGAAGGATGGATGAAATGACAAATGGAGGGACCGGAAATTCGGGGGTCGAAAAAATCAACTCCAGCATTCGCCTGACGACCCGGGGAAAACCCCAGAAAAACCCATGGGTCAGAGTGGGTGGTCGCCGGGGATCGAACCCGGGACCTCCCGAATGTTGCTGCCTGAGTCCTCCCGCTTGGTACCATAGCAGTGAAAGGGGGCATAGAAATTAATAAAAAGAAATACTAATTTATGGGAATATCTTCAATTTCACAGTATATTGCAAAGACGGATCAAACACTATGTACTCATTCTTTGGTAATCGATAAACAAAATAACATGGACTTACAATTCTTGTGCAGTAAAGTAGATTAACCTTTCTCCGTACCATCGAGACGTCAGGGCATACTTGGATGACATTTTACCTGGACGATAGGTAAGTCGAAGAGGTGCCACTGAGTACTCCCCACGATCTCCAGATCTAACACCTCTGGACTTTTATCTATGGGGAGTGATGCTCTAATTGAAGAATGAAGTTTATGGGAAACCCCCAGCTACACTGGATACGCTACGAGAATCCATCCAAGCATCGTACACAACCATCACACCGACACACTGATGTCCAAGTTCGCTCAGCAATTGAGCGCCTTCGAGCTGCTGATGGTGATCACTTTGAACATACAAAATGACTGATATCTGTTGAGAAAGCATTAAACTACTTTACTGAGTAAGAATTGTAAGTCTATGTCATTTTATTCCCAAGATATCGATTATTAAAGGGGAGTACATAGTTTTGGACCCCTCTGTATATTGGTGATATTGTAACGAGGTAAGGTAGCAAGTATCGAGGGATGGAGTTAGTATTACCAGTACGCTAGAAAATGTTGAAACCTGTGACATGAAAATGTAGAACCCGAGACCGCGCAGTCAGCAGTCAAAATAATATTCAAGAGCCGTGGGTTTAGGTCCCAGGGGCGCATTTTACTTTCACTCTCATCTAGAGGCGAAACTCGACGACGAAGCTCCGAGTCACAATGAGTACCTCGCAGCTTCACCATAATTTAGTTAACATTTCAATGGTGCACACATCTAGACGACCGTAACCCAGGTAAGACGCTCTACCATTAAGTTTTTGCCCACACGGGCCACCAGGTCAAGCAAAGACCGGCCTTCAGCTGCAATTATGTACCATAAGTGCAAATACAACTCTTAGCTTTAAGCAACCCCCGGGCCTCATCTGCATCTGTGTCGCGCTACCTATCCCGATAGCGATTCGCCCTACCGCTGCGTCTACTACCACCTAGTGTAAGCAACTCCTGGAGTTAACCACCCCACACCAGGGGCGTTACAATATGGGTTTCCTTGGAAACAAATTTATGTATTGTAATACAAATTTCCTTTTGTGTAAATGCACTAGTAAACAAAACCTAATCTTCGCATGCTGTAACAGTGCAATGTAACATAGCTCGATGAAACCTGAATCATACATAGAGGGAACTGCTACGGTATGCTACAGTAGGCAACTAAGCGAAATATGCAATGAGACGAACAGAAATGCCCTTTTATCCATAGACCATTAGCTACACTAAAGTCAATACGACATATGATGGCTCTCTAGATTTACAGAAACAGATACATGGCGCTTAAAAGGGTATATGATCACCACGAACAGCAATGCATGCTCTGCATCGTGCTCCCATGTTGGCCACAAGGTTGTTAAGCAGTCCTTGTAGTAGGGCGTTCCATTCCTCCGTCAGCGCTGTTGACAACTGTTGGATGCTCGTTGGTGCAGGTGGATGTGCTGCAATGCATCTCCCCAAAGCATCCAGCACGTGTTCAATGGGATTTAAATCGGGGGAACGGAGGGCCAGTCCATTCGCCGAATATCCTCTCGAGATCCTTCACCTGCGTTGTTCGATGCGGTCGCGCATTGTCATCCATAAAAATGAAGTCAGGGCCGACTGAATCCCTGAACAGACGCACATGGGGAAGGAGTACAGTATCACAATAACGTTGACCAGTGAGCATACCGTCTTCAAAGATTTGGAGGTCGGTGCGCCCATGCAACATTATGCCTCCCCAAAACATAACACCCGGACCACCAAAACGATCATGTTCAAGCATGTTCCTGGGTTCATTACGTGTTTCCACCTCTCCCCAGATGAGAATCACTACTTAGATTGAATCTGCTCCCATCCAAGTAAAGCACGCGACCCCATTTTTCGTTAGTCCAATTTTGATGCTTTTGGGACCATCGGAAACGGTGCCGTCGATGTGCGGATGTCCATGGAACACAATTACTGGCCGTCGGCCAAAGAGACCACCTCTGTGTAGTCGCCGTGCTACTGTGTATCGTGATATTGCGTTCCTAGCTGTCCTGGTAAATGTGGTTGCAATTGCACCCGCTGTTTGTTGTGGGTTCCTTCTTGCCTGTTGCACAATGTAGCGGTCATCTGCTGCTGTAGTTGAGCGTGGTCGACCACCACTCCTACTTGGGACAGCAGTGCCTGTGGTTTAGAAGGTTCCCCATGCACGTGAAACAATGCTGTGAGCAATTCCAAACTCCTGAGCAACACTTGTCACACTTCGCCCTTCTTCCAGTTTCCCGATGATTCTTCCCCGTGTGAAGTCATCCAAATGGTGTCTACGGGCCATGTTGCAATGAAGAACACCACTACAATGCACCGTAACAGCTCGCTAATTGCCACACACCGTCTTGTCCTTGTTTCGTCAACTGTTTCGTGTTGCGGGACCAGATCCATTTGACATTATAGGCTCGCTACACTCACGCCATGTGACGTCCAGCTTTCTGTGTACGTGTGAGAGACCTCTGGCAACATGCTCCCGCACCTTCATCTACTTCCACCAAGTAATTCATTTGATATGTTACTTTACCCATCTCGTCCTTAGGTTTTGCACACCAGTTTATATTCGAAAATACTTTAATTAATCAAATCATTATTGTAGAAATTAGAAGGTCACGGGTAAATAAACACCGGATAACCCAGATAGATAGTTATCAAAATGTAAAAGAGAAACAGACAGACAGCCGGAGATTCCAAACGTTATAGCATATCAATCAGCTAACATAGAAGCTATTTATGCATACATCTGTTTTAGTAGGCTTTATCTACAGCTAAAAGCTTCAAAGAGCAAGCTGAATAAATTATTTTCTCTCTCTCAGCAAGAAATTATCAAGGAGTCGATCTGTTTTTCTGCTTTTGTAGAACGGGTTTTCGTTCGTGTACGAAAAAAAAAGACGCTATTCAAAAAGCCGAGTAAAGGAGTGGAAAAACCAAGAGGGGAGAAAAATATATTTAAAGGTTACAGATCATCCGCTTTACAAGCTTGCCAAACTTGTTCAAGTAGTGCCACCAACGTAACGACATAAAACCGTCTTCGCGAATGAAGAGGTTAAAAGGAAAAGTTAGGAAAGAGGCGTCCCAACAAAAGTTACACAGAATATTTTTCTTGTATAACCTCGGCCGCACGTCTCTTCAAGTTGGTGGTATGAAGATATAAAATGTGATGAATACAGCTCTGATTTATCAAGTAACTAACTCTAGGATGTAGGTCGTAAATGAGAAATTTAATATTTTCCTTTATCCTTCTGAAGGATAAAGTAATAAACTTCAAAGCACTACAGTGTTGCCACCTTTATATCTCTGCGGACTTTTATACGCTAACTCTAGAAAGTTTGGCTTTACTTTCTCTACTACGTATAGTAAGTAGAGGAAGTATTGTATTCCACACAATAATTCGATGTCGAGATTTAAATAGAAATATACGTTTATATTTTCACGCCCCCTGAAACAAACAAAAAAAAATCTGATGTGTTACACTGACATGACTTTCTCTACTCTTGTACAAACTACTTTTACAAACGCTTATTCTCCATATGCTTCATGTTAATTGAGATATCGAGATTTCAGTCTTATTGCTAATTTTCTTGTAGATTCAAGGGGAATATGGTAGGTTATAAGCGATAGTCAAATATTTTAAGTGCTGGTTGCTATGTGGCGCATTCCATTCTCTTTGCATGTCCAGGACATAAAAAAATGAATAACGAATTTGAGAAAAAGCATAACTATTGAAAAATTTAAGAGAGTAACAAGCAATATTTCGAAAATGGTTCACTCAACAAAAAATGTATATGACATAAATTGTGTATTTTAACGCGGCCTACATTTTTTGTGTAGTAACATTTTGTCTATCTCTTATGGTTTACCAGTTATGCAAAAGTCGTTCACAAAGAAGAATACTTTTGGAGAAATTCCCAGAAAATTCGAGATATACATTTCATTTGTCATGAAAATATCTTAAACATATGATATTTTAATCAAAATCGTTAGAGACATTTTTGCGAAAATTAAAATTTTCGAAAAATGTTCAATGTAAAGGGTAATCTGGGGTGGGGGGATTTTCTTGAAAACCTTCGTGTCGCATCTCTGGAAGATACTGAACCTAAATACCGGGTGGGGGGATTTTCTTGAAAACCTTCGTGTCGCATCTCTGGAAGATACTGAACCTAAATACCAAGTTTGGTGTTTATCCGACTGTTCGTTTCTGAGTTATGCTGTTCACAGACACACACACAGACAGACATACACACACGGACATGTTTCTAAAAATTTGTTTTTTTTTTGGATTCAAGGGGCCTCAAAACATATATTTCCGGTGAAATCTCGGTATCGAATTTTTAGTGGAATACAATACTTCCCCTACTTACTATACGTAGTAGAGAAAGTAAAAAATATAACTCAAAAACGAAAAGTCGGATAAATGAAAAACATTGTATTTAAGCTCAGTATGCTCCAAAGATGCGACATGAAAGTTGTCAAGAAAATCCCCCACCCCAACTACCTTTACATGGGTAAGTTTTCGAAATATTTTATTTTCTAAAAAGGTCTCTAATCGCTTTGATTAAAATATCATATATTAATAGTATATTATGCAACGGGACTATAATGGTAGTAATTAAAACGCGAAAATTATTATTATTAACCTCGCTTCGCTCGCTCGGTTAATAATTATCATACGAGCGTTTTAATCACCATTATAGTCAAGTTTCATACGACTGTTTATGCTCGACCATGTATCTAAATTAAAGGTTTCATAAGTTTTCGTTTCTGGTTTGAGTGATGTGTTACAATCGTTATTCCTTTATCTGTGGTTACAATACAATGACCTTCTAGCACCTGTGTCAAACAAAGTTGCTAGCGTTGTGAGATGTACTACGCAGAATAATCGATACTTGCGCTTTCACAATGTTACGTGGCTACTTCTGATTGGTCGAATACCAATACTTTAATGAGGCCCATTAAAGTACTGCTATCAGTCGTATAAATACTAAATTTCGCATGGTCGAGCCTAAAAATATTTATCTGACAAATAAGAGATATATCTTGAATTTCCTGAGAATATCCTGTGCAGCCCTCTTCATTCAGAAAGAATTTTGCATAAATTTATATAACTTATAAACGTTAAGTGATAGACGGAAACATACTCCATCGAAAATGTAGATCTCTTTAAAACACACAATTTATTTCAATTAACTTTTTAGCATATCCGACATTAACGGTTCGAATTGCTCATTATTTAGTCATTCTCTAAGTCCTGCGAACATTCAATTTTTTTTCGCAGTTGCATAGAAACAATGTGAATTTAACCCATTTCTGTGGTGTGGGGGGTAACGTGTCTGTCTCACATTCAAGAGGTCTCGAGTTCGAATCTCGATTAGGCTGAATTACCCGGATAAGGTATATCCTGAAAAGCTGGATATCGGGCTCATTTGAGCATAGTTTCACCCATTTCATGCATGGCCCGATATGACGTAGACTGTTAAAGGACATTAAACTAAATGATAAAAATTTGGTGTTACACTCACATGATCCTCTCTACTCTTGTACAAACTGTTTTTACAAACGCTTATTCTCCATGTGCTTCATGTTAATCGAGATATCGAGATGTTAAACTTATTGTTAATTTTCTTGTAGATGCAAGGGGAATTGGTAGGCTTAAAACGATAGTCAAATATTTTAAGAGCTGGTTGCTATGTGGCGCATTCCACTCTCTTTGTACGTCCAGGACATAAAAAAATGAAAAATCGGATATGCTACACTCACATGACTTTCTCTACTCCTGCACAATCTGTTTTTACAAACTCCTATTCTCCATCTATTTCATATTAATCGAGATAAACATTTGCAGAAACGATCTTTTGACATGCAAAGAGAATTACATTTTACTCATAGCGACCAGTTCTAAAAATATTTGCTATCGCTTAAGGCGATGTTCCCCTTTATTTATATTTGCAAGGACAATATAGAAACACAGTAGCCATTAAGCATAGACATATCTCTTAATAGCTGGTTGCTAGGTGCAGCACCATTCCCTTTGCCACAAATTAATACTCTTTGCATATTAAAGACAAAAAAAGGAATAACGAATTCCCATTTGAGAAAATAAGTATTGAAAAATTTAAGGGAATAACAGCAATATCTCGAAAATGTTTCACTTAACAACAAAAAATGTATATGACATAAATTGTGTATTTTAACGCGGTCTACATTTTTTGTGTAGTAAAATTTTGTCTATCTCTTATGGTTTACCAGTTATGCAAAAGTCGTTCACAATGAAGAATACTTTTGGAGACATTCCCATAAAATGATATTTCTTCTAAGTTACCAAATGTTTTAACTGAAATCTGCAGCCTGTGACAAAAAACATATCAAGTATGCATATAAAGTATATAAGATATGTATTTCCGGTGAAATCTCGATATTGAATTTTTGGGGTAGCGTGCAGTAGCTTTTCTGCTTATTATATACGTGGTAGCGTTAAAGTTAAAATGTGTTGCTGTTTTAATTCAGTAAATCTCAAAACTTGTATTTCCAATGCAATCTCTATGTGGAATTTATGTCAAATACTATACGTTCTCTTGCTGTAAGTAGCTGAAATATATTTTGGCTTCATAAGACGTCATGGATGAAACCAGTCATTTTGATACAGTCTGTATATAAAATAAAGAGATTTTAAAAGAATACTTAAAGCTAAAAATAATGTTCATATTTTTATCCGGAAGAAAGGGAGGTAAAACGAAGCAATAAACCATAGCTGATACCTAGAAATATTAAGCTTGCTTGTGTTAACTTGGTGTCTTGTAAGAGATGAAGCATGGATATTGGTGAACATTAAAGTTTCCTTGTTCCTAATTTAGAAGCTGCAAGTTGTAACATAAGGTGTAACATTTCACGTACATATACCTGGTGGTGCAAAGTGTAATCGTTAGCCCATTTTTCATTAGCAAGAATTTCCCTCTTCCCCCTCGCTGTTTGTTCCCAGTAACGATCCTGTAGGAAGCCAGATGGGACCATTCCAAAGTGAGAAAAAAATAAAAATGTGCCGCTTCTTTATTCTTTCCTATTCTTCTGCTTCTGACATAATCTTAAAGACGGCACAGCGCACAGAAAACAAAGAGGCAACGAAACAAAAATAGTTGCAGCGAGAAGATACGCACCCAATCAATGAAGAAGCCAGAGACAGTCTTCTGCCCATGCCATTGTTATACATGTTCGATTGTTTCTCGATATCAAAGTCAAGAATTCATTAGTTTGCAATCGAGATACTCGGAGGAAATATCGTATTTCAGTTGCAGAGTCATTAACGTTACAAAATATAACTGTGAAAGTTTCGTAAAAGCAAAAACAAACGTATTATTCCTCAAAGAAAGCGCTCTGAAAAAATAGGATAGATAAAACAATTCTACAAAGGAAATGTCAAAAAGTTTTTCAATAACAACGCTAAATTAAAAATTCTGATGTGTTACACCCATATGACTTTCTCTACTCTTAAACAAACTATTTTTACAAACTCTTATTCTCCATCTGCTTCATGTTAATCGAGATAAACATTTGCAGAAACGATCTTTTGACATGCAAAGAGAATTACATTTTACACATAGCGACCAGTTCTAAAAATATTTGACTATCGCTTAAGGCGTACTATGTTCCCCTTGTTTTGTATTTGCAAGGGCAATATAAAAATACAGTAGCCTTTAAGCATCGACATATATCTTAAGAGCTGGTTGCTAGGTGCAGCACCATTCCCTTTGCCACAGATTAATACTCTTTGCATATCCAAGACAAAAATATGTTACACTCGCATGACTTTCTCTACTCTTGTACAAACTATTTTTACAAACGCTTATTCTCCATATGCTTCATGTTAATCGAGATGTCAATCTTATTGCTAATTTTCTTGTAAATGCAAGGGTAATATGGTAGGTTTTAAGCGATAGCCAAATATTTTAACGTTGGTTGCTAAGTGGCGCATTCCATTCTCTTTGCACGTCCAGGATATAAGAAAATGAATAACGAATTTGAGAAAAAGTATAAGTATTGGAAAATTTAAGGGAATAACAAGCAATATCTCGAAAACGGTTCACTCAACATAAGAAATGTATATGATATAAATTGTGTATTTTAACGCGATCTACATTTTCTGTGCAGTAAACTTTTGTCTATCTCTTATGGTTTACCAGTTATGCAAAAGTCGTTCACAATAAAGAATACTTTTGGAGACATTCCCAGAAAATTCGAGATATACATTTCATTTCTCATGACAATATCTTAAACATATGATATTTTAATCAAAATCGTTTGAGCCATTTTTGAGAAAATTAAAATTGTCGAAAAATGTTCCATGTAAAGGGTAATCTGGAGTGGGGGGATTTTCTTGAAAACTTTCGTGTCGCAGCTCTGGAAGATACTGAAACCTAAATACCAAGTTTGGTGTTTATCCGACTGTTCGTTTCTGAGTTATGCTGTTCACAGACACACACACGGACATGTTTCCAAAAATGCTTTTTTTGGATTCAGGGGGTCTCAAAACATGTATTTCCGGTGAAATCTCGGTATCGAATTTTTGAGTGGAATACAATACTTCCCCTACTTACTATACGTAGTAGAGAAAGTAAACAAATCCAGAAAGCAATATGATGTAGCATTCAATCACTTCATTGCTGGTGTAAGGCAAAATATGTTGAAAATATTTTCATTGATAGTTACTGCTAGCGAATGAAGTAAGTATCTGACATTTCGCTTTTATAACGTTATTTTTCCTGTTTCAAGAACCACGTTCTAAACGTGATTTCAATTAGTTTCAGGAATCAGTATAATAATATTAATATTTTACAAATTCGAGCAATGTTTAAAAATAGTATATACCATACGTGTTAAAATTGGTTTTAGTTTGCTCGTAGGATGGCGAATGAAGGTCCTACTCGCAAAATAAAACCCCATTTTTAACCCTAGATCATAATCTACCATTATTCTGTCTACATTAGGTTATATATACTAATGTTATAAAGGGAGAAAATTTATTTGTATGTGTATGTAGGTAATCTCAAAAACCACTCAAGGATTTTGATAGTTCTTGAACCATTAAAACGTCCAATTCGTTCTGATGGACATTGAGCTATAAAACACCTTTTAATTTCATTTCATAAATTACTAATAGTTATTTATAGGACTAGTTACTAAACCTAATATGTAACGTGTTATCTACAATATTTTATCTACGTTCAGATTATTTTAGCGTATGTTTTATATTTAATGAAACGTATTTATTGTGGAAACGATATGTTTAGAGGAAGAGCAATGTGGGCTTAGGAAAAAAAACACAATAAATCAACAAACTTTGTTGTTATGTTTTGCAATTTTGGATGCTAGTTTCATATGTGAATTTAAAATAAAAATGAACGAAGAAAGTGATTTTCACGATTTATCAAGAAAAAATTTAAAAGAAGTCCAAGATGCAGCTATTAATATACTTCTAGAAAAGTCAGGGAAAGTTCATTTATGTAATTATACGAAATTCAAGGACTAGTGTGTGGGTAATAAAGCATAAGTGAAGATTCCTTGTTGGAGTATCTTTATGAGAAGTCGAAAAGTATTAATGCTTCAGTCTTTGGAGTAAATATTCCATGGTGAGATCAACTGTTTTGATTAATGATAATATTGATTTCAGTAAGCCTGGAAAGTTAAAGTCATTTTTAAAGAGACAATCTCTAGGTTATGTAGTAAGAAGTCTAAAATAATTAAAGTGTATTTTACGTTTTGTTCAACTTGTGTTTTATGTTTTGATAGCATGTTTTGTTAGAATATAAAGTATACGTTTTGTTGCCTAGTGCCTACGAATTAAAGCATCACTGATTATTATATTAGTAGGTATAAGATTGAAAAGGATTTACAAAGGCCTGTATTCGAATACGAATACATTGAAGTTATAAAAGGGCATGCTTACGAAGAAGGTCATAAATTTTAGTTGAGAATGCCAAGGAGTAGAAAAAATAGTTGTGTTACACCACGGAATATAAATAATTGCTAGTCTCCGCAGAGTATAAAAACAAAATTCAGTTACATTTTATTGTAAGGAGTACGCACTGATGGCCATGATGTAGCATTTCAACGAACGGAAGGCGATCGAACCGGTGTTATATTTGTTTCTTTAATTGCCATTTATTGCAGATAATATGTGTGTAATGAAACAACCTTAAAATTGCTGAAGGAAAATTCAACAAATACATGTAAATGTTTTAATGAGACCGAGCGGGATGGCTCAGGTGGTAACGTCTGTGGCAGCAATGAGCAGGCTCCGGGCTCAAAAGGTAAAGGTACATCACGGAGAGAGGACCGCAGGTAGACCATAACGGCCCTTTTTGCTTCCAACCTGACCCTTGGAAGGGAGGGATGAGGGAAGAGACAGAAGGGTGACCACATCGTATTCCGATGGGCGCAAGTATGGACAGGGTCCCTAACGTTTCCAGATATAACGCATCCAACGCCACCCGGTCCCTGCCCACAAGTCACCAAACGCCAGGGATCCCTAGGACGGAACTCTAGAGGAGGAGAGATCTAACTGAGCGGTACCACAGCGACGCCAGGGAAGAAACCTTTACAGCGCGCAAGCCACCCCCAGCCGCAACCCACCGAACACCGTCACCTGGTCCTACAACCCTGAAACAGTGATAAGGAAGATGATGAGTAAATGAAATCAGAAGGAGGAGAGTCGTGGTAGAAGATTAACCACCCCAGCATTCGCCTGTCGACCCGGGAAAACCACAAAAAAACCCATGGGCCAGAGTGGGCGGTCGCCAGGGATGGATCCCGAGAATTCCCGCATGTGAGCCTCAGATGTTGCCACCTGAGTCATTCCGCACGGTTTCCGTGTTCAAATCCCCGGAGCCGACTAACCTGGCCGAAGGTTTTTTCGCGGTTTTCCTCGGTCGCTAGACGAATGCTGGGTTGGATAATTTCATCGGCGAATTCTTTTATCATCTCTTTCATCACTACATTTCATTTCCCTCCTCTTCATCGCATACCAGGTATTGGACTGATCACCCATCCTGGGTGTGCTATATCTAAGTTTGCTTGCTCCTCGATTGACTAGGCAATGGACTGTAAGTCCTACAACGAGGAGGATAATCAGTTGAAGAAGAAGAAGAAGAAGAAGAAGAAGAAGAAAAGGAAAGTATTATTACGCTCTCTACTACCTACAGTAAGTAGGAGAAGTATTGTATCCCACCCAAAAATTCGACACCGAGATTTCACCGGATATACATGTTTTGAGACCCCCTGAATCCAAAAAAAGCATTTTTGGAAACGTACGTGTGGGTCTGTGTCTGTGAACAGCATAACTCAGAAACGAATAGTCGGATAAGCACCAAACTTGGTATTTAGGTTCAGTATCTTACAGAGATGCGACACGAAAGTTTCCAAGAAAATCCCCCACCCCAGATTACCCTTTACATGGAACATTTTTCGAAAATCTTAATTTCCTCAAAAATGGCTACAACGATTATGATTAAAATATCATATGTTTAACATATTTTCATGAAAAAAAATGTATATCTCGAATTTTCTGGGAATGTCTCCAAAAGTATTCTTCATTGTGAACGACTTTTACATAACTGGTAAACCATAAGAGATAGACAAAATTTTACTAAACAAAAATGTAGATCGCGTTAACATACACAATTTATGTTATATACTTTTTTTTGTTGAGTGAACCATTTTCGAGATATTGCTTGTTATTTCCTTAAATTTTTCAAGACTTATTTTCTCAAATGGGAATTCGTTATTAATTTTTTTGTCTTGAATATGCAAAGAGTATTAATTTGTGGCAAAGGAAATGGTGCTGCACCTAGCAACCAGCTATTAAGAGATATGTATGTGCTTAAAGGCTACTGTGTTTCTACATTGCCCTTGCAAATACAAAACAAGGGGAACATAGTATGCCTTAAGCAATAGTTAAATATTTTTAGAACTAGTCGCTGTGTGTAAAATGTAATTCTCTTTGCATGTCAAATGATCGTTTCTGCAAATGTTTATCTCGATTAATATGAAATAGATGAAGCATATGAGTTTATAAAAATATTTTGTACAAGAGTAGAGAAAGCCATGTGAGTGTAACACATCAGATTTTTCTAAAACTTTTCCAAGTAAAAAGTAGTTTGGTGTCGGGGATTTTCTTTAGGATCTATGAAAGATGCTCAACTTAAAACTCAATTTTAGTATTAATTAGACATTTCGTTTTTACTTTCTCTACTACGTATAGTAGTAGGGTAAGTACTGTATTCCACCCAAAAATTTGATACCGAGATTTCACCGGAAATACATGTTTTGAGGACTTTTGAATCCAAAAAAGCATTTTAGCAAAAGGTCTGTGTGTGTATGTGTCTGTGAACAGTATACCTCCAAAACGAAAAGTCGCATAAATACCAAACTTGGTATTTAGGTTCAGTATCTTTCAAAGATGCGATACAAATATTTTCAACAAAATCCCCCTACCCCAGACTACCCTTTCCATGGTACATTTTCCGAAAATTTTGGTTTTCTCAAAAATGGCTCTAACGATTTTGATTAAAATATCATATGTTTAAGCTACTTTCATGACAAATGAAATATATAGCTCGAAGTTTATGGGAATGTCCTCAAAAGTTGTCTTCATTCTGAATTAATTTTGCATAACTGGTAAACCGTAAGAGATGGACAAAATTTTACTGCACAAAAAATATAGATCTTGTTAAAACGCACAATTTTCCAATACCCATACTTTTTCTGAAATGGAAATTCGTAATTCGTTCTTTTTATATCTTTATTTACATATGTATAAATGTGAAATGCGCACATAGCAACCAACTTTTAAGAAATTTGAACTATTGCTTAAAACCTACCATATTCCCCTGCACCTACAAGAAAATTAGCAATAAGATTAACATCTCGATTAACATGAAACATATGGGGAATAAGCGTTTGTAAAAATAGTTTGTACATGAGTAGAGAAAGTCATGTGTAGTGTAACACATAAGATTGTTAATTATATTGTTCGTATACTAACGCATCTATTTCTAAAAACGCTCTTCTTTTGATTTTAAGGAGCCTCAGAACTAATATTTCCGATGAAATCTCACTATCGAATTTTTGGGTGGAATATAATATCTACTTCCTCTAACTATAGGCAGTGGTAGAGAAAGTAGTATTTCGTGAATGACGTAATATGGATAGAAAAATTACTTATTAATGTAGAATTTTTTCGTACAACAACGACTTTCATAAGACGTTAGTCTAATTGTTATTTATAAACAGTTTAGTGCAATGTACCTGCTACAGCTATAGGTGAAAATAATGGGTGATCACATTACTGTTAAATCACATGCATACGTTCCATGTATCAAATCAGGAAAAACAGAACTAGTTGGCTGAACTACATTTGGAGAAGGCTTTTCCGGCTTGGAAAGAACACAATGGGAAGCCAAATGGCTGACATGGAGATTATTCTGACGTTAGGATTTCTGATACATTGGTACGTGGAACAAAAGATAACACACAATGTCCTGAAAACTGACCTTTACGTCAATTCTGCTTATTAACTTTGTTAAAAGAATTTCAATTGTTTCACTGCAGGAAAAAAGAAGCAGTGATCTAATGCTAATACAATAAGTGCACATGAATAAGTATTATCATCATTTCTTTCTGGGCATAGGTAAAAATGAATCATATGATAGCTTCTAAAAATATTCTTACAAAAGATAATTTTTCCCACTACTTCATGTTAATCATATATATTTAATCAAAATTTTACATCAGTCAACATCTATCGGTGGCCACAGGGGTCTTGATTTACAATACCTAAATGAATAGATATAGAAATAGTTTCATTGCCCACTTCTTTGGAGACACAAGGGGAATACAGGAGGTTGAAACAATAGTAAAACCTTTAAAAAGTAGGTGGCTATATGCTGCCTTCAAAAGTCCATACATTTTGAATGCCTCGCGAGAAACAACTGAATGGTGACAGAGATTCAAAAACGATAGTGTTGAAAAATCTAAGTGTTACATTTATGTAAGCTTCTCTAACCTGTATAGTTTATTAGTAGGTATGCAAATAATAATTATTATTCTTACGAAAGTTCATTTTTCTAACTACTTAATTTTAATAGACATAAACCTTTGCAGAAACAGCTATATTACACATTTGGTTATGGTACAAAGGGAACAGCGATAGCCAAATGTTTTAGAACTGGACGCTATATGCTGGCCTTAAAATTCCATACTGTTTCCATGCAATCGCGAGAAACAACTGAAAACAGACGGTACTTAAAAAGGATGACTTAAGTACTGAACAAATCGAAACATTAATAACGTATATCTCGGAAATGGCTGATGCCACAAAAAAGGTTATTTGAAATAAATTGTGTATTAAAGAGATCTAAACTTTTTCTGTGGTCCGTTTTAGTCTATCGCTTAACGTTTACCAGTTATACCAGATTACCTATACAAAATTCCTTCCGAATGAACAATACCTCACAGATTATTCCCAGAAAATTCATGTACATTTTATTTGTCATGTAAATATCTTTAGGTATTTTAATCAAAATCGCTACTGCCATTTCGAGAAAATAAACAATTTAGAAAATGTTTCCATGTAAATGTTAGTTTGGGGTGGGGAACTTTTGTCGTGTTGGATGTTTGGAAGATGGTGAACCAAAATACCAAGTTTAGTATTTATCTTACTGTTAGTTTTTGAGTTATGCTGTACACACAAACGGACGTTTTACTAAAAATGCTTTTCTTTTACTTCCTCTACTATGTATAGTAAGTAGGAGAAGTATTGCATTCCACCCAAAAATTCAATACCAAAATTTCACCGGAAATACATGTTTTGAGGTGCCCTGAATCCAAATAAGGTATTTTGGAAACGTTTCCGTGTGTCAGTCTGTGTGTTTGTCTGCTAGTCTGTGAACAGCATAACTCAAAAACTAAAAGTCGGATAAACACCAAACTTGGGTTTAGCATGTGACACGAAGATTTTAAAGAAAATCCCCCCACCGTTTACTTCGAACATTTTTCGAAAATTTTTATTTTCTCAATAATGGCCGTAACGATTTTGATTAAAATATCCTATGTTTAAGATATTTTCTTGGCAAATAAAATGTATATCTTGAAATTTCTGGGAATATCCCCAAAAGTCCTCTTTCATTGTGAATGGCTTTTGCATAACTGGTAAATAAAAAAGAAGAGAACTTCACGGGCTATTCGCAAAAAAAATTAGATATGTATTTTAGTTACATAAATATCTTAAATATATAGTATCTTAATCGAAATAGTTATTCAATTTTTGAGAAAATCAAAAATAAGGACAAATTTTCCATGTGGGATATTTTGGGGTTGTCTGGTAACGACTGGCATGCTTACACTTTTTTTTAAACACATGACGACCTCGCCCCATACCCTTGAGCAGAGCCTTCGCCCTGCCACTGTGCACTAACCATTAGCAAACGAAAGGGGACCCTCATTAAGAGGGTGAGAAGCAACGTAACCAAATGGTGTGCGTTTTCTTTATTTCCTTCGGATTCTTCAGCAGTCAGCCTATTTTCATTTTTAATGTTGTGAGTTTGCAAACTGGTGAGTTAGCCACAATATGTCGTTCCTTTTTCCGACCATGGATATCACCTGAACCTGTTTCTGAAGATATGAATGAACATCACCAACTTTCTTCAACAAATTCTTCCGTGAAAAATAAAAATAGCTCCGTCATTGGAAGAGCTGTTTGGTTACGTAAACAAAATTTTCCATGTGCGCCACCCGATAATCGCGCTTCACAGTTTAAGAACCACTAAAGACTTGGCAACTGTGAGGTTTGCTTTAAACCAAAAACCTTGTAAAATCAACCCTCAAAGCTCTGGCGACTTGGGCAGGGGTGGTAGACGAAACCGTTATGTTTTGAAAAGTACTCTAAACAATGTCTGACTCAGATATGAAATTGGTATGTTTTGAGTTTTCGTTTTTCAGTTATACTATGCACAGAGAAGCATATGTTAAATGCTTGCTTTTCGGTCCAGGGAAACTTAAAACAGGTTTTCCGATTTAATTCAGATACCGAGAATTTGGATGGATACAATACTTCCTCTACGATAGGTAAGTGGTAGAGAAAGTGCGAGGAAAATAATGAGTAAAATTTATTTGAAGTTTGACGGCATCGCCTACAATGAAGATATTCCCGCCTTGTAGCTGAGCAGAAGATGTTGCCGCCATCACGGGGTTCGTGAAAACGAGAGGTTGAAACTGTAACGGCATTAATTCAAGTTGACACTTTGCACCGTCTAACGAACATAGAAAATAAAGCTTCCTTTCACACTTTACTTCCACTACTCTCTGTTATTAATTTAATACTTCAGGACATGCACTAACAGTGTCATAAAAACATAATTACCGAATCACGTTGAATGTCAACAGCGGAGCATAAAAGGAACAACAACAAAGAATTCACTGTGTATAGCCAAGTATAGCCAAGGTAACTGAAACTAGGAACTATTTAAAAATATGTGTGTTGATTTCACATGAACTTCTCTACTTACTCTTCTGAAAACTATTCTTAAAAAGGTTTTCTTTTGTATCTACACGTTATAAACCGATTTTTACTTTCTCTGCCTATATATAGTAGGTAGAAAAAGTATTACATTCCACTCAAAAATTTTATATAAAAATTTTACCGATACTACATGTTTTGAGAACACCTGAATACAAAAATGTATGTGTCTGTGAACAGCATAATTCAAAAAATCTGATGTGTTACACTCACATGACTTTCTCTACTCTTGTACAATCTATTTTTACAAACGCCTATTCTCCATATGCTTCATATTAATCGAGATATCGAGATGTCAATCTTATTGGTAATTTTCTTGTAGATGCAAGGGGAATATGGTAGCTTTTAAGCGATAGTCAAATATTTTATCGCTGGTTGCTATGTGGCGCATTCCATTCTCTTTGCATGTCCAGGACATAAAAAAAATGAATAACGAATTTGAGAAAAAGTATAAGTATTGGAAAATTTAAGGAAATAACAAGCAATATCTCGAAAACGGTTCACTCAACAAAAAAAATCTGATGTGTTACAGTCACATGACTTTCTCTACTCTTGTACAATCTAATTTTACAAACGCTTATTCTCCATATGCTTCATGTTAATCGAGATATCGAGATGTCAATCTTATTGGTAATTTTCTTGTAGATGCAAGGGGGATATGGTAGCTTTTAAGCGATAGTCAAATATTTTAACGCTGGTTGCTATGTGGCGCATTCCATTCTCTTTGCATGTCCAGGACATAAAAAAAATGAATAACGAATGTGAGAAAAAGTATAAGTATTGGAAAATTTAAGGGAATAACAAGCAATATCTCGAAAACGGTTCACTCAACAAAAGAAATGTATATGACATAAGTTGTGTATTTTAACGCGATCTACATTTTTTGTGTAGTAACATTTTGTCTGTCTCTTATGGTTTACCAGTTATGCAAAAGTCGTTCACAATGAAGAATACTTTTGGAGACATTCCCAAAAAATTCGAGATATACATTTCATTTCTCATGACATTATCTTAAACATATGATATTTTCATCAAAATCGTTAGAGCCATTTTTGAGAAAATAAAAATTTTCGAAAAATCTTCCATGTAAAGGGTAGTCTGGGGTGGGGGGATTTTCTTGAAAACCTTCGTGTCGCATCTCTGGAAGATACTGAACCTAAATACCAAGTTTGGTGCTTATCCGACTGTTCGTTTTTGAGTTATGCTGTTCACAGACACACACACAGACACACACACAGACACACAGACACACACACAGACACACACACGGACATGTTTCCAAAAATGCTTTTTTTTGGATTCAGGAGGTCTCAAAACATGTATTTCCGGTGAAATCTCGGTATCGAATTTTTGGGTGGAATGCAATACTTCCCCTACTTACTATACGTAGTAGAGAAAGTAAAAATCATAAAAATGGGTCCAACGATTTTGATTAAAATACCATACACTAAAGATATTTACATAACAAATAAAATGTATATTTTGAATTTTTCGTAAATAGCCTGTGAAGTCCTCTTTATTCGGAAGGAATTTTGTGTAATCTTGTATAACTGGTAGACATTAAACCATATAGACGAAAACATACTACACTAAAAATGTAGATCTCTTTAAAACGCACAATTTATTTCAAATATTTTTTGTGGCATCAGCCATTTCCATTATTAATGGTTCGGTTTGTTTAATACTTTGCCATTCTTTTTAAATAACATCGATTTTCGTTTGTTTCCGCTGATTGTATGGAAACGGTATGGATTTTAAGACCAGCGTATAGCGTCAAGCTCTTAATTATTTGCTATCGCTGTTCTCTTTGTATCCATAACGAAATATATAATGCTGCTATATCTGCAAATGTTTATCTGAATTAAAATGAAGTAGATAGTAAAAACACTTTAGTAATAATAATTTGTATACGTTTTAATAAACAATAGGGGTAGAGAAAGTTATGTGAATGTTCTCCTGGCTTGTCTATTGTATGTCAATAAAAATGTAAGTCAGTTTACAACTTTTGACTCAATTTATAAATACTCTACAAGAAACAGTCGTAATCTATGTATAAAATATATGTAAATACAGTAAAACACAGAAAAGGGTTCATATTATCTCTATTAATTTATGTAATGTTTTGTCTCCTCAGGTTAACTTAAAAGCAGGATCAGATCTGCATTGTTGACTGCAGCATTGTATAGTGTTGTTGATTTTTATTTTATTACTCTGTGATTGGGTCTTGTAGTGACGTTGCTTATGCATTATATCATGGAACTGGCATAATTTATCTAAGCTATAAGGATACAGTAGGCTAAAGCGATAGTCAGTTAAGCGGATTACTATGTATAGTTTTTAAATTCCATTGTCTTTAAATGACCATGAGAAGAAAACGAATAGTGACTTACCATTTGAAAAGAGCATAAGTACTCGTATTTAAAAATTCAAACTGTAACAAGGAATAGGTCGGAAATTGTTAATGCCAAAAGACTCTTATTAAAAAGCTTAATCTTTATTATAATATTTGTCAATCTTTATATTATTTGTCATTCTCTTACGGTTTATCATTTATAGAATATACTTACAGAATGAAGCGGATTTTGCAGACTATTTGCAGAAAATTCAATATATGCATTTCATTTCTCATGTGAATATCTTAAACATGTCGTATTTTAATCAAAAACATTACAGTTATTTTTGAGAATATCTAAAACAATCAAATTGTTCGACGTAAAAGGTAGTTTGGGGTAGGCAGATTTTCTTGGAAATTAAAATGGTGTCGAAATCTTGGAAGATGCTAAATTTAAATACCAAGTTTCGTATTCATCCAGCTTTTTGTTTCTTAATTACGCTGTTCACAGACATACATACACATGCACGCACGCGCATCTTTTTCTACAAATGTTTTGTTTAAATTGAGGCAGTATTTTAATACCTAAATAATTTCAATTGTATTTTACAATAAGTAAATTCAATAACAGCCCGTCTTAAAACAATATGTATGTAATAATTATTTGAATTGTATGTAACAGTCATTTCAAATGCTTATTGTTATTGCAAATATGTTTTATTAATGTTATGTGAATACATTATATACTATAATAATGCAAGAGCTGTGAGAATAATAAGCTTTGAGTTGCTAACAATGAGGTAATAATGAGGTAACCTTGTAGCACTAATGAGTTTAAGAGTTTGAAAAATTACCAGTCATGATTATATCAAAGATAAGATAAATTCAGTAACTGTTTAAAATTAGCCAATCAATAGCAAGGAAAATGTTTAAGTAAAATGCAGATATTCTATTGGACTAGAATTAGCCAATCAGAGACTTGAAATACCGAAGCTTGCAGGTTTAACCGTTTAAAGTTGTTCAGTTGCTGGCAAGCCTTGGTAGTGAACAGATGTAAGATGTGTTCTCTACGAGTGAATCGTAAAATATGTATACGCGCTAAGTGAAAGTATTGAAGATTCTCACAGTTCTTAAAAAGTGTAGTTCTTTATAAAAATGTGCAAGAATTAATAAAAGAGGTGAGTTTACAAAGTTAAGTTCTGTGATGTCTACATTCTTGTTATACCTCACCCTAAATAAGAGAAACATGTTTCTAATGTAAGACTGACGCAGCCAAGGCAAAATTCAAACATAAGCAATATACAGAAGCAGTTTTTTATAACAAAGTTAAATATTATAGTGCAAAACTTGGAGTGTAATAACAAAAACACATCTTGAAATCAGCTTCTCGTACGTGGAAGCATATTTCGTAATAACAGTAACTATTATGTAATCAACAAATTCATACAGACGCCCAAAGCGTGTTTTAGGAACTTCTTAAATGCAACTAAATAAAATGTTTACGTAAATAAATATTACGTAAACATAATCAAGTTAAACATATTACGTAAAGAACATTCTACTTCAAGTTGGCTCCCATACGTGGAGCAGCTAAAAATACGTAAGAACAATACATGTTCATCAAGTTGATAAAAATACTTACGTAATTTATTACGAGAATTAAAAAACTTCAAATTACATGCGATCTCAAAACATGTATGAAATCCCCAAATATTTGGATGGAATGTAATACTATACTATAGGATAGAAAGTAAAAGTTTAGTTACTCTATACTTCCTACGATATCGAGTAACATCTTTATGGGATTATATGCAGATGGGGCTTCAGTCTTCCATTTACGACAGGAGAGGTTTATTCTTTCAAAAACGTTCCTTGATATATTTTATGTGTGTCTGTCTGTGCCTGTCTGAGCGTACAACTGTACCGCCTGTTAAATAATCAATATACTTATATGGTCTTATTCACGACAGTTTATCAAACTTCAAACACTGCATGGCAGGAGTAGCGAAAATACCTTACTCTCGCGAGTCACTAAATACGCAACAAGCATAACACCACTTAGCCGCATATCAAAAACAAAGGGGGAGACTTTTCGCCACCTCTGCTGTATGGTATAAATAAAAGCAGAGGAGTTAAAGAAAACTCTATGCGATATTCTCTCGCGGCCTTCTCTACCCACGAAAAGCTTTTAACTATAAATAATCTCAAATTAACAATATGAACTTGGTTACATGCACGATACCGAAAGCAAAACACAATGTTGCCAAATCGTATGTCAGTTTTTGTTATTAATGAACCCGTGCTGGAAAAATCTGATATGTCACATTCACAGGACACTCTATACCCACTATCGTTTATGTTTTCTATACAAGCTAGTCCTACTAAATCTTATTTTTCTATCTATTTCATGTTAATCAAGTTAAAGCTTGCAGAACTGGTTTCTTTACATACTTCCTTATAGTTACAAGGATCTTATACAAGGCCGAAATGGTATTCAAATCTTTAAAAAACGTGTCACTGTACACTGGTTTAAATTCTATTTCTGGTATTATATTACGACAAACAGACGAATGGTGCGTTAGCATTTCAAAAAATGTAAAGTATTAGAAAATGTAAACCATTAGCAATGAATATTTCGGAAATGGTTAATGCAAAGGAATGTGCATTTGACATAACTGACGTTTCGAGATCTGCATCCTTCGTGTGCTAAATATTTGTCTACTCTTATAGTTTACCAGTCATACAAAATTATATAAAATTCATTCGGAATGTTGAGGATTTCACAGGAAAATTTAAGATGTACATTTTATTAGCCATGTAAACATTTTTAACATATGTTATTGTAATCACAGAGCGAGGAGGCGCCTCGGTAACGTGAGCTTCTCGCATTCGAGAGACCCGGGGTTCAAACCCCCGACCCTAACGAAGATTTTTTTCGCCGCTATGCGAATACTGCTGGGATAATTTTCCTACCATTCCTTTAATCACTACATTTAATTTTCTTCTTCTTCACCGTCATACCAAACATTGGGCTGATCACTCATCCTGGGTTTGCTGTGACCCAGAGTTTGCTTGCTCCTCAACAGGATACTGGCCGATTTCCTTGAGGGTGTAGGTCCTACAAACTTGGGTAACTCCAAGAAGAAGAAGTATTTTAGTGAAATTCGTTAAAACTGTTGATAAAATGATAAGAATTTTTCAATATAAAGATGAGTTAGTTGCATCCTTAACTTAAATCAAATTTAATACTCGTCCAGCTTTCGTTTTTGTCTTCTCTACCACGTACCTAGTACGTAGAGAAGGTTTTTTTAGTTCCATTTATACCCCACCTTTAACTACATTGGTCTTATCGGCGACCTTTCCTTTAGAAGCTCTGTACTCTTGTCGTTGGTTTTCTTGCACTTTTGGTTTTTAATCAGTAGATCACACACACATACACATATTCACACTTCCAGATAGGGAATAATCTTGGCTAGAGAAAAATTCCCAACTCTTCAACCGGGAATCGAACCTGGGACCCTACGCACAACAGGCAGGTGCTCTACCGACTGAGCTACGGGGCAAGCCGAGAAGGTATTGTATTCCACCCAAAACTCTATATCGAGATTTCATTGGAAATACATGTTTTGAAGACCTTGAATTCAGAAGGAGCATTTTTGGAAAAAGGTCTGTGAATGTGTGTGTGCAAACAACATAACTAAAAAACGAAAAGGTAGAATCAGGTGACTGAAAAATTCAATGCCATAGCCGGGATTTGAACCACGGATCTCCCGGTCTCCGTCCGGTTGCTCTAACCACTGAGCTACCATGGCAACATCCCGACACGACATTAAATTCTCCAGCTGATTCGCATTTTTCCCGGTAAACCACAAGGTGATCTCAAATTGTATTGAGATGTCATACCCCAATGGCGACTTACATTTATAGTAAGTACTTTAAGTCCCGGGCTTTATAGTTGCAACCACTATTCTACCTTTACAACCCTGTCCAACACACGGCTTGTGTGAAAGAACAATTAATTTCATTAATTGACCTAATAGTGGTTGCAACTATAAAGCCCGGGACTTAAAGTACTTACTATAAATGTAAGTCGCCATTGGGGTATGACATCTCAATACAATTTGAGATCACCTTGTGGTTTACCGGGAAAAAATGCGAATCAGCTGGAGAATTTAATGTCGTGTCGGCATGTTGCCATGGTAGCTCAGTGGTTAGAGCAACCGGACGGAGACCGGGAGATCCGTGGTTCAAATCCCGGCTATGGCATTGAATTTTTCAGTCACCTGATTCTACCTTTACAACCCTGTCCAACACACGGCTTGTGTGAAAGAACAATTAATTTCATTAAAAAACGAAAAGTTGGATAATATAAAGTTCAATATCTTCCACAGAAAATCCCCCCTTATTAAACTACCCTTTACATGGAACATTCTTCGAAATTTTATATTTTCTCAAAAATTACTGCAACCATTTTGATTAACATATCACACATTTGAGATATTTATATAAAAATAAAATGTTTATCTTTAATTTTCTGAGAATAGCCTATGAATTCCACTTTATTTGGAATTAACTTTGTATAACTTTGTAGAACTATTAAACGTTAAAAGCAGACTAAAACACTACACAGAGATTGTAAATTTCTTTAAAACACACATTTGCTTCAAATATCTTTTTCTGTGGCATCAACCATTTCTGTGATATCCGGTAATATTGGGTACAATTATTCAGTACTCTTTAATTTGTTGGTCCTGTCATTATTCACGTTTCTCTCACGATATCATGGAAAGAATATGGAATTTTTAAGCCTTAGCTAACCAATTTTAAACATCTGACTATCGATTCGCTTTCTTCTATCCCTCTTGCGCCTACAACGAAATGTGTTATGAAACTATTTCTATAAAATATCTATCTCTATCAAGATGAATCAGATAGGAAAATAAACTTACGTAAGAATATTTTGTAGAAGCTATATGAACAAATAAATGATAGCGAGAGGCGTCTTTCTAAACATGCTGTTTCTGAGATTCAAGGGATGTAGAAGTTTTTGGTGAGAGAAAGTAAAAATAATCACGTAAGATGCTTTACAAATACCACAAGACATTCTCAGAAAGCTTAAAGATGTAAAAACAAATATTTTAAAAAGTCTAAAGTTACGGAAATTAGTCTGACGTGTGACAATCACATGACTTTCTCTACCCTTATTATTTATTAATGTATGACTTATTCTTACTAAAGCTTATCTTTCTATCTACTTCATTTCAATCCAGATAAACTTTTGCAGAAACAGCTACATTACACATTTCGTTATAGATACAAAGAGAACAGCGATAGTCAAATGTTTAAGAACTGGACGCTATATGCTGGCCTTAAAATTCAATACTCTTTCCATGAATTCGCGAGAAACAAAACTCGACAGTCTTTAAAAGAATGAGTTAACTACTGAACAATTTAACCATTAATAACGATATCTCGGAAATTGCTGGTGCCACAAAAAATGAATTGTGTGTTTTAAAGAGACTTAAGTTTTTTTGTGAAGTACGTTATAATCTATCGCTTAAAGTTTACCAGTTACACAAGATTGTAAAAATCCTTCCAAACGGAGAGTATTTCACAAGTCATTCCCATAAAATTCAAGATATACATTATATATTTTATGTAAATATCTTTAATATATGGCATCTTAATCAAAATCGATAGAGCCAGTTTTTTGAAAATAAAAAATTTTGATAAGTGTTTGTAAAGAGTAATATGGAAAGGGGGATTTTCTTTAAAATCTTAGTGTCGCATCTAACTTAAATAATGTCGTATTTAAGTTTGGTATTTATCCGACTTCGTTTTTGAGTTATGCTGTTCACAGATACACACACGCGTACGTTTTTCTAATTTTTATGTAGGAGGTCTCAAAACAGTGAAATGCCGGCATAGAATTTTTGGGTACAATGCAATACCTTCTCTATCAACTATGTACATGATGGAGATAGTAAAAATTGTCTGACATAAATTTTATATACATACCAATGAACTCTATAGATTTTGTATAGCAAGTTTTTATCTGTCTCTTATTGTCAAAGCTGTACATATTATGAACATGCAAACTGCTTAGACGTATTATATTTTTGAGAAATGGATAAACATCGGTATTTTTCCTGTAAAAAGAGCAGTGTGGTGTGTCAATTTTCTTCAAACTATTATCTTGGCACATTTAAAAAGTACCTGACAGAAATATGAAGTTTAATATTTATCTGATTTTTCATTTTTGAGTTACGTCCTTGATAGACGCGCGCGCGCGGATATTTCCACTTTCTCTACTACGTATAGTAAGTAAGCGAAAAGTATTGTATTCCACCCAAAAATTCAATGTCGAGATTTTATCAGTAATATATTTTTTGAACATTTTTTTGAAAAACGCGAAGATTTTCAAAGACAATTCCCCACACCAACAACCGTTTATATGGAACATTTTTTCAATTTTTTTTATTTTCTAAAAAATGGATAAAGATTTTAATTAAAATGCACCATATTAAAGATATTTAGATTAAAATAAAATGTGTATCTTGAGTTTTCTGGAAATACCTTGTGAAACCTTCATTCCGAAGGAATTCTGTATAATCTTGTATAACTGGTAAACGTTAAGCGATAGACGAAACGCACTACACAAGAAATGTAGATCTTTTTAAAACACACAATTCATTTCAAATAACTTTTCCGTGGCATAAGCCATTTCCGAGATATCCGTTATTAATGGTTCGAATTGTTCAATACTTAGTCATTCTTTTAAAGTCCTGGCAATTTTCAGTTGTTTCTCGCGATGTCATGTAAACTGTATGGAATTTTAAGGCCAACATATGGCCTTCAATTCTTAAACTTTTGACTCTTGCTATTCCCTTTGTACTGTAACGAAATGTGTAATTCAACTATTTCTGCAAAGGTTTATTTGGATTAAAATGTAGTACATAGTAAAATAAACTTTCGGAACAATTATTTGTATGCCCACTAATAAACGATAGGGGGTAGAAAAAGTCATGCGTATGTAATACATCAGACCTTTCTGAAAATGTTTTGTCTTTAGAGTGGACCTTTAAACGTGCATTTTCGGTGAACTATTGATATCGAATTTTTACGTTGAATACAATACAGCCTTTAACTATTATAGACAGGAGGTGCAAAAATGAAAATTGTACCCAAATTCGCTATGCGGTCGAAATTCTATAAAACTGTTAACTTTCTCCGCTGACTTCATAAACTTCGATAGGAAGTGTCAAGAAAACTCCAGCTTTGAAGTCTTCTGAGTAAAGAAGAAAAAATTTTAGAAAAATATTCGCGTATCCTTTTATCTCTGTTTATGAAGATAATAATAAAAAATCTGATGTGTTACACTCACATGACTTTCTTTACTCTTGTACAAAATGTTTTTACAAACTCTTATTTTTCATCTATTTCATATTAATCGAGATAAACCTTTGCAGAAACGATCTTTTGACATGCAAAGAGTTCCCCCTTGTTTTGTATTTGCAAGGGCAATATATAAATACAGTAGCCTTTAAGCACATACATATCTCTTAATAGCTGGCTGCTAGGTGCAGCACCATTCTCTTTGCCACAGATTAATACTCTTTGCATATCCAAGACAAAAAAATGAATAACGAATTCCCATTTGAGAAAATAAGTATTGAAAAATTTAAGGGAATGACAAGCAATAACTCGAAAATGGTTCACTCAACAAAAAAAATGTATATGACATAAATTGTGTATTTTAACGCGATCTACATTTTTTGTGTACAAGTATACGTTATATGCTTATAATGGTAAAAGTCATTTATGAATACCATTGTTCACTTGAATTTTCCAGTATTTTAAGCAATATAGTTCGAACTTCAAGAAGGTAGACATACACAAAACAGTTGACTGTGGTATCAGTCTCTTTATGCTACTGTTTTTTCTACTTCTAAAATGTGCATTGATTTCTGCACACAATTAACATGAATTACATAGAAAAATAGGATTTTATAGAATGGATATAAAAATAAAATTTAGTAGATGAAAAAAGTCGTGTAGCATAAGATTTGTATAAATAATTTGTACTATAGTTAAGCAAATAAGTGGCAATTGATAGAGGCAACCCTCTAGTTATCATATTAAATATTAATGTTTATACCACGTAAGTAGTTGGTAGGGGAAATATTGCACTCCACCGAGATTTCAACGGAAATTCATGCTTTCAGGCCCGTTGAATCAAAATAAAGGCCCTTTTAGATAAATATCCGTGTTTTTGCTTGAACGGCATAAACCAAAAAATAAGTCCAATAAATACCAAATTCATTTTTAGGCTGGGTATCTTCCAAAGATGCGACACTAAGATTTTAAACAAAATTCTCCACAACACACTATCTTTAAATGGGAACATTTTCTATATTCTCTTTAATTTTCTCAAAAATGCTTCTAACGGTTTTGATTAAACTATCATATATTTAAGATATTAACATGGCAAATATACATCTATATATCATGAATTTTCTGGAAATAGACTGCGAAGTTCTCTTCATTCGGAAGGAATTTTTTTATAATTTCGTATATCGTTTAAACCATAAAGATAGACAAAAACTTACTGCACAAAAATTTAGATCTCTTAAAACACACAATTTCTTAGATAACTTTATTGTGAGGCAGTATTTTTAACACTTACATGATTTCAGTCAAATTTTATAATATAAAATATAATAACAGTCCACCTTAATGCAATATGTGTATGTAACAATATATAAAATGCATGTAATAGTAATTGTATTAATGTTTATATTATTTTGCACATGTTCAATAATGTTATGTGAATGTATTGCGTAATTTAATAATGTAGGAGCTGTGAGAACAATAGGTTAAAAGTTGCTAACAATGAGGTAACAATGAGGTAACCTTGAGGCAATAATGAGTAAGAAAGTTTAATAATGCTACTTGTAATTATTGGAGCAACAATAATGTATATTTTGAGACAGTTTATAAATAGCAAATCAACAACCAGAGAAAAGCTTAAGTTAAATAAAAGTGTACTATTGGAGTAGGAATAGCCAATCAGAAACTGAAATAGGGCAAATTGTACAAATTCAGAATTCAGTTGCTAGAAGACAGCGTTACTAACCAGACGGGAGACGCGTCCTCAAGAAGTTTAATACGTATCCAGTGTGAGACGAAAATAGTTTACGTGTTAAAAAGTGCAAGTAATTAATAAATAATCTCACAGCTCTCTATATCAGTGAAGTGTTATTTAAATCGTGTCAAGTATTAATAAATGTAGTGAAGTAAAAAATTATAATCTGTGTAAGCCTACATTCTTCAGCCACACCACGCCTTGTTAAGATATTCATGTCTCTACAAATTATTACTGACGCAGCCGAGGCAAACATAAATATATATTTAAAGAAACAGTAAAAATACAATGTTAATATTTTTAAACTTGGGGCGAAGGCTACCGGGTACCATACGTACGGTTGCAACTACTTCAAGTTCGGCTCCCCAACTTCAAGTTCGGCTCCCCAACAGTTGAACTACAATACAACTCCTAAAACAATACTACTTCAATTCTGGCATCAGCCATTTTCGCGATATGTTATTATTGGTTACAACCTTTAACACCTTGTCACATTTTTAAAGCTCCATCACTTTCGCGATGTCATGGAAAGTGTATCGAATTTAAAGGCCAGGATATAGCGACCCGCTTTTAAACATGCAACTATGGATTTGGGTTCCTCTATCCCCATTGCACCTACAACAAAATGTATAATGAAACTATTTCTGCAGAACTTTTTTCTCCATAAACATTAATTAGTTATAAAAAAACTCTTATGTGTCACATTCACGTGCTTTTTCTACCCATTATCGGTTATTTGTATATATATGTACTACAAACTATTGCTATGAAAGCTTGTGTTTATATCTAATTCATGTTCATTAGGATAAACCTTTGCAGAAATAGTTTCATTACATAGTTCATTGTAGGCACAAGGGAGATACACAAAATATCTAGAATCGATAGTCAGATACACCATATGTTTGCCCTGAAATTCTATACTCTTTCCATGACATTGCGATAAACAACTAAATAGCCACAATCACTTCTAAAAAAACGATAAACTATTGAAATTTTCAAACCAACATTAGGTGATATCCGGAAATGGCTGATTGTATAGAAAAGCTTATTTGAAATAAATTGTGTGCTTTAAAGAGATATGTATATTTTGTGTATCTCTTTTGGTTTACCAATTATACTAAACTCGCTCAGAACGAAGAGAACTTCACAGGCTATTCCCAGAAAATTCAAGACATACATTTTATTTGTCATTAAATTATCTTAAACATGTGATATTTTAATCAAATTCATTAGGGACATTTTGAGAAAATAAAAAATATATGAAAATCTTACATGTAAAGATTAGTTTGGTTTATAAGATGCTGAACTTAAATAATAAGTTAAGTATTTAACCAAATTTTCGTTTGTTTCTTTTTACTTTCTCTACTACGTATAGTAAGTAGGGGAAGTATTGCATTCCACCCAAAAATTCGATACCGAGATTTCACCGGAAATACATGTTTTGAGACCTCCTGAATCCAAAAAAAGAATTTTTGGAAACATGTCCGTGTGTGTGTCTGTGTGTGTGTGTGTGTGTCTGTGTGTGTGTGTGTGTCTGTGTGTGTGTCTGTGAACAGCATAACTCAAAAACGAACAGTCGGATAAGCACCAAACTTGGTATTTAGGTTCAGTATCTTCCAGAGATGCGACACGAAGGTTTTCAAGAAAATCCCCCCACCCCGAACTACCCTTTACATGGAAGATTTTTCGAAAATTTTAATTTTCTCAAAAATGGCTCTAACGATTTTGATGAAAATATCATATGTTTAAGATAATGTCATGAGAAATGAAATGTATATCTCGAATTTTCTGGGAATGTCTCCAAAAGTATTCTTCATTGTGAACGACTTTTGCATAACTGGTAAACCATAAGAGATAGACAAAATTTTACTACACAAAAAATGTAGATCGCGTTAAAATACACAACTTATGTCATACACATTTCTTTTGTTGAGTGAACCGTTTTCGAGATATTGCTTGTTATTTCCTTAAATTTTACAATACTTATACTTTTTCTCACATTCGTTATTCATTTTTTTTATGTCCTGGACATGCAAAGAGAATGGAATGCGCCACATAGCAACCAGCGTTAAAATATTTGACTATCGCTTAAAAGCTACCATATTTCCCTTGCATCTACAAGAAAATTACCAATAAGATTGACATCTCGATATCTCGATTAACATGAACCATATGGAGAATAAGCGTTTGTAAAATTAGATTGTACAAGAGTAGAGAAAGTCATGTGAGTGTAACACATCAGATTTTTTTAGTTATATTGTTTACAAACACACACACTCACACAGAGCTGTTTACTCCATCTACCAGATACATAGTAGGTAGAGAGGGTATTGCATTCCACTCAATAATTGTGTACAGATTTAACCGGAAGCCTCCTGAATCCGAAAAACAATTTTTTTTAGAAAAAGGTCCATATGAGTATGCCTGTGAACGGCATAAATCAAAAACAAAAATTCCAATAAATACCAAACTTGGTATTTAGGTTTATCATCTTGAAAATATGCGACACAAAGCTTTTTAAGAAAATCCCCCAACCCCAAACTACTCTTTACACGGAACATTTTTCTAAGTTTTAAGTTTTCAAAAAGTGTCTAACGATTTGATTAAAATACCATATATTAAAGAAATTTAGAAGACAAATAAAATGTATACCTTGAATTTTCTGGGAATAGCCTGTGAAGTCCTCTTCATTCGGAAGGAATTTTGTATAATATTGTACAACTGGTAAACATTAAGCAATAGACGAAAATTTACTTCACAAAAAATATAGATATTTTTAAAACACGCAATCCATTTCAAATACCTTTTTGTACCATAAGTCATTTCCGAGATACCCGTTATTGATGGCTCGAACTGTTCAATGCTTAACCACTTTTTTAATGTCTTGTCGTTTTTCAGTTGTTCCTGGCGATGTCATGGTAACAGTATGGAATTTATAAGGCCAGCGTATAGCGTCCAGTTTTTAAACATTTGACTATCGCTGTTCTCTTTGTATGTATAACGAAATGTGTGATGTAGCTATTTCTGCAAAGGTTTATCTCGATTAAAATGAACTAGATAGGAAACTACACTTTTGTAAGAATAATTTATATGCCCAGTAATATGCTATAGAGGCTAGAGAAAGTCATGTTAAATGTAATACACCAATTTGTTTCTAAAAATTTCGACTTTTCAATTCAAATAAATTCAATATTTATTGATGCTGTGGAACTGCATCATGAGCAGTTATTAACGTAAGTCAATGATAGAATAAAAGTGATAAAATGAGTCAGTAAAACAGAATGCAAAAATATAAAATAGAACTCTTCAAAATGCAATGTCAATATTGGCTTGAAAAAAATTCATTCAGACTATAAAATGGGTTTGCGGCAAGCCATACTTTTAAAGCAACTTTAAATCTATCTAGGCTAGCTGAATGGGCAGCTCTTGGTAATCTGTTAAACATATTGATACCAATGTTATTACGCCATTTCTTGGATTTAGTCAACCTTACTTTGTGTGTGACAATAAAATAATTATTTCTAGTATAATTTTCATGTTTCTGATTATGAAATACTTGATTATTCAAGTTAGTCTTAATAATTACTAAACAATTGTATATATATTCATTAATTACTGTCAGGATGTTAAAAAATTTAAATATAGGTCGACAATGCACATCAAACGCTGAACTAGATATAATTCTTAAGACCTTTTTCTGAAGATTTAATACTTTGTTTATACTGGCACTATTACCCCAAATATGGATACCTAAAGAAATTATGCAATGAAAGAAAACGTAATAAATTTGCTTAAGAGACAACCTTTTACAGACATAGGAAATGTGACCAGCACAAGTAAGCTTGGAATCCAAAACTTTTATTCTGGAGATTCAAAATGTGTATTTAAAGTGAAATATCCGCATTGAAATTTGTGTGGAATGTAATATTTCCTCTACTTAGTATGGGTAAGAATTAGAGAAAGTCATTTGAATGTTACTTTTCAGAATTTTTTTTTACTTTCTCTTCTAGTATAGTAAGTAGGGGAAGTATTGTATTCCACCCAAAAATTCGATACCGAGATTTCACCGTAAATTTATGTTTTGAGACCCCCTGAATCCAAAAAACGCATTTTTGGAAACATGCCCGTGTGTGTGTCTGTGAACAGCATAACTCACAAACGAACAGCTGGATAAACACCAAACTTGGTATTTAGCTTCAGTATCTTCCAGAAATGCGACACGAAGGTTTTCAAAAAAATCCACCCAACCCAGATTACCCATTACATGGAACATTACAATGGCTCTAACAATTTTGATTAAAATATCATACGTTTAAGATATTTTTATGACAAATAAAATTTATATCTTGAATTTTCTGGGAATGTCACCAAAAGTATTCTTCATTGTGAATGACTTTTGCATAACTGGTAAACTATAAGAGATAGACAAAAGTTTACTACACAATGTAGATCGCGTTAAAATAAACAATTTATGTCATATACATCTTTTTTGTTGGGTGAACCATTTTCGAGATATTGCTTGTTATTCCCTTAATTTTTTCAATACTTATTTTCTCAAATGGGAATTCGTTATTCACTTGTTTGTCTTGGATATGCAAGAAGAATGGTGCTGCACATAGCAACCAGCTATTAAGAGATATGTTTATGCTTAAAGGCTACTGTATTTCTATATTGCCCTTGCAAATACAAAACAATGGGAACATGTCAAAAGATCGTTTCTGCCAATGTTTATCTCGATTAATATGAAATAGATGGAGAATAAGAGTTTGTAAAAATAGTTTGTAAAAGAGTAGAGAAAGTCATGTGAGTGTAACACATCAGATATTTTTTTTACATAAAGCTGGGATATTTATCACAGAAATGGAAAGCAAAGAGGATAAGCTTGTATGTTTGATAATAATTAGAAGTCCCGTTTTCGAGTGAAGCTGGGGTTTTGAAAGGACTTACCGGAAGAGCTTGCGTTGAGTTGTGTGTGAAAGCACCAAGGTTGACGGCGATGTACCCCACCACGCCGGCCGACTTATACACAACTACCACGCTTGGTGGATAGGTGTCGTGTCGCTACGTCACGCGGGCGGGGGAGGGGGTTGCAGCGTGCAGCGCAAGCCGTTTGGGACCTTATTGCAAAGTTACTCTGTAAGGGGTGGATCCCACGTTGACGTCACCACCAACACCCACGCACTTTGTGCACAAAATTTTCTGAATTGCACCAAAAAATTGCACCTCTTTATCTCTGCTACGCCCATGGGTATATTTAGAGGGGTTGAAATTACTGGAATGTCCTCTGCTTTAACCCCAATATACTACCGCAATTATCTGTTGAATTTTTTTTTATTTTAGGACAGAAAAGGGCTCTTAAGTGTTCCAGGAAACTTGGAACTTTTTCCCTCTAAAACCTATAAACCTTTTTGCCTTCGCCATTATCCTATAAAGCAAGGGTTGTTTAGTACCTGGGAATAATAATAGTAGACTAACTTGGAATCCCCAGATAAAAAAACTTATTTATACATTCACATGACTTTCTCTACCCTTTATCGTTTATTAATGGGTAAATAACTCCTGTGAAGTCCTCTTCATTCGGAAGGAATTTTGTATAATCTTGTATGAGTGATAGACGAAAACGTACTACACAAAAAATGTAGATCTCTTTAAAACACATAATTTATTTCAAATAACTTTTTTGTTGCATCAGTCATTTCCAAGACATTCTTTATTAATAGTTGGAATTGTTCAATACTTGATCATTCTTTTGAAGTCCTGTCGATTTTCAATTGTTTCTCACGATTTCATGGAAAGGGTATGGAATTTTAAGGCCAGTATATAGCGTCCAGTTCTTAAATATTTGACTTTCGCTATTCCCTTTGTATCTATAATGAAATGTGACTACAGTTATTTCCGGAAAGGTTTATCTCCATTAAAATGAATCAACCTTTCGTAAGAACAATTTTCTTTGTATACCCACTAATAACGATAAGTGTATAGCAAGTCATGCGATTGTAACACATCGGAATTTTATTAAAATATCGTAAGTTTAAAACATTTCTATGAAAAATAAGATGTATATATTGAATTTTCTGGGAATAGCGTGTGAAGTCCTCTTCATTTCGTATAATTGTTTATAACTTATAAACCTAAGAGATAAGTGAAACCTTATACACTAACATGTATAACTCGTTAATACAACAATTTATTTCAAATGTTAATTGCATCAGCCGAGATATTTATTCTTATTGGCTTGATTTTTACTTCATCTACTACGTACAGTAAGCAGGGGAAGTATTGCATTCTACTCAAAATTTCGATACCGAGATTTCACCGGAAATACATATTTTGAGGTGCGCTGAAGCCAAATAAAGAATTTTAAAAAAAACGTGGTGTGCCTGTCTGTGAACAGCATAACTCAAACACGAAAAGTTAGATAAAAACCAAAGTTGGTATTTGAGTTTAGTGTCTTCCAGGGATGTGACACGAAGATTTTAAAGAAAATCTCTTTACCCCAGACTACCCTTTACATAGACAATTTTTCGAAAATGTTGATTTTCTTGAAAATGGCTCTAACGATTTTGATTAAAATATCATATGTTTTAGATTTTCTCATGACAAATGAAATGTATATCCTGAATTTTCTGGGAATGTCCCCTAAAGCCCTCTTCATTCTGAATTATTGGTAAACCGTAGGAGATAGACAAACGTTTACCACACACAAAATGTAGATCTCATTAAAGCACAATTTATGTCATTTCCGAGATACTCCTCGTTATTTGTTTTAATTTTTCAATACTTATACTTTTTCTCGAATGGGAATTCATTATTCGTTTTTTTCGTCCTGCACATGAAAAGAGAATGGAATGCTTCACATAGCAACCAGCTGTTAAAATATTTGACTATCGCTTAAAGCCTACCAATTCCCCTTGCATCTACAAGAAAATTAGCAATAAGATAACATCTCGATATCTCGATTAACATGAAGTAATGGAGAATAAGCGTTTGTAAAAATAGTTTGTATACGAGTAGAGAAATTCATGTGAATGCAACACATAGATTTTTTCAATATTTTTGTCGCTTTTAGAAGTACTGTCATTATTCAATTGTTTCTCTCGATGTCATGAGCTTTCTTGGAGGTCATATCTATCTAGATCGATTTCTTGTCATCTAAAACACTACATACATTCTGTCTTACCCGACGTTGCGCGATACATTCTGCAAATAAAGGTTGATAACAAGGACAGGGCAGCTTTTTAAAGTTATGATAGGTTATTATTTCTCTGAGACCTAAAGCATAAGTGTACAGAGGTTTTTATTTTTGAGGGGGTTCATAGATCTTACAGTTGCCTTACATTCATATTTTCAGGATAAGAGAAACCCCCGAATAAAAACCTTTATCCGGGTGATTTACTCTAACCGAAATTCCAACTAAGGACCTCTTGAAATTGAGGCGGACAGCGTACTCCAACACCGCGGAGGTAGGCGATTTAGAGTTTCGTCCGGAAACCTCATGTCTGCATCTAAACTGCGTTTTGTGTGTTCTTAAATTCAAACAAATGAAATTTAAGTTAGTATTTTAATGTATTAAACGTTAATAATTTTTTACACTTCTTAAATATTTTACAAAAAATGGTTGGTGTAATGAAAAAGTATGTTCTACATAGGTAAATATAAAATTATAACCATAGAGAAAATAAATATTAATAACAGTAGGAATGGTATTATTAAATAAGATGGTGAAGCGAGTATTACTGTAAAGGTGATATGGGTTGAAAAGACAGTGCTAGCAGCAGGCAGGAAACGGGGTTGGTTTTTCCCTCATTCTAATCAAGTGAGAAGAGAATAGCTTTGTTAGTGTACCGTTAGGTCGCCTGAAAATCACATGTGTAGAAAAGGGCCAGTGCTCTCAGAGTCCCAGGCATCCAATTAGAAAGAAGGTGGAAATAATTTGATAGTGAAATGAGGAGATAGGAAATTTGAAATAAAGAGACAGGAGAGTTTAGAAAACACTTGTTCGTGGTATTTCCTTGGAGGTTGTTCTGAAAACAAGGAACGGGCAGGAAAATGAATCAGTCGTATTAACCACCAACCCTAGATCCAAGATCCATGTAAGTCTCTGAGCTAGCATCGAACCCGGGACCGTTCCTGCAAATCCCGTGCTGCCAAATTGGCGCACAGACCTACCATGGTACCGCCGCAACGCGACAGTTATTTGTTTTTATGCACAAAACAAAAATCTGTTTTAAAAATGGAGTTCCCATTTAAAAACAAAAAACTGGCCATGAAATGTGCTTGCAGTAAATAAGATGTAACTATTTTTTTCACCGAGCAAGGTGGCACCGCGGTAATATGTGCGGCTTGGATTCCGGAGGTTGCGAGTTCGATCCCCAGCGAATGCCCACTCTGACCCATGAGTTTTTCGTGGTTTCCCCAGATCTGCAGGCGAATTCTGGTGTTCTAGCATGACTCTTCTGCATCTAATTTACTCCACCCAACCTCTTCCTTGCCATCTGTTTCAGGATTATAGGACCAGGCGATGGTGTTCGGCGGGTTGTGGCTGGACGTAGCTTGCGGGACTGCTCAGAGTGGGCCCCGGGGGTTCGGTGACTTGTAGGTGGGCCAAGGCGGGTCGGTTGCGTTCGATCTGAAAACGTTAGGGGCCCTGCCCATTCTTGTTCCCGTCGTCATCTGGTGGCCCTTCGGGTCTCTCCACTTATCTCTCTCTCTCTCTCTCTCCTAGGGGTCACGTTAAAAGCAAAAAGAGCTGTTGGGGCCTACTTGCAGGTTTCGGGGTCCCTCCGTGATATGTTTATTTACCTTTAATATAATTGTTCTCTTCCCTCAAATGAAGAAATATTCACCATAAATTGTTTTCTTGAAAACGTGTTGCTTTCAGGATAATCATCTGGAAAGTTTTTTTAAATACCCATTAGATCGCAGAATGAAAATCTGGAAAATATGGATTAGGGTAGGTTTTGAAAATCGTGAATACCCTACACTTTTCACTGGGATCTAAAGCTTAAACAGTATGGAGTTTTGTAAAGGGTTAAAACTTGATTAGGTATGGTTTTCGAAAGCTGTTGGATGACCTGTAAATTTTCACCAAGTCCTACAGCTCAAGTGCACAAATTTGTGACCCGAATGACCAAGCTGTGCAGTTTGTATACAAAGGGATGAAAATAAATGCTAAGAATAGCTTATAAACACACTTTAGTCTCATGTTCAGAGTAGCCACATATTAAATTTAAACACAATCACGGAAATAATTGAGCTCATGCATTCAAGATTTAACAGTATAGTTGAAAGTAAAAATATCTAATGTGTCACTTTCACATTACTTTGTCTCCCCTGTATTGTTTATCATTGGCTATACAAATTATTCTTATGAAAGTTTCTTTTTCCATCTACTTTATTTTAATTGAGATAAAAATTTTCAGAAATAGTTACATTACACATTCCGTTATAGATACAAAGAGAACAGCAATAGTCAAATATTTTAGAACTGGACGCTATACACTGGGCTTAAAATTCCATACTGTTTCCATGCAATCGCGAGAAACAACTGAAAATCGGGAGGGTTTAAGAATGACAAAGTGTTGAACAATATCTACGATTAATAAGTATATCTTGGAAATGGCTTATTTGAAATAAACTGTGTGTTTTAAAGAGATCTGCACTTTTTGTGTAGTACGCTTTCGTCGATCATTTAACGTTTACCAGATATACAAGTTTCTATAAAATTCCTTTTGAATGAAGAGGAATTCAAAGGCCATTCCTAGAAAACTCAAATATACATTTTATTTGTCTTCTAAATATCCTTAATAGTTGTATTTTAATCAAAATGGTTAGAGCCATTTTTAGAATAAAAATTGCGAAAAATGCTCCTTGTAAAGGGTAGTTTTGGGTAGGGAGTTTTCCTTGAAAACCTTCGTGCTTCATCTTTGAAAGTCACTAAACTTAAATATCAGGTTGGTATTTAGGCTAGTTTTCTTTTTGAATTATGCTATTCACAGACACACACACAAACATATGCACACGCACTCATGGACCTTCTTCTAAAACTCTGATGTGTTGCACACACATGAATTTCCCTACTCTTGTACAAACTATTTCTACAAACCCTTATTCTCCATCTACTTCATGTCAATCGAGATGAACATTTGCAGAAACGATCTTGTAGCTAATTTTCTTGAAAGTGCAAGGGGAATATGGTAGGATTTAAGCGATAATCAAATCTTTTAAGAGCTGGTTGCTATGTGGAGCATTCCATTCTCTTTGCATGTCCAGGACATAAAAAAGGAATAACGAATTCCCATATGAGAAAAAGTATAATTATTGGAAAATTCAAACAAATAACAAGCAATCTCTCAGAAATGGTTCACTCGTCAAAAAAAATATTACATAAATTGTCCTGTTAACGAGAACTGCATTTTTACTTTCTCTGCTACATATAGTAAATTGGGGAAGTATTGTATTCCACCCAAAAATTCGATACCAAGATTTCACCGGAAATACATGTTTTGAGACCCCCTGAATCCAAAAAAAAGCATTCTTGAAAACATGTCCGTGTGTGTCTGAGTGTGTGTCTGTTACTGTGTCTGTGAACTGCATAACTCAGAAACGAACAGTTGGATAAACATCAAACTTGGTATTTAGATTCAGTATCTTCCAGAGATGCAACATGAAGGTTTTCAATAAAATCCCCCCACCGCAGATTACCCTTTACATGGAAAATTTTTCAAAATTTTTAATTTTCTCAAGAATGGCTCTAACGATTTTGATTAAAATATCATATGTTTAAGATTTTGCCATGGCAAAAGAAACGTATATCTCGAATTTTCTGGGAATGTCTCAAAAAGTATTCTTCATTGTGAACGAATTTTGCATAACTGGTAAACCATAAGAGGTAGACAAAATTTTACTACACAATATATGTAGATCGCGTTAAAATACACAATTTATGCCATATACATTTTTGTTGTTGAGTGAACCATTTTCTAGATATTGCTTGTTATTCCCTTAAATTTTCCAATACTTATACTTTTTCTCAAATTCGTTATTCATTTTTTTGTCCTGGTAATGCACAGAGAATGGAATACTCGACATAGCAACCAGCGCTTAAAATATTTGACTATCGCTTAAAGTCTACCAATTCCCCTTGCATCTACAAGAAAATTAGCAGTAAGATTAACTTCTGGATTAACATGAAGCATATGGAGAATAAGCGTTTGTAAAAATAGTTTGTACAAGAGTAGAGAAAGTCATGTGAGTGTAACACATCAGATTTTTTTAAAGTAATTGTGACTTCTATGCATCGACTACTTATAAATCGGCCTTGCAAGAACGTTACAAAACGTAAGGGACCCTGCCCATGCTTGGGCTCGTCGTCATCTCGTCACCCTTCGGGTCTGTCCGCTCATGTTTTAGAAGCAAAAAGGGCCGTTGGGGCCTACTTGCAGTGCTCTGCCCAGGTAATGGGGACCCCTCCGTGATATGTTCCTTTACCTTTAATGTAATTATTCTTCTCTCCCCTCAAACGAAGAAATATTCACCTTAAATCGTTTTCTTGAAAATACTTTGCTTTCAAGATAATCAGCTGGAAATATTTGTTTACAAAAGCCCTATAGATCGCACAATGAAAATCTGTAAGTAAGGGATCGAAAATATGAAATGGGCTAGGTTTTGAAAGTCGTAAATAGCCTAAACTTTTCACTGGGATATAAAACTTAAACAGTATGGAGTTTTGTAAGGGGTTAAAACTTGATTATGGATGGTTTTCGAAAGTTGTTGGATGGCCTGTAAATTTTCAGCAAGTTCTACAGCTCAAATGCACAATGTGAACCGAATGACCAATATGTTGTTTGTATACAAGGAGATGAAAATAAATGCTAAGGGTATCTTTTAAACAGACTTTAGTCTCATGTTCAGAGTAGCCACATATTAAATTCCAGCACAATCGGGGAAATAATTGAGCTCATACATTCAAGATTTAACAGTATAGTTGAAAGTAAAAAATCTTGCTTTCTTTCCTCTATATTGTTTATTATTGGGTATACAAATTATTCTTATGAAGGTTTACTTTTTCATCTACTTTACTTTAATTGAGATAAGAATTTGCGGAAATGGCTACATTACATGTTTCTTATTGATACAAAGAGAAAAGCGATAGTCAAATGTTTAAGAACTGGACGTTATACGCTGACCTTAAAATTCCATACTGTTCATGACATCGCGAGTAACAACTGAAAATCGAGAGGGTTTAAGAATGCAAAGTACTGAAAAAAAACGTACAACTAATAAGTATATCTCGGAAACGGTTTATGCCACAAAAAAAGTTATTTGAAATAAGCTGTGTGTTTTAAAGAGATCTAAATTGTGTAGTACGTTTTCGTCTATTGCTTAACGTTTACCAGTTATACAAAATTTACAAAATTCCTTCCGAATGAAAAGGATTTCTAAGGCTATCCCCAGAAAATTTAATATATACATATTATTTGTCATCTAAATATCTTTAATAAATGGAATTTTAATCAAAATAGTTAGAGCCATTTTTAATAAAAAGTTGCGAAAAATCTTCCTTGTAAAGGGCAGTTTCGGGTAGGGAGTCTTTCTTGAAAACCTTCGTGTCCCATCTTTGGAAGGTACTAAACTTAAATATCAAGTTGATATTCAGCCGAGATTTCTTTTTGAGTTATGCTGTTTACATACACACACACGCACACGCACACACACATGGACTTTTTTCTAAAAATCTGAAGTGTTGCACTCAAATGACCTTCTCTGCTCTTTTACAAACTATTTTATACACGCTTATTCTCCATCTACTTCATGTTAATCGAGATAAATATTTGCAGAAACTATCTTATTGCTAATTTCCTTTTAGGTGCAAGGGGAATATGGTAGACTTTAAGCGATAGTCAGATCTTTTAAGAGCTGGTTGCTATTCTCTTTGTATGTTCAGCACATAAAAAGCGAATAACGAATTTCCATTTAGAAGAAGTATAAGTATGCGAAATTCAAACAAATAACTAGAAATATCTCAGAAATGGGTCACTCGACAAAAAAGTGTATGACATAAGTTGTGTGTTTTAACGAGATCTACATTTTTGGTGTAGTAAAATTTTGTGTACCTCTTACGGTTTACCAGTTATGTGAAATCCATTCAGAATGAAGAAGACTTTTAGGGAAATTCCGAAAATTCAAGATATATGTTTCATTTGGCATGCATTTGTCTTAAACAAATGATATTTTTACAAAAATCGTTAAAGCCATTTTTGAGAAAATCAAAATTTTCGTAAAATGTTCAATGTAAACGGTAGTTGGGGTGGGGAGCTTTTCTTGAAAACCCTTCGTGTCGCATCTTTGGGAGGTACTAAACTTAAATACCAAGTTTGGTATTGAAGAAGTTATTTTGTTGTATTGTTATTTTCCCCACGCTTTGGGAGCCAATTTGAAGTAGGTTGTATTGAAAGAGTTGTATTATATTTCAACTGTTGGAAGCCGAACTTGAAGTTCGTTACAACCGACGTATAGTACCCGTTTTCCGGTAGCCTTCGCCCCAAATGTACTTTCCGGTGGCCTTTGCCCCCCAAAAATGTTTAAAGGTATTAACTTTGTAATTTGACTGTTTCTTTAAATATTATACATTTATGTTTGCCTCGGCTGCGTCAGTATTATTGTTAGAGACATGTTTCTCTTTGCAGGGTTGTGGTGCGACTGAAGAATATAGGCTTACACAGATTATAATTTTACTTCACTCCTTTTATTAATGCTTGACACGATTTAAGTAACACTTCACTGATATAGAAAGAGCTGTGAGATTTTTTTAATTAATTACTTGGTTTTTAACACATAAACTATTTTCATCTCACACTGAATACGTATTATACTTCTCGAGGACGCATCTCACGTCCGGTTAGGAACACTGTCTACAACCAACGCGTCCAGTTATGAGCGCTGCCTACAAGCAACTGACTTGGTTTTTACCGCCTAAATCTGTAAATTGCTGTATTTTAAGTCTCTGATTGGCTATTCCTAATCCAGTAGAATACTTTTATTTAACTAAAGCTTTTTCTGGTTGTTGATTGGCTATTTTATAAACTGTCACTAAAATTACATTATTGTTACTCCAAGAATCACAAGTAGTATTGTTAAACTTTCTTACTCATTATTGACTCAAGGTTAGCTCATTGTTACCTCATTGTTAGCAACTTTTAACCTATTATTCTCACAGCTCCTACATTATTCAATTAGTAATACATTCAGATAACATTATTACATATGTATACAATAATATAAACATATACAATGACTGTAATATACATTTTTATATATATATATACAGCGGGCTGTTATTATATTTTTTTATTATATAGTTTGACTAAAATCATTTAAGTGTTAAAAATACTGCCTCAGTATTTAGCCGATTTCTCGTTTTAGAGTTATTCTGTTCACAGACAGATAAGACACACGGACATGTTTCTAAAAATACTTTGTTTGGATTCAGGGCTCCTCAAAACCTGTATTTCCGGTAAAATCTCGGTACAGAATATTTTGGTGGAATGCTGTACCTCCTCTAGCTACTATGTACGTTGTAGAGAAAGTAAAAAGAACAGTGTAGAGCGTTATTTAGTAGAAACGTTCATATTCATACAGTTTTAAGATCTCCGCTCCATTTACTCCGAATGCTAAGAGGTTCCCGTTAAGAGAAAAGTGTTGAATGTCTTCGACTCCATTAACAGCAAGGTGGGAAGATAATCGCACCTCATAAACAGAAAGAAAGAACTGGAAAAAAGCAGTTCTTGGAGCTCGAGACAAATGTCAGGATTTTAGCATTCTAATGTGGTTATTTTTTCATGGCTATGTAGATGATCAAAGTGACGCAAACCGGGTACGGAAATAGAGTAACATTCAGGCAGATACACAGTTAAATTATACAATAATGTATGCAGAGTGTTCCAAGAAGGCAATGAATTTTTACTCTCTGCCATTTATTTATAATAAGTAGAAAAAGTAGTGTATTCGACCCAAAAGGCTTTTAGAAAAAGGTTCGTGCGCGTATATAAATAGCACGGCTAAAATTGAGATGTGAGATAAATGCCACACTTACCGAGCGATAACCGCATTCGGGAGATCCTAGGTTCGATCCTCGGACTGCGCACTCTGACCCAAGGTTTTCTTCTGAGGTTTACCTGGATCGCCAGGCGAATGCTGCAGTAGTTTCTTTCATATCCCGAATTCCCTGCACCTCCATTTCGTTCCATTAATCATTTCATTCATCCTTCGCCCCGTTTTATCTATTTCAGAGTTGAAAGTGTCGGCGATGGTGTTTCGGTGCAGCGTGGCAGGGAAAACGTATGCTCTCTGTGAACTTTCTCCGTCCTCCGCCTTCGGCTGATTACCGGGGTATAAAGACCACCCCCTGAGGGGCGTTGGATCCTGTGTGGGGTGGGGTCCCCTGTCTACCTGTCCGACAGCCGGGAGTCTGTATCTGTAAATTATAGGGACCTGTCATTGCTGTGCCATCACTCCTGGTTTCGGCCTCCCGTGTCTCCCTTCACCTTATCCCCCCCTGAGCATCGGTACAATATCCGGATTCACTGGATCGGTGCCGAATCCCCTCCGCTAGGTTAAGCATCTTTCAAAGATTTGTGTCGTCCTCCGTGGTGTAGTGGTTACCATGCTAACTTCTAGTTCCCGAGGTCGAGGGTTCAAACCCGGTGGAGAGCAATTGATTTTTTCGGGCCCTCAGCATGGCTTCCTTCGGAAGGTAAGTAAAGCCGTGGATCGGTGTCCTAGATTCACGACGCGTAAAAAAACCTCATGCCTGATAGACACCTCTGAGCGAAATTTCCGGTCTTTCGCACCCAATATAGAATCGGACCTTAGGGACCACAGCAGTTAATGAGCATCCATAAATAAAACCTAAATTTTTTTCCCAAAGAAGTAACAGAATATTTTCAACAAAATCTCCATCCGAAAATTTTTCGTTATTTTTATTTTTTTCCAAAACAGTTGTAGGATATTTGCCTGACAAATAAAATGTAGGTATTAAATGTTTTGCGATTAGCCTTTGAAGTTCCCTTTATTCTGAAAGAGTTTTGTAAACTGGTACACAAAAAATGTAGATCTCGTTAAAACACACAATTTATGTAAAGTAACGTTTTTGTGACTGTCTCTGCAGTAGAGTAGGCAGCACTCTGACTTCTCAAACCAGAAGTCCTGGGTTGTGTCGCCGGGTGGGGGCGAAAATTGTTCTTTAAACAGAATGTGGGAGTGAATACGAGTAGATTGAATGCTTAAAAATCGATGTGTTATGTTCAATTACTTTCTCTGCCCTCTATCGCTTAATAGAGGGTCTACAAACTATTCTTAAGAAAGTTAATTTTTTGTCTATTTCATTTTAACCGACATAAAACTTTGCAGAAATAGCTACATTACACATTTCATAATAGATACAAAGGGAGCAGTAGTAGTCAGCTGTTTAAGAACTGGTCGCTGTACCATTCTCTCTCCATGCAATCGCGAGAAACACTGCATAACGAAAGAACTAAGAGAATGTTAAAAGTATTGAACAATTCGTAACATTAATAACGGATTCTCAGAAATGGCTTGTGGCACAAAAAAATTCATTTGAAATAAATTCCATGTTTTAAAGAGATCTACATTCTTTGTGTAGTACGTTTTCATCTTAACGTTTACCAGTTATACCAGATTATACAAAATTCCTTCCGAAGGTAGAGGACTTCACAGGCTATTCCCAGAAAATTCAAATATATATTTTACTACTTTCTCTACTACGTAGAGTAAGTAGGGAAAGTATTGCATTCCACTCAAAACTTTTATATTGATATTTCACTGGAAATACATGTTTGAGCCCCCAGAATCCAAAAAAAAAATTAGAAAATGGTCTGTGTGTGTGTCTGTGAACAGCGTAGCACAAAAACGAAAAGTCGGATAAATACCAAACTTTGTGCTTAAGTTCAGTATCTTTCCAAGCAGCAACACGAGGATTTTCAAGAAAATCCTCTCATCCTAGACTACCCTTTACATGAAACATTTTTCGAAAAGTTTCATTTTCTCAAAAATGATTCTAACGATTTTGATTAAAATATCATATGCTTAAGATACTTTAATGGCAAATGAAATATATATCGTGAATTTTCTGGCAATGTCCCCAAAAGTCGTCTTCATTCTGAATGAATTTTGCATAACTAGTAAACCGTAAGGGATAGACAAAATGTTACTACACAAAATATGTAGATCTCGTTAAAACACACAATTTATGTCATACAGTTTTTTTTCGAGTGAACTATTGCCGAGATATTTGCTGTTTTTGTTTAAATTTTCAAATACTTATACCTTTTATTAAATGGGATTTTTTTTTTTTTGCAACGTCCTGGAGACGTTAAGTGTGGAATGCTCCACATAGCAACCAGCTCTTAAAATATTTGACTATCGCTTAAAACCTACCAATTCCCCTTGCATCTACAAGAAAATTAGCAATAACATTAACGTCATGTGAGTACAACACATCAGATTTTATTTCATGTAAATATCTTTAATATATGGTATTTTAATGAAAATTGTTATAGCCCTTTTTTTAGAAAATCAAAAGCTTGAAAATTGTTCCGTGTAAACGGTTGAGGAGTTTTCTTAAAAATGGATATTGGAAGATACTGAACTTAAATATCAACTTTGGTAATTAACCATTTTTTCGCATTTGAGTTATGTTATACGACAAACACGCTGATCCACACACTTGGACCTTTTTCTTAAAATACTTATTTTCTTTTTTTTCAGGAAGACTCAAAAGGTGTATTTTCGGTGAATTCTCGGAATTAATTTTTTGAGGAATGCAACACTTCCTCTACTTACAATAGCTAAGTCGTGGAGAAAGTGAAAACTGATCAAACCAACGTTAAGAAAGCTTAGAGTTCACTCAGTAGGATGTAGGATGTGTTTATCGGAGCGGGACACCTCGCCACTGCGATCAGCTTGATCTATTGTGGCTATACCCCCTGGGAGGTAGGAATGGGGAGAAGTCGTAGGAGGTCCCAGGTCCGCAGGCAGACAGTTCCACTGAGACGTGCAGAAATCCCTAATATTTCCAGTTTGAACACTCGCGCACCAGTAGAGGCGAAGAAGAGGACGACGAAGCAACTATGACGGGGGGCACAACGCGCCCTGCGTTCACAGGGAGAAATGTTTTCAATACGGCAAGCATCCACGCCATTTGCTCGACACCGCCAGCACCGCAGGACCTGATAATACACCTGAAACGTGAAAGGGAGAGATGAAATGAAAGGAAATAGGAGAAAGGAGAAATCGTGGTGAATACACCATCCTGGTATTCGCCTAAGCGACCAAGAGAAAACCACGAAAAACCTCATTGTCAGTGTGGGCGGTCGGGAATCGAACCCGGACCTCCCGAATGCGGGCCGCAGACGAGCCATCCCACTCGGTTTATCGGGCAGTAACACTATAATTTTTTTCAAGTCAAAGCCTCCGATATGATCAAAAAACTTAAAGGGGACTATACAAATAAAACAAACAAAAGAAAAACATAGCAGAGCTGCTGGTTAGTTAACAAAACTTTCAGAATTAACGTTACATAATATCACATTATAAACATCAGATCTGTTTTGCTAGAATTTTGGGTATTTTGGCAATCGTAAAAGGATTATACGAGGGTTCTCCAGAAAGTAACCTCCGTTTTGAAATAAACATGATACCGGTATACACACAAAAGTTTATTATATACATCTGCAAACTACAGCTCTTCTCTATTTTTCCACATAGTCTCCAAACAGATTCAACCACTTGTCATGCCTTTTCATAGTCTTTGAAATACCCTGTGTATAAAATGTGATTATCTTCCGCCGGTCACTATCTCTGTAAAAGACTCCGAGAAATTTCAGGAAAATGAGAAGAATGCCCCGTGATTGTCAACCGACGATTCTCACGAGCTTTCACTGGCAAGAGAAGGTCTACCGCTCCTGTCTTCATGTATGTTTGTTCTTCCATTTTTAAACATTCGTACCCATTGACGGACAACACCTTCACTCATAATGTTTGGACCATAAACGCACACAATTCACGATGAATTTCGCCTGCTGAGTGTTGGTTCGCCCAAAGAAATCTTATAAGCCACGCACTTCACACGGCGGGATTTGCTATTTCGGCGCTCATGTTGTTAGGTTATAACTAGCAAACCGCGATTGTACGATGATCCACCTTGCACACTGAGCCACTGCGCACGCTGATATCGAAATGGCGGTGTTACCCCCACTACTTCTCGTGCTATGCATGAATGGAAGTTACTTTCTGGACAACCGTTGTAGATTTTTCCATCAAAATTTAATTCTTATGAATATAGAATGAACATTTCAAGTTCTCTCATAATGAAGAGCTAACTTGTGCCAAAAGCTAAAAATAGCCCAATGTGGATATATCTATTGCCTGGTTTTTTACTTTCTCTACTACGTATAGTAAGTAGGGGAAGTATTGTATTCCATCCAAAAATTCGATACCGAGATTTCACCGGAAATACATGTTTTGAGACTCCCTGAATCAAAAAAAGCATTTTTGGAAACATGTCCGTGTGTGTGTCTGTGTGTCTGTCTGTCTGTCTGTCTGTCTGTCTGTGAACAGCATAACTCAGAAACGAACAGTCGGATAAACACCAAGCTTGGTATTTAGGTTCAGTATCTTCCAAGGATGCGACACGAAGGTTTTCAAGAAAATCCCCCCACCCCAGATTACCCTTTACATGGAACATTTTTCGAAAATTTTAATTTTCTCAAAAATGGCTCTAACGATTTTGATTAAAATATCATATGTTTAAGGTATTTTATGGCAAATCAAATGTATATCTTGAATTTTCTGGGAATGTCTCCAAAAGTATTCTTCATTGTGAACGACTTTTGCATAACTGGTAAACCATAAGAAATAGACAAAATTTTACTACACAAAAAATGTAGATCGCGTTAAAACTCACAATTTATGTCATATACATTTTTTTTTTTTTGTTGAGTGAACCATTTTCGAGATATTGCTTGTTATTCCCTTAAATTTTTCAATATTTATTTTCTCAAATGGGAATTTGTTATTCATTTTTTTGTCTTGGATATGCAAAGAGTATTAATCTGTGGGAAAGGGAATGGTGCTGCACCTAGCAACCAGCTATTAAGAGATATGTATGTGCTTAAAGGCTACTGTATTTCTATATTGCCCTTGTAAATATATATTCCCCTTACATCTACAAGAAAATTAGCAATAAGATAGACTCTGCAAATGTTTATCTCGATTAACATGAAGTAAATGGAGAATAAGCGTTTGTATAAATAGTTTGTACAAGAGTAGAGAAAGTCATGTGAGTGTAACACATCAGATTTTTTATCTTTATGGAACTGTATTGGTGTCATATAGCTAATTCTACTGACTGTAGATTGTCATATAAGTATATATGACTTTGCACGTTATGCCCTGTGGCAATCCTGAAATATTTATAATGGACAAGTTTAGAAAATGTTTCTGTATATGAGAATCCCTCGGACTCACTATACATATAACACACACATATTAATAATTATTTATTGTACATCATAAATACATATGTACAGGATGTTTCAAGACTAGAGGGCATCATTTCAGGTGTGCATTCCCCATATGTAGACATTAAAAATTGTCCATGACAGCACGTGTCCAGAAATGCTTGGTTTGTGAGTTATGGCCTTCAAAACAGTGATATTCACTGGAATGTATTTATTACCGCAGGTAGTTTTCTTTACATATGTTCAAAGTACCCACCTCCTGTTTGAATAAAGGCCTCATATCGACGTCTCATGGCCGTGCAAACACGACTCCAAAGTCCAGATGTATACCGTATTTCTTCACAACCTGCCACATTTCGATTCTGAAGAGATTCCATTTGTAAGAGACGAATACACCAACGCTTTTAAATGGTCCCGCAAGTAGAAATCAACAGGGTTCAAATCAGTGAACGTGGTGGCCAAGCAATTGAGCCACCTCTACCTATCCATCGATCAAGAAACCTTCGATCCAAGTACCGGCGAGCGGTACGAATGCTCAGCGGAGTGTCCTCATACACATGAGGTAGGTAGATGTTTTCCAGGAGGTTTGTTTACAAGTTAATGGGGTCCAACTAACCGATCACCAATGATACCAGCCCACATGTTGAGAGTGAACCCCACTTGGTGATGAGATAGAACAATTCCATTGGGTTTTCATATGCCCATACATGCTGATTGTGGAAATTTGTAATGCCATCTCGTGTAAACTGTGCTTCATCTGTAAATGATACTAAGGCAGGAAAGTTCGAATTTATTGCACACTACTGCATGAACCACTGGCAGAACGTTAATCGAGCAGGTAATCCGTTGGTGATACGGCCTGTACACGTTGCAAATGATAAGTATACAACTGTTGTTCTGGTAACAGTCTCCAGACAGTCGTATGAGGAACATTCACTTGCAACGCTAACCTTCGTGTACTGATAGAAGGAGTCGTGTGCAGAGAATCCAGATCTATAACTGGAGTTGTAGATCTTGGTCGTGCCCTTCCCAAACCAGGAGATGTAAACTTCGATGAGCGCATAGACGGCGATGGAGACGTTTAAATGTCTTCCGATCTGGACACCATCGCTGTAGCGCAGCATTGCTGTCAGCCTTACCGAACATGAAGTGAATTTCTGCCAGTTTCTGATTATGTCTCTCAGTCGAACGCCAAACACTACACTCAATGTACCCTTCACCTTGGAATGAACTGTCAATTGTGTCCTGTTAATATCTTCTGTCACCGCAACTACCTGCGGGAAGAAAAACGTTCCGGTGAATATCACTGTTTTGAAAGTCATAACTCAGGAACCGAGCATTTTCAAGCACATTAAATTTTGTATTTTCTACATATGGAGAATGCATATCTGGATTTGTGCTCTCTATTTTTGAGATGCTATATACAATACAGGATGGACCATTTAAGTTGAGACTGTGCAACATCTCCAAAACTTAAGCGTTGTAGAAAGAAATGCCATTACTAACCCGGAACCTCCCGAATGCGGGCCAGGGACGTTATCGCCTGAGCCATTCCGCTCGGTAACCCCACAGAGCTAATCTGAGCAGAAGTAAAGGGCTGTCATAAGACGTAACAAAACTTTTACTTACTTTCGGGAGGTGTAACATTTCACAAGGAAAACAGTAAACAAAGTCACACTAAAAAAGTGGAGGAGGAGTAATAAAAATGATTATTAACCAATGCAGTTAAGCGTAAGTGTATTTTCATTTTGTTTGTGTTTTATTCATTTAATCACTGATCAAGGGATAAACCTGAAATATTGTACATTTTAACTGTGTGTTCGCGTGTTTTATCTTTCACTCAGGGCAATCTTCTTCTTTTACCACATGTCTCTTGTTGAGTTTTCTTTATTGAACACCCATGCAAGTATATTATCAAGGTGGCCCCGAGTGTCACTGCTTCTTCTAATGCCACCATGCACTTCCCACGGACTCCCCCAGGGGTGGCTCGTGAACGCAGTATCTTAAACCTAGACTTCAACTACTTGCTAGGCCCACGTCTTCCTCTAGTACAGGATGGTTAGTCCGACTAGGAAAATCAGGGAGGTGAAGGTCCTGGGTGCTCTAAGCTTTGCAAAGAGTGCAAGAGGGGTGCGGATATGGCCAGGGCGGTTTCAAACACCATAATAAACTCGATTAAGTTAACCAAATTTAATATAGCATTGTTGATTCCTGTTCCAGACTAGAGATACAAGTAATTATGTTGCTGAAAAGCTTACCTGAGCCACAGATAATGCTGCATGGTGCATGGCGATTCACTTAAAAATATTACTTTTTACACGTTGTAGCGGTTCACGTCGTCGTATTTATCTTGCGTCGTTGACATTCTCCGCTACGTCGTAGGGGGTTCGACTTCAGGAATCGGGTCACCGATGTCTGCAGGACGCACGTCGTCGTATCTCAGGATCATCTGTCGGCGATTCGCTCTATGATTACGTCAGGGCAGGATACGGGAGTGGTGAAACCAGGATATTGTCTAGAAAGAAACACCATTTTCATTTCTCCCACTCCAGCGCTTTTTCTAGAAACCCTGCAAGATTCTCTGGTATTCCCTAACACGTGCAATTCTTTAACGCTGTCTTTCCACTATTGTCTCCTGGTGCACTAACGTATGCTCGGCTAATTATTTAATAACTCGTGCTCTATCATCGTTCTTTAGGTTCGCGCGAACTTGAGGTAGTCACTTGGCAAATGTTAAATCGTTATAACATTGGATAAAAATTATCTAGTCGAATACTATTAGTACATTAATAAAAGATTCCACATATATCACTTTATACAGAGATAGTCAAAAAACTACGAACCGGTTGCGCGTTGTTTTTTCTGTCCGCGTCCTCGGCACTCGTTACCGTCTACCGCTATCATAGAAAGGCGCGGATGAAACCATACAACATTTTTAAAACTACAATTTTTTTCGAGTCAATAATTGAAGCCCGTGCATAAGTGAATACAATCCCCCCCCTGATTTTAGAGAATTAACAGACAGCGAGCGTGATTTTGCATTTTTTCAACAAGACTCTGCAACAGCTCATACGACCAACATTTCGATGAGAACAATTGAAAGTGCGTTTGAGGACAGAATTATTAGTGGAGATTTGTGCCCTCCGGTCGGTTCCCGACCTAACCCCCTGCGATTTCTATCTCTGGAGTAACTTAAAACAAAGACAAACCCACACACGCTGAAAGAATTAAAACAAAATATCCGCCAGGAAATTGCCAGCATTCCTCAACGTGAACTACGGCGAGTGATGGATAGTTTCTTAAAGAGGTGCCAAAAATGTATGGACAACGACGGTGGCCAGTTTCAGCACCTCCTTTCATAAAGTTGGTAAGTAAAGCCTTTAAAAGTAGTTTTAAAAATGTTGTATGGCTTCATCAGCGCCTTTCTATGATAGCGGCAGACGGCAACGAGCATCGAGACGCGGACAGGTAAAATACCGCGCAGCCGTTTCGTAGTTTTTTTTGGCTCTCTCTATAGTTACATAATTGCGCGGCACTTAGCAAATTTCGGAACTTAGCGCCCTTTTCTGACTCGGAGTATTACGCGTTCACTTAGAGAAGAATGTGACAAATTGTGAAATTCACGCTTACGTTTGCATACATCAACTTATTACTAGCCTCCGGGTTTGTGTAAACTAGTCGCGGGCATCCTTTCCCCAACCGGCTTCAAAGCGAACGGAAAGCTTTGAAGCCTGACCATAAACCCATCAGTAAACGATTAGTAGGGTCTTCCCATCCCTTAAACACAACACGTGGTCCTTTCTCCAGCTCCACCAAAGCAAAGCGTTGTTAAGATTTTATGGTGCTTGCGGTTAGGGAGGGTAGGGAACAAGTGTTTGGCTACTGCACAAAGGTCGCCGCTTGGGGATCCGAAGGCTGCGATGACCGTCTTTCTATCTTTTCATTAGTTCTAACAGTTATCCTGTATCTTTATTGGCTCTCTGGTTGAAAATTCGAAGCTTAAACGGTAAGAAAAGACGCCTATAGCGTCTACTGTCTCTTAAAACTAGGTTCTTTCCCTCGAGGTATAAAGAAACGTATTTTTATGGCCCCACGCTCGGAAAAATACAATAACATTTTGAAGCGAAGGTTCTATTTCACCTTGGAGATTTTCTTAGGCAATTACGCCTTTATTTATTGTGCAGTATTAATGAAACTTTAAAAAATTACCCTTTTTGACAGACTCTTGATTGATGTAGTTTTTAATCCTATAAAATTGTAGAAAATTATTCAATCGTTAATAATTCATAAACTATAATTACTTAAGGATTCCTTTTTGTGCAGGTGTAATCAGGCAGAAATATTGCTACAACATGCACTTTCAGAATGGAGACCGACAAGGGTTCTAATAGCACCTGCTAAGGAATCGACCACGAATCGAGGCCCTGGCGGACCTCAAAAGAAACGTCACAGCCAGAAAAATTACCTCCAACAAACAGCAAAATCACGGGTACTGGCCCGAGGTAAATGGTGTCTGATAATGCAACTTCCGCGTTCGCTGAGCTGAGTTTCTGAATTATTCTCAGCTAATATATGAAATCCGTCAATTTCACCTTTTGCAGAAATTTATAATAAACCTAAAATAATAGCAAATGCATCCTGCAATATGCATCTACGTTGTGTCAGAATAAGTAGGGGACTGATATTGTGGATAATATTTATAATATCTGAGGGCATGATCGGCTGGCACTTGCGATCATTGTAAGGGTGACGAAACTCCTGGAGCCGGCCCTGGATTGAATATAATTTATTCAGACCTTTCAAATTTGGTTAAGACGGTGCCAAATAAAGGTTTCTTTTACTGTGAGTTAGTGTTTTAGATGAGCATGTACAGAGTGGAAAAACATTTCTTGGCATATTTTAGATTATACGATCGGACGAGATGGCTCTGCGAACATGTCAGCTTCGCATTCGGGAGGTTCCGGATTCGATTTTAGTCGACTGCCCACGCTGACCTTTGATTTTTCGTGCTTTTCCCTGGTCGGTAGCCGAATGCTGAAGTAGATGTATTGCTGCTGTTGGAGAGCCAAATTTGAGATAGTTTAAGCCCCACGTTGGGCACCAATTTGAGTTGATGTATTGCTGCTGTTGGAGAAACAAACTTGAAGTTGTTTAGACCACGCACGTTACAAAGTTTCCGGTGGCATTCGCCCTACGTTCACTTTCCGGTGGCCTTCGCCCCACTTTTAAAAAATCAACTTTGTATTTAATGTTTATTTAAATATTATATATGTGTGTTTGTCTCGGCTGCGTCAGTAGTAGTTTGCATAAACACGTATCTCTTAGCAGGGTTTGGTGCGCCTAAAGAATGAAGGCATACAAAAATTATAATTTTTTACTTCACTCTTTTATTACTCCTTCACATGATAAAATAACACTTCACTGATGTATCCTACTGTAGAGCTGTGAGATTATTGTTACTTGTATAGGGTATTTCAACAAGAGTGTTTTATCTTTGAACTTAAATAAAACACGTTCTATAAATGATAGAGGTTCATTTCCTTTTTTATTTTGGAAGATAATTAATGGCATTACTGTGGAAGAGAACATCAGTTAAGTAACCGCCGCCACTTCGTTGGGTTGCGCGTATACGGTAAACCCATTTTTCAATAACAGAAGAACGTAAATTAGGTCCAACTTCACGAATAACACGCGTGATGTTAATCATAAGATCATTTACTGTTTCTGGCTTGTTGACATAAACTCGAGATTTAACATAACCCCACAAGAAGTAATCCAACGGCGTTAAATCACATGACCTCGGGGGCCAGTTAACATCACCACCACGGGAAATGATGAAACCTCTAAACTTCTCCTTCAAAAGATCGATTGTTTCGAGAGCAGTATGACATATGGCACCATCTTGCTGGAACCAGATGTTTCTGAGATCCATACCATCCAAATGAAGCCAAAAATAGTCCCTTATAAGAGCCCGGTATCTTTCTCCATTGACAGTTACAGCTTCTCCATCTTCATCTTGGAAAAAATATGGACTAATGATTCCACCATACCAAAATCCACACACACAGTAACCTTTTGGGGATGAACTGGTCGTTCTTGAATCCACATTGGATTGTGATTGCTCCAATAGCGGCAATTTTGTTTGTTAACACAACCATCCATCCAAAAGTGGGCTTCGTCGCTGAAGATGATTTTTCGACAAAATTCCGGGTCAGCTTCCAATTGCTCCATAGCCCAGTCAGCGAATACACGGCGCTACCTATGGTCGTTGGACTTCAGTTCTTGAGTTAACACCATTTTGTAAGCGTTAAACTTCAAGCCCAGATGCAGAATTCACCAAGTTGTGGTCGGTGAAAGCCCCAATTCTTGCGCTCGACGAGCAATTGATTTGTTTCCGTTCTCACGAACGGCGCCTATGTTTTCGTTGGAGCGCTTACGTCGATTACGTACAGGCGTTCTTTGATTGCTGACAGAACCACTTCTTTCAAATTTATGGATCAAACGTCGAACCGTTCTCTCGCAGGGACGATTATGCACACCGTAAACTTCACGCAATACACGGAAGGTTTGGCGAACAGATGATCCATTTTGATAATAAATTTTCAAAATTTCTGCGCGTTGCTGAATGCTGTGACGTTCATGGCTATTTGTCAATAACAACTGTAACCACATGAAAAATATGACTGATGTAACTGAATAACAACGGTATCTATCACATGTTAAAGATACAACACTCTTGTTGAAAGACCCTTTATTTTATAACACGTAAACTTTATATTATTCACGCTGTTATGAATTTTTTATGTCCCACACTGTTCGGGAACGCTGCTTAGTAGCGTCTGCCGTCTACCGCTTAAATTTGTATATTTCCACTATTTCAATGTCTGATTGGCTAATCTTACTCCAATAGAATACTTTTATTTAACTTAAGCTTTTTCTAGTTGTCGATTGGCTATTTATTAAAAATGTTTTAAATATTACATTATTGTTGCAAGAATTACCAGTAGCATTATTAAACTTTCTAATTTATTGTTGTCTCAAGGTTTCTTCATTGTCAGCAACTTTCGGCTTCTATTCTCGCAGCTCCTACATTGTTAAATTACTAAATACATTCACATAACATTATTATGCATGTACATAATAATATAAACATAACACGATGACTGTTACATACATTTTATATATTATATTACATACAGATATTGCTTTTAAGGCGGGCTGCCACTATTATATTTTATATTATATAATTAGACTGATATCATTTAAATGTTAAAAATACTGCCTCAATGCAGGGATGATTTCTATGTACCACGATTTTCTTTCCATAATTTGGCTTTCAGTCCGTTTCTTTCTCATCTTTCAGGTATGCTTCTAGGTTTCGTGGCGTATGCAGGTGCCGAATAGTTGGCATAGATGCTTGCTCAAAGGAAATAGTATTCCCCGTGGACATTAGAGGGCTGCAAGGCAGTTCCAGCAGTGGGACGAGTCTTCGAGCCTGGAAATGTTAAGAACTTACGCTCGACTCTGTGGCCTGTATCCTCCTGTGGCTCATTCATTTCATCCCTTCCTCCTAATGGTAATAGATTTATGTAGGTCGCAGTGCGCGAGGTGGCCAATCTCCCCGTTGTATAACCTACACCTATAGATTATATGAACGCCTAAAAATATCTTATTCTTACTATCTCTACCACGTGCATAAATAGTAGGTAGAGAAGGTATTACGATACCGAGATTTCACGGGAAGCACATGTTTTGAGACTCCCTGGATCCATAAAAAATCTGATGTGTTACACTCACATGACTTTCTCTACTCTTGTACAAACTATTTTTACAAACGCTTATTCTCCATATGCTTCATGTTAATCGAGATGTTAATCTTATTGCTAATTTTCTTGTAGATGCAAGGGGAATTGGTAGGCTTTAAGCGACAGTCAAATGTTTTAAGAGCTGGTTGCTATGTGAAGTATTCCATTCTCTTTGCATTACCAGGACAAAAAAATGAATAACGAATTTGGGAAAAAGTATAAGTATTGGACAATTTAAGGGAATAACAAGCAATATCTCGAACATGGTTCAACCAACAACAAAAATGCATATGACATAAATTGTGTATTTTAACGCGATCTCATTTTTTGTGTAGTAAAATTTTGTTTATCCCTTATGATTTACCAGTTATGCAAAAGGCGTTCACATTGAAGAATACTTTTGGAGACATTCCCAGAAAATTCTAGATATACATTTCATTTGTCATAAAAATATCTTAAACATATGATATTTTATTTAAAATCGTTAGTCATTTTGAGAAAATTAAAATTTTCGAAAAATCTTCCATGTAAAGGGTAATCTGGGGTGGGGGTATTTTCTTGAAAACTTTCGTGTCGCATCTCTGGAAGATACTGCACCTAAATACCAAGTTTGGTATTTATCCGACTGTTCGTTTCTGAATTATGCTGTTCACAGACATGCATACACACACGGACATGATTCCAAAAATAGTTTTTACTTTCTCTAATACGTATAGTAAGTAGGGGAAGTATTGTATTCCACCCAAAAATTCGATACCGAGATTTCACCTGAAATACTTTTTTTGAGGCACCCGAAGTCCAAATAAAACATTTTTGAAACATTTCCCTGTGTGTATCTGTGTTTCTGTGAACAGCATAACTCAAAAACGAAAAGTCGGATAAATACCAAACTTGGTATTTAGATTCAACAAAATCCCCCCAAACTAGCTTTTGCATGGCACATTTTTTGAATTTTTTTATCTTATAAAAAATAGTCCTAATGCCTTTGATTAAAATACCATATATTAAAGATACTTACATGGCAAATAAAGTGTATATCTTGCATTTTCGGCGAATAGCCTATGAAGTCCTCTTCATTCAGAGGGAATTTTGTATCCTCTATAAATGGTAAACACTAAGTGATATACAAAAACGTACTACACAAAAGATGTAGATCTTTAGAACACATAATTTACTTAAAATAAGTTTTTTATGGCATAAGCCGTTTATTAGAGGTTAGAATTGCTCCTTTCTTAGCCATTTCCCTTAAAATCCTTTTATCATTCAGTTGTTTCTCGCGATTGCGTAGAAACAGTATTGAATTTTAAGGCCAGCTTACGGCGTCCAGTTCTTAAACATTTGACTATCACTGTTCTCTTTGTATCTATTGTAGCTATTTCTGCAAAGGTTTATTAGGATTAAAATGCAGTAGATAGAAAAATAAGCTCGAGTAACAATAAGTTGTGTACCCACTAATAAACGATAGAGGGTAGAAAAAGTCAATTGAATGTATCACATCAAATGTTTAGAAAAAAGTGCGTGCGTGCGTGCGTGTGTGTGTGTGTATGTGTGTGCGCGCGCGCGCGCAACTCAAAAATGAAAACTCCGATAAATGCCAAGCTTGGTATTTAAGTTCAGTATCTTCCAAGGATAAGACACGAAGATTTTCCAGAAAATCACACACCCCAAACTACCTTATGCATGGAAGATTTTTCGAAATATTTGATTTTCTACAAAATAGCTCTAACGATTTTGATTACAACACCATATATTAAACATATTTACATGACAAATAAAATGTCTAACTTGAAATTTCTGCGAATAGTTTTAGAAGTCCTCCTCATTCAGAAAGAATTTTCTATAATATTGTATAATTGGTAAACGTTAAGCAATAGACGAAACCGCACACAAAAATCTGAATGCGTTACACTCACATGACTTTCTCTACTATTGTACAAACTATTTTTACAAACGCTTATTCTCCATCTACTTCATGTTAATCGAGATAAACATTTGCAGACTCTATCTTATTGCTAATTTTCTTGTAGATGTAAGGGGATAATATATTTACAAGGGCAATTTGGAAATACAGTAGCCTTTAAGCACATACATATCTCTTAATAGCTGGTTGCTAGGTGCAGCACCATTCCCTTTCCCACAGATTAATACTCTTTGCATATCCAAGACAAAAAAATGAATAACGAATTCCCATTTGAGAAAATAAGTATTGAAAAACTTAAGGGAATAACAAGCAATGTCTCGAAAATGGTTCACTCAACAAAAGAAATGTATATGACATAAATTGTGTATTTTAACGCGATCTACATTTTTTGTGTAGTAAAAGTTTTTGTCTATCTCTTATGGTTTACCAGTTATGCAAAATCGTTCACAATGAAGAATACTTTTGGAGACATTCCGAGGAAATTCAAGACATACATTTTATTTGTCATAAAAATATCTTAAACATATGATACTTTAATCAAAATCGTTAAGAGTCATTTTTGAGAAAATTAAAATTTTCGAAAAATCTTTCATGTAAAGGGTAATCTGGGGTGGGGGATTTTCTTGAAAACCTTCTGTCGCATCCTTGGAAGATACTGAACCTAAACACCAAGTTTGGTGTTTATCCGACTGTTCGTTTCTGAGTTATGCTGTTCACACACACACACACACACACAGACACACACACGGACATGTTTCCAACAATGCTTTTTTTGGATTCAGGGGGTCTCAAAACATATATTTCCGGTGAAATCTCGGTGTCGAATTTTTGGGTGGATTACCCCTACTTACTATACGTAGTAGAGAAAGTAAAAAACATGTAGATCTCCTTAAAGCAAAGGTTTTTTTGTGGCATCAGCCATTTACGAGATATACGTTATTTATGTTTCGAATTGTTCAATATTTAAGTCATTTTTTAAGTCCTCTCGATTTTCAGCTGTTTCTTGCCATGTCATGAAAGAGTAGGATTTTTAAGCCTAATTTATAGCGCCCAGTTCTTAAAACATTTGACTATTGCCGCCCCCTTTGTATCGGTAACGAAAAAGTTTTATTTCGATTAAAATAAGTAGATAGGAAAGTAAGCCTTCGTAAGAATAATTTGTACATCTACTAATAAGCGATAGAGTGTAGAGAAATCATGTGAGCGTAACACGTCAGAATTTTTTTAATAGCTGCAGGTATAATTTGAAATCTTATACATTAACAGGTATAAGAATTTCTAAGGGTTAAAGCCAGGACGAAAGGAAATAAAATTGAACTGTTACTCAGCCTTAGGCATGGACGTCGTAGATAACAGTACAACACCAGGGGTTCCTGCCTACAGTGGACCGAGGGAGGAGGGCGCCAACCGAGTGGCTCTCCCATCCCTGAAGGCCGGCACCTGAAAATTCTAATCTGCCCTCCCATTACAGGGTGGAAGTGGATACGCCACTTACACACGTCAACCCCCAAAGGGGAAGACTACCGAACAACCTCCTACCGGCTCTCCAGGGCGGTACCGGGGCGGTGCCTCACAATCCCGCCTGGACAGAAACCACCCAGATGTACCCAATCTCCCACGGGTATCGGGAACCCGCCGAGTCTAACCCAATCCAAACAACGCCCTCACGGGTGGGGCTCGAATGTTTGGACCAGCGTACTTCTAGTAACGTCAGAAGTACCATGAGTCTCAGGGTCCGCAGCGCCCACACAACGGCAGCTAAGGGTTCGGGACGTCGTAGGTAACAAACCACCCACATCCTTCGTACAATCTATTGGCGCTTGCTGACAAATCTCACCAGTCCGTGTTTGCCTGGTCGACAGTAACCCTTAGCCGCTGTTATTTGCATACCGTGAATTGACATAAGTATTTTGAGTGAAGATAACTTGAAGCCAACTGATTAAGAATTTCTGCGCCTGATAATAACGTTTGAGAAACATTCAACACACAGAGAATTTAATTAAAATGGAAACAAAATTAATGGTAATTTATACCGAGAGCGGTGGCGCCACGGTAACCTACGACTAGCATTCGGGAGGTCCCGACCCACTCTGACAAATGGATTTTTCGGGGTTTTCCCGGGTCGTCAGGCAATTACTGGAGTGGTTTCTTTCAAGCCCCGAATTTCCTGTCCCTCAATTTCGTTCCATTAATCATTTCGTTCATCCTTCGTTTGGTCTGTTTCAAGTTTGGAAGTGTCGACAATGGTGTTTTGTTGCGGCGTGGCAGGGAGAAAGGATACTCTATGTGGAGCTTTCTCCGTCCCTGAGACCGCCCCTCGGAGCGAGGTGTTGGTTCCTCTGTGAGGCGAAGTCCCCGACTGTCGGGGCGTCTCAATCTGGAATCTCTGGGGACACTGTCATTGCTGTGCCGTCACTTCTGGTCTCCTTAACCTCATTTTCCTTCCCGCGGCGCCTCCTTGTGGGACATAGATACAATATCCTAATGGAGCAGTATCGAGTCTTCCCGATAGTCAGGAACAAAAAGAGTACTTTATGAAAGGCTTTCTAAACTTAACCATTTTTAAGCGAGTCACTACAGACAGGAGTTGAATTTTATACGTAAGAGATTGAAGAATATTTTATAATTCCTTTCTTATTTGGTTTAAATCGATGCAATGATTTCTAAAAATTAACGATTTTAAAAGAAACCCTTCATACACCAAGTTGAAATTTTGTATTTACCTATTTTGATATTCGTCCACCGTCAGATGGAGTGTTATTAGGTCTGCCAACATGTGGATTGGGCTGGCATCATTTTTTCTGAGGGTTTCGCGGTGAATGACCGTTTACAGTCCTTCATGTATTTATTAACTTCCCCCCCCCTTTCTTTATCTGAGTCTGCGAGTCCATCTTTGACCCCATTGTTATTGTATTCTTAGACGCCCATGTTTTACGTATCTGGTGTTTTTATTCTTCCGATCGTGTGTTTTATCTCGTCTGCCATCTGCTGAGAGTAACATTTACTTTTCTGGTTTAACTACTTATAAATCTCACCGGTAGACTACACCACAAGTCGTGAAACTTACATGCTTGCCAAATAAATCTCTACAACATTTGATCCACTTCTTGAGAACTTTATGAAAAATAAAACAATTTTTAGAATAAGACTCATATCAATTAAAATTATGTGTTTAAACCTTAACTTGTAAACCTTTTGTACAGCTATATCCCTGTTAATAACACAAAATCATTCGCAGTATGTTGGCTAGGCTGTTAAAAAGAAGTTGAAATGTGGAATTTGTCTCGTAAGAGAACACGAAAAAAAGAGTTACGGTAATTGGAAATATGGTTTGTCCGATCATGTCAGCTGATTTAAATTACTTATGTAGTTCGGTGGACCCGTGTTAAAAGTTGAAAGTTATATAATTCATGTTATTTACTTGATAATTAAAATGTTTTGTTTTAGGAAAACGCAGAACATATCCGGTATTTTAAATGAAATGAGTAATAAATTTTCATAAGATTAGTTTGATCGAATTATTAATTTTGAGAATTAGGTATAGTATTAGAGACTTTGAGATTATTGATTTTTTTGCGGGAAAATTATGCTTACAGTTCATGTTACGTATAATTTTGTTGTGAGACATATGTGACTAAATTCAAGTGTTTAGAAATTATGTGCGAACGAAAATGGATTGCTGTATTCAGTGCATTAAAACTATTCTGAGACAATGGCCAAGGTATCGCTGTTCCTGGATAATAAATATGCTTGGAGTAGTTGCACTTACTGCTCTAGCGTAGAATTTAAAGCTCAACAGGATTTTATTAGGTAAGTGGTTAGTGTTAGGTTAGGTGTTTCGAATTTCTGTATTGGAAGAAATGTAAAAGTTACTGAAGCACTGTATAAAACTCGAGAAGAAGTAAACTAAATATATGTGAATTGTTGCTTCTGTGTACCTATAAGAATCCCATAAACGTTTATAAACATTTAAGATGGGGCTGCTGCTAAACCTTTTCAATATACAAATTTTGGGAAATGTGTATATATGTATAAATGTTCAAAAACAGCAGAATGCTTAAATTTGTTGTAGCATTCACTATAAGTAAGTTTCCACAGATAATGGTAGTTTTAAGTATTGATATGTCAGTAAAACTTAGGTATGAAATTAGTTGTAAGATCTCTGTAGGGAGTTTAGTTCTCGAGTTAAGATCTACTATATCATATCTTGTGTTCATGCATTAGAAATAAGTTGTATTCAGAACTAATAGATATTCTAAGTAATGACCATCTGGAATTCTAAGCTACATGCATGTAGGTATGTATCTTAGAATGTTATCGTCCTCACTTATGTTTAGCTCTAAAACCAAAGTTTGCAGGTTAAAACCTATATTTCATGACAGATTTTTATTGTAAAATACCCCACATAGTCCTATGTTTTTTAAGTTTGATGTTTTGAGGTTATTGACTCTTTTTGTCACCCATAAATGTGTAATGTTACGGCCACAAAATTAGTAGCATTAGATTGTGTTTAGTTTCATTTGGATTACTGGATGTTTCTAACAACATATTCAATATTACTACCATCAACACAAATAGCTTGTGAACCTAGATGGTCAAGTAATAACAAGCACAGTGAAACTACTGTCACTATGGTTACATTTTTAATCTGGAGTGTGGTTAAGCTCATGTGCATGGATGACAGCATAATTTAATTAGCAAAACCCTCCCTTACCCCCAACTTCCTGTACTTGCTCTGGTGTAATGAAAAATTGAGATATAATTCCATGCTGCAGTATTCTAGACCTGTTCCATATACATTACAGGCACTTGGTTCCCCATCTAATTGGCAAGATTTACTTTGCACTTTGGCTAGTAGTAGGCACTTTGTATCTATGTTGTTCATACAGAAGAGCCACCAACATCTGGGCGAAAAACTAGCAGTGGTTACACCAAAGCATGCAAGCAAAGTGAGCGTGCATTCCTTAACTTTATGATTCAGTATTTATATAAGCTCAGGTTTCTGATTCACGAGAGGTTAGGTTTAGTTTTTTTATATATATAAACTTAGGTTAATTAGCAACAGTGGTTATTCCAAAGCACACGAGCGATGCAAGCGTACATTCCTCAACAATGTTTATGATTCATCATTTATATAAGATTAGGTTTCTGATTCAAGGGAGGTTAGTTTAGGTTTAGTTTTTTTATATATATAAACTTAGGTTAATTAGCAACCAGTGGTTACTCCAAAGCACACGAGTGAAGTGAGCGTGCATTGCTTAACGATGCATATGATTCACTATTTATATAAGCTTAGGTTTCTGATTCATGGGAGATTAGGTTAGGTTTATTTTATTTTTTCCATATAAACACAGGTTAACTAGCATCTCACAAATTTTCGCTTATAGAGTATGTTTTGGAAGAAGAAGGAGAAGAAATACTATTTTTGTGGATACTCATGAGTTGGCATTTTCTTCTGTGTTTGCGCACTAGTAACAAAATGGATCACATTATTGGCAATTTAACGATTTATTGTGTATATAAGAAAGTGTCTTAAAAAGGAGGGTATGTGGGTCACTGGCTTCCAAACTGTTCTCTTTTAAATTGTGTAATATGTGCATTTCATTCCCTAAATCATCATTTTGTGGTATTTTCATTGCCGATTATTTATGGAAACATTACCCATTAAAGTAATCTGTACTACATTGTTGTATGGCTATGCAGTTAGATCATTTTTTATTACAGAAAGAAACTTTTAGGAATTTTTCTGTATACTTTAATTTGATAAAACTCACTGAAGACAAACTTGTTCCTTTTCTTTTAAAGATTACTGTGTAAAGAAATACATTTAAAAAGATACTTCAGTTTTATTCAGATGTTTGAAATCACCTGCAATTGCTCTAGGAGTTCAGATAACTTGTAGTACCCCAACATGTCCTCTTGTAGATAACTACAAGATAACTGCTTCAATTTAAAAGTACAAAGATACAATTCTCACACTTGCAGCCTCAAAGCTGACACTCTTCTATTGCTGACATCATGGGAATAACAAGCTGCGAAGTGGTAGGCCTAAAATAGCACCTGTGCCATGGTTTCCTTTGAAAATTTATAAAGTTCAAATCATCTGCTCCTAGTTGGTAATGCAGAAGGTGAAGCATAATTTGTCAGAAACATAACGAAATGCAAATCTCTCTCATTGAGGTTTACCAACTGTAGGGCACATTGGCATCCCAAAGTGCATGCTCCAAGTTGTTAAAGTAAAGGTGTGTAATCAAAGTAATAAACATAAAATAAAAAGCTCTTTTATGATCTTTGGCCAAGTTGCAGATGATTACGAGTATTTTCAACACATTTACTGCTTATGTATTAATAAAAGAATATTTACCATCTAATCCCTGTATGCATATAGAGCAGTAATGTTTGTAATAAATAAGTGTATACCAATTAAAAACAATCAAATACATGAGCATAACACAAGAAGTAACGTGAATTATTATAGGTATAGTATAAATATAAGTGTATGTCAAAAGGATGTATATTTTCTTGTGGTTAAATTTTATAATAAATCGCCACCAGAAATTAAATCAGTAGTTGATACTTCAAAACAACAATTCAAAAGGAAAATAAAACTTTTTCTGACAACCAAATGTTTATGTGATTTAAATGAACTATAAATTGTCTATTCTAGTAAATATAATTTGTAATTGTCACTATAAAATGACATGCCCAAAATCAAATGTTTTGATAAATGATGAAATAATAATAATAATTGTTGTTAACTTATATCTCCCTCAATTTACTTCCATTTACTAGACCCATAAACAAATTATAATCCAGAGCAGTAGGTCAATCTTTGTATCATAGTTTATTTTACTTCTAATGGTAATTAAAAAATCTGATGTGTTACACTCACATGACTTTCTCTACTCTTTTACAAACACCTATTCTCCATATGCTTCATATTAATCGAGATATCGAGATGTCAATCTTATTTGTAATTTTCTTGTAGATGCAAGGGGAATATGATAGCTTTTAAGCGATAGTCAAATATTTTATCGCTGGTTACTATGTGGCGCATTCCATTCTCTTTGCATGTCCAGGACAAAAAAATGAATAATGAATTTGAGAAAAAGTATAAGTATTGGAAAATTTAAGGAAATAACAAGCAATATCTCGAAAACGGTTCACTCAACAAAAAAAATGTATATGATATAAGTTGTGTATTTTAACGCGATCTACATTTTTTGTGTAGTAAAATTTTGTCTATCTCTTATGGTTTACCAGTTATGCAAAAGTCGTTCATAATGAAGAATACTTTTGGAGACATTCCCAGAAATTTCGAGATATACATTTCATTTCTCATGACATTATCTTAAACATATGATATTTTCATCAAAATCGTTAGAGCCATTTTTGAGAAAATTAAAATTTTCGAAAAATGTTCCATGTAAAGGGTAGTCTGGGGTGGCGTGTCGCATCTCTGGAAGATACTGAACGTAAATACCAAGTTTGGTGTTTATCCGACTGTTAGTTTTTGAGTTATGCTGTTCACAGACACACACACACACACACACACACACACACACACACACAGACACACACACGGACATGTTTCCAAAAATGCTTTTTTTGGATTCAGGAGGTCTCAAAACATGTATTTCCGGTGAAATCTCGGTATCGAATTTTTGGGTGGAATGCAATACTTCCCCTACTTACTATACGTAGTAGAGAAAGTAAAAATCTGATGTGTTTACACTCACATGACTTTCTCTACTCTTGTACAAACTATTGTTACAAAGTCTTATTCTCCATCTATTTCATATTAATCGAGATAAACATTAACAGAAACGATCTTTTGACATGCAAAGAGAATTACATTTTACACATAGCGACCAGTTCTAAAACTATTTGACTATCACTTAAAGCGTACTATGTTCCCCTTGTTGTCTATTCGCAAGGGCAATATAGAAATACATTAGCCTTTAAGTATAGACATATCTCTTAATAGCTGGTTGCTAGGTGCAGCACCATTCTCTTTGCCTTAGATTAATACTCTTTGCATATCCAAGACAAAAAAATGAATAACGAATTCCCATTTGAGAAAATAAGTATTGAAAAATTTAAGGGAATAACAAGCAATATCTCGAAAATGGTTCACTCAACAAAAAAAATGTATATGACATAAATTGTGTATTTTATCGCGATCTACATTTTTTGTGTAGTAAAATTTTGTCTATCTCTTATGGTTTACCAGTTATGCAAAAGTCGTTCACAATGAAGAATACTTTTAGAGACATTCCCAGAAAATTCAAGATATACATTTCATTTGTCATGAGAATATCTTGAACATATGAAATTTTAATCAAAATCGTTAGAGCCATTTTTGAGAAAATTACAATTTTCGAAAAATGTTACATGTAAAGGGTAGTCAGGGGGGGGATTTTCTTGAAAACCTTCGTGTCACATCTCTGGAAGATACTAAACCTAAATACCAAGTTTGGTGTTTATCCGACTGTCCATTTCTGAGTTATACTGTTCACAGACACACACACACACACACACACACACACACACACACACACACACACACATATATATATGGACATGTTTCCAAAAATGCCTTTTTTTGGATTCAGGGGGTTTCAAAACATGTATTTCCAGTGAAATCTTGGTATCGAATTTTTGGGTGGAATACAATACTTCCCCTACTTACTGTATGTAGTAGAGAAAGTAAAAAATGAATAAAGCATACCACTGCCGTTGCAAAGAAGATAATCTGATTATTGATTATTCAACAGAATTTCTGTTCTTTGAATTCAGTATACTCACAATCCATCAAACTTATTTAATGTCCTACTAAGTTATATACCTAAAACACATCTGTTATATTCCCATAATTACAGAACTGAATGATTTGACTTTCTGTGCTTGTCTGAACTTAAATGTTAACATTATCAACCTCATAACTATCCTGTGACCCAAAAAAAGTGTTGAAAAAAATGAGATGACAGTATCTAAATTAAAGGTTCAGGATAAGACATGAGCACTTTGAAAGCCTGTAACCAGCTCACCCTTTTTAAGACAGCTTCTTTTATAGCAAAATGATCATGGAATGTCAACAAAGGACTCCATCTTGTTACTACCGTGCATGTGCAGAAGAAACTGCCAACCAAAGTATAATCCACAAGAATCAGTTCTTTGAATCTCACTCATAAACATATTAATCTAGGTGTCATAACCTAACCTCAGGCTAAAGTTTGAAACCACAGGATCCTGTCATCCTGTTTATATACCTAGGCATTGTAACCTAACCTCAGGCTGAATTTCAAAACCATTTTACTGCATTTTTTTTTCACTCAAATGTTGGCAGTTCTGAAATGCATCAACAATGAGAAGCAAAAAATGTCCCCTACTATCGGAAGTGCAAACTAACTAGTGGCCACAGATACGGAAGTTTGTGCAATCTTGGTCCATGATTATATAATTTAATGAGCAAAAATATCCAGACTTGTAGCACTAAAAATTTAAATTAAAAGCATTATTAGGAAAGAATTTTCATAACACAACTTATTTTTATATACTTTAAAATAATTATATTAATGTTACCTAAGTGTTACTTTATTTCAATATTCCTTTCTTCTGTTTTAAACTTGAGTGTTAGTTATTAAAGAATTGTATAACAAAATCAAGTTTTATAGTCACAAATATTAATTTACTTCATTATCTTTTGGGTACAAAATGTTTCAAAAATAATGGCCAATATGTAGGACGGAGGAGTTAAAATGAAGAGAAGCAAAGAAGTTCCAGTAAATATGGGTCTGAAAATTAACCATTTATGAGGTAATAGCATTGCTTTTCTGATTGAGACCTGCTTCCAACAAAATCAGTGACAATTATTTTAGTTAATTTATCAATCACAAGACAATCATAGTAAGCAGAAACACCCATAGTAATTTCAACAAAAGCAGTACCATTTTAATTTATCAATCACACGACAATCACAGCAAATGGAAGCAACCACAGAAGCTCCAATAAATACTGGTCCACAAATTAAGTGTTTGTGATATTGGTATTTTGCATGAGACCTAACTTTTTACAAGATTGGAAACTCAACTGTTGGTTTGGGATCAATTTATGGAAACCTGGCTTATAGTAAGTAGACTTGTTTGTTGTTCATTTGGCCCCACTGTGAGCAACACTCAGGGACATTGAACACGTCATACAGTTATGAAATATACAGCATAACTAATAAACATACCCAACACCAAGAGCCTCTCTCTCCCCCTCCTCTCTCTCTCTCTCTCTCTCTCTCTCTCTCTCTCTCTCTCTCTCTCTCTCTCTCTCTCTCTCTCTCTCCCCCCATTGTGCATTATTTAAGAGATGAAAATTTCTAAACCATCACCATTCCAAGAGTAAACATCTCAACATGCATTACAGTAGGACAATAATAAATAAATGTAAGTCATCATATGCCATCTGCCCTATGTATTGAATATTTACATGTTGCACAACGTTTTAGTATATGGGGAGTGAGTATATAAGAAAGACTAACTTTTAAAGATTTTATGTTGCTTGGGATTGCCTAATAATTTTAGGTAACATGGAAGGTTATTATAAATTGTTATTGCAGAATAGTAACATCCTTTTTGGAACAGTTTTAAGCTATTTGCTGGTCTGTGCAAATCGCCTGATGTCTTGTATTGTCATATACCGCAAGGTTTGTTGTGAAGTTATAATTATCTGTAAGGTAGCTCAAGAGAGAATATATGTATTCACCAGTAAGAGTAAGAATTTTTTGGGGTTTTGAATAAGGGCCTACAGGACCAAACAATACATATAGCCTTTTTTTGTAGTATAAATACTTGCTTGCTCTGTGCTGAATTATCCCAGAAGATTAATCCATATCGCAACAGGGAGTGAAAGGCAAAATATGCTGTTCTTAGGGCATTTTGGTGGAGCAAATATTTTAAGTTTCTTAAGGCAAAGCAAGCCAAGCTAAGGGTAGCATGATTTTAATTTGTTTTCTCCAGCTGGGCTCTCCATCTATTTGAAGCCCAAGAAATTTTGTATCATACCTTATTTATAGTGTAATTTTTGCACCTGATTGTTAATTCATTCACTTGTTTATGCTTCGTTTGAAATTGAATAAAGTTGGTTTATTAGCTTCAAACCGAAGTTGAGTTGTTTGAACACTTTATTGACAGAATTTCTTAATTGCTGATGTGATTTTCATATATAAGTACACTGGTATCATCTGCAAAAACCACAGCTATTGAATCTTTGCTAAGATAATATGGCAGATCGTTTATAAACATTAAAAATAACAAAGGGCCAAGCATAGAACCTTTTGGGACACCTCTAGTAATAACGCCTGGTTCTGAATCACAACCATTGATTCTGGTTTTTTGGATCCTATAGTAGAGATGGCTGTTCTCATTCATAAAATGTGAATTATCTTAACAGTTAATTAGGGTATTGTGACTTTGTCCAGTTTTTAATTGTCGCTTCTCTAATGTTCTCAATGTCGTTTCATATTTGTATCTAGTTCAACTTCTCTGGAACTACACTTCAATCTTTCACTTCACTGATCTGAACTAGTTCCATTTTCCCTATCACTTTACTTTCTTTCTTGATGTAGCGTTGTAATGAAATGTACGTAATGCAGCCTCACTTCACTTCTCTAGCTGGGGTGTAAAACACATGATGTCTCCATTCTCTCCTGCAATAGCAGTAGTTATTCACTGCACATAACTTCAGTTGTCAGAAACTCGCTAGGAGAACAGTACTTTCTGTCGCAACAGAAACACACTCACTAACTCGCCCATTCACTTACTTAACTCAGCTCACCTGACTTCTCGCTTATATAGCCAATGGAATCTTCCACAGAATATTCCAGAACTATCTAGAAGCTGGGGAGGAAACTTCCAGAAGATTCTGGTTATTTGCCAATAGGCTTCTGATGTTTATGCCAGGCAAGAGCATGTCTTAGCTTTGTTTATCTTCAACTGCCTGGCGCCAACCTCCCAATAACCTTGGACCATAGCCGCTGTGTCACAGTTTGCTTCTTTTAGTTCACTTATGAGTGAGTAATGGTTTTGTTTGTGGATAAACAAGGTACAGTATGAACTTGCTACTGAAGAATTAATTTGCGGACCAATAATTATTGGAAGCTGTTGGTTGTTTCTGTTTGCAATGCTGTGATTATCTCGTGATTGATAAATAATTTATTGGAATTAGTTGGGTCCCAAGCAGCAACAAAATGGCATTATCTTGTAACCAGTTAATTTCTGGGTCCATGTTTCCTTGAACTTCTTTGCTTCTCTTCCTTCCTTCTCTTACTTTTCATCCATAAAGTTTGGACTTCACATTTGAAATATATATAAGTATGTTTTGTAGGTCTAGATTTGTGAGGAATACCCCTCCCAAATGAGATTTTCTTATTCAGGAATAGTGCTAGAAATTAGCCGTTATGTTTATGTTTTATGTAGTATTTTTCAAGTATTAAAATAAAATTATATTAAATTAAATTTTCTTTAGCCAAGGTACAGCCAATTCTTTTAAGAGTGCATCTCAATATTCACTCCCATTAGGAGAAGTTTCAAAAATGAAGTTAGCCATATCATCTGTAGGAGGCTGTTGGCATTTACTTCTCTGTAATCACCTGCTTCCTAATACAGCTGTCTGCCTCTAGAGTCCTCATATAAGTTTCAGTGACCACAAATTGGCTCCAAAGAGAAAGCAAATGCATATCAGATGTGAAATGGCTGCCAAATTTTGCTCAGGGACTCTCCTCCCCCTTCCCTCTCTCCCTTCCCCTCCCCTAAACCCACTGCTCTCTCTGAGGTTTGAGACCAGTGCTTTACCTTCCTTACGAACAAACCCGTCCTGATGATGTTTACAGCCCTCCACTGGGTTTGAATATGTAACCTTAAGAATTAGATGCTAGCGTGATAACCATTTCACAACACAGGAGAATTTTAACTCTAAATATATTGTCAACAATGAATGTTGTTTTAGGCATCTTCGTGAAAGACACTGCACCAGAGAAGGAGGTTCATACGTATGTCGCTATGGCTACAACGGGGTGTGCTCCTCATTGCCTGTGGAGGGGGTGAGTGACGAAGACTATGAAGACCATGTGTATAAGCACCACGTCTTCCCTAACCAGTCAGTTGCAAACCCCCGGCGAGGTAACCTGAGGAAACTAATGAATCAACCAATGAGTGAGCAACCAAACGTGGTTCCTAACGGGCAGCAGTGGACTTTATATTCTGCATGTCAGAATCTGCCTGCTGTTCTCAACGATCCCAACAGAGGCAAACAGGTATTCAAATTCTATATCAATAATAGTAGATAACATTTTTCATGGTAATTTTTAGTTTTGAATAAATAATTGAAGTTAAGGCAATACATCTTACAATGATTTTGGCAGTTTTAGTTAAAGTGCCTATACAGTAAAATCTCGTTAGTACGTTTTTGCGGGGACCCAAGGATTTGGACGTCATAGACGGGAAAACGTGTTAACGAAAATACATAATCTGCAACTTAAGAACATATTTATGTAATAAAATCTAATAATACATCTTACCTCAAAAACGGATGTGAAATATACACTATTTACATTGGTTTGAAATACATATCGATAGTTGATTGCTTTGTTGGTTTTAATGCCAAAATTTTACTGTCCATCTTGTTTAGTAAAGTCATTACATCATCATCAACTTCGAAACTGCACACATATCGCTTCACTATGTCCATTGCCTGCATGGCTTCTGACACTGTAGGTACTGGCTCAGGATCTGGTTCATCGTCACTTTCGTCTCCCACTAATGCTTCATCTTTCACTTGTTCTTCAAGTATTTCATCTATCGTCGCTGTTTCACACACTGGAATTTCATTGTCAATGTTTACATAGTTTTCGAAATACACGCCGGCATCGTCTGCTATTTGGCGCCATTCTTCACTCTCGGAAAACTCGTCTTCCTGCGTAATTTCATCACCAAGAACTCGGCAAAAACCGGCTTTATTAAAGCAGTTCCTAATGGTATCTTGCGTCACACAATCCCAAGCAGTTCTAATAAAATGCATGGCATCTAAGACGGTGATTTTTCTTGTCGTCGATTTCAGTGCAGCCAACCTTCTCTGTACCAGCCTCTTACGATACGCATGTTTCATGCAACGAATTATGCCTTGATCTAAAGGTTGTAGCTTACTCGTGCAGTTTGCTGGGAAGAAAATGATCTTTATGTTTCTTAAATTTGAAACAGTTGGTGGATGAGCAGCACACTGATCAATAAACAGTGCAATTTGCCGCACTTTCTTTTTCTCCATTGCGAACAAAAAGTTAAAATACTTTTACGTTTCGTCAACACTCAACAGCATAAACTAACCACACCAAGCCACTGTTAAACTAAAGCGTCACCCCAGAACACTAAAGAGCGTCACTAAAGCATCCCCCCCCACACACACACACAAAACGCGTCCCACAAATACGTACATGCATGGTATTGGCTGCCGGTTCCACCCCGCCTGGTTTGACCAAAGTAGCGAATGAGAACGTCTAACTTTGAATGTAGTAAATCTACTCCCGCTGGACCGTTACTTTTATGTTCTCAAAAATGACTATTAATACCGACCGACCAAGCATTGGCATTGGCCAAAATAGCGAATGAGGGCATCAAACTTCGAACGTAGTAAGCGGGAGCGAGAAAACGTACTAAACGAACGTTATTAATGCATTTGATGCATTTTGTGCCGGGACTTTTATAATTCAACGCAATACACGGGAAAACGCGTTAATGAGGAACGTGCTAACGAGATTCCACTGTATATGGTTATTTATACAGGGTGTTAAGCTTCATTTTTAATATTTTGAAACTTTTTGATGAGCTTCAGATATTAAAGTGCTAAAATTGTTGTGCAATAATTTGAGAATATTATGAGCTAATTTTGAAATTAAATATTTTCTACAACTCGTGTTGGTAAAAGTTGAATAGCTCAGTTGCTGATGTACATAACAGATATTACGTTCTTTCTACATTAATTAAAATTAATCAATACCTGCAAGACAATTTATTTATATTAGGTTTCTAAATTCAAAATAGCCTTTTTGGACAGATATAATCAACCATCCTGTATAATTTAAAATTGTTTTTAATGCCCTCTCTTACTACATGTGGCATCATAGCAGTGATACTGGTAATACATGAAATGAAATGGTAACAGAAAGGAATTTAAAATAAAGAGAGTTGAGGGTTGTTACACTACATCACTATAATATTCTTACTTGAACGCGTTTCGGGAGACGGTTTGTTCCCATCGTCAGCATGTCCTCAACTGATTTTGCCGGTCATTGTCTGGGGGATGTGTGTGGTTAGTGGTGTTCTTTGGTGCTGGGCTGATGAACCTCCAAAGGCTGTTGGGTGGCGGCAGTTCGAAATTCATTAGGTGATTCCTGTGTTTGACAATATGTATTTTTTCCCAGATGTCCAATTCATTACTGCTGTTGATCAAATAGTGATGTAGTGTAACAACCCTCAACTCTCTTTATTTTAAATTATGACACATCACTGTTACTAACTTCTAAATCTTCAAAATTAGTCAACAGAAAGGAAATTTAGGAAAGAAACGTTCTAGGCCTAAGTTTAGAGTACCTCCCTGGCATTTGCCAGTTACGAGGACCTAAAATACCTGGAAGAAACCTCAGTCACGGAGGATGGTTTTGGCGGGAAGTTAATATCTCAAACACAGTTATGCACGCAACTCATTAAAATTTCATATCTTACATTTATTTGACTTTCTACATACATGGTAAACATTTCAAAATCAAAAGAAAATTGTACATTTTTTAATATTTATTAAACACAGTGTGTATTAGTATACATTAATTAGTAAAATTCTCATCATTTCTATAGAATGGCAGTAGGAGAGTTCTTTTCTCATATGTTAGTATATGGTGTGTGTTGCAAGGTAGGTCCAGATAGTACACATTTGAAACATCATGGTATCTATTCTGGATGCATATGTAATGATGGGAGTTCAATTACTGTCCTTGTTTAGAGTGGCACATGTTGAACTGGGGTCATTTCCAGCTATCATCTTTCAGTGCTGGGTTTTTTAAACATGGGTCCACCTCTGCTACTTTTTCTACTCTTTCTGTCATTAATCTATCACTGGCATGTGTGTTCTCCACGTTATAGGTTCTAACAATGCATTCTTTGAATGTCTGTCTTGGCAAGCAAGTAGATTTTCTTTATGAGGGAGAACTTGGAGATGCAGAGAGCTTTTCTTAGTTATGTTGTCTTAACTTTGTCCAGTCTTTTGATATCTTTGAGGGGAGGAAGGGCCAGATGAGTTATTCCTTACAGAGCAATTTTAAGCCCAAACAATTGTACTACCGTATTCAATGAAAGTGTTCGGATATTTTTGTTTTGTTACAGATAAATTGCTTTAATGTCTATCATCAGCTCCGCTGAAATAAAATGTGATTGAATGGATGATATCTAATGTTGGGTAGTTCGCAATGAAGCCATTTGCTCTCCAGCACTCCAGTGAGAGATTAATATGTTGATCGAAAGCTGGACAGTGGAGCAGGTCTCTGTGTCATCTTGAAGTTCACAGAAAGGGCATATAGGAGATTCTGATATGCTTATTCTGTATAGATGTTTTTTGAGACAGTCATGGCCTGTTAATCTAAAAATTGCTATGGAGGATTTTTTTTTTAATTGTGTAGTAATTCTAGTCGTGTTATGCAGACTTTCCCATTGTTTTCCTATTGCTTATGATACATACTGTGTTCCTCTCATAGGAATGCGTTGACATCAACAATTCTAGTGTAGTAATTCTAGTCATGTTATGCAGACTTTCCCATTGTTTTCCTATTGCTTATGATATATACTGTGTTCCTCTCACAGGAATGTGTTGTTGACATCAACAATTCTAGTGTAGTAATTCTAGTCGTGTTATGCAGACTTTCCCATTGTTTTCCTATTGCTTATGATGCATACTGTGTTCCTCTCACAGGAATGTGTTGACATCAACAATTCTAGTGTAGTAATTCTAGTCGTGTTATGCAGACTTTCCCATTGTTTTCCTATTGCTTATGATGCATACTGTGTTCCTCTCACAGGAATGTGTTGACATCAACAATTCTAGTGTAGTAATTCTAGTCGTGTTATGCAGACTTTCCCATTGTTTTCCTATTGCTTATGATGAATACTGTGTTCCTTTCACAGGAATGTGTTGACATCAACAATTCTATCGCTATCTGAGAAAGATTACAGCTCCACTTTCAGCATACGAGCAGCAAGACTTAACACCCTCTTAGGAAACATATGCTCTTCTGCTAGTAATGCTGAATGGCCAGCTGCTTTTGTTTGCTTTCCTTGTTACAAATTTTAGCAACGTTAGCAACTGTTTCTCGGGCTTGACTATGTTGAGTTCTTCTTTTCTTACAGGGCATTGTAAATAACTTTATAAATCACTATAAAACACATGCTGGGACACTAACATTGCACAATGTTTTTAATGTAGATTGTAGATCTATTTATGACATTGTGAGCTGCCACATGGTATTATCCCCCCTCACTTCCAGAGAGCAGAACACCTTGTAAACATTTTCTCATCAGAGGCCTGCAGTACTCTTCTTTAATTTTTATACTGTATGTTCAGTAATTATTTTTTGATAGTGATAAGACAGTAGACCAGATGATTTTGATATAATTTTACCACCTTTCTTACCAGAAAATCAGCTTTTTCATTTACCTTGTATTCCACAGTGTGCTGGTATCCATTCAAGTATGAGATATGTTGTAGCCCCATGTATGGAAAGCCAATTTGAAGAAGTTGTATTATATTTCCACTGTTGGGGAGCCAAACTTGATGAAGTAACTGCCGCACGTATGGTACAAAGTTTCCAGTGGCCCTCGCCCCAATGTTTAAGAATCAACTTTGTATTTTAATGTTTCTTTAAATATTATTATATATTTATGTTTGCCTCGGCTGCATCAGTATTAATTTGTAGAAGCATGTATCTCTTTGCAGGGGGCGATGCAGCTAAAGAATGTAGGCTTACACAAATTATAATTTTTACTTCACTCCTTTTATTAATCCTTCACATGATTAAATAACACTTCACTGATATAGAGAGCTGTGAGATTATTTATTAATTACTTGCACTTTTTAACACGTAAACTTTATAATATTCTCGCTGTAATGAATTTTCATCTCACTCTGAATACATACCGAGCGAATGAACTGCTCAGGTACGTTGCCTTCTAGCGACTGGCGTTTACTGCTTAAATTTGTAAATTTTTCTATTTCAAGTTTCTGATTAGCTAATTTTACTCCAGTAGAATACTTTTATTTAACTTTCAGCTTTTCTGGTTGTTGATTGGCTATTTATAAACTGTTTTAAATATTACATTATTGTTCCAAGAATTACTAGTAGCATTATTAAACTTTCCAATTCATTATTGCCTCAAGGTTACCTCATTGTTAGCAACTTTCGGCTTATATTCTCACAGCTCTAACATTATTAAATTACTTAATACATTCACATAACATTATTATACATGTACACAATAATATAAATATAATACAATGACTGTTACATACATTTTATATATTATATTATACATATATTGCTTTAAGGCGGGCTGTTATTTTTTTTTATATTATATAATTAGACTGAAATCATTTAAGTGTTAAAAATACTGCCTCAAGTACTACTGTTTTATTTAAATTAAATTAATTTTATTTTTTTGGCATTCAATGACACTTGGCTTTTGGCCGTAGTATCAGATGTTGTAGATATTATAACTGCTTTAAGAGCCAGGTAATACTGCATTTTTACTTTCTCTACTACATATAGTAAGTAGGGGAAGTACAAGATTATTACAAATGATGGACCCGATTACACAGATTTGCTATAGCTATATTATTTCACGTATTATCAGAGAACTTTGCAGACATACAAAAAACTTTTTTTTTGGAGGGGGTGTACACATTACACATATGTGCACCCTACTGATTCTGCAGATATCAAGTCAATAATCAAGTTCTTCCCATACTCAGAGTATCATGTCCCTATCAATTTGTTCAAAAGCACTGTTGATGCGAGCTCGCAGTTCTGGAAGGTTTATTGGTAGAGGAGGCTGAAACACTGAAACTTTCACATAACCCCACACAAAAATATCTGATGTGTTACAATCACATCACTTTCTCTACTCTTGTACAAACTATTTTTACAAATGCTTCTTGTAGATGCAAGGGGAATTGCTAGCCTTTAAGCGATAGTCAAATATTTTAAGAGCTGGTTGCTATGTGGATCAATCCATTTTCTTTGCATGTCCAGGACCAAAAAAAAATGAATAACGAATTCCCATTTGAGAAAAAGTATAAGTATTGGAAAATTTAAGGGAATAACAAGCAATATCTCGAAAATGGTTCACTCAACAAAAAAAATGTATATGACATAAATTGTGTATTTTAATGCGATCTACATTTTTTGTGTAGTAAAATTTTGTCTATCTCTTATGGTTTACCATTTATGCAAAAGTCGTTCACAATGAAGAATACTTTTGGAGACATTCCCAGAAAATTCAAGATATACATTTTATTTGTCATGAAAGTATCTTAAATATATGATATTTTAATCAAAATCGTTACAGCCATTTTTGAGAAAATTAAAATTTTCGAAAAATCTTCCATGTAAAGGGTAATCTGGGGTGGGGGGATTTTCTTGAAAACCTTCGTGTCGCATCTCTGGAAGATACTGAACCTAAATACCAAGTTTGGTGTTTATCCGACTGTTCATTTCTGGGTTATGCTGTTCACAGACACACAGATACACACACGGACATGTTTCCAAAAATGCTTTTTTTTGGATTCAGGGTGCCTCAAAACATATATTTGCGGTGAAATCTCGGTATTGAATTTTTGAGTGGAATACAATACTTCCCCTACTTACTATACGTAGTAGAGAAAGTAAAAAAATTGCTTGGGGTTAGGTTGAGAGAGCATAAAGGTCATGATAGCAATTGCTGATCATTATCCCTACCATAACCGATCCATCGGTTTCTCGATCTCCTATTTAAGAATTCGTGAACATCATGATGGAAGTGGGGTGGAGCACCATCTTGTTGGTAGATGAAGTCCACACTGCCAGTCTCCAGCTGTGGCATGAGCCAATTTTTCAGCATGTCCAGATACACTGTCCTGTAATGGTCTTTTTGTATAAGAAAAAGGGGCCGTAATTTTTTAACTAAGAAACGGCACAGAAGACAACTTTTGGTTAATCTCGAATGTGCTGCATGATAATGTGGGGATTCTCTGTCCACCAGATTCGCACATTGTGCCTGTTCACTTTGCCATTCACAAAAATGTTGCTTTATCACTGAAGATGATATTCTCGTAAAACCCACCGTCTTCCATAAGCTGTTGCATCTGTGCCGCCAAAAATTCAAAGTGCCTGACTTTGTCAGCGGGCGTCAGGGCTTGTAGTAATTGCAAGTGGTAAGGCTCCTGCTTCAAGTGTTTCTGTACAATCTACCAAATCTACTTTTTCCTTGCTATTGATTGGGTAATTTTAAACTGTTACTGAATTTACCTTATCTTTGATATAATCATGACTGGTAACTTTTCAAACACTCTAACTCATTATTGCTACAAGGTTACCTCATTATTAGCAACTTAAAACTTATTATTCTCACAGCTCTTGCATTATTAAAGTATGTAATGTATTCACATAACATTAATACAACATGTTTACAATAAAAATAAGCATATGCAATGACTATTACATAGAATTTAAATAATTATTACTTACATATTGTTTCAAGCGGGCTGTTATTGAATTTATTTTTATATAAAATACAATTGAAATTATTCAGGTATTAAAACACTGCCTCAGGGGGATACAGATTTTGTTTAAACTTCATATTATGAAGCGTAAAATATAGACTAGAAATCTGTGTATAGTCTAGGAAGTGGTGTTTATTGTGATAACAGGGAGAATTTCAGCATGTGAGACAGAAAGAAGCAGTACTACCAGGTCTTCAACGATTCTTATAAAACTGAATTCCCATTTATTTTATGTAATTTTTGTACATTCACTACACTAAACAGCTTTCCTCTGTCATCAAAACTGACAAATGCCAGGAATGTACCCTGAACTTATGCCCTAATATGTTTCCTTCCCAAATTTCCTTTCCCAATTATCATTTCATTTCCCGTATTACCAGTTTCACCACCTATGGTGCCATATGAAGCAAGAATGGCCATTAAACAACATTCAAACTACACTGAACATTTTATGCATTTCTAAATTTCATATCATAAAATTATTACACTTTGCTGAACAAGGGATAGTTTTACAGGTTTTGATTTTGAAACGTTGGCAGGTATGAGTATTGGTCACATGTATTTATGGATAATAAACAAGATCTTGATAATTTTTCGATTTTTGTTCAGAAATTCAGTCCCTTGGGCTTGATTGCTTTATTCTTTTACCATTGATATAACTGAAATTGAGTTTTTTATTTATGAATGCTCTTTAACAGTCTGTAGCGTCCTGTTCTATATTGGGCGTGAAAGACCAGGAATTTTAATCAGAGGCCTCATTGTCAGACTTGTTCTTTTACGTACCATAAATCTATCACATGGGACCACTGGCTTTACTTCCCTTCTGACGGAAGCCAGCTGAGGATTTTTTGGTCGAAAAAAATCCATCACCCACTGCCGGGTTTGAATCTGTGACCTCAGGAACTAGATGCTACCATGGTTCAATTTAATTCTTCATTTAACCCATTGATCACATTCATGACAGGCAAAGTCAGAAGTAAATCTTAGATTAGGAACTATATACAGAAATAAATAAGAGAGGCATATATATAAATATAAAAGAAAAAATCATGATGGCAAGGGATAACTTAAAAACTAAAGCAAAATTAACAATAAACAGAGTTTAAATTGAAAAACATATTCTTGTATACAGTTGACTTATTATTTAAATTAATAGTTAATATTTATTCATGTTTATATATTCATCCAATGTGTAAGCTACCATTTATACAGCATTTCTTCAATTCTTTTTTAAATCTACGTATTCTCTGTATTTCTTTTATCTCCTCAGGGAATTTATTATATAGGTACCCCTCGACCTCACAGGATGACTATACAATGTTGCAACTGGAGTGTAGAATAATTGGATTACTTTGATGAGTTATACCCCACTGTATAATTTGTAATAAGATACATAGTTGGCAAGGAGAAGTGTCATTTTTTCATGAATTGTATGCTTTTTTTTTCTGTTTCTTACAGAGAGATTTATTCACAAAAACATGGGGTGACAGTTTTGTTGAGAGAACTGATGTCCCAAAACCCAATTATCTTCCAGAAATTACTCATGCTCATTTTGAATCGTACCTCCGGAAAATATCCAGAGTGAGTAATTGTTTAGTATTAATATTATTGATTTTATGCAAGTAATTCAAAACTGATAAGACATTGTCCAGTGTAATTGATAAAAGACTAATAATTAAAGTGGAGTGAACTTACGCACTCACCTATTTATTTTACAGAACCTGTATCGTGAACATGAGTTCAGATCATCAGCTATCTGTTGACTGCCTAATCAACTCTCAAGTCATTTAGTTAAAAACCTGGGGTGTCCTCAGGTGGCCTGGATGAACCTAAATAAAGGGTTGTCTGCTTCTAGCAAAAGTTCCCCAGGCCACAGAGGACACCCCAGGCTTTCAACTAAATGACTCAAGGGTTGATCGGGCAGTCAGCAGGCAGTTGATGATGTGGGCTCATGGTCACAATACATGTTTTGCAAAATAAATAGGTGAGTGAAGGTAGTAAGTGTGTTAGGTTGACTCCACTTTCATTAAGTGTCTTTTTGATGACAGACATTGGTGCCAAAATCTGCATAAAGTGTAAAGTTTTATGAGTAAAGGAAAGTATGAGTTACAATACTGGATGTTCAAGAAGAGGTGATAAAAATTATATTTCCTAGAAGGTTGATCTTATTGCTTAAAATTGCATGTACAGTAGAACCTCGATTATCCATCATAATCGAGGGATTAGGTTGACAGTTAACTGAAAATTATGGATAATCTATCTAAGATCTAAGTAGTATCTGTTCTTATCAACTTAGTATCTTATAAAACTTAACCAATGAACAAATATTATAGGCATAAGAAGGAGCATTGAAACTTTGCTGTGAATGGATGTAAATAAGATGAGTGTGGTTTGGTCTAATTTAAAGTTCCATAGCCATGGTTGTATAGCGTTAGGTTATAAAGGGCACTTGCTGGCTAAATTGTGTTACTACTATAGAGCTTTCGTTTGGAACAAGACCATATTACAGAAAATTGCTTTCCATGTACTGTTTCTAACCGGTTCTGTCTGTTATCCACTTTCCCTCCTCTCCGTGTGCTGGTTCACATGAAGTCTTTGTATAGAGGTTGATACATTGTGAGACCACCTGCTTCGGTGTCAAAGTTTGTTAGAGCTATTATAATGCCAAAAAGTCTCTATACTTTAGCACATACAATTTTCATGTATGATTCTTATGATAAACTCTTAGAGAAAAGTGAGATGGCAAAATATAGACATATTCCCTGCTGTTCATGTGTCTCACATGAGAAAAGGTTTTATAAACTTGTGAGTAGATTAAGATAAACGAGATCTATTCTTGATAAGAAACTGAAAGTAAATCGCTGTGTTCTTACAGAGGAAAACCTCAATGACATCAGAGAAAAGTTGAAAGAAATCTCTGAGAAAGCTTGCACAGAAATGGGAATTTTGCAAACCTCAGCTTGGAACGTCACTCGTCTTAAAATTAAAACCCTATAAGAATAGTAACTGTGTTCAGGAACTGCAACCATTAGATGAGAGAGAGAGAGAGTGTGTTAATTTCTTCATTTGGGTGTTGAGTAATGTTAATGATGGCTCTATTGACCAATGCTTAATTTTTTTACTTTCTCTACTATGTATAGTAAGTAGGGGAAGTATTGTATTCCACCCAAAAATTCGATACCGAGATTTCACCGGAAATACATGTTTTGAGACTTCCTGAATCCAAAAAAGCATTTTTGGAAACATGTCCGTGTGTGTGTCTGTGTGTCTGTCTGTGAACAGCATAACTCAGAAACGAACAGTCAGATAAACACCAAACTTGATATTTAGGTTCAGTATCTTCCAGGGATGTGACATGAAGGTTTTCAAGAAAATCCCCCCCACCCCAGAATACCCTTTACATGGAAGATTTTTCGAAAATTTTAATTTTCTCAAAAACAGCTCTAACAATTTTGATTAAAATATCATATGTTTAAGATATTTTCATGACAAATAAAGCGTATATCTTAAATTTTCTGGGAATGTCTCCAAAAGTGTTCTTCATTGTGAACGACTTTTGCATAATCGGTAAACCATAAGAGATAGACAAACGTTTACTACACCAAAAATGTAGATCGCGTTAAAATACACAATTTATGTCATATATTTTTTTTGTTGAGTGAACCATTTTCGAGATATTGCTTGTTATTCTCTTAAATTTTTCAATACTTATTTTCTTAAATGGGAATTCGTTATTCATTTTTTTGTCTTTGATATGCAAAGAGTATTAATCTGTGGCAAAGGGAATGGTGCTGCACCTAGCAACCAGCTATCAAGAGATATGTATGTGCTTAAAGGCCACTGTATTTCCAAATTGCCCTTGTAAATAGATATTCCCCTTACATCTACAAGAAAATTAGCAATAAGATAGAATCTGCAAATGTTTATCTCGATTAACATGAAATAGATGGAGAATAAGCGTTTGTACAAGAGTAGAGAAAGTCATGTGAGTGTAACACATCAGATTTTTTTTAACGGGCGAAGCATGGTTTTATTTACATGGCCATGAAGAATTAGTGTTAATGCAAATTTTCTTGAAAGGTGTTTTTTTTATTATTATTATTATTTATAGACGCTCTTTAACTGCTGTGGTCCTTAGCGTCCCAGTCTATATTGGGCATGAAAGCCGGGAATTTTGCTCAGAGGCCTCTTTATCAGGCTTGAGGTTCTTTTACGTGCCGTAAATCTATGACACAGGACCACCGGCTTTACTTCCCTTTCCGAAGGAAGCCATGCCAAGGATTTTTACGCCCGAAAAAATCCATCGCCCTCTGCCAGGTTTGAACCCGCAACCTTGGGAACTAGAGACTAGTACCACTAGTCCATGGAGGACAACTTTGAAAGGTGTGAGAGATATATTTGAATGAATGAATTTATTTTTACAGCTTCTTTTACATAGCTTTTACAATTATTTTTTTTTTTTTCGTTTTTTCCATTTGTCTAACATAAACTATGTACAAATTAAATTAACCTTGTTGCTACCTCGGTTTGCATGGCACTCAGGCCGTTTGCCCCGCCTGGTAGCTCATGTTATCTCTTTCCTTCCTTCCCTCTGTCTTCTTTCCTTATACTCTTTACTTTTCTCACCCATTTTTCTTTTGCTTTCTGTAAAAACTCACATATGCTTCTAATCTTCCTTTCCTCTTTGTCAACATTTTTATAGCTATAAGTTTCCTGTCCATTTTTGCCCATTTTTCCTGCCAAATCTTTTTTCACCATAACACTATTTTTTTACACTCCGTCATATAATGTGTTACACTTTTTCACTGTGCGGTAGTCACCTCCTCCGTCCGTTGCTGTAGGCTTACCTTGATGCATCTCCCATGTTAATTCCAGAAGTTCACAGTGTGATGGTTCTCTGCAATTTTATCCTCGGCTAGCTGCAGTACTTTTCTTTAAACTATATGGGAGCATGGACTTATCCTCGGTAAAGGAAGCGTAGACCTCGGGTGGTGATATAGGAAGACATAGACGAGCTTTGGTTATGAAAAGATGACACTGCCGTTTCTTTTTATTTTTACTAACCCACGTAGTATACAACACTGGTATTGCCGCTGTTAAAATACTGTCCACCGCTGTTAAAATGCGGCGCGGATATGACACGAAGTTTAAATATGCTTATTATCTCTTTACGAGTAGCAGTTCTTAGGTGTGTTTCTAAAACTATCTTTATTCCCCTTTTTGGCGCGATATCTCACACATCTTGCAGCATCTCTCCCTGACCACACATGACAAAATGCCAAACTGAAATGAAATGCAAAACTGCCCAACTGACAAAACTACCAAACTGCCCTGCCAAAACTGAAATGCTAAGCTGCCAACAAAACTGTCTCGAATTTGCTCCAAACAGATCCATTTATAGTCGCAGGCTTCTGGGGCTGCTTCCTTTCCTATTGGTCCATTTTTAGCGCCACTCGACGCGTCTAACTATTTCGTATAAACTTCCAGGGATCTCATTGGTCCAAGTTTAATATAAATCGCGGCTTTTCCTACATTTACCGTTAAGCTATCTGTCTCTCTCACTTGGTCACGGCGAATTATCAAATAAAGGGACAAAGGCGCTACACCCTCGCTGTAGGAATAATGGCCCTGCGACCAAAGAGATGTCATAAAACTAGATTTTCTGCCTTCGAAAGCACTATTCCTGTAGCTAAAACATTTTGTCGTGGACAGTATTTTAACATAGCGCTTAAATTATTTACATTAAACCATTTATAACTCTACTAATATTAGTAACCTAGATAGATACATAACGTTAAATCACCCTTCTTAAAATATACAAGCAGTATGAGAAAAAGATATTTACATAGTATGATTTAACATCAATAAAAGTTAATTAATAAATTATCTATAATTACAGTTCTCGGGCTCGGCCTAGAGTTGCCGTTTCAACTGCACATTTCACATATTCCTTTATTCCTACCTCTTATCCCTCTTAGAAATATTGTTCCTGTTCTCATCCAAGCTATCCCTTCTTTTTCTTGTCTGTTACAATAAACTACATTGGTTCTTCCGTCCAGTTTCTTTTTATTTGTTTATAGAATTGTAATGATTTCTTGTTTTCTGCCTTTCTATGTCTTCTATTCTGCTTTTTACCACTTTACCTACATCACTTTCATTCCTTTCTTCTAGCTTCCATATGTCTCCCACTCCTATTTTCCCCATAATTCTTCGCATCCCTGCCCACCAACTGTTTGTGCTCTCCAACCGTTTTTGCTGCTTCATACTTAACTTTAAGATTTCTTTTCTCTTTTTTAACCAAGCATCTTTATCAGAAGTTTATTATTCCTTTCCTACTTGTTTTTCCTAGTTCTACTAACGCTACTTCTCTTGGCGCTGATATTGAGAACCTAATAGTTCTTTACAGAACATTCTGTACATATGATCTACCTTTTCGCTTACATCTCCCCAAATCTCTACTGCGTAAAGCATTTTTGATTCCACTAGAGCCTCGTACATTCTTTCCAGCTACTTATTTGTCATTTCTAGCTTGCATTTACACAGTTTTATTCCTATCATTGCAGCCCTTCCTTTTGTTTCTATTTTTCTGCTGTATGCCTCCTATTCCCCTTTGTTATTCAGTCCCACTCTTAAATATTCAGATTCTTTGACCACTTCGTGAGAGATATATAGCGGCACAGGGACATCATTTCCAACATCTATGACAAAGGTATGTGGTTATTATAGTTATAATCTGCATCAGAAATCTATGCCCTAGAATGAAAGGGGCTATGGACATTTAAATCTGCTGGCAAATAGTGTACTTCCTGGTGCCAAGAAATTCCCATTAGACTGGTCATGCGTCCAAACTAAAACTCTGTACTTCAGCAATTTAGAAGGTAGGGGTGTGATATTTTCAGTACCAACTGAATCTATTGCACTTTTACATCAGCAAAATTTGTTATGTTACATTATTTGAAACCTGAAGGTCCTTTTCCTACACTTGATTTATGTCACTCAAAGTCTGGAAGTCACTTTCATGGAGAAAACTTCCAACTGTTTCTAAGTATTGCAAAGCTTTTTAGTCACATAGGTTATATAAAGTTTTTATTCATATTTGTAAGTTTTCATTTGTTATCTTTTGTAGACTACAAAGTGTTGCTTTTTTTGTTTGCAGAGATACCATAAACATGCTCGCCTGAGTGCTGAATCACCAAAGCAAAGTGCGCATAATGAATTACTGCAGCATTTTCCAAACCTAAGAATCTCCCGATCACTAGGTATGTTTTTAATTATCTGTTCATGATGTGTATAAAACGTAAATTTAAGGACACAAGATTAATAAATTCTGTAAACTAAAATGATGTAAGCAACTGAAAGAAGATAAAAACAGGTGTGATGAATCTTTTCCAGGTAATGTGCCAATTAGTCAAGGTTGTTATGTCTAGTGTGCTAACTGATATTTTCCTTCAATCAATTGTTGACAAGCATTTCTTTGACTTCCAACTCTGGAATTAGTTTTAGGTGCAAAATACATTGCATTAGCTGTAAACTGTTTTTGCTAATGTTTCCGTGTCTATATATATATATATATATATATATATATATATATATATATACAGGGTTATTCTAAATTAGTTACCTGAAAGTATGAATGAATTATTTCGAAACTGTTGACGGAAATTTATTCTGATGTTCATCAAACCTTATGTCATATCATCAAGTTTTAAACATGGTCGGCAGACTTTGCTACATGCACTCCCTCGCTCGTCTGGCGGGGAAAATGTGAAGCACTCGCAACATCTGGAGCCTAGTAAGCAGTCGCTATGGAGTCTTACAGCAGTGCGGAGCGCGCGCAGTGTTGTCTGTGGTTTCATGAAACTAAATCGCAAATTACCACACAAAGATGTTTTCGTACAAAGTATCAAAAAACTCCCCCGCAGGTGAAAACTTATCAAAATATGGTATGATAGATTTGTAGAAACAGGTTGTTTGGGACACTGAGAGAAAGGACAGGGACGCCCTCCTGTAGCAGGCCACATTGTGGAAGCCATGAGAACTTATGCACGAAGTCCAAAGAAGTCTACAACTAGAGCAAGTTTGGAGCTGACCATTCCACAACCTACGTTATAGAGAATTTTACGACGGCAACTGCAGTGTAAGGAGTACAAGTTGCAACTGGTTCAGGCATTGAGTGCTAATGACAAGCTTAAACGTTATGAGTTCTGTGTGGACATGCTGAACAGGATGGAAGAAGACAATAGTTTTCTTAGTAAGATTGTGTTCAATGACGAGCCAACTTTTCACCTTAATGGTACAGTTAATCGCCACAATGTAAGGATATGGGGAACACAGAAACCGATGGAATGCCTGGAACATACACGTGACTCACCAAAACTGAATGTGTTTTGTGCGCTAAGCTCTGTGAAAGTGTATGGACCATTCTGTTTTTAAGAGAAGACTGTGACTGGCATCACATATCTAGATATGTTAAAAAACTACCTGATGCCACAGCTGCAAGAAGATATGAGAGATAATTTCATTTTTCAACAAGATGGAGCACCTGCTCATTACCACCATGAGGTCACTACTTACCTATCCCACACCACTCCCGCTTGGATTGGACGTGGCGGGAACATAGCTTGGCCTCTACGATCTCCCGATTTAACACTGCTGGATTTTAGTCTGTGGGGTTACAATAAAGATAACGTGTACAACCCTCCACTGCCGACCAATCTCGATGAGCTTCGTCAACAAATTAACATAGTGGTAGCTCGGGTAGATGCGGACATGATCACGCGTATCTGGGATGAACTGTCGTACAGGTGGGATATCTGCCTAGTGACAAAAGGGAGCCACATTGAACATTTGTAAACATTGCAAATAAAACTTAATGTTAATGTCAAGGTATGTAATGGAAATGGAAATAAACTACGTAAGATAACTGTATAATTTAGCTTTATTATCAGGTAACTAATTTAGAATAATCCTGTGTATATATATATGTAGGGTCTTCGGTATAAAACCTGACTGCTCGCACAGGGTTTTGCATCTGCGTAGCTCAACATGCCACAGCTGTCTGTGCCAGCAGTCTGTCTTCGCTTCTTAAAACTATATTTTTGTAAACCTGTACATAAAAAACAATTCTGATGTGTTACATTAACATGACTTTCTCCATCCTCTGTCACTTATCAGTGAATATACAAATTATACTTACAAAAGTTTATTTTCCTATCTGCTTCATCTTAATTGAGATAAATCTTTCCAGAAATAGCACCATTGCACATTTCATTATGGAAATGTTATCGAAAGAATTGAAAATTGACAGGACTTTAAAAGAATGGCTAAGTATTGAACAATTCAAACCATTAATGATGTATATCTTGGAAATGGCTAATGCCAAAGTTACTTGAAATAAATTGTGTGTTTTAAACAGATCTACATTTTTTTGTGTAGAATGTTTTCATGTATCGCCATCTAAGATTAACCAGATGTTCAAGATTATATAAAATTCTTTCTGAAAGAAGAAGACTTAACGGGCTATTCCCAAATAATTCGGGATATATATTTTATTTGTATATATATTTAATATCTTCAATATATATCTACTATGCACATTGTAGAGAAACTATAACAAATTTAACTCTTACCTCATAGGAAATGCTGGAAGTGTCAACCTTCTGCGGCTAAACAAATTTTTCACTAAGTAAACACATATAGATTAACATGATTTAGCTTGGTCACTGTAATGTTTCATAAAATAAATTTACATTCAAATATATAATGTTCTATATGTTTTTTGAAACACTAGAAACCTGTGTTTTTCCAAATCTCTTATACGGCTGCCAAACTTGGACTCTCACTGCCAAGCCAAAATATACCCTCCAAGTATGTCAAAGAAAAATGGAGAGGAAAATCTTAGGTATAAATCCTGAAGAACAAAATTTCAAACACAACTCTCCAAAAGATGTCATGAACAACAGACGTCGCACAACAAGCCACCAGGAAAAAATGGAAGTGCGGGGCCATGTCACAAGACTAACGAATGACAGGTAGACGATAAAAACAACCATGTGGGACCCGTACACGGGCACAATACACCACGGAAGACCAAGATGCAGATGGTCTTTTTCTTCAAAGAAAAAGAAGGGCCACAGTGGTCCAGATTCGCCAGATGCAGGAAGAGTTGGAGAGAGATGGAGAGTCAACTATGCACTACATTTTAACAGACAGATATCAGTGTAACAGTGCATTACACAGATACAAAACAATCAGTGTAACAGACAGATACCAGTGTATAGACAAATATCAATGACCCACGATTACTTCTTATGGAGTATGAAAGGGGATATATTATACATATACAGGAATTGTACATATAAAAGGGAAACCATACGTATAAGAATTGCACAATAATAATATAATTCACTAACATGTTAAAATATTCAACATCTAACATTTGTACAGAGCTGATTGTAAGAAACGGGCGAGCTAGCAAAATTTCAGGAAAGCGTACCTTTCACCAAGCCAACAGGCAGGAAACCGGTAACAGTACAGAGAAATAGAAAGACAGAGAGAGATATGGAACTGGCTTCACAACGCTCCAAGATGACGCTTAAGCGCATGGATGTGAAGAAACACATTCTCATACATGTTAAGGTAACACGGTCTGAGGACCAATAGGAAACGTTGTTACATTTTTAAATGCAGAGGTGAGCGTCACTAGGCTCCCGTATATAAGGGCAGACAAGGCCTCAGAGCCTACTCTCTCTCTCTCCTCTATCACTGATCTTCAAGAATTCACATCGACACGAGGTGCTACAGATGCACTTGGGTGCACACAAGGGTGGGAATGAGTGTGCAGATAGCTAGGCTCCTGACTAATTTAAAGTGGTGGGATTATAATGGAAAAGCTAGCCGAACATAATTATTTCAATTGTGAATAAAGTTCATTTATTAAGGGAAAATTGCAGTGTATTTCTTAAACTTGCCTCACCCACGATAACCTGAGAATTAATAATTAGATATAGTTAGGATTGGAATACGCAACAACCAACGAGCATCAATAGCCGAGGAAGAACACTGCTGAAGACCACATCAACCCAAGGATCGACGATTTCCCGCTACAAGTAGCTCACTGTGAGAGATATGTGGGGAAGGGAAGGATAATGGCACTCACTTAAGTAAAAATTGCTAAGAATTTCTTAAAATATACTTAAACATACAGGTTGCTGGCATAACACAATCATTGAACATCCTTTTGATATAAATAAACAAGTTTTATTCGAAAAACATTATTGTGCAGGAACTAAAAAATAAATAACAACACTATGCAATGAGCGAGATTGCCCGATACTTAGGGGCAATTGCGCTCAGTGTGGTGAGATCAATGGATGCACAAATCACATTTATAATTTTGTGGTTTATTATTCCCACTACAATCTATATGGGTCCAAATTGCACAAATAGTACTCCAGAACCAGATTTCACCATTTTAACCAAACTCTCCACACACTGCACGGATATCTTCTTCATTTTCATTCTCTTCACAATCAACAAATGGGTTTGGTGATGTCGTCTAGTTGTTATCGCATAACTCTTCTTCATCCACATCCTCTTCTGAAGAACTTTCAATACAACACTTGAGGCAGTATTTTAATGCCTAAATAATATTCATTGTATTTTATTATAATTAAATTCAACAACAGCCCACTTTGAAAACAGTATGTATATAATTGTTATTTATATTATATGTAAGTCATTACAAATACTTATGTAAAACGTATTTATTAATGTTATGTAAATATTTATATACTCTAATAGTGCAAAAACTGTGAGAATAATATGTTTTAGGTTGTTAATAATGAGGTAATAATGTAATTTTTCTGACAATAATGTATCTGAAATTTTGAAAAATACTGGTCATGAAAAGATTGGTAGTGACGTAAGTTTCGCTTACAGTTTGGAATTAGCCAATCAACAGTAAAGAAACGTTTTAGTTTGAATACTTAAATTCTATTGGACTAGAATTAGCCAATAAGAGACTGGCATTACCGAAGCTTTAAGGTTTTTTACCATTGAATTTAGTCAGTCGCGGGCATGATGTTATAGAGTGCAGATGTAAAAGTCGCGGACATGATGTGATAGCATGTAGATGCCAAAAATTGTGTTCTCCACTAGTAAATACATTAAGAATATGTAAAGTGCTTACAGTTTTCTTTTATAAAGTGTTGTGTTTTATAAATGTGCAAGTATAAAGAAATAAAAAGAAGTGAAATTTAAAAATAAATTCTGTGACGTCTTTAGTTTTTGTCATATCACGACCTGAACAAGAACTTTTGATTCCAGAGTTCGACTGAAGCAGCCGCAGCAGATTTAAATAATATTACGTAAAACAAGCATCATCTTTACTACTACAAAGTTTGGCGTCCCAAGCATTTACCAACTTCAAAGTGTATCTTCATTACGTAAGGCTAAAAATACTTCTTCAAAGTGACGCACATACGTGGGGGCTTCTCTCATCCAGCTAAATAACTTCTTCAAAGTTGGCAACAAATACAACGCGGCTCAATAACATTCTCAAAGTGGCATACAACTATGGGGCAAACTCCTCCAATAACTACGTAACCTATAAACTACTGCACACTTTGCTCTTTTGATTTCCGTTACCCTACCATTTGATGAAATGGTCATTTCTCACCTGAGCGTCATTGCCCTCCAAGGCCATGTTGGAATTCTTCACCTATAGTGAAGAAGTTATACAGTTTTACATGCTGTTTAATATATTAATGGGAAGCTGTAAGCATCCCCTAAATCGACATGATAACTGTTGAGTGCAGAAAATAATAGATAATCACATACCTTTAGTCTTCTTCACACTGATTTCTATAACAAATTTCTGCTGAAAATATTTTGCACATTTACAACAAAACCTCTCCCTCCAAATCCACCATTAACTACTACGAAGTTATAAAGACTGCCACACAAGTTTAGTACCTTTTGGGCAGGTCAAACTCTCACCCAAACCGAAAAACTTACATGAGCGCCATTGCCCGCTGAGCGGGAATGCCCTCCATTCCCCTAAAAGAGCTTTACCCCTCTACAGGGACACATATAATGTTCTAAAGATGTCTTCCGATCATCCTCTGTGTTCTACGCTAGACTCTAGAACCCAAGTTCACAGGTTCAAACCCGGCGGAGAGTGATGGATTTTTTTCAGGTGTAAAAATCCCTAGCATGGCTTCCTTCAGAAGGGAAGTAAAGCCAGTGGTCCCATTGTCATAGATTCACGGCGCATAAAAGAACCTCAAGCCTGATAAAGAGGCCTCTGAGCAAAATTTCTAGTCCATCATGCCCAACATAGGATGGGCATCCATAAATAAAACTCAATTTAATCTGTCTTCCCATCTTCGCAAATGAAAGTGGACTATACCCCCGCCGCTGTAACGTTGCACTTGACAGCTAGCATTTAAGTTGGTACACTCGCAAAAAAAAAACAGATGAAAAGCTTCAACCGTTTGACTTCCTAAGCCAATCACAAGGCAGCATTCCGGATGGTCGATGACAAAGCGGAACCGGAACTAGAAACGGCTCTGTTGCCAGATGTAACTATTCCCAACCACGTGCTTCAGTTCGTGAATCTCTAGCACGAGCGTCGAGTTGTTCTTTGTAAGCTACATATTGTTCATTGTTATTTATATTTCTGGTTATTGTTTGATAGTTTTGTTATTGTTTGTTTATACATATATACATTTTTATTTCATTCATATTATTTATTTAAACAAAACTTAAGTGCGACAATGTCGGAAAAACGACGCCGATCGCCGAGTGATGATTCACAAAGTGAAAATCCTTTGCACCGAGGTGTGCCACTTAATAGTAAGGCATTGGAACTATTAAGGAGAACCCAGGAATTCTTTGAACAGGAAAAGGAGTACGTGAAGCTTCATGGCAATCCCTCTATTCCTGTTGATAAAGCCGTACAACAAACTGCAGCAGCTCTTGGACTAAGCACGAGAACTGTTATTCACAAGGGAGTGAAACTCCAAGAGAAAGAGGACAAAATTCCTGAACCATCTGGAACGCAACAGGTATTTCTATCAACTCCAGGGAAGAAAAGAAAGCAGCCTTGTCCAGTCACAAATCTTGATGCTTTCCAATTAGACGCCATACGTAGACACATTTATGCCTATTATCATAGAAAGGAGTATCCGACGATACCAAAGCTGCTTATATCGCTTATTTTAAATTAACAATAATAATACGAAATAGTTATTATTCATTGACGTTCGCTACTTACGTACACTATTGCATTAAGTGAAATATTATAGTTACATTTAGTGTGAAACCTATTGCTGGGTCTTACTAGCAATGTCATTTATGAGAGAACTTGTACATTTTCTATACTTTGGCCTTTTTGAAATAAACACTATTTCTTCACTTGGAAACAAACAAAATATATTTTTGTGATTTGCCTCAAAGTGATGCCAACATTTGTAATGCCATTATTTCTTAACACAAAGCTCTGGAATTTTCTTTAATCACTCCAAATTACATTTTCCGCTGTTCTTGAAAGATTCCTCCAATATTCTTCTATAGTTTCTTTTTTTCGGTATCAAAACATGTTTGCTAAAAGTATGCATGTGTACAAAGTGTAGCAATTCATTCGAAGTCCAGATGTAGTAAGACATGTAATATTTTAATGCTTGTGCTTCTGTCTAGAAGACAGAGAGATATAGCATGTAAAAAATCTATGTCCTAAATCAAATACAAAGCCAACAAAAAAACAAAACAAAAAAAAAAAAAAAAAAAAATCTGAATATTCAACCCTGGCATCTACCCATCATACCGGGGCATATATCCAAATTTTCTATTTATTGAATCAAATTTTTCAATTCTTATATACATTCATTTTACAGATTAAGTCTATAACTACTACCTAACTACAAACAAAGAAAACATAAGTAAAGAAAATGAATAATAGATAGTAAGGTGCAAATAAATAATAATTGCAAAATCTATAAATCTATACTAATACTGGTAACCAGCATAAAAGCAACTGGTATCCAGCTACTTAACTAACAAAACTTAGTACAAAGCTAAAAACTACTCCACTGTATCCAGCGGTTACATACTGGTATCCAGTACCATTTACCAGAATCTCTCAGATGCTCTCAACAATGTTCTAAGAAAGAAATGACGACGAATTTCTGCGATTATACCCAGAATAGATGTAAGACTTCGGTGCAAACAAGAAACCTGTGATTAGAACGCTATCTCTCGTCAAAGGCATGGACTTATCAATCCTCCTTCGTATGCCAGTGGACATATCAGAACATGCCAGGAGTTTGGCAGAGGCATCTTATCACCTATTCTTGGATAGAAAGTTTGCATGAAGTGTAATATTGATTTGGTTCCACAGAATAAAAGAAGTATTCAGAAAGCCCTAAAATCTGAATTAAGTAATCAAATACAGCAGCCCAAAGTTTTACCGAGCAGGATGGCTCAGGCGGTAAAGTCTTTGGTCTGCATTCAGGAGGTCCCAGGTTCAAATCCTGTGGGCCAACCAATCTGTCTGAGGTTCTTTTGTGGTTTTCCTCAGTCAAGGTAAATACCAGATTGGATGTTTAATACCACGATCCAAAGTTCCATCTTAAGTCTAAAACAATAGTAAAATGAAAAATAAGTGGTTATAGCGAACACTATGCCATCTGTCTACAGACAATGTAAGCAGTTAGACTGGACGGCACCCTAATGCCATCTGCACGGCATGAAGCAAGGGTTACAGGGATAAGACCTTGAAGGCTAACTGTCTGCCTTTCTGTGTGAGGGTGGCAGTTAGACTGGACGGCACCCCAATGCCATCTGCACAGCATGAAGCAGGGGTTACAGGGATGAGACCTAGAAGGCTAACTGTACATCACATATCGTTCTAAGAGATATCCACCAATAGATCCGTCATGATATGACCCAAGGAGTTAAAGCAACGTAAAATAAAATAGAATAAAAAATAAATAAATATGCATATGAGATAATTACATTTGAGATAAACTACATAGGAGTTCAAAAAGCAGTGCAAAATAATGCTTATAAGAAATATCAAAATTAAAGCACATGTACATTATCATTCTTCTTGTGTTGCAGCTATTTTTCCAGAGAGGAGCCAGTTCGATGTCAGCGGTATCCCAAAGATATTTCTTCAGCCAAACTTGGATCTTAGCAATCCAGAAATATTTAAAGCTGTGTATAGCTTCTCAAAAGATGGACAACCTGCATTGACAAATGCAGATAATGTACGCACTGCTCACCATTCTGAGAAGCTTCTACAGGAAAAGGTGAGTTACTGTCTGATATGCATAAAATAGAGTAAGCACCTTCCTCTTTACATTTTTTAAGTGTCGTCTTGCATCAGCATGATAAAAATATGCATAAGTTTTACTTCCTCGATATGACATTGCAAATCTATGAGCGGAAAGGCAGCTTGTCTCTTGTGGAGTAGTTACTCCAGTTTGTTATACAGAAGCAAGAAATAGCAATATCTTATACAGTGAAACCTATTCAAGATGTATTGGTGAGGTTTCCAGATTACTCGTATATTCCGGATGGTTTAACATTAATTGTTAATAGCTTCAATATTAAACATTTTATTAAAAGCACTTTCCTTAGTACAAGCACTAAACCCTTGATTTAACAGACTTCAGATTTAACGGATCGAATTTGACTAATGTGGCAAATGTGGTTGGGACAAAGGAACTGTTACGGCTAAAAATTTGACTAATTTTTAAAAGGCAAAACCAATTGTAATTTGGCAGATGGCAGTGTCTCACATGGTCTACACCTTGATTTACACACAGAACAACAATGTCTCCCCCACAACACATTCAGAATTTTTTGCAGTTCTCAATGGCTAGTGTTATCTTATTTGTTGAGCGCCTCTTGTTTTATTATTCTAAATTTGGGTTCTTTGTCCTCCGAATAGCTATTACCACTCAGTTGAGCAAGTGTCTCTATGCAGGGCATGTAAACAGAAAGGAGTTGTTGCTAAAAGATAACACTGATAAAATAATTTGTTTCTACACTTTTATTGCCGTCACACTTAATTAATAATTCACATATTTAATCTTTATACACGCCTGACTGAAACTGAGATATTTCCGAATGTAACTACAGTTGTTATAGTTGCCGCACACAAATTATTTCGCGTACTTCACATTTTGTAATTAACTTTGCGACGTGTACCTTGCTAGAGATTCTTCAGGACTACGTAACGTGCACCTCATGAGAGATTCTTCCGAACTGTGTATCATGCACCAAATACTTCGCATACTTCACATTTTTGCAACTATGCGATATGCACCTCGTGAGAGACTCTTCAAAACTGCGCGACATGTACCTCATGAATGATTCTTCCGAACTGCGCGATACTTGCTTATGGCTTGAGAATACTCCTTCACCCCAAATTGCCTAAACATTATAATAGAGCTGCTATTGGTTACCAAATCGCGCCCACTTTAGCATCTGTTTTGTCAGCCAATCACTGCTACTAACATATATACTCTAGGGAAGATATTCCCTCCATTTCTAAAGAAAGACACGCTACCCTGACGCCATTTGTTTGTCTCTTAGTGATAAACAATTCACCCCCTTTGTTTATTGTTACCCACTTCTATTGTCAGTTTCAGTGAGGCCGTGTAAACTTATTTCCTAACAATACTTATGGCTAACAAACATTTAAAATCCTGTACATACAATAATATTCATTTACACTACAATTACACTGGTATTCACAGTGTTGTGATATAAAATATTGCCTCAAATTTTACGTCATTCATAAAACTGTTCGCACTCACAGCTTCCAGCATCCATTCTAAACAGTGCACCAAGCATTCATTAACACATTCAAACACATTTGGCACTGTTTTCTCTAGTGCAAAGTAGTTTTCCATTGCACATAGTTACGTTTATTAATATTAATACATTAGCCACATGTAATAATGTCTGTAGTTGAACGAAAGAGTGTAAACTTGAGCATAACATAGAAACTGGAGCTAATTAATAAGTTGGAAAGTGGTGTTTATGAACGTTTCAGGCAGTTTCAGTCTTTAGTTACTAAGTAACAGCATACAGCAGGAACATAAAGCTTGATACTTTCTTTAGTCTTTAAATAAACTCATGTAAATAGGTTTTTGTTACTAATGTGATATGTATATTAAATGTTTTACATTTATATTATAAGAGGTGTGATCAAAAAAATAATGGGAATTTTTTAATTTCTCGAGCTTTATACATCCGATGTTCAATTATGTTGTTGGTACACATGTTCCTGATATATGTTTGCATTGCCAGCTGTTTTGAATATTTACCTTATTGTTGACAGTCAAAAAAGTTAAACGTGTTTTCGAGTGCTCGGCGAATTTTTACTTTCGAAAAAGATGGATCAAAGAATTTGCATTAAATTTTGCTTGAAAAACAGAATAAAGTGCAGCACCACATTTGAAATGTTGACTGTGGCTTTTGGCAGATCTTCTATGAGTAAGACAAGAGTTTACGAGTGGTATAAACGTTTCAAAGAGGGTCGAGAAGACAATGACTGCCCTGGACACCCTAGTACATCAATTACTGACGATAATGTGGAAGAAGTAAAGAAAATTGTTCTGGATAATCGCCGAATCACCATCAGAGAGGTTGCTGATGATGTCGGCATATCTTTTGGCTCATGCCAAGCAATTTTTTCGGATGTTTTGGACATGAAACATGTAGCAGCAAAGTTTGTTCTGAAATTGTTGAATTTTGAGCAAAAATGTTGCATAAACATCGCTCAGGAATTGCTAAATAAGTTGAAAATGATCCAGAACTTCTAAAGAAGGTTATAACAGGTGATGAAACATGAGTATATGGGTATGATGTCAAAATTAAGGCCCATTCGTCCCAATAGAAACTGCCTGAAGAGCCAAAACCAAAAAAAAAATTTGACAAGTTTCAATCACATGTGAAGGTTTTCCTCATCATTTTCTTCAATTACAATGGGATAGTGCATCAGGAGCTCCTGCCTTAGGGTCATATGGTCAATAAGGAATACTACCTGGAAGTTATCTGCCATTTGTGTGAAGCAATCTGAAGAAAACGACCAGAATTGTGCCAAAACCAGTCATGGAAATTGCATCATGCTTGTTCCTGACTTTTTGGCAAAAAAACTAAACTTATGCTGCCTCAGCCACCGTATTCACTGGACATGGCCCCCTGCGACTTCTTTCTATTCCCAAGGCTGAAGAGAACCATGAAATGACGTTTTGCCACCATTGATGAGATAAAAACAGAATCACTGAAGGAGTGAACACCATAACGAAAAGTGAGTTCCAGAAGTGCTTCCAAGATTGGAAAAAGTGCTGGCACAAGGTATTATATCTGAGGGGGGAATACTTTGAAGGGAACAAAGTTGACATTAATGATTAAATAAAAATTCTTTAAGAAAAGCAAAAATTCCCGTTACTTTTTGATTGCACCTCATACATTGGTCCTGACTTAATCCCATCTTAAGTTGGATAAAGATAGATTGAGTTGTATCATAGATGCTAAATATGGTAGGGCTGTTTTTAACTGGAATATTTTCTGTTGCAGTTGTCACATTACCTGGACATAGTGGAGGTTCAAATAGCTCAACAAGTGGCGCAGAAGTCTGAAGCTTTCTTTCATGCTATGACATCTCATGATGCACTGATGGAACAGCTTACGCATACAATTACTGTTGTAAAGGCACTTAGGTAACATATATTGAACTACTAAGACATTACGTGTATTGGATGCCCAAATAAATTGGCCCTAGGCTCTGTTCAGGTGTGCAATCTATCTTATGTTACAATGTATATCATATTATTCATCATTTATATACTCATAAATGATTCTTTCTTTCCTCTCTTAACAGTCCATTTCCATTTATTTTATACTTTTTTACTTTCTCTACTACGTATAGTAAGTAGGGGAAGTATTGTATTCCACCCAAAAATTAGATACCGAGATTTCACCGGAAATATATGTTTTGAGACCCCCTGAATCCAAAAAAGGCATTTTTGGAAACATGTCCATGTATGGTCTGTGAACAGCATAACTCAGAAACAAACAGTCGGATAAACACCAAACTTGGTATTTAGGTTCAGTATCTTCCAGAGATGCAACACAAAGGTTTCCAAGAAAATCCTACATGGAACATTTTTCGAAAATTTTAATTTTCTCAAAAATGGTTCTAATGATTTTGATTAAAATATCATATGTGTAAGATATTTTTATGACAAATAAAATGTATATCTTGAATTTCCTGGGAATGTCTCCAAAGTTATTCTTTATTGAGAACGACTTTTGCATAACTGGTAAACCATAAGAGATAGACAAAATTTTACTACACAAAAAATGTAGATCGCATTAAAATACACGATTTGTCATATACATTTTTTTTTGTTGAGTGAACCATTTTCGAGATATTACTTGTTATTCCCTTAAATTTTTCAATACTTATTTTCTCCAATGGAAATTCGTTATTCATTTTTTTGTCTTCGATATGCAAAGAATATTAATCTGTGGTAAAGCGAATGGTGCTGCACCTAGCAACCAGCTAATAAGAGATATGTATGTGCTTAAAGGCTACTGTATTTGTATATTGCCCTTGTAAATATATATTCCTCTTACATCTACAAGAAAATTAGCAATAAGATAGAGTCTGCAAATGTTTATCTTGATTAACATGAAGTAGAATGAGAATAAGCGTTTGTAAAAATAGTTTGTATAAGAGTAGAGAAAGTCATGTGAATGAACACATCAGATTTTTTTTTAAATACAAAGAAACTTTTTTTGACAACAAATGGTACATAGTTTTGAAGCTTTAACATTTGTCTATTTTTCCACATAATCGCCATTTCGGTCGATGCATTTTTGTAGACGCTGTGGCAGTTTTTGTATGCCCATGTCATACCAGCTTGCCGCCATGCTCTTGAAAAAGTGGTGGACCGCATTTTTCACTTCATCGTCACCAAAGCACCTTCCAGCCAAGTGTTCTTTCAACTTGGGAAACAAGTGGTAGTCACTGGGTGCTAAGTCTGGACTATAGGGTGGATGGGTGATGGTTCCCCATCCAAACTGTTGCAGAAGATTCATGGTTTGACAGGCAGTGTGGGGGCGAGCATTGTCATGGAGAAGGCTTATGCCCTTGCTCAACATTCCTCTTCTACGGTTCTGAATTGCCCGTCTGAGTTTTTTTAATGTCTGACAATACCTGTCGGCATTTATTGTTGTCCCAGGATCCATAAAGTCAACCAACAATATCCCCTTTCGATCCCAAAACACAGTTGCCATGACTTTACTGGCAGACTGTTCTCTTGAATTTTCGCGGCTTGGGTGAACTGGAATGCCGCCACTCACGTGATTGTTATTTGGTCTCAGGTGTGAAGTGGAAAGCCCAGGTTTCAATACCCGTGACTATTGAATCCAAAAGGTTGTCCTTTTCGTCTGCATAGCGTTGAAGAAATTGGCGGGAAGTTTCAGCGCGTTGCCTTTTGTGATCTTCTGTCAGCATTCTTGGGACCCATCTTGCGCACACCTTCCGAAATTTTAACTCTTCAATCAAAGTCCGATGAATAGTGCTTCGAGAAATCTCAGGAACAACAATGCAGAGCTCATCGAGAGTGATCCTTCGATCTTGAAGCTTGATTTGTTCAACCTTTGCAATTGTTTCGTCAGAAATAGATGGTCTCCCGCATCTTTCCTCATCATGAATTTCCATACTTCCATCAACTGTTGATGAATTTCGACAGGTTTAACCCCTTTTGCACTCAAAAAGTGAATAACTGCGCGAACTTCGCACCTGGCGGTAGTGGCTAACAGCAGCTCCATTATAACTGGCTGCCAAGCCAAGACTGAGGGCGCTAAGGGATGTGCGGTAGTTTCTGAAGAGAGTGGAGGGAGGAAGGAAAAAAGCAGTATGGCGAACATCCACACAAACAGTTTCCCTGCAATCCCAGCGCTTTGGAGATCTTACTTTTGGGATTACCCTTGTATTACCCTGTTTTATTACAGTTTTTGTATAAAATGTTATTTATGTGAGCTTTCCTATTCATTTTTAACCACACTTTCTTTTCTCCAAATCTGTTTCTCTGCATTCAAATAGTATGCGTTGTACATCTTTTCACCCACATAATGGGTATTCACCTTGTGGATAGCTATTTTGTTGATCTAATACATTATGGGCAGTTTCACCAACAAATGCTAAATTTTAACACACTGTTAAACTGATTTAACACCGAAGTTAACACAAATTCTGTTTCATCAAACAATGTTAACTTTAACAATTGTAATAGTTTATTGTTATTATTTATTTATTGTTGAGCCCCACGTTGGAAGCCAATTTGCGATGGTAAATTTATAATGTTATTTGTGTATGTGTTTACTTCATGTGGTGAAGCCATTTTGTGACGTCATTCATTTGTTAGGTTTGCTAGCTCCATCTGGTGTTAGCAATTTGCGGCAGTATTAGTTTTTTTTGTTTAAAAAAAATGCTAGTTATTTTATTTAATTTTGGTTCTTTGTCCTCCGGCTAGCTTTTGGGTCGAGCACTTCTCTATATACAGGTTGTGTAAACGGAAAGGAATCTTTTATCCAAAGATAACACTGATGAAGAAATTTGTTTTACACTTTTATTGTCGAACACGTTAACTATCACATTTACACATTGATCTTGACACTCGCTAAACTGAAACTGTTATAATAACTTCATTACTGATCACTCTTAATTCGCGTACTTCAACTTTTTGTATAATTAACTTTACCATACTTGAGAATTTTCATAACTCTATTACGCGTAACCTGCAAATTGATATCCGAAGTGTGCCGTACAAATACTTTCGACGAACTGACTGACTGAAGGCGACGTGTACTTTACAAATATTTTCGATGAACTGAGGGCGATCTACCTCTGACTTGGCTTTTTTATACTCATACACCGCGATATGCCTAAAGATTATAACTGAGCTGCAATTGGCTAATAAAACGCGCCAACATTAGCGTCTATTTTTATATCCAATGAAAATTATGAATACATATGCTCTAGGGAAATGTTCCAGAAGATTCTAAACGTGCCAACATTACGCAACTTCCTCGTTTCCAATAATGATAAACAGCTCACCCCCTCGCTGCATTATTGTACGCTATTATTGTCAGTTTCAGTAAGGCAGTATAAACTTACTTCTCAACAATAATTACAATCAACAAACATCTCATATCAATGTCACATAAAAATGCATATTCATACTGTAATCACTCGTTACATTTAAATAATTTATGATACAAATTACTGCATCATATGCCCCACTAGAAACATAATTATAAATATTTACAACTTGTTTGGAAATTTTATAATTGAGTTTTTAGTCTCCTAAATCTTGGAACACACGCTATCACTTTCACTTAACACTTCACACGTATTTAACACACGATATGTTTTTCCTCTATCTTGCCAGTACTTACTGGCTCTGGTTTAATGTTTTTAGACATTAATCTGACATCACAATTTTTATAGCAAATACTGTACCCTGAAGTATTTAATTACTGTTACAAAATTGTTTACTTTCTTAAGCTGTTGACAAAAATTTATACATTTAAGATTTTTGTAATTATTACACATATTTACCAAAATATTCACCCTCTATACAAATATTTTTACATCTCTTAAATCTAGACACTGTTTCACATGTTCTGTTTGCTACATAAGTATTTGTTTTTTTTTAATTATTTTTACCCATTTTTGTTATTTTGTACTTTATTTTAACAATACTCTTGGAATTGTATTTACGTACTTTTCCTTTAATATAACATTATGCTTCATTTCAAATGCTGTTACAGTTACAACAAAAAATGTTATTTTCCTTTTAAAAAAATTTAATTATGTCCAAAATTTTATTTCTACTTTCACATGACGTACATATTTATTTAACCCTCTTACGTTCCAATACATTTCTCTGCAACTCATCTTTAACTATCCAGCATTTACTTTACATCTCATTGCTATTTACCCTCCTGGATCAAATTGAGTGTGGCTAAACATTACTCGTAGCCGTATCCTAACCTTCCAAAATTTGTTCATGGATAAACTCTTAAAGGATTCATATGATATTTCGTTCCCTGATAACATTTGAAAACAATCTAAAGTTTTCTGAATTACACATCTTTTAACAACGTTGATATTGTAATGAAAAGAAGCTAGAAACAGTGATGTGTATTGAATTTATTTAAAGGTGAGTCGGAATTGTTACACTAACATCACTTAACTTTACTCACTTAACATGTTTCGGGAAACCATTGTTCCCATCCTCAGAAGGTTAATTCGACTGGCCCGTGTTGTTGGTGTTTCCGTTTTTTGGACTGGATCCTGTGGTGGCATCCAGTCCAAAAAACGGAAACACCAACAACACGGGCCAGTCGAATTAACCTTCTGAGGATGGGAACAACGGTTTCCCGAAACATAAGTGAGTAAAGTTAAGTGATGTTAGTGTAACAATTCCGACTCACCTTTAAATAAAATCTTTTAACAACTTTCATTTTCAATTCATCTGCTATCTTTTTAATCTGAGAGTACTCTGACAAATCTGTCATAAGCTGTACTGGATTGGAGTTTTCATTTTGAACAGCTTGGTGTTTGTTATTTTCAGAAGTTAGCTTTTGATTATTTATAGGCAAAACTTTAACTTCTTCGTACAATTTATTTCTTTGCATTACTGACTCCTTCTGTATTTCTGATATCTCCCCTCTGAAATTAACTTGCGCCTGATTCACATCTACATTCATAACCTCTTTCATCTCTCTTATCACACTTGAAATGTTACTCATTCTACTACCTAACTCTGTACATTCTACATCAACATGTTCACTTTTAGTATTAACCTCATTTTTTGGGTTTGATATTTCCCTACTCATTTCTGACATTTTCTTTGAAACTTCACCTATTTCATTTGCTATCATTTCCTGATTTTCATTTCTCATTCTCATCATACTACTATCTAGCTCCATGAATTTCTTTTCAATTTCTTCCCTATTTTGATCTAATTTTTGCTCTAACTTCTCATTACTCTTACCAATTTCTTCCCTCAATTTCTCATTATTCTGAGTTAGTTTTTGTTCTAAACTCCTATCAATATCTTCCCTCAATTTCTCATTATTCTGAGTTAGTTTTTGTTCTAAACTCCTATCAATATCTTCCTTTAATTGATCTGATTTTTGCTCTAATTTCTCAATATTCTTTTCCATATTCTGAGTTAGTTTTTGTTCTAATTTCTCATTATTCTTTTGCATATCTTCCCTGTTTTGATCTATAAAATTTCTCAGCATTTCCATCATCATACTAGCATCAAAATTAACATTTCCTGCTATTGTATTCTCACTTTCTGCACTAACATTTCCTCCCTCTAATCCTACATTGTTGGAGCTATTTTCTGTAACCTGTATTGAATTACAGCTAACTGTTACACTATCCCCTTCCATCATTGTTTCTTCAATATTATTAGTAGCCATTGTTTTCTTTATCCTACCACTCCTCAAGTACATTTGAATGTTACAATTTTTTTTTCCAAAAAAAAATTACTATACTCTGACCTTTGTGATGCTGTCTGTTGCTGTTACTTTGATGTCCAGCTTCCTGCCCCTCTCTCCTAGATTATGTTGCTTCTGCGTTGTGTTATGATGAATCTACGTTGTTTTGTTGTCCTGTAGTTAAATTCCCCTGTTGCCTTGTAATCTCGGAATTACGATGTCCAATCATCCGCGTAGTCTGTCGTTCCTTTTGTTGTTTCTGGAATCTGCGTCTTGTAGTTCAGTTCACTGCTCCATTCGCTCCACGTCCTGATTCCTTCTCCCTTTCCTGGTTATTTCACTCCTTTCCTGGTCACTCTGCCCCACGTTCTGGGTGCCAATTTGTAGTGGAATTACTTTAAATGTTTATGTATTTATTGACCCAACGTTTGGGAGCCAATTTGAAATGGTATTAATGTTATATTTAATTATTGTAGCCCCACGTTGCGGTGGCCAATTTGTAGTAGTTTATTGTTATTATTTATTTATTGTTGAGCCCCACATTGGAAGCCAATTTGCGATGGTAAATTTATAATGTTATTTGTGTTTGTGTTTACTTCATGTGGTGAAGCCATTTTGTGAAGTCATTCATTTGTTAGGTTTGCTAGCTCCATCTGGTGTTAGCAATTTGCGGCAGTATTAGTTTTTTTTGTTTAAAAAAAATGCTAGTTATTTTATTTAATTTTGGTTCTTTGTCCTCCGGCTAGCTTTTGGGTCGAGCACTTCTCTATATACAGGTTGTGTAAACGGAAAGGAATCTTTTATCCAAAGATAACACTGATGAAGAAATTTGTTTTACACTTTTATTGTCGAACACGTTAACTATCACATTTACACATTGATCTTGACACTCGCTAAACTGAAACTGTTATAATAACTTCATTACTGATCACTCTTAATTCGCGTACTTCAACTTTTTGTATAATTAACTTTACCATACTTGAGAATTTTCATAACTCTTATTACGCGTAACCTGCAAATTGATATCCGAAGTGTGCCGTACAAATACTTTCGACGAACTGACTGACTGAAGGCGACGTGTACTTTACAAATATTTTCGATGAACTGAGGGCAATCTACCTCTGACTTGGCTTTTTTATACTCATACACCGTGATATGCCTAAAGATTATAACTGAGCTGCAATTGGCTAATAAAACGCGCCAACATTAGCGTCTATTTTTATATCCAATGAAAATTATGAATACATATGCTCTAGGGAAATGTTCCAGAAGATTCTAAACGCGCCAACATTACGCAACTTCCTCGTTTCCAATAATGATAAACAGCTCACCCCCTCGCTGCATTATTGTACGCTATTATTGTCAGTTTCAGTAAGGCAGTATAAACTTACTTCTCAACAATAATTACAATCAACAAACATCTCATATCAATGTCACATAAAAATGCATATTCATACTGTAATCACTCTTTACATTTAAATAATTTATGATACAAATTACTGCATCACAATGTCTTAAAAACTCGGTGTTAAGTTAACACTGCTGCACCCCAGGCATTGAACAAATGCTAGACGTTGGAAAATGGCTACCGCAAATCAAGCTGTTGATGCGAGCTTGCTAGAATTGGCATTTTTCAATGCCATTCCCAATGAAAGAGCAGTCGTACATCATAATAAATTTGAAGCCTGCAAAAGGAGGAATGTTTAAAGCGATGTAGACTGTCCAAGGTGTCATGAGCATGTTGTATGGGAAATGTGAGAGGTTAGAATACTACCAGCAGAAGCATGTCTCTCTCCAATGCTACAATTGTTAGGTACTTAGATTTTATGCTAGTAACATTGGCGGATGATAATGTTATTATTTCCTAAGCTATAAGCAATTGCTTCAAGAAGCAAACAGTATTATTTTTTTGGGTCTGCTGGATTAATCAGCGATAACATATTTTTGTCCGCTTCAGTTTCAATGCAGTATCTACCACCAGTTTTAAACCGTCTTAAACGCTCTTAGCACCTAACGTTTCTGGTGCTGCACTTTATGTTAGCATAAAATTGCTTCAATTGCTTACTGAACTTAAGAGAAACGCGTTCATTCCAATTAAATCACTTGCAAACTTTGTCCCAGGCTGCAATCCTTTAATGTAAGATGAAGTGGTATACTTCTGTTATATTATTTATATTTATTGAGCCCCACGTTTGGGAGCCAATTTGCGATGGTAAATTTATAATGTTATTTGTATGTGTGTTTACTCCACGTGGTGAAGCCAGTTTGTGACGTGATTCTTTGTTAGGTGTGTTAGCTTCATCTGGTGTTAGCAATTTGCGGTAGTATTAGTGTTTGTTTGAAAGAATGCTACTGTTATTTTATTTAATTTTGGTTTACTGTCCTCCGGCTAGCTATGATCTTTTTGGGTCGAGCACTTCTCTTTATACAGGCTGTGTAAACAGAAAGGAATCTTTTATCCAAAGATAACACTGATGAAAGAATTTCTTTTATACTTTTATTGTCGAACACTTTCACTATCACATTTACACATTGATCTAGACACTCGCCAAACTGAAACTGTTATAACTTCATTACTGATCATTCTTAATTCGCGTACTTCAACTTTTTGTATAATTAACTTTACAACACTTGAGATTTTTCATAACTCTGATATGCGTAACTTGCGAATCGATAGCCGACATGTAATATTTCTGCTGGACTGAAGGCAACATGTAGCATACAAATATTTTCGACGAACTGACGGACTGAAGGCGACGTGTAGCATACAAATATTTTCGACAGACTGAAGGACTTTACCTCTAACCTAGCCCTTTTTATACTCCTACACCCCGATATGCCTAAAGATTATAACTGAGTTGCTATTGGCTAATAAAACGCGCCAACATTAGCGTCTATTTTTATATCCAATGAAAATTATGAATACATATGCTCTAGGTATAATGTTCCAGCAAATTCTAAAGGAAAACGCGCCAACATTACGTAACTTCCTCGTCTCTAATAATGATAAACAGCTCACCCCCTCGCTGCATTATTGCACGCTATTATTGTCAGTTTCAGTAAGGCCGTATAAACTTAATTCTCAACAATAATAACAATCAACAAACATCTCAAATCAATGTCACATAAAAATGCATATTCATATTATAATCATTCTTTACATTTAAATAATTTATGATACAAATTACTGCCTCAAAGACCGTTGGCTTTTTCGCACTTGATAATGCATCTAATATTTGATTAACAAGTTTCAAATGGTGAAACATTTATTTCAGTTGACATCACTATTCAAACCTCAAACAATTAGTAACATCACATCTCAATTGCCATGAATGTAAAAACTTGTCTACTACTGACACAGAAAGCACAGCAATACATAGACAAAAATGCATCAAAGCATGTTCAGAAGGAGTGTAGTTCAGCCACCGCCTTCTCGAAAGCTAGCGTTTGTAGTTGTCTTTGCCGTTAACAAAATTTTGAGGCAGTATTTTAATACCTGAATAATTTTAATTGTATTTTATATAAAAGTAAATTCAATAACAGCCCGCCTTGAAACAATATGTATGTAATAATTGTTTAAAATGTATGTACAGTCATTGCATATGCTTATTTTTATTATAAACAAGTTTTATTAATGTTATGTGAATACATTATATACTTTAATAATGCAAGAGCTGTGAGAATAATAAGTTTTAAGTTGCTAACAATGAGGTAATAATGAGGTAACCTCATTAAAGTATATAATTAACCATATTAAAGTATATAATGTATTCACATAGCATTAATAAAACATGTTTACAATAACAATAAGCATATGCAATGACTGTTACATACATTTTAAATAATTATTACATACATATTGTTTCAAGGCGGGCTGTTATTGAATTTACTTTTATAAAAATACAATTGAAATTATTCAGGTATTAAAATACTGCCTCAAATGTGGTTCTAATTAAAACACACAGTTTGTCAAATCAGCTTTTTATGGCATGAACCATTTCTGAGATTTTCGTTTCTGTTGGCTTGAATTTTCCAGTACATTTTTTGAAGTGCTAAGTCACTATTCTTTTGTTTCTACTGATGCCTTAGAAACGGTAATTAAATTCAATACAGCATATAACTTGCGGCGGTATTAATGTTTGTGTTCGAAAGATGCTACTGTTTATCTGCCGCACGTATGGAATACAATTTGTAGCGGTCACTTCGTGTTTATCTTTTACTGAGCGCCTGTTATTGTATTTAATTTTGGGTTCACTGTCCTCCGGCTAGCTATGATTTCTCGGTCAAGCACTTCTCTTGTACAGGGTGTGTAAACGGAAAGGAGTTTTTATCCAAAGATAACACTGATGAAAGAATTTGTTTTACACTTTTATTGTCGTAACACATTATTCACTTTCACCTATTAATCTTGACACTCGCCAAACTGAAACTGTTATAATAACTTCTTTACTGCCCATTATTAATTCGCGTACTTCAACTTTTTGTGTAATTAACTTTACGACACGAGAGATTTTTCATAAATTTGCTACGCGTAACCTGCAAATCGATAAACTGTGCGATGTATTCACCATGACTGCTTCTGTTGGACTCCGTGAAACTTGACTCTGACACGAATTTATACTCCTTCGCCCGATATGCCTAAAGATTTATAACCGAGCTGCTATTGGTTAATAAAACGCGCCAACATTAGCGTCTATATTTATATCCAATGAAAATTACAAAAACATATGCTCTAGGGAAAATGTTCCCGCAAATTCTAAGAAAAACACGCCACTCTGACGTCATTTGCTCGTTTCTGATAATGATAAACAGCTCACCCCCTCGCTACATTGTTACACGCTATTATTGTCAGTTTCAGTAAGGCCGTATAAACCCACTTCTCAACAATGATTACAATCAACAAACATCTCAAATCAATGTCACACAACAATGCATATTCACACTACAATCACTCTGACATTTACATTTTTGTGATACAAATTACTGCGTCAAACTACCTACCTTTTTAAACATAAACTATCGCTTCAGCCTCCTGTGTCCTCTTTGTACCTGCAACAAAATATGTAAGAAAACTATTTCTGCAAATATTTACTGTGATTAATATGAAGTAGATACAAAATTGTAAGATAGTTTGCAGAAGAGAGATAAAAATAAGCAATAGTTGATAGAGAAAGCCATGTGAATGTAAAATTAAATCTTATTTTTGTTTCAGCTTCTGATCATATAAAGAAACCTATCTTTCAACATCTTTATTATGTATTTTATCTTTTTTGATTTCAGGGAAAAGATACATAACATTGATAATTCGTTAGTCAGGAATTCTCTACAGATTTTAAAATTAGAAAGGATACGTTGCAACCAGTTGCTGGTATATGACAAGGTAAAGAGTATTACTGTATTTAATAAGTACTCTTTAATCACAGTATATTTCTAAATGAACCCATCAGCTTAAAACCGAACTGTAAAATGTTTCAGATCAAGTTGATGTCTACAGTGCATCAGACACAGCCAATGATCCAGCTGCTGCTGTCTACTCCAGACTACGTTGCAGCGCTTGATCTCATTTCTACAACACAAGAAATATTGGTTCAAGAACTTGCTGGCATCCACAGTTTTAGGTATAAAGGCTGGTTCACAACCGCACGAGAATGGATTCCATTAATGATGGGTCTCATGCTGTTATGTTTTTTATGTACGAGGGCTGATCAACAAAGACTGAGACTGATTTTTTTTCACAGATGTTTATTACTCCAATTCAATGTTTACATGATCTTTTTCAAAGTAGTCCCCTCCTACTTCAATGCACTTTTTATAGTGTCTCTGCCAGTCCTTGAACACGTGCTGCAGACCATTCTTTGTCAGGTCCTTGAGAATCGCCTCACTTTTCTTGAGCACTGCTTCAGAGTTCTCAAATCAAATACCCCTAAGCTTTGCCTTTAGTGATGGAAATAAAAAACAAGTCACAGGGTGCAAGATCGGACTATAAGGTGGATGTGGTACACAGGTAATGTAGAATCGAGCCAGAAACTGCATGACTTGATTTGCGACGTGAGGCTGTGCATTGTCATGATGAAGTCGCCACCCAGTCCGAGATAGCTCTGGTCGTTTCTTTGCAATGTGCTTCCTCAGTGTAGCCAATACTGATGTTTAGTATGCTGCTGTAACAGTAGTGTGAGGGGGAACTGCATACTGGTAAATCATTCCATTACAGTCAAAAAATGTGATCACCGTCACTTTCCCTGCAGATGGAACAACTTTTGCCTTTTTTGGTGTTGGAGAACGTGGCGATTTCCACACTGTGCTGGCTTGTTTTCCTTTAGGATCATAATGATGCAGCCATGACTCATCACCGGTGATAATCGATTTAAAAAATGCATCACCTCCATTGTCTGGTATGTGAAATGCACGTAGGGTCTACAAAATAGAGCATTACTACCAACCTACCGATACAAGAGTGCTGCCGCCTGCCAACATTATACATAAAAACCCACTCTTTTCAAATATTTATGTTACAGATACGAAACTATCACGGAAGCTACAGGAAAAAATAGTCTCAGTCTTTGTTGATCAGCCCTTGTATTTTAGGTAAACAGTATAATGTGGGCAGGGTAGGACTGGTGGACTTTAAAACAATCTTTCATCATTCGGTATTACAATGGTTCCGCTGTTTCTCCTAAAACATAAAACTGGAGCAAGGCAGCGAAACCATGCAGACGCTTAAGAAGGTTTGACTGAGTTAGGGAACCCCGGCCAAGCGAAAAGGGAAGCCCTAACGAGTGCCGTAGGGGAAGAACAAAAATAAGATTGAAACCAGAACTCTCAAAACTATACTACTATTAATAAGCTGTTTCTCTCTTTGTTTGGTACTTTAATGATAATAATAAACAAACATTAATAACCAGAACCATAAAGCAACCTTAAAAGAATAACTGTAAAACAAAGATGGCTTAAATAGTAAACAAACCAAAACATCAATTGAGCAGAGCAGTAAGGCAAGTTTTAAATACAGCAAAAATTAAGTAAAACAAAAATTCAACATACAAAATAAATTTAGAAACGTTATAAAACAAGGCCACTATAAACATCAGACCAATATTTTATAAGCAGGTACCTTTTCTTAAACTGTAAAATACAGTAGAACCTGGAAGCATTACTTGCCCCTTTTTTGTGTCAACCATTGGTCTCACAAATAGTAATTATGCTTATCTAGTCAAATACTTGCCAAGTATGTTGATCAAGACCTAAACAGACTTTTATGAACTTCTAGGAACAGCAAGCTTCAAAGTCCAGCTGAGCTAGATGTACTTTACAACACAACTGTTTTCAGTTTTTCAAAGTTCAGCATGGTAGGGTTTTTTGACTGGAATTACTGCTCCCATAATCAACACAACACAATTTCTGTAACTTCAAACTAACCATGCACTGAAAATCACGTATTGAAAATATAACTCAGCTAGAAGGTCAGTAATGCTTTGTGGTTACAGTTAAATTTTCCTAATTCTTAGGATACTTTGAATAAGTTGTGTAAAGAATGAATTGATTCTTGCATTTCTTTGCCATACATTAAAAGTACAAATACTGGGAACTCAGTAACGCTTTATGGCTACGATGTGCTATACCACACTGTTTTCAGTTACAAAAGTTCAGCATGATTGGGTTTTAACTGCAATTACTGCTCTCATAATTAACACAACACAATTTCTGTAACTTTAAACTAACTATGCACTGAAAATCACGTATAGAAAATACAACTCAGCTAGAAAGTCAGTAATGCTTTGTGGCTACAGTTAAATTTTCCTGATTCTTATGATACTTTGAATAAGTTGTGTAAAGAATGAATTGATTCTTGCATTTCTTTGCCTTATACACACAAACAACTTATTTTCCAGAATTTCCTTGTTTCCCTGTATTTTATCTCATTCTGAGTCAATGACAAATGATGGATTGTGAGTTTTACTTTAACAGCTAATTAGCTGCTTTATAAGTGAAAGCACTCTTAAACTCCTTAAAGGTGGAGAAGCCAATAAGGTAGAAATGTGATCCACTTTCTGGACTCATTAAAACCCAGCATTAAATTTTGACAAAACAAAAGAAGCAAAACACACTAAACATACGAACAATTTCAAGAGCCAGTCACTTTACGAATTCGTGTCAAAAACACACATTACGTTTTCACCCCAAAATTCACCCACCATTACCAAGATACAAACTCATAACAAAGCCTACCTTTACATAAGGCTGATCCACAAAACATCACAAAAGAAGTTCCGTAAATCAATTCCAAAGAAAAAACTTCCACAATCCGAATGACTTGTTGCCGGGCAGAGAGCTAACCCTGCAATGCGACAGAAATCCCTCACTCACCGCGTAAGGCCAAGGCACATGCCACGTAAGCAAACCAGAGAGGAGAAAAAAAAAGGGAACACCAAAGAGTGAGTTAAGCAAGGGGACAAACAAAGAAGCATCGTAAAGTGACTGGCTGGAGGTATAACACAGTTACAAAACATAATACGAACACATAACAGCACAGTATTACAGTGATCTCTCTTAAGGTTTTATTGACCAAGTTAGTGCAGGTGGTTAGAGGGTTTTTATGACGTCAGGATCGCTAAACCTAAGAAGCGAAAAAGACATGTTCTAATGGAGGAAAAAAATTGATGAAATTGGTGCATCATTTGAACATGCTCCAAAGAAGTCTCTAAGACATGTTGAATTAGGAATGAGTCATACTATTTACAAGAACCTTCACTTACTAAGTTAATAAAACTGAACATTTTCGAGGGCATTCGTCCTCATCTCAGCAGTCTGTGACTAAAGCATGTTCCTGCTTCCTTCCTCTTCTGGCTGGGTTGGATCCTGCTGTCGTCTACTGGTGGAGTGACAAAACTCTAACAACATTGGCGGGATTTAAAAATTTACAATATTTTCTTCACTCTTGACAACGAATATTTTCTCCCAAAGTCATTTCTAGTGATGAGAAAACTGGTTTTAACAATTTTATGATTTGACCAATGTTGTGGTTCTCAGACCAAAAGTGGCGTGATACAGCAGATTTGTCTGTTTGTTTCTGTTTTATATTTCTCTGGTGTTGTTTCAATCTGATGCTCAAATTTATCTTGGTTTTGCGTATGTAGAATTTTTCACAATCTTCACAGGTAATCTGGTAGATTCTTGATTTCAGTGTATCCTGGATTGTGTATTTCAGTGATTTGTTCAGCAAATTGTTCAGGCTGTATTTGTTTTGAAGAGCTAATCGGGTGCCAAACTTATTGAATATTTTCTCAAATTTGAAGAAGTTATTTAGTTGTAGGAGTTGTGTTATAGTTTAACTGTTGGGGAGCCGAACTTGAAGTAGTTGCAACTGCACGTATGGTACTCGGTAGCCTTCATCAAAAGAATTTAAAAATATTAACTTTGTAACTTGACTGTTTCTTTAAATATTGTATATTTATATTTGCCTCGGCTGCGTCAGTATTATTGTTAGAGACACGCTTCTCTTAGCAGGGTTGTGGTGCGACTGAAGAATGTAGGCTTACACAGATTTTACTTTTACTTCACTCCTTTTATTAATGTTTGACACAATTTAAATAACACTTCATTGGTAGAGAGCTGTGAGATTGTTTTATTAATTACTTGCTCTTTTTAACACGTAAACTATTTTTGTCTCACTCTAATATGTATTATACTTCTCGAGGACGTGTCTCGCATCTGGTTAGGAGCACTGTTTGCAGGCAACTGACTTCTAAATTTGTAAATCTTGCTATATTTCAGTTTCTGATTGGCTAATCCTAGTTCAATAGAATACCTTCATTTAACTAAAGCTTTTTCTGGTTGTTGATTGGCTATTTTTATAAACTGTCACTAAAATTACATTATTGTTGCTCCAATAATGACTAATAGCATTATTAAACTATCTTACTCATTATTGCCTCAAGGTTACCTCATTGTTAGCAACTTTTAATTTATTATTCTCACAGCTCCTGCATTATTAAATTATGTAATATTTCATTTCATTTTTATTGATCCAGTGAATTGTTACGTACAGAAGTACATTCAATATTGGACACGTCAAAGTAAGATAACAAAATATTTACAAGATATTACAAAAATTAATAAACCAAGATATGTATAAGTTTACAAAGAAAATAAATTATGATTACATATGTACAAAGGTGCAATCTATGCTGGACACATCAAGGTAAGTTTACAAAATATTACAAAATTTATCAAACCAAAATATGTATAAGTTTCTAATAATAAATTATAATTACATGTTACAGTACTTATAAATTCTCTTTAGTTAAGAATTCTTGAATAGAGTAAAAGCAGTGGTTAATCAGATATGCCTTTAAAGAGTGTTTGAGAGTATTTTCTTGCTCAATTCCTTTTATAGATTTTGGTAGACAGTTGTATATCTTTAACCCAGAATGTAATATACTTTTTTGGCACAGAGAGGTATTACGTTGAGAAATATGTAGATTATTGGTTTGCCTTGTATTATGCTGGTGCACTGTTTCATTCCTCGTGAAGGGGGAATCTGTATTGTTTGTAGTTTTGTGGATGAACATTATTGTTTCAAATATATAGATGTAAGGGAGTGGAAGTATGTTTAATGATTTAAACAGGGGTTTACATGATCTTAAACTTGCCCCAGTCATGGCTCGAATTATTTTCTTTTGCATTATAAAGCATGTTTTGCTTGCTGCTGACTCGCCCCAGAATATTATGCCATTTCGTAATAAAGAATGGACGTATGCAAAATAAGCCATTCTGGTGGTCTCTATCCTTGTGCTTCCTGCTAATATCCGCATCATGTAACATGCTGTGCCTAGCTTTTTATTAATATGACTTATGTGGTTTTCCCATTTTAAATTGTTTTGGACCCAAAGACCAAGAAATTTTGTTTTTTCCACTTTCTCGATAGTCTGGTTAAAAAGTTGGATTTGGGGAGCTAGATATTCCTTATTTCCTTTGTATGAATGTCCATTGCAACTGTCTTATTGATGTTTATTATAAGGTTGTTTTGTGTGAAATAATTAGCTATTTTGTCTGATGTATGATGAACTGACTTTAGAAAGTTATCTTTCTTGTTTGACCTATAAGAATATTCGTATCATCAGCGAAGAGAAAGGACTTGGCATGAGGGTCGTCTAAAGCAAAGTCATTTATAAAGAGCAGAAATAGTATTTCTTACTTGAACGCGTTTCGGGAGACGGCTTGTTCCCATCGTCAGCATTTTCTCTCAACTGATTTTTGCCGGTCATCGTCTGGGGGATGTGTGTGGTTTGTGGTGTTCTCTGGTGCTGGGTTGATGAACCTCCAAAGGCTGTTGGGTGGCGGCAGTTCAAAATTCATTAGGTGATTCCTGTGTTTGACAATATGTATTTTTTCCCAGATGTCCAATTCATTGCTGCTGTTGATCGGTTTTAAGAGTTTTATGTTTGGAGTGATATCATGGTTTGAAGACCAGAAATGATGTGCTACTGCTGATTTATCTTGCTGCTTTTGGTAAATGCATCTCATATGCTCTTTAAGTCTTATTTCAAGATTTCTTTTTGTTCTTCCTATATATACCAGGTTACATTCATTACAATCAATTTGATATATACCAGCTGATTTATCGTTGGGGATAGGATCTTTTGTTCTGTTGCATAGTAGTTTCTGTATGTTGTGGTTATTCTGTGGAGACAGGGTGATGTTGTATTTTTTGAAAATCCTTTGAAATTTATGATGTGTCCAAGGGTGATAAGTGAAAACCACCTTACAGATAAGGATAAAAGTTTAATACAATCACAGTGTGAACCAATATTGGACCAGATACAAGCCCAAAAACACCACTACGTACCACATCAAAAAATTATCAAATCTCTAAAGTCAAAACCTGTAGTATACACCAAAGCAGACAAAGGAAACACATTAGTGATATTAGACCAAGAAGATTATGAATCTAGAGTTATGCAATTACTACATAACCCAGAGTACATAGAAATCAGCAAAAATCCATTAAAAGAATGCACCAAGTCACTCCAGAATACATTGATAGAAACCAAAACATTAACAAAAGCCGAAAAATCCAGAATTAAACCAGATTTTCCCATCATACCTAGGTTATATGCACTACCAAAAATACACAAACTCGGCAACAAAATGAGGCCCATAGTGAATAACATAAATTCTCCCACATATAAACTAGCAAAATGGCTTTCAAATAGCTTCAACTCCATGCCTATGTTCAAAAGTCTTAGCATAAAAAATTCTTTAGAATTAACCAGTCACCTTTCAAATATAAATATATCACCCACAGACATGATGGTATCATTTGATGTCACTGCACTCTTCCCAAGCATACCAAAAGAAGAATTATTACCACTCCTAGAAAATTGGATATTAAACAATGGCACACCTAGAGCACAAACAGAAGATTATCTGAAACTAACAAAATTATGTCTGGACCAGAATTTCTTTTCATTCCATCACAAAATCTTTAAACAAACCTCAGGCCTAACTATGGGAAACCCCCTTTCACCATTTTTAGCAGAACTATATATGAGCCATTTTGAATCCCATATTACTAAATCTTTCCCACATCTATTCAAAACCTGGTATAGGTATGTAGATGATATTTTTGCTATTGTTCCAAAAAAACTTTCAGAAGATGCTTTGAAATTATTAAATTTACAAAAAAGATCTATAAAATTCACAATGGAAAAAGAAGAAAATGGCCAATTACCTTACCTAGACATCAGGATCATCAGAAATAATGCACACAACAAACTAACGTTTGGCATTTACAGAAAACCAACGCACACAGAAAACTATATTAAAAATAATAGCTACAATCCTACAAGCCACAAACATGCAATTTTAAATAGTATTACAAACAGGTTAGTACATATACCAATGGAGAAAGAGGAATACCAGAAAGAATACCAACACATTATCAACATAGCCACTATGAATGGATACCAGAAAAAAAACAATAGATAAGAAGATAAAAAGGTTTGAAAGACAGAAATACATCCAACAAATGACTACGTTACTCAGACAACAAAAACCACAAGCATATAGAAAATTCACTTATCACCCTTGGACACATCATAAATTTCAAAGGATTTTCAAAAAATACAACATCACCCTGTCTCCACAGAATAACCACAACATACAGAAACTACTATGCAACAGAACAAAAGATCCTATCCCCAACGATAAATCAGCTGGTATATATCAAATTGATTGTAATGAATGTAACCTGGTATATATAGGAAGAACAAAAAGAAATCTTGAAATAAGACTTAAAGAGCATATGAGATGCATTTACCAAAAGCAGCAAGATAAATCAGCAGTAGCACATCATTTCTGGTCTTCAAACCATGATATCACTCCAAACATAAAACTCTTAAAACCGATCAACAGCAGCAATGATTTGGACATCTGGGAAAAAATACATATTGTCAAACACAGGAATCACCTAATGAATTTTGAACTGCCGCCACCCAACAGCCTTTGGAGGTTCATCAGCCCAGCACCAGAGAACACCACAAACCACACACATCCCCCAGACGATGACCGGCAAAAATCAGTTGAGAGAAAATGCTGACGATGGGAACAAGCCGTCTCCCGAAACGCGTTCAAGTAAGAATATCATAGTGATGTAGTGTAACAACCCTCAACTCTCTATTTTAAATTATGACACATCACTGTTACAAGCTTCTAAATCTTCAAAAATTGAGGTCTAAGAATATTGCCGAGATATGGTCTTTTACATCTATGGCACCGAGGGACTCGCACATAAAAGAGAATATAGCTGTTTCGGTAGAACGGTTACTTCTGAAGCCATGTTGGTTGCTAGATAACAGGCTATTTGTTTCTAAGAAGCTCAAAAGTCGCTTATAAAAAAGCTTTTCCAAAATTTTTGAGAATACCGATAGTAAAGCAATGGGTCTGTAGTTTTCCATATTATTTTGTTCTCCTTTTTTGTATAGCGGTTTAACAATAGCTGTTTTTAGACAGGTAGGAAAAACTCCATTGCTAAAGGATTCATTGCATAAGTACATTAATGGCTGGACGATTAGATGAGCACACTGTTTAATAAGGAAATCTGGTATCTCGTCTATTCCAGCTGAATATTTTGGTTTTAGGTCCTTTATTATTTGCAGAATGTCTGATTCGGTTGTAGGGGCAAGGAACAACGAATCTTTAATTAGACCACTACTAGTTTTGACAGTTATAGGTGCATTTGTAGTTTGTTTACTATGTTCTATTAGGTTTTTTGCCGTATTAGTGAAATAAGTGTTGAAAGAGTTAGCTATATCAGTAGGGTCAATGATATAGTTAGAGTTTTCTTTTAAAGTAATGTTACTGGGCTGTGGTAGAATACCTGTAGTTTCTTTTTTAATTACTTGCCATATAGCCTTTGATTTATTATTCGCTGTTTTGATTATTTTGTCATTTACTTGACGTTTGGCTTCTCTTATAACCCTAGTTAGTATCTTTTTATAGTTATTATAATAATTTTTTAATGTGAGGCTTAAGGAGTGGGATTTTAATAGACTATGTAAATACCGTTTCTTTTCGCACGATTTTTTTATACCAGAAGTAATCCAATGATTACTATTATTATCATAATGTTTCTTAACTTTTTTCAGTGGGAAGGCTACATTGAAGTAAAATTGAAGTGTTTGGATGAAAGTGTCAAATTTGTTACAGACAGTGCCTTTGTATATACCTTCCCAAGATTCTTTACTGATTAGATGTAAGAAATAGTGGATATTTTGATCATTTATTACCCTTTTCTTTATGACATCTGGGACTTGAGTCAAACCATCTATAATTGGAAGCATTAGTGATTGAGCAATATGATCACTTAGTCCTAAGTCAAGAGCCTCACCTTTACACATATGAGTGTCAAAGTTTATAAATATTTGGTCTAATAGAGATGAGGAGTGTTGCGTGACTGGAATATAGTTTGTTTGAGATTGTAAGTTGCTAATAAGTTTGTTAAAATAGATACAGTGTTAGATTTACTATTAAAATCAATATTAAAGTCGCCACAAATAATCAACTTTGTGTTATTATCGTTATTTTGTTTTAATGCTATATCAAGTTTATTTAGAAAGACCTTGATATCATTTCCAGGGGACCTATATACGCATATGATTTTGATGTTAGGATTTAACAATTTAATACCAGAGCATTCAAATTCTTTTTCTGTGGTTATATTTTGCAGGTTGTTAAGAATCTTAAACTCTAAATCGTTCTTTACAAAAATACAGGTTCCCCCTCCTTTAAAGTTGGATCTGCAGGAATATGCTGCAAGTGTAAAGTTGGATAACTTAATTAGTCTTAAACTATCCTCTCTGAGCCAGTGTTCGCTGAGACGAAAGAATGTTTGCTTCTTTTAATTGTGTTGAGAGTAAGATATCTAGTTCATTAATTTTATTGCCTAGTGATTGGACGTTTTGATGGATGAGTGTTAATTGAGTTTTAGGCATAGCTGAGTAACCACCTACCTTTCCCTCTTTCATCATTGATGGTTGTCCCAGGTTCTGAAATGTCTCTTGTTGATCCATAAGAGGATCGGTCCTTCTGGAGTCGATTTCAGGTGTGGCCTCGAGTATCTTGCCAGTCGATTTAAGTTCATATGGATTTTGATTTGTAGTTTTGGTCGCTATTGATTCATCCACCACACAATTTATTTGTTTCCCTCACATAACATTATTACACATGGATACAATAATATAAACATATACAATGACTGTAATATACACTCCTTATATATTGTTACAAACACATATTGCTTTAAGGCGGACTGTTATTGAATTTATATATTATATAATTAGACTGAATGAGTGTTAAAAATACTGCCTCAAATTTTCTGAACGCCAATGGATGCTAAGTGAACTTCTTATATTTACAGTCACTGTCACTGATTGTCCCGAGTAGTTTTTTGGGTTATTTCTTTGAATTTACTGCTCTGTTTGAACATCTTAAATATTGAACGTGGTTTGAAGCCGTTTGCCACTGCAATTTCCAGTATGTGTTGGCGTACTTTTTAATATTCTTCTCTGGTTAGAGGGACGTTGTTTAACCTATGCATTAGACTTTTGAAAACTGCAAGTTGGCGTGACATCAGATTGCATTCATTCTTTTTACTTTCTTTACTACGTATAGTAAGTAGGGGAAGTATTGTAATCCACCCAAAAATTCGATACCGAGATTTCACCGGAAGTATATGTTTTGAGACCCCCTGAATCCAAAAAAAGCATTTTTGGAAACATGTCTGTGAACAGCATAACTTAGAAACGAACAGTCGGATAAACACCAAAGTTGGTATTTAGGTTCAGTATCTTCTAGAGATGCGACACGAAGGTTTTCAAGAAAATCCCCCCCCCCAGATTACCCTTTACATGGAACACTTTTCGAAAATTTTGATTTTCTCAAAAACGGCACTAACAATTTTGATTAAAATATCATATGTTTAAGATGACAAACGAAATGTATATCTCGAATTTTCTGGGAATATCTCCAAAAAGTATTCTTCATTGTGAACGACTTTTGCATAACTGGTAAACCATAAGAGATAGACAAAATTTTACTACACAAAAAATGTAGATCGCTTTAAAATACACAATTTATGTCATATACATATTTTTTGTTAAGTGAACCATTTTCGAGGTATTGCTTGTTATTTCCTTAAATTTTCCTATACTTTTAACAAATTCCAATTTTGTTTATATCCTGGACATACAAAGAGAATGGAATCCTCCTCATAGCAACCAGCTCTTAAAATATTTGACTATAGCTTAAAGCCTACCATATTCCCCTTGCATCTACAAGAAAATTAGCAATAAGATTAACATCTCGATTAACATGAAGTATATGGAGAATAAGCATTTGAAAAAATAGTTTGTACAAGAGTAGAGAAAGTCATGTGAGTGTAACACATCAGATTTTTAATATTATCTACATGTGTTCATTTTTTGTGGATCCCAAATGTAAATTTCTCCTGCAAATTTAGTAGATTCAGAGCATCTTCCTTGAGTTTATTTGATATGATTACCAAAGATATCATCCACATATCTGAGCCAAAATTTGAAAATGTGGGGAAACGCTTTTATTACATGTTTTTCTATGTGGCTCATGTATAAATCTGCTAGGATGGGCGACAGAGGGCTTCCCATAGCTAGACCTTGTGCTTGCTTGTAGAACCTATTGTTGGATGCAAAATTCTGTCAAGTTTACAATTTCATCTAATTCTGCAGTACTTGTTAACGACTCTACCCACCTTCTAAGAAGTGTGGAAAGTGTTTCTATTGGAATACTTGTGAAGAGTGCTTTGACATGAAAGGAGATTATCAAGTCGTTAACTGGCAGTGTTTGATTTTGCAGAAGTGAATTTTTGATTCATAGGCTTTCAAATTTATTGTAGGTTTTTAATTGTAAACTAACCATTTTGCTACAAAGTGAGTTGGTGATTTGATTCCATTAACCATAATGGAAACAAGAACAGGAAGCAATACACCATACAAGATATTGATTCACAACAGCCCAGAATCAAGAACGGAAATGCATATCGATCACATAGTGAAAGTCAATTTTGCGAGACTTTACCTCAAAATATTGGGAAGCAAGAAGGAGATTGGTTTTGTTGCTAAATCCTCATAATAGACACACACACATGTATGCACACATTTTTTTTCTGTTTTAGGACCTTGTCTATTTCTTATGGTTTCACAGGTATACAAAATTCAATCCAGCTGAAGCAGAAATATATTTAATACCTAATTTGACTTACTATTTAATTTAATTTACCTGTGCATGCATGCGTGTGTGTGTGTGTGTGTGTGTGTGTGTGTGCGTGCGCGCGTGTGCGCATGCGCACGTGAGAGAGAGAGATCAGTCAAATGCAGGGTTCATTTATTGTAATATTACATGCATTCATATATTGGTTATGTGAACAGTTTTGACGTTATTATGCTTATGGTTTTTATTTGTTTATGAATATGTTACTTATTAAGCTTGAATATCCAGGATTTAGATTTATGTATTGAAATTATAGCAATATAAAGCATAACATGGCTAACCTTAACTGAACATATAAATAGAGAACATTTTTACAGTTACTTTAGATGACCAGGAAAACTAAACAAAAAGCATAACCTTGATGTTATTAAACTGCAAAGAAAATATAAAATAATAATAATAATTTATTCACCGTTTGGTAATTACAATAATTACTATAGGCTTCGTCAAAGTTATACATAATGTATCACTTAAAACTAATAAACATTTTACATATCACTTTTACTTAATGTGTCAAATTCCTGTATACTATATAAAGGGTGTTTTATTAGCCATTTCTACAGTTTCTCTTTATAGAGATTTACAGTAGTTACTTCTAAGGGAAACGAATTAAAGAGTTTTATGCCTACTGCCTTGTAATACTTAGAAGGTCTTCTGCAATCTATAGTATGGCATATCGACTTTATTGCTATTATGCATATTGTGTTTTTGAATGTCTCTCCTTACTTCTTAGTTGTGCAAATTCTCTTTTATATAGGTTAAAACATCATATATATAATATTATAACAACTGTAGGAATTTCTAATTCTATAAATAATGGTTTACAGTGTTCAAGTTTCTTATTGTCTTTTTTTTTAATTCTTAATACCTCCTCTATGCGTGGGCTACTGCCCCATTGTTGCGGTAATCAGCTCGTGTTATCTTATTTGCTGGGCGCCTGTTATTATTTTAAAATTTAGGTACTTTGTCCTCCAGCTAGCTATTATTACTCAGTCAAGCAAGTGTCTCTGAGCAGGGCGTGTAAACAGAAAGGAGTTGTTGCTAAAAGATAAAATAATTTGCTTATACACTTTTATTGCCATAACACTTAATTAATAATTCACATATTTAATCTTTATACACGCCTCACTGAAACTGTGATGTTTCCGAATGTAACTACAGTCTTTAATTGCCGCGCACTAATTACTTCGCGTACTTCACATTTTGTAACTAATTTTGCGATGTGTACATCACGAGAGATTCTTTCAAACTGCATGACGTGCACCTCACGAGAGATTCTTCAAGACTGCGTGAAACATGCTTATGGCTTGAGAATATATACTCCTTCACCTCAAAATGCCTAAACATTATAATAGAGCTGCTATTGGTTACCAAATCGCGCCAACATTAGCGTCTGTTTTGACAGCCAATCTCTACTACTAACATATATGCTCTAGGGAAGATATTCCCTCCATTTCTAAAGAAAGGCACGCTACCCTGACATCATTTGTTTGTCTCTTCTTAGTAATAAACAACTCACCCCCTCTGTTTATTGTTACCCACTTCTATTGTCAGTTTCAGTTAGGCAGTGTAAACTTATTTCCTAACAATGCTTATGGCTAACAAACGCATAAAATCCCGTACATACAATAATATTAATTTACACTACAATCACTCTGGCATTCACAGTATTGTGACGTATGCACAGATAATAGGATACACGACTCTCTGGGCACCGAGATCCGAGACGGCAGTTTGTCTGTGAGTAGGGGTAAGTCAGGGGAACTAAGTCTTAGGGAAGGGATAGCGTCAGTAACGCTTTAGAGTTAGCGTTGGTTTGGGAGTCAGCAAGTAAGATCCGAGTAGGAAAGACTTAGAACTGCTTTCTTTGTGCTCCGGCACAATGGCCTCGTCAACAGACAATGGGAAAAGAATGTAAGTAATGTAATTAGTCTTTATCTCATTAAACCCTTAGCCATCCACTCTTGACGAGTTTTAATTATGGTAGCGTAGAATCCTTCCTCTCCCTTAAAGCCAGGTATTATTCTGATTAGTAATATTTTCTGTACTTTCCTTAGCTGCGTTCCCCGTCGTAGCCTCGCCATGTGCAGATCTTGTTTAATTTACCCGTACCTCTTGCAAGCGAGTGCCCACCCGTCTGGTTTTTGAGTAGTATTTAAAGAGAGGCTACGACAGTTGGGTACGTCCACAAGAGAAGAAGCCTGAGAAGGCTGAGGAGAAGCTGGTAAAGTAACAGCAGGAACAGATGCATTATTAAATAGAACAGATGGTGGCGTAACCACTGCAGCCTGAGATTGAGCAGACACTAGATGTTCACGGTTCTGCATATAAAACTGTGCTTTGTCCACTCGTCGAATGATTTGTATTACCTCATCAACAGTTTGAGGATTTAATGGCATGACAGAAGCATTGTCATTATTTCCTTTGTATTTTTGAGAGGTTATGGGTAAGGGGAAACAACAGGTATTGCCCTCATCACCAGCCTAAGTAATTGCTGATTACATCATCATCTGAAATATGTGGATTGGTAGTCTTCGCTTGACTTTGGAAGTAGCACAGATGGAACGATACTTTTTTCTAGAGGGATTTAAGAGAAAGCAGTTCTACGTCTTTCCTACTCGGATCTTACTTGCTGACTCTCAAACCAACGCTAACTCTAAAGTGTTACTGACGCTATCCCTTCCCTAAGACTTAGTTCCCCCTGACTTACCCCTACTCACAGACAAACTGCCGTCTCGGATCTCGGTGCCCAGAGAGTCGTGTATCCTATTATCTGTGCATACGTCAAAGTATGTTATGATATAAAATACTGCCTCACCATAATGCTATGCCATATCTTAGGATGGACTGAAAGAATGAAAAATATGCCATTTGAACAAATTCTTTTGGCACTGCTTTTTTTTAAATTTGCTAAGAGAAATATGCATGATAATTTATTGCACACAAAATCCATATGTGGGTTCCAGGATAGTTGTTTATCAATTATAATACCAAGAAGTTTCACACTATCACTGGCAGCATTTATATGCTTTAAATTGAAGGTAATGTTTTGAGTTTTGTTTGGATTCATAAGGAAGCTAAAAACTTCTAAAACAAAAGATATTACCAAGGAGAAGTAAACAGGATTCCTCCTTTACTAGAAATGATTCAATTCTGTATCAGTTCATCAGCAGTACTAAAGCTGTGCAGATCAATTCTTCAATGACATCTTTCCTGTGCAGATTAAAATAATATAATACAGCATCAAATAAAATTACAATAGTGAATTCCTGATATAAAGGCAATCAATAAGTCAATGTGAATTGAGATAATTATAAACTAATTTTGGATTATAAAAGAGATTTGATGAACAAAATGTAATTTGAGTTAAAGAATTATTATTTATATTAAGGAATCTTACCTGTTAAAACATCCTGAGATGAATATAAAGTACTCATCGCTTAACTAAATTAATAAGAAACCAACTCAACATGTTTTAAAATTCTTATACAGTTATATACAGAAAATTCTGAATGTAGTTTATGCTTGTCAGTATCTCAAACATATGATATTTTAATAAAAATTCATTAAAGCTGTTGTTGAGATAACAGAACTAATGTAAAATTTGTTTCCAGGCATTTAAGTTCACAATTGCTGGAGATGGAGAGGTTGATAGATAAAATGCTAAGCACAGAATTTGAGCGCTATGCAACTGCAGATCTCAATAGACCTCTGGTAGAGGACCAGCAAGTACTTGAAGGGGTAAGGAAATGCTTAATTTGCTGTACTGTTTGAATGTCTGGCATATTATTTAACAATGCCTAAACAATGTTCTCTTTCTTTTATCAGGAGAAGCTGGTGTCGATAATCTTTGGTATGCTGCGACAGAAGCATTTTCATTTCATTGACACATACAAGGATGAGGCATTCACAACAATTAAGGCTGTGGTTAAGCAGGTAAACCTAGAAAAACTGCAGATTCTTTAATAAATTAAATTCTTGCAAAATGTTGAATTAATACAGTATAAAAAATCATGTTAATTCAAAGGCAGCAGGGCCAAAAGTCTAAACTTGTCAAAATCAGAAATGATATATCCAGGGTCTGGCAAAATGATCTGATGGTTTTTGAAATGAAGTAAAATGGTTATATTTTAATGTAGGTTGGTGATTTTTATTGTTTCATCAAAAAGGGGCATTATTGCCATTTACTGGCACGAAAGAATTACATTATTCAAATGGTTTCCATTTCTTCTCTTGCACTTCTAGAGTCTGACTTTAAAGTTCAGCATTGCAGAATGTACCATGTCTTATATTGCATTAACCTCTTGATGATTTGCTTCCTTCAGATTATTAATTGTTTGGGTATTGTTGATAGAGACTTTAGAGATTGGCGAATAAGCTGTTTACAATAGTTATTGGTAGCCTGCAGAGTTCTGGCAACAAGAAGTTACAAAACATCAATGTTTAGTTTAAATAAAGAGAGTTGAAGGTTGTTACACTACATCACTAAAATGTTCTTACTTGAACGCGTTTCAGGAGATAGTTTGCTCCCATCGTCAGCATGTCCTCAACTGATTTTGCCGGTCATTGCCTGGGGAATGTGTGTGGCTAGTGGTGCTCTCTGGTGCTGGGCTGATGAACCTCCAAAGGCTGTTGGGTGGTGGCAGTTCGAAGTAGGTGATTCCTATGTTTGACGATATGTATTTTTTCCCAGATGTCCTATTCATTGTTGCTGTTGATCAGTTTTAAGAGTTTTATGTTCGGAGTGATATCATGGTTTGAAGACCAGAAATGATGTGCTACTGCTGATTTATCTGGCTGCTTTTGGTAAATCCATCTCATATGCTCTTTAAGTCTTATTTCAAGATTTCTTTTGGTTCTTCCTATGTATACCAGGTTACAGTCATTACAACCAATTTGATATATACCAGCTGATTTATCATTGGGGAAAGGATCTTTTGTTCTGAAAGAATATACAGAAACTACTATGCAACAGAACAAATGATCCTATCCCCAACGATAAATCAGCTGGTATATATCAAATTGATTGTAATGAATGTAACCTGGTATACATAGGAAGAACCAAAAGAAATCTTGAAATAAGACTTAAAGAACATATGAGATGGATTTACCAAAAACAGCCAGATAAATCAGCAGTAGCACATCATTTCTGGTCTTCAAACCATGATATCACTCCAAACATAAAACTCTTAAAACCGATCAACAGCAACAATGAATTGGACATCTGGGAAAAAATACATATCGTCAAACATAGGAATCACCTAATGAACTTCGAACTGCCACCACCCAACAGCCTTTGGAGGTTCATCAGCCCAGCACCAGAGAACACCACTAGCCACACACATTCCCCAGACAATGACCGGCAAAATCAGTTGAGGACATGTTGACGATGGGAACAAACCGTCTCCCAAAACGCGTTCAAGTAAGAATATTTTAGTGATGTAGTGTAACAACCTTTAACTCTCTTTATTTTAAATTATGACACATCACTGTTACTAGCTTCTAAATCTTCAAAATTAGTCAATCAATGTTTAGCTTTCCAAATTTATGGTAGTTGCATTCTTCCTCAAAGAAATGCAGATCAAATATTCCTAGGTATGTGTACAAATATTGTACCCACTCCTCAGTATCACGTATTTGCTTGAAGTGGATGCTCATGCATACATACAGATTTGTGTTTGTCCAATATCAAGTATTTAGCAAAACCAGAGAGGTGGAAATGTGCATTATCGCGTTATCATCATTGTTTCATTCATAATTTTGGGAATATTTCTGAGAAAGCTCTTCGATTTGCCCAGTCATTGCAGCCCAACTCCTTAGCAATCAGCATTTTGAAGGAGTGAAAGCGTAAATTCAATACAAAATTCTTCTTACTGACCTATCAGAAAGATGCAGAGCTGAGGTACCTATACCCCCGCCGCTATAACGTTGCACTTGACAGTTCGTGTGGCTTCGCGTAAGGTTGGCTACATCGTGGTTGCGACGTTGCCAGAGTGGCTAGTAAACAACAACAGCTGATTGTTCTCATTTCTATCGTGTCTAAGCCGCATACAAAAAGTGTACGTAAGTAGCGAACATCACTGAATAATAACTATTTCGTATTATTATTGTTAATTGAAAATAAGCGATATAAGCAGCTTTGGTATGGTCAGATACTCCTTTCTATGATAATAGGCATAAATGTGTACGTATGGCGTCTAATTGGAAAGCATCAATATTTGTGACTGGACGAGGCTTCTTTTTTTTCTTCCCTGGAGTTGATAGAAATACCTGTTGTGTTCCAGATGGTTCAGGAATTTTGTCCTCTTTCTCTTGTAGTTTCACTCCTTTGTGAACAACAGTTCTCGTGCTTAAACCAAGAGCTGCTGCAGTTCGTTGTACTGCTTTATCAGCAGGAATAGAGGGATTTCCGTGAAGCTTCACGTACTCCTTTTCCTGTTCAAAGAACTCCCAGGTTCTCCTTAATAGTTCCAATGCCTGACTATTAAGTGGCACACCTCGGCGCAAAGGATTTTCACTTCGTGAATCATCACTCGGCGATCGGCGTTGTTTTTCCAACATTGTCGCACTTAAGTTTTGTTTAAATAAATAATATGAATGAAATATATATAAAATAGATAAATATAAATAAATAAATGTATAAACGAACAATAACAAAACTATCAAACAATAACCACAAATCTAAATAACAAATAACAATGAACAATATGTAGCTTGCAAAGAACAACTCGACGCTCTGCTAGAGATTCACAAACTGAAGCACGTGGTTGGGAATAGTTACATCCAGCAACAGAGCCGATTCTAGATCCGGTTCCGCTTTGTCATCGACCATCCGGAATGCTGCCTTGTGATTGGCTTAGGAAGTCAAACGGTTGAAGCTTTTCATCTGTTTTTTCGCGAGTGTACCAACTTAAACGCTAGCTGTCAAGTGCAATGTTATAGCGGCGGGGGTATAGTAATGGTAAGCGTTGAGGACTCGCCTGAACTTCTTGGACATACGGGTGGTCGTTGGCCTTCATGTTGACTTACGTTTTGATGCAGAAGCAGCTTCTCTGAAATTCTTTATCCATAAACAAAATTGTGTTACACCTATAAACTTGTCCATGTTGACCCACATTGAAATGTTTTTGGAACTGATGTTGCATAGGAAATATGGAATTATTTGTTTTGAGAAATATCTCCACCACAAAAGCCAAATGTTTAACATTCCGCGGCTTCAGTGTTACTGAAATGGCATCAACAATGGTGACACCACTTGACACTGTCTTTGTTACAGTTATTGCCAACCTAAAACTTTCTATCTTTTTGCCAGATCCTATACTTTAGTTAAAGAATAGAATAATTGTAAACAAGTGCAGCATATTTGTGCCGCTAGTGCATGCACCATTCCCATAGTAACAAAATGTTTTCCTCTAGATGCAGTATCAAGATTATGTAAAAAATCTGATGTGTTACACTCACATGACTTTCTCTACTCTTGTACAATCTATTTTTACAAACGCCTATTCTCCATATGCTTTATGTTAATCGAGATATCGAGATGTCAATCTTATTGCTAATTTTCTTGTAGATGCAAGGGGAATATGGTAGCTTTTAAGCGATGGTCAAATATTTTAACGCTGGTTGCTATGCGGCGCATTCCATTCTCTTTGCAAGTCCAGGACATAAAAAAATGAATAACGAATTTGAGAAAAAGTATAAGTATTGGAAAATTTAAGGGAATAACAAGCAATATCTCGAAAACGGTTCACTCAACAAAAGAAATGTATATGACATAAGTTGTGTATTTTAACGAGATCTACATTTTTTGTGTAGTAAAATTTTGTCTATCTCTTATGGTTTACCAGTTATGCAAAAGTCGTTCACAATGAAGAATACTTTTGGAGACATTCCCAGAAAATTCGAGATATACATTTCATTTCTCATGACATTATCTTAAACATATGATATTTTAATCAAAATCGTTAGAGCCATTTTTGAGAAAATTAAAATTTTCGAAAAATGTTCCATGTAAAGGGTAGTCTGGGGTAGGGGGGATTTTCTTGAAAACCTTCGTGTCGCATCTCTGGAAGATACTGAACCTAAATACCAAGTTTGGTGCTTATCCGACTGTTCGTTTTTGAGTTATGCTGTTCACAGACACACACACACACAGACACACACACACACAGACACACACACGGACATGTTTCCAAAAATGCTTTTTTTGGATTCAGGAGGTCTCAAAACATGTATTTCCGGTGAAATCTCGGTATCGAATTTTTGGGTGGAATGCAATACTTCCCCTACTTACTATACGTAGTAGAGAAAGTAAAAATACTAGCTGGACTCAATCATTTTATCAGTCCCAATTTACTGTTACTTCATGTTTTAATGAGTCCATAATACAGTGCTTTCATTTTATGCCAAGGCCGTGGATCATGCGAATGTGTGCTCTGCACACAGTCTACTACACTGCAGGGTTTCCCATTCTGTAACTTCCAGTTTACTTACTCGCGAGTGTTAGTAACATACATGTAATGAGTACTATACCCCCGCCGTTGAATCTTTGCACTTGACAGTTTGTATGACTTCACGTAATGTTGGCTATATTGTGGTTGCGACGTTGCCAGAGTGGCTAGTAAACAATAACAGCTGATTGTTCTCCTTACTATCGTATCTAAGCCACATACAAAAAGTGTACGTAAGTAGCGAACGTCAACGAATAATAACTATTTCGTATTATTATTATTATTATTATTATTATTATTATTATTATTATTATTTGAAAATAATCCAGCATAAACACTGCAATGTGTGTAGAATAAATTACGCACTTTTGACAATATAGAAACAGAATAATGCAAACATGCCTGCTACAATGAGGAGGAATAAAACAAATTATAAGCTGTGTTAGCAAAGTTATTTTCACTCATACTGCGTTCCAGATGGTTCAGGAATTTTGTCCTCTTTCTCTTGGAATTTCACTCCCTTGTAAATAACTGTTCTCGTGTTTAGTTCAAGAGCTGCCGCAGTTCGTTGTACGGCTTTATCAGCAGGAATAGAGGTATGCCTTTGAACCTTCACGTATTTCTTCTTCTGTTCAATGAATTCCCGGGTCCTTCTTAACAGTTCCAATACCTGACTATTAAGTGGCACATCTCGATGCAAATGATTTTCACTTCATGAATATTACTTGGTGATCGGCGTGTTTTTTTGTTTTTGTTTTAAGGTATTGTCGCACTTCAAATCTTGTATAAATAATGTGAATGAAATATATATAAAAATATATAAACGAACACCGACAACAAAACTATCAAACAATATCCACAAATATAAATAACAATGAACAATACTAACTTGCAAACAACAACTCGACGCACGTGCTAGGGATTCACAAACTGAAACACATGGTTGGAAATAGCTACATCCGGCAACAGAGCCGCTTCCAGTTCCACTTCCGCTTTGTCATCGGCCACCCGGAATGCTGCCTTGTGATTGGTTTAGGAAGTCAAACGGTTAAAGCTTTTCATCTGTTGTTTTGCGAGTGTACCAACTTAATCGCTAGCTGTCAAGTGCAGCGTTTCAACGGCGGGGTATAACCTTGTTATAAGTGTTGTTGAAAGTGGTGTCCATCTACGCAAAGACATTCTTGACATTGTTGGATGAAATTACCATTCACACGAAAAGTTCTTCTTGCATAATGTTCATAATTTCTGCTTTTATAATGTCCTTAAGTTCACCTACATTTATGGGGATTGTTCCTATTAACTTATTTTTTAGCATTTAGCAATCCCGTTGTTTTAAATTTATTGACCAAGCATCTCACAGTGTTTCTACCTGAAACTGGATAACCAGGAAATTGCTGCTGAAACCTGTCTATACACCTGTCTACATGATTCAGTTTTCACGCATGTATCATAGATAAAAATATGCTGTTCAAATGTGAATTTGTTGGCAGGCATTTCCATAGACTAATAAGAGAATAACATTTTTAAGGAAATCACACACAACACACGTATTGTCAAAACACTTCACAACACGAAGACAAAGCAACGACTGAGGCAGCTCACAGCTATTTTGTAGTGGCAGCTGCAGCATAGCCAACTTTACACAAACTGTCAATAGCAGTGTAACACTGGCAGGGGTATAGCTACAACTCGAGGCCCACAAGGTGGTAACGGCAAAATATGTCAATTTAATCAGAAGTATAAATGTTTCTTTCCTTCCTGACTTAATTTGACCAATCAAAGCCTAGTTCAAAACTCAGAGTAGGGGTAGATACAGTCCTGTGGTTCTTCCTATCACTTCCCTATTTGTTAAAGAGAAGGTACTGCTAGTTCGCAAAACTGACGATGAGGATGTTCTCAGGAACTGGTGTTAATAAGTGAAGAGAAAAAAGTATTTAAAAAAAGTTGTCAACTCATTTTAACATATCTATTTTCTTTAGCTTACATTAGTTTTACAGTTTGTGAAGTTGAATGTTTATTGACAGATGGTGATAGAGGTGATAGCAGCTAGTGACTCTGGCGACTCGGAGCTGGCTCTGACTGGACTGGGGGACCAGCTGCAAGGCCTATCACTCAGTGATTGGCTCACCTTATTGGAGAGTACCACCTCCACTCTTCTGTGCCTGGTTTACAGAGTCAAAGTGAGTAAAATAAAACAAATCTGCAATTAAAACCTTAAAATTTGGAAGAACAGTGAAGAAGTAATGTTCTTCAACTGTTATTTGGTTCACGTAATATATTACGTAAATTACTTAATCTGCTCTGCAATTAGGAAGCCAACTTGTAGTAGTTGTTTTCTTCTACTGTTGAAGTTTTACTGTTGTCGTTAGCTACATGCTTGGAAGCCAACTTGAAGTGTGCTGTTATGTAATATATGTTTTTTTACGTAAACTTGAAGAATTGTTTTATGTAATAAATTTGCTTCATGTAGTTTGTAACACTCTTTGGGCATTGGTTTGAATTTTGATGCTTACGTAGTATTACTTATGTTTTAATTTGCCTCGGCTGCGTCAGTCTTACTTTAGAGTCATGTATCTTGGGTAGGGCGCGGTATGACAAATATTGTAGACATCACAGAATTAAACTTTTAAATTAACTTCTTTTATTTAAATTCTTGCACATATTTATAAACCACTACACTTTTTAAAGAACTGTGAGAAACTTTTATACATTCACTTAGCGTGTATATCTGTTTTTACTAATCACCCGTAGAGAACACATTTTTGCATCTATACTCTACCAAGTCTCGCCAGCAACTGAGCAACAAAACCCATAAGCTTCGGTATTGCAAGTCTCTGATTGGCTAATTTTAAAACTGTCACAGAATTTACGTCATCGTCGATCTAATCATGACCAGAACATTTCAAATTCTAAACACATTATTGCCATAAGATTACCTCATTATTACTCATTGTTAGCAACCTAAAATTTATTATTCTCACAGCTCTTGCATTATTAGAGTATGTAATGTATTCACATAACATTAATAAAATATGTTTACAATAAAAATAAGCATTTGCAATGACTGTTACATACAATTTAAACAATTATTACATACATATTGTTTCAAGGCGGGCCATTATTGAATTTACTTATTATAAATAACAATTGAAATTATTCAGGTATTAAAATACTGCCTCAACAGCAAGCAGTATGAATGAATGAATGAATCGATTTATTGTACAATTTGTTTTACAGTTTGGTTTACAATACAACAATGTATATTCGTATATCATTATACCCCTACATCTATTGTACAATTTGTCTGGTGCTTATTTTCTTATTGGGCCACTCAGATTGCTTGGCTCCCTGGCCTTTTCACTCACTGAGCGGCCCTTGCATCTCTTACTTTTCTATACCATTTTTTTTTCTTTTGTTTACCTTCCTGAATATTCTCCCTGATTTTGTTTCTTAGAACCTTTTATTGAGTCCATCATATCTTTAAGATTTCACCTTCCTTCATTTTCCTACATCTAGCCAAATTTAGTCTAATTAATTCTTTGTAAACCATTCTATACTTTTAGTCCATTTTTCTACTTCATCTCTAATTTCCCCGCTATTACTCAACCTTACTCCTAAATAGTCAAGCAAGCAGTATGATTCACTGCTACTTTGTTTTCAATCAAAATCCGGTTTTAGTTTCTCTACCACCTATATTTAATGAGTAGAAGTAGTATTAAGAATTCTTTATCGAGATTTCACTAGAGATACAGGTTTTGAGATTTGCTGAATTAAAACAAAAAGAATGTTGGTTAGATATAAAAATGTATATTTTAAATTAGCTTCTTCCAAAGATGCAACACACAGATTTTCAAGAAAATCCCTCTACCCAAAACTAGACGTTACACAGAACAAGTTTAACTATCTCAAAAATGGACATTCATAATTTTTATTACAATACCATATGTTCAAGGTATTTGCTTGACTAATAAAATGTGTATCTTAAAGTTTCTGTGAATAGCCTATGAAGTTCTATTCCGAATTAATTTTATATAATTTTGTGTAACTGGTAAACCATAAATTGCAGATCTCGACATATTCATTCTTAGTAATTGTTGAGTCGTTTGTAACACTACATCACGTACTTGTTTTTATAACGAATAAATCTTTCAGGAGCTAATTGCTCCCATCTCAGTTCCCTGTCTACTGCCCACATCCTTCGTCTTGGTTGTAAGCTTGAATTCTGGTGGCGGCTGGAAGAACTTCTTCAAAAGTAAGTCTCCTGGCGGGGTTTCAAAATTATAAGTGCGGTTTCTGTTCTTCCTATCCCAAGTTGTAAGTTCTGCTTTTCCTGAGATGTTTTTAAGTATTTTTGGGTTTCTGTCTCTGGTGTGTTTGTCTCTCCAAAAGTGCCAAGCTACTGCTGATTTATCTTCCTGTTTTTGTTTTATGTAACTGAAGTGTTCTTTTGTTCTTGTTTTTATATTTCTCTTGGTTTGCCCAATGTATATTTTTTTGCAGTCATTGCAGTTGATGTGGTATATTCCTGGTTTGTTCTCCTGTGGGATGTCATCCTTTAGTTTGGAGTTTAGTAGGTTTTTTTATGGTGTAATTGTTTTTTGGGGCCAAAGAGATGTGTTGCTTGAAGATTCTCTGGAATTTGTAGAAGGCTGTTGGGTGGTATGTGAATTTTTTGAAAATCATCTTTTCTTTTTCAGTAGGGGTTACCACACCCATCCTTTTCATATTCATCAACTAATGAACTCAAATATTGTCTCTGAAGTTCAGTAGAACCAAGGTCCCAGAAAGCTTGATGGATTTTTTTGTCTATAATCGTTACTGAAATTATCATTACATTTTCGAATACACCTTGAATAACCTTTTTCATGCACCCTTCGAGCTGGAACAACTTGATTTGTGGTAGAAGTGTATGCTTTCCCCGACTGTCTATTAAGTGTTGTTTTTTTTTTCTTTTCCATTCTTCGTAACAACCCTCTTCTTTCTTTTCCTTGTAACAGGGTCTTCACTGATTTTATCATTAGTTTCTTTAGTTTCTGCAACCTGCTCTCTACATTTCCATTGACATCCCTTCCTGTTTGCTCATCATAGTTGGAATCTGTAATAATTTAATAATAAATGGTAGCTATAAACAGGCCTACTCGTAAATATAGGAATAAATATGGTTTAATATAAAGATAGTTCCCTAGGTTCTATGATGACTCACTCTCTCACACAGATCATCTAGCACAGGCTCTTTGCCTGAATTAGTATCAATTTCCATAGATTCTGCAACCTGAACCATGTTTACAGTAATAATGCCTCTCTGTGTCTCCTCATTAGAATCTGTAATACATTATTTTCCAAAATGTAGTACCTATGTTAATCAGAAGAACTCTCAGAAGGTTATAAGATCATCACCCTTCTCATCCAGATAATTAGAATCATTACTGGGTTCATTAACTGTCTCAGGACTATTACTTTCCATAGATTGTGCCACCAGAACTCTGGCTTTCACATTAGGATTGACAACACCCCTCTATACTTGTTCATCATTAGAATCTGTAATAAATGAATAATGTCTATAGTGTAGACCTCCAAAACACAACAATAATAATAATAATAATAATAACAATAATAATAATAATAAGGTGTAGGAGTAATAGTAACTAGCCCAAAACCATAACATCACAATTATTACTCACCATTCTCACTTAGATCACTTTTTGGCTCATTGTCCCTATACTTAATAGGGAAGGATCGCCAACTTCCTTCCAGCTACCGCCCTATCTCCCTCACCAGTTGCATTTGCAAGGTGATGGAGCGCATGATCAACGGGCGGTTGACATGGTGGCTTGAGTCTCAGAAACTTCTAGCAAACGCTCAGTGCAGATTTCGTCACTATCGCTCTACCGTCGACCATCTGGTGTCCCTGTCGACGCATATTATGAATGGATTTCTGAGAAAGTGTCAAACCGTGGCTGTGTTTTTTGACCTGGAGAATTATGACACTTGTTGGAGGGGCGGCATTTTACGTACACTTCACGCATGGAATATCCGCGGTCGTCTTCCCATATTTCTTCGGGAGTTTATGACGGACCACGTGTTTTGTGTACGTGTGGGCTCGGTTTTATCTAGTCGTTTTATTCAAGAGAACGGAGTACCGCAGGGCTCGGTACTTAGTGTCACACTTTTTGCAGTTGCTATCAACCCCATTGTTGATTGTATTCCACCTGGCATTTCATCGTCCCTTTTTGTTGATGATTTTGCCATTTATTGCAGTTCACGGCAGACTTGTCTACTCGAATGCCGTCTCCAGAGCTGTATCGACCGTCTCTACGCCTGGAGTAACGCCAACGGCTTTAATTTCTCCGCCAAGAAATCCGTCTGCATCAACTTCTGGCGCCGGAAATATTTCCCTCCGCCCTCTCTCCATCTTGGGCCGGAGGTGCTTCCGTTTGCAGACGAGGTGAAATTTTTGGGGTTGATATTTGATCGAAAGTTGAGCTGGACTTCTCACGTATCCTTTTTAAAAGCAAAGTGTGACTGTTCTCTTAATATTTTACGTGTTTTAAGTGGCACATCCTGGGGAGCTGATCAGACCGTCCTGCGTCTTTATCGCTCTTTGGTCCGATCCAAACTTGATTACGGGTGTATTGTCTTTTCATCGGCACGTCCATCTGTGTTACGTCATTTGAATCCCATTCATCATCGTGGTATTAGAGTCGCTACAGAGGCCTTTCCAACTAGCCCCATGCCCAGTCTTTACGCTGAGGCTGCAGAGCCTCCGCTGTCCTTCAGGCGTGAGCTGCTCCTGTGTAGCTATGCCTGTCGACTCTCCAGCTTGCCTGACCACCCGTCCTTCGCGGCATTTTACGAGGATTCACTTGACCGGCAATATTTAGTTAGCTCCTCTGCTTTGCTCCCTCCAGGGGTTTGATTTCGTCAGCTTCTTCGGCATTTGGACGTTACGCCAGCGCCGACCCTTTCAAGGGGGGAAACGCATTTTCCTCCATGGTTGCGCGCTGAGGCCCTCTGTCACCTTGGGTTATCGTCGATGCCGAAGAGTGAGACCCCTTCTTCAGTCTTTAGATCAGCATTTTTAGAACTTCAGTCGCAATTTGGGGATTTTGATTTTATCTTTACTGCTGGATCTAAGACTGATGCTGGAGTAGGATGTGCCTTTTTTTGTGGTGGAAATAGTTTTACGTTTCATTTACCTGGACAATGTTCAATTTTTACCGCCAAACGTTTTAGCATTTATCAATCTGTTTTATACATTCAGCGGCACGACTTACGGCACTGTTTTATTTGTACGGACTCTCTGAGTGCCCTTCAGAGTATTAATGCGCTGTACCATTACCACCCACTCGTACAGCGCATTCATGACCTGCTCTACTCGCTTGGTGTCTCTGGCACCAGCATCTCCTTCATGTGGGTCCCAGGTCATGTGGGCATCTCAGGTAATGAGTATGCCGCTGCCAAATCGGCGATTTTATTACCCAGATTTTTTACCTCTGTTGTTCCCTCGTCAGATTCGTGTGTTATTTTACGTCGCCGCATCCTCTCTCGCTGGCACGATGAGTGGACGGCCCTCCGGGGGAACAAGTTGCGGGAGGTTAAGCCTTTCCCGTTGGTCTGGGGTACCTCTTCTCGTTCGTGTCGTCGGGAAGAGGTAATTTTAGCTCGTTTACGGATTGGACATTGTGTTTTTAGTCATAGGTATTTGCTCAGTGGTGACCCCGCACCACTCTGTGGGCAGTGTGATGCGCCCTTAACGGTGCGTCACATTTTAACAGAGTGTCAGGTTTTAGCTGCATTGCGTGCTCGTGCGTTGAGCGTCTTTTAGCTTAGTCATTTTATTCTGTCTGTTTTTATGGGGACTCTAATCCCCAGAGGACAAAAGGCGCTCATGTCCCTCGCATTCTACAGTCCTTGACACGTTTGAATCTTTTATTGCCTATGCTTTTAGTGTGTTAGTTTTTGGCATTGTTGTATTATTGTTGTTTTAAATTTTTGGACATCGCGGGTTTGTGTCCCGTTTTTTAATTATGCGGTTCTTTTATATTTTTTACTTTCTATTTTATACATTGTAAGGGCGCTGATGACCTTAGCAGTTTAGCGCCCTTAAACCGCATCTCATCTCATCTTTTTGGCTCATAATCAGGATCAGTATCTGAGTCAGCTGCAGCCATAAATTCTTTAAACAATGCTTCTCCTTCCTCATTTTCTGATGTCCCACTGTCATAAACTATAAAATAACAAAGTACTGAATGCTTTAACTAAGTTACAACGTTTAAATGACAGTTCATATGTAATTAAATTATTATTTCAATATTGTATACACAAGTTTAATAACTAACATATACATATATTTATTTATATTTTGTTCCAATGTATTTTATACTTACATTTATCATTATTTTCATTATTGTTCTGTTCACTTACTAATTGAGCCATTCTTCTCCCTCTAGAATCCATAATAGAGTTTCACTAATTTTTAAATCTACAAATGTAATGCTTGTGAGCTAAAAACACACTGCTAAGCAATATTGCACTAAATAACAAATTGCCTTTACATACATGCACTTTCGTGCGCGATTTGGTGATGTGCACTCCTTCAAATGTGGAATTGTGTATGTAAAGGCAATAATTAAAAAATAACAGGAAAATTACAGTGGTCGGTCACGTAGGCAGGAAGGATGAGACAGACGTAAGAGCTTATTAGGTGTCAATAATAAAACAAAGCATTAGGGTCAGACAACCGTATCAGCTTTTACCATCCTCTGATCCTTACCTAAATTATTATTTTGCAGATAGTGTTAGGGTCAGTCAAATGTAACAACGTTTACGTTCCTTTGACTCTTACAAAATGTATGACATTGTAGTTACGTCGACGCTTAACTTCGACACTATTATAGCTAGAGATACGATTGTTTGATCCTAAGATAGAGCGCAATTTTCTGATTATGGAAGTAGTTGTAACTCAAAAACAGAAAAAACTGTAGTTACGTCAGTCTGATCCTAAGGTAGCGAATTATAACTTGCTATAAGTATAGCCTAGATAGATGTAATTTTAATCCTTTCAGTCCTTTACCCATCATAATGGACATTATCCTACAACAGCTTTAAGAAACATATAAGTATGAACATCATTCTCTATCGTTATTGCTTCATATTGGTAGTTAACTATTTTATAAGTATCAGGGTGATTTAAACTAAATAAAAATTGTTTGCTGATATTTTTACTTTCTCTATCATGTACATAATAGGTAGAAAAGGTATTACATTCCACCGAAAAATTTGAATATCAAGATTTCACCCAAAATATGTTTTGAGGCTCCCTGAATCCCCAAAAAAAGACATTTTTAGAAAAAGATCCATGAGAGAGAGTGCATGCATATGAGAGAGAGAGAGAGAGAGAGAGAGAGAGAGAGAGAGAGAGAGAGAGAGAGAGCATAACTTAAAATGAAAAGTAGGATAAATACCAAACTTAGTGTTTTATAGTTCAGTATCTTCCGAAGACGTGACACAGATTTTCAAGAATATCCCCACTCCCCCAATTATCCTTTATATGGAGCATACTTCAAATTTTTTTTATTTTCTCAAAAATAATTCTAATGGTTTTGATTAAAATGCCATATATTAAATATATTTACATGACAAATAAAATGTACATCTTGAATTTTCTGGAAATAGCACAAAATATGTTGATCTCTTTAAAACACACAATTTAATCCAAATAACTTTTCTTGTGACATAAGCCATTTCTGAGATATCTGTTATTAATGGTTCGAATTGTTCAATACTTTGTCATACTTTAACATTTGACCATCACTATTTCCTTTGGATCTATAATGAAATGTTTAATGTAGCTGTTTCTGCAAAGGTGTGTCTCAATTAAAATGAATGAGATGGAAAAATAAACTTTCATAAGGATAGTTTGTATACCCACTAATAAATGATCCAGGGCAGAGAAAGTCATGTGAATGTAACACCAGATATTTTGCTTTTAGTTTAAATGTAAAATTAAAAATGGTGTGTGGCACCATTGTTCTACTTATGTCCTGTCAACAGCCATCAAATCTCTCACTGTTTATTTTACCTGGGCCCTCCCTGTCCTTTAACGCAAACTAGGTAGCAGATGGGATTGGAATCTAGCTAATCTTCAACATTGGAATCCTGGTCAGTGATGTTCAGTGTTTTAATGAACTAAGTTACTAACCCAAGAACAGGTAGCAACAGCTTCTATGACATAATACAAGTATTTTATTATGCCATCTCACTTTGAAAGATTGAAATTGGTCTGAAAAGGTTAAAATTATCCACAAGTTATATTTCCTTTAACCTAAGAAGTGAATCTCACATTAAACTTTTCACCTTTAGTGTGAATAAAAGTGCTACAAAATATATTTATAGATATTTCCATGAGCATAATTTTCAGAATCTTATACAGGGTGTTTAAAAAAAATATTCAATATTTTGAAAGGTGGTAGTATGGACCAAAACAAGAAAAAAATGTTCCAGTAAACATGGGCTTTAAAATGTATAGCTTAAGAGCTTTTGAGCACTTGTTCATCTTCGCTATTGTGAAACATCTCTTCTACTGCTTTCTCTTTGCTGTTACGCATGACCTACATCAGACAGTACACAAATGAAGAGACATTACTTCGTTACTGTGAAACAGCATAGCTTCTAATGTAATCTGCTTGCAATTACATACAACCTCCACTTGTGAACCATCACTAAAGGAGGTGCACAATATGGTGCCCATTCATAGTAAGGCATGCTTTTGTCCGACGTCTTAGGGAATCATGAACTCCCTGAAAGACTCCAAGTTGGTCACAGGTGCTCTGGCAGGCATTGATGATGCCTTTCCATAGTGATAGCACATAATAATAATAATAATAATAATAATAATAATAATAATAATAATAATAATAATAATAATAATAATAATAATAATGTAATATTTATTGAGTGCCAAAATAATTACAATCATGTTGGGAGTGACTGCTTCTGGCCCTGGACATTTTATAGTCATCTCCCCTCCTTTAGTTATAATAATGATGTATTAATCTATTGAGCATTATGTTATTACATATTAAATGTCTTCTCGGATTACTATTACATGTTAATAAATTAGTAATTTTTATATTTATTTGTATTTACATTATTTTCTTCTTTTAACCATCCATATCCTATTCCTATTCATTCCATACCATGAACTTTCTTTTCTCGTAATATCTATTGCTTTGCATTAAAATATAATATATTATATATCTTATCTTCCCCCACCCTTTTGATCTACATTAGATTTATGTTCATGTTTTTTTTTTTTTTTTTTTTTTTTTGTTTTTTTTTTAATCTCTTCCTTATTTTACTCACATTATTTTCTCTAAGAATTTTAGTTACGTTCTCTGCTTATCTCTTCCCCCTATTCTTACGTTAAGGTCCCCATTATTATAATTTCTATGTTCGTATATTTATCCTTTAACATTTATATATCTTTCTCTAAAAGAGGTACAGTCCAGGTGATAGTACATCATTAATGGGGGATGCAATGTAAAAGCATTTCACAAACTAATTCCATTAGAACTAATAAGAATATGTGTTGCACTAGCAGATCTTTACTGCCTGCTGTAGGTCGTATATAATAGCAAAGAGCTTGCAGTAGAAGAGATGCTTCACAGTAGCAAAGATGAACAAGTGCCCATAGCTCTCAAGGTATGCAGTTTAGAGACCACGTTTACCGGACTTTCTTTCTTGTTTTGGTCTACACTACCACCTCTCAAAATATGGAATACTTTTTTTTAACTTTTTTTTAGATTGGAAAGTTCACATTAGGTATATCATACCCAAACTCAGTTCTGCATGTTATGCTATCCGAGCATTGGTAAATGTCAGTTCTATAGATACACTTAAATTAGTATACTATGCATATTTTAACTCTATCATTGAATATGGAATACTATTTTGGGGAAATTCGGTAGAAAGTCAACGAATATTCCTCATGCAAAAGAAGGTTATAAGAATCATTTCCAGCACTCATAGCAGACACTCTTGCAAACATCTTTTTAGAAGACTAAAGTTATTAACCCTACCTTGCATGTATATATTTTCAATCTTAAAATTCTATGTATGCAATCGAACCACATTTATTACAAACATGGAAATTCATGAGATAAACACTAGACAAAAGGGTAACATCCATCGTCCCAGTACAAAGCTTTCTTGCTTCCAGAAAGGTGTATATTATGAGACCATAAAAATATTTAATACTCTCCCTAATGATCTTAAGAGAAAAGTTGACAACTTCAATGTCTTTAAAACTGCTGTTAAAGAGTACCTATGCTCAAAAGCATATTATTCTGTACAAGATTATCTTAATGACAAATTATCCTACTGATAATACTTATATAGCTCTGTAAGTAGTATTAGTAAATATTAATGACAATTGCCAGTCATATTTGAAATCTGCTCTAGAATTAATGAGGCTATTTAAATGTATGTATATTAAGAACTGACAGTAAATGCTATGCATTACACATCAAATAGAACAAAATGATCAGACTAACAAAGGTAAAATCCTAGTGAATGTTAAAATAACTGTTCTTGCCTATACGTATGTTAACCTTATAACAGTAAGGAGGTATACAACTCTGTAATAAATTACACTTGATTTGTTTCATTTTGTATATAATATGTCCTTATTTTATTTTAAATGTTCTGTATACTATGTAATATTTATGTATATATGTAACTTTATTGTACATTTCCTTAACACGCATATAGTATTTGTATTTTATTTCAAATGTTCCATATTCTATGTAATATTTATGTTTATATATAATTTTTGTACATTTCCTTGACTTGTTCTATGTTCACAAGTCTTTATGGCTGCTAGTGAACTCCCAGAATACAATCTAATCTAATCTAATCTAAACTATACTTGTATCTTTTTAACAGGCAGTTCACGATGTGATGCGTCAAGCTGCTGATGTCAGTGCAGGAAAAGTTCCAAATAGTAGCTCAACAGGAAATGGAGATGTTCCTACTAATATTCATGTCTCTGTTGTGTAAGTTGAATTTATCGATCGTGTTGGAATTAATTCACCATTTTATCACTGACTAAGTTATTACTTACACACACAATATCTATGTTGGCACAAGGAGATTGAATTTTTAAATGCAGCAAGAAAGAACACAGAAATGTGTATAGACAATGGTGGCACTTTGTAAACAAATGCAAGGTTACCAGTCTGCTACGGGCTTGGAATAGCATAATTGACTTGTTCAGTAGTGGACAAAATTGGATTCAATTCTTAAACATCTTAATGAAGCGCCAAACTTGGTACTTACGTTCAGCATCTTCCAAGGATGTGATACAAAGCTTTTCAAGAAGTCTCCTACACCAAACTACCCTTTACATGGAACAAATTTTGTTATTTTTGATGCTCACAAAAATGGCTCTAATGATTTTGATTAAAATGCCAAATGTTTAGAATATTTGCATTACAAATAAAATGTATATCTTGAATTTTCTTGGAATAGCCTGTGAAGTCCTCTTCGTTCAGAGGACTTTTTGACTTTTGTACAACTGGTAAAGCATAAGAGATAGACAAAATCTTGCTACACAAAAATGTAGATCTCGTTAACGTATGCAATTTATGTCTAATAAACATTTCTGTGGCTTTGCCATTTCCAAGGTATTCATTGTTTAATAGATAAGTGTAATTCAGAAGTTAGAGACCGTGAAGTGAAACAATAATTTAATTGAATCTTAAGTCGGTGGTAAAACAAAAAGATATTCAAACCAGGAGGAAAGAACACTTCAGATATATATCTAACAAACAGATGGACAAATCTGCCATAGCAAACCATTTCTGGACCACAAACCACACCATCAACCCCAAAGTCAGACTCCTGAAATGCACCACAATCCAACAGAACTTAAAGTTTGGGTAAACATAACACATAATCATATGCATGAAAACAGTAATGAACTTTGCAATCCCACCACTCAACAATCTTATCTTTCTTATCGTCATGCAAAGAGTATGCGATTTCAAAGCCATCACTTGGTAACCAGCCTTTTAAAGTTTTGACTTGCTTTAGCAGACTGTATCCATAAACCTATAACACAATATGTAAATGTTTATTGAAAGCTTATCTCACTTACCAAGTAGGTGACCGAAGAATAAGGATGGTTTATTAAGTTGAAAAAGTCATGTTAATAATACATAGTGTTTTTTAGTAAAGTGATGTTGTAGGATTATATTGTATAAATAATAATGTATGTTCTTATTTCCTTTATAATGGTTTAAATAACTGTTTTCTATTTTATTTTTAAAACTGTACTCGCTCAAAAAGCAACACCTAAAAGTAATGTTTTAAGTAACATTCAAATGTACATTTATTGTAAATATATTACATATTTATTTTAAGTAACGTTTCATTAGTGTTAAAGAGATCAACTCATAACTGAGTGTTTTATTACAATGTTGCATAGTTAATGCATTTAAACCCCTCTCTACCACTGTGCTTGACACATCAACATAAAATGCCTAATCCACCTGTTTACTTTGAATCCAGGCATAGAGAAGTATAAGCCGACCTCTTGTTTTGTTTACATCGAACCACCATCACTGATAATGACTATACATCACACTTTTCGTAACACTAATAATCTATAAGGATAGTGAAACAAAATAATACCTAAATTACATTAGAGAAGTAATTAAACTTCATTTATCAGTATTTGTTTTCCTTTATTTTAGATCAGATCCTGCTGATAGCTTTTTGTCTTCTGAGGAACACACTCGAGTAGTTGTAAAACTTCGGGATTTACTGAACTCTGTATGTGACTATGCCCATGAGAGAGTGGCGCAGCTGCTGTCTGCCCCATCACATGTACAGGCCAGTGAACAGCGAGAGAAGAACTCTATCTCGCAGGGACAGATAAAAAGTGTGGAGAAGCAGATACAGAATCAAAATTCTTCAGTAAGTAAACAGTGTCTATAATTCTTTTAACATTGTGAATGGAAGTGTTTTGTCAAGCCCTATGTCCACTTGGAAGCTCTAAAGACTACTTCTAATCTCACTGTATTTAGGTTATAGTTAATTATGAATCTAATATATGTTGATCTTACGTTACATCCCTCTCTGACTTAATGTTTACAGTTTATATACAAGGGTAATCCCAAAAGTAAGGTCTCCAAAGCGCTGGGATCGCAGCGATGTTGGCCATACTGCTTTTTTCCATCCTCCCTCCACTCTCTTCAGAACCACACATCCCTTAGCGCCCTCAGTCTTGGCTTCGCAGCCAGTTATAATGGAGCTCCCGTTATCCACTACCGCCAGGTGCAAAGTTCGCAGTTATTTGCTTTTTGAGTGCAAAAGGGGTTAAACCTGTCGAAATTCATCGACAGCTAATGGAAGTGTATGGATGTCAAAAATGTCCGCAAGTGGTGTTGAGAATTTGCAAATGGTCGCACGGAAATTCATGACGAGGAAAGAAGCAGGAGACCATCCATTTCTGACGAAACAATCGCAAAGGTTGAACAAATCGTGCTTCAAGATTGACGGATCACTCTCGATGAGCTCTGCATTGTTGTTCCTGAGATTTCTCGAAGCATTATTCATCTGACTTTGATTGAGGAGTTGAAATTTCGTAAGGTGTGCGCAAGATGGGTCCCAAGAATGCTGACAGAAGATCACAAAAGGCAACATGCTGAAACTTCCGCCAATTTCTTCAACACTATGCAGATGAAAAGGACAACCTTTTGGATTCAATAGTAACGGGTGATGAAACCTGGGCTTTCCACTTCACACCTGAGACCAAACAACAATCACGTGAGTGGCGGCATTCCCGTTCACCCAAGCTGCGAAAGTTCAAGAGAACACAGTCTGCCGGTAAAGTCATGGCAACTGTGTTTTGGGAAGGAAGGGGATATTATTGGTCGACTTTATGGATCCTGGCACAACAATAAATGCCGACAGGTAGTGTCAGACATTAAAAAACTCAGACGGGCAATTCAGAACCGTAGAAGAGGAATGTTGAGCAAGGGCATAAGCCTTCTCCATGACAATGCTCGCCCCCACGCCACCCGTCAAACCATGAATCTTCTGCAACAGTTTGGATGGGAAACCATCACCCATCCACCCTATAGTCCGGACTTAGCACCCAGTGACTACCACTTGTTTCCCAAGTTGAAAGAACACTTGGCTGGAAGGCGCTTCGGTGACGACGACGAAGTGAAAAATGAGGTCGATCACTTTTTCAAGAGCATGGCGGCAAGCTGGTATGACATGGGCATACAAAAACTGCCACAGCGTCTACAAAAATGCATCGACCAAAATGGCGATTATGTGGAAAAATAGACAAATGTTAAAGCTTCAAAACTATGTACCATTTGTTGTCAATAAAAGTTTTTTGTATTTTAAAAAAAATTGGACACCTTACTTTTGGGATTACCCTCGTATATAGGGTGTACCAGAACTCTACTGACAAACTTCCAGAGGTTGAGGTATACCTTCCGAGTATTTTCTTATAAAGGACCCATGGTCTCTAGCAGCTCATTACAGAGTAATTATTTAATTATGACTTATTTGGTTTCTTATCCCAATCACCCTTGTTTCTGTGAAAGTACCTTCACAACAGTGAAGAAGCCTGTATAATATGCAATAACCAAAACATACAACACAACACAACACAAGAGTAATACAACATCCCGCAGACAAAACACACACACTTTTATCACAGTGTGTTCAATCTGATCTGTCAATGTAGGTACAGTACATAACAAATGCAGAACTGATCCCTTACAGGTATTGTTGAAACTGTCGACTACCATGATCATGGCAGAGTAACACCGATGCACCATCTTACATGCATATACATTCCAGGAGTTTGGCGTACTACTTCTGCGGCTGCAATAATTCTAGCAACCAGTTCCGTACAAGTATTGACCAGTCTCATAAACTATACCTTTTTACTTTCTCTACTACGTATAGTAAGTAGGGGAAGTATTGTATTCCACCCAAAAATTCGATACCAAGATTTCACCGGAAATATATGTTTTGAGACCCCCTGAATCCAGAAAAAGCATTTTTGGAAACATGTCCATGTGTGTGTCTGTGAACAGCATAACTCAGAAACGAACAGTTGGATAAACACCAAACTTGGTATTTAGGTTCAGTATCTTCCAGAGATGTGACATCAAGGTTTTCAAGAAAATCCCCCACCCCAAATTACCCTTTACATGGAACATTTTTCGAAAATTTTAATTTTCTCAAACACGGCTCTAACGATTTTGATTAAAATATCATATGTTTAAGATATTTTCATGACAAATAAAATGTATATCTTGAATTTATTTAAAGGTGAGTCGGAATTGTAACACTAACATCACTTAAGTTTACTCACTTAACATGTTTCGGGAAACCGTTGTTCCCATCCTCAGAAGGTTAATTCGAATTAACCTTCAGTCGAATTAACCTTCTGAGGATGGGAACAACGGTTTCCCGAAACATGTTAAGTGAGTAAACTTAAGTGATGTTAGTGTTACAATTCCGACTCACCTTTAAATAAATTCAATACACATCACTGTTTCTAGCTTCTTTTCATTACAATATCAATGTATATCTTGAATTTTCTGGGAATGTCTCCAAAAGTATTCTTCATTGTGAACGACTTTTGCATAACTGGTAAACCATAAGAGATATACAAAATTTTACTACACAAAAAATGTAGATCGCGTTAAAATACACAATTTATGTTATATACATTTTTTTTGTTGAGTGAACCATTTTTGAGATATTGTTTGTTATTCCTTTAAATTTTCAATACTTATTTTCTCAAATGGGAATTCGTTATTCATTTTTTTGTCTTGGATATGCAAAGAGTATTAATCTGTGGGAAAGGGAATGGTGCTGCACATAGCAATCAGCTATTAAGAGATATGTATGTGCTTAAAGGCTACTGTATTTCTATATTGCCCTTGCAAATACAAAACAAGGGGAACATAGTACACCTTAAGTGATAGTCAAATATTTTTAGAACTGTCACTATGTGTAAAATGTAATTCTCTTTACATGTCAAAAGATAGTTTCTGCAAATGTTTATCTCGATTCATATGAAATAGATGGAGAATAAGTGTTTGTAAACATAGTTTTACAAGAGTAGAGAAAGTCATGTGAGTGTAACACATCAGATTATTTTATAAGGGAGCCATGGTCTCTAGCAGCTCATTACAGAGTAATTATTTAATTATGATTTAGTTGGTTTGTTATCCCAGTCACCCTTGTTTCTGTGAAAATACCTTCACAACAGTGAAGAAGCCTGTATAATATGCAATAACCAAAACATACAACACAACCACGAGTAATGCAACATCCCGCAGACAAAACACATACACTTTTATCACAGTGTGTTCAATCTGATCTGTCAATGTAGGTACAGTACATAACAAATGCAGAACTGATCCCTTACAGGTATTGTTGAAAATGTTGGCCACCATGATCATGGCAGAGTATACAGTGATGCATCTCAACTGTCTTACATGCATATGTATTCCAGGAGTTTGGTGTACTACTTCTGCGGCTGCAATAATCCTAGCAACCAGTTCCGTGCAAGTATCGACAGTCTCATAAACTATACCTTTTTCACTATAAGCTGAATGGAGAAGTAAACAAAACTTAAATGTATCACTCCACCAAGCACATGGCAGCACCACATATAGGATCATGGAACTAAGCACCCGTGAGAGGAAATTGCTTCAGACAGAATGCGAATACAGTATATTGCACAGCTTGGGGATCATTAGCTTTTAAACATTGTAGGTCTTGTTCCTATATTTTGCTTTACATCTTAAACTTCTAACACACAGTACTAAGAGTAGACAAATAAAAGTTGTGCCTGAACAGCTCAGCATCTGTAATTAAAGGTACTGGATTAAACTGTTCTTAACTTCAGGCTTTAGAAATCATTCATTTAATGACTAATATCAGTATACCACTTTTGCTTTAACCTTTTATGAGTCAAGTTAAATAATGATTAGCACTATAGGTTAAAACAAGACAGAAAACAAACACTACCCAAGCTATCCGAGCAACAATTCTGCATCACTAACAAAGTTCAATTATTGCTAAACAATGGCCAACCATATTGTCACCTTACTCTAAGCTATTGCTAGAGGATGACGGGGGTTTCACCATTAGATGGTAATGAGCACTCTGCTTTACAGAATGGTCCATTTTATTAATTAAGTATTTTAGTAGGCATGGTTTAACCAAACTTGTTTAAGGAAAACATACAATAAATTCCCATAAGGGACTTACCTTGTTGAGTAGACACAATTGCTGTTGAGGTGTTCAGGCAATCAGAGGAGTTAGGCAGGGGCAAACCGTTGAGCCGGGAGCAAGAATGGCCCCGGAGTCATGTAGTTTCGGAGTGATAACTTCGGCCAGTGCGACCAGAATGAATACACACCATCGGAGGCAATTCTAGCAAGGACAACCCCCAAACCCTGACTCTGTGAGCCTTTATATAGTTCGTAGCTTCCTGTGGGTCATCTCCTGTGGGATTACTAAGCAAAATCGGATTTTCTAGAACATTCTATCTGACGCACATCCTCTGGGTGATGTGCAAATCTGCACATAGGCTCGAGGAAGCTGATGTAACTATTATTCCCCAAGTTATTCCTAGAGAATTACCCGCGTAAGGGGTTAGCTGCGTACCTCCTGTTACACGCTGGCTGTCCCGATCCGTATGTCAACAAGATTGCGAAATGTGAGAAAACGTAAAGTTTCAAGAAATGTCTACTTTTATCCAAAATAACGAAGTGTAGATATAATTTAGTCCTAAATAAAGAGGATTCCCAAAAATGTATGTCTGAACCTCTCTGTGGATCCTTATGCTCCTCAACAGCACTCGTGACAATATTCATTGTCGATTAAAGGTGGAGTACTTTTCACAGAATTTGTTAAAAGCATTTAACACAGTTGTCTTCTTTCCATTTCCCGCATTTATGTTTTCCACACTGGCAGAGGATTCTCAGCCATGGCGCTCTCTAAAGTAATATTCTGCGTTTCCATGGGGAATTGAAATTGATTTAAGTAGACTTTCCATATTGAATACTGCATGGAAACGCGGATCTGGATCGTATTGAGATCGTTTTGAACCATGAATCCGATCCTCTTAGAAAGTAGGATCGGATCGAAATTTGTTTCATGGAAACGCCTACTGTAACACCAAAGATACTATCCTCTACTATACTCGTAACACTCTGCATGCTCGTCATTTTGTTTCTATTAGCAGAAATCGTTAATCACACGTGTAATGAAACACACAGCAAAGCCACTTTTATCACTTCCATGATTAGCAATTGATTCTTCTCAAAAACATTCACTAACCTTGAAACGCACTTAAAATATACAGAAAAACAAATTAGCATATGTTTAACAGGTTTGGCAACCTAAATCCAAGTTGACCAATATAAAAGCTTGAATTATTTTATTCTCAAACTTTGTGTATCCATCTCAATACATATTGAATTTAACATGGAAACGCGGATCGCATTCAGTATGGAATTGGACATAAATCGATTTCATTTCCCCATGTGATTTTCTCAACATGTTGCAAAAGTACATTGGCGGCTCATCCAAAAACCGGAAATGAACTGCAGCACCTGCGCATAGCCTCTTAAACTCTCTGCTATAACGATTCATTTAGTTATAGGTGAATCTGAACAAACACATTTAGTTTCATAAATTGAACTGTTACAATAATGCATTTTTTAAATTTCTCTGCTCGAGAATAACCACAAAATGTTACAATCTGAACCGAGCTGCTTTTGTAGAGGAAGAGACGACATGCTAAGCGGGAAAGCTTATAGTTTGCCCACCAGCCAATGAGGTGCTTTCTTGTCATGTGGTTTTGTTTACTTCTCGTTTCAGCTTATAGTGAAAAGGGTATAAGCTCTTCACATGCCCCCAGAAGAAGTCCATTGGTGTCACGTCTGGTGACTGAGCTGGCCATAGAACAGGACCACCGCAACCAATCCATTGTTGTCCAAACTGTACATCATTGTTGTTCCTAACATTGAGTACAAAGTGTGCCAGTGCCCTGTCATGTTGAAAGCACATAAGCTGATGAATTCTCAGTGGCACATCTTCTAGGAACTGTGGGAGGACATTTTGAAGGAATGTTTTGTACATGACTCAGTTCAGTGTATCAGGGAGTATGTAAGGTCCAATCACAAAATCATTGGCAATACTAGTACCTACATTCACAACAATTGCTGTTGATAGAATCAACACACCAGTGCATCTGGATTTTCATAATCCCATACATGGCTTTTCCTACTGTTGAACATGCCCTCTCTTGTAAACTTGACCTCGTCTGTAAACAACACCAAAGCAGGAAAATTCTGGTTTTCTGCACATTGTTGTAGGAACCAATTTGCAAACTCCACTCAAAATGGGAAGTCCGCTGACTGCAATGAATTTGCTTTCTATGGATGATGGGTGCAATTGTTGTTATGTACAACTCTCAAAACAGTTGATTAGCATCTGTTCAGTGCTCGTGCAACACGCTAAGTACAAGTGGCAGGATTGTCACCAATCACATGTAACATATTCTCTTCCAGATCAAGTGTTCTGGTGTACCTCGCACGACAGTATCTTCCATTCTAACACGGAAGGCTCCAGTTTCTCATAGGTGCTATGTACAGATGCAAAAGTACTGCGATGTTGTTGCTGTCGGTACAGGAACAGTTCAACACAGCATCGTTGTGCCACTCTTCTATTGCATTGAGTGAACCCTTACACGAGGTTGAAGAAGTATTGAGCCTCGTTGTATTTGTTGCCAACTTTGAAGAAGTTATTTAGCTGGATGCTGGATGTGAGAAGCCCCACGCATGTGCGTCACTTTGAGATAGTTTATGGGTTACGTATTATTATTATTACGTATATTTGAAAAAAGTGTGCTGTTATGTAATTATTTAGCTCCACGTTGAGGCGCCACTTTTAGATAGTATTTAGCCCCACAGTTGTACGCCACTTTGAGAAAGTAGTTTTCTCAATTTGAAGTTTGTAACATCATTTGCCCCATGTAATGAAGATACTTTGAAGTGGTGGAGATGATGCTTGTTTTACGTAATATTATTTAAATCTGCCTCGGCTGCTTCAGTCGAACTATAGAATCAAAAGTTCTTGTTCAGGTCGTGATATGACAAAAATTAAAGACGTCACAGAATTTACTTTTAAATTTCACTTCTTTTTATTTCTTTATACTTGCACATTTATAAAACACAACACTTTATAAAAGAAAAAACTGTGAGAAGACTTTAATACATTCTTAATGTATTTACTAGCGGAGAACACAATTTTTGCCATCTGCACGTTATCACATCATGTCCGCAACTGACTAATCTTAACGGTAAAAACCTTAAAGCTTCGGTAATGCCAGTCTCTTATTGGCTAATTCTAGTCCAATAGAATTTAAGTATTCAAACTAAAACTTTTCTTTACTGTTGATTGGTTAATTCCAAACTTAAGTGAAACTTATGTCATTACCGATCTTTTCATAACCAGTACTTTTCAAAACTCCAGATACATTATTGTCACAAAAATTACATTATTACCTCATTATTAACAACCTAAAACATATTATTCTCACAGCTTTTGCACTATTAGAGTATATAAACATTTACATAACATTAATAAATACGTTTACAATAAAAAATAAGTATTTGCAATGACTTACATACAATTTAAATAATAATTATACACATATTGTTTTCAAGGTGGGCTGAATATTATAATAAAAATACAATTAATATTATTTACGCATTAAAATACTGCCTCAAGGTGCATATTGGCCAACTCATCTAGTTCCCGATGTCACGGGTTCAAACCCGGCGAAGGGCAATGGATTTTTTTGGAGTGTAAAAATCCTTAGCATGGCTTCTTCTGAAGGGAAGTAAAGCCAGTGGTCATATGTCATAGATTTACACCACGAAAAAGAATCTCAAGCCTGATAAAGAGGCCTTTGAGCAAAATTTCCGGGCTTTCATGCCTGATACTGAATGGGAACCATATTAGTTAAAGAGCGTCCATAAATACAACTCAGTTTAATTTTTTTCAACTCTTCATCATTAAATCTATCCATACTGCTGTGTATTACTGTTAATGCACAACTACCACTGCCGGAAAAACAAAATCCTAAATAGAACCGAGCTGTATTGAATGCAAATTTGAAGGTAGTATGTTAAAGAGGCATTACTTTTGTCAACAGCAGGTACCATGAGCGAATGGAAACAAGCTGTATGTCTTATTTACAAACAAGACACACAGCACATATTAACATTTGCACTCTTGTGCAGTATTTTCAATGTAATACAGATACAGAGCTAATTGGGGCAAGAAACCAAATGAAATGCAATTACTCTGTAATGAGCTGCTGGAGACTGTGGGTGCCTTAAGCCCCTTGTACACGATCAAATTTTTGTGAAATTCAATACTTTACAAGATCTTTCAAGAGTAGTCACAACTTTACAGCTTTTCTTGTCAAATTGCTTCCAATACTTTTAAAGCCTTTGAAAGTCTTGAAAGTAAATAAGGACATGCTCTAAACGATCAAAGATTTGACAATGATTTGATGGCTGTAGCCAATGAAATGCGAGTATTTACAGTGCGTCACGAAATCTGCAACATGGCAGAAAGGGAAAAGTAGACAAAAATGGCTGCCCGGTCAAGGTATGTTGTATGCGAACTTTTTAGGTTATACATAAGCTGGCCATATCCATATGTTTAGGTCTCTGTTGGTTATCACAAGATGAAGCAGATGAAGAAATAATTGCCAGGCAGATTTCCGAACTAAGTATATACATTAATGCAATGTTGTATAGTGTGGTTAACCTATCAGTTGGTGTTATTCTCATTGTATTCCATAATCATAATGTGATTTCATTGGATATAATACGTGAAAGTGCTACATAATATTGGTATAGAACAGTATTTCATTGCAAACTGTTATACCGTGACGTAAATAGTAAATTGCTTTGTGCATGATAAATTATTTATGACATTGTCAAGTCTTGTCCAATCTTGTCACATATTGAAAAATGTTTGACAATTTTTCTTGTTAACTCTTGAATTGAAAAAAAAGTTTGATCGTGTACAAGGGGCTTTATACCAAAATACTTGGAAGGTATTCTTGAACAATGTCTGAAACTTTGTTGGTGGAGTCCTGGTTTGCTCTGTACGCTTGCATGAGTGATTAATGAATAATACTTGAGAAAAGATATGTGTGTGGTCAGTAGTGGCTTGTGAGTGTAATTTTGGGTATTCACAAAATTTTAGTCAGACACCCCTAAAAATGTGAAAATAGTGTGTTACATAATAGTTATGATTATGAGCAAATTGTGAGAAAGTTGTTATGGTTACGTTTTGTTACGTAAACTTGAAGTAGAAATGTTGTTGCGTATTGTTTAACTTGAAAAAGGTTATGTTGTGCTGCTTTTGTTTAGTTTATCTGCTTCAGTTTATGATCTTGCACCAAGCATGGGACCCAACTTGTAGTAAATTTTTATTACGTAATTTTTATTTAGTTGCATTTAAGGAGTTCCTGGAACACGCTTTGGGCGTCGGTTTTAATTTGTTGATTATGTAATAGTTACTGTTATTACGCAAAATGCTGCTAGGTATGAGAAGCTGATTTTAAGATGTATTTTTTTATTATTATTACACTCCAAATTTTGTACTATAATATTTAACTTTGTTATTAACACTTTGTTATTAACACTGCTTCTATATATTATTTATGTTTGAATTTGCCTCGCCTGCGTCAGTAATGTTTGTAGAGTCATGTGTCTTAGGCAGGGTGCGGTATGACAATGATTGTAGACATCACAGAATTTAAGTTTTTAAATTCATTTCTTTTATTAATTCTTGCACATTTTTATAAAGCACTACACTTTTTAAGAACTGTGAGAATCTCAATACCTTCACTTAGCGCGTATACATATTTTACGATTCACACGTAGAGAACACATCTTCCATCTGTTCACTACCAAGGCTTGCCAGCAACTGAGCAACTTTCAACAGTTAAAACTTGTAAGCTTTGGTATTTCAAGTCTCTGATTGGCTAATTCTAGTCCAATAGAATATCTGCATTTTACTTAAACTTTTTCCTTGCTGTTGATTGGCTAATTTTAAACCATTACTGAATTTACCTTATCTTTGATATAATCATGACTGGTAACTTTTTAAACTCTTTAAACTCATTATTGCCAAAAGGTTACCTCATTATTACCTCATTGTTAGCAACTCAAAACTTATTATTCTCACAACTCTTGCATTATTAAAATATGTTCGCAATAAAAATAAGCATTTGCAATGACTGTTACATACAATTTAAATAAGTATTACATACATAATGTTTCAAGGCGGGCTGTTATTGAATTTACTTATTGTAAAATACAATTGAAATTATTTAGGTATTAAAATACTGCCTCAATTGATATAGCTGCAGCCGCTTCTAACAAAAACAACAATTAATAATAATGTATAACTTGTCTGATGAAAGAAAGGGTATTTTGAGGATGTTTGTTATGTACATAATTAAGTACATGTTTGGGCAAGGACGAAGTAATATGTAAATTAAATTACAGTTGAGATTATGGATGGTATGGAGAAGCCAGGAGAAGTTTCCACGCTTATGGATGTTGCCTACTACTTGGGACATTTTGGAATAGTGCTGGTTTGGGTGGTGCTATTATCGTGTTTACATTCAAGCTTACATTACAGTGACACTAGTTTACCTTCAAGTAGGCCTTTATAAGCTATACGCAACACAATAGTAGTTGCTGCATTGGCCGCAAGTAAACAATGCTAAAGATATACGTTCTGAGTAGTACTTTTGTTACAGTAACTCTAAACTTCTGCCATAGTGTAGTACCATCTAATAGCACTGACATAAAATTATTACTGTGTATACGTTACATTTAATAGCATTGATAGAAAAAAATAACAAATAAATCTTCCAGGTGTCAAAAGTTGTGTATTCATGTGCTCTTATGCAGCAGCCGCCACTGTGTATGGTAAAAGAACAAGATTGTCTAAGGGGGAGAAAAAACATGCAAAGTGACAACAACAAAAATTTTAAAATAAAGAGAGTTGGAGGTTGTTACACTACATCACTAAAAGGTACTTACTTTGTAACTACCTCCAACTCTCTTTATTTTAAATTATGACACATCACTGTTATTAGCTTCTCAATCTTCAAAAAAAAAAAAAAAAAAATCAAATAAAGAATAAAAATGTATATAACATAAATTGTGTATTTTAACGCGATCTACATTTTTTGTGTAGTAACATTGTGTCTATCTCTTATGGTTTACCAGTTATGCAAAAGTCGTTCACAATGAAGAATACTTTTGGAGACATTCCCAGAATATTCGAGGTATACATTTCATTTGTCATAAAAATATCTTAAACATATGATATTTTAATCAAAATTGTTACAGCCGTTTTTGAGAAAATTACAATTTTCAAAACATGTTCCATGTAAAGGGTAATCTGGGGGGGGGGGGATTTTCTTGAAAACCTTCGTGTCCCATCTCTGGAAGACACTGAACCTAAATACCAAGTTTGGTATTTATCCGACTGTTCGTTTCTGTAATGCTGTTCACACACACACACACACGGACATGTTTCCAAAAATGGTTTTTTGGATTCAGGGGGTCTCAAAACATGTATTTCCAGTGAAATCTCGGTATGGAATTTTTGGGTGGAATACAATACTTCCCCTACTTACTATACGTAGTAGAGAAAGTAAAAATGTTCCCTTCATCAGGAGTTTAAAAAGATTAAAAACACACTTGACAGTCAACTGAGCTGGTTAATAATGGCAGCATAAGAAACACTATTGATCAGCTATTACATAGACTAGGATGTACCAACATAGCACAGGAAATTTGTTTGCAGAAACAAGATGTTATGGTCTTCAAGTTAGACAGCATAAGGGAAATTTAAAGGAAAACCAGTGATTCAGAATTGGCAGGAAAGAATAAATTGATATGAAGGAATTTCAAGCATGTAGTATAAAATTATAATGTTGAATTGAGGCCTGCAAGCTTTGTGTAATGTTACGCTCACCATTTTCGTGTCCCTGAGGTCGTCACTATCTGGAGCGGAAGAGGATAGTGCATGTATGAGTATTAAACTAAAAGCATCATCAAATAAAAGGTTTTGTGCTACAGGATTGGCAAATGATTGACCCTTAACAAATTATCTATGTTTTTCATCCTGAAGGAAACAGGGGCGATAGATGTTAAACCAATATAAAAGTATCACAGTTAACTGATGTTTAAGGAATTTAGAAACAGTGATGTCCAAATTATACTGTATATTTGTGCAGTCAGTTTTGTAACACTAATCACTTACACTTGAATTTGTGAAGCTTCTAATCAAAGTTTTCTTTAATTCTAATTAAAAAGCATCTAAATAAATTAAGTAGCCTTAATATTGATAAAATTTATGACCACTTTATATCTTTCCTTCTTTGACTTAAAAAGCAAACCAAAACAAATAAAAAGCAAGGCTTTGAAAAACCTTGCAGATTTTGCTCCACCTTGCAGGTGAGTGAGAGATCACTGCCAAACAACAGAAGCCTTCCACATAAAGTGGTACAACAGATGTCTGGATCAAGTGCTAGGTCATGGCAGCATAAGGGTTCAGTGCATGGCTACAACATATTGTAACAAATGAGAACACCAGTTACTATGAAAACACACTTTATTTATCACAAGGCACTCAACGTCACACAAACGTTACACTTGAGTCACTTTCACATGCACTCAAGAGTACAACACAACTGATCTGTCGAATCAAATCACAACTGACTGCTGAGTTAAAACTCTCAATTAAACTGCACTGTCACTTCTAACAGAACTCAACACTCTTCTCAATTTAACACTGACTGCATTCAACTCTACTGAATTTAACACTGCCTCTTTGTTCCAACAACAGTCCCTCATATAGACCTCTCACACAAAATGTAGCTTTCAAGAACAATAAATATCCTACTAGAACACACTGAAACAAAAGTTCCGTAACAAGTAAGCGGCACATAAAGAGGTATTCATTCTACATTGCCTATTGTTTACATGATAGCTATTGTTCCAACAGTCCTATCCAGGTATCGGATCAGGAGGCACTACCGGCTGGTCGCTTGAGGAGTCAATATTAATTCTCACAAAAATTTATACAACGCATAAATCATAACTTTGGTGAAACTAGGCACTTAAGGAAGAAAATGAAGATAACCAAGTGATAGATATCATTTACTTCAATAAGATTTGTCTTTAATCACCCCATATTTGAATTAGGGAATACAAAAAGTATACAGAACTTATTTTTTTCTGCTGATGTAAGAACTCGGAGACTAAATTGGTGTTATAATTTTCCATTCATCTCTGTGTATAGAATCACCTCTTAAGAGAGAGACAAATAAATCCCTTCTACCTAGCATATCAAGTATTTCTCCATTCAGTTATAATGTTGATATACTGATTTACTGCAAAGGAAAACTGTTCCTGTTCGTTTACTTTGCTTTTAAGGGCATGTTTCAGCAACCAGTGTTAATACTCTTAACATCTTGTTTGCTTATTACAATTAAAAGAACTCTTCTGTTTCATTTAGCTTTTAGAGCAAATTGTTAGCTAGCGTCTTGATAACACCAGAGACAACTTTCAAGAAGGTGGTGATTGAACTACGCAGATTCTGAATGTGCTCCAATGTACTTTTGTCTATGCTTTGCAGCATTGTCTATTTTAGTATCAAATAAGTAGTTATATTCATAGAATTGTCATGTGATTTTCTAATTGTTTTAGGTTAGTATTGCAACATCAATTGAAAAATATAGGTAGCCAGGAACTAAAGTTTCACTTTTTGAATAGGTATTAATTTCTTCAAATGTTTACCTGATTAACATGAAGCAGATAGAAGAATAAGCTTTTGTGAGAATAATTTGTAGAAGAGTGCAAAGAGAAAGTATGAATATAATATATAAGACCTTTTCTATTTTTAAGTTAATTTCATTTACACTTTAAGTAAAAGTTTAACTGACGTATAATTTGTTGCAATATTCCTTTCTTTTCAGTCATATTGGCTGGTGGATAAAGCAACAGCAGCACAAATATGTGATCTTTCTCGAGTTATAGATAGTTTTACTGAGAAGTGTGAGAAAGTTTGTGGAAAAACAAGCACAGCGTTGAGATCTGCATTTAAAGTTCAGGTATGTTATTTCTTAGTATTCCCTGCATTGGATGTACTGTCTTAAGTGCTGCACAACTGTACTTTTATACTGGAAATATATATAACGTGAGTCAGAATAATATGGAAAAATTTTAAGGCGCCATTCAGGGGTTCTATTTGAGTATTTTCTTTTAGTATGTATGCCCATAAACTACTTGTTATTGAGCTACAGGGCATTAACGGTTTTTTAAACACTGCATCGGGTTAGATGAAATACTGCTGAACAGGTTGCTACGCATCTTTTGTTACAATGTAAGTGCTACTGCTCTTGTGTTTTTTTTTTTGGGGGGGGGGGGTTAAGTTTCATTTATATCCTGCCTTTAACCCTTGGTCTTATCGGCGGCCTTTCCTTTGGAACTTATTGACTATTGGCAATAATGTTACCTCGTGTAACTCTTGTCGTTGGGTTTCTTGCACTTTGGTTTTTAATCATTAGATTATACACACATTCACTCACTCATTCATACTTCCAGACTTGGATAGAAATTACGGACCCGATCAAGAATCTCCTCTTCTAGAGCCATTGTTCTTATGTTTCTTTGAACTCTCGAATTATGTATTTGTGCTTGGAAAGTTCCTGTTTCTCACAGTCATTGATGTACGGAAGTGAAGATACTGTGATGAGGCAAATGTCTTCTTGGATCTTGTGCCCTTCTCGCATTTCCCCAAGCAGCAGCACCACAAACACAATGCATGCCTGCTAGTTCTGCGCAAGTAGAATGGAACATTTGTATAATAGGCTGTAAAACTAAAAGTCTTTCCAGCAAACGAAGCACTTTAGTATAACCTGATAGCTTAGATTGATAACCTACACCTCTTGTAGGAACCACGAAGTTGTATAATATGTGATGGAATCTCTTCCCAATTAATTAACAAAACACGGGTTTTTAGGTTAATGGTGATATAAACAATGTTAAAAACAGAATGCAAGCGATAATCCAAAGGACAGAAATGAAAGCAAAGAAAGCAAAACATAAGCAATATACCAATGCCATGGGGAAACAGGTATTCATCTAACCCAACACAGCATTTGAAAAACATTAGTGTCTTCTAGCTCAATAACAAGACGTTTACAGACATACATTCCAAATAAGAAAATACTCAAATATAACCCCTGAATCATGCCTTAAAATTCTTCTGTGTTATTCTGACTCGTCCCATATACTGGGTGTTTCAGAAATACTTTAAAAACTTTGGGATGGGTTCCTCACACCAAAAGAAGGAAAAAAAGTTCATATGAACATATGTCCCATAATCCTTGGTTTTCACGTTATTCCTGTCTCACATTGAGTTCAACAGCCATCGGGATCCAATCTCAAAACTTCATTTCTCTATGCATTCATAGAAGGCTGACCCATTGTACTACATATGGTAGATGGAAGTGTTGCCATGGAGACTTGTTTACGTTTGTCATTTGTCATTAGTCTGTCTTCAACATTTCAATTGTGTACATGTAGTGAGTTAACTGCACGTGTTACGTTCCACCATGTCTGGATATTCATTTCGTGAACAGGCAGACAATTTTTATGTATGGTCGCGCGAATGGTAAAGGACGCGAGGCTGCACGGCTCTATCAGATAGAGTTTCCAGACCGAAGACAACCGAGTCATCCAACCTTTATCACAGTTTATCGTCGCCTTGCTGAGATAGGAACCGTTGCACCATAGACTATTGATCGAGGAAGACCAAAAGTTGTTCGTGCACCGGAACACGAAGTGTGTCGAAGACGATCCAGGTATCAGTACAAGACAATTGGCATCTGGTACATCACACGTGACAGCATGGAGGGATAGGCAGAGGAGGACCAGTTCCATGGCCTGCACATTCTCCCAACCTCAATTCTGTGCATTTTTACCTCTGGGGACTTCTTAAATCATTGGTTTATGGAGCAGCCATCCTGGATGCAGAAACGCTTCATCGACGTGTCATGGAAGCCTGTGAAATCATTCGACACCATCCCAGAGTTTTCGACAGGGTGCGACATTCCATTATTCGACAAGTACAGGCATGCATAGAAGCAAGAGGAGGAGATTTCGAGCATTTATTATGAGTTTTGTGTGTTATAAGTGTACCACTGTGTTGAACACCACCTAGGCCGTTGAACTCACACTTTCATTGTGACAGGAATAATGCGAAAACCAAGGATTATGGGACATGTGTTCATATGAACTATTTTCCTTCTTGTGGTGAAAGGAACCCATACCCAAAGTTTGTAAAAGTATTTCTGAAACATTCTGTATAAGGAATAAAATGTACATGCCTAAACCTACACTCAGATACACCCAGCGCTTATTCACATCTATCTATAAAGTCTTGAAACAAAGCCCAAGAAACAAACATCAACCAGTGAGCAATGTTATACCCATTATGAAATTAAGGAGGGGTCTTAAATAACTTGTCTTAATGAATTCTGCTTTCACTGTGTAAATGACTAGAGATGGGCTGGCCCATTGTAATATGATTACTGACACAACCTTGCATGTGGTGAGAAAAGAGTTGGGAACCTGCAGTGCTGAAATGACAACAGTGACAATAGTTATGCCAAAATGTTTCTTCTAAAGTGGAAGTGAAAACGAAGTCTAAAATTATTGCCATCATCACATAGGGATGTAGTGATGCAAGTGCTGCTAAATTGTGTTTTGCCACAAAGAATTGAAGCTTATTGGTGGGAAAATTATCATGAAAGAGGCTATTATTTTGACGTATTTGTTGATTTTAGTAATTAGTTTGGTTCATAAGCATTTAAATATTATAATAGTAATAATAATAATAATAATACGAGGGCTGTCCCAGAAGTACCCAACCTAACAAAGAAAACACAAACATTTTAGGAAAAAACATCTTTATTTCTCTACATAATCTCCTTTTAGCTCGATGCACTTTTCCCAGCGATGTTCAATAGCTTCGATACCCTGTTTATAGTGAGAACCGTCGAGTTCTGCAAAATAGCTATCAACTGCATACTCCACCTCTTCATTGTTGGTAAATCTTTTACCACCAAGCCATTTCTTCAACTTTGGAAACAGAAAATAATCAGAGGGGGCTAAGTCTGACGAATAGGGTGTATGAGGAAGCAATTGCAGCTTAATTCATTGATTTTAGCCATTGCAATAATGGATGTGCGAACAGGTGCATTGTCTTGATGAAACAGAATGTTCTTTTTCGCTAAATGCGGCCGTTTTTGCTTGATTTCAGCATCAAATGCTGCAATAAGTTTGCATAATACTCGTCATAGATTGCTTTTCCTTTTTGAAGATAATCAATGAAAATTATCCCACACACATCCCAAAAAACTGACACCATGACCTTGCATGTAGATGGAACTGGCTTTGCCTTCTTTGGGGCCGATTCTCGCCTTTCAATCCACTGTTTTGACTGTTCCTTCATCTCGGGTGTGGAGTGATGGACCCATGTTTCATCCATGGTTATGAATTGACGCAAAAGCTCGGCTTTATTGCAGCGAAATATCGCCATACATTCGACTGAAACACCCTCACGATGCTGCTTTTACTCCATGTGAGTAAATGCAGCACCCATCTTGCCACAGCTTTCACATGTCTAAATTTTCAGTTAGTATGCGATGTACAGCACTTTTTGAAATGCCTGTGATGTCTGCTAGCTCGCGCACTTAGAGTCGACGGTCATCCAATACCATTTTGTGGGTTTTCTTCTCAATTTCTGGCGTGGTCACTTCATTTGGTTGACCACTGCGATGTTCATCTTGGCAGATCATATGGCCTCGCTTAAACTCTGCCACCCAATATTTTACTGTTGTAAAAGAAGGAGCAGACTCCCCCAGAGTAGAATCTAGCTCAGCTTTAATATTAGTTGGACTAAGTCCTTTCAAATGAAAGTATTGTATCCCATAACGATGACCAATTTTATCCATGTTTACAAATTTGCTGAGTGTGTTCACTATTGATGGCTGCCAAACAATTACTAAACAATATAGCATCGTAAAACTTCAAACTTAAGCTTTATAAGGTTGGTAATTTCTACCATAGTCATTTGTTTGAAACAACAACCGCTATATATACGTCAGGTCAGGTACTTCTGGTGCTGCCCTCGTAAATGGACTATTATGATCAGCTGATTAATATTATCATGATTATTATTATTGTTGTTGTTGTTGTTATTATTATTATTATTATTATTATTATTATTATTATTATTATTATTATTATTATTATTATTATTATTAACTTAACAGTACTCAACTATCAAGGACTTAGCTCATTGGCAATGTTATGCTCCACCCATCTTTTGGGAGTGACATAAACAACTTGTCAGTCAGTTTGCTAGAATTATACAATGGGCAGTAGAAGGATGACACTTGTAAAGAGTGGAGCTACACATTTAATTTCCAATATAAATCACCCCTTCCTGTAAGAGTTGCTTTTCCTGCACGCAAGTTTATCACATCATACTTTTGTAGAATAAGCTGATGCTGATATTTATTTAAAAAGGATCATCTGTTTATTCCTGTCTTTCAGGCAAGTAAATTTGTACAGCGATTTCATCACGATCGCAAAACAAAGCTGAGCCTTATTTTAGACAGTGAACGTTGGAAGCAAGCAGATGTTCCAGCAGAGTTTCAAGATCTTGTTACTCATATAACAGAAACAGGTAAAGTGTGAGCTTCCTATACAGAACTGCTTTAAGAAACATATGTGTTGTTATTGAAATATTACGAAGCTGTTGTTCTTTATAATGACTAGGTGATTGAATATTCCTAACATTTACTTCTTTTAAGTGAAGTTTGCTGTTATGAATTTGCATTCTCCTAGTCCTTATACAGGGTGATGTACATACTGAGACTTTCACGGCCAGTGTTACAATTAATAATTGAATTACTACTATCTGGGCTTGTAGGCCGTGGTCTAGAAGGTATCATAGATACCGACGTTTCGCCAAGTACAGCACTTAGCATCTTCAGGGTGAAGTGATTCGTTGTCTGTGGTGGTCAGAGCCTGAATGCGGAGACCGGAGGATGGCGCTCTTATAAGGCTGGTTCACAACCAACGAGAACGGTAACCAGAACGAGAATGAGAAAGTTGAAATACATGTATTCAAATGGGAATGTTCCCGGGAACGGGAAAGAAGAGTTGCCCAACTTTTAACTTTCTCATACTCGTTCCTGCGCACGGCATATTAGATACCTATTGTGCATATTAGACTCTTCGCTCTAGAGGTTATTCTAAGCGGCCGTGACATGAAACAGCCACTAGTGCTCTCTATAGTCGCAAGCTGGAAACATGAAACAGGAAGGAATTAGTAGTAAATGTGCTTCCTAACCTCATCCCGACACCCGCAAATCTAATCAGCGTTGGTTCCTGTGGTGAACGGATCATTTGTAGTTTGCTTATATGCAACTAAAAACTGGCTAAAACAATGGCAAAAGCTACAAAGAACAGCTAAAACTGGTGGAAATGAAAAAAGAACAATAAACAATTTTAATATATACCATTAAATAAAGGAATGAAAGTTTGGCATAAGTAGAGGGATCGGAAATGTAATGAATATGCATTTAGATAATGTTTACTCTATCGAATTTTGACGTTGGCTTGGCTAAATTGGAAGTAGGTGAAAAAATGTCGTTGGTCAGTTAAAAACAATTGAAATCCCAATGTGCAAAATCCACTTTCACTTTGTGATCGATATGCATTCCCGTTCTCGATACCGGGCTGTTGTGAATCAAAATTTCTTGCTTCCCGTTCTCGTTTCCATTCTGGTTACCGTTACCGGGTGGTTGTGAACCAGCCTATATAGTGGGGGTGGGCAGAATCATCCATGGCAGAACACTCATTGTTATTCGACCATGATATCAGCTTCAAAAAAACCCAAATTTTATCTTCAACTGTAAACTACCTCGACTACAGAGGGAGGCCATAGAAATTTATAAGCATAAGAACAATTTTAACTGGAAAGAAGAAGCTTTCCATGTGCATAAAACCTGGACACCTGTCTTGGAGAAACACTTAAACAAAAACAGCAGACGTAATGATACCTCACTAAACCCACCCACTCCTAGAGATGCAAGCCAATCACCGCTCAGGACCTCACAGCAAGTCCCGCCCACCTCCACTATATAAGAGTGCCATCCTCCAGTCTCAGCATTCAAGCTTTGACCACCACAGGCAATGAATCACTTCACCCTGAAGATGCCAAATGCCAACCGCTGTACTTGGTGAAACATCGGTATCTACAATGCCTTCTAGACCACGGCCTACAAGCCCGGATAGTAGTAATTCAATTATTAATTATACAGGGTCTTTCATTAGTAAAGAATAGTGCAAATAAAACTAAAATTTTAAAAAATGCTTAGACATCTCAAATCTAATATTTTGAAGAAAAATAATTTTACAAAAAAGAAAAAAGAATTCAGCCTTTATTGTACAGGATGTGATGTCATTGACGGAAATTTTAAATGTCAGCAAGTTTTTTTTTGTTTTTTTTTCTTGAAAGGTAGTTATATTATTTATTTGCATTGACAACCTCATTTGTCTCATACAAAAGGTTTCGTTGCTATGAGAACAGTTTAATTGTAAGTAGAGAAACACATTAAATAATTCGAATTTCATTTGTTATGATAGTTATGTAAATTGTGGAGAGAAAACAACCTTTCATAAAAAAATCTGATGTGTTACACTCACATGGCTTTCTCTACTCTTGTACAAACTATTTTTACAAACGCTTATTCTCCATCTACTTCATGTTAATCGATTTAAACATTTTCAGAGTCTATCTTATTGCTGATTTTCTTGTAGATGTAAGGAGAATATATATTTACAAGGGCAATATAGAAAAACGGTAGCCTTTAAGCACATATATATCTCTTAATAGCCGGTTGCTAGGTGCAGCACCATTCCCTTTGCCACAGATTATAACTCTTTGCATATGCAATACAAAAAAATGAATAACGAATTCCCATTTTAGAAAATAAGTATTGAAAATTTTAAGGGAATAACAAGCAATATCTCGAAAATGGTTCACTCAACAAAAAAAATGTATATGACATAAATTGTGTATTTTAACGTGATCTACATTTTTTATGTAGTAAAATTTTGTCTTATCTCTTATGGTTTACCAGTTATGCAAAAGTCGTTCACAATGAAGAACACTTTTGGAGACATTCCCAGAAAATTCGAGATATACATTTCATTTGTCATGAAAATATCTTAAACATATGATATTTTAATCAAAATCGTTAGAGCCATTTTTGAGAAAATTAAAATTTTCGAAAAATGTTCCATGTAAAGGGTAGTCTGGGGTGGGGGGATTTTCTTGAAAACCTTCGTGTCGCATCCTTGGAAGATACTGAACCTAAATACCAAGTTTGGTGTTTATCCGACTGTTCGTTTCCGAGTTATGCTGTTCACAGACAGACACACACACACACGGACATGTTTCCAAAAATGCTTCTCTTGGATTCAGGGGGTCTCAAAACATATATTTCCGGTGAAATCTCGGTATCGAATTTTTGCGTGGAATACAATATTTCCCCTACTTACTATACGAAGTAGAGGAAGTAAAAATGAAAAAATGTGACCATTTAAAATATTTGTTGATGACATCATCACACCCTGTATATTAAAGGCTTAACATTTTGTTTCTTTTTTGCTAAATTTTCTTTTAAAATATTAGTTTTGATCTGTGAACATTTTTTTTAAAAAAGATATTTTACTTTTATTTGCATTATTCCTTACTTATGAAAGACCCTGCATGTGTTGTTATTTTTATAATTTGTATTTTGATATGAACGTGGTTTGTGTATCACAGGAACTTTTAAACTTCCTCGTCGTGAGTCTGAACCGGAAACGAGTGACAGAAAACCAGCAAATGTACTGGTTGTTGGGGAAGAGAAATATGCAGTCGTGGGGTATGTACAATGCTAGTAATCTATATAAATATTATTAGACATCGGGTTTGTATGCACTAAAAATATGCATGCATTTATGCTGTCAAAATCTTCAAAATATGCACTGATTATTATTAAAATTATTAACTTAATGTGCTTTCAATGTACATTCTTCCTTAAACAACATTCTGGTCATTGTAATTTGATTTGCAGTATGCAGTGATCATTTTCTCTGAATGTTCAGGTGTAAGTTTATGACATTTATCAGCTAACACAGGTTTTTATGCTGAGAAGGATATTTTCACATCTAGAGATGTTACTGGGGAAAACTGTAAAAATGTCTTATCCACAGAAACAACATCTTAATGTTTACTCTCCATATGCTTCATGTTAATCGAGATTGCTAATCTTATTGCTAATTTTCTTGTAGGTGCAAGGGGAATACAGTAGACTTTAAGTGACAGTCAAATATTTTAAGAGCTGGTTGCTATGTGCATCCTCTTAGCATGTCCAGGACATATAAAAAATGAATAACGAATTCCCATCTGGGAAAAAGTGTAAGTATTGGAAAGTTTAAGGGAATAACAAGCAATATCTCGAAAATGGTTCACTCAGCAACAAAAATGTATAAGACATAAATTGTGTATTTTAATGCGATCTACATTTTATGGTAGTAAAATTTTGTCTCTCTCTCTATGGTTTACCAGTTATGCAAAAGTTGTTCACAATGAAGAATACTTCTGGAGACATTCCCAGAAAATTCGAGATATACATTTCATTTGTCATGAAAATATCTTAAACATATGATATTTTAATCAAAATCGTTAGAGCCAATTTTGAGAAAATTAAAATTTTCGAAATATGTTCAATGTAAAGGTTAGTCTGGGGTGGGAGGATTTTCTTGAAAACCTTCGTGTCGCATCTTTGGGAGATACGGAACCTAAATACCAAGTTTGGTGTTTATCCAACTGTTCGTTTCTGAGTTATGCTGATCACAGAGACACACACACACACACACACACACACACACACACAGAGACATATTTCCAAAAATGCTTTTTTTGGATTCAGGGGGTCTCAACACACATATTTCCGGTGAAATCTCGGTATCGAATTTTTGGGTGGAATACAATACTTCCCCTACTTACTATACGTAGTAGAGAAAGTAATAACAGGAATTTTTCTTTTCTGTTTAAACACATGCGTGTAAAATTTCACCAATTATGGTAACGGAAAGGTCTGACTTTGATTGGCGCTGGGATGTGTACGACATTGTCCGTACGCTGTTCAGTTTGTTTGAGGGAGCCATTGTGTAAGCATGTGTTTCACTGACCCGACATAGATTTCAAGTTAGAACAATGAGCATCAATTCAGTTTTGTGTTCTTTTGAAAAAATCATGAACAGAAATGCTGCAAATGATACAGGAAGCATATGGAGACCAACCTTTATCAAAAACACGTGTTTTTGAATGGCATAAGAAATTTCAAGATGGTGGAAAAAGTCTTGAAGATGCTCCACATATAGGACGGCCCTCCACATCAAAAACTGAAGTGAACCACAACACCACTGATGTCATGTTGCAGGATATTATCACATTTTGTATGGGTCAGTTGAAGACATAATTCATAATGGTTTGGGCTACAGAAAAGTGGCAGCAAAATGGGTTCCTCGAGTGCTTCATGAGGAACAGATGTCTCATAGGGTCATGATCTGCCAGTAATGGATCACAAGGCTTCGGAGGGAACCCAACTTTCTGGACAAGGCTGTCACATGTGATGAGAGCTGGTTTCATCACTACGATCTGGAAACCAAACAACAAAGTGCATAATGAAACATCCAGGCCAAGGCCAAAAAATGCAAAGGTGCACCCAAGTGCAGGAGAAAGTCTTGCACCTTGTGCTTTTCGACAAAATTGGGGTAATTTATGATCACGTGGTTCCTAAACATACTACAGTGACTTTCTTACAGGACCACTCAAGATGAAAATGGCTAAGAAGTGACCAGAACTTGCTGCCAATGGATGCATCCTCCACCAGGACAATGTCCCTGCTCATCGAGCCATAGCAACACAAGCGAAAATCACTCAAATAGGTATCATAATCATGTCCTACCTGCCATATTCACTGGATCTAGCACCCTGTGATTTCTACTGTTTCCACAAGTGAAAAAATTATTTTGTGGGTGTCAATTTCAAACTGATAAAGAAAGGTGTTATTTTGGGTATACTGAACAGGATGTCAAGCAACAGCTTCAAGATGGTGTCCAAACAAAAAAAGTTTTCCCATTATTTTTTTTACCCATTCTCATATTTTAAAAGTATGTGTATTATATGAGGTGTGATCAAAAAGTTTCCGGAATGACATCATAAATACTACACGCAGTTTGTTTTGTTTAATCTGCACTGTCACCCTTGAAGTAGTCTCGTCCCAGCGCTTCTGCCACTGCTGGAAGCACCTCTGGAAGTCCTCTTCTTTCAACATGTTCAGAGCCTTCTGTGATTCGCGATGGAGGACATCAGTGTCCTCAAAACTGTGTCCTCGGAGCCGCATTTTAAGTCACGGGAAAAGAAAAAAGTCCGCTGGTGCCAAATCTGGAGAATAGGCTGGATGGGGAACAGTATTCATCCTATTTTTATCCAAAAATTGGCGAACAGAAAGGGCTTTGTGAGCGGGTGCATTGTCATGATGCAGGAACATGTCCAAATTGTCTTTCAAAATGCTTTGAACACTTCCAAAAGAGAGTCTTAATGAGTCAGAAAGTTCTCTTATTGCAATGTGCCTATCATTTAAGACCATTTCCCTCACCTGATTGATATTTTCATCAGTTTTGCTGGAACAGAGTCGCCCCAAACGATCTGCATCTTTAACTGAAGTCACACCACTTTTAAATTTTGAAAACCACTCAAATGCTTGAGTTTTGCCCATAACTTCCTCTCCATAAGCTGTTCTTAACATTTCATAGGCTTCTGTTGCAGTTTTACCGAGTTTAAATCAAAATTTGTTGTTCGTTCTTTGTTCTTCTTAATCTGACATTTTTGCTATGCAGAAAAATCATAGGACATGCAAAACAAGTGTTCACTTCAGAGCGTCTTCCTCTTCACTGCATGGTCACAGGAAGTCACGTGACTTCTCATTTTTATCGGGAAGGAACGCTGCATGTACAGTCTGGGTAAGAATTAAAGAAATCTCAGCGTCAGCATTGTTGTGAAGCCATTCCAGGAACTTTTTGATCACACCTCGTATACTTGATGCATGAAAAAATGATGAAATATGCAGTAACATCAGAAATTACAATTATATGCACAATAAAACTATACATATATTGCAAAACTTAATTCCGCATCACAAGTTAAACCACATTAAATATATATGCATTTGCATACAAATCTGATGTCTCGCTATTATAAAGAACATTGCAATGTTAGTTAATGGCATTGGTACAGAACGTGTTCAAAATGTGTACTATCACATGCCACACATTGTTTACAATGTTTCTGAAAATTATTGAGCATGTCAATGAACAAAGGTTGTTGCAAGCGGACAAAAAACGATGCTATTTTCTTACATAATTCGGGGATATATGCAGGTCGGTCATCTGTCTTGAAAACTGAAACAAATGAGCTGTTGATGTTGCCATCAATGAATATGTTTTCATCTGAAAACTATATGCTTCAGAAGAAATCTGGATTCTCGTATGTCATAGACAACGCTCGGCCTCAGTACTATAATCAGGATCCCTCATTGCTTCCTATTAGATGCTGAGCAACTTGAATCCAGTATACAAACCCACCCAGTTCTTTAATTATCCACCAAAACAGACCTAGATTCATGGATGTAATTTATTTGGAATTACAAAAAATTTAAGAATCCTTTTATATGGGAACTCTGCCAAAAATGTATGATTTTAGGATTTTTTACTTTCTCTACTACGTATAGTAAGTAGGGGAAGTATTGCATTCCACCCAAAGATTCGATACCGAGATTTCACCGGAAATATATGTTTTGAGACCTCCTGAATCCAAAAAAAGCATTTTTGGAAACATGTCCGTGTGTGTGTCTGTGTGTGTGTGTGTCTGTGAACAGCATAACTCAAAAACGAACAGTCGGATAAACACCAAACTTGGTATTTAGGTTCAGTATCTTCCAGAGATGCGACACGAAGGTTTTCAAGAAAATCCCCCCACCCCAGACTACCCTTTACATGGAACATTTTTCGAAAATTTTAATTTTCTCAAAAATGGCTCTAACGATTTTGATTAAAATATCATATGTTTAAGATAATGTCATGAGAAATGAAATGTATATCTCAAATTTTCTGGGAATGTCCCCAAAAGTATTCTTCATTGTGAACGACTTTTGCATAACTGGTAAACCATAAGAGATAGACAAAATTTTACTACACAAAAAATGTAGATCGCGTTAAAATACACAACTTATGTCATATACATTTCTTTTGTTGAGTGAACCGTTTTCGAGATATTGCTTGTTATTCCCTTAAATTTTCCAATACTTATACTTTTTCTCAAATTTGTTATTCATTTTTTTATGTCCTGGACTTGCAAAGAGAATGGAATGCGCCGCATAGCAACCAGCATTAAATATTTGACTATCGCTTAAAAGCTACCATATTCCCCTTGCATCTACAAGAAAATTAGCAATAAGATTGACATCTCGATATCTCCATTAACATAAAGCATATGGAGAATAGGCGTTTGTAAAAATAGATTGTACAAGAGTAGAGAAAGTCATGTGAGTGTAACACATCAGATTTTTTTACTTTCTCTTCCACTTACCTAATACGTAGAAAAGGTATTGCATTCCAACCAAAAACTTGATACCAAGATTTCACCAGAAATACATGTTTAATCCAAAAAAGGCATTTTTAGTAAAAGGTCTGTGCACGCACATGGATGCGAGAGTGTTGGTGGGTGGGTGTAAGAGAGAGAGAGAACAGCATAAAGTCAGACATGGAAAGTCTGATAAATACCAAAATTGGTATTTAAGTTCAGTATCTTCCAAAGATACGAAGAAAATCAAGAAAATTCCCCCAACCCAAACTACCCTATACATGGAACATGTCATTCTCCGTGGACTAATGGTACCATGCTAGCCTCTAGTTCCCAAGGTCGCGGGTTCAAACCCGGCGGAGGGCGATGGATTTTTTCGGGCGTAAAATCCTTAGCATGGCTTCCTTCGGAAGGGAAGTAAAGCCGGTGGTCCCGTGTCATAGATTTACGGTACGTAAAAGAACCTCAAGCCTGATAATGAGGCCTCTGAGCAAAATTACCAGTCTTTTACGCCCAATATAGAATGGGACGCTAAGAACCATAGTAATTAAAGAGCATCCATAAATAAACTCAATTTAATTTAAAATGGAACATTTTGCAATTTTTGTTTTCTAAAAAATGGCTAACTTATTTGATTAAAATAGCATATGTTAAAGAAAAAATAAATTGAGTTTTATTTATGGATGCCATTTAACTGCTATGGATCTTAACATCCCAATTTATATTGGGCGTGAAAGACAGAAATTTTGCTCAGAGGCCTCTTTATCCGGCTTGAGGTTCTTTTATGTGCTATGAATCTAAAACACAGGACCACCGGCTTTACTTCCCTTCCAAAGGAAGCCATGTTATGGATGTTTACACCCGAAATAATCCATCGCCCTCCGCTGGGTTTGAACCCACTAGCTCAGGAACTAGAGGCTAGCATGGTAAACCTATACCACAGAGGACGACATATATTAAAGATATTTACATGACAAATAAAATGCTTTATCTTGAATTTTTCTGGGAATAGCTTGTGAAGTCTCTTCATTAGGAAGGTAATTTATATAATCTTGCATAACTGGTAAACGTTAAGATAGAAAATACACTACACAAAAAATGTAGATCTCTTTAAAACACGCAATTTATTTAAATAATTTTTTGTGGCACTAGTCATTCCCGAGATATGAATTATTAATAGTTCGAATTGTTCAATACTTAGCCATTCTTTCAAGTTCTGTTGATTTTCAGTTGTTTCTTGCGAGTGCATGGAAACAGTATGGAATTTTAAGGCCAGCATATAGCGTCCAGTTCTTAAACATTTGATTGTCACTATTCCCTTTGTATCTATAACGAAATGTGTAAAGTAGCAAATTCCACAAAGGTTTATCTCGATTAAAAAATAAGCTTTCATAAGAATAATTTTGTATACATACTAATAAGCGATAGAGGTAGAGAAAGTGTAAGTGTAACGCATCAGATTTTTTGTGAAATGTCTACCTAATAGTGGTTACAATATGTTGCAAATGTAGTAGCAGGCTGAAATGTAACACTTGAGGCAGTATTTTTATCATTTAAATGATATCAGTCTAATTATATAATATAAAATAACAGCCCGCCTTAAAGCAATATGTGTATAATATAATATATAAAGTGTATATTACAGTCATTGTATTATGTTTATTTTATTATGTATATGTATAAAAATGTTATGTGAATGTACTACACTGTTTAACAATGTAGGAGTTGTGAGAATAGAAGCAAGTTGCTTTCCATAACAAACAGAATTACAAAGTAAAAGCCGAAAGCTGCTAACAATGAGGTAACCTTGAGACAACAATAAATTGGAAAGTTTAAAAAGGCTACTAATAATTCTTGGAACAATAATAATGTAATATTTAAAACAGTTCATAAATAGCCAATCAAAAACTAGAAAAGCTAAAAGTTAAATAAAGGTATTCTATTGGAGTAGGATTAGCCAATCAGAGACTTGAAATAGAGAAAATGTACAAATTCAAGAGGTAGATGCTACAAGAAAGCGTACCGAAGCAGTTCGGTTCGTGCAGGTTGAATGAGAGACATGAAAATTTATTATGGTGAGATTAATATAAAGTTTACCTGTTAAAAGTGCAATTAACAATAATCTCACAACTCTATAGTAGAATACATCAGTGAAGTATTATTTAATCGTATGAAGGATTAATAAACAAAGTACAATACAATTATAATTTGTATAAGCCTTCATTCTTTAGCTGTACCAGCCCTGTTAAGAGATACATGTTCTGCAAATTACTACTGACAAAGCCGAGGCATACATATATAATATTTAAAAATAAACATTAAAATAGCTATTACACATAAAGTAAACATGGGGCAAAGGCCACCGGAAAGTTTGTACCGTACGTGGGGGGAACACTCCTAGAAACAATCTCCCGCAAATTGACATCCATTACATGCGTGGTATAAAACAGCTTCAAATTGGTGCCTAAACGTGGTGCAACCACAACAATTAAACCCCTTTCACACTATGTACAGATTTATGATCTTGTCTTATTTTATTGGCAGGACTGTGCTCCTATTGCTCAAGATGGTTGCAGAGTACTGTGTATGTGCAACAGATTTGTCTGTAATGGCACCCAACCTGTGTAGAAATTTGGCAGAGCTGCTGCAGCTGTTCAATTCACGCTGTTGTCAGCTGGTGCTGGGTGCTGGAGCGCTGCATGTGGCAGGACTCAAGACCATCACTACTACCAACTTGGCTCTGTCTTCAAGGGCTCTTCAGCTGCTGCTCTGGCTGGTGCCTCATATCAGAAATCATTTTCAGGGTAAGAGCAGGCAGAAGTAATGATGTAACATTGGTAAAATACGGTGAAACCTGTTCAAGATGGAAGTGACATGATCCTAAATTGTTTTTCGGTTTTAGCAAGGTTTCCATATTCAGATATTCTGGATTTTCTTTCCTATGTGTAGTTTTAAGATTAATCACAAACAACTCAAACTCCATGCCAATAGTTTCAATATCATGCATTTTGTTAAAAAGCACTCACTTTAATACACACACTGGTTAGAGCAAAATGTATAGCACATTTAATATAATGTTACTCTGTGCAACAGTACATAGCAATGGCAGCTTTGGAATCTTTTATTTATCACAGAAGGTAAGACATTTCAATTGCGATGGATCAATGTCCCATACAAATACACATTTAAGCTGTGGAAGCTTATATTCATTTAAATAGTGTAATCACTGTTCGTTTCTTATCCCTAGGAGAACGTCGTCATATTCCTGACAGAGCACCACTGGGCTTTTCCCATACCCAGAGGTGTTAAATATTGTTGAAAGGACTATTGCGTAGGGGCTAGGAATTGAAATGAATCAGGGGCACATAAGTTAACAATTTATTATAAAGTGTTGCATTTGTTAACAATTCCATCATCAGCTTGCTTTAACATTTTAAAAGTTATGTGATTTACAAATAATATGCTCGAAGACGACAATGTAATGTACTCTTTCACCTTTTTGCAATTTAAGTTGCTGTACAAATCAAGAATATTTCTGAAACAGCGGCTAATACAATGCAATGTTACAGGAAGTGATAAATATAAATGCTGCTCCCGTAAATGTGAATTTAGAAACACCAAGAGTAAAAAAGTTAAATTTTGTAGCTTACCAAGTAGTTGAAAATAATTTAGAAAAAGCCAAAAATGTTACTCACCATTACAAACAGAATGCAAGCTAGCCACTCAGTCCCTGGCCGAAGAGTGACTCTGCTGCCTGCCCAGGAGTTGCTGGAGTTGTCCACGAGCATGATGGCACTGGTGTCAGTGGCGTTAAGCAAACTAGTCAATGGTAACTCTGCACGATGCTTTAAGTTGTGGAATGATGAATTACATCATGCATGATGACAGCTTTCTCAAAGCTTTGGATGTTAACTGTTTCTCTCACTGATCCATGTCATCATTTCGGAAGCATTGTGACATACTTGTGCTGGTTGCATAAGCCTTAGGGGGGGGGGAATGCACACAGATGGACAATTGTGCAATGGGTCAGGTCTTGGAGGGAACATGGAAAAGTGGGAAATAATCAGGTAGACCAAGAACTATCCGAATGCCTGAGAATTTTAATCATGTTCAAGCAGAAATGCAGCAAATTCCACAGCACTTAGCCCGTCAACATTCGCTGACAATGCAAATCAGCTGGTGATTGCTTCACCGGATATTGAAAGTAGAATTGAAATTCCATCTTTATAAGCTGCAAGTTGATCATAAGTTACGTCCAATTGACCAATAGATGGGAATAACATTCTGTGCACAACTTCAGGGAATGATTACAGAAAACAATATTCTGCCTATGTCAGATGAAACACTTTTCATTTAAAGGATTTGTGAACAAGCAAAACTTCCAATATTGTCAGACACCAATCCTCAGTTGCTTCATTAAACCCCACTGCACAGCCCTAAAGTTACAGTGTGGTGCAGTGTAGCGAAATTTGGAATTATTGGCCCATACTTTTTCCAGGATCCCCAGTGCAGAACCATTACTGTTAATTCAGAACGATATCTTTTAATGATCAACATCTTTCTGGTACCTGAATTAAGGATAGGACATCTTGACACTATATGGTTCCAGCAAGATGGGACTACTACTTACATAATACTAGCATGACCAAATTGCGGCAGCTGTTTACAGGCCAACTAATTTCTCGTTTTGTTGACATCCAGTGGCCATCCAGATCCCCTGAACTATCAGTTCCAGATTTCTTTCACCAACCCTCAGTTGCTTCATGAAACTCCGCTGCACAGCCCTAAAGTTACATTGTGATGCAGTGTAGCGAAATTTGGAATTATTGGCTAATACTTTTTCCAGGATCCCCAGGGCAGAACCATTACTGCTAACTCGGAACGATATCTTCAAACGAGTAACATTTTTCTGGTACCTGAATTAAGGAAGTTGGGACATCTTGACACTACATGGTTCCAGCAAGATGGGGCTACTGCCCACAGAGCCAATATCAGCAGCACCAGATTGCAGCAGCTGTTTTATAGGCTGACTAATTTCTCGCTTTGGTGACATCCAGTGGCCATCCAGATCCCCTGACCTATATTTACGAACGTTCTTTAACTACTATGGTTCTATATTGGACATGAAAGACCGGAAATTTTGCTCAGAGGCCTCTTTGTCAAGCTTGAGGTTCTTTTACTTGCCATAAATCTACAACAAAGGACCACCGGCTTTACTTCCCTTCCGAAGGAAGCCATGCTAAGGAGTTTTACATCCGAAAAAATCCATCGCCCTCCGCTGGGTTTGAACCTGCGACCTTGGGAACTAGAGGCTGTCATGGTAACCACTACACATTGTCTACTCTCACAAGTAGACAAAGGCAGAATTAAAGGCTTCCTTTCATCAAGAAATTGCAGACATTCCACGCAACTTGTTGACAAGTATGATGGATAGTCTACTGCATACTTTATGAAGTGAATGAAGGAGGACATTTAAGGGATGTCATTTTCAGAAAGTAATCTGTCTTCTTCAAATGACAAAGTGTGGACATTGTTTTCAAATTAAACTGCATTTCAAGGAATGCAGCTTTTCTTTAATTCATTGTTCTTTTTGTATTGCACATTTTGTTCCATCCTGTATACAGTTGATCCAGACTTAGAACCAAGCTTGATGCAAACAAAACATTTTGTATCCCTCCTCATTAACCTCATGTTCATATCAACTGTATGGAACAAGCACAAACAAAAGCCACGTGGAATCATGTCTCATCTGTATAATACAATAGAACTATGTGCAATTCAAGTAATAGTTGTAATAATATTGATAATATACGAGGGCTGATCAACAAAGACTGAGGCTGATTTTTTTTCACAGAGGTTTATTACTCCAATTCAATGTTTACATGATCTTTTTCAAAGTAGTCCCCTCCTACTTCAATGCACTTTTTTTATAGCATCTCTGCCAGTCCTTGAACACGTGCTGCAGACCATTCTTTGTCAGGTCCTTGAGAATCGCCTCACTTTTCTTGAGCACTGCTTCAGAGTTCTCAAATCGAATACCCCTAAGCTTTGCCTTTAGTGATGGGAATAAAAAAAAGTCACAGGGTGCAAGATCGGGGCTATAAGGTGGATGTGGTACACAGGTAATGTTGAATCGAGCCAGAAACTGCATGATTGATTTGCAACGTGAGGCTGTGCATTGTCATCATGAAGTCGCCACCCAGTCCGAGAAAGCTCTGGTCGTTTCTTTGCAATGTGCTTCCTCAGTGTAGCCAATACTGTTGTGTAGTATGCTGCTGTAACAGTAGTGTGAGGGGGAACTGCATGCTGGTAAATCATTCCATTACAGTCAAAAAATGTGATCACCGTCACTTTCCCTGCAGATGGAACAACTGTTGCCTTTTTTGGTGTTGGAGAACCTGGCGATTTCCACACTGTGCTGGCTTGTTTTCCTTCAGGATCATAATGATGCAGCCATGACTCATCACCGGTGATAATCGATTTAAAAAAATGCATCCCCTCCATCAGCAAAGAGACACAGCACCTCACGGCTTGTCTCCATTCGCACAGCCTTTTGTTCGGGAGTCAACAACGTGGCACCCAACGAGCACAAACTCGGGTCATATGGAGATGGTCATGCATAATTGTAAACACACTGCCATATGAAATTCTCAACACTTCACTGAGGTTACGTAATGCTATACGCCGATCCTCTCGGACAATCACAGCAGCTGTGTTGATGTTGACTTCAGTCACAGCGGAAGCCGAAACACCAGGCCCACCTTGCTTAACACTGACAAGTCGGCCTTCTTTGAAGTCCTTGAACCACCTAAACACTGTTGCATGAGGTAGTGCATCTTCACTGTACGTTTGCTTCGCTTTTCATAAGTTTTGGTAACTGTATGGTTTAAACGAAAACAGAATTTGATTGCACTGTACAGCTCCTCTCGCGTCACCTCCATTGTCTGGTATGCAAAATGCACGTAGGGTCTACAAAATAGAGCATTACTACCAACCTACAATACGAGAGTGCTGCCGCCTACCAACATTATACATAAAAACTCGCTCCTTTCAAATATTTATGTTACAGATACGAAACTATCACGGAAGCTACAGGAAAAAATCAGTCTCAGTCTTTGTTGATCAGCCCTCGTAATAATAAATTTACAAAAAAAAAGCGGAGTTGAAAGTAAATACAAGATAAGTAAAATAAAACTCAATTTAATCTGCAGTTGCATCACTATCAGGAGAGGTGCAATCATACAATATTCTCTCTGTCAATAATTATATTCACTTTTATTTCTCTTCAGAAACCTAAATCCAATTTCTAGCAGTAATTTATGAAAGGTGGATTGCTTAAAAGAAGGCAAGATAGGATTATTGTTGAATTTAAGACTTGTCTTACATTGGTGGTTCTTTAAAGAAAAACTTGTGTACTTTCCTATGAATAGAACTTTTGGTAAAGTCATCTGCTTTTTCTAATTCTGGCTTAGGTCTGTTTCTTTTCTTCCTTGGTGTTTACAATGTTATTTCACGCCCAACATTCCACTTGAAAACACCAGTATAATCTGCAGTTAGTTTAACGATGGCGGCGCCGTGGCCGAGTGGTTAGACCACTCGCCTCCCACCGAGGCGGCCCAGGTTCAATCCCAGGGACCTGCATGTGGGATTTGTGGTGGACGAAGCGGCATCTGGGCGGGTTTTCTCCGGGTTCTCCGGTTTCCCCCGCCATTCATTCCACCAACTGCTCCATCGTCACCTTTCCTTTCATCCATTTCACCCACATTTCGTTTCATCTACTTCCTTCCTCCCATACCAGGCATCGGGCTGATCACCCATCCTGGATGTTCTGTCTGATCCATGAGTATCTGCTCCTCGACGGGCCTCTGACCCCAGGCACCCGCCTGTAAGTCCTGGGGGCTGTAAGTCATACATAAGAGGAGGGTAAACAGATAATGAATGAATGAATGAATAGTTTAATGATGTTATTCACGACGACAGGTGGATTCTCCTGCATTAGTTTGTTAAAAGCATTCAACATTCGTTTCTTGCCACTTTTAATGGCTTACCTGTAGAGTGCTTCACTATTTCACCTTTATTGTCACTTACCAAGCTAACAGTACTTGCAGAAACCGCCATGTTTACCATCCCACTGACAGCTCGTTATCATATGAATGCAGAAGAGGGATGAGAGACACTGAACAGAATTAAATACAACCTTCTTTAGTTTTGCCATATTATTTATTATTTCATAATAAACAAAAGTTTCGTATTATGTGTAATTAACATACTTTTTGAAAATCCACAGATATTCCTACAATTTTAAGGTACTATATTATGATGTGCTTGGTTTCCTATATATCACAGACTAGTTGATGTCATGTGTTTACATCAAGTTTGGTTCTAAGAGTGAAGCGATTATAATTTTATATCCACTGCATAATCCAGTATATATTAAGTATGTTAAGTGCATTATTTCAGTCTCTCTATCCTTTCACCAACACATTCATCTCAACACTAACTACAAAATATCCAAAAAGTGGTGGAATCACACACAGTGAAGCAATTAATAAAATACACTTGATGAAAGTGAAGTCAACCTAAACACTCTTACTAGCTTCACTCGCCTATTTATTTTGCAGAACATGTATCATGAACATGAGCTCACATCATCATCTGCCTGTTGACTGTCCTCTCGAGTTGTATTGTTGAAAGCCTGGGATGTCCTCTGGTGGCCTATGGATGAAACTAAATAGAGGATTGTCTGCTTCCGGCAAACCAAAGTTCATGATGCAGTTTTCAAACTTCTTTATGTAAATCTTCTCCCATACTTCAAGCTCCTTGGGTTTTTGGGCTGGTTTCAGCAACTGGATATTGGTGTCTCAGTAACACTTAGTTGTGATGCATTGTTACACCTTTTGACTACTTAACTTGCTACAGCTGTAACTTGTGAAATGTTGGCACTTAGAACATACTTGCCATAAACTTTTTCTCTTCAATTCATTGGAATAGGAATCTGCAGAGTTTTGTGCATGAATTTGTAGACACCCTGTATAACTGACCATGCTGAAGCCAAAATAACATTTTAATAAACTCCAGCAGCATATCAACAAAGAAAATTGTCATTCTTAATATACAAAGTGAACAAATGATATTTCAGCTTTTTCATTTTTGAAAGTTGCACCAATTTTTTTAACTGTTTAATGTGTGGTGTTACAAAATTATTTTGTGTGCATAAAGAAGAATGAATTTTTACTTTCTCTACTATGTATAGTAAGTAGGGGAAGTATTGTATTCCACCCAAAAATTCGATACCGAGATTTCACCGGAAATATATGTTTTGAGATCCCCTAAATCCAAAAAAAGCATTTTTGGAAACATGTCCGTGTGTGTGTCTGTGAACAGCATAACTCAGAAACGAACACTCGGATAAACACCAAACTGGTATTTAGGTTCAGTATCTTCCAGAGATGCGACACGAATGTTTTCAAGAAAATCCCCCCACCTTTACATGGAACGTTTTTGGAAAACTTTAATTTTCTCAAAAATGGCTAACGATTTTGATTAAAATATCATATGTTTAAGATATTTTCATGACAAATAAAATGTATATCTTGAATTTTCTGGGGATGTCTCCAAAAGTATTCTTCATTGTGAACGACTTTTGCATAATTGGTAAACAATAAGAGATAGACAAAATTTTACTACACAAAAAATGTAGATCGCGTTAAAATACACACTTTATGTCATATACACTTTTTTGTTGAGTGAACCATTTTCGAGATATTGCTTGTTATTCCCTTAAATTTTTCAATACTTATTTTCTCTAATGGGAATTCGTTATTCATTTTGGATGTGCAAAGAGTATTAATCTGTGGCAAAGGGAATGGTGCTGCACCTAGCAACCAGCTATTAAGAGTAATGTCTATGCTTAAAGGCTACTGTATTTCTATATTGCCCTTGTAAATATATATTCCCCTTACATCTAAACTTAGCAATAAGATAGAGTCTGCAAATGCTTATCTCGATTAACATGAAGTAGATGGAGAATAAGTGTTTGAAAAAATAGTTTGTACAAGAGTAGAGAAAGTCATGTGAGTGTAACACATCAGATTTTTTATATAATACCTGACAATATCAAGTACAAATTGGAGGAGAAATAAACTGGTGAAGTCATAAAAACCAATGTGTTATGAGGAAGTATTGCTGACACATTTTTTTTCATCAATCAAAAGCCATTTTCACCGGAATTTCAGGTATTATATAAAAAAAAATGTTAGAATGCCCAAATTCAATGTGGCATGAGGTTTAATAACACTATTGTGAATCGGTTTATTGACACTATGTCACTCACTTTTCATAAAATGGGACATTTTTCAAGAGCTCAGTTACTCCCATCACCAATCTAATGCTAGAGCGTAGTATCGTTTTGTTGGAGATTGCTGCACTGTTGTCCTCTGGTGACTTTTCAAAGAAATTCCTGCTTTCTGAGGCACTTTGAGAAAGACAAGTTTGAAGTAGCAGCTCACTTTCGGCTAGAAAACCAAGTATATTCCTCGAAAAGCCACCAGAGGATAATAACAGTCTCCAGCAAAAGGTCACCACACTCCAGCAATCAGCATCAGGTTGATGATGGGAGCAACTGAGCTCTCGAAACACGTCCCATTTTATAAAAAATAAGTGATGTAGTGTCAATAAACCAATTCACAATGGTGGTGTTAAATTGTTGAACTTGCAGAGCTCCTCAAGAAGCAAAGTGTGTATCAGCAGCAAGCAGTCAGAAACAGCGGAGGTGTTAACTATCTGGATGGTGTAGAGAAGGATGTTCACAGTCATGTGAGAGAGATTGAGAGCAAAGTATTATCAATCATTGGAAATCTCATCACAGGACAATTAAATCAGTGGGATGCACGTCCCCCTGTACCTTCATCGGCCTTTCGTACTATATCCAGGTAACAACACTCATTAACGTGAAACAACCCAATTTTTGGGAATGTCAGTGGGTCAAAATAATCTATATTATTGTAATATTTGTTTATTCCCTCTGCCCTTCTTCCTTCCTGTTTCTTAAGGCTAGTTTATATTACAATACTAGGTTTCACAATTATCTTTTATTTTAGTGTGCATGCTCAAAAAGTGAAGTAGGTAATTTAGTTGGTTTAATTTAACTGCCCCACGTATGGGAACCAACTTGAAGTAGTTGTGTGCTTACGTAATATTTTTTTTTACGTAATTTATTTAAAGCTTCATGCATTGGAAGCCAACTTGAAGTATTATTCTTGAAGTTTACTTTGTTTAAGAAGTATGCAACACGCTTTGGGCATCGGTTTGAATTTGTTGATTACGTAATAGTTACTGTTGTTATGCAATATGCTGCTATATATGAGAAGCTAATTTAAAGATGTGTTTTTGTTGTTACACTTACAAAATAGAGGACAGAGTGCATCCACAATAATCCAGAATGAAAAAGAAAGGATTTAAGCACTAGATTTTGCCTGAAGCAAATCATCTAATCCATCTGTCCACTCATTTTTGCGACAGCAGTTATATAGCAGAAAGTGGTTCTATTTTGAAATGGAAGTTACTAAAAGAATCATCAAAACGTCACTAAACAACATTGCCAACAATCTTGGATCATTGGGGTTTAGCTTCACAAATCCTACAGCTTCGGCCACAAGCGCAACCAATAGATGTTTATAAAAAACATCTGGGCAATGCTTTGCAGCTTAGGACCCTCCCTAGGTGTTGACAGCACTCTGTACCGTCCACTATGTTCAGATTGACAATGTTGTGAAGAAGGTTGTTTCTGCCCCACGTATGGAAAGTCAGTTTGAAAGAGGTTTGTATTGTATTTCGACTGTTGGGGAGCCAAACTTGAAGTAGTTGCAACCACACGTATGGTAAAAAATTTCCGGTAACCTTCGCCCCAAATGTACTTTCCAGTGGCCTTTGCCCCCTTTTAGAAAAAAAAAATATTAACTTTGTAATTTTGACTGTTTCTTTAAATATTATTTATTTATGTTTGCTGCCTCGGCTGCGTGAGTATTTATATTTTTTTAGAGACATGAATGTCATAGCAGGGAGTGGTACGACTGAAGAAGTAGGCTTGCACAGATTATGATTTTACTACACTCCTTTTATTAATGCTTGACACGATTTTAAATAACACTTCACTGATATAGAAAGAGAGCTGTGAGATTTTTTTTTATTAATTACTTGCACTTTTTAACACGTAAACTATTTTTGTCTCACATGAATACTTATTAAATTTCTCAAGGACGCATCTAGCATCCGGTTAGGAACACTGTCTAGAAGCAACTAACTTCTGAATTTGTAAATTTTGCTCCATTTTTGATTGGCTAATCCTAGTCCAATAGAATATCTTCACTTAACTAAAGCTTTTTCTGGTTGTTGATTGGCTATTTTATGAACTGTCACAAAAATTACATTATTGTGACAGTTCATAGCATTGTTAAACTTTCAAATTCATTATTGCCTCAAGGTTACCTCATTGTTACCTCATTGTTAGCAACTTTTGACCTATTTCTCACAGCTCCTACATTATTAAATTACGTAATACATTCACATAACATTATTACACATGTATACAATAATATAAACATATACAATGACTGTAATATACACTTTTTATATCTTGTTACATACACATGTTGCTTTAAGGTGGGCTGTTATTGAATTTATATATTATATAATTGAACTGAAATCATTTAAGTGTTAAAAATACTGCCTCAGTTGACAGCAGAAGCTATGTTCCCATAATGCCTCGGATGGGATGCATGTGTATAACTTGTTTATAATGAAGTGCAAATAATTATGATAAATGTATTAAGTTACCTAGAGTGTTGAACTTGTGTCGTACAGTATATATATTTGTGTTATACAATAAAATAATTATGGAGATGTGTGTGTTTTGTATCTATTGAGAGTCCAACTGATTGGCATATATGGGATTATATCCCTACTCATGTGAGTGTAACACATCAGTTTCTTTTTTCTGCAACATAGTGATATACATCTCTTCTACTGCAAGCTCTTTGCTATTACGTATGACCTACAGAATGCCGTAAAGAAACGAGGACACATTACTCTGTTACTATGAAACAGCATAGCTTCTAATGTAACCTGCTTGCGATTACTTATGACCTAACCATCACTAAAGGAGGTGCTCAATGTGGTCCCACTTCTTAGGGAATCGTTCACTCTCTAAAAGACTCCATGTTAGTCGCAAATGCTTTGGTAGGCACTGATGACGCCTTGCATAGTGTTTGTATACCAATAACAGGGGTTGCATACATAAAAAGTTTCAAGATAAAGCTGCAGTGTAAAAGCATTTCACAAACTTATCAAAACGCAAACTGATTCCATTAGAACTAATAAGAATATGCATTGCACTTGCCCAAAACTGTGAATATGGTTCACAGTAACAACACTAACAGATGTTTACTGTCTGCTGTAATAGCAAAGAGCTTGCAGTAGAGGTGGTGATGTTTCACAGCAGCAAAGATGAACAAGTGCTCATAGCTCTTAAGGTATGCATTTTCACAGTAAGTTGTTCACAGTAACAACACTAACAGATGTTTACGGTCTGCTGTAGGTCATATGTAATAGCAAAGAGCTTGCAGTAGAGGTGGTGATGTTTCACAGTAGCAAAGATGAACAAGTGCTCATAGCTCTTAAGGTATGCATTTTAGAGCCCATGTTTACCAGACATTTTTCTTGCTTTGTTCCATATTACCACCTCTCAAAATATTGAATACTTTTTTTTTTAACACTTGGTATAAGGATTATAAACTAAACAATCTAACCTAATCAAATCCCAATAAACAGTAAGGTATCAGGGCAGTCCCAGAAGTACCCGACATATAGATAGCAGTTGACTACGGTAGAAAGTACCAATCTTATAAAGCTTAAGTTTGAAGTTTGACAGAGTTACATTGTTTAGTAATTGTTTGGCAGCCATCAATAGTGAACGCTCTCAGCAAATTTGTAAACAGGATAAAATTGGTCATCATTATGTGAGAAAATATTTTCATTTGAAAGGTCTTAGTCCAACTAATATTAAAGCTGAGATAGATTTTACTCTGAGGGAGTCTGCTCCTTCATATACAACAGTAAAGTATTGGGTGGCAGAGTTTAAGCGAGTCCATACGAGCTGCTAAGACGAACATCGCAGTGGTGGACCAAATAAGGTGACCACGCCAGAAATTGTGAAGAAAATCCACAAAATGCTTTTGGATGACCGTCGCCTGAAAGTGCGCGAGCTAGCAGACGTAGGCATTTCAAAAAGTGCTGTAAATTGCACACTAACTTAAAATTTAGACATGAGAAAGCTGTGCGCAAGATGGGTGCCAGTTTACTCACAATGGAACAAAAACAGGTTCGTGAGGATGTTTCAGTTGAGTGTTTGGCGATGTTTTACTGCAATAAAGCCGAGTTTTTGTATCATGGATGAAACATGGGTCCATCACTTCACACCTGAGATGAAGGAACAGTCAAAACAGTGGATTGAAAGGGGAGAAACAGCTCCAAAGAAGGTAAAGACAGTTCTATCTGCAGGCAAAGTCATGGTGTCACTTTTTTGGGATGTACATGGGATAATTTTCATTGATTATCTTCAAAAAGGAAAAGTAATCAATGGTGAGTATTATACAAACTTATTGCAGCGTTTGAATGATCCAATCAAGCAAAAATGACCGCATTTAGCGAAAAAGAAAGTTCTGTTTCATCAAGACAATGCACCAGTTCACACATCCATTATCGCCATGGCCAAAATCAATGAGTTAAAGTTCAAATGGCTTGGTGGTAAAAGATTTGCCACCAATGAAGAGATGGAGTCTGCAGTTGATGGCTATTTGCAGAACTCGACGGTTCTGACTATAAGCAGGGTATCGAAGCGATTGAACATCACTGGGAAAAGTGTATCGAGCTGAAAGGAGACTATGTAGAGAAATAAAGATGTCTTTTCCAAAATTTTTATGTTTTCTTTGTTAGGTCGGGTACTTCTGGGGCAGCCCTTGTACATATGCTAAATTATTAAAAGTGATTATAAACAGTGAAACTTTGATGTGAAATTATGTAACATAATTGAAATTGTGACAAATTCAATTAAATTAGGTTGCCAATATTGCACTGTAGCATTTCATTTGTTCATCGTATAACACAGAGTTTGTTTTCTCAGGCATTTGACAAAACTGCACGAAGCTGTGTCAAATATTCTTCCAGAAAGTCAGGTGCAAGAATTATATAGAACTGTAAATAAAACATTTAAAGATAAGCTGCGGGAACAGCTCATCAAAATGAATGTAGTGAATAATGGAGGGCCACAACATGGGTAAGTGCTGTCATATTGTCTTCATAGTTGATTAAATTTACTGCATTGTAGATATAATGATACTTATACTGTAAAGAGTAGAATTTTTGTGTGTGAGAGAGAGACAGGTATCAAAACCAATTTGTTGGATATAATTATACACCAAAATTGGAATTTAATTTCAGCATCTTCAAAGCATGTGACATGAAGATTCTCTACCACGTACCTAGCAGGTAGAGAAGGTATCACATTCCACCCAAAAATACTTGTTTTGAGGCCCCCCTGAATAAAAAAAATATTAGAAAAAGGTGCATGCATGCATATTTGCCTGTGTGGGTGGGTGAGAATAGCGTGACTCGGAACCAAAAAATTGGATCAACACCAAACTTGGTATTTAATTCAGTACCGTCCAAAGATGTGACACAAAGGTTTTCAAGAGAATCCCCCTACCCCAAATTATGCTTTACATGGAATATTTTTTTAAAGTTAATGTTTTTCTAAAAAATGCCTTTAAACGATTTTGGTTGAAATAACCTATATTAAAGATATTTACATGACAAATAAACTGTACATCTTGAATCGGAAGGAAGTCCAAAGGGCGATTGGAAATCGGAGAAGGATGGATATATGAAAGTTACGTCACTGCTACGTGGGGCTGCCGGGAAGAAGATGGTTGTGTCAGAGAGAAGATTGGGTGACGACGTAGTGACGTCAGATCAGAGTGATGTAAGGGCAACAGCTGGCAAAGTTAGCAAAGTGACATCATCGAGGAGGGAGGAAGTTCAATCGCCACGTGATATGGTTGCAGGCAGGGCAGAGGCATGGTTTCAGAGTGGTGAATTGGTGGAAGAGGAAAGCATTGTGTTGACACCCAATGGGAGTTTACGGGTTTTGGACAGAAACAAAGCAGGACCGTCAAGGGAGCCAACAGGAATAGATTTATGGAGTAGGAAAGTGTGCCATACGTATAGAAATAGAGCAGGCTCTGAGAGAGGTATGGGAATACAGAAGCAGTAATAATGGGGGAGTTAATAGAATAGGGAGAGAGAGTGACTATAGAATGAATAAGAAGGGAACAAATTAGACGAAGTAAAGACAAGTGTATTGATAAGCAAGAGATAGATTTGTATGAAATCGTGAAGTGAATGATTTAGATATAAAGGACGGTAAACACGGAGAGGGCTAGGAGGGAGAGTTACATTTCTTAATATGAAAGAACAAGTGTTGTTATGGCCAATCAGCACGGGATACACAATAAGTATTATTCTCTAAATTTGCATCTAATAAGTCCCATTTCCCACTGATAGTGGAGATTCTAAGATGATCGGAGGAAGTAAGGGAAGGAGATGGGAATGGGAGAAGAACACTAAGCAGTATAGTGACTTTAAATGAGAAACTGTTAGCGATATGAAGCTAACTCAACACACACGTTTTGTAAATGTGGAAGCTTGGGTATGCTCGGCAATAGGAGCCAGGGCTCGATGCTTATCATGCCCAAATGTATTGTATTAGCTCAACACTCAATAAAGATATCATATCATCTTGAATTTCCTTTAAAGTCCTCTTCATTTGGAAGGAATTTTATATTATCTTGTATAACTTGTAAATGTTAAGTGATGGACAAAAACATACTACACAAGAAACAAAGATCTCTTTAAAACACACAGATTAGTTCAAATAAGTTTTTTGTGGCATCAGCATTTCAGAGATATCCGTTAATAATGGTGGTTTGAATTGTTCAATACTTGGTCATTCTTTAAAGTCCTTTTAAGATTCAGTTTTCACGATTGAATGGAAACAGCATGGTAAGGCTGGTATATAGCTTCCACTTCTAGAACATTTGACTATTGCTATTCCCTTTGTATATATTACAAAATGTGTAATGCAGCTATTTCTGGAAAGTTTTATCTCAATTAAAATGAAAATGATAGGAAAATAAGCTTTTATAAGAATAATTTATATACTCACTAAAAGTGCTAAAGGGTAGAGAAACCCTACCCATGTGAATGTAGCACTCAGGGTTTTAAAATAATATTAATACACTCTTTATTTAAAGGTGAGTCAGAATTGTTACACTAACATCACTTAAGTTTACTCACTTAACATGTTTTGGGAAACGGTTGTTCCCATCCTCAGAAGCTAATCCGACTGGCCTGTGTTGTTGGTGTTTCCGTTTTGTGGACTGGATACTATGGTGGCATCTTGTGGTGGTGAAATGTACTTCCAGAGAGGATTTGGTGGCGGTAAATCAAAATTCATTAGATGTGTGTTGTGTTTTAGAATGGTGATCTTCTCCCATGCATCTAATTCGGCTGCAAATTTGGCTGGTTTGACTAATGTAATATTGGGTTTGATGTTGTGATTAGTGATCCAAAAATGGTGTGAAACTGCAGTGTAACAATTCCGATTCACCTTTAAATAAATTCAATACACATCACTGTTTCTAGCTTCTTTTCAAATATCAAATTAATACACTCCTTTTTTTTCAGTGTTGTCACCTCTGAATTGACGTTTTATCTGGAAACGTTGAAAACCCTTCATGTACTACCATTGGAGGAGCTGACGGATGCAAGTATGGATGACATATGGGTATCAAGATAGCGCCAACCTTGTAACAGTTCAAATAATTATGTGAGATACTCAGGTGAAAGTCTTCAGGATTGAGTTCCTTTGCACTTTTTTAAAACAGACAAAACAATTTCCAGGTAGCAACCACTGCACTAATATTAAATAACTTGTTTTTAGTTTATTACCTATGCCTGAGCCAAAGTTGGTTTCAAATTAACATCTTCACTATATGATTTATATATTATTTTGGTTGGGTAATTAAGGAAATACAGTTGGATGCTGTTTTACACTTTCCTGGGTTACAGCAAACTCCATTTAAATGGAGGGAAAACATTTGTTTTTAGATATGTGACATTTCTGCAACATGAGGTGGTTAAATTTACCACCTTAAATGTCTCATCTACGTCCACTGATATCTACAGGTTGTTTTCATTGGATTGAAGAGCACCTAAGGGTGTTTTAAGCACAAAATTCTTTTAAGAAAACTGGGGAGTTTAAAATGATCAAATTTGACATCTCATTTTGATCAAAATAAATTCCTGCGATTTGATTCTGCCTGATTCAAAATATTGGTGTCTAAAACATTTAAACCTTTAAAAAATATATTTAAATGTAATGTTTGCCTTTTTAAATTTGGTGTGTCACATGCCTTTTATTGTTTAGTATTTGTTGTGTAAATTAGAAAACTTTGGAGTTTATTGAATTACTCTCTCTGGTTTCAAGTTACTGTTGACTTAATCAGGAAACGGGAATGCAGCAAATTGAGTAATCTATAGGAACTCGTATTTTTCCAATTTCTTTTAGTCGGAAAAAAACAGCTTTTCATTATATTTCATTAGAATTTCAAATAGACAAAACCATTGATCTTAATAAATGGAAGGAGTATCAGTAACATATTCAATGGTCAGTGTCTCTGCTTGTTATTTAAAAACTCTTGACCGCATTTGTGTTTTGAATTCACAATATGAGTGCATTAGAATTACAGTAGAATCTCGTTAGCACGTTTTTGCAGGGACCTAAGGATTTGGACGTCATACGCAGGAAAACATGTTACCAAAAATGCAAAATATGCAATTTAAGAACATAGTTATGTAATAAAATCTAATAATTAATACGTCTCCATGGGTAATTGAAATCGATTTTGAGTACAATATGTGTTCAAATGGATTTGGATACACAAAGCCTGAGAATAAATAATTCAAGCTTTTATGTTGGTCAACTTGGATTTTTGAGGTTATGAATGTTTTTGAGAAAATAAATTGCAAATTATGGAAGCGACAAGAGTGGCTTTGTTGTGCGTTTTATTACACATGTGATAACAATTTCCGCTAAAAAAGAAAAACAATTATGAGTGTGCATCATGTTATGAGTACAATAGCCAAATGTATCTTTGGCGTATTCAACACGATTTGAATACGGTAAGTGTTTCCATGCAACAAATTTCGTTCTGATCCTATTTTCCAAGAGGAAAGTTTTGTTTTTGCATTTTTCCCTTCTTTAAAAGCAGTTTTAATCAATTTAGGTTTGCTAACAATTGCGTTTAAGGTTGACGGAGGAATGTTTAACTTCCGCACTATATCCACATGTTTCATATTTGGATTGTGATCTATTTCAAGGATTTTCGGTTTTTCACTACTGGTTATTTACTACACTTTCTTTTTTTCATTGCAAATGAAAAGTTAAAATACAATCTACGTATGTTTGGTCAACACTCAACAATAGAAACTATTGTTGACATTTACCACGCCAAGGTAAAGCATTCTCTATCCCGCCCACACAAATCGTGTCACACAAATATTTACATACATGCATGTGATTGGCTGTCGGTATCCACCCCGTGACCAAGGATTGACCAAAGTAGCTAATGAGGATGCCAAACTTTGAACGTGTTAAGCGCCTTCTCCCACTGGACCGATCAAGGATTGGCCAAAACAGTGAATGAGGACGTCAAACTTCAAACGTAGTAAGCTGGACCGGGAAAACACACTAAGCAAACGTTATTTATTACATTTGGTGATTTGGTACCTGGACTTTTATAATTGAACATAATACACGGGAAAAAGTGTTATTGAGGAACGTGCTAACGAGATTCTACTGTAATAGCAAATGGTAATACCGTGTGGTGCTGTAGACTTGGCCGGATTAAGTGATTGGCTAGCAAGTTTGCATTGCGGCAGCCTTTAGCTATGCGTGTTGAATGCTCTCCAATATTTTAACATATGTTAAAATACATTTTGCAAGATAACTGTAAAAAAAACATTAGAAATTGAGTATGATTGTGTGAAAGGACACACAAGCGGTATAAACATCTTGTTTTTGTTTTACATTTACATGATGCACAAATTGTGATTTTTATTACTCTTAACTTAACTTACTGAGACATGTCTCCAAAGCGAATCTAGGCTGATGGTTGGTACAACCACTAGAACTGGACATCTGAAACTGAAACTAATGAATTTGGAAATACTCACTATACAAGTCCATCAATCAGCCAACGGCATGCTCCAGTGAGTCCATGTAGGAAATCGGCAACAAGTCCGATGGTCAAAATCAACATCATGTATGAAACATGTTCAGCTAATTACTGTTTAGTGAAGCAATTCAAGTGTAAATTCAGCTCACATTGCAATTTATTATTATAAATTAAGAGCTGTTAAAACCATATACAATTTTAAACTGCATGCTGCATTTAAAGCCACAATTTTCGTCCGCTCCTTTTCACTGCATTCCAGTGTCATTTGTTCTCATTCTCTCAGTGCTTTACTTAGTTTACGGAATCTCTACAGTCTATATTCACTGTTCAGCAACCATGATCAGTTGCACTCTTTATATCTTGCTGGCTTTTGGGTGGTTCTTCATTTGGGTCCCTGGACATTGTGGCATTGTAGGAAATGAAAAAGCAGATCAGGCAGCAAAGAATGCGATTCTATAACACGATGAATGGATTCTTCACTGCCTCTCTATAGATTTGAAGGGTTTTGCACAGAAATATGCTCTCCCAATGGCAAGAGGAGTGGTTTACATCTACCGCCAAACTCTGAGAGGTCAAGGCTACAACACTTACCTGGCATTATTCTTCTCGTCCATCCCGTCGCGAGGGGGACCGTGTTTGCTTGGCTTCAGATTGGTCACTGTTAATTTAGTCATGGCTACCTTCTCAAGGGTGAACCACCATCAAGCTGTATAATTGCAATGTACCCTCAATGGTGAAGTATTTCTTCACCCAGTCTCATCACTATTCTGCACTTTGCAAACGACTTTGGCTACCTAATAATTTAATTACTATTTTAGGAGATAACTCTGCCTCTATCGCCAAAATTCTCTGATATGTTAAATTAAGTGGTTTCATTAAGCAACTTTAACTCATGCAGTTTCTTGTGTCCTATTGACTTTCAAACTGTGCCAGAACTGTATTAACCGCTGATGAATGCTGAGGATTCATTCATGTTTATCCTGATTAGTGAGATTTCTATTGTTTAATGTTTGTATTTTTTGGTTTAATATTCTTAGTTGTTTATTCCTGTAATTACTTTGCATGTGTTGCTTTAGTATCAGACATAAATAAATAGATAGCCAGATTGTGGCACTGATGACCTCAGCAGTTTTGCACCATATTTAAAGCTTAGTTGCACTCTTTATATCTTGCTGGCTTTTGGGTGGTCTTCATTTGGGTCCCTGGACATTGTGGCATTGTAGGAAATGAACAAGCAGATCAGGCAATGAAGCCTGACTTCTAAAACTTGCTATTGAGTTTTTTTTTTTAATATATTGCACAATAGCATCTTTGAATGCTTTTACTGATTTTGTATTTATTCCTCCAGTTTACAAAGTTCATGGTTATTGTACCACATGATCAAAACAAATTGTATTTCCAGTGTAAAACTCTTTGAAGTTGGCACAGTCGGTTTATAAATAAGTTGTTTTTCTTTGTTTACTTCTTGGTGTTGATCCACTCCAGTCTCATATCTGATGGTTGGTCAATTATCTTGAGTGAAATTCATTCTGTTTGTCCTATTATTGCTCCCATCTCATTCCTCTTCATCTCTCAACATACTGTTGAACAGCTTGATAGTGTTTAGGAATTTAGGTAATTTACCTGTTTAGTGCATTATTTTTATGCTCCAGGGATCTGTTGACTTTCTGAGCAACACAGATTTAATAGCATTTATGTTCTAACAGTATAAAAAATAACAGCTTTTCACAAGAAAAAAACAACTTAGACTTTTATAGATCCCTAGTAAACCGTGGAATTTATGAAAACGTGTCCTTTTCTAAGACTATTAAAGGTACAAAGCTGAAACTTTCCATGTTGGTGTAAAATATGTTGAACATCTGAACTAGAATTATTATATTTTTTAGTATGACAGATATTAATATATAGAACAGTTTGTCTTAAAATTTAAAACAAAATTTTGAATTCAGTTCCATCAAAGACAGAAAAGGTGTTAATCTTAAGAAGTAGAAAAAATTCCAACTCTCTGCTTAAAGTAGCTTCTGTGAATAAAAAGTCAATATTTTTTGCGATTTTTCTTGCAATATTTCTTTAGAAGTTAATATTTTTCTAGACTAATAATTGCCACGCTATGAACATGAAATTTCAGTGAGAAATACGTGTTTATATACTGATATAATAAATTTTTTTTTAATTGGTCGGTTAAGTGTACAGATATATGTACAGGATGTTAAAAAGTATTCCATATTTTGAGAGGTGGTAATGTGGACCAAAACAAGAAAAAATGGGCTCTAAAATGCATACCTTAAGAGCTATGAGCACTTGTTTATCTTCAAACTTTAACAACAATAATTATAACATAAACTTTGGAAACTCTAACAAAAGAATTTAACACATATAAACTTTAAAACCCTTAACACAATGAACCAGAATTAATTTAAAACCCCCACAACCTCTGAACAAGGATTGCAAAGTTAATGATTTAACCAATAAGTAGCAGGTAACAACTCATAAACAGACAGCTAGACATGACTCAGCAGTACACATGAAAGGAAACCTTTGCTTCTGTTTAATTAATGAATACCTAAATATGAATTTTATAGAATATCAAGCACACCCACAAGGAGTCAGCAAAGCCTAAATAGAACATCAGGAAATTCGCAGGTTAGTCGGCCAAAAAATTACTCACCAAAGCCCAACTCAGGATCCCAGGACTAACTGTCCCCTGCATAACAGCTACAAACCTAGCCAGAAAATTAAATTGAATTTTATTTATGGATGCTCTTTAACTGTTGTGGTTCTTAGCATCCCATTCTATATTGGGCGTAATGTTGCTCAGAGGCCTCATCAGGCTTGAGGTTCTTTTACGTGTCGTAGATTTACGACACGGGACCACCGGCTTTACTTCCCTTCTGAAGGAAGCCATGCTAAGGATTTTTACGCCTGAAAAAAAATCAATCACCCTCTGCTGGGTTTGAAACCTAGCCAGGGTCAGAGCAAGCGCAGCGCCCCCTAAAGCCAACAAAGGAACCAGAGGCGCTGTATAGGCTAAAATCCGAGTTGAGCCGGTAAGGAAACTCGCAATCAACTCGGTTCCATTCCCTAAACATCCTCTTACAGTTCCAATGTATATTGATATTTATGAAGTTTCTCTTCTATTTCCATGATCCGCTCTTAAATACTTAAAGTTGGTCACCTGTTAAATGCTTTGAGTGCTGATTACTATCTTTGATCTTTTGTGATTTTTTTATTCCTCTGAACGCCATTACTTTTGTCTTTGAACTTGAACCATGCTAGCCTCTAGTTCCCGAGTTCGCAGGTTCAAACCCGGCAGAGTGCGATGAATTTTTTCGGGCATAAAAATCCTTAGCATGGCTTCCTTCAGAAGGGAAGTAAAGCCTGTGATGCCGTGTCATAGTTTTACGGCACGTAAAAGAACCTCAAGCCTGATAAAAGAGGCCTCTAAGCAAAATTGCCGGTCTTTCACGCTCAATATAGAATGGGACACTAAGGACCACAGTAGTTAATGAGCATCCATATAAATAAAACTCAATTTAATTTTGAACTTGAAGTATTTAAATTGTACTCTTTAATTATATTACATAATTTGTGAACAGCTATCTGAAGTCTATCTTCTGTACTAGCCATAATCGCTTGGTCATCCACAAAGAGTAGGCAACTCAAAGGTGTATTCTTAATTTTAAAATTAGTTTCTGAAACATTCAACCAATATTCTATAGCATCGTTGAGGTAATATTAAACAATGTGGATGAGAATGGATGCCCTTGTTTTATTTCTACCATCTGTTTTCAGGTTCATTTCCTTTGACAATGCATATAGCGATATCACAATATAGACTATGGATGGTTCTTATTAATTGGGGCGGGTAACCCTTTTTAATAATTACTTCCCATAATTTTGACCTATTTACTCCATAAAATGCCTTTTCATAATCAATGAACAGCACCATACTCTCTGTAAAATTACTTTTACCGGTCAAGAGAGTTTATGAAAGGTTCAAAAAAAAGTTTTGTTTACACTAAAACTTCCAAAACCTGTCATAAGAGTTGGAAGATGAACAAGCCTTGAAACATGTTCAGGTAAAACTTACCTTTTAGTGATTTTTTTTTTGTTTTTAGTGTTACAATTACAACTTAAAAAACAAAATCTAATTTTAATTTATATTTTTGTAGCTCTTTTATGTTGTTATTATATATGACTGTGGTGTTATTTTGCTATGTTAAAATATTTTGTTTTTTCTGTAATGAAGAGTGGAATCCACATAAATCAAGCTCAATTTTAAATGATTTCATTAATTATTAGCTAGTTCAATACATTTATAAATAGTTGTAAACACAGAAATTTTATTTATTTTCATATTAACATTGTAAATAAGATATGGTACAAAGTTACTTATTTCCAAGAATAAAGATGAACCGTCAGATTTATGCATCTAATACTGGAATTTAGCTTATAATTTTTAGATTAAAATTACAAGATTTTAAATTTTGTTATATACAGTGGTGCAAAAAAAAAGATGCAATACCATCAAGGATTGCTTCAATTTAACAAGTTAAGTGACAGGTAATACATCATGATAGCGTGATATAATTACAAAATCAACACAAATGGAGCAGATATGTCCATGGTCGCATCAATATTGGATGTACCCTCCTCGGGCAGCAATACAGGCATGTATTCGTGTAGGTAGACGATTGTACAGGTTGAAAATGGCATCCTGTACCTGTTGTCACAGTTCGGCAATGGTTGTGGCCGGCCGTGGAGACCCAGTCAGTTTCTTTCCCATCGTGTCCCATACATGTTCAGTGGGATGGTCTGCGGACCGTGCTGGCCACGGCAGTTGTTTGCCATGCAGAGTATGTTGCATTGCAACAGCTGTATGGGGACGTGCATTATCCTGTTGAACCAGCACATCCTGGCAGTAGCACAGGATTAATTACCTGCTGGATGTAGCCGGCACTGGTTGCACGTCCCTGCACAAACACCAAGGGCAAGCACGAGTTGCAAGTGATAGCACCCCACACCATGATACCAAGAGTTGGGCCTTTGTGTCGTGGGCAAATGCACTCTGGAAGAATTTGTTCACCAGCTCTACGTTGTACACGTACACGACCATCACTTGCATACAAGTAGAACCTTTCATCACTGAACACAACTATAAACTATTCACTGTAGGGTTGATCCGCGGCAAAACAAACCCACATGGTCAGTGCACCGTGGTGCAACACGGTAGCAATGCACCCAGGTCTCTGAATTTTGGAATGGATTTATCCTTAAATAGTATAATATTCTATACAAATACCTAAGCCTTTATTTAACGCTGATTTTTACCGTAAAACAGAGCTACAAGTCCCATGATGCAATTCGTATGAGTCACCTGACATCCGGTAGGCGCAGAATATTGTTTACAGCCAGAAACCAGCAGTTGTGTTCAGTATCATGGAGGACAGTGAATTCGCTCTTGTGTTTTCGTCGAATTACGTAAAGCATTAGCCACGCAAACCATTGACTAGTGGTGAAAAAACAATAGTATTGAATCTTTATTATAAGTTATGTGAGAAATATCCAACACTTTCAGCGAAAGAAATGGTGAAATTAACTTCCGAGTTCACCGGTGTTTCGAGTACAAGTATAAACAGTGCTTGTGCAGAAAAATCTGAAACGAGAAAAGTGGTTACACCCGGAAAAAAAAGAAAGCATATGAAATACGCGATGCAAAAATGTAGTGACCTTGAGAAGAATGCAATTTGCGTAACAGTACAAATTTCTTTTTTATAATGAGCCGCCAACAGTTAATAAAATGCCGCTTCCAGAGAGCGAATAAATTAGGTTATAGCATACCTGTTACTTTATTTTTCGCTCATTTATTTTAGAATTAACTATTATTATATGTGCAAATGTATATTTTGTTGCAACTAGCAATCTTATCATCTTTAACCCTTAACAGAATATGCTAGTCACCGCACAAGGTCTGAAAGTGTGACAGTATTTCTAGTGCGAATGGCGGAAGGATACATTATAGCTGTGCACTGGTCACCTGGGGTTTGTTTTGACACGGATCAACCTAAGAGAATACAGAGTAGAGTGCCATTCCATTGTCCAATGAACCCTTTCTCAACACCAGAGGAGATGCCATGGTGATGTATCAGGTACCTTGGCCAGAGGCACATGTGATTCGAGTCCTGCTGCAAGAAGACGGTTTCCAATAGTCCATGCTGACACTCCAGGTGCTGCCTGTGCCTGGATCACTTCCCCTGATGCCAGTACAATGCTCGATCCAGACATGCATCTGTACAACGTGGCCGCCCAGGACCTGGTCTACGGGAGTGAGAATGTTCCATAGCCCATTGCTGAAAAACACTGACAAACCACCAATACATTGCACCCAATATGTGCAATAACTTGTCGATAGGTCCACCCAGCTTCGCACAGGCCAACAATTCACATTGTCGTGGCATGGCTACACCCTAGAGCATCATTTAACAGCACCAGTCACCTGTTATTGTACCACAGTGACTGCCTGCAGAATGGACACACAGGTTATAGATACACACATTATCACTGCCATCTAGTGTCCACTGACCGCAACACATCAAGTCCCAATACTATAACCCTTCAGTATCCACATGCTATGCCCATGTTTCAAGAAAGTGGTGTTGCATATACAGTGTATATACATGGTGGACCCCTGTGAATTTTGTTAGAAAATATTTCACACTGTTATTTTTAAAGGCCCTACTGCATTTCTAAATCTCCTTCAGTCGTGCAGTTCATTTACATGAAATATGCTCCTTGTGTCTATTTTGTATTCACTCTTAGTTTGATCCGCGTGAAAACAAACCCCAGGTGACCAGTGCACCACTATAATGTATCCTTCCGCCATTCGCACTAGAAATACTGTCACACTTTCAGACCATGTGGCGAGTACAAGCGGCACGTAGTGCAAAAAAGAACAGAGTCCTTATTTCGACAACTGAAACAGTGACTAGCATATTCTGTTAAGGGTGATAAGATTGATAGTTGCAACAAAATAAACGTTTGCACATATAATAATAATAAATTCTGAAATAAATGAGCAAAAAATAAAGTAACAGGTATGCGATAACCTAATTTATTCGCTCTCTGGAAGCGGCACTTTATTAACTGTTGGCAGCTCGGTTTAAAAAAGAAATTGTGCACTGTTACATAAATTGCATTCTTCTCAAAATCACTACATTCTTGCATCGCGTATTTCATATGCTTTCTTTTTTTTCCGGGTGTAACCACTTTTCTCGTTTCAGATTTTTCTGCACAAGCACTGTGTATACTTGTACTCGAAACACTGGTGAACTCAGAAGTTAATTTCACCATTTCTTTCACGGAAAGTGTTGGATATTTCTCACATAACTTATAATAAAGATTCAATACTATTGTTTTTTCACCACTAGTCAATGGTTTGCGCGGCTAATGCTTTACATAATTGGACGAAAACACAAGAGCAAATTCACCGTCCACCACGATACTAAACACAACTGCTGGTTTCTGGCTGTAAACAATATTCTGCGCCTACCCGGATGTCAGGTGACTCTTACGAATTGCATCATGGGACTTGTAGCTCTGTTTTACGGTATAAATCAGTGTTAAATACAACCTTAGGTATTTGTATAGAATATTATACTATTTAAGGATAAATTCATTCTAAAATTCAGAGATTGGCATAGGACTACTTTCCTGGGCGCATTGCTACCGTGTTGCACCACGGTGCACTGACCACATGGGTTTGTTTTGCCGCGGATCAACCTAAGAGTGAATATAGTTCATTTATTTGTAAATCTCTCAGGTGCCATATATAAAGAAATCAAGTATATGTTTTGTGATTCCCTTATTCATTAGCTCCCAAAAATTTGCTTATAAATTAACTTAAAAGTAATATTCAAGATGATTTTACTGCATTAAAGGTCAGAAAATGTCATCATATTCCTCTTGAGTGCAAAGAAGCTGTTCAAAATTTGCACAGCTTCCGTTATTTAATAAATACATGGTTTATCTTAAATGATGCAACTAGCAGTTGGCAGTTCTGACTTGCAGCAGATATATTGGGTTGAATGGCCTTGTTCAGCCGTAGCCTAGATCAAGCACTTATGGCATTTTCAGTTCAATCCAACATTGTTTGGCTTGATGAAAGTGTGAAAGTTATGTGAAGTGTGTGTAGTGATCATGATAGGTATGTTTATTATGTTAAGTTTTGCTCAAACAGATTCGCATGTGGACTATCAACTTGAATTAATACTGAAATTCTCTGGTGTCACCGTTCCTAACAAAAACACAACTTATAGCTTGTTAGATAAATGTAAACAGACAGCTAACAGTTTAAGCAAACATTAGATGAGACAGGTTTGTTGCGGAAAAAAGTCCAAGAAGTCCATTGTCTCACATTAGAATAATTGACTCCCTCTCCAGATCTAAATCTGTGTGATTATTATCTTTGGGGAATATTTAACCCTGCTACACTACTCGCATTTACTGTATGTATATAGTGTTCAGATGAATATGACCCGATATACTGTTATTGATACAAAACATACAGAACCATATTCAAAATATACAAATGGCATCATATAACAATTATTAGTATTTGTGTTTATTTACCATCATATTTATTTTTTCTTATTTTGTTGTTGATGCTTTCATTTTTACTATATGGAACATTTATTTGCTTTAGGAGTTTACATTATTACAATAATTTTGCTATATATGAAAATATATGATCATAATAAAAGTAAAAAAAAATCACTGTTTCTTAATATTTGCACTTTGGATACAAGTAACATGAGTTTTGCAAACATGCATTTTTGCAGTTTTCACACAAGATATTAGTTTTATTGTCATTGTTTGATGGGCAGAATTTACAGTGCGCAAATTTTACAGATTTTCTTGAAGTTGTACGCTCTGAAACTATAGCTGTGATTTCAGGTTGCTGAGTATTATACAGAATTCTTAATGATTCTTCAGGCTTGTTGTTGACCACAATTGGATTATTACAATATAAAACAAACAATAGAAAAATAAATGTCATAATATAACAGTCATAAATAGTAACATTGTACGAGGATCAGTTAATAAGTATTGCCTCCTATTCTTTGAATTTGGCGCAATTCCTCAAACATTCTTCTCCAATCCACTGCAATAGAACTTTCTATGTCAACCGGTGGCAGCACTGAAGCCTGTTGAAAAATGACTGACATCGATGTTCATATTAGACAGCGTTCTGTCATTGAATTCTTGAATGTGGAAGTTGAAACGCCCGTTCGCATTCATGAAAGGCTCACAAAGTGAAAAAGTGAAAACTTTAGTGAAAAAGGTATAGGGGGTAAATGCCAAAGCCTCCCTGACTGAAGTTTTCTCTAGTCATAATGGCAAATGCCAGCAAGGTACCCTATACTTAAGGTTGGTTCACAACCACCCGGTAACGGTAACCAGAACGGAAACGAGAACAAGAAGCAAGAAATTTTGATTCACAACAGCCTGGTAACGAGAACGGGAATGCATATCAATCACAAAGTGAAAGTCGATTTTGCGCATTGAGACCAATGACATTTGTTCACCTACTTCCAATTTAGCCAAGCCAACATCAAAATTCGATAGAGTAAACATTATCTAAATGCATATTCATTACATTTCCGATCCCTCTACTTATGCCAAACTTTCATTCCTTTATTTAATGGCATACATCAAAATTGTTTATTGTTCTTTTTTCATTTCCACCGGTTTTAGCTGTTCTGTGTAGCTTTTGCCATTGTTTTTTAGGTAATAGCCAGTTTTGAGTTGCATATAAACAAACTACAAATGATCCCTTCACCAGAGGAACCAACGTTGATTAGGTTTGCAGGTGTCGGGATGAAGTTAGGAAGCACATTTACTACTAATTCCTTCCAGTTTCATGTTTCCAGCTTGCGACTATAGAGAGCACTAGTGGCTGTTTCATGTCACGGCCGCTTAGAATAACCTCTAGAGTGAAGAGTCTAATATGCACAATAGGGATCTAATATGCCGTGCCCAAGAACGAGAAAGTTAAAAGTTGGGCAACTCTTCTTTCCCGTTCCCAGGGCCCAGGAAGCTTCCCGTCGGTTGTGAACATTCCCATTTGAATACATGTATTTCAACTTTCCCGTTCTCATTCTGGTTACCGTTCTCGTTGGTTGTGAACCAGCCTTTAGGGTACATTTCCATCCCAAATTTCCTTTTGCAATATCATTTCATTGCATGTATCACCAGTGTCCACTGCTTATGGTGCCATATGTAGTAATTGTGAGCATTAAGACTGCGCACAGATTCATATAGCAGTGCCACGGGAGCAATGGACTGCCAGTTGCATCATATAAAAGACAGATACATTGTGATATTGAGAAACTATTGAAGTTAAAATGTACTTCTGCAGTGCAAAAATTAGAGGTTGTTTCTTGGACTGGTTGAATGGTTATAAATTCTGGATATGTGTACATGAATTTTCAGACTTTTATTAACCCAAGGTGTTACAAATGTTTATATATTTTGCTGTATGTTGTTGCTATCTGGAAAGTTGAATATATTGTTGTCACCTTCACCAAATCTCAAGTATATCTGAGGAGAAGCTCCGAAGTGCAATTCTGTGTCACTAGATTGTGTTCCATGTGAAGGAGAGAAATTTGTGTTCCACACTCGTCAAAGAATCAGTGATCCTGTTGCTGTGAAGCAAGTTATACTAGTCATAGAGTGAAAAAGACATCACCTTACCTTTAGTGATAAAAACTCTGAACTTGTGTTCACCATGTGAATATTTAATATTTGTACAGTTTTTTGGGAACTTAACATGGATATTCCAAAATGTTAGAGAGTTAATAATGTATATTATTGTTAGGGGATTTTAACTTTGATGTTCTCTTTAAGATTCAACATGTATATAAATAATGTTGTAGTCGTACATAAAAGGTTTTATGCAATCCTACCATTATAATGTATTCAGTATCAAGCAAAAATGGTTTATTATGGCATACGTAATAATAATAGCAAGGATGTAATACCGTTATTCCAAGTTGTTGTGGTTTATACAGAGAAGTTGAAACCATTTTGTGATATTCTTTTCTCTGAGCACTGAAATATAGAATAATTAAGATCTAATTTATAATTAGTTATCATGTTATGCTCATAATAGGCCACATCACAGTCTGTAACATCTGCTTACTTCTCTCCCAATAAGGGAATACATGCAAGTGGCTGTATGGCTTATCGGTTCAACATGCCGGGTAATAAATGAAATTTAGGGAGAGAAGTTAACGCCTCATTTACAAATATATGAAGACAGTCTCATTTATATCAGCTATGGCTCCAAATTATTTCATGATTTATTTCCTACAATTTATAATGCTAAGATTGCATAAAATGTTGTATGCAACTCGTGGATAATCTAAATATGACAGTCGTGAAAATTGTCACACGAAGGACAAACATTCACTCCTGCTGTAATCATCAAGCTTATCCACTTTTTGCATAAATTACTATTAGTTGGATAAGTAGAACAGTTAATGAAGGAAAAGCCAGAGTAGCTGCTATGTTATTATATTGTCTGTCAGTTCTTTTTGTTTGGATTGCTGTTCATTGTCACATGTGGCAGTGTGACTGAAAACAAAGCTTTCACTCATGCTTCATGCTTGAAGTTATGCATGTCTAAATTTGGTCAGAAAAGTATGTTAAAACTTCAGTGTAATGCTGTTAAAGGACATAGTAGAGAGATTAGTTTATTTAATACAAGAAACAATATCTTAAGTATACATATACCATACACTTTTGGAGTCCACATACAAGATGTATTTTAATTACACCGAAAAACTGCAGCAAGTGCTTCCTGACTGGAAATGCGAGAAAAAAAAGATCATATCAACATGTGTTTGGAAATGGACAGTGCGTGCAACAACAGCAAATCGTTTCAGCACACAGTAAATGGCCTGAATCGCGTCCATGTCATAACAGATGTTCAAAGTGGCCTCCATGAGATGCAGTGCAAGCATTCACAGTATCATGGATTGCCTCACTCTTTCAAATGTTCCAGCCTGTATCCAAATAACATCATGCATGTACACGCTGTTGAAGGGTCTGCACGTCAGGAACTGGCTCAGTATATAGCATACATAATGCATATCTCCAGGGGGTTTAAGTCCGGTGATCGAGCAGGCCATGTAACAGGGTCTCCACATCCTATCCAACATCTGTGGAAGATGTTGAGGTTTGTCGAACAGTAATGCACTGACACTCCATCCTGCAGCAAGCACATTACCTGTTGTATTGCCAAAGGCACATTCTCCAGCAAAGGAGGCAGAGTGCTCTGCAGGAAGTCCAGATATGTTTGTCAATAAGCAAGTATGTGATCTCCAAGAATCCATGTCCAAACATTTACTATGTTTCCATATGGAATTCAAATCGATTTGAGTACACTTTCTGTATACTGCATGGAAACGCAGATCTGGATCGTATTGAGTTCGCTTTGAACCTTGGATCCGATCCTCTCAGAAAGTAGGAAAATTTGTTGCATGGAAACACCTACTGTATTGAAATTGTTTTGAATACGCCAAAGTTACTATCCTCTACTATACTCGTAACACGCTGTACGCTCGTCATTTTGTTTTTATTAGCGGAAATCGTTAATTACACTTTTATTGTTTCCATAATTTGCAATTTACTCTTCTCAAAAACATTTACTAACCTCAAAACCCACATAAAATATATAGAAAAACAAATTAACATATGTTTAACGGGTTCGGCAACCTAAATTCAAGTTGACCAACATAAAAGCTTGAATTATTTTATTCTCGAACTTTGCGTATCCAAATAGTTCTCAATACATATTGAATTTAACATGGAAACGTAGTGATTGATACTGAACTGCTACTAATGAAATGTTTCAACCATTCCCCGAGGATTTTCTGTAGCTCACGGATACAGTTATGTAGGTTGATACCATCTTTGGTAAAGGTTGTTTCATCGGTGAAGAGGACTGGCGACAGAAATCCCATAATGGTGGTAGCCTAGTGCAAAAACTAGCAGCAAAATCTTCCTTGTTGGGAAATCTGCTGGTGTGATCTCTGCATGGGGAACATCTTGGGAAGATTTTGAGGTGTTGGCGAACAGTAATGCGGAAGTGGGGTGACACTCCATCTTGCAGCAACCACATTACCTGTCACATTGCCAAAAGCACATTCTCAAGCAAAAGAGGCAGTGTGTTCTACAGGAAGTACAGATGCATTTGTCATTATGAAAGTATACAATCTCCAAGATTCCCTGTGCAAACATTGATTCTGAACCACTGCTAATGAGATGCTTCAAGGATTTTCTGTAGCACCTGGATAACAATTATGTAGATTGATGATGCCATCTTTGGTAAAGGTTGCTTCATCAGTGAAGGGGACTAACAACAGAAATCCCATAATGGTTGTGGCCTGATGCAAAGACCAGCGGCAAAACCTTTCCTGTTGAGGGAAATCTGCTGGTGACAATCCCTGCATGTGATAGAGATAATAGCGGTTGTCATTGCAGGATATACTTAGCTGTCCTTTGGCTTACACCACATTGGCAGGCCACTTGCCTGGAGATTGTGCCAAGGTTGATCTCAGTTGAGAAACAAAGTTTCTGCCCCACATATGGAAAGCTAATTTGAAGTAGGTTGTATTATATTTTGAATATTGGGGAGCCGAACTTGAGGTAGTTGCAACCGCATGTATGGTAAAAAGTTTCCGATAGCCTTCGCCCCAAGTTTAAAAATATCAACTTTGTAATTTGACTGTTTCTTTAAATATTATATATTTACATTTGCCTCGGCTGCATCAGTATTAGAGACATGAATTTCTTTGCAGAAAGTGGTGCGGCTAAGAATGTAGACTTACACAGATTATAATTTTTACTTCATTCCTTTTATTAATGCTTGACACGATTTAAATAACACTTCACTGATATAGAGAGCTGTGAGATTATTTATTAATTACTTGCACTTTTTAACACATAAACTATTTTTGTCTCACACTGAATACGTATTAAACTTCTCGAGGATGCGTCTCGCGTCAGGTTAGGAACGCTGTCTACTAGCTACTAACTTCTGAATCCAATAGAATACTTTTATTTAACTTAAGCTTTTTTCTGGTTGTCGATTGGTTATTTCATAAACTGTCTCAAAAATTACATTATTGTTGCTCCAAGAATTACTAGTAGCACTTAAACTTTCTAATTCATTATTGCCTCAAGGTTACCTCATTGTTACCTCATTGTTAGCAACTTTTAATCTATTATTCTCACAGCTCCTACATTATTAAATTATGCAATATATTCACATAATAATATAAACATATACAATGACTGTTGCATGCATTTTATATTATATAATTTGACTGAAATCATTTAAGTGTTAAAAATACTGCCTCACAGTATCCTATAGAACATGTTCCTCTGGATGTGGTGTATGCAGATTCCATGGCCACCCTACATGTTTGTCTGTCTGAAAGGACCCATGCTCACACAAATGCGCAAAAATGGCTCCAAATGTGTGATGTGGTTGGTACTGTCCCTTAGAGTACTTGGCTCTGTACATCCATGCTGCCTCAACCATTTCCATCTGCTTGGCCATATGCAAACACCATTTTGGCTTATTCTTGGAATGAATACCAGACAATTCTGTTTCTACAGTACTCCGCTCCAATCACACAACACACTGCAAGTGGTCCAAGAGAGTGATGTCATACGTTAGCGCCATTTACCGTGGCAACAGTGCATTTGCAGACACATTACCTTTTTTGCTTCATTTTCAGTCAGGAAGCACTTCCTTAATTAAAACTCATCCTGTATAAACTGCTCTTACATTTGAATCAACTTCAAACAAATCACATCCATGAATATTAGCAACAACTTCACTTCTTTTCTCTTCATTTAAATAGTGCCACATCATTTCATTACATACATCACTGTACAGTTTATTGTAAATCTGTGAGATTCCCCAAGGTTTTAGTATTTTTTTTAACACGTGAGGATACCTTAAGGAGTGCTCAGGAAAACATAACATTTTCAAGCGCATACCAATAGCACAGAAGTGTTTTAAAAATGTTTCAATTCATGGCAATACATTTAAAAGAAAAAGTGTAGTTGTTTCCTTCATACAAAGTTTTAAGGCTTAAACTGCCCATTAGCAAGCATTATACTGAGGTTTTGCTGTGCTTGGGATGCAAATAGAGTTATTATTAATGCTAAAATGATTGACACGGTATTCCTACAATTTGATTAGGGCTGTTTTCAATGTTTTGGAGAATATTTTTGTAATTATTAAGTATTAGTAATATTTACGTGGGTTGGCTTTAATATAGGAATAAATAACACATATTTAATGAAACAAGAGTGGCTAGCATAAGGAAGCCCTTGTTGAATTGGTTGTATGATAATATTCTGCTATTTCCCATCTATTGCTGTAAAGATATTTTATTTTCATAGCCCCAAGGTAGTCAAATGAAAACAGCTCAGATGTGAATAGCGTCAGTTAACATTTGTTACCTAAATAACTATTAATACATTTACTCCAATGGGACATAAGATGGGCAGTTTCATTGTTGAAGCTTTTAGGCTGTTAACAGATTCACGGTCTTAACTATAGGACTATAGGCATACGCCCATGTCTGGCTCAAATCTGTGTTCAAGAATGCCTGTATTAGAAAACTAGCTGGCATAGCCAGCTTTATGAACTTCAAATAGTGATGTAGTTAATTTAATTTATCTCCCCCTGTATTCTTTATAAAATTATTGTACAGTGATCTAGAAGGTTAAGGTGGTGCCGTGGCCAAGTGGTTAGAATGCTCGCCTCCCACTAAGGCAGCCCAGGTTCAATCCAAGGGACCCATGTGTGGGATTTTTGGTGGACAAAACAGCATCTGGGTCAGTTTTCTATCTGGGTTCTCCAGTTTCCCCCATCATTCATCATTCCACCAGTCCACCTTTCCTTCATTCATCCCCCACCATGGTTGTCACACTCTGATTCACAGACTCTCAGCCCCCCAATAGGAATCTGACCATAGGCATTGGCTTGTAAGTCCTACAAAGGGGAGGATAATCAGAGATTGCTTTGATCTAGAAGGTTTCAATGCTAAGTCCCTCCTCTTCACCACTCAGAAATGTAATTTTGGAAACCCTCTGTAATATTTGTAATAGAGGAAAAATTCCTTGAATATTTATAGAAACAAATTTCCTTAACAATCTTAACAAATTCTGAAAATGTTGTATAGCTTGCGTATCTTTTAGTGGTGAAAGAATTATTGGAATGGTCAAGTAATTTTTAGATAATCACAGCAGATGAAATTTTAAATATTTGTTTTTTCTCGGTTGTTAATTATAAATATTGCTTGGCTAAACTATGGTAAATCAATGTTAAGCATACGTGTTGCTCCACCTACTAAAAGTACTGGCAGGATGTGTTTCAAGAACTGAAATGTCCCCATTCTTGGCTGTTGATTGACTAATTGCTGATTTTCTGATCATCTTCTTTCCTGAGTATCTGCAGCATCATCTGGGTTGGTGAATTTAATGATTAAACTATCGTTTATAAGCTCTAAATTCATCAGCCTACACCAGATCAGAGAATCACTGATAGTTGACCAGCAGCTAAGAATGAATACAATAATTCTTGAAACATGTCTTGCCAGTAATTTGGTATTTCCTGGCCAAGGCAAATGCAGTTGTGCACTGGGAGTGGAAATATGGTAAACTAACATGATGCTGCAATACAACCACATTCATACATCAGGAAAATGCTGTACTGTCTGATTTACCTTTTACATTAGTTCACAGTTGAAGTAGAATATTTGTTGGTAGTTGGAAGATGCTTCATGTTTATCTGCCCCACGTATGGGAGCCAATTTGTCGCGGTCACTTTGTGTTATCTTATTGCTGAGCGCCTGTTATTGTATTACTATTTTGCATTTTGAGTTCTTTGTGCTCCGGTTAGCTATTTTATTACTCAGTCGAGCATATCTCTTGAACAGGGTGTGTAAGCGGAAAGGATTTATTACTGAAAGATAACACTTATAAAAGAATTTGTTTTTACACTTTTATTACCGTCACAATTAATTAATTTCACATATTGGCTCTTGATACACGCCCGACTGAAACTGTTATATTTTCTAATATCACTATAATCACTTATTTGCTGCACATTATTAATTCACGTATTTCACATTTATAACTAACTTTACAACGCGAGAGATTTTGTAGAATTGCGCGACGTATAACGCGTGAACGATTCTCTTAAACTGTGCGACGTATAACCTTTGTATGATTCTGTTGGACTGAACAACGTATTACCCGCGAATCCTTCTGTTGGACAGTACGACATTTGCCTTGTGAATTATTCTGTCAAACTGCGCGTTACCCATCTCTGGCATGGAATTTATACTCCCTCACCCTAATATGCCTAAAGATTATAACCGAGCTGCTATTTGGTTAATAAAACGCACCAACATTAGCGTCTATTTTTATATCCAATCAAAATTACGAACACATATGCTCTAGGGAAGAAATTCCCTCCATTTCTGCAGAAAAGCGCACTACTCTGACGTCATTTGCTTGCCTCTTCTAATTAATAAACAACTCACCCCCTCGCTCATTGTTGCCCGCTCTTATTGTCAGTTTCAGTGAGGCCGTGTAAACTTATTTGCTAACAATGCTTATAATTAACAAATATCTCAAATCAATGTCATACAATAATGCTTATTTACACTACAATCACTCTGGCATTTACATTGTTGTGATATAAAATACTGCCACACAGTGCTAATGATGGAATGTAAAGAAAATAGTTATTCACAAGCAAGCTTGACATGTTATTACAACTTGTGATGAAGAGAAGGAGGGTAGTCAGAAAATAGCTATTATAAATGCCACTTAATGTGCTAATTGTTGGTATTTTCCTAATTGAACAATACAGAGCGGAGGGCAGGCCATTACGTGTACAAGTGGCACGCTCTAATGCAAGACTGCAATCGCCTTGAACAGATTATGAGTAGAACAATACAAGTACTGAACATCAATACACCATAACTTAATTATTTGCTTCATTGTTGTGTTACACTGGACACAATTTTCTCTTTATTTAGCATACACTAGTATGAACGAATGAATTTATGTATTATCCACTTAGTAACACATACAATATATATAATATTACTTTACAATTTCTTGACCATACAAAGAAAATCCCACAATACTAAATAATAGTGACTTTCTCAAGAGTTGCTGAGTAAACAAGTGGCCCGTCTAATTTCAATCTTGCAGTTGTTCTACTAGAGGGCCCAACTATCTTTAAAAGTATAGTCGGACTCTATCCAGTTTAAATTATATTTCTACACTTTCTGATTGCCCAAGATTGTTTATTTTCTTCCTCCATTCATTTGGATACTCCCCAAACTCTAAGATTTCCTGCCTTGATTTCAAATTCATCAACTTTTCCCCCTTTATCTCTATTGGTAGATTAGCCCATTTCTCAATCCTAAATATTCCTCTCATTTTGTTTCTTCCCTTTCCAGAGTCACATGCCAATAATTATCTTGCCCTGCGCCCATTCGACATTCCTCTATTTTGAGACCCTGTCTTATTCCTTTCAATTCCACTGCCCCTCTTCGGGCCCATACAGCTCCCTTTCTCGTCCTCTGGTTGCCTTTATCCACATAGTTCTCTCTACCCCACACTTTATCTTCTGGATTTCAGTATCCTCAATTCTTTGACTTCTTTCCAAAAACCTCTCTCTTTAACCCCTCTGTCACACCACATCATAGTCAATCTGATATTACTCCTCATTGGTTTGTCATGAAAATTTAGGCAATGTCTCAAAATGTTCTTCTCTTCCAAGTTCTTGATCCTAAACCAGTACTTAAATGTTCTTGTCATTATTTTTGCTTTGCTCCCAGCTCTGCCTAGTTCAGTTTGTGCAACCCCATTTGCATACACTGGTAATGAACTTGAATACAACATACAGAGGAAACGCAGAAAAGCTTTCTTCTTAAAGGTTATTAACAGACTTTGGCATAAGTATTACATATCATACCATTATAAGCAGATCTGATTGTTTTTTGTTTTCTAATTTGCTAGATCGTGGTCATTTCTGTAAATTGTTTGAGCTGAAATAACTGCAGATTTTGTTCAGTTTTTACGCACATTTTTTATAGGGTAATTGAAATTAGAAGCTAATAGGTCATGTCCATCAAGAAAAGTGCTTTTTATTGTTTCTTTCCTTCATAAAATTAATATAGATTAAATGAGAAAAGCTCTTGGCTTTAGGAAGGATGTTAACATGTCTACAGGCAGATATTGAATTGAATATAACCCTATGATACACTTTGAAACGTCACTGTTGAAGTTCGTGATCTTTGCTTTGCTGAAAATTGTTGATGGCTTTGCAATTAAGAACAGCAAAGCAGACATTTGTGAACATTGGTTTGATACAGATTGGAATGAACACATTTACAATTTAGTAACATTGTGTATTTATTAACAGTCTAAAAGCTTCTATACCAGAATGAAACTGGCCATTTTACCTGTCAGTGGAGTAAATGTATTAGGAGTGATGGGAATTATGTTTGTTGTAACAATGTTCAGCAAGACATATTAGCAGCTGAATGCATTTTCATTTGACTGCCTCTCATAACAGCATACTACCTGAAAAGTAGCAAGAGTCATACAAGAAGATATTTCATGCAGCATTGTGAAGTATTTCCTAACAATATTATGTAACTATGGAGTTCATTTTATAAATACCAAGTATTATTTTTTAATTTGACAGTATTTTCAAAGTATTTTTAAGTGCTTCTCATAATCTCCATAATTATTAAGACATTTATGATAAAAGTGGTATTGCTTCATTATAGATATGAAGCTACCTTATACTGGATCCAGCCTTAATTTAATCCTGGTGTCTGAAGTCTGCTACCATTGTCACTTTGTATCCCATTCTATTGCCAATCTGTGCCCATTCATTATGGAGAAGTAAAGCAAATACGTATTAACATTTTTATAAACTACGCATAATGTGTACATACACGCCTTTTCTTTATGCAAAATCTATTTATTCTCTCCACTTCTTACCTTGGATGCTAACAGACTAATCCTAGCGTTGCCATGATGGTACATTAAACTGTGAGCATGTAGAAGTGTAGTAGCAGACTCCAAACTACATAATCATGCAGAAGACGAAAACGAACTTTATAAATTCAGTGATACTTTGGGCTAATAGTCGCACTAGTTTTTAAGAGATAAGATAAGTAGATTTATAGTACATTTGCAATTACATTGGATTGGTATTGCTTAATAAAGTATTACACTGGGAACTATATTTCAAAATAGCTTGCAGCCAATAACAGAGGACTGCAACCACTTATTTTTGTGGACACCATGATCCAATTAAGGCTGGATACACTATATGGAAACAGTCAGATGTGAACACACTCATGACTTTCTCTACCAATAACAAATTCACGTATATCTGTTATATATTATAGTAGTCTTATTATAAATCATTCTTGTATCCATGTTACGTTATAATATATTTACTTTCTCTACTGTTTATCGATAGCAAGTAGAGGAAGTATTGCATGCATTTCACCCAAAAATTTTATACTCGGACTTCTCCGTAAATCCACATTTTGAGACTCCCTGATTTAGCACTCTATTGCTGGAATTATTTTCCCTGGCCATCCATTCAAAGTCAAATGCCAAGAGTTCAAGTTCCAGCAATTGCAGTCAAATGTGTATGTGGCAAAGGATGGGGAGGGCCCAAGTAAAATAATCAAGTGTATGAAATGCTTGGATGCTGATGGTGTTACTTTTGACTGCAGTTGCATGCATTTTGCTCCTTATTATTAAAAAAACACTACAGCTTTATTGTTGAAGGTTAGTATAATATGAAATTAGAAAAAGAAAGCCCATTAAAAAAAATCTAAATAAAAAAAAAACACAACTACAGTATGTTTAAGGTGTTTACATGATAAATAAAATGTATATGTAGAATTTTCTGTGAGTAAGCTGCGAAGTCCTCTTCATAATGTATGACTTGTAAGAGAGATACAACATCTTAACTACACAAGAGATGTAGATCTTGTTAAAGCACATAATTTATGTCAAATGAAATGTTTTGTGACATTTCTGAGATATACTTCATTTTTGGTTTGAATTTTCAAATACTTATACTTTTTTCAAGTGGTAAGTCACTACTGGTTTTTTCTTGTGGTCATGCAAAGAGCATGGAATTTCAGAGCCTCGCAGAATGTCTGATTTTTAAAAATCTTACTCACTTTTGTAAGAATAGTTTGTAGAAGAGTGAGTACAGGAAGTCATGTGAATGTAACATCAGACTTTTTGTTTAGAAATGATTTCAAAATAAGCAGTAAGTATTTAACTATATACAGCATTCAGAAAGAGAGGTACTCATACCGTAGCTCAACTCCCAGCTATGGGGTGGCAATTAAGTCACCTCAGACTATCACATATGAAGTGTCCCCAGGCCTAGCATGGCTCAGAGTCCATGGTAAAAGCCATAAGTCCCCTCATTCTACCATTAGAGGTGATGGACACTACCTGTTAGGTGACTTCAGCTAATAAATGAGTCCAGTTCCCTGAAAGCCATAGTAGACCATATGAGGAGTGTTGGAAACAACAACATTCAGATGTTTCAACATGGTAACAAGCTCTTGCCATGGAAAGATAAAACAGTCACAAACTTACAAACATGTCTGTCAGGTGATTTACTTGGGAGAGTAGAAATTTGTAACATGGAATATTTTGAAAACCCCAAATGCTACAAAAAGAAAATTTGACACAAATTGTGTGTTTTAATGAGCTCTACATTTTTTTTCTTGTGGTCATTTTTTGTCTATATCATGTTAAACAAAATTAAGAGTACTTTGCAGGCCATTCACAGGAAATTCAACCTATCTTATTAGTCATATTAATATCTCAAAAATATTGTATGTTAATCAAAACTGTTAGTCATTTTTGAAAAAGTTATAAATAGTAAAAATGTTGCCATGTAAATGACAGTTTGGACTGGAGCACTTTTCTTGAAAATCTTCACCAAGTTTAGTAAGCGTTTATTTAGATGGAATGCAATACATCCTCTGGGTAAGTGGTAGAGGAAGTAAAAATGACTTGTGCCAGTTAGGACTGTAGAGTGGTGGATGCACAGTGAGTTCATTGGTTCATTTGGTTGAGAACAAATTGATCATCCACCCTACCGCCTTGACTTAATACCAATTGATTTTCATCTTTTTCTGCAAGCTTTACAAAATATCCTTGTATGCTCTTGCCATGTTATACAAAAATGATAATTGTACTAGTCTTAAAAAGAAACTTGAGGCAAATGAATTAGTCACTGATTAGGGCATATTTAATCTGTTTTACTACATTTTACAGCATTTAAATTATATAGGCAGGTGAATAATTCATTAACATTCCATGGTTGTTAAAAATCAAGTTTATTATTTATTTGGTAATGTTTTATGGAATAAAATTTTATAGACACAGGGTATACTGTTCTTTTATTTATCTCTGCTTCTATAAATCTCTTGCAAGGAACACCATGAGTGCAAGATCACAATCGCACAATGGTATTTATGGCATTTGAAACCCCATATATTGGCTGCTAATGACATGAGGGAGCAGAAGTGTGGATATCCAAAGGTGAGCACAGGTTGAGGCTTCGAAATGCAGTTGAACTGCTTAGTCAAATCACAACAGTGCTATAATGCTAGTGATGATATAAAGCAGTGCAATTCATACCACCTGGAACCACTAGAGAAATTCGGCCTCTGGATGTTAGTTTTTTCTGTGCATATAAAACATATTATCGCACCATCTGCAGCTATGTCTTAAAGGATAGCCAGTTCTATGATAAACTCCACGAGAGACTGTTGCGCATTTGGTTGCATGCCATCACATTCTATCAATTCTCATTACCACATTATACCAATACAAAGGGTACTATCTATATTTTGAGCCTAATAATTAAAAGAAAGTAATTTCTGATTGAAAATGCTTTATTGTTTTTCAAAATATTCTCCTTTATGATCAATACACTTTTGCATCCGTTTGAACCATTTGTCCAGCATTTATTCCAGTCTTCTTGAGACACCTCCAAAACATGGTTTTTGAAGGCATCAACGGCTTCTGCCAACAAAAATCGTCCTCGCAATTTATTCTTGATGCTCGGGAGCAAAAAGAAGTCATTGGGTGCCAAACCAGAAATGTATGGCGGATGACCCATCAATTCGATTTTTTGAGCTTTCAAATACTCTGTTAGACGAGATGTGTGTGCGCTCACATTGTCTTGACGAAGAACAATTCTACGGATCTTGTTGGTTTTCCTTACTTCACCGAAGACTTCCAGCAAACAAATGGTTGTGTACCATTCGGCATTGACCGTTTTACGTTCCTCTAAAGGCACTGTTGCCACATGACCAGTTTTGCTGAAAAAGCAGGCGACCATTTGCTTCGAATGCGAACAACTTTTGTTGGATTTGCTTCATCTTGAAACACTTATACAGTCAACTGCTGTTTACGTTCCGGCTCATACGCATAAATCCATGATTCGTCACCTGTTACAATCTTATATGCGTCTTTTGAGGCACCACCATTGTATTTCTTGAGCATCTTTTTGACATTGCGTCAAATTATGTGGGATCCAACGAGAGCAAACCTTTTTCACGGCTAAATATTCATGCAATGTTTTATATATGCTAGTGGTACTGATGCCTAGGGTTACCTTAATCTCACAATATGTCCATGACGATCTTGCATTATTAGTTTTTGCACAGCATCAATGTTTTCTGGCACAACTGATTTTGGACGAACTTCATCATTGAGCGAACGGTGGCCAGGATTAAATTCGTTATACCAGCGTTTCACAGTGTCAAAGGATAGAGCTTCGTCGCCAAATGTGGAAGTTAGTTGATCGATGCATTCTTGTCTTGATAATCCATGTCGAAAGTCATAATAAATCATTGTACGAAAATTTTCACAAGTTAATTCCATGTTTTTGTTGACACAATTTTCAAGTTAGTGTAAACAAAACAAATGACGCTCTATTGACAAAATGTTTGAAGTAGATTATGGTCAAAAATGTCAAACTTTCCATTGGAAACGTCAGATGGCACCTACAACATTCAGGGTTGTCAAGGCTCAAATAGTGCCCCTCGTATGATTATATATGCATTGTTTAAGAGTGATTACCTAGCTGAACATCCTGAACAGTTTATTACTTCGATTTGATGGTGCAAACTTTTGTGAACACTGTAGCATGTCAGGGTTCCTTCAGTGTTCATGCTGCAAAATAATTATTTGTTTTGAACATTGCTTGAATGTCGACAATGTCCATTTTGTGAAGTGTAATACATGCATCCCATAAAAGGCTGATCTCTGCCCCCTCCTGGACACCAATGTTCTGCAGCCCTCCAAATGCACATGATGAGTCATTAGCAGCTAATATTGTTTCCTGTCTTAATTGTTAACATAGTACTTTCAAATGAGCCTAGCTATAGATTGAACTTGCAGCCTCACACTCGAGGGGCTCCTTGTTAGTAATAATCAAATGTTTACAGCAGATGACAAAGCAAGCTTTCAAGCCACAGAGCTAGAATGTCAACTGAAATTTGTTTTTGGTTCCTATCAAATTGCTAATTTCATCAGTCATCTTTTGTACAGTTCACATGGAAATCAAAGACATATCAATTCTTAAAAAGAATGTGATATAAACTTATACAACTTCTGACCATTACATATTTGCATACATACTTTATATATTATAGCATTCATGAAAATATGCATTGATTGGGGTTGCGATTTTAAGTCGGCCCTGTCCACGCCTTCACCTCTGACTTGCTTATGAGAAGTATCGCCGAGCCCAACATGGTTCGAAATCCACAGTAAAAGCTGTAGGTCCTCTCGTTCCACTGCCATCCTTATCAACCTACCATCGGAGGCAACCGATTTTGCCCACGAACGTTAGAAATGATATTATATATTCACTATACAGAATATAGTGATGATTATAGGGATTTTCAACTTGTATTTTTTTCTCTGTGACATACAATATAATTTGAATCATAACTTAAATTGAAGAGTATCTGTGGAAGTTGGATTCTATGGCTATTCTGCACTTAGATATCGTTATTGAGAATGCTTATAAAAGCAAAAGGAAAGTGAATAAATTACCTTAAGAGTGAGTTTAGAAGTAGATGTGATCTCTCCAATAGCTGGTGCCCACCTACCCGCCCCCCCCCTTTTAGGTGTTTTACTTTTATAGGAAAATCGCGTTATGAACACAACAGACGTAGCCATTTTTTCGCTAAAGCACATGCAAAATGGGAACTGCCAACCTAAATAAAAAGTGAAGTATGCGATGTGTTGTTTCTGCGAAGTGAATCATTCGAGTTTTAGACGCAGATCCCTCGGCTACGCTTTGAGGCTCAGGGACCTCAATCTCTCGCTACGCCTTGAGGCTGAGTATCTTACCGGCTTTGGCGGCATTAGTTATTCATATATTGCCAGCATTGCGTTAGAGCTAGCGTATGACTTAGAGTGACATCTGTAGGACATATAAGACTTTTCCATCGCTGTGGAAGATACACTAAGAGCAGAAAGTCGGATTCTACTAGTTGGTAATGATATTAATGCATCGGATGAGAAAAACTATACAGTTAGGGAACAAGGGGACAGTAGGATGTACTATTTTCATTGTGCAACTGTACATTCCCACTATTGCCTAGGCCATCACTATCTTGGACGGCAAATCTTGACGTTACGCATTGTCAACAAAACAGTGGCGCCCTCCAAATACAGTCATATCTGGCCGATTAGTACATGCACAGATATTGTTTGGTTTGTAGCCATGGCAACTCCCATGCATTTGCTTTTTGCCTCTGAATTTGTGAAACATAATTCAGGGATACATTTCAGCTGGCGTATAGCTATGTTCTTCATACAAGGAGACAATATTTTTGAAACAAGAAAACGAGACATTTTAAATTTTTCTCAATGAAACATGTCGCAGTAATCTGGCTCGTGTTATCGTATTTGCTGGGCGCCTGTTATTGTTTTATTATTTTGAATTTTGGGTTCTTTGTCCTCCGGCTAGCTATTATTACTCAGTCGAGCAAGTATCACTGAGCAAGGCGTGTAAACGGAAAGGAGTTGTTGCTAAAAGATAACACTGATAAAATAATTTGTTTCTACACTTTTATTGCCGTCACACTTAATTAATAATTCACATATTTAATCTTTATACACGCCAGACTGAAACTGTTATATTTCCGAATGTAATTACTGTCGTATTAGTTGCCGCGTACTTCACATTTTGTAACTAACTCTACGACGTGTACCTCGCGAGAGATTCTTCCAAACTGTATGACGTACACCTCACGAGAGATTCTTCAGAACTGCGCGATACTTGCTTATGGCTCGAGAATATATACTCCTTCACCCCGAATTGTCTAAACATTATAATAGAGCTGCTATTGGTTACTAAATCGCGCCAACATTAGCGTTTGTTTTGTCAGCCAATGACTATTACTAACATATATACTCTAGGGAAGATATTCTCTCCATTTCTAAAGAAAGGCACGCTACCCTGACGCCATTTGTTTGTCTCTTCTTAGTGATAAACAACTCGGTTTATTGTTACCCACTTCTATTGTCAGTTTCAGTGAGGCCCTGTAAACTTATTTCCTAAGAATACTTATGGCTAACAAACATCTAAAATCCTGTACATGCAATAATATTAATTTACACTACAATCACTCTGGCATTCTCAGTGTTGTGATATAAAATACTGCCTCAAACAAGGGACAAAAGACGGCGTAAAATTGTTTCATAAATACGAAGGTTTCGAAACTAACAATAAATAAATAATGTGTAACTTACATATTTGGTAGCTCTGGATTTACTCCAGCCAAACAATCGAGTAGAATTATTAGTGCAGGAGTCATCCAACATACAGTACAGTCTATTGAAGATTGGTTGTGTTGGACAGTATGGTAAGCGAACGCTCCTTCAGCTGCTAATTTCATATCTTTATCACCACAACTTTCACTTTTAAAGAAATTAGTCAATACCGTGCTATTCAATACCTTGCACGCACGTTCTTTTATGTTTTTCACTGTTTATATGTTGTGATATATCTGATTGCCCCCATGGCTTATACTGAAAGTGGATGCACACTTATTGCATCGAACATCTGAGGTAGAAATTGTTTGTTTAGTGTATGGATATTCCTTTTAAAGGTCACTATTAAAAACATAGTTCGTTTTCGCCGGTGGTATATTATTAATTTCAAGTGTTTTAGCACTCGTAGTTTACAAAAGTTCACTGTATTTTGTTACTTCACAAATGCAGAACACAATACTGTCTTCTATCAATGTCACAACTGTAATGAATTTCTTTTGACTCAAGCATATGCGTTTATAGTTTTCGTTATTGTTTGCGGCATTCACACCAAACATGAGTGATTACTATTTGTTTTTTGATAGCGCAGTTCAATTGTCGTCCGCAACTGTACTTTTCCAAGCGGAGTCTCCACACGGTTTCAGGTGTATAATATGTATTGTAGACCCATAATAAAAACAGTCAGTTGTTGTCTCTTTAAATTTTTCATAAAAATGATGCAAAACAGAACGTTTTGAATTTTTGAGAACTATAGTTAACGGCGTTTTATGCCGATAAGTCATTGCCACAAAAAAGGGACCGTCCCGGCTAATACGGTACGTCTGGTCACTATATCTTAATGCCCCTTCTGGTAACATCATTCATAAGTAGTGCAATCATATCCAAATGATGGGTATGTCTGTATAGGAAAGATCACTGGACAACCACTTAGGTCAGATGAGAATGCTGAGAGACAACAGTATTTTGCAGGCGAGTAAAGAATAGCAGTTATAACAATGGCGGTTTGGAAGATATTGTCAGGGTTGATAAGGGGTGCTGCCATAATGGGTTACAGGACTAAGTACCCCACCGTGAGCAAGACCCATGCGCCTCTACCAATTTTCCCGGCGTCCTTCTGCTACTTCTATTCGTGGGAGCGGCTGTAGACGCTGGTGCCACAATGCACTCGCCACAACCACCCACAGGGGTGCCTCGTGGGACGGATATCCGGACCATAGCCCAGAGCTATTGGCTATACACACTTCCACCCCTACCACAGGATAAGTGGAAGGAAGGAGGATAGGGAAATAGGCCCTAGGTTGGCAAGGCATACGAGAGGGGTGAAGGATATGACCTACGTGATCAAAAGCATCCGGACACCTGGCTGAAAATAACGTACAAGTTCGTGGCGCCCTCCATCGGTAATGCTGGAAGTCAATATGGTGTTGGCCCACCCTTAGCCTTGATGAAAGCGTTCACTCTCGCAGGCATACTTTCAATCAGGTGCTGGAAGGTTTCTTGGGGAATGGCAGCCCATTCTTCACGGAGTGCGGAACTGAGGAGAGGTATCGATGTAGGTCGGTGAGGCCTGGCACGAAGTCGGCGTTCCAAAACATCCCAAAGGTGTTCTATAGGATTCAAGTCAGGACTCTGTGCAGGCCAGTGCATTACAGGGATGTTATTGTCGTGTAACCACTCCGCCACAGCCCGTGCAGTATGAACAGGTGCTCGGTCGTGCTGAAAGATACAATCGCCATCCCCGAATTGCTCTTCAACGTGGGAAGCAAGAAGGTGCTTAAAATATCAATGTAGGTTTGTGCTGTGATCGCGCCACGCAAGAAAAAAACAAGGTGTGCAACCCCCTCCAGGAAAAACACGACCACACCATAACATCACCACCTCCGAATTTCACTGTTGGCACTACACACGCTGGCAGATGACGTTCACCGGGCATTCGCCATACCCACACCCTGCCATCGGATAGCCACATTGTGTACCGTGATTCGTCACTCCACACAACGTTTTGCCACTATTCAATCGTGTAATGTTGACGCTCCTTACACCAAGTGAGGCGTCGTTTGGCATTTCCCTGCGTGATGTGTGGCTTATGAGCAGCCGCTCGACAATGGAATCCAAGGTTTCTCACCTCACGCCTAACTGCCATAGTACTTGGAGTGGATCCTGGTGCAGTTTGGAATTCCTGTGTGATGGTCTGGATAGATGTCTGCCTATTACTCTTTACGACTCTCTTCAAATGTCGGCGGTCTCTGACAGTCAACAGACGAGTTCGGCCTGTACGCTTTTGTGCTGTACATGTCCCTTCACGTTTCCACTTCACTATCACATCACAAACAGTGGACCTAGGGATGTTTAGGAGTGTGGAAATCTCGCGTACCGACTTCTGACACAAGTGACCTCCAATCACCTGACCACGTTCGAAGTCCGTGAGTTCCACGGGGCGTCCCATTCTGCTGTTTCACGATGTGTAATGACTACTGAGGTCGCGGATAATGAGTACCAGGCAGTAGGTGGCAGCACATTGCACCTAAGGTGAAAAACGTATGTTTGTGGGGGTGTCCGGATACGTTTGATCACTTAGTGTATCAGTTATTTGAAGGTGTATATCTAGAAAACAAAAATCTTTAAATTTTATGTTATATGATATCCTGAAGCTTTTAATTTGTTTCTTTATGGAAATTTGCAATTAGTTAATTAATTGGCTGCCCAGTAATTAAAGGTCTTTCTGTCCTTATCATTCCACATATTAAACAGAGTTTCAAACAAAATACACTCGACATAATTGGCCACAAAATCAAAGGAGGTACAAATTTACTTGTATTCAGTATTCACAACTTATACTACTGACCGTTCGTAAGTACACACATCATCATATTTTATTTTGTTGGAAACATAAACAAACAAACAAACAAAAAGGAGGGAACCAAGGTATTCAGCGTTCACATGCTTATATGTACTCACTGATTGATAGTTCATCTAAAGCTTTATGTCCCACAGCCACACACAAGAAATACTTCAGTGTTGAGGCAGAGTTTATTTCCATAGCTAGACAAGCAACAATGACATCACGTTATAATGGCAACCTTCCCAAACAAGAGAAATACTGAACCCTGTGTGCCGAACGCTGGAATGTTGAGCTCCTGTGGCTTCCCCTCTCCACGGAAGAGGTCTTGGGCTTGCCTTTGAAGTCAGGATACAAAAAAATCTGACGTGTTACACTCACATGACTTTCTCCACTCTTGTACAAACTATTTTTACAAACTCTTATTCTCCATCTATTTCGTATTAATCGAGATAAACATTTGCAGAAACGATCCTTTGACATGCAAAGAGAATTACATTTTACACATAGCGACCAGTTCTAAAAATATTTGACTATCGCTTAAGGCGTACTATGTTCCCCTTGTTTTGTATTCGCAAGGGCAATATAGAAAAACATTAGCCTTTAAGCATATACATATCTCTTAATAGCTGGTTGCTAGGTGCAGCACCATTCCCTTTCCCACAGATTAATACTCTTTGCATATCCAAGACAAAAAAATGAATAACGAATTCCCATTTGAGAAAAGTATTGAAAAATTTAAGGGAATAACAAGCAATATCCCGAAATTGGTTCACTCAACAACAAAAATGTATATGACATAAATTGTGTATTTTAACGCGATCTACAATTTTTGTGTAGTAAAATTTTGTCTATCTCTTATGGTTTACCAGTTATGCAAAAGTCGTTCACAATGAAGAATACTTTTGGAGACATTCTCAGGAAATTCAAGATAAACATTTTATTTGTCATGAAAATATCTTAAACATATGATATTTTAATCAAAATCGTTAGAGCCATTTTTGAGAAAATTAAAATTTTCGAAAAATGTTCCATGTAAAGGGTAATCTGAGGTGGGGGGTTTCTTGATTTTATTTGTGTCGCATCCTTGGAAGGTACTGAACCTAAATACCAAGTTTGGTGTTTATCCGACTGTTCCTTTCTGAGCTATGCTGTTCACAGACACACACACGGACATGTTTCCAAAAATGCTTATTTTGGATTCAGGGGGTCTCAAAACATGTATTTCCGGTGAAATCTCGGTATCGAATTTTTGTGTGGAATACAATACTTCCCCTACTTACTATACGTAGTGGAGAAAGTAAAAAGGTTGGTTCCCAATTACGAAACGTAACTTGACCTCCAAATGACCACCCACGGATGGTCCAACCATTAATTGCACGCTTCGTACACAGCCATTCAGAATTTTCGCTGTTCTTTACGTTGGTGTAAGAATAATTCCAAAGTGCTTTATACAACTGTTTAGTTTTCTATTAGGAGTGAGAAAACAACATAAAAAATGTAGGTTCCCATTTAAAAAAAATAAATTGACCCTAAATGACCATCACAATGTCCCCAAACAAAACACTGCTAATGGCATTTACTTTCCCCCATAATATCAAGCAACTTTTATCAAAGACATTTCTTTCTACAACGCTTAGTTTTGGAGATATTGTACAGTCTCAACTTAAATTGCCCACTCTGTATATCGTACATTGAATTTTAAGTTCGTATCGAATATCTTTATTACTTTTGTGATGCTGTAATGTATATTCTGCCAGTGAACTCAGCAGTTTCATTTCTGCTGCTTCAATCTGATTTCTCTGGGTTCTTTGTTAGAAGCCAGTTTTCACAGCCATATGACAAGGTGGCAAGAGCCATTGTTTCGTAGAATTTAGTTGTTTCTTTTCTGTAGAAAAAATCTCCCCTGTACAAGTAACCGGCCCCACGCAGGGAAAGCTTGGTGGTGGGAATGTCACCTTACCGTAATCAAGCTCGGAAAATGCTGGACTGAAAACACCAATTTTAATCCAACACACACATGCACAACAAACCTTTTTATAAAACTGCTTTTAATGCGTACACTGGACCTGAAAACGCGTATTTCCGATGAAATTCTGATATCAATTTTTACTTTTCTACTTGTGGTAAGTAGGGGAAGTATTGCATTCCACCCAAAAATTCGATACCGAGATTCCACCGGAAATACATGTACTGAGGTACCTGAATCCCCCCCCAAAAAAATCCCCCACCCCAGACTACCGTTTACATGAACATTCTGAATTTTTAAAAAAAATGGCTCTAATGGTTTTGAGTTAACATATTTAAAATATTTTCACAATGAAATGTATATCTTTAATTTTCTGGAAATGTCCCCAAAAGTTCTCTTCTTTCTGAATGGCTTTTGCATTACTGGCAAACCGTAAGAGAGAGACAAATTTGTTCTGGAGAAAAAATGTAGATCCCGTTAAAACACACAATTTATGTCCTATGCATTTTTTTGTGTGGTGAACCATTTCCGAGATATTCCTTGCTATTTGTTTGAATTTCCCAATACTTTTACTTTTTCTCAAATGGGAATTCGTTGTTGGTTTTTTTTTTTTTTTTATGTCCTGGATATGCAAAGAGAATGAAATACTCCACATAGCAACCAGCTCTTAAAACATTTGACTATCGCTTAAAGCCTACCATATTCCCCTTGCACCTACAAGAAAATTAGACAATAAGAAAGTTTCTGCAAATGTTTATCTCGATTATCATGAAGTAGATAGAGAATAAGCGTTTGTAAAAATAGTTTTTACAAGAGTAGGGGAAGTCGTGTGAGCGTAACACGTCAGATTTCTTTTATTGGAATACAGTATGTACTTCAGGTACCTAGGTGATTAAAAGAAATCTGATGTGATACATTCTACCAATGACAAAATCACACATAACTGTAATAATTATGGTATTTATAATTGTAAAAAGTTATTTTTCTAACCGTGTTTTTAATTTATTTGCTTAGGAATGGTTCCAAATTAAGCAAGCCGCGCATAGTTACCAGAGGCGTTTTGGGGATTGGAACCCCCATGCTAAAAACATGTAAAAATTAATAGCTCCGTTAAAATAATAGCACTCTTCTAAGTTGGCGGGAACGAGTTACATCCTAATCTTATCACTAGCGCTATATTTACGCAGCATGTCATGGACAATGTTACCAAAGATGACAGCAGCATGGATATACTTCAGATGGCGTTGGTGCAACCATGCTAAGATATCAGGCCATACTTTCTTTCCGGTGCTAAGTTTGAAGTAGAATATTTGTTGGTAGTTGGAAGATGCTTCATGTTTATCTGCCCCACGTATGGGAGCTAATTTGTCGCGGTAATCTCGTGTTATCTATTGTTGAGCACCTGTTATTGTTTTATTATTTTGCATTTTGGGTTCATTGTGCTCCGGCTAGCTATTATTACTACTCAGTCGAGCAAATCTCTTAAACAGGGTGTGTAAACGGAAAGGATTTGTTACTGAAAGATAACACTTATAAAAGAATTTGTTTTTACACTTTTATTACCGTCACAATTAATTAATTTCACATATTGACTCTTGATACACGCCAGACTGAAACTGTTATATTTTCTAATATCACTATAATCACTTATTTACTGCACGTTATTAATTCGCGTATTTCACATTTATAACAAACTTTAAGACGCGAGAGATTCTGTCGAATTGCGCGACGTATAACCTTTGTATGATTCTGTTGGACTGAACGACATATTACCCGCGAATCCTTCTGTTGGACTGAACGACGTTTGCTTTGTGAATTATTCTGTCAAACTGCGCGTTACCCGTCTATGGCACGGAATTTATACTCCCTCAACCGATATGCCTAAACATTATAACAGAGCTGCTATTGGTTAATAAAGCGCGCCAACATTAGCGTCTATTTTTATATCCAATCAAAATTACGAACACATATGCTCTAGGGAAGAAATTCCCTCCATTTCTACAGAAAAGCGCGCTACTCTGACGTCATTTGCTTGCCTCTTCTAATTAATAAACAACTCACCCCCCTCGCTCATTGTTGCCCGCTCCTATTGTCAGTTTCAGTGAGGCCGTGTAAACTTATTTCCTAACAATGCTTATAATTAACAAACATCTCAAATCAATGTCATACAATAATGCTTATTTACACTACAATCACTCTGGCATTTACAGTGTTGTGATATAAAATACTGCGTCAAGTTTGAGTGCTTTCCAATAAGTGCAATATCTCACAGTTTAGAACATAACTAGAAACCCTGTTTTGTAGTGAAATAAAATGGCCTGCAGCGGTAATATAAAATACTTCACAGTGGTCATTAATTCTCGTGCCACAATGCATTTGCCGCTTAGGAGAAACATCCTATCCTAATTTTAATTCCAATTGCTGCACCTTAATCTGTGAAAATAAAATTGATTTATTTAAATATTTCAACACAGAACTAATTCATATTTATAATTTGAATGGATACAAGTTATTTTTAAAAAAAAATCTGATATGTTGCACTCACATGACTTTTTCTACTCTTGTGTAACCCATTTTTACAAACGCTTATTCTCTATCTACTTCATGTTAATCGAGATAAACATTTGCAGAAAGCAATAGTCAAATCTTTTAAGAGCTGGTTGCTATGTGGAGCATTCCATTCTCTTTGCATGTCCAGAACATTAAACAACCTAAAACGAATTTCCACTTGAGAAAAGTATTGGAAAATTCAAACAAATAACAAGGAATATCTCGGAAATAGTTCACTCCACAAAAAAACGTATAGGGCATAAATTGTGTGCTTTAACGAGATCTACATTTTTTTGGTAGTAAAATTTTCTCTCTTACGGCTTACCACTCATGCAAAAGTCATTCAGTATGAAGAGGACTTTTGCGAACATTTCCAGAAAATTCAAGATATACATTTCATTTGTCATGAAAATATCTTAAACATATAATATTTTAATCAAAATCGTTAGCGCCATTTTTAAGAAAATAGAAAATTTTCGAAAAATGTTCCATGTAAAGGGTAGCCTGGGGTGGGAAATTTTCTTGAAAATCTCTGTGTCGCATTCTTGGAAGATACTAAACTCAAATACCAAGTATCGTATTTATCCGACTTTTCTTTTTTGAGTTGTGATGTTCACAGCAGACAACACACGGACATTTAAAACAAATGCTTTATTTGGATTCAGGCCACCTCAAAGCACGCATTTCCGGTAAAATCTCGGTAGCGAACTTTTGGGTGGAATGAAATGCTTCCTCTACTGGTAAATACCAAACTTGGTATTTGAGTTTAGTATCTTCCAAGGATGCGACATGAAGATTTTCAAGAAAATCCCCCACCCCAGACTACCCTTTACATGGAACATTGTTCGAAAATTTTAGTGTTCTCAAAAATAGCTCTATTTTGATTAAAATATCATACGCTTGAGATATTTCCATGACAAATAAAATGTATATCTTGAATTTTCTGGAATGTTTCCAAAAGTCCTCTTCATTCTGAACGACTTTCGCATAACTGGTAAACCGTAAGAGATATACAAAATTTTACTACATAAAAAATGTAGATCTGATTAAGGCACAATTTATGTCGTAACTTTTTTTTTTGTCGAGTGAATCATTTCTGAGGTATTTCTTGCTATTTGTTTGAATTTTTCAATATTCATACTTTTTCTGAAATGGAATTTTCTTCTTTTTTTTAATGTCCAAGGACATGCAAAGAGAATGGAATGCTCCACATGGCAACCAGCTTTTAAAAGTTTTGACTATCGCTTAAAGCCTACCATATTCCCCTTGCACCTACAAGAAAATTAGCAATGAGATAGTTTCTGCAAACGTTTATCTCGATTAACATGAAGTAGATGGAAAATAAGCGTTTGTAAAAATAATTTGTACAAGAGTAAAGAAATTCATGTGAGTGCAACGCAACAGAATTTTCAAAAGTTTTCCTGAAAGTATTGTAGATTGTTATTATTAGCAGATTTCATTGATTCAAATAACATGATCACCTTGTCTTCCAAATGATAACCCAATTTGTTCACAAACTTGCAGGTGAGATGTATCTGTCTAATTCTAAGAGGTATTACTCTAAATTCTCTGAAAGTAAGGTTTCTTGAAGGAGTTCCAGAAACTCCTATACATTGCTTAATGGTTTTATATGGTGTAGATTCCAAAGCCGTCTTACAGGTTATTTTCCAAATAAAATAGCCCTATATTCTATTGTAGAATTTACCAAATTATTATATAATGCTCTTAATGTGTAAATATGTGCTCCCCATTGCTTTCCCGAAGTGTATATAAGCACACAAGAAATATTATTCAATTGTTTGGTTATATAATTTATATTATATCCTAAGGAAGTCTGTCCAAATTCGTTCCAAGGAAAGTCATAACTGAAGTTGATTCAATATCCTGGTTTCCACGTGTTTTACTTATAAATTTTCTGCCCTTCTTAAATATTATCCAGTTGTTTCTTTTTATAATTTATGTCGATTAGTTTTTCTTCCAAGTACTTTACTAACCTAAAAATATTATCTTCTAAATCCTTAATACTATTGTCTATATTTCCTATTTTGCAGGAGCTATATAAGAGTAAGTCAACAGCAAAAGCAAGGCTGTGTAATTTTGGTAAGAAAAGTTTAGCTAATTCAATGTGAACATTACATACAAAATTGGACTCGAACCCAAGCTTGTAATCCTTCCTTCTGTGCTATGATGCTTAAGGTGTAACTTGAATTATCTATCCATCATCAAGTTGGCAATGATTTTTATCAGTTTTGTAGGGATGTTTGATTTCGCTGGATAAACCTGAGAGGTGACTCATTTTCTGAGAAATCATGGTCCTGTTATCTGTTACGTGTCTCGCATATGCTGCTGGAGGCAGACTGGGTGGGAAAAGAAAGCATTACTAACGTTCGTTGTGCGCATGCGTGTGCAAGATGAAGCTTTCGCTGACCTGAATAAATGAACGAACTAGTTCATTTAAACAATGACGTGTAAGGGCAACAAACTTGAGTAAATAAAACAGATGGTTAACTTATACATATAGGATGACTTAAGGGCATTCTAGAAATGAGAGAAATGCCTATTTTTACTTTCTCTACTACGTATAGTAAGTAGGGGAAGTATTGTATTCCACCCAAAAATTCGATACCGAGATTTCACCGGAAATACATGTTTTGAGATCCCCTGAACCAAAAAAAGCATTTTTGGAAACATGTACGTATGAGTGTCTGTTTGTCTGTGAACAACATAACTCAGAAACGAACAGTCGGATAAACACCAAACTTGGTATTTAGGTTCAGTGTCTTCCAGAGATGCGACACGAAGGTTTTCAAAAAAATCCCCCTACCCCAGATTACCCTTTACATGGAACATTTTTCGAAAATTTTAATTTTCTCAAAAATGACTAACGATTTTGATTAAAATATCATATGTTTTAGATATTTTCATGACAAATGAAATGTATATCTCGAATTTTCTGGGAATGTCTCCAAAAGTGTTCTTCATTGTGAACTTTTGCATAACTGGTAAACCATAAGAGATAGACACAATGTTACTGCACAAAAAATGTAGATCGCGTTAAAATACACAATTTATGTCGTATACAGTTTTTTTGTAGAGTGAACCATTTTCGAGATATTGCTTGTTATTCCCTTAATTTTTCCAATACTTATACTTTTCTCAAATTCGTTATTCATTTTTACTTTCTCTACTACGTATAGTAAGTAGGGGAAGTATTGTATTCCACCCAAAAATTCGATACCGAGATTTCACCGGAAATACATGTTTTGAGACCCCCTGAATCCAAAAAAAGAATTTTTGGAAACATGTCCGTGTGTGTGTCTGTGTGTGTGTGTCTGTGAACAGCATAGCTCAGAAACGAAGAGTCGGATAAACACCAAACTTGGTATTTAGGTTCAGTATCTTCCTAGGATGCGACACGAAGGTTTTCAAGAAAATCCCCCCACCCCAGAGTACCCTTTACATGGAAGATTTTTCGAAAATTTTAATTTTCTCAAAAATGGCTCTAACGATTTTGATTAAAATATCATATGTTTAAGATATTTTTATGACAAATAAAATGTATATCTTGAATTTCCTGAGAATGTCTACAAAAGTATTCTTTATTGTGAGCTACTTTTGCATAACTCGTAAACCATAAGAGATAGACAAAATTTTACTTAACAAAAATACGCGTTAAAATACACAATTTATGTCATATACACTTTTTTTATTGAGTGAGCCATTTTCGAGATATTACTTGTTATTTCCTTAAATTTTTCAATACTTATTTTCTCAAATGGGAATTCGTTATTCATTTTTTTGTCTTGGATATGCAAAGAGTATTAATCTGTGGGAAAGGGAATGGTGCTGCACCTAGCAACCAGCTATTAAGAGATATGTATGTGCTTAAAGGCTACTGTATTTCCAAATTGCCCTTGTAAATATATTGTCCCCTTACATCTACAAGAAAATTAGCAATAATATAGACTCTGCTAATGTTTATCCCGATTAACATGAAGTAGATGGAGAATAAGCGTTTGTAAAAATAGTTTGTACAAGAGTAGAGAAAGTCATGTGAGTGTAACGCATCAGATTTTTACTTTCTGTACTACGTATAGTAAGTAGGGGAAGTATTGTATTCCACCCAAAATTTCGATACCGAGATTTCACCGGAAATATGTTTTGAGACACCCTGAATCCAAAAAAAAGCATTTTTGGAAACATGTCCGTGTGTGTCTGTGTGTCTGTGTGTTTGTGTGTGTGTGTGTGTGTGTGTCTGTGTGTGTGTGTGTGTGTGTGTGTGTGTGTCTGTGAACAGCATAACTCAGAAACGAACAGTCGGATGAACACCAAACTTGGTATTTAGGTTCAGTATCTTCCAAGGATGCGACACGAAGGTTTTCAAGAAAATCCCCCCACCCCAGAGTACCCTTTACATGGAAGATTTTTCGAAAATATTAATTTTCTCAAAAATGGCTCTAACAATTTTGATTAAAATATCATATGTTTAAGATATTTTTATGACAAATAAAATGTATATCTTAAATTTCCTGGGAATGTCTCCAAAAGTATTCTTTATTGTGAACGACTTTTGCTTAACTGGTAAACCATAAGAGATAGACAAAATTTTACTACGCAAAAAATGTAGATCGCGTTAAAATACACAATTTATGTCATATACATTTTTTTAGTTGAGTGAACCATTTTCGAGATATTGCTTGTTATTTCCTTAAAGTTTCCAATACTTATACTTTTTCTCAAATTCGTTATTCAATTTTTTATGTGTTGGATATGCAAACAGAATAGAATGCGCCACATAGCAACCAGTGCTTAAAAGATTTGACTATCGCTTATGACCTACCATGTTCCCCTTGCATGTACAAGAAAATTAGCAATAAGATTCACATCTCGATATCTCGATTAACATGAAGCATATGGAGAATAAACGTTTGTAAAAATAGTTTGTACAAGAGTAGAGAAAGTCATGTGAGTGTAGCACATCAGATTTTTTACTTTCTCTACTACGTATAGTAAGTAGGGGAAGTATTGTATTCCACCCAAACATTCGATATCGAGATTTCACCGGAAATACATGTTTTGAGACTCACTGAACCCAAAAAAAGCATTTTTGGAAACATGCCCGTGTGTGTGTGTGTGTGTGTGTGTCTCTGTCTGTGTGTCTATGTGTCTGTGAACAGCATAACTCAGAAACGAACAGTCGTATAAACACCAAACTTGGTATTTAGGTTCAGTATCTTCCAGAGATGCGACACAAAGGTTTTCAAGAAAATTCCCCCACCCCAGACTATCCTTTACATGGAACATTTTTCGAAAATTTTCATTTTCTCAAAAATGGCTCTAACGATTTTGATTAAAGTATCATATGTTTAAGATATTGTCATGAGAAATGAAATGTATATCTCGAATTTTCTGGGAATGTCTCCAAAAGTATTCTTCATTGTGAACGACTTTTGCATAACTGGTAAACCATAAGAGATAGACAAAATTTTACTACACAAAAAATGTAGATCGCGTTAAAATACACAATTTATGTCATACACATTTCTTTTGTTGAGTGAACCGTTTTCGAGATATGCTTGTTATTCCCTTAAATTTTCCAATACTTATTCTTTTTCTCAAATTCGTTATTCATTTGTTTTATGTCCTGGACATGCAAAGAGATTGGAATGCGCCACATAGCAACCAACGCTTAAAAGATTTGACTATCGCTTATAACCTACCATATTCCCCTTGCATCTACAAGAAAATTAGTAATTAGATTGACATCTCGATATCTCGATTAACATGAAGCATATGGAGAATAAACTGTGTAAAAATAGTCTGTACAAGAGTAGAGAAAGTCATGTGAGTGTAACACATCAGATTTTTACTTTTACTACTCCACTATAGTAAGTAGAGGAACTGTGTGTGCAACATAACCCAAAAATGAAATGTTTAACAAATACCAAACTTGGTATTTAGGTTCAGCATCTTCCAAATATGTGATATCTTTTGGATACAAACTTCTTGTTCCCAAATCTTCTGTCAAATTCTTGTGAATTGTTCTGAGCTACAAGCTCTCTCTCTTGGAGAACCCATTTTAATAACATAATTACTAAATTAAAGAGCAGATTCAATACCTTCAGATTTCTTATTGGAAGAGATTGGGGGGCTTGTCCGTTAGCCTTGATGGCTCTTTTTAATAACATAGCTCGTCCGATTATCGAATACGGCTGCGTTATATTCCACAGATTACCCGTAGTTCCAATGAATAAAGTGAATTCCTTTGCGTACAACATTGCAAAACTAATTTTGGGAATTTTAAGAAATTCAGAGACGCATCCACTTCAAATGAAATTGGATTTATCCCATTATCTGTTCAGCAAAAAATTCCTGCAAACTAATGATTAACGCTCAGGACAAGATTATATATATATCCCTAAGAAGTATTCAACGCTCCGTAACGCCAGGCTGCAATCAAAATAACTTATATAACTCTGTTCTTCTCCTGATACAAGTTCAATAATATCTGGAATATTACAACTACTCGCCACCAGGGCCGTATTTATGGGGGTTTTTACGGTTCAACCCCCCCCCCCGAAACTTCAGACAGTTTTATTTATTTAAATTTCTCCCAATAACGGAAAAATGTCCTTGGATAACAGTAGGTCTATTGCTAGTAGCACATTTACAAGAAAAAGGGAAGCATAACGTCGCCTTACATAGGTAAGGTGACCATACATCCCGGTTTTCGAAGCAGTCTCCATGTTTTGTGCTGTAAGGTGGAATATCCACATTCTGGTGAGTTTTCCTTGTCTATATAATGTATCCAAGCAATTTTGTTATCCATGTAACGTCTATAAACAGGGAAAGCAAAAATACTACGAACCGGCTGCGCGGTGTTTTTCCTGTCCGCGTCCTCGGCAAACAATTGAGGCAGTATTTTTAACACTTAAATAATTTCAGTCTAATTATATAATATGCAAATTCAATAACAGCCCGCCTTGAAGCAATATGTGTATGTAATAATTTGTAAAAATGATGTAACAGTCATTGCATATGCTTATATTATTGTATACATGTGTAATAATGTTATGTGAATATATTACGTAATTTAATAATGTAGGAGCTGTGAGAATAAGTTAAAAATTGCTAACAGTGAGGTAACCTTGAGTCAATAATGAGTAAGAAAGTTTAACAGTACTACTTGTGATTCTTGGAGTAACAATAATGTAATTTTAGTGACAGTTTGTAAAATAGCCAATCAGCAACCAGAAAAAGCTTTAGTTAAATGAAGGTATTCTATTGGAGTAGGATTAGCCAATCAGAAACTGAAATATAGAAAAATTTACAAATCTAGAAGTCAGTTGCCTGCAAACAGTGTTCCTAATCAGACGCAAAAATTGTCCTCAAGAAATATAATATGTAAGTTTACGTGTTAAAAAAACGTGTAATTAATTAATAAAAAGAATCTCACAGCTCTCTATATCAGTGAAGTGTTATTTTAATCGTATCAAGTATTAATAAAAGGAGTGAAGTAAAATTATAATCTGTGTAAGCCTACATTCTTGTCGCATCACGCTCTGCTAAGAGAAACGTGTCTCTAACAATAATATTGACGCAGCCGAGGCAAACAAAAATATATAATATTTAAAGAAACAGTCAAATTACAAAGTTGTTTTTTTTTAAACTTGGAACAAAGGCCACCTGAAAGTACATTTGGGGCGAAGGCTACCGGAAAGCGGGTACTATACATGTGGTTGCAATTACAAGTTCGGTTCCCCAACAGTTGAAATACGATACAACTCCTAAAATAATACATCATCTTCAAACTGACTTTCCATACGTAGCAGCAACAAACCATCTTCTTCACAATTAAACTCAAAGAAAAATTCTTAAGGCCTTCTAGAAAGAGATTGACATGTTGGGATCTACTAGCTGATCAGAGGAACTGGCAAAACAAGGGCAATGTCTTGGCTAAAGTGCACGAAGCCAGGTCAGATTTGTTCAGTGAGTCAAAGGCAATTTATCTCTATTTTCCTTTTTGTTGTATTTTTTTCTTTTTCTGTTATTTATTTTGTCACCATACCTTTTATCTTAAATATGCAAGCATTTAGTGCATCCATATACTAAATACTAGTGTAATAACTTCAATAATTTGAAACTAATAAAGATACCTTATCTATCTACTGACTCGGTTCTTACTTTCTCTACAACGTATGCACATGGAAGGTAGAGAAGGTATTGCACTCCACCCAAAAGTTGGATACCGAGATTTTACCGGAAATACATGTTTTGAGGCTCCCAGAATCCCCCCGCAAAAAAAATTAGATAAAGGTCCGTGTGTGTGTCAGTGTGTCTGTGAACAGCAGAACTCAAAAAGGAAGAGTCGGATAAATACCAAACTTGATGTTTAAGTTCAATATCTTCCAAAGATGGGACAGAAGATTTTCATGAAAATCCCCCCACCCCAACTACCCTTTACATGGAATATTTTTTAAAAAAAATTATTTTCTCAAAAATGACGCTAATGATTTCGATTAAAATACCATATATTAAAGATATTTACGTTAAAATAAAATGTATATCTTGAATTGTCTGGAAATAACCTGTGAAGTCCTTTTCATTCGGAAGGAATTTTGTATAACCTTGTTTAGGACTAGGCCTAACTGCGGGAGGGAACTAGCACCTCTATCTACAAGATCTTATGTACCTATGCCACTAATGGGGGTGCCCCCGGGGGAGGGGTGAAGTGAGAGGAGACAGAGGGCGACCGGACCATTAGGCACGACAAGGCAGAGGATAGGGCCCCTACCTTTTATAGATTTAAATCCCCGGATGGGAGTTCCAGGGCAAGAAGGTTTACATAAAACATCCTTTTTCCCTGCCATGCAACGCCGAGACTCCCGCCAACACCTTCAACCTTGAAACGGAACGGTGAAGTGAAATGAGGATGGAGGTGAAATGGAGGGACAGGGAATTCGGGAGATATATTGAACCTTCCCACATTCGCATAGCAACCCGGAGAAACCCCCGAAAAAATCCATGGGTCAGGAAGATCGACCGCGGGAATCGAACCCACGACCTCCCCAATGGGAGCTACACAAGTTACCACCTGAGCCATAGCGCTCGGTATAGTCTTGTTTAATGGGTAAACGTACTACACAAAACTTTGAAAATTACGCAGTGGCAGCTATTTTCTGGCTTGTGGAACAGAATTTAACTATTTTAGAGTGGAAATCAGTACCGCATTCATATTAAGTCTTTATTTGCATTTATCAGCACAAATATTCAAATAAAAAATTATTAGTGACTTCAAAGTTTGTCTTCACAGACGAAAACGTACGACACAAAAAATAGAGATCTCTTTAAAACAAGCAATTTATGTAAAATAACCTTTTTGCGGCATCAGCTTTTATTAATGGTTTGAGTTGTTCAATCCTTTGTCACTCTTTTAAAGTCCTGTTCAACATTCAGTTATTTCTGGCGATGTCATGGAAACAGTATGGAATTTTAAGGCCAGTGTATAGCATCCAGTTCTAAAACATTTGACTATCGCTGTACCCTTTGTATCCTATGAGGAAGTTTATTTGTTGTAGGAGTTTGCCCCACGTTCTGGCGCCAACTTGAAGTTGAATATTTCAGCCCCACTTATGGACGCCAATTTGAAGTAGAATTGTTCTTTACGTTGTTTGCTGCTACGTATGAAAAGCCGATTTGAAGTAGGAGTTGTGTTATATTTCAACTGTTGGGGAACCGAACTTGTAGTAGTTGCAACAGCACGTATAGTAAACAGTTTCCGGTAGCCTTCGCCCCAAATGTATTTTCAGGTGGCCTTTGCCCCAAGTTTAAAAAATATTAACTTTGTAATACTTGCACTTTTTAATACATATACTATTTTCGTCTCACACGAATACGTATTTAATTTCTCGAGGACGCATCATGCACGGTTACTATCATTGTCTGCAGCCAACTGAACTGATTTCAAGCGCCTAAACTTTCTAAATTTATGTATTTCAAGTCTCTGATTGGCTAATGTCTACTCCAATAGAATACCTGCATTTAACTAAAGCTTTTTCTGGTTGTTGATTGGCTATTTTTATAAACTATCACTAAAATTGCATTAATGCTTCCAAGAATCACAAATAACATTTAAACTCTCAATTCATTATTGCCTCAAGGTTACCTTATTGTTAGCAACGTTTAACTTGTTATTATCACAGCTCCTACATTATTAAACTACTAATATATTCACATAACATTATTACACATGGATACAATAATATAAGCATATGCAATGACTGTTACATACATTTTACAAATTATTATATACACATATTGCTTCAAGGCGGGCTGTTATTGAATTTACATATTATATAATTTGTCTGAAATCATTTAAGTGTTAAAAATACTGCCTCATCTAATATAACGAAATGTGTAATGTAGCTATATTTTTAAGGTTTATCTCTATTAAAAAGTATTAGATAAGAAAATAAGCTTTTGTAAGAATAGTTTTGTACCCATTAATAAACGATGGAGGGTAGAGAAGGTCATGTGAATGTTGCACATAACATTTTTTTATTCTGAGCAAGTTGTCTGTGTTGTCGTAAATCTTTCGCGTATCTTGTTTGGGAACCACTGGTCTACGGACTGGTAACAAACCTGTTTTCATAGCGATTATAACCAGCTACAATCCTGGAGCTCAGTTATTTCCATGTTTGAATATTTTTTTCTTTCTTTCTAGTTTTTTAGTTCAGTGAACCTTAATTTGGGATCCTACCATTAAAATACAAATAGACTATGACGGTGGCGCAGTTAGGGTGTTGTTCTGGGCGGTGTTTAACATTTTTAGGTGCATTTGCTACTCCGAAATTCCATTATCATCGTTTGTCAGACACGTTGTTTGACCATAAGAACCCCTGCATGTACGAGTCTACGAGGGCGGATTGATAAGTCAGTGACGTTTTAAAGAAAATAACATTTTTTTCCAGAAAATCAATTTTGTTTCTCAACACAGTCTACTCTCAATTCAATATACGTTGTCAAACGTTTCTCCAATTTTTTAAGATGTTTCTGCCATTATGTGTTCACTGGACGTGAATTTCTTCCCAGCGAGCCAATTTTTCAGGTTTGCGAACAGAAACAAGTCGCTCGGAGCCAAATCTTGAGAATGTGGTGGGTGAGGTAGCAGTTCGTAGCCCAATTCCATAAATTTTGCGATGGTAATGGCTGACTTGTGTGCGGGTGCATTATCCGGGTGAAACAGAACCTTTTTCTTCACCGAATGGGGTCGTTTCTTTAACAATTCCTTGTGAAACTGATCCACCATTGCTGCTAATATGAACATGTGATCGTTTTAACTTTTTCCAGGTAGTGGATGTCACTCCCAAAAGACAGCTACCATGATTTTTCTGCCGACGGAATTGCTTTTGCTTTCTTTGGAGCAGGTTCGCCGAAGGAAATCCACTGCTTTGATTGTTGTTTGGTTTTCAGGTTGAGTAATGGATCCAAGTTTCTTCAACCGTGATATAACGCCGAAAAAACTCATTTGGGTTGCGGTGGAACAGTTCAAACATCCCTGTGAAATGATCACATGATTCCGCTTGTTCTCAATTGTGAGCAGTCGCGGCACCCATCTTGCTGACAACTATCTCATACACAAAAATTCGTGCAGAATGTTATATACCCATTCACTCGAGATATTTACTATCTTGGCTATATCATGGATTTTCACTCGGCGGTCTTCCAACATATACCGTGAACTTTGTTCACCATTTCTTCTGTTGTGACCTCAATCGGCCGTCCTGTGCGCACGGTATCTCTTGTGCTCGAACGGCCACATCGAAATTCTGTGAACCACTTGTGAACCATGCCATGTGATGGAGCAGAGTCCCCATAATACTTGTTCAGCTTTACTTTCGTTTCCTTCACCTTAGTGCCTTATCAGAACACAAAATTCACTTTTCTCCATTCTCTACGAACCAACACATATTTGCTTATTTTAAACTCTCTCAACAATGTTCTAAGAAACAAATGACGATGAATTTCTGCGAGTATACCCAGAATAATGTAAGACTTGGGTGTAAACAAGAAACCTGTGATCAGAATGCTGTCTCTCGTCAAAGTTGTGGACTTGTCAATCCGCCCTCGTACAGAATTCAACTGACAAACTTTCAGGGATTACAAAGGAATGTTAGGCGAGCATTTTGATATAGGATACTTGTGAACTTTGAATTTATGGCTGTTTGCAATAGATCAAAATCAGTAACGAGCCAGTACGCACTGGTAAAAACTTCCTGAGTTGTCACTGCTGGCAGGTAATCGTGGCTATGCTATGTTTAAACATTTCATGTGAATACTTTCGTAACACTGAAGCCGTTTCCAGCCCCGCGCTGGTCGCTAAGTTTGATGACGAATATCTGCTTCCGGCTACTGCAGTGGTTGGCTATGAGATCTTTCTCTCAGCTTATGTGTGTAAAAGTATATCACCAGTTTAAATTGACTGAGAAATTTAATGTGATATAATACTTGAGCTATTCAAGCGAGTTGCCGACGTTTGAAGATAAAGAAAGCAACTGATTATGAATCGTAGTCCTCGAAACTATAACAATTGAATTATTACACCCGCTAGCTTCTACAGTATCAATTTTACGGTTTGAAATATCTGTTTCCGTCATAAAAGAAACTAGTACACGGCGTAAGTTGCCGTGAGTCGCTAAAATGCTTACCGGCAAAACCCCTCGCGATTACCGCTAAATCTTACTCACTCACTCACGCGCGTCACAGCTTAAAATGAAACTATCACACGCGTAGTCACAAGAATCGTCTTCACACGATTAAGTCACATGATTAAGTGAATAAGTCTCAACAGAGAGTGTCTGTGATTTAGAATGCACGATCTTTTCTTAACTTAAGCCCTCTCCCAACGTTGTTCCTAATCTTAAACTCCTCCGTGTGTGTCTCTTACCCTGTTGCTAAACCGTACCCCTCGAATCTAAGAAGTTCATTTGCCTTTCTCTTTTACAGAATTCTGGTCTACATGACTGTTCAAGCGCACTGAACTAAACACTAACTGTGTTCCAAGAACTTTTATACTAATGCGTTCCCTATTTCGGCTGTTCTAATGACTTTGCTCAACGTGACTCGCTAATGACCTTTTTCTTGGACAAATATTTTCAACTCAAGCTTGCTACATTGTACATTGATTTAATATACGGAAACTATTTATTGCAATTGTTTCTCACAGTATTATTTCTTTACTTAATTATTTATATCTTCCTGTCAATAATTAGGGTATCAACATGCACTTAAATTTTGAAAGAAATGGGCGAATTTTAATTGGGTTCACTCCAAACGTACGTCATTCATCTGCTTGAAAAAATTCTGATGTGTTACATTCACATAATTTTCTTTACCCTCTATTGTTTATTAATGGGTACAAAAATTATTCTTACGAGAGATTGTTTTTCTGTCTACTTTATTTTAATCCAGATAAACCTTTGCAGAAATAGCTACATTACACATTTCGTTAGCATACAAAGGATTTCGTAAAAATCCTTAGCATGGCTTCTTCAGAAGGGAAGTAAAGCCGGTGATTCCGTGTCGTAGATTTACGGAACGTAAAATAACCTCAAGCCTGATAAAGAGTCCTCTGAGCAAAATTACCAGTCTTTTACGGTCAGTGTGGAATGACTTTCTGTGACTTTGCCTAAAACCTGTGTGCATTAACGTGTGTGTGTGTCGATGGACTTTAACCCTTGTTGCTAGCTCGCCTGGCTGATAATTACAATGTTCCTTACATGCTTGCTTTCTTGTTAATTACATTTTGAGGTACAAATTATTTTACAGTAAAGTAGTTTCTCAATATTAGTTTATATTATTAGTTATTCCATGTTGGTTATTTGTTCCTGTTATTTCAATACTCTATTCTATTGGGTATATTATGTTCCCTTACAGGGTTCGGGCTTAATTTGAAAAATGCTTGCCGGACTCGGGGTTGAAATTAAAGGCAAATTATCACACTCAACATATGCATTTTGTCATGTATATATCTTTAAACATGTGTTATTTTAATCAAAATAATTATTGCCACCTTTGAGGAAGAAAATAACGAAAACTTTCCCCTTTTAAAGGGCAAATAAAGATGAAAAGCATTAATTTATCAGAATTAATCGGAATACTCAGATACTCGGAATAACACAATAATTATCGCAGCATGCATATATACAATGCAGTAGTAATAATAAATAAATGCTCGCTTTGGCCAATTGCGAATAACGTTATAACAGCATGGCAGCTGCAAACTCGCGCTCCCTCCGTTCACCCACACCCAGGACATCCTGGGCAGAGTGCATTAATAGGGCGGCGTGTGCTCAATAAGGCAATATGCCATCAACTTGCCGCTTACTACATGAGGATCCCAGGACCTCAGCCGCCACAATTTCTGTAAAATAGCTCCTCAATTGGTCCTAAGGACCTTACCAGGTACTTCAGCAGGTGAAGAAATTCCTATAACAGTGCCGGAAATTGAACCGCAGGCAGCAGCGCTTCATGGATTAATAATAATAATAATAATAATAATAATAATAATAATAATAATAATAGTCAACAACTGCAAAATAATTGTATTCAAAATAAAATTAGACCATCAGGCTGGTCCGAGTGGTACAGTATAATCCTTCTCGGGGTCTCGGCCTCGATTCTGAGCGGGTAGGGTTGGGCCGGGCTCAAGAATTTCAGCCCTTGCAGACCTCTAGTGTAGGTATATAGAGAACCTCCTACAAATTTGACATACTCACCACAAAGACTCCTAAGTTGCCTGCTCTGTCGAACGTTTGATTCCTCCTTAGCTATGTCAGGATCTTAATAGTTAAAACTGGTATTTGGACAACAGTATTCATTCTCTCCTAAATTCTCTCCTATACATACATCTTTGGCGGAAAGTTGTCAGCCATTTGGAAATAGTACAGGATGTCCATAAAGTCCCAATACTTTTTCATATCCCTGGTCTGATACAACGGAATAAACATATTAGGACAGAGTAGGGTCTTATAAAGCCTAATGCAGTTCAACATGTCCACCTTCATTATCAACACAAGACAATTACCGGGACAATCTACCTGGATATGCTATAGTTTTTCCGTAGCCACAGTTGCATCAGGATGGTATCCTTGCCTCTGTCATTTATCAACAAGGTAGGACACCACTCCACTATGCAAACATTGTGCGGGACTACCGAATGAGACCTTTCCTAGCTGGTGGATCGGAAGAACGGCGGATCGCTCCTCGTTCCCCTGACCTCACTCCCCTTGACGTTTTTGAATAGGGCTTCATCAAGAGCTGAGTTTATGCTACCAGGGTTCCAGATGTGCATGAGCTGAAACAACGAATAAGAGCGGCATGGTTGCTAATATCTCCTCAAAACTTGCGATGCGTGTTCCATAGGAGATGGCAACAGTGTCGATAATGATGGTGGGCATGTTGAACTACATTAGGCTTTGTAAGGTCCTACTCTACCCTATGATACTGTAATTATTGAAGGAAACATAAATGATTAAATATAAAAATAATAATAAGATAAAGAAATAATTAGTTGAAGAGATTTGCGGCAAGAAAAGGGTAATTAGGAGTCAGGTTAACGAAAGTCATTAGTGAGCCAAATACTGAAAGCATTGGGGTTAAAAGTTCTTGGAAGGAAGTTAGGTTAGTTCATTAGACTTCCACAGTCACGTAGGCCGAAATTCTGAAAAAGAGAAGTAAAAGGGTTTTCCGACATTTTTATCTAGGCCCCTGGTAACAAAATTAAGAGGCACGCTTGAATTAGTTGCGCGTGAAAAATCACGTTGTTGGGGGAATAATGTGTAGGCGAACCTAAAATTAATAATGCATGCATCTTAATCAGAGACACATTTGCTTGTGCACACAGTTGTGCAACATTACACACACACGCACGCGCACGCGCTCTCTCTCTCTCTCTCTGGTACCATCAGTGGTACTAACTTATGTGATATTTTAAACGCTTAGTGACGCGCTTGTGTGATTAAGATTTCGCGGCTGTCGCGAGGGGTCCTGCCGGTCAACATTTTAGCGACTCACGGCAAGTTACGCTACTAGTTTCTTTTATTGCGGAAACAGTTATTTCAAACCGTAAAATTTATTCTGCAGAAGTTAGCAGGTATAATAATTTGTGTTATATTTCGTGTGCTATAACTTAGAGTCAATCTATTTCTTCATTTCAAATATGAGGCAATATTTGTGGCCTTAAGCAATTATCACGATGATAATATTTATATTAATGTAATAAAATAATAGCCCGCCTACAACTGATAATAATCTATGTAATCATGTATGTAAAATATATTGTATACAGTATAATATTCGACATAAGAGTATAATATTTTTGTGCGATGTATTTACGTATATAAAAATTGGAGCTGTAAGATGTTAGAATGGCAACAAGTTGTGTGAAGTCGACAGCCATAAAAGCAAATCCTAGGGGAGTAACAATAGTGAAGATATTTCGAGAAAATTCTTTAATAGTTAATAGCAGAGAACGTTGCTATCGTCAGAATTTTGAATATAATTACGTGTAAGTGAAAATCCAATAAGGTACAGACAAACAGTGTTCTTCTAGTAGACAAGTAGCCAATGAGGGTGAGATGAGAGGAGATTTAAAAGTTTAAGTATAGGACGCCAGGACGAGCGTACGCAAGCCAAGTTAGTGTTGAAGATCTCTTATGGTGAGGCTTAGTTAAAGTAGTGAAGTGAGAATAATTAAGTTCAGCCGAAAATGTAGTTCGTTTAATATAAACACTGCATGTGGCTATACCCAAACTAACTAGATCACTATAAGAATAGGTAGTACAAGTGACTTATATTATTTTTTTTTTCGAGTGGAGGATAAAATGATTTAATCACTGACCCCAGCCCCGATGGGAGTCGGGACTGAGAGTGTGGGACTCACCAATAGTCGGCATACCCACTAAAAACTCCTCCACCGGTGGAAAAAGGAAGAAGGTAAAAGTGGAATGGCGTGGCTTTGTGCGGTCCCGCATAGCACCCGTGTTAGTATGTGATAGATGGATGCCTCCGCCCTATGGGCTGGAGCGAGTTAGGTGGTTACTAGGTTGCAGCCATGAAACCTGACTGCAACACTAGTGAAAAATGGCGTGGGTTTAGGTAAGAGTTGGAAAGGTGATTGTATGGAAGGTGTAGGTTGGCGTAGAACTTACTTCTTGTGAAGCTGCATCCTGCTCATGAATTCTGCTGAGTATGTTGCGCTGGGCGAAGGCCTTCGGCGGTTGCTTGGGGCCTCCGGTTTGGCTGGCTGCTGGAAGTGGGCACGGAGCTCGTGTTGCTGCGCTTCCTGAGATCGGATGGTCATGTCGATGGAGTCTAAGTGTTGAGCAATGGTGTCCGATGCTGTAGATGAAGTCTGGATGGAGTTGTCGATGGAGTTGATTCTGGTAGTGATGATCTCCAACTGCCCAGTTAGGAAAACCTGCTGAGCAGCTGAGGTGTCTTGAAGGTCCCTGATGAGTTCCTCCAGGGCTGTCAGCTTCGTCGTCATGTTCAGGAACTCCGCATGGAGATCCTGAACGACGTCGCGTAGGCCCTGGACTTCCTCGTCGATGATCTGTGCTGAAGATGTTGGTGTCGGCGCTGGTGATGGTGCTGGTGGCGGCGTCTGTGGAGGTGCTGGTGGCTGTGATGGAAGTGCTGGTGGCTTTGGCGTTGCCTTCCTGCGAGGGTGCAGGGGGCAGAGCGCTTCGCCGGTGAAATGATTCGAGCCTCCACAGGTCACACAGTAGCGGCGTCGGCGGCGAAGGTCGTGCTGCTTGCACGTTGCAGTCGTGCTGTGGGCACCACAGTAGTGGCACCTCGGTTGTGCTGTGCAGGACGCCTCGATGTGCCCGTAAGCACAGCAGCGCCTGCAGGGAGCCTGGCGTTCCACTCGGCTGGCCTCGATGCGTAAGCACCGCCCTAACAATGGCAGGCCCGCCCTCAAGGCAGCTTCGTAGTCGCCAGGGTCTGCAAGCTCCATCCTGACTAGTGACTTGGGTCCCCGTGCTCCGATGATCCTAGTGGCCTTCAGAGCTGAAGGCCACTGCTGGTGGGCTGCGGCGATGAGGAACCTGACTGGCAGGTCCCTCGGAACCCCTCTGATGATGGCACTGTACCTCCCTTGAGGTACAGGCTGGCTCTGCAGTGGCTGGGATGTACCCGGAATCGGCAGCGTGGATGCCGGTGAGTGACGCGGCGACTGCGGAGGCAATCGCGGCGAAGCTGCGCTGGCTGGCGGCGAAGCGGCGGTTGCGGCATAGGTAGCCCTAGGCTGCGGTGGCTGCGGCGAAATCTCCTCGGCGGGTGCCGGAGGAGATGAAGAGGTTCCTGCCTTAGCAGGAGCGGCGACAGAGCGACCCTTCTTCCTCGCCATCTCGGAGCTGAGTGTTATATTATTCGAGTTTGTGAACCTAGAAAATTCATCCGTCGACTACACACCTCGGAAATTGAGGCATCTTAATCATTCGTATTTATCTTACAGCTTCAATCAGCATTGTCGCGGTTCTCAATGGCTTGTGTTATCTTGTTTGTTGGGCGCTTATTGTTTTATTATTTTTTTTAAATTGGGCGTCTTTGTCCTCCGGCTAGCTATTATAACTCAGTCGAACACGTGTCTCTAAGCAGGGCGTGTAAACGGAAAGGAGTTGTTGCTAAAAGATAGCACTGATAAAAAAATCTGCATCTAGACCTTAATTGCATCACGCTTAATTAATAATTGACATATTTAACCATTATAAACGCCTGACTGAAACTGTGATATTTCCGAATGTAACTACAGTCGTTTTAGTTGCCGCGCACCAATACTTCGCGTACTTTACATTTTTGTAACTAACTCTGTGACGTGCACCTCGCGAGAGATTCTTCAGAACTGTGCGACACTTGCTTATGGCTCGAGAATATATACTCCTTCACCTCGAATTGCCTAAACATTATAATATAGCTGCTATTGGTTACCAAATCGCGCCCACTTTAGCATCTGTTTTGGTCAGCCAATCACCACTACTAACATATATGCTCTAGGGAAGATATTCCCTCCATTTCTAAAAAAAAGGCACACTACCCTGACGTCATTTGTTTATCTCTTCGTAGTGATAAACAACTCACCCCCTCGGTTTATTGTTACCCACTTCTATTGTCAGTTTCAGTGAGGCCGTGTAAACTTATTTTCTAACAATACTTATGGCTAACAAACATCTAAAATCCTGTACATACAATAATATTAATTTACACTACAATCACTCTGGCATTCACAGCATATTATGATATAAAGTATTGCCTCAGCATTTATATTTGAAACAATGTTTTGTAGTGCTGACTGGAGGCAGTTTATCTGAATAAAAGGGAAAGGTGATTGTGATAAACAGAACCGTCTGTCTTATTATTTGTATGTTACTAGAACTAAACTTTTCTTACCCGTACCACGCCCTGATAAGAATATTGCTCGACCAACTAGGACTGATGCAGCTGAGGCCTAATTATTACAAATATTGAAGAATCAACGAACTCAAAAGTAACATATATCTTATAGTCCAATATAAATTAAACATCTCAGAGGATAACTTAATTAGCCGGTACGCTACCCGCAAAAGGTCGGTAACTCTCTTCAAGAACTCAGATATTAGTTCACAATAATTTTGTCAGCCAATTTAAAGCTGGTGTTGTCCTTCACAATACATCCACGCACATCCTGAGGGAAAATACTTATAGCTCAGCCACTGGAGCAGCTAGCAGCAGAGTCACGAGACAACGAGAAAAGTGACATCTACATTCCGCACCATCCGGCATCACACATTCTGCTTCGCCTAATACAGAGAGAGCCAAAAAACTACCAACCGGCTGCGCGGTGTTTTTTCTGCCCGCATTACGGCGCTCGTTGCCGTCTACCGTTATCATAGAAAGGCGCGGATGAAACCATACAACAATTTTAAAAGTAGTTTTAAAAATGTTGTATGGTTTCATCGGCGCCTTTCTATGATAGCAGCAGACGGCAACAAGCGCCGAGGACGCGGACAGGAAAAACACCGCGCAGCCGGTTGGTAGTTTTTCGGCTCTCTCTCTGTGCAACGTTTATTGTGTTGCAGCAGACCAGGATCATGAAAATTTATTGGGACTTTATGGTCAGCCTGTAGAAATCACTCGCTACCAAACTGAATGTGCTGAAGGTCTCACTTTATTGGTATGCAGATTAGGCCTTGGTAGACCTGCCAACAGCAAAAATGCTGTCACTAAGTACTCCCCCCTCCCAATGGTAGCGGTCAATCAAAATTAAACCAACTAAAATTTAAGGAAAAACAAACACCAGCAAGGCACTGGCGCTGCTCCTGAAAGGGCAGCCACTGAGGAGCCTATAAAAACATAGCGCTGCCTCCCATCACACTGAAACCAACCACAACAAGCACAAACGACCGCTGTCACTATTTGACAGAACCTTAGGCCTAGGGGAGCCCGAAATCGACATTCAAGCGTACCTTGACACATTAGTAATATACCCATTATAACACCCATGACTACAGCTTCACGGCGTGACAATTGGCGGCCTCGAAGTCCTTGCTCTCTGAGTCAATGCGGTCCCGGGGACTGCCCCCCCCGCGAGTGGCACTGGCTCGCACCTGCAACTGTAGACTACCCGCCGGTGTGCCCAGCAAATGTTTATGGTTAATGATTTGGACAACATTGAGGACGACGCCATATTGGCGAAAAATAAAATTACAAACAAATACAATTAAGCTTCCAAACTAAATGACAAGAGACGACGCCACCTGGCGGAGCAAATTAATTCTATAACTAAACATGTGTGTACATTAGAATACTAATATAAGATAATAAGCACAGAAATATAGATTAAGCTGAATAGTTACTAATAGAAATACGTATAATGCATGAATTTAAATATCTGTTCAAGGGACGCAGCCATTGGCTCAGATATCCAACGACTCACGCACAAGTACCTGCTTGTGACGTACAACACTTCTAATATCTTAGGACGCAGCGCCATGGCGCCATCAAGAATACACCAAAATGAACGCCCAAAATTTCGCCAACCAAGGCTACAGTCATGGTTACGTCCGGCCTCCTTTCCACACCTTGGCCTTAGCCTATGGCTGGCCAACATTTCCTCTCCCTTGAATCCGCAGGTGCAAGAGCGGTACTGCCTCACCTTACCACGAATTCTCTCCGGTGGAGGTTTTTTAGTGGGTATGGCCCCCGCTCAACGCCACGGCGGAGTCCCACACTCTCATCCTAGATGGGGCCAGTACGTAAAAGTATTTTTCCTCCACTCGCAAAAAAAAACCCTCACCCACATCATCAAAACCAAACCGCCACCCTACAATAGATCCATCATCCCTATGGTTAAACCCTTCCAAGGGTAGGTACATGGAAAAACTCAGCTAGGCTCACCACGAGCCTACCAGACTGGAGAGGATGTTTAAACTCCAAAAGCCCCTTCGTTGCCCCACTGCACTAACTGCGACAGTCAGCAGATATGACGTATAAAATCGCATAAACCGATATGTGTGGGATGTAAATCAGCGTTGCTCATAATCACAAGTAGTAAATGACTGTGTTGGAAAATCACAGGTGCAATCTCTGTAAGAAATGTTCGTTGCAAGCATACCAGAGTACAAAGTTCACTGTTGCGAAACGGAAGGATGTGGGCTTCAAGGATATTACTCGCTTAGATTTTTCTCACGATACTGGATGAGAAGCTTAAAAAATTAAGAAGCTGGTAAAAATTTAGAAAAAATCTTATATTTTGCATTCACATGACTTTCTCTGCTCAGACTTCTACAAACTATTCCTACAAAAGCTTTCATTACACACTTCGTTGTAGGCATACGAAGAATACAGTAGGCTAAAGCGATTGTCAGATTTTTAAAGAGCGTATCGCTACGCATGACCATGAAAAAATTCTGATGTGATACACTCACACGACTTTCTCTACCCTCTATCCTTTAGTGGGTGTACAAACTATTCTTACTCAAGCTTATTACTTTCTCTGCTACGTATAGTAAGCAGGGGAAGTTTTGTATTCCACCCAAAAATTCGATACCGAGATTTCACCGGAAATATATGTTTTGAGACCCCCTGAATCCACAAAAAGCATTTTGGAAACATATCCGTGTGTGTGTCTATGAACAGCATAACTCAGAAACGAACAGTCGGATAAACACCAAACTTGCTATTTAGGTTCAGTATCTTCCAGAGATGCGACACGAAGGTTTTCAAGAAAATCTCCCCACCCCAGATTACTCTTTACATGGAACATTTTTCGAAAATTTTAATTTTCTCAGAAATGGCTCTAACGATTTTGATTTAAATATCAGATGTTTTAGATACTTTCATGACAAATAAAATGTATATCTCGAATTTCGTGGGAATGTGTCCAAAAGTATTCTTCATTGTGAACGACTTTTGCATAACTGGTAAACCATACGAGATAGACAAAATTTTACTACACAAAAAATGTAGATCGCGTTAAAATACACAATTTATATCATATACATTTTTTGTTGTTGTGTGAACCATTTTCAAGATTGCTTGTTATTGCCTTAAATTTTCCAATACTTAATACCTTTTCTCAAATGGGAATTCGTTATTCATTTTTTTTGTCCTAGTAATGCAAAGAGAATGGAATACTCCACATAGCAACCAGCTCTTAAAATATTTGACTATCGTTTAAAGCCTACCAATTTCCCTTGCATCTACAAGAAAATTAGCAATAAGATTAACATCTCGATTAACATGAAGCATATGGAGAATAAGCGTTTGTAAAAATAGTCTGTACAAGAGTAGAGAAAGTCATGTAGGTGTAACAGATTACCTTTTCTTTCTATCTGGTTCACTTTTAATCCAAATAAACCATTGCTGAAATGGTTACCTTACACATTTCGTTATAGATACAGACAACAGCGATAGTCAAATGTTTAAGAACTGGACGCTATACGCTGGCTTTAATTCCATGCTGTTTGCATGACATTGCGAGAAACAGCTGAGTGTTGAAAAGACTATAAAGGATGATCAAAAAATTAACAATTCGTACCAGTAATAGCGGATATCTCAGAAATGACGTATGCTACAAAAAAACCTATCGGAGATAAATTGTGTGTTTTAAAGAGATCTACATTTTTGTGTAACACGTTTTCGTCTATCGCTTAACGTTTATCAGTTATACAAGATTATACAAAATACCTTCTGAACGAAGTGGACTTTAAAGGCTATTACCAGAAAATTAAGATATGTGTTTTATTTGTTCATATAAATATATTTAATATGTGGTATTTACGTCAAGATCGTTAGTCATTTTTATAGAAAATAAAAAACTTCGAAGAATCTTTTATGTAAAGGTTAGTTTTGGGGTGGGATTTTCTTGAAAATCGTTGTATCATCTTTGGAAGGTGCTGAACTTAAAATACCAAGTTTGGTGTTCATCCGACTTTTCGTTTTTGAGTTATCATGTTCACAGACACATGCTCACACACGGACCGTTTTCTAAAATGTCGTTTTTTATACAGGGAGCCTCAAAACGTGTATTTCCGGTGAAATCTCGGTATGCTTTTTATCGGGTGGAGTGCAATACTTTCTCTACCTACTAGGTACGCGGTAGAGAAAGTAAAAGGCAGAAAATATTTGTCAATTCAAACCAATTTAAAAATCTGATGTGTTACACTCACATGACTTTCTCTACTCTTGTACAAACTATTTTTACAAACGCTTATTCTCCATCTACTTCATATTAATCGAGATGTTAATCTTATTGCTAATTTTCTTGTAGATGCAAGGGGAATTGGTAAGCATACTGCAATTATACGTTCATATCTCCTTGGAAAATATCATCAGCCTACATGTCACTACATTCCCACAATTCAGCATATAGTTGCAGAGTGCCCTATCTACGATGTTCATCGGCTTCAGTGCGGTATTCCTGCTAACCTCTCGGTGGCCTTGAGTGATCCAACCATCTGTCACAAAATAGTTAAGTTTTTAAAAGAAATAAAATTGTATAATGTTATATAATCAATGAGGTAATTTGTATCAATATTGTAATTATTAAAATCTATTGTAGTCGCTTTATGACTTTATTGTTTGCTATGTGTGCAGCGCCATTCTCTTTGCAACAGATTAATACTCTTTGCATATCCAAGACAAAAAAAAAATGAATAACGAATTCCCATTTGAGAAACTAACTATTGAAAAATTTAAGGGTATAACAAGCAATACCTCGAAAATGGTTCATTCAACAAAAAAAAGTATATGACATAAATTTTGCATTTTAACACGATCTATATTGTTTGTGTAGTAAAATTTTGTCTATCTGTTATGGTTTACCAGTAAAGCAAAAGTCGTTCACAATGAAGAATACTTTTGGAGACATTCCCAGAAAATTAAGATATACATTTCATTTATCATGAAAATATCTTAAACATATGATATTTTAATCAAAAACGTTAGAGCCATTTTTGAGAAACTTAAAATTTTCGAAAAATGTTCCATGTAAAGGGTAATCTGGGGTGGAGGGATTTTCTTGAAAACCTTCGTGTCGCATCTCTGGAAGATACCGAACCTAAATACCAAGTTTGGTGTTTATCCGACTGTTCGTTTCTGAGTTATGCTGTTCACAGACACACACATACACGGACATGTTTCCAAAAATGCTTTTTTTGGATTCAAGGGGTCTCAAAACATATATTTCCGGTGAAATCTCGGTATCAATTTTTGGGTGGAATACAATACTTCCCCTACTTATATACGTAGTAGAGAAAGTAATAACATCACGACATATTCCATTGAAACACTCGTTGGACAGTGCAGTGAACTTTTTATCACATTCATATGCAAGTGTACGTTGTTCATAGCTAGAACTAGTGATGAAACGGTACCACTATTTCTGGATACGCAATACCATTTTGATTTTCTGATACTCGATACTCACTTTATAAAAAAATTCTGATGTGTTACACTCATATGACTTTCTCTACTCTTGTACAAACTATTTTTACAAACGCTTATTCTCCATCTACTTCATGTTAATCGAGATGTTAATCTTATTGCTAATTTTCTTGTAGATGCAAGGGGAATTGGTAGGCTTTAACCTATAGTTAAATCTTTAAAGAGCTGGTTACTATGTGGAGTATTCCATTCTCTTTGCATTACCAGAACATAAAAAAACCGAATAACAAATTCCCATTTGAGAAGAATTATAATTATTGGCAAATACAAATAAATAACAAGGAATATCTCGGAAATGGTTCACTACACAAAAAGATGTATATAACATAAATTGTGTGTCTTAACGAGCTCTACATTTTTTGTAAAACATTTTTGTCTATCTCTTACGGTTTACCAGTTATACAAAAGCCATTCAGAGAGAAGAGGAGTTTTGGTGACATTCCCAGAAAATTAAATATATACATTTTATTTGTTAATAAAATATATTAAATATATGCCATTTTAATCAAAATCGTCAAAGTCACTTTTGAGAAAATCAATTTTTTTTAAAATATTTCATGTAATGGGTTGTCTGTGGTGGGGGAATTTTCTTGAAAATCTTCGTGTCGCATCTTTGAAAGATACTGAACCTAATACCAAGACTTTTCGTTTTTGCATTATGCTGTTCACTGGCACAGAGACATACACACCGACTTTTTTCTAAATGTGCTTTTTGGATTCATGGGCTCTCAAAACATGTATTTCCGATGAAATCTCGGTATTGAATTTTTTAGTGGAATGCAATACTTCCCCTGATTTCGTAGTAAAGAAAGTAACAACTCGTAACAACTGCACTACAGCGACTCACATTGAACTAGCCGCAACACGGCCAACGCAATATTGCACAGCAGAGCAAAGCAGACTTCAGTAGCGTGACCTTCATTGCAGCAACAGCGGGAAACAGGTGTCGACACTCTCAGTGAAAAATCATCGCACTTTATTGAGTCTCTCGGTATTAGAGATGCCATAACGGTTCACATGTAATTGTATATTATACTGTGATCAACCAAAAATACCATTCTGCCATTCCTTTCCTGATATTTTGCACGAGTAATTAGAGTACATGCTAGTTCTAATTTCAATTTGAATGTCAGCAAAATCAACAGAACATGCCAGTTTATGTGGAACAAAGGAACAGATCTTTGTAAACTGCCTCTATGGTCAGTATTCCGTCTTCTCAACTTAGAGATCTCAGTTTCGATTCCTGAATGGTGCAGGGGAATTTTCTTTTAATTATAATCATTCCCCAGAGTCTGAAAATATGAATGTGAGTGTTTCCTGAGGCAGTACTTTAATACCTGAATAATTTCAATTGTATTTTATATAAAAGTAAATTCAATAACAGCCCGCCTTGAAGCAATATGATGTAATAATTATTTAAATGTATGTAACAGTCATTGCAAATGCTTATTTTTATTGTAAACATATTTTAATAATGTTATGTGAATACATTACATACTCTAATAATACAAGAACTGTGAGAATAATAAGTTTTAAGTTGCTAACAATGAGTAATAATGAGGTAATTGTAGCAATAATGTGTTTAGAATTTGAAATGTACTGGTCATGATTAGAGCGACGATGACGTTAGTTTCAGTGACAGTTTTAAAATTAGCCAATCAACCACAAAGGAAAAGTTTTAAATTAAATGCAGATATTCTATTGGACTAAAATTAGCCAATCAGAGACTTACAATACCGAAGCTATGGGTTTTGGCCGTTGAGGTTATTCAGTTCCTGGCAAGACTTGATAGGGCGTAGATAAAAAAAATGTGTTCTCTACGGGCGTTTAGTAAAAACAGATATACGCATTAAGAGAGTATATAAAAGTTTCTCACAGTTCTTTAAAAAGTGTAGTGCTGTATAAATATGTGCAAGAATATAAATAAAAGAAGTGAAATTTAAAAGTTTAATTCTGTGGTGTCTACTATTATTGTCATACCGCGCCCTACTCAAGAAACATGACTCTTAAGTAAGACTGACGCAGCCGAGGCAAATTCAAACTAATATTACGTAAGCATTAAATTCAAACCGACGCCCAAAGAGTGTTACAAACTACATAAAACAACAGTTGAACAACATATAACATTTCTTCAAGTTTACGTAATTCATTACGTAACAAAAGTTGAAGAACATAACTTCTTCAAATTGGCTCCCATACGTGGGGCAATTAAACATAAAGCAGCTAAAAATACGTGAGCCAACTCCGGAACCAACCAACATCTTCATTCCTAACATAAATGAATAATATAAACGTTACAAATCTGTAGTACCTAACCAACTTACAAACACTATCATTTGTTTCTAAACTAAAAATCCCACGATATGATCATGGAAATGGAAAAAGAATCTATTTAATAAAAAAATCTTAAGTATTATAATCACATAAGCTTCTCTAGCCATCATAACTTATTTTCATATTGAGTCTACAAATTATACGCAAAAATCCTTGTATTTTTGTACTTCTTGTAAACAAGGTTTTCCTAAACGTTTTGAATACACATTTGGTTTTGTTTTTCTTTTTACTTTCTCCTCTATGTATAGTAAGGGAAGTATTGTATTCCACCCAAAAATTCGATGTAGACATTTCGCCAGAAATATATGTTTTGAGCCCACTGACCCCCCCCCCCCAAAAAAAAGATTTTTAGTGAGTGTTTGAACAGCATAAATCAAAAACGAAAAGTTCCAAAAATACCAAAGTTGGTATTTAAGCTCGGTATCTTCCAAAGATGCGGCACAACGATTTTCAAAAAAATCCCCCATCGCAAACTTTGATTTCTAAAAACCGGCTGTAACGATTTTGATTAAAATACCATTTATTCAAGATGTTTACATGACAAATAAACGTATATCTTGAATTTTTTTGAAATAGCCTGTGAAGTCGTTTTCATTCGGAAAGAATTTTGTATAATCTTGTATAACCGGTAAACATTAAACGATAGACAAAAACGTACTACGCGAAAAATGTATATCTCCTTATAACACACAATTTATTTCAAACAGCGGTTTTGTAGCATCAGCCATTTCCGAGATATCGGTTATTAATGGTTCAATTATTCAAGACAGCCATTGTGTTTAACTCCCGTCGATTTTGAGTTGTTTCTCGCGATGTCATGGAAACAGTATGGAATTTTAAGGCCAGCATATAGCGTCCAGTTTTTAAACATTTGTCTATCGCTGTTCCCTTTATATCTATAACGAATTGTGCAATGCAAATATTACCGGAAAGGTTTATCGGATTAAAATGAAGTAGATAGGAAAATAAATTTTCGTAAGAATAATTTGTATACACGCAAATAAGGGATATAGGATGGAGAAAGTCATGTGAATGAAACATAAGTTTTTTTTATTGTTATAGTCGCTAAGACATCTTAGCTCTTATAGAGACTTTTATAAGTTAATACACGTTACATTAAGTAGTACTATATGCAGTTATAATTTATTTTTGGAACACATTAAGAACATTGAGCTAAGTACATAGTAATAGGGGGTTCCCGAGAATGAATGGCGGGAACTTGCGAGTTCACTTTAAGCTTGCATTATGTGTAAAGGATTGAAAGCACCGTAACTAATTCAACAACTCAAACAGTTGCTTTCACGTATTTTTACATTCTCTACTACGTGTAGTAAGTAGGGGGATTATTGCATTCCACCCAAAAATTTGATACCAAGATTTCACCAGAAATATATGTCTTGAGGCCCCCTGAATCCAAAAAAAAAAAGCACTTTTAGAAAAACGTCCGTATGTGTGTCTGTGAATAGTATAACTCAAAAACGAAAATTTGGATAAATACCAAACTTGATATTTAGGTTCAATATGTTTCACAGATGTGACACAAAGATTTTCAGTAAATACCTTCACTCCATATTACCCTTTACATGCAACATTTTTCGAAAATTTTGATTTTCTCAAAAATGGCTCAAACGATTTGATTAAAATATCATATATTTAAGATATTTTCATCACAAATAAAACATATATCTTAAATTTTATAGGAATGTCCCCAAAAGTCCTCTTCTTTCAGAATGGCTTTTGCATAACTGCTAAATCGTAAGAGATAAACAAAATTCTACTGCACAAAAAGCGTAGAGCTCGTTAAAATACACAATTTATGTCACATACGTTTTTTGTGCAGGAATCATTTACGAGATATTCGTTGTTGAATTTTCCAATACTTATACTTTTTCTGAAATGGGAATTCGTTATTCTTTTTTTTTATGTCCTGGAATGCTCCACAAGGCAACAATCTCTTAAAACATTTGACTATCGCTTAAAGCCTACCAATTCCCCTTGCATCTACAAGAAAATTAGCAATAAGATTAACATCTCGATTAACATGAAGCATATGGAAAATAAGCGTTTGTAAGAATAGTTTGTACAAGAGTAGAGAAAGTCATGTGAGTGTAACACATCAGAATTGTTTTATTATTTTTCTTTCTCTACTACGTATAGTAAATAGGGGAAGTATTGCATTCCATCCAAAAATTCGACCGAGATTTTACCGGAAATACATGTTTTGAGGTCTCCTGGATCCAAAAAAAGCAGTTTCGGAAACATGTCCGTGTGTGTGTGTGTCTGTGTGTCTTTCTGTCTGTCTGTCTGTGAACAGCATACCTCAGAACCGAACAATGGGATAAACACCAAGCTTGTTATTTAAGTTCAGTATCTTCCAGAGATGCGACACGAAGGTTTTGAAGAAAATCCCCCCATCCCAGATTACCCTTTACATGGAACAATTTTCGAAAATTTTGATTTTCTCAAAAATGACTCTAACGATTTTGATTAAAATATCATATATTTAAGATATTTTCATGACAAATAAAATGTATATCTTGAATTTTATGGGAATATCCCCAAAAGTCCTCTTCTTTCTGAATGGCTTTTGCATAACTGCTAAATCGTAAGAGATAAACAAAAGTTTACTACACAAAAAGTGTAGAGATCGTTAAAATACACAATTTATGTCTTATAGGTTTTTGTGGAGTGAATCATTTCCGAGATATTCCTTGTTATTTGTTTGAATTTTCCAATCCTTATACTTTTCTGAAATGGGAATTCGTTATTCTTTTTTTTTATGTCCTGGACATACAAAGAGAATGAAATACTCCACATAGCAACCAGCGCTTAAAATATTTGACTATCGCTTAAAACCTACCATATTCCCCTTGCATCTACAAGAAAATTAGCAATAAGATAGAGTCTGCAAATGCTTATCTCGATTAACACGAAGTAGATGGAGAATAAGCGTTTGTACAAGAGTAGAGAATGTCATGTTAGTGTAACACATCAGATTGTTGTTTCCGTCATTGTTACCATCATAATAAATCTTTGTTACGAAAGTAACAGTTTTGTGTTGAGTGTAATTAGATTAATCACAGTCTGCATATAAACAATCTATATAGAAGTGCTCCTTGTTTTCTTTGAGTTATTTGAAATATTGACCATGTGTCTTATGGTTGGCGTAACATAACTCCGTGATATGGCGTAACGGCTATTCAGACTTGAATAGATACAATAAATATCCTCCACATGAGAATACTCTGGCGATTGCTCAAACAGTTTAAGGAGATCGGTGCCCAGAACACCAGAAGAAAATGTCGAAAGCGTTCCACAGTCCTTGTACAGAGTTCTTAGAAGTCCGTTCCACGCCGTTGTCTACAGTTAGGTATTCCTAAGTCAACAGTGCATGTCATGCGGAGGAGATTCAACTCTTGCATGCAATAAAACCACAAGTTTCAAGGCTGGATTCCCTGCTACCATGCCACAAAGAATTGATGATGAACCAGAATTTCTAAAGAATAACCTCTTCTCTGATGAGGCCACATTCTATGTAAATAGTATTAGTTTTAATTGTCACAGTTGCATAAACTGGGGCTCGGAACATCCACATCACATTCGAGATTCTCAACGTTTGATGCGGCTAATGCACAACAAGATTTTCGGTCTATTTTGTTTTGTTGAAACAAACATCAACTCCATTGCATACATGGACATGCTACAGAATTTCCTATTTTCTCAAATCGAGCAAATGGAACTGGAGTTGCAAAGCATTTTTCAACAATATGATGGAGTACCGCCCCATTTCGGAAACCCAATCCCAGAAGACTTAGATCATCGAGTTCTGGGCCAATAGACTGGCACAAATTGATCCATCTCATGGTCGGATCTTACTCCATTGGACGTCTACCTTTGGGACTATGTCAATAATGAGATCTACAGGGAAAGAATTGAGAATTCTGATCACCTGAAACGAAGAATCGGACAAGCAATTGCAAGCATTACGCCAGATGTTCTTCTCAGAGCGTGGGTTGAAATTAAATTCCAATTAGACGTCTATCGTGCTGTTAATGGTAATCGTATTGAAATTCACTAACGTTGTTTGTAAACTGTTGGCGTTACTGAGCTCAATAAAAACACTTTCAATCCATTACACATAATATACCTTATAGAAAACACGCAAAATTCCACCATTCATTCTCGGTGATTGTGTATTATGGTATGTGATAATACAGTTGATCAGTGTACTTACTGTCCATTCCAAACCAGAGTTCCCTCTGATGTAAACAGAAGCAGGAACCCAAGAACACACTCTTACGCCAACGTAAATAATTCCTTAATACATGTATTCTATTATGAAATATTAGAGCAGGAAAGGTATAGAACTGCACATTTTATTGCGGTTATCATAAGAACTCATCGTTAAAGGTAATGGATACATACTAGCTGTTAAGAGATTACAAAATATGATTTTCGTCTGCTATTGCGCTAACGCCGAGAGCATCTTACTTGTTAATACCAACTGCATGTATGACTTCCACTCTTATATATATATATATACAAGAAATGCAGCAATGAATTCCCAGAGGCGCTATCTGAGTACCGAATAAACACTGTGCGTAACAAAGGAAATATGATAAGCGAACAGGCATTCATAATACACTAACACACATATGCTCAGCTCAGGACAAATCTTGTGATTTAGTCAGTTGGTATTTAAGCTCACATGGTAGAGGAAGGTGCGTGTAGTGCGAATAAACTATTCAAACACAGAAGCGGGAAACAGTTAAAAAGTCGCTAAAAACAAACAATACTTCATATATTCAACTCACTATTACAAAAATACCCGACACTTGCATATTGCATATTACGAAACTAATATCGGATTTACAGGCGTTTCAGTGAGAAGTGTAACGAAAGCGAGCAGGGAATATAAACAGACATAATACAACATAGAAGAGGATAAAATGTGGGAACTTGTTTTAAGTGCGACAGTGCTGTGGAATTGTGGATAAGCTTGTCATTATTTTGGAGAGTAGTTCTGATTCCGATATGGCAGCTGAGTCATCTTCGGAGGATTCGAATTTAGGTGTTGCACTTTTGCCCGAGGATTGTGAATTAATGTAAGTAAAATGTTCATTGCCGCATACTTATAAAATCGTTGTTACCTCAGGTTGCATTTTGAACTATGATTCTCACGCAGGGCGCCTTTTTACAGATTAAATAGTGTTCAACAAGCACGTGGGAGGGGAACAAGCAGCCATTAGGGGCGGGGATTGAGAACTACTTTCGCGCGGATAATACAAAGGGTTTGTTTTCAGTGAAAGGCGCTCTGGTTTGGAATGAACAGTAGTTATGCGAGAGTAACTATGTTGCTAGTATGCAATATGGTAGACTATGACAAGAGTGATTTACAGTTTATTATTCCAGTTTTATTGAGGAAGATCTTCAACTTGAAATGAGCTGACGGGTTCTCTACTGCTGTAGGAATTCGACGGGGATTCCAAATTCTTTCCTCTTGCGGTCAATTTCTTGGCAACTTGTGCCTGTATTCTGCTGTCAAGGTAGCAGAGCAGAATGGGGATTTAGATGTTTCCTCTTTAGTAATGAGATGAATATGAGTAAGTCTTGAATGACCTATGCGAATGCTTGTTACCATGTTTCATCTTGGCGTTTCATGGCATTAAGGAAAAGCTTTCATTTCGTTATTCCTAGCTGTATGAAGTTTGCTGTTGGGAGAACAAGGTAAACCAAATCTCCAATTGTTACGTAGAGTTCCCTTGAGGTAAAACATACAGAAGGCTAGTACAACAGTCAGATGTTTAATAAACGCTCGCTATCTGTATGCTGGGTGTGATATTTTAAATATTCTTTGAATGGCTCAATGAGAAACAAAAGAAAGGGTTATTTCCAAAGCCTTTTTCTTTTCGCTTTGCTTTCTCAACTACGTATAGTAAGTAGTGGAAGTATTGTATTAGATACCGAGATTTCACCAGAAATACAGGTATTGAGGTGCCCTGAATCCAAATAAAGCATTTTTGGAAACATGTCAGTGTTTGTGTCTGTGAACAGCATAACTCAAAAACGAAAAATCAGATAAATACCAAACTTGGTACTTGAGTTTAGTATCCTCTAAGGATGCAACATAAAGATTTTCAAGAAAATTTCCCCACTCCAGACTGCCCTTTACATGGAACATTTTTAGAAAATGTTCATTTTCTCAAAATGGCTCTAACGATTTTGATTAAAATATCGTATGTTTAAGATATTTTCATGGCAAAGGAAATGTATATCTTGAATTTTCTGGGAATGCCCCAAAAGTCCTCTTTATTCTGAATGACTTTCGCAGATGGACTTGCCTGCAGATGGAACTCTCTTTGCCTTCTTTGGAGCCGATTCTCCCCTTTCAATCCACTGTTTTGACTCTTCCTTCGTCTCAGGTGTGAAGTAATGGACCGATGTTTCATCCATGGTTATGCATCGACGCAAAACCTCGGCTTTATTGCAGCGAAACATCGCCAAACACTCGACTGACACATCCTCACGGCGCTGCTTTTGTTCCATTGTGAGTAAACGCGGTGCCCATCTTGCGCACAACTTTCTCATGTCTAAATTTTCAGTCAATATGCATGTACAGCACTTTTTGAAATGCCTACGATGTCTGTCTGCTAGCTCGCACACATTCAGTCGACGATCAACCAATACCATTTTGTGGATTTGCTTCACAATCTCTGGCGTGGTCACCTCATTTGGTCGACCACTGCGATGTTCGTCTTGGCAGCTCGTACGGCCTCGCTTAAACTCTGCCACCCAATATTTTACTTGTAAACGAAGGAGCAGACTCCCCCAGAGTAGAATATAGCCCAGCTTTAATATTAGTTGGACTAAGACCTTTCAAATGAAAGTATGGTGTCACATAACGATGACCAGTTTTAACCATGTTTACAAATTCGGTGAGAGAGTTCACTATTGATGGCTGCCAAACATTTACTAAATAACATAGCATCGTCAAACTTCAAACTTAAGCTTTATAAGGTTGGTACTTTCTATCTAGTCATTTGTTTGAAACAACGACCACTAGCTATACGTCAGGTTGGGTACTTCTGGGACTTCCCTCGTATACAGTTCTAGATTACTCGAATATTAATATATAACTTTAAGCAATAACTTTACTTATCACTTATACATGATTTCTTTTACTCTCAAAAATGACACATTTACTGCACATTATTGGAATCGATGACAATATAATATAAAACTGAAGTAAATTATACTTTTTATTCTCAAAGAGGTCACATTTACTAGACATTTTGCGTAGAATCACCCTAGCATTGACTTCTAATGGCAAATTGGACTTTCCACATACCCACAATTCTTCCCCGATGCGCTTCCGATATACTTGCATACATCGCGTGAGCTACAGTTAACACCCACCACTGCTTGGTCGAGCAACAAAGACGTAACGCTCCACACACATCCCTCCCTGCTATGTATTGTACGCTCCTGCTGTAAAGGTTGGTAAAATGCTTCCCGAAGCCGCGGTGGCGGCATAAATGGAAGCGAGTGCAAGTCACATTACCAGCCGATACAGATTTACCGACCCCTGGTTTAGACGATGAATTGGGAAATGCAATATTCAGTTCAAGGCTTCCTACCATGAGTTTCAAAAAGACGAGGAAAATGTAAAACTCATTAGTCATCAGAGGTGGATGTATAAACTCTTCTTAGAAAAAAACATGTCAAAGATCCTTTTCCTAATATCCAGGTCGCTCTAAGAATTTCCTGTCACTTGTGGCCACAAACAGTTGTGAATAAAGGTCATTCTCAAAATTCAAGTTAATCAAACACAGGGTTCGAACCACCATGTTAGAAGACAGGCTCAACGTTTTGGCTTTGCTCAGCATTGACAATGAAATGTTAACACAACTAAGTTATATTATAATCTGCATTAGTAGACTGTACACAAATCAATCAGAAACTGAGATTTCTTGACACTTTCATTTCAAGTCTGATTGTCTGGAAAAGTCTGGATTTGAATTAGATATAAGAATTGTTTGTCTTGCGTTTGTCTGACATATTTATTTAAAATTACCATATGGTATTACCACGTATACAGTAGATAGAGAAGGTATTGCTTCCATCCAAAAGTTTGACACCGAGATTTCGCCAGAAATGCATGTTTTCAGGTCCCTGAATCCAAAAAAAGAATTCTTTAGAAAAAGGTCCGTGTTTGCCTGTAAACAGCATTAACTCAAAAACAAAAGGTGGGATAAATACTAAACTTGGTATTTAGGTCCAGTACCTTCTAAAGATACGACATGAAAATGTTCAAGAAAATCACTCCACCCCAAAGTATCCTTAACTTCGAGCATTTTTAGGAATTTATGATTTTCTAAAAAATGGCTCTAACAATTTTGATTAAAATAACACATTAATGATGTTTACAGGGCAAATAAGATGTATATCTTGATTTTTCTGGGAATAGCCTTTGTGTAATCCTGTACAACTGGTAAACATTAAGCGATAGATGAAAACATACTACAAAAGAAATGTAGATCTCTTTAAAACAGGCAATTTATTTAAAGTAGCCTTTTTTGTGGCATTAGCCATTTCCGAGATATCATGGTTCGATTTATACCACGCCTTTAACTGCACTGATCTTATCGGCGGTCTTTCCTTTGGAAATTATTACGTACTCCGTATTCACTCTTAGGTTGATCCGCGTCAAAACAAACCCCAGGTGACCAGTGCACCGCTATAATGTATCCTTCCGCCATTCGCTCTAGAAATACTGTCACACTTTCAGACCATGTGGCGAGTACAAGCGGCACGTAGTGCGAAAAAGTACAGAGTCCTTATTTCGACAACTGAAACGGTGACTAGCGTATTCTGTTAAGTGTTAAAGGTGATAAGATTGATAGTTGCAACAAAATAAACGTTTGCACATATAATAATATTTAATTCTAAAATAAATGAGCGAAAATAAAGTAACAGGTATGCGATAACCTAATTTATTCGCTCTCTGGAAGCGGCACTTTATTAACTGTTGGCGGCTCATTTTAAAAAAGAAATTGTGTACTGTTACGTGAATTGCATTCTTCTTAAAATCACTACATTCTTGCATCGCGCATTTCATATGCTTATTTTTTCTTTTTTATTCCGGGTATAACCACTTTTCTCGTTTCAGATTTTTCTACACAAGCACTGTTTATACTTGTACTCGAAACACCGGTGAACTCAGAAGTTAATTTCACCATTTTTTTCGCGGAAAGTGTTGGATATTTCTCACTTAACTTATAATAAAGATTCAACACTATTGCTTTTTCACCACTAGTCAATGGTTGCGCGGCTAATGCTTTACGTAATTCGACGAAAACACAAGAGCAAATTCACCGTCCGCCATGGTACTGAACACAACTGCTGGTTTCTGGCTGTAAACAATATTCTGCGCCTACCGGATGTCAGGTGACTCATACGAATTGCGTCATGGGTCTTGTAGCTCTGTTTTACGGTATAAATCAGCGTTAAATAAAAACTATATTTGCATAGAATATTATACTATTTAAGGATAAATTCATTCTAAAATTTATAGATTAGCATGGGACTACTTTCCTGCGCGCATTGCTACCGTGTACCGCACCGGTGCGGTTTGTTTTGCCGTGGATCAACCTAAGAGTGAATACAGAGTAGCAAATGGTGTTAACTAGCACCTTGGATTTTAATCATTAAACCACACACATACATTCACACTCTCATTCATACTTCCAGACTCTGGAGAGGATGGGGATTAATCCTGGCCAGAGAAAAATTCCCTCCCCGCAGCCGGGAATCGAACCCTGGACAACAGGCAGGTGCTCTAACGACTGAGCTACGGGGCCAGCCTTGGCTCGAATTATTCACTACTTGGCCACTCTCTGGTCGTTTCAACATTCAGTTGTTTCTTGCAATGTCATGGAAACAGTATGGAATTTTAAGGCCAGCATATAGCGTCCAGTTCTTAAACATTTGACTATCGCTGCTCCCTTTGTATTTATAACGAAATGTGTAATGTAGCTATTTCTGCAAAGGTTTATTTGGATTAAAATTAAGTAGATAGAAAAATAAGCTTTAGTAAGAATGGTTTGTATACCCACTAATAAACGATAGAGGGTAGAGAAAGTCATGTGACTATAACGTCAATTTTTTTTTAAAATTGCAGTACTGATTTTTGCATATTTGGAAACATAGACATGAATCTCAATTTACTACTGATTTTAGTTGTTCATGGCAATGTTAATAAATGATGTAGATTCGAAAGTTCTTTTTGTTTTTATTTCATCAGTTCTTTAACTTATAAAAAGCTGAAAAGTACTGTATATTAAACTTTTCTGCCATTTAATAATACAATTTAAATGTTTCTACTTTGGGTTTTTAATTAGGAAATTGCTCTAAAATACGATGTTTGTAGGTGGACTTTCAAAAAATTACCCTGCGAGGGTGTTTCACTAGATCTTCCTTTAGAACTCCAAGTGTAGCCTAGGTCTACAGTCCTAAATACCGCCCTGCTCTTGCATCTGCAACGAAATGTGTAATGAACAATATTTGCAAACGTTTACTTGATTAAGATGTAGTGGATAGAAAAATAAACAATGGTTTGAGGTAGAGATTTAAAAAAGTAATAATAATAATAATAATAATAATAATAATAATAATAATAATACTATTGAATGAATGAAGATAGACATATAAATTAATGTAAACACATTTTTGGCAGCTTTTGCCGTCTACGAGATATTTTTTATTGTTGGTCGGAATTTTCCTTCATTTCATCAAGTTTGAAAGTGCCCGAGATTCAAAACTTCCCGAGTACGTATATCGATTGGGGTAGTTATCACGATAGGTAAGGTTTTTTCTAGGATTTTCCTTATATCCAAAGGACAAATGTTGGGCAACTCTAAGTTCCTTAAAGCCCACGTTCATTTGAGTATGACCTAAATGAAGTGAAAGTAAACAAATCTGATGTGTTGCACTCACATGGCTTTCTCTACTCTTATACACTCTAGTTTTACAAATGCTAATTCTTCATCTACTTCATATTAATCGAGATAACCATTTGCAGAATCTTATTGCTTATTTTCTTGTAGGTGCAAGAGGAATATGGTAGGCTTTAAGCGATAGTCAAATCTTTTAAGAGCTGGTTGTTATGTGGAGCATTCCATTCTCTTTGCATGTCCAGGACACAAAACACAAATAAAGAATTCCCATTTGAGAAAAAGTATAAGTATTGGAAAATTCAAACAAATAACAAGGTATGTCTCGGAAATGGTTCACTCCACCAAAAATTTATATGACATAAATTGTGTATTTTAACGCGATCTACATTTTTTGTGTAGTAAAATTTTGTCTATCTCTTATGGTTTACCAGTTATGCAAAAGTCGTTCACAATGAAGAATACATTTGGAGACATTCCCGAAAAATTCGAGATATACATTTCATTTCTCATCAAAATATCTTACACATATGATATTTTAATCAAAATTGTTAGAGCTATTTTTGAGAAAATAAAAATGTTCGAAAAATGTTCCATGTAAAGGGTAATCTGCGGTGGGGGGGATTTTCTTGAAAACCTTGGTGTCGCATCTCTGGAAGATACTGAACGTAAATACCAAGTTTGGTGTTTATCCGACTGTTCGTTTCTGAGTTATGCTATTCACAGATACACAGACACACACACGGACATGTTTCCAAAAAATTTTTTTTCAGGGGGTCTCAAAACATGTATTTCCGGTGAAATCTCGGTATCGAATTTTTGGGTGGAATACAATACTTCCCCTACTTACTATACGTAGTAGAGAAAGTAAAAAATCAATATGTACTCAGAAGTGGTATGCATCTAACCATGCTCAACATGAGAGGAGAAGAACTCATAAAACTGAGAATATGCTAACTTCTATGCATACCAAAAATGATTATATACTCTATGTAAGTTGGATGTCTGAGTATGTTCTACTCTGCTTCCATTACTTGAGCATGTTCTCAAAATGAAGTAGATATGCGAAAGGTTTTGTTCTTACCAAGAGGAGTATTTACTTGAAAAAATGAAGCATATACTATATACTCATTTTTACTTTCTCTACTACGTATAGTAACTAGGGGAAGTATTGTATTCCACCTAAAAATTCGATACCGAGATTTCACAGGAAATACATGTTTTGAGACCCCCTGAATCAAAAAAAAGCATTTTTGGAAACGTCCGTGTGTGTCTGTGTGTCTGTCTGTGTGTCTATGATCAGCATAACTCAGAAACGAACACCAAACTTGGTATTTAGGTTCAGTATCTTCCAAGGATGCGACACGAAGGTTTTCAAGAAAATCCCCCCACCCCAGATTACCCTTTACATGGAAGATTTTTCGAAAATTTTAATTTTCTCAAAATGGCTCTAACGATTTTGATTAAAATATCATATGTTTAAGATATTTTTATGGCAAATAAAATGTATATCTTGAATTTCCTGGAAATGTCTCCAAAAATATTCTTCATTGTGAACGAGCTTTGCATAACTGGTAAACCATAAGAGATAGACAAAGTTTTACTACACAAAAAAATGTAGATCGCGTTAAAATACACAATTTATGTCATACATTTTTTTTTGTTGAGTGAACCATTTTCGAGATATTACTTGCTATTCCCTTAAAATTTTCAATACTTATTTTCTCGAATGGGAATTCGTTATTCATTCTTTTGTCTTGGATATGCAAAGAGTATTAATCTGTGGGAGAGGGAATGGTGCTGCACCTAGCAACCAGCTATTACGAGATATGTATGTGCTTAAAGGCTACTGTATTTGCAAATTGCCCTTGTAAATATATATTCCCCTTACATCTACAAGAAAATTAGCAATAAGATAGTTTCTGCAAATGTTTATCTCGATTAACATGAAGTAGATGGAGAATAAGCGTTTGTAAAAATAGTTTGTAAAGAGTAGAGAAAGTCAAGTGAGTGTAACACATCAGATTTTTATTCATATAACCCAATACCCCTCTAATGGCACTACAATCCTTGAGTCCTGTGGCGACAATGCAGCTTAAAATTTCTACATGGTACGTTCTTCGCTAATTCGAAGTATGCACTGTTGTAGAGCATGTTTCATCTTCATCCTCCAATATTCACTGACTAACTGCCGAATTTTGCTGCCCACATACTTCCCAGAAATGCTGAACTCGTCATTTTTGCTAGCATTCTGCAAAACCTCCAAACACTGGTTAATGGCAGCCTGTTCTTGTATTTCGGAGGTGTGACATCGTCGTTTACGCCCGCTCTTTTGGGAAATGCTAGTTCCTGGATTCGGCAAAGGATGGGAACTGCTTTGGGCTGCTGATTCATACTGATTTCCCTGGGAATCTATGTCATAGTCATCATCATCCATGCAATTTTCCTGCGAACTAGGGCTTCCGATTTCCTAATTAAATGCGGCTAAATACTGTCACAATAAATATGTTACGAGGGCTGTCCCAGAAGTACCCGACGTAACAAAGAAAACACAAAACTTTTGGGAAAAAACATCTTTATTTCTCTACACAGTCTCCTTTAGCTCGATACACTTTTACCACCGGTGTTCAATAGCTTCGATACCCTGTTTATAGTGAGAACCATCGAGTTCTGCAAAATAATCATCAACTACAAACTCCACATCTTCATTGTTGGCAAATCTTTTACCACCAAGCCATTTCTTCAACTTTGGAAACAGAAAACAATCAAATCGGGCTAAGTCTGCCAAATAGGGTGCATGAGGAAGCAATTCGAACATTAATTCATTGATTTTGGCCATGGCGATAAAGATGTGTAAACTGGTGGATTGTCTTGATGAAACAAAACTTTCTTTCTCGCTAAATGCGGCCGTTTTTGCTTGATTTTATCATTCAAACGCTGTAATAAGTTTGCATAATACTCGCCATTGATTACTTTTCCTTTTTGAAGATAATCAATGAAAATTATCCCACGCGCATCCAAAAAAACTGACGCCATGACCTTGCCTGCAGATGGAAATGTCTTCGCCTTCTTTATGGCCGATTCTCCACTTTCAATCCACCGTTTTGACTGTTCCTTCGTCTCAAGCGTGAAGTGATTGACCCATGTTTCATCCATGGTTATGAATCGACGCAAAAGATCGGCTTTATTGCAGCGAAACATAGCCAAACTCTCGACTGAAACATCCTCACGATGCTGCTTTTGTTCCATTGTGAGTAAACGCGGCACCCATATTGCGCACAGCTTTCTCATGTCTAAATTTTGAGTTAGTGTGCGATGTGCAGCACTTTTTAAAATGCCTACGATGTCTGCTAGCTCGCGCACTTTCAGTCGACGGTCATGCAATACCATTTTGTGGATTTTCTTCACAATTTCCGGCGTGGTCACCTCATTTGGTCGGCCACTGCGATGTTCGTCTTGGTAGCTCGTACGGCCTCGCTTAAACTCTGCCACCCAATATTTTACTGTTGTCAACGAAGAAACAGACTCCCCCAGAGTAGAATATAATATTAGATTTAATATTAGTTGGACTAAGACCTTTCAAATGAAAGTATTGTATCACATAACGATGGCCAGTTTTATCCATGTTTACAAATTCGCTGAGAGAGTTCACTATTAATGGCTGCCAAACAATTACTAAACAACGTAGCATCGTCAAGCTTAAGCATTATAAGAATGGTACTTTCTACCATAGTCATTTGTTTAAAACAACAACCGCTATATATACGTCAGGTCGGGTACTTCTGGGACTGCCCTCGTATTTATGCTAAAATATTACATCTTTCGAAGTTCCTGAAATTATGAAGTTGTTGTTTATTTTCTTCCCATGTGAATGCAGCAATTTTCAATTTTGTACATCCAACAAATATTGTTATGGGATAGTAGTTTGTTATTATTATTATTATTATTATTATTATTATTATTATTATTATTATTATTTAACGTTCTAAATACCAAGCACTAAAGATGAATGGAGGGAAGTAGCTAGAGATTTCCAGGACAAATGAAATTTTCCTAACTGCATAGGCACACTACATGGGAAGCATGCCAACATTCGAGCTGCAGCGATCAAAGGCAGTTTGTTGTTATTTTTCTTTATTTACAGTCGCTTTTACTACTACGTCATATCGCATTTTATACCATATATACAAGTACAATAATAGTACATTATATACTTTACATTGATTAGAGTAATACAATGATTGAAATACATTGTTACAAACATAGTTTACATTACCAAGTCTTGAACAGAGCTAGAACGGTGTAACCTGTTACCTATTATTATTTTTATTTGATGTGTTATATTTAAATCTTGTTAAACGGTTTGATGTCTTTCAACAAAAAATGAGTTTTTGAAATGAGTAGGGTTATTTAAAGCTAAAAATATATCTTCAGGGATGTTGTGTCTTCTTCTCTCCATGGTATAACTTCTGCATTTGTGATGAGGAGTTCGATGCTGATACGGCAATTGCAGGTCTCGCACTGAGGAGCATTTTCTTTGGTGAGTAAGAAGGAATGGGTTAGGCGTGAATGGCCTATTCGTAAACGTGATATAATTAGTTATCTTTTCTTTTTAGTTTCTCTACTATGTATAGTAAGTAGGGGAAGTATTGTATTCCACCCAAAAATTCGATACCGAGATTTCACCGGAAATACATGTTTTGAGACCCCCTGAATCCAAAAAAAGCATTTTTGGAAACATGTCCGTGTGTGTGTCTTGAACAGCATAACTCAGAAACGAACACTCAGATAAACACCAAACTTGGTATTTAGGTTCAGTATCTTCCAGAGATGCGACACAAAGGGTTTTAAGAAAATCCCCCCACCCCAGACTACCCTTTACATGGAACATTTTTCGAAAATTTTAATTTTCTCCAAAATGGCTCTAACGATTTTGATTAAAATATCATATGTTTAAGATATTTTCATGACAAATAAAATGTATACCTCGAATTTTGTGGGAATGTCTCCAAAAGTATTCTTCATTGTGAACGACTTTTGCATAATGGTAAATCATAAGAGATAGACAAAATTTTACTACACAAAAAATGTAGATCGCGTTAAAATACACAATTTATGTCATATACATTTTTTTGTTGAGTGAACCATTTTCGAGATATTGCTTGTTATTCCCTTAAAATTTTTCAATACTTTTTCTCAAATGGGAATTCGTTATTCATTTTTACTTTCTCTACTACGTATAGTAAGTAGGGGAAGTATTGCATTCCACCCAAAAATTCGATACCGAGATTTCACCGGAAATACATGTTTTGAGACCTACTGAATCCAAAAAAAGCATTTTTGGAAACATGTCCGTGTGTGTGTCTGTGTGTGTGTCTGTGTGTGTGTGTCTGTGAACAGCATAACTCAAAAACGAACAGTCGGATAAACACCAAACTTGGTATTTAGGTTCAGTATCTTCTAGAGATGCGACACGAAGGTTTTCAAGAAAATCCCCCCACCCCAGACTACCCTTTACATGGAAGATTTTTCGAAAATTTTAATTTTCTCAAAAATGGCTCTAACGATATGATATCTAAAATATCATATGTTTAAGATAATGTCATGAGAAATGAAATGTATATCTCGAATTTTCTGGGAATGTCTCCAAAAGTATTCTTCATTGTGAACGACTTTTGCATAACTGGTAAACCATAAGAGATAGACAAAATTTTACTAAACAAAAAATGTAGATCTCGTTAAAATACACAACTTATGTCATATACATTTCTTTTGTTGAGTGAACCGTTTTCGAGATTTGCTTGTTATTCCCTTAAATTTTCCAATACTTATACTTTTTCTCAAATTCGTTATTCATTTTTTTATGTCCTGGACTTGCAAAGAGAATGGAATGCGCCGCATAGCAACCAGCGTTAAAATATTTGACCATCGCTTAAAAGCTACCATATTCCCCTTGCATCTACAAGAAAATTAGCAATAAGATTGACATCTCGATATCTCGATTAACATAAAGCATATGGAGAATAGGCGTTTGTAAAAATAGATTGTACAAGAGTAGAGAAAGTCATGTGAGTGTAACACATCAGATTTTTTTATGTCCTGGACACACAAAGAGAATGGAATGCGCCACATAGCAACCAGCTCTTAAAAGATTTGACTATCGCTTAAAGCCTACCATATTCCCCTTGCATCTACAAGAAAATTAGCAATAAGATTGGCATCTCGATTAACATGAAGCATATGGAGAATAAGCGTTTGTAAAAATAGTTTGTACAAGAGTAGAGAAAGTCATGTGAGTGTAACGCATCAGAATTTTAAAGTCTGCTATGTGCAGGGTTTTGTGAGGCCTTTACTAACTATGTGGAGTTTGCTTGATGTTTTAATGATGCAGCTTGCTTCCATGTGATAGTTGGTCTGTTAAAAAAAAATCTGATGTGTTACACTCACATAACTTTCTCTACTCTTGTACAATCTAATTTTACAAACGCCTATTCTCCATATGCTTCATGTTAATCGAGAAATCGAGATGTCAATCTTATTGATAATTTTCTTGTAGATGCAAGGGGAATATGGTAGCTTTTAAGCGATAGTCAAATATTTTAACGCTGGTTGCTATGTGGCGAATTCCATTCTCTTTGCATGTTCAGGACATAAAAAAATGAATAACGAATTTGAGAAAAAGTATAAGTATTGGAAAATTTAAAGAAATAACAAGCAATATCTCGAAAACGGTTCACTCAACAAAAGAAACGTATATGACATAAGTTGTGTATTTTAACGCGATCTACATTTTTTGTGTAGTAAAATTTTGTCTATCTCTTATGGTTTACCAGTTATGCAAAAGTCGTTCACAATGAAGAATATTTTTGGAGACATTCCCAGAAAATTCGAGATATACATTTTATTTGTCATGACAATATCTTAAACATATGATATTTTAATCAAAATCGTTAGAGCCGTTTTTGAGAAAATTAAAATTTTCGAAAAATGTTCCATGTAAAGGGTAGTCTGGGGTGGGGGTATTTTCTTGAAAACCTTCGTGTCGCATCTCTGGAAGATACTGAACCTAAATACCAAGTTTGGTGTTTATCCGACTGTTCGTTTTTGAGTTATGCTGTTCACAGACACACAGACACACAGACAGACACACACACAGACAGACACACAGACACACAGACACATAGACAGACACACACACGGACATGTTTCCAAAAATGCTTTTTTTGGATTCAGTGATTCTCAAAACATGTATTTCCGGTGAAATCTCGGTATCGAATTTTTGGGTGGAATGCAATACTTCCCCTACTTACTATACGTAGTAGAGAAAGTAAAAATAACTTTAAGTATCTTTGTAGGGCACTGGCAATTCTTCCTCTGGAGGTAGAAAAGTTGCTTTTTTGGCTTCCCTAACTGCTTCCTCATTTCCTGATATTCCATAGTGGGATGGAACCCAGAAGAATATAACGTCTTGATTATTTGTAGCAGTTTAATTGTAAATACTTTGGATATCTTGGATTAATTTTAAGTCAGTCGAGCGGTCTCGGATACTCTGAAGAGTGCTTAGTGAATCATTTAGAATTGCACTTTGTTTATGTTCTATTAAAGCTTGTACTTATGTTTAGCATCCGGAGTAATTATAGCACAGCCATTATCTTGATCAGATTTGGAGCCACGTACGAGGGCTGATCAATAAAGACTGAGACTGATTTTTTTCACAGTATTTATTACTCCATTTCAATGTTGACATGATCTTTATCAAAGTAGTCCCTGCTACTTGAATGCACCTTTTATAGTGTCTCTGCCAGTCCTCGAACACATGGTATAGGCCATTCTTTGTCAGGTCTTTGAGAATCGCCTCACTTTTCCTCCGCACGCTTCAGTGCTCTCAAATCGAATGCCCCGGAGCTTTGCCTTTACTGATGGGAATAAAAACAAAATCACAGGGGGCAAGATTGGGGTTATAAGGCGGATGCAGTACGCAGGTGACGTTGAATTCCTGGACTTGATTTGCGACGTGAGGCCATGCGTTGTTTTGATGAAGTCGCCACCCATTCTGATGAAGTTTTGGATGTTTCCTTGCAATGTGATCCCGCAATGTAGCCAATACTGGCGTGTAGTACGCTGCTGTAAAAGTAGTGTGAGGAAGAACAACAATCACAGCAGCTGTGTTGATGTTGACTTCAGTCATAGCAGAAGCCGAAGCATCAGGCCCATCTTGCTTAGCACAGAGAACTCGCTCTTCTCTGATCTGAAGCCCTTGAACCACCTAAACACTGTTGCACGAGGTAGTGCATCTTCACCAGTGTGCTTGCTTCAGCTTTTCCAAAGTTTCAGAGGCTGTATGATTTAAACGAAAACAACATTTTATTGCTCCTCTCGTGTCGAGTGGTATGCGAAATTCAAGTAGGGTCAGCAATTTACAGCATTACTAACAACCTACCAATACAAGAGTGCTGCCGTCTATGGACATTATACATAAAACCCCGCTCTTTTCAAATATTCATGGTAGAGACAGGAAACTATCAAGGAAGCTACAGGGAAAAAATCAGTCTGTCTTTATTGATCAGCCCTCGTATATACATAGATATGTGTTTAGCATATGTGTTATGGATTTCCTGGTAAATTTGTTTACATATGAAAGAATCTGGATGTGATTTCTGGTGAGTTCTCATATCCATATTAATTCTAGGATTAGTTAATCTCCAGGTGGAAAATGATGATGATCTCTTGTCATTATTGGGAGTATTTTAGTATTAAGTTCATGTATGATTTTTTTCAAATATAAGATGAAAATGTAATGGCTGATTTGTATTTTTTGGCGTACTCGTTTTGCTCTTCCCAAAGAAGGTGGGCTTCCGAGTTGGGTCTTGCAGCAGTCTTTATAACGTATTTTAGACATTGTGCTATCCTGCGTAATTCTAATGGCGGCACTTGATCTTCCATTTATAAACTAGAAATAGGACTGGTTCGATATGCTCCTAACGAAGTTCTTAGAACTGATGTTTGAATGTAGTATAGCCTCATGAGTGTCGTTTTCCTGGCAGAGTTATAAACTATGACTCCGTAATCAAGTTTAGATCTGATAATACTCTGGTACGTCCGTATAAGTACATTGAAGTCTGCGCCCCAATTTAAGTATGCTAAAGTCCTAAGAATATTTAATCGCTTAGTGCATTTGTCTCTTATTTCAAAAACAAAGAAGCTCATAGCATAATTTTAATGACATTAGCAGATGCTAATTACAAACTGACCTACATAAATGCTGGATCGAAAGATAGAGATTTTGATGGACGAGTGTTTGATAGAAATGCTTTCTCTCGTCTGCCCTTGAAAGCAATTAAATATACCTAATATAAAACCTTTCCCGGGAAGAACATTTCCTGTGGCATTGTTGCAGACGATACATTTCCACCAAAAGCTCATATAATGAAACCTTTTCCCTTAAAAATCAAATTGTTGGTGAAAGAATCTTCAGCTACCGTCTATCGAGAGCTAGACGAGTGATAAAAAATGTTTTTGTAATTATCTCGGCACGATTCCGATGTCTGAGAAGAACCATGGGATTGAAACCCGTAAAGTGAAAAAAAGTGGTTTGTGCTATTTATATATTGCACAGTTTTTACTTTCTCTACTACGTATAGTAAGTAGGGGAAGTATTGCATTCCACCCAAAAATTCGATACCGAGATTTCTCCGGAAACAAATGTTTTGAGGCCCCCTGAATCCAAAAAAAAGCATTTTTGGAAACATGTCCGTGTGTGTGTGTGCCTGTGTGTCTGTGTGTGTATCTGTAAACAGCATAACCAAAAAATGAAGTCGGATAAATACCAAACTTGGTATTTAGGTTCAGTATATTTGAAAGTTGCGACACGAAGGTTTTCAAGAAAATCCAGATTACCCTTTACATGGAACATTTTTCGAAAATTTTGATTTTCTCAAAAATGGTTCTAACGATTTTGATTAAAATATCATATATAAGATATTTTCATGGCAAATTGAATGTATATCTTGAATTTCCTGGAATGTCCCCAAAAGCCCTCTTCGTTCTAAATGGCATTTTTATAACTGGTAAACCGTAAGAGATAGACAAAATTTTACACAAAACCTGAAAATCTCGTTAAAACACACAATTTATGTCATATACATTTTTAATTTCTCTACTACGTACTTATAGTAAGTAGGGGAAGTATTGTATTCCACCCAAAATTCGATACCGAGATTTCGCCGGAAATACATGTTTTGAGACCCCTGAATCCAAAAAAAGCATTTTTGGAAACATGTCCGTGTGTGTGTGTGTCTCTCTCTCTCTCTCTCTCTCTCTCTCTCTGTGTGTGTGTGTGTGTGTGTGTGTGTGTGTGTGTGTGTGTGTCTGACTGTGAACAGCATAACTCAGAAACGAACAGTTGGATAAACACCATACTTGGTACTTACGTTCAGTATCTTCCAGAGATGCGACACGAAGGTTTTCAAGAAAATCCCCCCACCCCAGACTACCCTTTACATGGAACATTTTTCGAAAATATTTATTTTCTCAAAAATGGCTCTAACAATTTTGATTAAAATACCATATGTTTAAGATATTTTCATGACAAATGAAATGTATATCTCGAATTTTCTGGGAATGTCTCCAAAAGTATTCTTCGTTGTGAACGACTTTTGCATAACTGGTAAACCATAAGAGATAGACAAAATTTTACTGCACAAAAAATGTAGATCGCGTTAAAATACACAATTTATGTCATATACATTTTTTTTATCGGAGTCAACCATTTCTGAGATATTCCTTGTTATTTGTTTGAATTTTCCGGTACTTATAGTTTATCTCAAATGAGAATTCGTTATTCGTTTAACATGACGTAGAATGGAGAATAAGCGTTTGTAAAAATAGCTTGTACAAGGGTAGAGGAAGTCGTGTGAGTGTAACACATCAGATTATTAAAAGTATTTTCAATATTACTATTAGGCTTCTATGCTTTGGTTTAGCATGCAAGGAAACATTTCACATGAAGCCCTACTTCACATTTGTTATATCTAGTTGGAGTCTTCATGTGGCACAGTCGACGTGTTCTGTTTTCTTGCGGTGCTACAAAATGGCCAATACGGTCATTTCTGGAACCCACATTTTCATGCAGAGTACTGCTGTCCCAATTCTTCAACACAAGTAAGTCCTTGGAATTTTAAGTTCTACAAAGAGGACGGTAATCCGTTGAAGAAGTTTTGTTATCTCTTAAAGTTTGCAAAACTATACAAAAGTAATTCTGAATGAAGAGGCTATCACAAGAATTCACAGAAAATTGGATATACGTATTTTATTAGTCATGCTAATATCCTAATCATATAGTATTTTAATCAAAGTCGCTGATTCTGTTTTGAGATACTAAAAACTAAAGAAAAACTCTCCAATTTAAGAGTGTTTGCAACGGGGGGATTTTCTTGAAAATCTTCGTGTTGCATCCTTGGAAGACACTAAACTTGAATACTTGAAAATGACGTACAACTTCGTGGCGCCCTACATCGGTAATGCTGGAAGTCAATATGGTGTTGGCCCACTTTTAGCCTTGATGACAGCGTTCACTCTCGCAGACATACTTTCAATCAGGTGCTGGAAGGTTTCTTGGGGAATGGCAGCCCATTCTTCAAGGAGTGCGGAACTGAGGAGAGGTATCGATGTAGGTCGGTGAGGCCTGGCACGAAGTCGGCGTTCCAAAACATCACAAAGGTGTTCTATAGGATTCAAGACAGGACTCTGTGCAGGCCAGTCCATTACAGGAATGTTATTGTTGTGTAACCACTCCGCCACAGCCCATGCGGTATGAACAGGTGCTCGATCGTGTTGAAAGATGCAATCGCCATCCCCAAAATGCTCTTCAACAGTGGGAAGCAAGAAGGTGCTTAAAATATCAATGTAGGTCTGCGCTGTGATCGTGTCACGCAAAACAACAAGGGGTACAAGCCCCCTCCAGGAAAAACACGACCACACCATAACACCACCACCTCCGAATTTCACTGTTGGCACCACACACGCTGGCAGATGACGTTCACCGAGCATTTGCCATACCCACACCCTGTCATCGCATCGCCACATTGTGTACCGTGATTCGTCACTCCACACAACGTTTTACCACTGTTCAATCGTGTAATGTTGACGCTCCTTACACCAAGCGAGCCGTCGTTTGGCATTTTCCTGCGTGATGTGTGGCTTATTTGCAGCCGCTCGGCCATGGAATCCAAGGTTTCTCATCTCACGCCTAACTGTCATAGTACTTGGAGTGGATCCTGATGCAGTTTGGAATTCCTGCGTGATGGTCTGGACAGATGTCTGCCTGTTACCATTTACGATCCTCTTCTAATGTCGGCGGTCTCTGTCACTCAACAGACAAGGTCGGCCTGTTGTACATGTCCCTTCACGTTTCCACTTCACTATCACATCAGAAACAGTGGATTTAGGAGTGTGGAAATCTCGCGTACAGACTTCTAACATAAGTGACACCCAATCACCTGACTACGTTCGAAGTCCGTGAGTTCCACGGAGCGTCCCATTCTGCTGTTTCACGATGTCTAATGATTACTGAGGTCGCGGATAATGAGTACCAGGCAGTGGGTGGAAGCACAATGCACCTAAGATGAAAAACTTATGTTTGTGGTGTGTCCGGATACTTTTGATCACATAGTGTACGTTCTTCACGCACACCTTTTTCCAAAACTGTATGTTTTGGATAGTTCAGGAGATCTCAAAACGTGCGTTTCCTGTGAAATCTTCATGTCGAAGTTTTGGGTAGAATGAAATGCTTCTTCTACCTAACATAGGTAAGTGTCACAGAAAGTAAAAATTATTAAGTTGTTTTTATATTCCTTTGTGATATACATAATTTTTGGAGTCTATGTGTTTCCACTCTATAGATCCAAGAATATTGTAACATAAATATGTGGCGTTAAAAAAACATACCTTCTCGGAGTATTTCGGTGACAGATATTTCCTTCGATTGTTTTAGGACTGCATTTGAAAAAGTTGTTCACATCGCCATCATCTGACATGGGGTAGAAATAACTTTATCAATAAGGACCGAGTGAGGCGGCGGCGTGTGCGACTTGCATTCGGTTCAGTCCCTGTCGACCGTGCACTCTGACACATGAGTGTGGTTTCTGATCTTGGAACGGTTTCTTTTCCACCATTTCCCTTTTATTCCGTTTCTTTCTCACCTTTCAGGTATGCTTTTAGGTTCATGGTGCGCGCACTACGGACCCTGAGCAATCACGGTACTTCTGACGTTACTAGAAGTACGCTGGGGCAAACGTCCGAGGCCCATCCGTCAGGGTGTCGTTTGGATTGGGTTGGACTCGGTGGGCAGGAGATATGGTACGTCTGTGCAGTTTTCCATCCAGGTGGGGTTGTGAGAGGTCCTCCGGTGCCGCACTGGAGAGCCGGTAGGCAGTCTTCCTCTTTGGGGGTTGACGCGCGTAGGTGGCGTCTCCACTTCCACCCTGTAATACGGGGGCGGATTAACAGTTTCAAATGTCGACACACAGGAAAAGCTCTCTCGGGGAAGAAATCTCACTCGGATGATACACTGCTCCCAGGGTCACGTGGGGTCAGAGTCCCCTTGTGTCTTATGTACTTCTAGGTTTTGAGGCGTATGGCGGTAACGGACAGATGAAGCGCATTCATCCTCAATGGAAAGAATACTCACCGTAGACACCAGAGGGCTACTTAATTGGTGGGTCGATCTTCGTCCTCTTTCGGCAACTCCAGCAATGGGGCGGGTTTTCGAGCTTGGAAATGTTAGGGACTTCCTCGTGTCTCTGTAGCTTGTTTGTCTATGCCCTGTACCTCCTGTGGTTCCTTCCTCTTGGGTGGTGGTAGCCGCAATAGAGTTGTGTAGGTGCGCGAAGTGTACCCTCCATTGGGGGTCGAATTCATAGTCGTCACTTATTTCAAGGTAGTCTTTTAGCAACGATTTTCAATACACAGACATGCAAATAAGAAAATGCTTATTCATATAAAGAAGGTCCGACCTCCGCTTATATGCAATAAGGTGAGCCGACGCCATCTTGCATCAACTGCCTATAACGGAATTAATGATAATAGCGATTTCGTGGAGCGTATGAAATTTCACAACGAAATTGCACTGCGCATTAATAAACGTATTTGCGTGATTTGCAGAATTCACTTGAAAGGTATAGGGATGCTGAATTTAAGAAGTGATATCGGTTTACCAAAGGCGCTGTTGTAATAATCTAATGTCTCTACTAAACAACGTAACCTTAACAAATAGAGGTTATGAAGTCGCAACGTGAGACAGGTTTACTTGAAAAAAACCCTGATATGTTACACTCACATGACTTTCTCTGCTCTTGTACAAACTATTTTTACAAACGCTTATTCACCATATGCTTCGTGTTAATCGAGATGTTAAACTTACTGGTAATTTTCTTGTAGGTGCAAGGGGAATATGGTAGTATTTAAGCGATAGTCAAATCTTTTAAGAGCTGGTTACTATGTGGCGCATTCCATTCTCTTTGCATGTCCAGTACGTAAAAAAAAAATTAATAACGAATTCCCACTTGAGAAAAAGTATTGGAAAATTTAAGGGAATAACAAGCAATATCTCGAAAATGGTTCACTCAACAAACAAAATGTACATGACATAAATTGTGTATTTTAACGCGATCTACATTTTTGTGTAGTAAAATTTTGTCTATCTCTTATGGTTTACCAGTTATGCAAACGTCGTTCACAATGAAGAATACTTTTGGAGACATTCTCAGAAAATTCGAGATATACTCGTACATTACATTTGTCATGAAAATATCTTAAACATATGATACTTTAATCAAAATCTTTACAGCCATTTTTGAGAAAATTGAAATTTTCGAACAATGTTCCATGTAAAGTTAATCTGCGGTGGGGGGGGGATTTTCTTGAAATTTTTCCTATCGCATCTCTTGAAGATACTGAACCTAAATTCCAAGTTTGGTGTTTATCCGACTGTTCGTTTCTGAGTTATGCTGTTCACAGGCACATATCTACACGGATATGTTTCCGAAAATGCTTTTTTTGGATTCAGGGGGCCTCAAAACATATATTTTCGGTGAAATCTCGGTATCAATTTTTGGGTGGAATACAATACTTCCCCTAATTACTATATGTAGTAGAGAAAGTAAAAAAGAGTATATAGTATATGCTTCACTTTTTCAAGTAAATACTCGGTTTGGTAAGAATAAAACCATCTAAGTATCTACTTAATTTTGAGAACATGCTTAAGTAATGGAAGCAGAGTAGAACATACTCAGGCATCCATCTTACAAGAGTATGTACTCTTATTTGGTATGAATAAAGGCTAGTATGTTCTCAGTCTTATGAGTTCATTCTCCTCTCGTGCTGAGCATGGTTAGATGCATACTCACTTCTGAGTATGTATTGATTTTTTTTACTTAAACCTAAATATGAAGAGAATGACACAGTTTATGAGCTGTAGAGTACTAATGGAAAAGTTACAAACATAACTATATGTATTAAAGAAGTTTCAAAATCCTGTATTGTTTCAGAAAAACATACCTAGAAATAACATTGAAAGTCAACTTTATTAATTAACCTTACTATGTGAAGTGTTAACTTAAAATCCAGTTACCTACTCATAACGTTATAAGAAAACCGTTTCATAGTATACTTAAATTGTGTAAATATCCTGGGATTCTAAAAAGAGTCGAATGAGCTCATCCAGCACCTCATGAGTTATGGCTTTCCAATCCATAATTATTCCTTTAATTTTGCTTATAACCATTTTATTTATTGGTTTTTTAGCTTTGCCATGAACATTCAAGGAGTTTCAAAATCCTGTATTACATGCATGAAAACATAACCTAAAAGTATTATTGAAAGTCAGATTTATTCCTTGGAATCATATATATTAATAAAAATGTATGTGGATAGCTCAAATAAGGAACAAAGAGAAAGTATAGCCTGGGTACGAGCAGGTGTATGGAGACTAATAGGAATAAGAAATGGGTTCCCACAGAACCAGTGTCCAATATGTGGGGAAAGAGAAGATTTAGAACATATCGTTTTTTATTGTAAAGGCACACAGCATTGGAGAAAGCAAGCTATAAATGGGAAATGGTTAAAACTGGACAGGAAAGTAGCCTTAAGCAAGATTTTTAACAAAGACAGTAAAAAGGTAGGAGAGTACCTGTCCAAAGTAAAAAGGAAATAGTTATGGACAATAAAAAGAGATGTGAATTAGTTTCATCATGTGATGTTAAGTTATGTAATTATATTATCATTATTATAATATTAGTATTATTAGATTATTATTTTGGTATTACTGCTATTATTTTCATTATTATTATTATTATCATCATTTTAGTTATAACTAAAGAATGTAATATGGGTAGAATATGGCAAGATAACAGCTTGGGCTGATGTATATCCATATTCTAAGAAAGATTGCTAGCACAAATAAATAAATTAAGCTTACAATGTAAAATACTAACACCAAAATTCAGTTACTTAAGACGTTGGGTTACTTGTAACAAATCTGTTTCGTAGAAAAATAGTGTAAATATCTCAGGATTCTAGAAACAGTCTGACTTGAATTTTCATCTGGCACCTTATAATTATGACTTAAGAATCCGGGAATATTTTCTTTTTGCCTGATTTATTGATAATAGAATTTTTACTATTTTATTTTATTTGTTGTTTTGGTAATTTCATTTACATCTATGCTTTTGTGTGTGTTGCTTCAATTAATTTTTCATTTCTTGAAGGACCTAATATTTCCCTAACATTTCTGCTGAAACTTGTTATAAAACACAGGATAATTCCTGAGCAGTTTAGATGGGACAGAACCAAATACAACAAAAACTACTTCTCTCTAATTCAGAATGCCAAATAACACATTACCACACACTCAACGAAGCTAGTATATGGTCAAAGACTGTAGATGACATGAGCATATACTTACATTTAAGTGAACAAGATGGCTGTGGAGATGAGTATATACTCGTGTGAGGTAGTAGGCTTTTATTCTTATGAAAACGAGTATGTTCTCATTGAGCTGAGTATATAGTCACAGAAAGTGTTCATACTCATGAGTATAAACTTTGAGTAAGCACTTGTTTTTTATTCATATGACCCAGTATATCACACAACGTCCGGTTGCCTGCATTGTACGATGTCTTTGTATCTCAGCCCCAACTCTATAGTTAGTTTCTTTCCCGCTCCTGAATTTTTTTCCTTTTGGCATGTTTTCGACCTAATGTAACTGTTTAACTAATACTACAAACCTTAACTAAATCCACAATCTAGTTGATTGTAAACTAAAGTTAGCTAATTAATAAATGTACCATTTAAAACTCGCAAACTCCTACCACGTGCTCAACAGCTGTTGTGAACAAAATAACAACGAATACGGAAATGGTGGCTGGCTATGTGGTCACCTGCATGTTCGTTTACACATTCTCTCGCGCATCCGAGTGGCTTTGAAACAGCTGAACCATGTTGCCACACGTGCTTCGGAAATAAGTAAGCGTTTAGCGCTGAGCGCGTAAGTACCATTTATGTATAACAAATCGTAATAAGCGTTTCCTTATCAGAAGGAAAAACTTATTGCTTAAGCATCTCCTTTTCACATAAGCGACGACTATGAATTCCATCCTGAATCACCTATACCTACAAACTGTGTGCTCTAAAGAAATATACATTTTATGTATAGGTAATAAGTTTTTGTCCATCTCTTATGGATTAACAGTTCACAAAATTATTAGTAAAAAATTCAAGATACACGTTTTATTTGTCACACAGAAGCATAAACATACGGTATTTTAATCAAAATCTTTAGAACCATTTTTGAGAAAATAAAAATGAAACATTTTCCATCTAAATGGTACTTTATGGTGGGAGATTTTCTTGAAAATCTTCGTGTTGCTTCCTTAAAAAGTATTGAACATAAATACCAATTTTTATGTTTATAAGTACATTTCGTGACGTACCCAGACGTACCCAGTAGGTAGAGGAAGTATTTAAATCCACCCAAAAATTACTGTACTCCAGTCGAAACTTCGCTGCCAAAATTGCACAGCTTAAATAAAAAAGACCCCTCAATAAAAAAAGAAAAACTTAGTGAACTGCATAACTTTAAAACGAAATGTTTGATAAATACCATCATTTTAAGCTCAGTATCTCCCAAATATGCTACTCAAAGATTTTTAAGCAAATCCCAAAAAAAACTCAAACTACCCTTTCCATGGATATTGTTCAATATTTTCTAATTTTTCTCAAAAATGGTTCAGTAATTTGACTGAAATGCTGTATATTTACTTTATTTAATTTACACGATAAACAAAATGCATATCTTTAATTTTTTGGGAATAGCCTTTGAATTCCTCTTCATTCGGGAATAATTTTGTATGATTTCATATAACGGGTAAACCATGAGAAACAGGCAAAAAATGCACATAAAAGTATACCTTTTGAGAACATACATTTATTTAAAATAGCTTTTTTATGGCATCACCCATTTCCGACATATCCCCTATTATTGGTTTAAATTGTTCAATACTTTGTCACTTTCACATTCTCTACCACATACCTAGTAGACAGAGCAGGCATTGCATTCCACCCAAAAATTCAATACAGAGAATTCACCGGAAATTTATGTTTTCAGGCCCCACATGACTTTCTCTACTCTTGTACAAACTATTTTTACAAACGCTTATTCCCCATATGCTTCATGTTAATCGAGATGTTAATCTTATTGCTAATTTTCTTGTAGGTGCAAGGGGAATGTGGTAGGCTTTAAGCGATAGTCAAATATTTTAAGAGCTGGTTGCTATGTGCAGTATTCCATTCTCTTTGCATGTCCAGGACATAAAAAAAATGAATAACGAATTCCCATTTGAGAAAAAGTATAAGTATTGGAAAATTTAAGGGAATAACAAGCAATATCTCGAAAATGGTTCACTCAACAACAAAAAGTATGTGACATAAATTGTGTATTTTAACGCGATCTACATTTTTTGTGTAGTAAAATTTTGTCTATCTCTTATGGTTAACCAATTATGCAAAAGTCGTTCACAATGAAGAATACTTTTGGAGACATTCCCAGAAAATTCGAGATATAATTTCATTTGTCATGAAAATATCTTAAACATATGATATTTTAATCAAAATCGTTAGAGCCAGTTTTGAGAAAATTAAAATTTTCGAAAAATGTTCCATGTAAAGGGTAATCTGGGGGATTTTCTTCGTGTCGCATCTCTGGAAGATACTGAACCTAAACACCAAGTTTGGTGTTTATCCGACTGTTCGTTTCTGAGTTATGCTGTTCACATACACAGACACACACACACACACACGGACATGTTTCTAAAAATGCTTTTTTTGGATTCAGGGGGTCTCAAAACATGTACTTCCGGTATCGAATTTTTGGGTGGAATACAATACTTCCCCTACTTACTATAGTAGTAGAGAAAGTAAAAAGCATTTTTAGAAAATCGTCCGTGTGTATGTCTGTCTTTGAACTGCATAACTCAAAACGAAAATCTGGGATAAATGCCAAACTTGGTATTTAATTCAGTATCGTCCAAATATGTGACAGGGAGACTTGCAAGAAAATTCTCCCACTCCATTACCATTTGCATGGAACATTTTTCGAAATTTTTTATTTTCTAAAAATGGCTTTAGCGATTTTGATTAAAATACAACATATTAAAGATATTTACATGAAAGATAAAATCCATATCTTGAATTTTTTGGTAATAACTTGAAAAGTTCTCTTCATTCGGAAGGAATTTTGTATAATCTTGTACAACTGGTAAACGTTAAACATATGAAAATAAACTTACGTAAGAATAATTTGTATACCCACTAATAAGCGATAGAGGGCAGAGAAAGTCATGTGAATATTATAAAGTTGTTTACTTTCTCTATTACGTATGGGGAAGTATCGCATTCCAACCAGAAATTCGATATCAAGATTGCACCGGAAATACGTGTTTTGAGGCGTCCTGAATGGAAACATGTCCATGTGTATATCTGTATATCTGTCTGTGTGTCTGTAAACAGCATAACTCAAAAACAAAAAGTCGGATAAACGCCAAAGTTGGTATTTGAGTTTAGTATTTTCCAAGGATGCGACAAGAAGACTTTTAACAAAATCCACCAACCCCCGATTACACTTTACATGGAACAGTTTTGGAAATTTTTTATTTTCTAAAAAATGTCTCTAAAATACCATATATTTACATGACAAGTAAAATGTATATCTTGAATTTTCTGGGAGTAGCTTTTGAAATCCTCTTCATTCGCAAGGAATTTTGTATAATCTGGTGTAACTTGTAAACGTTAAGTGATAGACGAAAACGTACCATACAAAAATTGTAGATCTCTTTAAAACTCCGGATTTACTTAAAATAAGTTTCTTTGTGGCATAAGCAGTTTCTGAGATATCCGTCATTAAAGGTTCAATACTTGTCTTTCCTTTAAAGTTCTCGCAATGTCATGGAAACAGTATGGAATTTTAAGGCCAGGGTATAGCGTCCAGTTCTTAAACACTTGACTATCGCTGTTCTCTTCGTATTTATAGCGAAATGTTTAATGTAGTTATTTCTGCGGAGGTTTATTTGGATTAAATTTAGTAGATAGAAAAATAAACTTTAGTAAGAATACTTTGTATACACATTAATAAAGAGGGCAGAGACAGTCATGTGAATGTATCACATCAGTAGTAAATCTTAGATTTAAGTTTCAGTCTGAATCTAAGAAGGCTTGGATGTATATGTTTACTCATTTGTTTTACGTCCAACAACACAGCAGAAATATTCCTTCAAATCATTCTCTGATACAGTTCAATTGTTTCTTGTTTACAAAATCCCCCAGTCATTTTTCAAGACTCTCTCTGCAGCTTTGTAATTATGACGAATGTGTTTCCATTCACAAGTACTTGTTCATATCCCAACATTAAATGAAATTCCCACTTTTGTAATGGGAAATCATTTCCGCTACGTATCTGCTCATTTTGTTGATTGAATAATACAAATTAAATGAATCACAGAAATCCCCATTTCAAATACAAGACTACCACTGTCGTAATATAACTGACGTCTGACAGCAGGCATATCATCTACTCTCTGATGAATGAAATGAAGCCCCAGCTAACCGGTTTTAACACGTCATACATAGTACGTAATTGCTCCGCGCATGCGCCTTTGGCTTCCTATCCGGATGACGTGACGTATCTCTCTGAAGACGAGATGATTCTCCACAATTTGGCACCGGAATTCCGTCATTACGTATCGACGCAGCGTAAATTTTAACACTTTATAAGAAAAGTGGTCCATAATCACTAAGTAAAGAGTATGACCGGACAGAAAAACCTGATGTGTTACATTCACATGACTTTCTACCCACTATGATTTATTTTTATCTCTTGTGTAAACTATTCTTGCAAATGATTATTACTTTTTCTACCACGTACATAGTAGTTAGAGAAGGTAGTGCATGCCACCCAAAAATCTGATACCGAGATTTCACCGGAAATACATGTTTTGAAGATCTCTGAATAAAACAATAATTCAAAAACGAAAAGTCGGATAAATACTGAACTTGGTATTTAAGTTCAGTATCTTACAAAGATGTGACAGAAAGATATTTAAAAAAAATCCCTCCATCCCAACTGTCCTTTACATTGAACCTTTTACGAAATGTTTTTATTTTCTAGAAAATTACTGTAACGATTTTGATTCAAATACCATATATTAAAGATATTTACATAACAAGTGTATATCTTGAATTTTTTTCGGAATAGTCCTATTCATTCGGAAAGAATTTTGTACAATCTTGTAGGGTAAGCAAAAAACTACGAACCGGTGTTTTTCCTGTCCGCGTCCTCGGCGCTCGTTGCCGTCTGCCACTATCATAGAAAGGCGCGGATGCAAACATACATTTTTAAAACTACTTTTAAAGGCTTTACTTACCAACTTTATGAAAGGAGATACTGAAACTGGCCACCGTCGTTGTCCATACATTTTTAGCACCTCTTTACGAAACTATCCATCACTCGCCGTAGTTCACGTTGAGAAATGCTGGCAATTTCCTGGCGGATATTTTGTTTTAATTCCTCCAGGGTGTGTGGGTTTGTCTTGTACACTTTGTTTTTAAGTTACCCCAGAGATAGAAATCGCAGGGGGTTAGGTCTGGGGAGCGAGGGGGCCTGCTAATAATTCTGTCCTCAAACACACTTTCATAAAGTTGTTCCAAGTAAAGGATATCCGGTTCGTAGTCTTTTGACTCTCCTGTATAACTGGCAAACGTAAGTATTGGACGAAACGTACCCTACAAAAATGTAGATCTCTTTAAAACACAATTTATTTCAAATAACTTTTTTATCGCCTAAGCCATTTCTGAGATATCCGTTATTAATGGTTCGAATTATTCATTACTTGGTCATTCTCATGAAGCCCTGTCAACATTCAGTTGTTTCTTGCATTTGCATGGAAACAGTATGGAGTTTTAAGGCCAGCATATAGCGTCCAGTTCTTAAACATCTGACTATCGCTGTTGCCTTTGTATTTATAACGAAATGTACATAATGTAGCTATTTCTGCAAAAGTTTATTTGGATTAAAATGAACTAGATAGAAAAATATGGTTTAGTACGAATAGTTTGTATGAATGATAGAGGGTAGAGAAAGTTGCGTGAATGTAACACATCAGATTTTTCTTCATATACTTAAGCTAATCTGCTAAATGTTTGCAGAAAGTTTAAATATACATTTCGTTGCAGGAATAAGAGGAATAGAGGCTAAAGGGACCATTAAATCTTTGAATATCTGAGTCGAGTAAGTAGGAGAGGTATTGTGTTCTACCCAAAAATTTGGTATTAAGATTTCACTGTTTTGAGGCCCCCTGAACCAAAAACAAATCACTTTAAAAAAATCTGATGTGTTACACTCACATGACTTTCTCTACTCTTGTACAAACTATTTTTACAAACGCTTATTCTCCATCTACTTCATGTTAATCGAGATAAACATTAGCAGACTCTATCTTACTGCTAATTTTCTTGTAGATGTAAGGGGAATATATATTTACAAGGGCAATTTGAAAATACAGTAGCCTTTAAGCACATACATATCTCTTAATAGCTGGTTGCTAGGTGCAGCACCATTCCCTTTGCCACAGATTAATACTCTTTGCATATCGAAGACAAAAAAATGAATAACGAGTTCCCATTCGAGAAAATAAGTATTGAAAAATTTAAGGGAATAACATGTAATATCTCGAAAATATGGTTCACTCAACAAAAAAAATGTATATGACATAAATTGTGTATTTTAACGCGATCTACATTTTTGTGTAGTAAAATTTGGTCTATCTCTTATGGTTTACTAGTTATGCAAAAGTCGTTCACCATGAAGAATACTTTTGGAGACATTCCCAGAAAATTCAAGATATACATTTTATTTGTCATGAAAATATCTTACGGGGCGGCGCCGAGTGGTTAGACCGCTCGCCTCCCACCGAGGCGGACCGGGTTCAATCCCAGGGACCTGCATGTGGGATTTGTGGTGGACGAAGCGGCGTCTGGGCGGGTTTTCTCCGGGTTCTGCGGTTTCCCCCGCCATTCATTCCACCAACTGCTCCATCATCACCTTTCCTTTCATCCATTTCACCAACATTTCGTTTCATCTACTTCCTTCATCCCATACCAGGCATCGGGCTGATCACCCATCCTGGATGCTCTGTCTGATCCATGAGTGTCAGCTCCTCGACGTGCCTCTGACCCCAGGCACCCGCCTGTAAGTCCTGGGGGGTGTAAGTCCTACATAAGAGGAGGGTAAACAGATAATGAATGAATGAATGAGAATATCTTAAACATATGATATTTTAATCAAAATCGTTTGAGCCATTTTTGAGAAAATTAAAATTTTCGTAAAATGTTCCATGTAAAGGGTAGTCTGGGGTGGGGTATTTTCTTGAAAACCTTTGTGTCGCATCCTTGGAAGATACTAAACCTGAATACCAAGTTTGGTGTTTATCCGACTGTTCGTTTCTGAGTTATGCTGTTCACAGACAGACACACTCACAGACACACACAGACACACAGACACACACACGGACATGTTTCCAAAAATACTTTTTTTGGATTCAGGGGATCTCAAAACATGTATTTCCGGTGAAATCTCGGTATCGAATTTTTGGGTGGAATACAATACTTCCCCTACTTACTATACGTAGTAGAGAAAGTAAAAAGGCCCATTTGTGTGTGCCCGTGCGCAGTATAACTCATAAACGAAAAATCGATTAAGTATCAAACTTGGTATTTAAATTCAGCATTTTCTAAGTATGCTACACGAAGATTTTCAAGAAAATCCCCCATCTCAAACTACCCTTTACATGGAAAATTTTTCGAACATTTTGATTTTCCAAAAACTGGCTGTAACGATTTTGATTAAAATACCATATATTAAAGATATTTACATGACAAATGTATATCTTAGGTTTTCTGGGAATAGCCATTGAAGCCCTCTTCATTCTGAATGTCTGTTGTATAACTGGTAAACTAGGAGATAGACAAACTCTTACTACACTACGATATAGATCTCGTTAAAGTATACAATTTTTTTGTGGAGTTAACCATTTCCAAGAATATATTCCTTGTTATTATTTGTATTTTCTCTACCACATACATAGTAGATAGAAAAGGTATTGCTTTCCACCCAAAAATTTGAGACAGTATTATTAACACTTAAATGATTTCAGTCAAATTATATAATATGTAAACTCAATAACAGCCCGCCTTGAAGCAATATGTGTATGTAATAATTTGTAAAATGTATGTAACAGTCATTGCATATACTTATATTATTGTAAACATGTTCAATAATGTTATGTGAATGCATTACGTAATATAATAATGTAGGAGCTGTGAGAAATAGGTCAAAAATTGCTAACAATAGGAAACAATGAGGTAACCTTGAGGCAATAATGAATTAGTAAGTTTAAATGTTACTTGTGATTCTTGGAGTAACAACAATGTAATTTTAGTGACAGTTTATAAAATAGCCAATCAACAACCAGAAAAAGCTTTAGTTAAATGAAGATATTCTATTGGAAGTATTTCAAGTTTAGACGGTTGAAATCAACTCAGTTGCCTCCAAACAGTGCTCATAACCAGACGTGTTGCTTTTAGACAGTGCTCATAACCAGAAGCGAGATCTGTCCTCGAGAAATTAATTATGTATTCGTGTGAGACGAAAATAGTATACGTGTTAAAAAGTGCAAGTATTAAATAAAAGAATCTCACAGCTCTCGATATCAGTGAAGTGCTATTTAATTTGTGTCAAGGATTAATAAAAATGGAGTGAATTAAAACTTAAAATCTGTGTAAGCCTACATTGTTAGTCGTATCACAACCCTGCCAAGACTTCCATGTCTCTAACAATAATACTGACGCAACCGAGGCAAACATAAATATTTAATACTTAAAGAAACAAACAAATTACAAACTTAATATTTTTTTAATTTGGGACAATATATCTCCTACCTAAATTTAGCTACTTCTAATTCTACCTATACCGAGATTTCATCGGAAATACACGTTTTGAAACCCTGAATTAAAAAAAACATTTTTGGTAACATGTCCGTATGAGTGAGTCTGTGTGTCTTTGAACAGCATAACTCAAAAATGAAAAGTCGAATAAATACCAAACTTGGTATTTGAGTTCAGCATCTTCCTCCAATGATGCGACTCGAAGATTTTCAAGAAAATTCCCCCACCACAACTACTGTTTATATAGAACATTTTTCAAAATGTTTTATTTTCTGAAAAATGGTTCTAACGATTTTGATTAAAATGCCGCATATTAAATGTTTCATATTGCAAATAAAATGTATATCTTGAATTTTCTGAGAATAGCCTGTGAAGTCTTCATTTGGAAGAAATTTTGCATAACCTTGTATAACTGGTTAACGTCAAGCGATAGACGAAAACGTACTCCACAAGAAATGTAGAGCTCTTTAAATCACTCAATTTATTTCAAATAATCTTTTTTGTGGCATAAGCCATTTCTGAGATATCCGTTATTAAAGATTCGAATTTTCATTCCTTGGTCATTCTCTAAATCCTTTCAACATTCAGTTATTTCTCGCGATGTCATGGAAACAGTATGGAATTTTAAGGCCAGCATATAGCGTCTAGTTCTTAAACATTTGACTATCGCGGTTCCCTTTGTATCTATAACGAAATGTGTAATGTAACTGTTTCTGCAAAAGTTTATTTGGATTAGAATGAAGTAGATAGAAAAATATGGGTTAGTAAGAATAGTTTGTATACCCACTAATGAATGATAGAGGGTAGAGAAAGCCATGTGACTGTATCACATCGGATTTTTTTGGTATTTTTAATATAGATAATTTTATTTTACGGTAATATACAATACAATTGTGTAATTACATAAAGTCGCATGTTTTGACGTAGGAGTCCTATCACTGTCCCTAAGCGTAGATATAAGAAAAGCAATATGATCATTTACATGTCAATGAGGCCGGTATGTGTCGTTCTTTTTAACCCTCTAGATACTGAGATGTGGAAGTTGTACTGGAATACTGTTGAGCAGATTGGTTGGATGGTCCTCCAATAAACTGTAAATACATATATAACAGGAGTGTATTGTTGGTTCCACAATGGGTAGATATGTTTAGGCATCTGCAGGTTATCATTGCGGATGTACCACGGCACGTCCGTTATAACTCGAAGTGCCCGATTCTGTATATTTGAACTCTTTTTATTTGACAGATGCAGATCCCCATATTGCACAGCCATGCATCCATATACACTACGTGATCAAAAGTATCCGGACACCTGGCTGAAAATGACGTACAAGTTCGTGGCGCCCTCCATCGGTAATACTGGAAGTCAATATGGTGTTGGCCCACCCTTAGCCTTGATGACAGCGTTCACTCTCGCAGGCATACTTTCAATCAGGTGCTGGAAGGTTTCTTGGGGAATGGCAGCCCATTCTTCACGGAGTGCGGGATTGAGGAGAGGTATCGATGTAGGTCGGTGAGGCCTGGCACGAAGTCGGCGTTCCAAAACATCCCAAATGTGCCCTATAGGATTCAAGTCAGGACTTTGTGCAGGTCAGTCCATTACAGGGATGTTATTGTTGTGTAACCACTCCGCCACAGCTCCTGCAGTATGAACAGGTGCTCGATCGTGTTGAAAGATGCAATCGCCATCCCCGAATTGCTCTTCAACAGTGGGAAGCAAGAAGGTGCTTAAAATATCAATGTAGGACTGCGCTGTGATCGTGCCACGCAAAACAACAAGAGGAGTAAGCCCCCACCAGGAAAAGCACGGCCTCACCATAACACCACCACCTCCGAATTTCACTGTTGGCGCTACACACGCTAGCAGATGACGTTCACTGGGCATTCGCCATCCCCACACCCTGTCATCGGATCGCCACATTGTGTACCGTGATTCTTCAGTACTTGGAGTGGATCCTGATGCAGTTTGGAATTCCTGTGTGATGGTCTGGATAGATGTCTGCATATTACTCTTTACGACCCTCTTCAAATATCGGCGGTCTCTGTCAGTCAACAGACGAGGTCGCCTGTACGCTTTTGTGCTGTACATGTCCCTTCACGTTTCCATTTCACTATCACATCAGAAACAGTGGACCTAGGGAGTTTAGGAGTGTGGAAATCTCGCGTACAGACATCTGACAAAAGTGACACCCAATCACCTGACCACGTTCGAAGTCCGTGAGTTCCACGGAGCGTCGCATTCTGCTGTTTCACGACGTCTAATGACTACTGAGGTCGCGGATAATAAGTACCAGACAGTAGGTGGCGGCACAATGCACCTATGATGAAAAACGTATGTTTGTGGGGTGTCTGGATACTTTTAATCACATAGTGTAAATACAAAGAAAACATAAATATAGGTATTATTCTTTTAGGTGAATGGCAAAAGAGAAGAACCTTACACGGGGAGCTTACGTATACAGTCTGTTACGAAGTTTTCAAATTAAATTATTTATGTTCACTCTCCAGTTTAGTTTGGCGTCCATATGTAATCCTATGTATTTCACTAATCAGCGTGCAAGATTTCCTCATCCTGAAGAATGATAGATTCATATTGAAGGTTATTTTTGTAGGTGAAAAATCTACAGCACGTGATTGTTTGGGATTCAACTTTTCTTTCCACTTGTTGCACACTTCATCCACCGTGGTTAGAAACTGCTGCATTATGTTGCTTGTTTCAAATACGCATCTCTACAAAGGACTCAATATCATCTGCAAACTATGCAATCATTATGATCTAGTCTTTAGGAAAATCCGAGACAAAAATTAAGTATGTAGATGAACGGTCCAAGTACACCTCCTTGTGGAACACCTAATTTTATGGTTCTAGCTTTGGAAGTTGTATGCATGTGATTCACTGTAAATGGTATGTTTGAGAAATAGTATTTATTATTCTGAAAAATATGTCAGAGACCAGTGGTTTTATTTTAAATAAGAGGCGATTATGCCAATCTTTGTCGAAAGCTTTTTCTGTATCCAATAGGACACCTAGGCAAGTCTTCCTATTTTCGAAAAGTTCTAGACACTTTTTCGAAGTAAATCCGAAAGTCGTGGAAGTAGCACGTTCAAATATCTTGAATAAAATAGGAAGAAGATAGCTCTGGGATCATTCCTTTGTTTTTCAGGCTTTTGAATCATTACAATAATGGCATGCTTCCAACTCTTCGGAAAATAAGCTAGTCGTAGAATTGCATTGTATACCTGTGTCAGGAATATTATCACCTTCGTAGGAAATGCTTTAAGCATTGATTGCACTATTAGATTATGACCTGGTGCCTTCTTAATTGGCGTATGGGTCATCACGCGATTACTTGAGCTGGCGTGAAGTAAGTAGAGAAAGGTGAAAGTTGCAATGGTGTTATTAATCCCTCAGCGACTTTTCTCTCAAACTTGGGATTGGTAGTTCTGTTAGTTTGAAACTGTTCGACTAGCATGTCAGAGAAAACACCTACTTTTTTCTGATGTGCATTTCCAGGAGTTTCATACTTTCACTTTATAAATGGCTTTTGTGATAAATTTAGTTTTCCTCTATAGTGAGCAGTTTGTAGTATAAAACGATAGCCGCTGGTTTTGACAGCTTCTTTCCTTTCTTCCATTAGTGCTTCTTTTAAATTTCTGATAGCTCTATTGTAATTAGTTTTATAAAGTGGATACTTAGACATTTTTCATAAAGAGTGACAGTTCCATTAAAATCCCCCGCCCTAAACTACCCTTTACATGGAGCATTTTTGAAATTTATTATTTTTTAAACAATGGCTCCAATGATTTTGATTAAAATGCCATATATTAAAGATATTTACATGACAAATAAAATATATATCTTGAATTTTCTGAGAATAGCCTATGAAGTCCTCTTCATTCTGAAGGAATTTTGTTTAATCTCGTATACCTGATAACCGTTATGCGATAGACGAAAACGTACTACACAATATTTCTTGGTCGTTCTCTCGAAAGTCAACTTTCAGTTGTTTCTCGCGATTGCAAGGAAACAGCACGGAACATTTGAATATCGCTGTTTCCTTTGTATCTATAACGAAATGTGTAATGTAGCTATTTCTGCGAATCTTTATTTGGATTAAAATGTAATTGATAGACTTTTTCTACTCTTGTACAAACTATTTTTACAAACGCTTATTCTCCATATACTTCATGTTAATCAAGATGTTAATCTTATTGCTAATTTTCTTGTAGATGCAAGGGGAATATGGTAGTATTTAAGGGATAGTCAAATATTTTAAGAGCTGGTTGCTATATGGCGCATTCCATTCTCTTTGCAAGTCCAGGACATAAAAATGAATAACGAATTTCCAATTGAGAAAAAGTATTGGAAAATTTATGGGAATAACAAGCAATATCTCGAAAATGGTTCACTCAACAAAAAAATTATATGACATAAATTGTGTATTTTAACGCGATCTACATTTTTTGTGTAGTAGAATTTTGTCTATCTCTTATGATTTACCACTTATGCAAAAGTCGTTCACAATGAAGAATACTTTTGGAGACATTCCCAGAAAATTCGAGATATACATTTTATTTGTCATGAAAATATCTTAAACATATGATATTTTAATCAAAATCGTTAGAGATATTTTTGAGAAAATTAAAATCTGGGGTAATCTGGGGTGGGGGGATTTTCTTGAAAACCTTCGTGTCGCATCTCTGGAAGATACTGAACCTAAATACTAAGTTTGGTGTTTATCCGATTGTTCGTTTCTGAGTTATGCTGTTCACAGACACAGTCACACACACACGGACATGTTTCCAAAAATACTTTTTTTGGATTCAGGGGGCTCAAAACAGTATTTCCTGTGAAATCTCGGTATCGAAATTTTGGGTGGAATACAATACTTCATCTACTTACTATACGTAGTAGAGAAAGTAATAAGCTATTGTAAGAATAGTTTTTATGCCCACTAATAAACGATAGAAGGTAGAGAAAGTCGTGTAAATGTATCACATGAGAATATCTTTTAACAATGTCGGCAAAAGTTTCATCTGATTGTCGCAGCAGTTTGCTTGGTTTGTCAGTATTTACTTGCGTGTTCTATTTATTGCGTGTATTCCTGTATATCTTTATGGACAGGGCATCCTCTGTAATTAGCAATGTGTTGTGCCGTGCAATTCACGCAAATTGGAGGAGAGCTTATGTTTTTGGTGCAGCTAGAGGTTATAAGTGTCCCATCACAATTGACACAGCTCAAGTAAGGACGACCAGCTATGGTACTGTGACCATGACCTTGACATCTCATACACCGAAGTGCAGAACGTTTTGGTTTAGGAGGTTCGTCTTTAATAACAGCATTGTAGAGCTGGTTGAATACCTTAATTTTGTCGTTTATGGGATCAAGTTTGAGATCTAAGAAAAAGTATCTGATGTTACACATTCACATGATTTTCTTTGCCCTCTATCGTTTATTAATGGGTATACAAGCTATTCTTACCACTTATTACTTTTTACTTTCCCTACTCCGTACAGCATGTTTTCAGGTCCCCTGAACCCAAAAAAAGCACTCTTAGAAGAAGGTTCATGTATGTGTCTGTGTGACTTTGAACAGCATAACCCAAGAACGAAAAGCCGTATAAATACCAAACTTGGTATTTAGGTTGAGTATCTTTCAAAGATGCGACATGAAGGTTTTCAAGGAAATCTCCCCACCCCTGACTACCCTTTACGTGGAACATTTTTCGAAATTTTTTATTTTCTCAGAAATGGCTCTAACGATTTTAATTAAAATGTCATATGTTCAGATATTTTCATGACAAATAAAATATATATCTTTAATTTTCTGGGAATGTCTCCAAAAGTCCTCTTCTTTCGGCATGGCTTTTACATAACTGGTAAATCGTAAGAGATAGACAACATTTGTCTAGACAAAAAATGTAGAGTACGTTAAAACACACAACTTATGTCATATGCATTTTTTTGTGTAGTGAACCATTTTCGAGATATTCCTTGTTATTTGTTTGAATTTTGCAATGCTCCACATAGCAACCAGCTCTTAAACGATTTGAATATCGCTTAAAGACTACCATATTCCCCTTGCATCTACAAGAAAATTAGCAATAAGTCTCTGCAAATGTTTATCTCGATTAAAATGAAGTAGATGGAGAATAAGCGTTCGTAAAAATAGTTTGTACAAGAGTAGAGAAAGTCATGTGAGTGTAACACATCAGATTTTTTACTTTCTCTACTACGTATAGTAAGTAGAGGAAGTATTGTATTCCACCCAAAAATTCGATACCGAGATTTCACCGGAAATACATGTTTTGAGACCCCCTGAATCCAAAAAAGCCTTTTTGGAAACATGTCCGTGTGTGTGTCTGTCTGTGTGTCTGTGTATGTGTGTCTGTCTGTGTGTGTGTCTGTCTGTGAACAGCATAACTCAGAAACGAACAGTCAGATAAACACCAAACTTGGTATTTAGGTTCAGTATCTTCCACAGATGCGACACGAAGGTTTTCAAGAAAATCCCCCCACCCCAGATTACCCTTTACATGGAAGATTTTTCGAAAATTTTAATTTTCTGAAAACTGGTTCTAACGATTTTGATTAAAATATCATATGTTTAAGATATTTTTATGACAAATGAAATGTATATCTTGAATTTCCTTGGAATGTCTCCAAAAGTATTCTTCATTATGAACGACTTTTGCATAACTGGTAAACCATAAGAGTTAGACAACATTTGTCTACACAAAAAATGTAGAGTACGTTAAAACACACAACTTATGTCATATACATTTTTTTGTGGAGTGAACCATTTCCGAGATATTCCTAGTTATTTATTTGAATTTTGCAATGCTCCACATAGCAACCAGCTCTTAAATGTTTAACTATCGCTTAGCCTACCATATTCCCCTTGCATCTACAAGAAAATTAGCAATAAGTCTGCAAATGTTTATCTCGATTAAAATGAAGTAGATGGAGAATAAGCGTTCGTAAAAATAGTTTTACAAGAGTAGAGAAAGTTATGTGAGTGTTGCATTACACATTTCGTTATAATTATAAGGAGAACAGTGATAGTCAAATGTTTAAAAACCGGACGCCTTATGCTGGACATAAAATTCCGCACTGTTTCCATGCAATCGCAAGAAACAACTGAATGTTGAAGGACTTTAAGAGAATGGCCAAGAAATGAGCAATTCGAACCTTCAATAACGGATCTTTCGGAAATGGTTTATGCCACAAAAAATGAATTGTGTATTTTGAAATATCTACAGTTTTTGTGTAGAACGTTTTCGTCTATCGCTTAACGTTTACCAGTTATACAAGATTATGCAAAATGTCTTCCGTTTTAATTCAAAATCGTTACAGCCATTTTTAGAAAATAAAAAATTTCGAAAAATGTTCTATTAAATGGGTAGTTGGGGGAAGGAATTTTGTTTAAAATCTTTGTGTCGCATCTTTGGAAGGTACGGAACCAGAATACCAGATTTGGTATTTTTCCGACTTTTCGTATTTAAGTTATGCTGTTTACGGACTCACACGCGGAACTTTTTCTAAAAATGCTTTTCTTCAGGAGGCCTAAAAACATTTTGGGATGAATGCAATACCTTCTGTATGTACGTGGTAGAGAAAATAATAAACGCAACGATATTTTGTAATAGAATGGTGGACAGGAATCATTTGAATATGCTTGAATCCCATTTCAGAAATGTCCTGCATCTTTAAGCCTGTATCACAGGACGGATGCAGTCTCCTGATAACAACTCTGAACTACTTTAATTAGATATGACGTGTAGAAGTTGGCATTTGCAGTCTTTAAATATTCAACAGTTTTCCTGTAACCTTCAATTGTCTCGAAATTTATTTTCACTTTGTTGTTTCCGTTAGTCATTTATTTATATGTGCCAGCATCTAACTTGGAAAGCTCTGATTGCAAGTAATTGACATTAATTACATTGAAAATGTAAATAGATGGGGGCTTGTTCTATTTCTTACAAGTATTTTAATTTTCTGTACTTACGTCTGTGATATCTTCATCACTGTGTTTATTGCTGCAAGCTTATTAAGCGATAAGAACGGAGAGCTGTAGTCTAGCTTTTATCTTGTAGGTATGGCAGACTTTTCACTCGAATCCATAACGGATCAGGATTTGGAATTTACGAAAACAATATTTAAGGTAAAAATACTTATCACTCTAATAATCAACAATGAAAATATTAAATAAACAATTTCTGCTGATTCTTAGGTGTTTGCATCTCCAAATCCAAATATGAAACCAGAAATATCCCATCCCCCGCCAATTTTTACATTCTTTACTACGTATAGTAAGTAGGGGAAGTATTGTATTCCATCCAAAAATTCCAAACCGATATTTCACCGGAAATACATGCTTTGAGGCCCCCACATCCAATAAAGCACTTTTAGAAAAAGGTCCGTTTGTGTGTGTCTGTGAACAGCATAACTCAAAAACTAAAGTCGGATAAATACCAGGCTTGGTATTTAGGTTCAGTATCTTTCAAAGATGCGACACGAAGATTTTCAAGAAAATACCCCACCCCAGACTGCCTTACATGGAACATTTTTCGAAAATTTTGGTTTTCTCAAAAATGGCTATAACGACTTTGATTAAAATATCATATATTTAAAATATTTTCAAGACAAATAAAATGTATGTCTTGAATTTTCTGGGAATGTCCCCAAAAATGCTCTTCTTTCTGAATGACTTTTGCAAAACTGGTAAACCATAAGAGATAGACAAAATGTTACTACACAAAAATGTAGAGATCGTTAAAACACACAATTTATGTCATATACATTTTTTGTGAATGAACCATTTCGAGATGCTCCTTGTTATTTGTTTGAATTTTCCAATACTTATACTTTTTCTCAAATGGGAATTCGTTATTCTTTTTTTTTATGTCCTGGCTGGCCATGCAAAGAGAGTGGAATGCTCCACATAGCAACCAGCTCTTAAAAGATTTGACTATCGCTTAAAGCCTACCATATTCCCCTTGCACCTACAAGAAAATTAACAATAAGATTAACATCTCGAAATCTCGATTAATCATGAAGCATATGGAGAATAGGCGTTTGTAAAAATAGTTTGTACAAGAATAGAGAAAGTCATGTGAGTGAAACACATCAGACTTTTTCCTTTGTAGATAGAGTTTTATATAGCCTGAAATATACGTAGCGAACTTTCTCTACCCGGTTCTGTTTCTAAGTGTCTTACCCTATCTGTTTCTAAGTGATGTTTGTATTGTGTACATAAAGTAGGTTCCAGTTTTCTAAGCGTTCTGCGCGACCCACCCAATGTCCGGCGTGTAATCCATGGTTTATGGGTACCATACTAGCTTCCAGTTCCCGAGATCGCGGGTTCAAACCCGGCGGAAGTCGGAGTTTTTTCGGGCATAAAACCCCTGAGTATGTCTTCCTTGGAAGGGAAGTAAAGCCGGTGGTCGTAGATTTACGGCACGTAAAAGAACCTCAAGTCCTCTGAGCAAAAGGAGGGACAGCAGATTCCTGGGATGAAAGATATTACTCTAGCATTCGCCTGACGACCCGGGAAACTCCCGATAAAACTCACGGGTCAGACTGGGCAGTCGCCGAGGATTGAACCCGGGACCTCAGACGTTACTGCCCATGCCCCACAAAGGTTTCGTCCCCATTACTAGCTTTATAAGCTCTTTATGTTAATGCTTAAATAGTCACTTTATTTGTGCTATCTTTAGGTTGGCATTATCGTGGGAAAAGCGTCACTTTTATGCCGTCATATTTACATAAAACAACAGGGAAGCGCTGTTATCAGAGATAAACAAAAGAATATTTTGTGCCTTGCTTGAGTACGTATGCAACAGGTTACTACGCCACTGTAAACCCAGCAAGGGGTCTACAGGTTTATCACCTTTATAAGCATTCGTGTTTCTCGAAACTAGTGCCCTTGCCAATGTCACAAAGGTGAAATACGGGATTAGCGTTTCACATGCAAAGCGGGAGCAATTATATTAATGTATGCCATCCCCAAGCAAACGATTCCTTTCCAAGTATTCATACCGTTTAGTGTGAGGCCAGTTTATGTGAGCTATAAAAACTGATGTATTTACGGGCGAGTACACAGAAGGACGCCTTTACTGCCCTTGGCAATATTCATATGAAGTAAATGTTAACTTTTTCTGCCGCCATCCTATAACACTAGTCTGCATGATATCGGATGACTGAAAACTAATAAGTGATTCTAACTCACTTTTTACTTTCTCTACTAGGTATAGTAAATAGGGGAAGTATTGTATTCCACCCAAAAATTCGATACCGAGATTTCACCGGAAATACATGTTTTGAGACCCCCTGAATCCAATAAAAGCATTTTTGGAAACATGTCCGTGTGTGTGTCTGTGTGTTTGTCTGTGTGTCTGTCTGTGAACAGCATAACTCAGAAACAAACAGTCGGATAAACACCAAACTTGGTATTTAGGTTCAGTATCTTCCAGAGATGCGACACAAAGGTTTTCAAGAAAATCCCCTCATCCCAGATTACCCTTTACATAAAACATTTTTTCGAAAATTTTAATTTTCTCAAAAACGGCTCTAACGATTTTGATTAAAATATCATATGTTTAAGATATTTTCATGACAAATAAAATGTATATCTCGAATTTACTGGGAATGTCTCCAAACGTTCTTCATTGTGAACGACTTTTGCATAACTGGTAAACCACAAGAGAGACAAAATTTTACTACACAAAAAATGTAAATCGCGTTAAAGTATACAATTTATGTCATATACATTTTTTTGTTGAGTGAACCATTTTCGAGATATTGCTTGTTATTCTCTTAAATTTTTCAATACTTATTTTCTCAAATGGGAATTCGTTAATCATTTTTTTGTCTGGGATATGCAAAGAGTATTAATCTGTGGCAAAGAGAATGTGCCGCACATAGCAACCAGCTATTAAGAGATATGTCTATGCTTAAAGACTACTGTATTTCTATATTGCTTGCAAATACAAAACAAGGGGAACATAGTACGCCTTAAGCCATAGTCAAATATTTTTAGAACTGGTCACTATGTGTAAAATGTAATTCTCTTTGCATGTCAAAAGATCGTTTCTGCAAATGTTTATCTCGATTAATATGAAATAGATGGAGAATAAGACTTTGTAAAACAGTTTGTACAAGAGTAGAGAAAGTCATGTGAGCGTAACACATCAGAACACATCCTGGCAATGCAAAGAAAATGGAATACTCCACATAGCAACCAGCTCTTAAAATATTTGACTATCGCTTAAAGCCTACCAATTCCTCTTGCATCTAAAAGAAAATTAGGAATAAGATTAACATCTCGATTAACATGAAGCATATGGAGAATAAGCGTTTGTAAAAATAGTTTGTACAAGAGTAGAGAAAGTCATGTGAGCGTAACACATCAGATTGTTTATGCTAATTTCAGAACTGCTTTTAGTTTTTTTCTATCGCGTACAGTTTTTTTTTAACAATTTCACTTAAAAATATACAGATATAAAGATATTGCCTCCGCCACTACAGATAAAACTGGGCTTGATGAAGCAATTTGTAAGGGCTCTACCACAGGATGGACCCTGCTTCAAGTAGTTTACCAAGAAATTTCCCTTCATTACACAAGACAAATTAAAGGTTGGAATTTTTGTTGGTCCTCAAATAAAGAAATTGATGAAGGATAAAGATCTGAGAAGACAAGTATGAGAGAGAAATAGAATCATGGACCGCCTTCCGATCAGTTACTGAAAACTTCTTAGGTAATAACAAAGATCCTAATTACAAGGCCATTGTCGAAACAATGTTGGAAAATTTCAAGAAGATGGGTTTTAACATGAGCGTAAAGGTGCATTTTCTGCATTCACATATCGACTACTTTCCAGAAAATCGGGGACATTATAGTGAAGAGCAGGGTGAACGTTTTCACCAAGATATTAAGGAAATGGAGAGAAGGTACCAGGGGAGATGGGATGAAACTATGATGGCCGACTACTGTTGGATGTTGAGGAGGGACAGTCATCTTCAAGGATCTGCAAGGAAGTCAAAGAAGAGACAGTTTGAAAAAAATTAAATGAAACACTTTGGCTTCTTGTTTTGTTAAAATGTAGTCATGAAATAAATTAGGGGAGTTCTTAAGAGTATTCTTAAAATGTTTCTTGAATAAAAACGTACCTTGTGTGAAATGGTATTTGAATACTTTTCTACGTTCATTAGTAAAATCGTCAAAATATTACTTATTTTGTGTAAAACCTGACGTGATACAAAAAAACCGAAGTTATTTCTGGAATAATCAGCATAAAACTTGATTTAAGAACACCTACTTTTAAGAAATCATCTGACAAAAAGTTTGAAAATACAGACTAATGTAATAGGTAGACGTAGAGTTAATCAACGGAGGGGGATGCCTCGTGAGCTGTGACCTGCACAAATCTATTGCGGCTGCCGCCACTCAGGAGAAAGGGATGAGGTGAAGGAGTCACAGGAGGCTATAGGCAGACAAGCCACAAAGACTTGGAAGTCACCGACACTACCAAGCTCGCTCCACTGTGAGAGAGAGCGAAGAACGACACACCAATCTCTGATTTCCACGGGATACTCTTTCCATTGAGCCTGCACCTGCCCTACTTGTCAGCACTGCGATACGCCATGAAATATAGAAGCAAAAATAAAAAAAAAATCTGTAATACTTCACCCTGATCTCTAATTTCTAAAACCGGGGCCTTATTTAAATATTTATATTTCTTTCACACCTTTATATATAAAATACAACTTTTTATAGACATAAGTAAAAAGTCTGAGGTGTTAAATCCATATACGAGGGTCGTCCAATAAGTAAGTTTCCCTTTTTTATAAAAAACATAACACACAATTGATCATGTTGGATTAATTTTACCAGGTCGGGTCCTGTGCTCGCAACCAGCTGTTCACTGATTTGACTTCATCATCGGTGTTAAAAGTGCTTACCTTTAAGTTGGAGGAACATGTGAAAATCACTTGGGGCAAGCTCCGGTGAATACGGAGGATATAAGAAAACTTCCAAGTTGAATATTAACCCAGGCGGAGCTCAGAAGATTCAACTGGGAAGTTTTTTTGCATCCTCCATATTCACCAGATCTTTTCCCAAGTGATCTTCACATGTTCCCCTGACTCAAATGTCATCATGGAGATAAACACTTCAACACCGTGATGAAGATGAATCAGAAGTGAACCAGAAGTCGGGTCCTATGCTCGTAACCAGCTGTTCACTTCAGGACCCGACCTGGTACAACACTGGCTTAGAAAAACTTGTGTCACGTCTCCAGAAATGCTTGGAAAAATATGTTGGCCATATAGAAAAGTAACAGAAGTATTGTACAATACAAATAAAATTAATCCAACATGATCAATTGTGTGTAATGTTTTTTTTTATAAAATAGGGATGCTTACTTATTGGACGATCCTCGTATTTTCTCCAACCTCTGTCGTTTATTATTGAGTATATCTACAAATTATTCCTACAAAAGTGTATTTTCCTATCTAATTCATTTTAATGTAAATAAATATTTGCAGAAACAGCTACATTACACATTTCGTTATAGATACAAAGGGAACTTCGATAGTCAAATGATTAAGAACTGGACGCTATATGCTGGCCTTAAAATTCCATACTGTTTCCATGTAATCGCTAGAAACAACTGACAATCGACGTGACGTGACAATCGAATGACAAAGTACTGCACAAACGGAAACATTAATAATCAATAACCCGAAAATGACCGATGTCACAAGAGTGTTATTTAAAATAAATTATGTGTTTTAAAGAGGTCTACATTTTTTATGCAATACCTTTTCGTCTATCACTTAACGTTTACCAGTTATGATAGATTATACAAAATTCCTTCCGAATGAAGAGTTATTCCCAGAAATATCAAGATATACATTTTATTTGACATATAAATATATTTAAATATGGTAGTTTAATGAAAATTGGTAGAGCTATTTTAGAAAAACAAAGTCTTCGAAAATTACCACCTAAAGGACACTTGGGGTGGGGGGATTTTGTTAAAATCCTTCCTGTCGCATCCCTGGAAGATACATAACTCAAATACAAAGTTTGGTATATTATCACAAACACACACCAGACGTGTTTCCAAAAATGCTTTATTTGGATTCAGGTGGCCTCAAAAGGGTCTCAAAACATGTATTTCCACTGAAATATCGGTATAGAATTTTTGGGTGGAATGCAATACTTCCCCTACTTAATACACACGTAGTAGAGAAAGTAAAAATGCTTTTTTTTTCTTTTTTGATTCACGAGGCTTCGAAAGACATTTCCGGTAAAATCTCGATATCGAATTTTTAGGTGGAACACAATACCTCATCTATTTACTATACGTAATGGAAACAGTAAAAATGCTGTTTTTGGATTCGCCTCAAAACAAGTATTTTAGGAAAAACCTCGACATCGAATTTAGGTTAGAATGCAATACTTTCTCTCTAGTAGAGAAAGTAAAAGTGATTTTTCTTTTGGATTCAGGGGTCTCAAAACATGTATTTCTGGTGAAATCTCGGTATCGTATTTTTGGGTGGAATACAATACTTCTCCTACTTACAACACGTAGTCGAGAAAGTAAAAATGCTTATTCTTCTTTTATAATTCACGAGGCCTCGAAACATATATTTCCGGTAAAATGTCGACATCGAATTTAGGTTAGAATGCAATACTTCCCCTGTAGTAGAGAAAGTAAAAGTGATTTTTCTTTTGGATTCAGGGGTCTCAATTTTCTGGTGAAATCTCGGTATCGTATTTTTGGGTGGAATGCAATATTTCTCCTACTTACTACACGTAGAGAAAGTAAAAATGCTTTTTGGATTCAGAGGTCCTCAAAACATGTATATCCTGAAATCTCGGTATCGAATTTTTCGGTCGAAAGCAATACTTCCTCCACTTGCTATACGTAGTAGAGAAAATAAAAAGCCACAGATATGACCTGAGATATTAATGCTAGCATATAAATGGAACATTAAAAAAAATTGCTTTTGTAAAAGTACCTTGTAGAAGGATGAGTAGAAAAGTCATATGAATGCTATACACGGGATTTTATCTTTCTCTACCGTGTACCTAGTAGGTAAAGGAGGTTTTGCATTCCGCCCAAAAATTCGATATCGAGGTTTCCCCGTAAATACATGTTCTGAGCTAAATCGAAAACAAGAGAAAAAAATCTGATGTGTTACACTCACATGACTTTCTCTACTCTTGTACAAACTATTTTTACAAACGCTTATTCTCCATATGCTTCATGTTAATCGAGATGTTAATCTTATTGCTAATGTTCTTGTAGATGCAAGGGGAATTGGTAGGCTTTAAGCGATAGTCAAATATTTTAAGAGCTGATTGCTATGTGGAGTATTCCAGGACATAAAAAAATGAATAACGAATTTGAGAAAAAGTATAAGTTTTGGAAAATTTAAGGGAATAACAAGTAATATCTCGAAAATGGTTCACTCAACAAAAAAATGTATATGACATAAATTGTGTATTTTAACGCGATCTACATTTTTTGTGTAGTTAAAATTTTGTCTATCTCTTATGGTTTACCAGTTATGCAAAAGTCGGTCACAATGAAGAATACTTTTGAAAACATTTCCAGAAAATTCAAGATATACATTTTATTTGTTATGAAAGTATCTTAAATATATGATATTTTAATCAAATTCGTTAGAGCCATTTTTGAGAAAATTAAAATGTTCGAAAAATGTTCCATGTAAAGGGTAATCTGGGGTGGAGAGATTTTCTTGAAAACCTTTGTGTCGCATCTCTGAAAGATACTGAACCTAAATACCAAGTTTGGTGTTTATCCGACTGTTCGTTTCTGAGTTATGCTGTTCACAGACACACACACGGACATGTTTTCAAAAATGCTTTTTTTTGGATTCAGGGGGTCTCAAAACATGTATTTCCGGTGAAATCTCGGTATCGAATTTTTGGGTGGAATACAATACTTCCTCTGCTACGTAGTAGAGAAAATAAAAATGTCTCTATATGCATGTGTGGTGTATCTGAACAGATAACCAAAAATCACGTGGGATAAATATCAAACCTGCTAATTAGGTTCAGTATCTTCTAATGCTCCTACACGAAGATTTTCAAGAAAATCCTCCCCACACCAAACTACCCTTTACATGGAACATCTTTCCAAATTCTGGATTTTGTCAAAAATGGCTCTAACGATTTTTATTAGAATGTCATATGTTTAAGATATTTACATGGTAAATGGAGTGTACATCTTGAATTGCTTGGGAATGGAATGTTGTATAATTTTGTTTAATTGGTAAACTATAAGTGATAGAAAAGAAACTTACTTCACAAAAAATGAGCATCTCTTTAAAGTACATAATTTATTTCAAACAGTTATTTTTGTTATATCAGCCATTTCCGAGATACCTATCCGTTATTATGGTTTTAAGTTTTCAATTGTTTCATGTTTTCTTTAAAGTGCTGTCGCTATTCAGTTGTTTCTCACGATGTCGTGGAAAGACTATGAAATGTCTAGCCAGTATGTATTCAGCAGTTTTTAAACGTTCGACTATAGCTATTCCGTTTGTACTTATGACGAAATGAGTAATAAAATTACTTCTGCATAGGTTTATCTCGATTAACATGAAATAGAAAAATAAGGTCTTGTAACCATAGTGGGTAGAGGTAGAGGGGGTTCAATTCAGGGGGGACATCTCGAGCGCTGCGACCTGCACATATCTATTGCGGCTACCACTCCTCAGGAGGAAGGGATGAGGTGAAGGAACCACAGGAGGCTACAGGCCACCGAGACGCGCGGGAGTCCCTAACATTCCCAAGCTCGCAGACCCGTCCCACTGCTGGAGCCGCCGAGTTAGGGTGATTAACGACCCACTCCACTGAGCATGCGTCCGCGCTATCTGTCTGGCACTGCTTAACACCACAAAACCCTCTAGTTCCCAAGGTCGTGGATTCAAATCATGCGGAGGGTGATGGATTTTTTCGGGCGTAAAAATCCTTAGCATAGCTTCCTTCGGAAGGAAGATAAAACTGGTGGTTCCGTGTCGTAGATTTACGGCAGGAATGGAAGCTCAAGCCTGATAAAGAGGCCTCTGAGCATTGGGTCTTTCGCACCCAATATAGAATGGAACGCTAATGACCAGTTAAAGAGCGTCCATAAAAAAAGAAAACTATTTCTTTTCCTTATCAGGAAAGGAAGGAAGGAAATAAAGGTAGTAACCGGAATAAGATTAAAGTGCATAAGTTTTCCTGCCGATATGGTTCTGCTAAAGGAAGAGATAAAATATTAAAGAACATGCTGACAGAGATAGATGCCACCCCCAAAAAAATTTATGAACGATCCACCAATCGAGCAGCGCTCTGGTATCCATTGAGCATGCATCCGCGCTATCTGTCCGTCACCGCTTAACGCCAAGAATCCCAGAAGCACACCTGAAAGTTGTGAAGGAAACGGAATGAAAGGTAAATCGTGGTAGAGAAGTAACCACCCTAGTATTCAATGCCGAACCCAGAGAAACCACGAAAAACCATGGGTAGGATGATGTGTTACACTCACATGACTTTCTCTACTCTTGTACAAATTATTTTTAGAAACGCTTATTCTCCGTCTACTTCATGTTAATCGAGATATCGAGATGTTAATCTTATTGCTAATTTTCTTGTAGATGTAAGGGGAATATGGTAGGTTTTAAGCGATAGTCAAATATTTTAAAAGCTGGTTGTTATGTGGAGTATTCCATTCTCTTTGCATTACCAGGACAAAAAAAATGAATTACAAATTTCCATTTGAGCAAATAAGTACTGAAACATTTAAGGGAATAACAAGCAATATCTCGAAAATGAATCACTCAACAAAAAAATGTACTACATGAAATAAATTGTGTATTATAACGCGATCTACATTTTTTGTGCAGTAAAATTTTGTCTATCTCTTATAGTTTACCAGTTATGCAGAGGTCCTTCACAATGAAGACTACTTTTGGGGACATGCCCAGAAAATTCCAGATATACATTTCATTTTTCATGAAAATATCTTAAACATATGATATTTTAATCAAAATCGTTAGAGCCATTTGTGAGAAAATTAAAATTTTCGAAAAATGTTCCATGTAAAGGGTAATCAGGGGTGAGAGGATTTTCTTGAAAACCTTCGTGTCGCATCTTTGGAAGATACTGAACCTAAATACCAAGTTTGGTGTTTATCCGACTGTTTGTTTCTGAGTTATGCTGTTCACAGACACACACGGACGTTTCCAAAAATGCTTTTTTTGGATTCAGGATTCATATATTTCTGGTGAAATCTCGGTATCGAATTTTTGTGTGGAATACAATACTTCCCCTACTTACTGTACGTAGTAGAGAAAGTAATAACACTTCAGATTTTTGGGTAGGAATATCATACCAAGGCGGTGCCCTGACCTAGTGGTTAGACTGCTGGCCGCCCATCATGATGGTCCGGGTTCGATCCCAGGGACCCACAGTAGTGTTTGTGTTGGGTGAAGCGTCATCTGCGGGGGTTTACTCCGGATTCTCCAGTTTTTACTGCCGTTCATTCTACAAATAGCTCCATCATCACATCTATTAAACAAATTTCTTTCTACAACGCTTAGTTTTGGAGATATTCTAAAGTCTCAACTTAAATGGTCCACTCTGTATAATGGGACGCTAGGAACCATAATAGTTAAAGAGCGTCCGTAAATAAAACTCAAATTAAACTGTTACCTACACTGACAGTCGAGTCAACGTGTATTTCGTACCGCGACAAACCCCTCATCTTTAGTTATATGTCTCTACTTTTAGGCATTTGTGGATCTGGAAAAATAATTTCCAGTGAAGAAATTTATGGAGACTTTGAAGAGTATTGGCCTGGACTGTGAAGAGAATGTGTCCTAAGCAATCTCTATATGAAGTAACTATTAAGAACTTTATCACCAGAGTCGTTCTCCGTGGTGTAGTGGTTATCATGCTAGCCTCCAGTTCCCAAATTCGTGGGCTCAAACCCGGCGGAGGGCGATGGATTTTCGGAACGTAACAATCCTTAGCATGGCTTCCTTCGGAAGGGAAGTAAAGCTGGTGGTCCCGTGTCGTAGATTTACGACACGTGAAAGAACCTCAAGCCGAATAAAGAGTCCTCTGAGCAAAATTACTGCTCTTTCACGCCCAATATACAGGGTGATTTATAAATAACTGACACATTTATTTCTTTAATAGTTTCAAAGCGAGTTATGCTAGCGACAACTTATTATACCTGAAATACAGAGGAATTTTGGAAGATTTACCTCTATAGCAAATGTTCAAAATGTCCTCCATCCTGCATATGGCACAACTCAACACGTTCCATGTTACTGGCAACTCGTTGGAGGACTCTGTTGTCAATAGCTGGAATCTCCTGTGTAATGTTGTGCTTCAGATCGTCCAATGTGCCATAAAACCCTGTCTTTTAAGTAACCCCATTGAAAGAAGTCCGGCGATATCAAATCCGGAGATCTCGGTGGACACAGGTTCTTGGAAATTATCCGATCGTCAAAGAAACTTGCAATTACTGCCATGGATTCATTTGATGTATGGCATGTAGCGCCGTCCTGCTGAAAATATCCTTGACTCAGCTCTACATTTTCTAGTTGCTCAGCAAACTTCATGAAAATCCGTCGGTACTCTGTAACATTGTTAAAAAAACAATGGTTCCACTATTCTCTGTGCGGATATTGCACACCAAACTCCGATTTTAACCGGGTGCATAGGTGCTTCATGAATAACATGTGGATTTTCACTGGCCCAATGGAGTGAGTTATTTGAGTTCACATAGCCGGATAAATGGAACCATGTTTCATCTGTGAACCATGTGATGGTCAATATGGCAAGATTTTGCACAATGAACGCCTGAAACCAAGACAATAATTCAGCCGTCTATCCTTATCTGGTTCCTGTAACTGATGGATAACTGTAATCCTATACGGCTTAGGCCTGCACTTTTCACAGCTCTCTGACACATTGAGTAGCTGTACCCTGTCTCCTGCGATAAACGTCATAATGATTTTTGGTTGACTGATCCTTACGTCAACAACAACCGTGGGAAGCCTAGATGAACTAGTTTTTCCTTTTTCACTCACCAGAGATCCAGATGTTTCCAATTTGCTTACCAGTCCCAGTATTGTGTTCTTTGGGGAGATTCCGAACACCAAATTCTCTTTGGTATGCCCTTTGAGTAGCTGTAATTCAATTCGTAATCCAGTATTTCTTTACAAGGAAGAGTCGTTCATTTAATGTGTATTCATTTTCACGTTGACTAGAACAAAATCTCAAAAACAGTTGCCGACAATAAAACTAATAATTACGAATAAAACATGAACATCTGCGCATCTAGTGACAGGCAATCGAAACTGTAGAACATTCTACTTAATTTGGTGCTAAAATTGGGGAATTGGGTGATTTTTGAACAGAATAATTAAAGAAAGAAATGTGTCAGTTCTTCATCAATCACCCTGGGACGATAAGGGCCGCAGCAGTTAAAGAGCATCCATAAAATAAATTCTTTTCCCTTTCAGGAGGAAGGACATAAAGGTAGTAACCGGAACAAGATTAAAGTGCATAAGTTTTCCTGCCGATATGGTTCTGCAAACGGAAGAGAAAAAATGTTAAAGATATGATGACGGGGATGCCAAAAAGAGAGGGGGGGGGAAATCCGATGTGCTGCAGTCACATGACTTTCTCTACCCTGTCTTATACAAATAAATCTTACAGAAGGTTATTCTTCTATTTGCTTCTTGTTATTATACTTAAACTTGCAATACATATTTCGTTGGGATACAGTAAAGCGATAGTCAGATTTTTAATGACCGTGTCGCTATTGATGGCTTTGAAATTCCATGCTCTTTGTACGACCACGAGAAATAAAAATCTAATCATTTACATTATTTTCGCTACCCTCTATGTTTTATTAGTGGTTATGCAAATTATTCTCATAAAAGTTTATTTTTATATCTACTTCATTTTAATCGAGATAAACCTTTGCAGAAGCAGCTACATTATGTATTTCGTTAGTATACAAAGGGAACAGCGATAGTCAGATGTTTTTTCCAACTGGAAATCGTCAGAACTTAAAATAATATTGTATTTAACAAATCGAACCATAACTAACGGATATCTCAGAAATGGTTTATTGCAGAAAAAAATTATTTAAAGTAAATTGTGTGTTATAAAGAGATCTAAATTTTTTGTGTAGTACGTTTTCGTCTATCGCTTAACGTTCACCGGTTATATAAAATTATACAAAATTCCTTCCGAATTAAGAGGAATTCACAGGCTATTTCCCCCCAAAAAATCAAGATATACATTTTATTTTTCATGTAAATATCTTTAATATATGGTATTTTAATCAAAATGTTAGTAATTTTTAGAGAATCAAAATTTTCGAAAAATGCTCCATGTCTTAGGGGTAGGGGATTCTCTTGTTCGCATCCTTTGGTAGGTACTGGACTTAAATACCAAGTTTGGTGTTTATTGGAGTTTTCGTTTGTGAATTATGCTGTTCACAGACATACTGACATTTTACTAAAATACTGTTTTGAATTCAGGGAGCCTCAAAACATGTATTTGCCGGAAATAACGGTATAAAACCTTTGGGTGGAATGCAATAGCTTCCCTATCTACTATGTATGTGATAGAAAAATTTAAAAGCGAATAGCGATTTACCGGTTGAGAAAACCGTATCTGAAAATTCACACCGATAACAAGCAACATCTCCGAAAGTTTAACTCCACAAAACTTGGAAAGGTAGAATCAGACGACTGAAAAATTCAATGTCATAGCCGGGATTTGAACAACGGATCTCCCGGTCTCCGTCCGGGTGCTCTCCGGTTGAATTTTTCAGTTGCCTGATTCTACCTTCCCAACCTTGTTCAACACACCGCTTGTGTGAAAGAACAATTAATTCCATTAATTGACCTAATAGTGGTTGAAACTATGAAGCCCGGGACTTAAAGTACTTACAACATTGTAAGTCGCCATTGGGGTATGTCGTCTCAATACAATTTCAGATCTCCTTGTGGTTTGTCGGGAAAAAATGCGAAGCAGCTGTGACCTACTTAGGTCTTATCATGGATCAGGGCCTGACCTGGAATAAGCACATTGCTAAAGTCAGAGCCAAGACAAATTGTCAGCTAAATAGACTGTACCCAATATTTAACATAAATAACCAACTAAAAATAAATATGGGACTCACCCTATACAAAACGCTAATTAGGCCAATCATGACGTATGCAGCCCCTGTTTGGGGATATGCGGCCAAGACGCACATGCATAAGCTACAAACACTGCAAAACAGGATAATACGAATAATAACGAAACACGCCGTTAGCGCTGGCATATCTACTACACCAGGAATTAAAACTACACACTATCGAAGAATTCGTAAAGAGTCTAAGCTTCAATCTCTATAAGCACAAGGGAAAGAATACGAATAGACTAATACAAGAACCAGGTTCATATGAAACCCACGAGAACAAACACAAGCGACCGCTGTCACTATTCGACAGAACCTTTGGCCTAGGGGAGCCCGAAATTACTCATTAATAACATTACCATAATACCCATGACTACAGCCTCACCACGTGACCGTTGGTAGCCCTCGAAGTCCTTACTCTCCGAGTCAAGGCGGCCCCCGGGGACTGAGGGATCCCCCTCGAGTGGCACTGGCTCGCACCTGCATTTTCAGGCAGGCAGCACGCCGTGTGCACACTCTATACGACCGTGCTAGCAATATGGATAATGAAATAGTTTATTAAAGCTAAGGACGATGCCAAACGGCTGTAAAACAAATACTCATAATTAATCTAACATAAGCACAAAATAATCATAATAAGAAAATGACGACGCCACCAGGCGGAGCACAACACTATCAAAATACAAATTAGCACTAACTATACACAATAAAAAGACGAAGCCACAAGGCGGAGTCAACACTTTTGAACTTCCAAATTAGAGCTAATCATCAAATCAATTTATTCTATACAACTAACAACTAATACAAATAAGTGTAAACATATGTATTGTGCATGCCTAGAATGATTTCTTTCAGGGACGCAGCCTCCGGCTCAAGATCCGACTCGCACACAAGTGCGCACTTGTGATGCTCAACACCTCCAATATAACACGACGACACGCCTCGGCGTGAACAAGAACTAACATATCACCAAACTCCCTAATTCGCCAGGGCGTAATCAGGGCTTTGGTCATGGCTACGACCGGCCTCCTGTCCTTACCGGCTCTAGCCCTAAGGGCTGGCCAATATACCAACACCTCAAATCCGCAGGTGCATAAGCGGTACTGCCACACCTATACCTGAATTCTCTCCGGTGGAGGGTTTTTAGTGGGTAGGGCCGGGTGGAGTCCCACACTCCCATTTATGCGGTTAGTACGCAAAAGTATTTTTCCTCCACTCGAAAAAAAAACAGCTGGAGAATTTAGTGTCGTGCCGGCGTTTGCCACGGTAGCTCAGTGGTTAGAGCAACCGGACGGAGACCGGAAGATCCGTGGTTCAAATCCCGGCCATGGCATTGAATTTTTCAGTCGCCTGATTCTACCTTTCCAACCCTGTCCAACACACGGCTTGTGTGAAAGAACAATTAATTCCATCCACAAAACTTGTTATCTAACATATATTGTACGCGCTAACCAAATCTACATTTCTTGTGACGTAAGTTCTCTTACGGTTTACTAATTATACAAAAGGAATTCAAAATCAAGAGGACACAAGTTACTCCCAGAAAATTCAAGATATGCATTTCATTTGTCATGAATATTCTTAAACATTAGATGTTTTAATCAAAACTGTTAAGAGGCCATTTTTGAGAAAATCCAAAATAACGAAAAGCTTACCATGTAATGAATAGTTTGGGATGGGGGGGGGTGGCTTCTTTGGGAAATAATCAGTGCTTTTGTTTTTGATTTATACTGTTAACACATACACATACTGCTTCCTGAAAATTATTTTGGGGGTTCAGGGGATTTTAAAACATCCTCCACTTACTGTAGCTAACCGAGCGGGATGGCTTAGCGGTAACGTCGGTGGCTCGCGTTCGATCCCCGACTACAGCTCATTCTGACCCATGGGTTTTTTTCGGGGGTTTTCCGGGTCGGCAGGCGAATGCTGGAGTGGTTTCTTTCAACCCCGAATTTCCTGCCCCTCCATCTCGTTTGTCGTACTCCGTGGTGTAGTGGTTACCATGCTAGGCTCTAGTTCCCAAGGTCAGGTCACGGGTTCATCGGCGGAGGGCGATGAATTTTTTTGGTTCGGCGTGGCTTCCTTTGAAAGGGATGTAAAGCCGGTGGTCCCGTGTCGTAGATTTACGGCACGTAAAATTACATCAGACCTGATAAAGAGGGCTATGAGCAAAATTACCAGTCTTTCACGAGCAATATTAAATGGGACGCTAAGCAGTTATAGAGCGTCCATAAAAATAACTCAAACTCCATCTCGTTCCATTCATCATTTCGTTTATCCTTCACCCCCTGGGTCTCTTTCAGGGTCGGAAGTGTCGGTGATGGCGTTTCGGTGCAGCGTGGCAGGGGAAAATCATACTCTCTGTAAACTCCCTCCGTCCCTCGGATTTCGGCTGGCTCCTGGGGTTTCCCTCTGTATGGGGCGGGGTCCGCCTGTTCGTCTGCCAGGTGTCTACTTCTGGAAACTTCAATGCTGCACCGCCGCTCCTGGACCCGGCCGCCTGTTGACTCCTCTCGTCTCATTCCTTCTTTCCAGGGAGGCCTCCTCGTGGAGCGAAGATACAACATCCCCTCTGGATCGGTGCTGAATTCCTCCTTTAAGGAAGATAAGATAAGATATTGTAAGTAAGCAGCAGAGAAAGTGCAAACATCAGCTTTAGAAAATGACAAGAGTTGTTATTCCAAGAATGGGATTGATACAATAATTTTCCTTATAACTGTTGTAACACGAGGTACTAATTTTGTAAATGGGAAGTGTTCTTCTGCAATATTGAGGAAAACAAAATTTTAAATGTATTCCCCATAATTGCGTCAGTAATTGTGATGCTGTGCGTAACTCTCTCCGAATAATCTATTTAACGGATTAATTATCACAGTGAATCACAAGAGGGCTGTGCGTTGACGTAGAATTTAAATGAGTCGAAAGAGACTTGTGCAGTTAAACTGATATAAAAGCAAGCAAAAAGTGTAATTCATAGAGATGAACAATGCTTGACACATTTGTAGTGCTATGAATTAAGATTTAAATTACTTGCAAACAAAGTTTGTTATAAACTAATTTGTTTTGTGTAAAAATAAAATCTGATATGTTACACTCACATGACTTTCTCTACTCTTGTACAAACTATTTTTACAAACGCTTATTCTCCATCTACTTCATGATATTGCTAATTTTCTTGTAGATGCAAGGGGAATATGAAAGGCTTTAAGGGATAGTCAAATATTTTAAGAGTTGGTTGCTATGTGGACCATTTCATTCACTTTGTATGTCCAGGACATAAAAAACGAACTAGTTCCCATTTGAGAAAAAGCATAAAGTATTGGAAAATTCAAACAAATAACAACGAATATCTCGGAAATGGTTCACTCGACAAAAAAATGTGTATGATATAAATTGTGTGTTTTAACGAGATCTACAATGTTTGTGTAGTAACACTTAGTCTATCTCTTACGGTTTGTCAGTTATGCAAAATTCTTTCAGAATTATGACGACTTTTGGGGACATTCCCAGAAAATTCAAGATACACATTTCATTTACCATAAAAATATCTTAAATATATGATATTTTAAACAACATCGTTAGTCATTTGAGAAATTCAAATTTTCGAGAAATGTTCAATGCAAAGTGTAGTTCGGGGGTATTTTCTTGAAAATTTGGTATTTATCCGACTTTTCGTTTTTGAGTTATGCTGTTTACAGACCACATTCAGATCTTTTCCTAAAAATGCTATTTTTTTAATTCAAGGTGCCTCAAAACATATATTTCCCGTGAAATCTCGGTATAGAATTTTTCGATACAATGCAATACTTTCCCTACTTATTACATGTACTAGAGAAAGCAAAAATTGAACGTTCTTGCTATGCTTGCGAAATAAATTTTAACATAAATACAAGTTAATTGCAGTAAACAATTTACATGCGAATACAAATAATAAATTAACAATCTGATTCTCTGTTTTATATAACTTTAATTTAATTTTCTGTTTTAAATGCACATTTACATTTCTGTTGCGTATATCTCTTGGTAAATGCATGTTTTTCCCTTTATAATAACGTATTTTCCTGTATATCGCTATTCAAAATCTTCTCCTGTTTTTACTTTTTCTACTGCGTATAGTAAGTAGAGGAAATATTGCATTCCACCCAAAATTTCAATATCGAGATTTCACTGGAAATACATGTTTTAAGGCCCCGTGAATGCAAAAAAAAGCATTTTTAGAAAAAGGTCCGTGGTGTGTCTCTGTGTGTGAACAGCATAACTCAAAAACGAAAAGTCGGATAAATACCAAATTTGATATTTAGTTTCAGTATCTATCAAAGATGCGACACGAAGATTTTCAAGAAAATCCCCCCATCCCGGACTACCCTTTACATTGAACATTTTCTGAAAACTTTGATTTTCTCAAAAATGGCTCTAACGATTTTGATTAAAATATCAGATGTTTAAGATATTTTTGTGGCGAATAAAATGTATATCTCGAATTTTCTGGGAATGTCCCCAAGAGTCCTCTTCATTCTGAAGGACGTTCGCACACACAATTTATGTCATGTACTTTTTTTTTGTTCACTGAACCGTTTCCGAGATATTCCTGGTTATTTGTTGGTACTTTCCAATACATTTTCTCAAACGAAAACACGTTATTCGCTTTTTTAGTCCTGGACATACAAAGAGAATGGAATGCGCCACATAGCAACCAGCACTTAAGAGATTTGACTGTCGCTTAAAACCTACCATATTCTCCTGCAGCTACAAGAAAATTAGCAATAAGATAGTTTTGCAATGTTAATCTCGATTACCATGAAGTAGATGGAGAATAAACGTTTGTAAAAATAGTTTTACAAGGGTAGAGAAAGTTATGTGAGTGTAAGGCATCAGATATTTTCTTATACTTCTGATAACATTTTTTAGGAATACATCTTGAGCATATCTTAAGAGAATTAATTTCAAGAGTATATCATAATATTGTAGCGTATGTGCGTGCATTGTCGCGTCGGACACATTATTGCTGTGTATAATGATATTGTTGAAGTAATTATTTCGTTTTTGAGTTGAATTGTTGTCCGGCGCGGCATATTTCCCTGCAATTCCTAGTCAAGAGGGGTGAAGGCAAGTTGAGGGAAGATCCTCTTTGTCTGATAGGGTGGGTCTATGAGTAGCGTCAGTCTAGAGTAGGTTTTCTGAGGTGTGGTTTGTATGTAGAAGTGCATGTTGCCGTGTGTGTGCGTGGAACATCTCCCCCAGTGTTTGTCAGTAACCTTTTGTGTACAATGTAGGGCACCTTATTAATTATAATATTATAATAAACCAGCGTTATATGTGAATTTACACGTATTGTTTATAAATATTCCACGTCCGCTTTAGGTGTGTGCAGCAAGTTCTTGGTATCTCTTTGTGTGCATCTGAGTCTACGTCCCCAATGTTTTTGCCAGGGTAACTAAATTTAATATTTCAGCTGCAAACCTTTTGGCTTCACCCCGGTGTATAACATTTTATTGTTAAATATATTGAATAGAATAATATCAACATTGACGATATTAAGTGAACTATAGAGCTAAATAAATGAAATGAGTAAGTAAAATGGGAACCAGAAAAAAGGTGATTATTGTATAAAGCACATTTCTTCAAAAGAAATAAAACAGTTTTATGTGAAGTTAATCATTATTGAGATTGTAATTAATTGCCTTATCTTTATAAAACACGTTATACATTCTTTGGAGATAAACGAATACTCTGGTTTATTGCTTAGCTGATATACATTTCAAAGTCATATAAATAACCGGACAGATATCACCAATTAAAGTGAAACTTCCCTTAAATTCCTATAGTACGAGAGCTGATCAACAAAGACTGAGTCTGATTTTTTTTTCACAGATGTTTATTACTCCAATTCAATGTTTACAAGATCTTTTTCAAAGTAGTCCCCTTCTACTTCAATGCACTTTTTATCGCGTCTCTGCCTGTCCTTGAACACGTGCTGCAGACCATTCTTTGTCAGGTCCTTGAGAATCGCCTCACTTTTCTTGAGCACTGCTTCAGAGTTCTCAAATCGAATACCCCTAAGCTTTGCCTTTAGTGATGGGAATAAAAAAAGTCACAGGGTGCAAGATCGGGGCTATAAGGTGGATGTGGTACACAGGTAATGTTTAATCGAGCCAGAAACTGCATGACTTGATTTGCGACATGAGGCCGTGCATTATCATGATGAATTCGCCACCCAGTCCGAGAAAGCTCTGGTCGTTTCTTTGCAATGTGCTTCCTCAATGTAGCCAATACTGACATGTAGTATGCTGCTGTAACAGTAGTGTGAGGGGGAACGGTATGCTGGTAAATCATTCCATTACAGTCAAAAAAATGTGATCACCATCACTTTCCCTGCAGATGATGGAACAACTTTTGCCTTTTTTGGTGTTGGAGAACCTAGCGATTTCCACACTATGCTGGCTTGTTTTCCTTCAGAATCATAATGATGCAGCCATGACTCATCACCGGTGATAATCGATTTAAAAAATGCATCACCTTCATTGTCTGGTAGCGAAATGCACGTAGGGTCTACAAAATAGAGCATTACTACCAACATACCAATACGAGAGTGCTGCCGCCTACCAACATTATACATAAAAACCCGCTCTTTTCAAATATTTATGTTACAGATACGAAACTATCACGGAAGCTACAGGAAAAAATCAGTCTCAGTCTCTGTTGATCAGTCCTCGTAATATATCGCCACATCTACAAGTCTGTCACAGCAGGCGGATGACTATTTCCAAAGCGGGAATTTCAAATAAGGTAACTATGAATCGCAGAGTAAGAGGCGATAAGATCCTGAGTCGGAGCAGAGCCGAATCCAGTACCCAGGACAACGATGGACTGCATAAAGGCATCTCCACTACAGCTTTCCAGATAAATTCACCCATTTATCGGCAATCCAGAGTGGCACTTATTAGAACTATTTGACGAATAAAATAAGAATTTAAATGCGATTCCCCTAAACTCGGCTTACAAAATAATAATTGTACATTCGTATTATGAGTAGTTAACCTTTTCGAGATATCTTGTAACAGACGAATGTCGATTAATTTGAATGAAACAGAAGACAAGTGCACGTTGTGGCGGTGATCCAGATACAATATTATAATCTAAGATATTTGCATACAAATAAACTATATCTTTGATTTTCTGCTAATAGCCTGTGAAGTGTTTTTCATTACCCACGAATGTTGTGTACTTTTATACAGGGTGGACTATTAAAGTTGAGACTGTACAATATCTCCACAACTAAGCGTTGTAGAAAGAAAGCCTTGAATAAACGTTGCTTGATATTATATCCTATTGCTGCTGATTTATTTGGAGGCCGTTGTAGTCATTTTAGGGTCAATTTAATTTTTACTTTCTCTACTACGTATAGTAAGTAGAGAAAGTATTGTATTCCATCCAAAAATTCGATACCGAGATTTCACCGGAAATACATGTTTTGAGACCCCCTGAATCCAAAAAAAGCATTTTTGGAAACATGTCCTGTGTGTGTCTGTGTGTGTGTCTGTCTGTGAACAGCATAACTCAGAAAAGAACAGTCGGATAAACACCAAACTTGGTATTTAGGTTCAGTATCTTCCAAGGACGCGACACGAAGCTTTTCAAGAAAATCCCTCCACCCCAGATTACCCTTTACATGGAAGATTTTTCGAAAATTTTAATTTTCTCAAAAATGGCTCTAACGATTTTGATTAAAATATCATATGTTTAAGATATTTTTATGACAAATAAAATGTATATCTTTAATTTCCTGGGAGTGTCTCCAAAAGTATTCTTCATTGTGAACGATTTTTGCATAACTGGTAAACCATAAGAGATAGACAAAAGTTTACTACACAAAAAATGTAGATCGCGTTAACAATTTATGTCATATAACTTTTTTTTTGTTGAGTGAACCATTTTCGAGATATTACTTGTTATTCCCTTAAATTTTACAATACTTATTTTCTCAAATGGGAATTCGTTATTCATTTTTTGTCTTGGATATGCAAAGAGTATTAATCTGTGGCAAAGGGAATGGTGCTGCACCTAACAACCAGCTATTAAGAGATATGTATGTGTTTAAAGGCTACTGTTTTTCTATATTGCCCTTGTAAATGTATATTCCCCTTACATCTACAAGAAAATTAGCAATAAGATAGAGTCTGCAAATGTTTATCTCGATTAACATGAAGTAGATGGAGAATAAGCGTTTGTAAAAATAGTTTGTACAAGAGTAGAGAAAGTCGTGTGAGCGTAACACATCAGATTTTTTAAAATGGGAACTTACCTTTTTTGTGTTGTTTTAATACCTCCATAAAAAACTCAACAACATTTGTATAAAGCACTTTGCAATTGTTCTTACACCAATGTAAATAACAAGGACCATTCTGAATGGCTGTGTACGAAAAGCGTAATGAACGGTTGGGCCATCCATGGATGGTCATTTGGTCATAAACAGCTTTTTATAAAGCATTTTCTAATGAGAAAACAACATACAAAATGTAGGTTCCCATTTAAAAAAAATCTGATGTGTTACACTCACATGACTTTCTCTACTCTTGTACAAACTATTTTTACAAACGCTTATTCTCCATATGCTTCATGTTAATCGAGATATCGAGATGTTAATTTTATTGCGAGGGGAATTGCTAGGCTTTAAGCGATAGTCAAATATTTTAACGCTGGTTGCTATGTCGAGTATTCCATTCTCTTTGCAAATCCAGGACATAAAAAAATGAATAACGAATTTGAGAAAAAGTATAAGTATTGGAAAATTTAAGGGAATAACAAGAAATATCTCGAAAATGGTTCACTCAACAAAACAAAACGTATATGACATAAATTGTGTATTTTAACGCGATCTACATTTTTTGTGTAGTAAAATTTTGCCTATCTCTTATGTTTACCAGTTATGCAAAAGTCGTTCACAATGAAAAATACTTATGGAGACATTCCCAGAAAATTCGAGATATACATTTCATTTGTCATGAAAACATCTTAAACATATGATATTTTATTCAAATCGTGAGAGCCATTTTTGAGAAAATGAAAATTTTCGAAAAATGTTTCATGTAAAGGGTAATCTGGGGTGGGGGGATTTTGCTGAAAACGTTCGTGTCGCATCTCTGGAAGATACTGAACCTAAATATCAAGTTTGGTACTTATCCGACTGTTCGTTCCTGAGTTATGCTGTTCAAAGACACACACACACACAGACACACAGACGGAGATGTTTCCAAAAATGCCTTTTTTGGATTCAGTGGGCCTCAAAACATGTATTTCCGGTGAAATCTCGGTATCGAATTTTTGGGTGGAATGCAATACTTCCCCTACTTACTATACGTAGTAGAGAAAGTAAAAATTAACTTGACTCTAAAATGATCATCATAACGTCCTCCAAACAAAACACCATTAATGCCATTTAGTTTCCCCCACAATATCAAGCAACTTTTATTCAAGGCATTTGTTAGTTTTTGAGATATTGTATTGTTTCAACTTAAATGATCTACCCTGTATAATGGTAGACAATAACAGATAGGCAAAAACTTACTACATAAAAACTGCGGATCCCCTTAAAATACACAATTAATTTCACAAGAAGTTTTTGTGGCATTAAACATTTCCGATATATTCGTTGCAATTGTTTTGAATTTTTCAATCCTTAGTCACTTTTTGAAGTGCTGTCACCGTTTAGTTGTTTTTCATGATGTCATGGAAAGAGTAACGGATTCCAAGGCCATCATATACCCACCTGCTTTATAAACATTTGACTTACTTCGGCCTCCTGTATGCCTATTATACCCACAATGAAATACGTAATGAACATATTTCTGCAAACGTTTATTGCGATTTGCATGAGGTAGCTTAATAAATAATAATTTGTAACAGTAGTTAATAGAAGGAATATAAAAAAATCTGATGTGATACATTCATATGGCTTTCTCTAACCTCTATCGTTTATTAGTGGGTATACCAACTATTCATACTAAGCTTATTTTCTATCTACTACATTTTAATCCAACTAAATCTCTGCATAAATAGTTACATTATACATTTCGTTATAGATACAAAGGGAACAGCGATAGTCAAATGTTTAAGAACTGGACGCTATATGCTGGCCTTAAAATTCCATACTGTTTTCATGCAATCACGAGAAACATCTGAATGTTGACTGGAACTCACAGGCTATTTCCAAAATTCAAGATATACATTTTATTTGTCATGAAAATATCTTTAACCCATGGTATTTTAATCAAGATTGTTAGAGCAGTTTTTTATAAAATCAAAATTTTCGAAAAATGTTCCATGTAAACCCCATGTTGGGGTGGGGGGATTTTCTTGAAAATCTTTGTGTCGCATCCTTGGAAGATGCTGATTTTAAGTGCCAAGTTTGATATTTATCCAACTTTTCGTTTTTGAGGTATACTGTTCAAAGATACACACACGCGGAGATGTTTCCAAAATGCTTTATTTGGATTCGGGGTACTCAAAACATGTATTTCCAGTGAAACCTTGGTATCAAATGTAACCCCACGTGAATGCAACGCATCAGAAATTCTAGAATAGCTATGGAAATAAATTTTAATGGGGAGATAATCTCGCGTGATTGTTACATATACCTTTCAAAGACGTAAGATAGTATAGCATTTCTCCGAATGTTGGGTCTTTCGAATGAACCACCTGCTGAAATTAGGAGGATATGTTTAATGTTTCAAATCTGTCAAATATATTTAAATGGAATTCGTTTCATATGACTTAATTTTTTCAATAAATGATATAAAAAGAATTGCTTCTGTCTTAAACTTTAGAAACTATAAAATTCTTGAAAATGAAATTTACCTAGATAATTCGTGCAAATAATTCGCGGAAACTTGATAAATAGACCATAAATTGACATTCGTCTCAGTCCAGTCCAAGTATAAAAGGTTTTGGTGACCCTATGTACCATATATTTTACAAGCATAACACCCACCCTGTGGGAATTTTACGGCTACGTTGTCTGATAGGTTGTTTCTTTGGAATTCCCCAATGCTTTGTTTACTTTTTATCTTCTCTCCTACGTACATAGTAGGTAGAGAAGGTATAGCATTCTACCCAAAAATTCGTACCGAGGTTTCGCTGGAAATACATGTTTTGAGAGCCTTGAATAATAAAAAAGGCATCTTTAGAGAAAGGTCGCGTGTGTGTCTGCCTGTGTATCTGTGAACAGAATAACTCCAAAACGAAACGTCGGATGAACACCAAACTTGGTATTTAGGTTCAGTACCTTCAAAACATGACATACGAAAATTTTCAAAAAAATCCCCCGAACCCAAACTACTCTTTGGGTTGGATTGGCTACGGATGGGAGGGTGAGGCGAGAGGAGACACCGGGCGACCGGAACCAGGAGTGACGGTACAAGAATGACAGGGTCCCTAAGGTTTCCAGATAGAGACTCCCCGGCAGACGGACAGAGCAGGTCGGGGACCCCACCCCGCACAGAGGAGATCCAACACCCTTCAAGGGGTTTTGGATACTCCCGCAGCCAGCCGAAAGCCGAGGGACGGAGAGAGTCACAAAGAGCACCCTTTTCCCCTGCGACGCTGCACCGAAACACCATCGTTGACACTTCCAATCCAGAAAGAGACCAACGAATGAAAGATAAAATGAAATGAGAATGCAGATAAAATGGAGGAATAGGAAATTTGGGGTTATCCCCCTCGGTAAACTATACTTTAGATGGACATTTTTTATTTATATTTAACCTTTTCTTTTTCATTTTTTGAAGTAGTCACCCTTGGGACCTTGGGAGTGGAGGCAAGTGGCAAAAGGTTTTTAAAACGTTTTACCTTCCAGATTTTTATCCTGGCCAGTTCTTACTTATAATTTTATTGTATTCCGGAGAACCACGAAATATGCCCATTACCTCGTATGAACACAGCGTATCTCAAAACTGGTGTCACGCCACTGTTATCTCGATAAGCAGTTCCGTGGAAGGTCACACGCTTACTTGGGGTGTACAAGGCATTACTAGGTTTAGTTCGGACTTGGATAATTAGCAGTGTCGAGCTTCTTTTGTTTCAGCTAGCGTGTAATTGGAGTACTTGATCCTTATTAGAATGTAAGTAAAAATGGTTGTATTACGTAGTATTTTTCTTCATGGTCGTTGCATTAGACATACTTGCTTTCACTACTGCTTTAGGAACTTATATTCACTGGAAATTAACATTTTGAAATCCTCTAAGAAGTATTTTTGGAATAAACTCCGGATAAAAAAATGCTAGGCAAAGATTTTTAAAACATTCTAACATTCGTATTGCGCCGATGGTCAATTTCCATTAGCGTACTCGGCTAATGAGGGTCATTAGGAAGGAGCTGTCGATTTATGGGTTGTAAGGAAAAACTACGCGGTTAGACAAATAAGGGCGTAGATACAAGGAAGAAAAGGATTAAACAACTTCACAAAATATTAGTATAGCTATAGTAAAGTACGAGGGTCGTCCAATAAGTCAGTTTCCCTATTTTATAAAAAAACATTAAACACAACTGATCATGTTGAATTAATTTTATTTATAATGTACAATCCTTTTGTTACTCTTCTACATAGTCAGCATGTTTTTCTGGTTAACGAGCACAGGACCCGACCTAGTACAACACTGGCTTGGAAAAACCTGTGTCGCGCCACCAAAAATGCTTGGAAAAACATGTTGACTCTGTAGAAAAGTAACAGAAGGATTGTACAATATAAATAAAATTAATTCAACATGATCAATTGTGTGTAATGCTTTTTATAAAATAGGGAAACTTACTTATTGGACGCCCCTCGTAATTTTATGCGTTATATACGCACGTGCATATCAACGTATAAAGTTCCATTTATCTGGCTATTCACCTATGCACCCGGTTAAAATCGGAGTTTGGTGTGCAATATCCTCACAGAGAATATTGGGACCAATTGTTTTTTTAAAACAATGTGAACATGCAGAGAACCGACGGATTTTCATGGAGTTTGCTGAGCAACTAGACGATGTAGAGCTGAGTCAAGGATATTTTCAGCAGGACGGCGCTACATGCCATACATCAAATGAATCCATGGCACTAATTGCAAGTTTCTTTGACGACCGGATAATTTCCAAGAACCTATGGCCACCGAGATCCCGGGATTTGACATCGCCGGACTTCTTTCTATGGGGTTACTTAAAAGACAGGGTTTATGTCACACGTTCCCAGACATTGGACGATCTGAAGCACAACTTTACACAGGAGATTCAAGCTAATAACAGAGTACTCCACCGAGTGGCCAATTAGCATGGAAAGACGTTTTGAGTTGGGCCTTATGCAGGATGGACGAGAACATTTTCAATATTTGCTACAGAGGTAAATAATCTCCCAAAATTTCTCTGCATTTCAGGTATAATAAGTTGTCGCTAGCATAACTCGTTTTGAAACAATTAAAGAAATGACTGTGTCAGTTCTTCATAAATCACCCTGTATAATTTGTATAAAATAAGCTTTTGCGTAGCATTAGCAATTCCCGTTGTATATATTTTAATTTTCCGATATTTTAAGCATTTCACTTTCTTTGTTAATGCAAAGAGTATGTAATATGAAGGCAGGAAACGAAATCGTTAAGACATAGGCTCGTGAACATGAGGTCAGCAAGTTTCAAACTCCCCCCTGACAGGTTTTTCCAGGTTTTCTTCTGTCCTCATAACCGGCAAATGCTGGGGAACTTAAACCCGGAACGTTTCCTTCACAAATTTATTTCCTATTTATCATCTTCATTATCACCAGTGTTACTGCCTGCGGTACCACCTTATGTAGTAAGAAAGGGTGTTAAATAGTACTAAAATAATCTGATGTGTTACATTCACGTGACTTTCTCTACCCTCTACTGTTTATCAGTGGGTATACAAATTATTCTCCATTTTAATCAAGATATACGTTTTTTCGAAAATTTTAATTTTCTCAAAAATGGCTCTAGCGATTTTGATTAAAATATCATATATTTAAGATACTTTCATGACAAATAAAATGTATATCTTGAATTTTCTGGGAATTTTTTACCAAAAGTATTCTTCATTGTGAACGACTTTTGCATAACTGGTAAACCATAAGAGATAGACAAAATTTTATTGCACAAAAAATGTAGATCGCGTTAAAATACACAATTTATGTCATATATATTTGTTTTGTTGAGCGAACCATTTTCATTCCCTTAAATTTTCCAGTACTTATACTTTTTCTCAAATGGGAATTCGTCCTGGACATGCAAAGAGAATGGAATGCTCCACATAGCAACCAGCCCTTAAAAGATTTGACTATCGCTTAAAACCTACCATATTCCCCTTGTATCTACAAGAAAATTAGCAATAAGATTAACATCTCGATTAACATGATGCATATGGTAAATAAGCGTTTGTAAAAATAGTTTGTACAAGAGTAGAAAAAGTCATGTGAGTGTAACACATCAGATTTTTTATCAAAACTTTACATTTTAATAGCTGATACTGAACACATCAAAGAATCATAGGCATACGTTATTTACAAATATAGGTGCACATTTGCAGTATATAAAGGTTTTCATGTATAAATTACTTAATTTTAGTTTTGAAAGTTTTAAACTTTTCTTCAGCTTTTACTTTATTTGGCAGAAGCATTTCATTCCATGATCGGGAAATTCTGAGCTCATGTTTTGGAATTTTCTAACGTTGGCAACATTATAACAGGGTAATAATGTCCTGGGCCGTGGCACTGTGGGCTAGAGCGTGTAGTTCAGGTTCCCGTTCACGGAATGCACCCAGATTCGATCCCACCCATAGCGGTGCAGATTTTAAGTCCCGGGTATAGGACTGGTGCCCACTCAGCATCGTGAGGAAAGTGAGGAGCTGCGATAGGCAGCAGTCCTGGCTCTGTGAGCCAACTTTCAGGCTGGGGATGCATGATGTTGGCCACATCACCTCTCCGTATCGGTTGGATGAGTGGACGATGGCGGCAGTCGTTTGACAGACCCGGCCATTCGCGGTTCTAGTGCCACAGGATAATATGCTAGCATAAGATTTCCAAGCATTAAAGCCAGGACGGAAGGAAATAAGGCCGAAATGTAATTGGGCTATAGGCAGGGAAATCGTAGATAACAAACCATCAACCCTCGCACAGTATTTTGGCGTTTGCAGACAACATTAGGACCGTTTTTACCTGCTTGTCAGTGACCCTTGGCCTCTGTTGTTTACATTCTTAGTAGTGATAATGGTTTGAGTGTAGATAACTGCTTAGGTATTCCTATGTCTCGTACATAGGGTCACTTTGAAAGTTTTGAAAATGGGCAACAATAGTCGTGGTAAGCGAAAGCAAGTCTTGTTATCTTTAAATTGAATTTCAGATAATATAGTGGTTTCACTCTGGCCAGTCCAGTCAAGGTCACGCATGATAATCCCCACTCTCGCTTTATACATCTGTCTCTTTCTACAGTTTCCCCTCCAGTCCCTCCCACCCTTCCTCAAAACGTGAGACCAGAGTTACAACAATACTTTACTGCCTCAGCAATGCTACTGCTGCTGCAAGAGGGGAACTAACTGGAGTGGGGGGCACTTTGTAGTGTTTTCATTTTCGCCAGTCCACTCAAGGACATTTTCCCCGCTTTGCAACCGTTCACCCACTCCACTCAGTTCCTCTCTTGCAGCAGCAGGAGTGGCGCGCCTGCCGCCAGAGAATAGCGCTGTAGCTACCGCACCTTTAACGTTCTTCACTGATGAAGCGTAGTTTTATCATCAGGGTCACGTTTCTACTCAGAACAATAGATACTGGACTACCAAAAACTCCCATATTATTCATGAAGTTCCTCACTATGCGGCAAAAGTTGGGGTTTGGTGCGCAGTGAAATTGCGTAGAATTATCGGTCCCATATTTTTTGACACAACATTTGATTCACACGTTTATGTAAATTCAATTTTAGATAAATTGTTTCTGCAACAAGCAAGAAATGAAAGGTTGTGTTGCTGGTTTCAGCAGGATTCAGCTTCAGCACACACTGCTGCCAATTCTATGCATGAAATGCGAAGTGTGTATGGTGACAGAATAATAAGTCGAGGATTGTGGCCACCTCGTTCCCCTGACCTGTCTCCATGCGAGTTTTATTTATGGGGAATGTTAAAGAATAAAGTGTACGCATCAAATCCGCACACGCTATTAGAAATGAAGGACAACATCACGAGAGAAATACGAGCAATCAGTCAACATGAACTTTTTCGAGAAAACCAGAATTGTATTCGGAGATATAGGGAACGTGTTCGCGCTGAAGGTCATAAATTTCAACATCTGTTGTGATGCAGGTAAGCCTAATGTAACTTAGTACAGTAGTTAGTGTTCGGTACCTATGACTTTTCGGTCGTTTATGTGTAACTCTGGCGGAAGGCGCGCTAAACCTTGCCCAGTCCAAGACCGCCAAGGAACGGTCCGGCCGAATTACAAACGCATTGTACGAGGGTTGGAACTTAGTGGCAACACTGCTGTAGAGACGCTATGCAACGGAATCTAATATTGTCGCTGATAGCACACATTAGTTACACACCTACCTTACCTCAGAGCAAATGGACTCTCTTCCCACTTCACCTGCGTGCGCACATTCGAGAGAAACAGTCACTTGTGATCTAGCGGTCTAACGTAGTGTTGTCACGATGTTTTCGAAACAGGAACAACGGAGTTGGATCAAGATTGGATGTGCCAGAGGTCCTACTGCTGGACAGTGTCATCAAGGTCTTCAAAAGGCTTGTGGGGAATCTGCATTGCCTTAAAAAACAGTGGCACGTTGGGTAAAAGCCTTTAACGTTGGTCGGCAAACTGTGGCAGACATGCATCGGGCAGGTCGTCCTAGCGTCAGTGAAGAAGAAGTGCATGCTCTTGCCGCCTTGCTGGACAGTGATCGACGCCAGACGATTCGTGAGCTAGCCCAAGAAACCGGATTAACGCATATGACTGTGCTTCACATCCTGAAGGAACGCCTGGTGATGCATCACGATGGGTTCCGCATAATTTGACGGAAATGCAGAAATGGTTGCGTTACGACGCTGCTAGGACGCACTTGGAGCGTTATGAGCGCGAAGGAGAGGCTTTCTTACGCCATATCATAACGCTGATGAGACATGGGCCAAATCGTATGAGCCAAAACTGAAACGCCAATCGAACGAGTGGCGTCATTACGGGTCGCCAGGAAAATCGAAAGTTCGTCAGAGCCCCAGCAATGTGATAGTTATGGTGATTCTCGTGTGTACGACAGTTAATGCACAGTATTATCGTTCTTTTTGGAGCACCACCTGCCACCAGCTATGAGAAAGAAGCGGCAACACTTTCTGCAGAATTCACCCATCATTTTGCACGACAATGCTCGGGCGCATACAGCGCAAACTGTGGCTGATTTGTTACGTCAATGGGACTGTGAAGTGCTGTACCATCCACCATACTCCCCGGACTTAAGTCCTTGTGACTTTGATTTGATTCTGAAGATGAAGGAACCACTTCGTGGCATTCGCTTCAGAACTGTTCCAGAGATTCGTCAGGTAGTAGACCGCTCCATTCGCACTATCAACAGAACAGCTCTGCTAAAGGTATACTACGACTTCCACATGGCTGGAAAAGGGTTATATACAACGCTGATGACTACATTGAAGGGCAGTAAATGTTGCTAACATGTAACTCTTTTGTATAGGCTGTAAAAAAATAGTTGCCACTATTTAAGTTCCAACTCTCGTATATACCTCTGGTCCCAAGTTTTGAGAAAGGGAGGGACCGGAGAGGAAACTGCAGAAGGAGACAAATATAAACCATGCCTGGCCTTGACTGGACTGCCCAGAGTGAAACCACTATAGCAACATGTGCCCCAACAATGTGCAACGACAGCACTTCTGTGTACTATGTGCATGCAGTTATTGCTACCCCATACGCTAGGATGGATCTCAACTGAGAGCATTTCCATGGGATGATTTTGTTGCATTTTAAAGTCGTTCAAGTAAGACTTCATCGGTCCGTTGCCTTTTGCGATCCACGATTCATCGATGGTTTACATAGTTTAGAAAAGGAAGGGATTTCCTCGAATTTGAAGACCGTGCAGGACGACCGGCTACAGCAACAAGGGATACAAATGTGTTGGAAGTAGGGCGCATGTTGCGGGATGATCATCGCAGCACATATCTGATTCAAGAAACCCTGGATATTGAATCGGCAGCAGGGAACACCATCCTTAAAAAACTTCAAATCAGGAAGCTCTGCAGTCGAATCCCCTACCACCTCACAAATGAGCAGAAACGGGCACATATGGAATAGTACCAGGAAATGTTAGAAAAAATCTGATGTTTTACACTCACATGACTTTCTCCACTCTTGTACAAACTATTTTACAAACGCTTATTCTCCATATGCTTCATGTTAATCAAGATAAACATTTGCAGCCTCTATCTCATTGCTAATATTCTTGTAGATGTAAGGGGAATATATATTTACAAGGGCAATATAGAAATACAGTGGCCTTTAAGCACATACATATCTCTTAATAATGGTTGCTAGGTGCAGCACCATTCTCTTTCCCACAGACTAATACTCTTAGCATATCCAAGACAAAAAATGAATAACGAATTCCCATTTGAGAAAATAAGTATTGAAAAATCTAAGGGAATAACAAGCAATATCTCGAAAATGGTTCACTCAACAAAAAAATGTATATGACATAAATTGTGTATTTTAACGCGATCTACATTATTTGTGTAGTAAAATTTTGTCTATCTCTTATGGTTTACCAGTTATGCAAAAGTCGTTCACAATGAAGAATACTTTTGGAGACATTCCCAGAAAATTCAAGATATACATTTCATTTGCCATGAAAATGTCTTAAACATATGATATTTTAATCAAAATCGTTAGAGCCATTTTTGAGAAAATTAAAATTTTCGAAAAATGTTCCATGTAAAGGGTAATCTGGGGTGGGGGGATTTTCTTGAAAACCTTCGTGTCGCATCTCTGAAAGATACTGAACCTAAATACCAAGTTTGGTGTTTATCCGACTGTTCGTTTCTGAGTTATGCTGCTCACAGACAGACACACACACAGACACACAGACACACACACGGACATGTTTCCAAAAAATGCTTTTTTTGGATTCAGGGGGTCTCAAAACTTGTATTTCCGGTGAAATCTCGGTATCGAATTTTTGGGTGGAATACAATACTTCCCCTACTTACTATACGTAGTAGAGAAGGTAATTAGATGAAGGAAATTCGAAAACATACTTAACATCGCAACAGGTGATGAAAGCTGGATATACCAGTATGATCCAGAAACTAAGTGACAGCCATCAGTCTGGGTCTCCCCTAGGAGAGGATCTTCCCAACAAAAGTGAGGCGACCAAGAAGTGTTGGCAAGAAGATGACCTGTTCGTTCTTCTCAGCTAACGGCCATATTGTGACAATCCCGCTTGAGGGACAAAAGACTGTTACTACCAGATGGTACACCATAAGATGCATGCCACAAATCTTCAATTAACTGAGAACAAACGTCCTAAGGTTGGTCTGAGTGCAGTTCTGTTGCACCACGACAACGCCCCTGTTCACACTGCACTGCATACAACCCAATTACTGTGGAAGTCAGATATAAAATATCTTTCCCATTCACCTTACAGTCCAGATCTGACTCCATGAGACGTTTTTCTATTCACCAAAATGAAAGAAACGTCCGAGGTAGCTGCTTACGAAAAATGTATTTGCACTCTTTCCAAAGAAAAATGGTGTTCGGCATTTGAAAAATAGTTTGAAAGTATGAGACGCATTCTATGTAATGGAAAGTACCTTGAAAAGATGCAATGTAAATTTAAACAAAATGTTTGCATTCTTTTCAAAACTTTTAGAGTGACCCTCGTAATATGTACTATAATGCTGACTTCGAGAGTGGGTTCTGACAGGTTAGCGGCCAAACTCATAACTATAACGTGATGTTGCAACACATGCCACCTGCATGCGGGAAGATATATTCACAAGCTCACAAATAACACAACAAATAAAAATATTCACAAAAATGACACATGGGGAATAATAGTGTGCTGTATTAATAATTTGGGAGTTTCACTGTCATTACCAAACATATTGTTCTACGTTGTCATTACCAGATACATTGTTGTTGATGTTGACTGCTATTACGTCACTCCTGGCTGCTAGTTTTGCTGGACACGAGTGATGGGGATATAGCGTCTGTCTTGCTGAGTATTCCGAGAGAAGCGGATGGCGCGTGCAAGCCGGCTTTTGGAGCGGTGGACATCTCCCCTCACCTTTCATATTTAATATTGTAGGAACCCCAAACCCACGCCTTCTTCTAAACTCCACACCAGGTTTCGGTCCTCCGCAGCCAAGTGAGTATACGTCCCTTCAATATACGTGCTGGGTACTAAAAACTAATTCAACGCAGTCAGCGTCTATCAAGAACTATAGTCCAGCAACATTTTGGGGACACGACGAGGCAATAACATAAAGTTTTGACTCCTTTTATTCCTTATCTAGCATAAAGCTGAATGCAAAAACTTTAGTAATGCTGTTACAATTCAGTATGCTAAACTTATTTAAAAGTATCGCAAAATTATCGAAGGTTTATCTCTATTAGACTTTCTTCAATACCACTGAGTATCGAGGCATCGACGGTGTCGAGGTTCCATCCTTACTACGTACGTTACACACAAAATTACCAGTGGCGTAGCGTGAGGGTAGACTTTGAGACAGAATCTACCTAAATAAATTGCCAAGAAAGTAAGTAAATTTTTAAACATATAAATAAAGACAGTCTCAAACAACTGATGAAAAACTATTAATACAATCACCTACACAGCAGCTTACCCTAACGCCCCAATCCCTACCACTAATGGTGTGTGCACCATTCTCGATCAAGATTTTACCGTGGTAAAGTACGACTTTACCGCGGTGAACGGTCATTTGTGGTGCATCGACGCCGGTAAAAGTTTATCGAGGATTTTACCGCGGTTAAATCTGACCGGCCATGAACGGCCGGTTTTCACCGATTATTTCCAACTTTATTTGTGCTGAAATGTTAAAATGGCAGAACAGTATAGGTTAGAATTTCCAACAAATAGATACACTCCATTTTCGCCAATGGATACATCCTAATAAAGTTACTTTAGTGTACTTTGTAATTTTTAATGCTTAAGGCCTTTTATTTCACATAATTTTCTTTTTTTTTTTTCTTTTTGCGACGTGTGCCTTAAATATCCTGACTCAAGACGTCACAAAAATCCACACAATCACGGCGTTGCATATCATAATTATATCAGCAGAAGCATAGTTCTAAGAACAAGGCAGAAATAAGGGGAGTAATGAAGGTAATTAGTGTAATTAGTACATTTTTAAGAATATTGAATACTTTAATTGCACAGCTATAGGAATTCGGTAAGCTAAAGAAGACAGTGCCGAAGTCGCAAACATGAAGTCTTCACTATAGTGTCGTGGTAGCATGTACGTCTCGTATTTTAGAGTTTCCGGGTTCAAATCTTGTTTGGGAATAATATACTTTTTTCTCTCTGTTTTCTGTCTGTCTTTCGGTAAGTGAATATGGACTAAGCTAACTGGAATTTACTCAGTGTGAAAAGAAAAAAAAAGTCTGTAAAGTTCAGCACATTTTTCTAATCAGTTGTAAGGTCAACTTTTCCCACGTGTCCATCTTAAAGTTCTTATTTCTATCTCTGTACTTTCTATTTTGTCTTAAGAATTGATGTTAAATTTAATAACGTAATAGAGAAACTTGGGTCTGCTTTTGCTTTCCGCCATTGGTGCGTGCTTAGGCAGCTTCGAAATCTCATATGCGGGAACAAAGTCGAGTAGAGACTGGGATGGCTGAGCGAGTGCAAGTGTCATCAAGGGTGAACTTATATAGCTTTTCCCACTAAATTTCGACCTCTCGTTGTAGGAAGACATGTCTATATTTTGTTGTGCATTAAGGGCACAAAGGCAGCAGCAGAGATCTAACACGTTTAATGAGGTGTTTAGTCTCTGTGTACTTGCTCTCTCCAAAGTCCGGAAACAGGACAACAGGGGTTGAAGACAAGAGTAGGGCAAGGCAGTGTAACATAAACACTTCATTCCTCAGTTATTGGTGAACCAGCATTATGTGCGTGCAGCCGTGCAGTAAAGTATTCATTTTACGTGAACCTGTGTATTGTTTTCATTGTGCGTGTTTTATTTATGATTTTAGAAATATGGACAATTCCATCGATTTATTGGATTACTTCTCTTTTAATGAGAAAAAGTGTGAACTTAAAGGCCAAAGACCAATTCCCTAGCTTGACATTGTCTTCCCGGAAAAGAACCAAAAACGGACATTTCAAGCATTCTGGTACAGTAAATTTAATTGGTTAACTAGCAATTACATTCATAACAAAGTGTGTTGCTTCGTATGTTTGCTTTTTGGCGGGGGAAAAGAATGGAGTGTTGAAGGAATATCAAATATTAAAAACATTGAAAGAAAAGCTTGCAATAAAAATCGCCGACTGCTTATATACAAGAAAATCTAAGTGAGTACCCACATTGTTTTCATGATTTACAACATACAACGGTTTGTCAGTATTTTGTAAAGTTACACCTAACGCTATATTACTTTCTCTACTACGTATAGTAAGTAGGGGAACTATTGTATTCCACCCAAAAATTCGATACCGAGATATATATATTCACCGGAAATATATGTTTTGAGGCCCCCTGAATCCAAAAAAAAAAACATTTTTGGAAACATGTCCGTGTGTGTGTCTGTATGTCTCTGTCTGTGAACAGCATAACTCAGAAACGAACAGTCGTATAAACACCAAACTTGGTATTTAGGTTCAGTATCTTCCAGAGATGCGACACGAAGGTTTTCAAGAAAATCCCTTCACCCCAGATTACCCTTTACATGGAACATTTTTCGAAAATTTTAAATTTCTCAAAAATGGCTCTAACAATTTTGATTAAAATTTCATGTGTTTAAGATATTTTCATGACAAATGAAATGTATATCTCGAATTTTCTGGGAATGTCTCCAAAAGTATTCTTAATTGTGAACGACTTTTGCATAACTGGTAAACCATAAGAGATAGACAAACTTTACTACACAAAAATGTAGACCGCGTTAAAATACACAATTTATGTCATATACATTTTTTTGTTGAGTGAATCATTTTCGTGATATTGCTTGTTATTCCCTTAATTTTTCCAATACATATACTTTTCCTCAAATGGGAATTCGTTATTCATTTTTTATGTCCTGGACATGCAAAGAGAATGGAATACTCCACATATCAACCAGCTCTTAAAAGATTTGAATATCGCTTAAAGCCTACCATATTCCTCTTGCATCTACAAGAAAATTAGCAATAAGATTCACATCTCGATTAACATGAAGCATATGGAGAATAAGCGTTTGTAAAAATAGTTTGTACAAGAGTAGAGAAAGTCATGTGAGTGTAACACATCAGATTTTTTTATAATTTAGTTTAGTTTAAAATATATGTTCAGTCAATTTCGGCAATTAATAGTGATGTTAATGATTACTAAAACAACAACAATAATCGAATCGTAATAGAGAATTCACACTATCTTGTGAAACACTAGTGGATGTGTGCACAAGCATCACTTAAAAAACTCTAAATTCAGTTTTTAAAATCTAGTATACCCAGAACGCAGTATCAAGCTACGGCACTGAAAATTACTGCAAGAAAAGTCAAATAGCATAACCACGGGACTGAAAAAGCAGGAAAAAAGGCATATAATTTAGAGTTATCTGGAGAAAAATCATGAGTAACGAACATGATGAAAGTTTTAATAAAGACGCAATACAACTCTTAGAAAACGACATGAATCTACGCGGAAAATGGTACTAAGGAACAGTTATTGAATTTTTAATGACGCATGTCTGTAGTTTATTTCTAAATTGTGCAAGTATCCGGCTGTTGTATATGTATGACGGAAATAATGCTCCAGATTTGCGTAAGGTTTATCTGGGTGGAGAAGAATCGTTTGGCACTATCTAAAAAGGACAAGAGATTTCGTAAGTTTACATCAGATCTTTAAAATGTGATGTGTGAAGTTGGTTTGTTTGTTACGTTAGTTATTAGCACCACGTATGGACGCCAATTTGAAGAAGTTGGATTATAGTTCAACTGTTGGGGAGCCGAACTTGAAGTAGTTGCAACCGCACGTATGGTACCCGGTAGCCTTTGCCCCAATTTTTAAAAATATTAACCTTTTAATTTGACTGTTTCTTTAAGTATTAAATTTATGTTTGCGTCAGTATTATTATTAGGGACACGTTTCTCTTGGCAGGGTTGTGGTGCAACTAAGAATGTAGGCTTACACAGATTACAATTTTACTTCACTCCTTTTATTAATGCTTGATACGATTTAAATAACACTTCACTGATACAGAGAGAGCTGTGAGATGTTTTTGTTAAATACTTGCACTTTTTAATACGTAAACTATTTTCGTCTCACACGAATACCTATTATACTTCTCGAGGACCCTTTTTGCGTCCGGTTAGGAACACTGTTTGCAGGCAACTGATCTCTAAATTTGTAAAATTTTCTCCTTTTCAGTTTCTGATTGGTTAATCTTACTCCAATAGAATACCTCATTTAACTAAAGCTTTTTCTGGTTGTTGATTGGCTATTTTATAAACTGCCACTAAAATTACATTATTATTGCTCCAATTATGACTAGTAGCATTATTAAATATTCTTACTCATTATTGCCTCAAGGTTACCTCATTGTTAGCAACGTTTAACTTATTATTCTCACAGCTCCTACATTATTAAATTACGTAATACATAACAATATTAATCATGGATACAATAATATAAAGATTTACAATTACTGCAATATACACTTTTTATATATAGTTACTGCCTCAAGTGTCGCATTCACATAACTTTCTCTACTCACATTTTACAAACTATTCTTACAGAAACCTATTCTTCCATCTACCTCTTGTTAATGGAGATAAAGTTTCATTATACATTTACACATTTCGTTGTAGGCAGAAGTGATAATTATACGCGAGCACGTTTTAGCCAATGCAAACTCTCATTGATGCCTTATTTATCAATCAGAATCGCGCTCAATAAATGGTTTTAAAGCACGGTTCTCTCAAAAACTAATAACTGGTAGTTTTATCTCCTACATTTATTTTTGTATTCTATAATCTCTGCTTCGATTCAACTAGGCTCTCTTGCATCTTCCTGCTCACTATTGCGATTGGTGTAAACTGTGAAAATGACCAGATTTGGAAATCAGCGAACTCGAAACATAAAAGAAGAGGTACAAGATCTAATTCCGCATAATACAAAAATCTTATGTGTTACACTCACATGACTTTCTCTACTCTTGTACAAACTATTTTTACAAACGCTTATTCTCCATATGCTTCATGTTAATCGAGATGATAATCGTATTGCTAATTTTCTTGTAGATGCAAGGGGAATGTGGTAGGCTTTAAGCGATAGTGAAATATTTTAAGAGCTGGTTGCTGTGTGGAGCATTCCATTCTCTTTGCATTACCAGGACAAAAAATGGAATAACTAATTTGAGAAAAAATATAAGTTTTGGAAAATTTAAGGGAATAACAAGCAATATCTCGAAAATGGTTCACTCAACAAAAAAATGTATATGACATAAATTGTGTATTTTAATGCGATCTACATTTTTTGTGTAGTACAATTTTGTCTATCTCTTATGGTTTACCAGTTATGCAAAAGTTGTACACAATTACGAATACTTTTGGAGATATTCCCAGAAAATTCCAGATATACATTTGATTTGTCATGAAAATATGTTAAACATATGATATTTTTGAGAAGATTAAAATTTTCGAAAAATGTTCCATGTAAAGGGTAATCCGGGGTGGGGGGATTTTCTTGAAAATCTTCGTGTTGCATCTCTGGAAGATACTGAACCTAAATATCAAATTTGGTGTTTATTCGACTGTTCGTTTCTGAGTTATGCTGTTCACAGACACACACGGACATGTTTCCAAAAATACTTATTTTTGGATTCAGGTGGTCTAGAAACATGTATTTCCGGTGAAATCTCGGTATCGAATTTTTGGGTGGAATACAATACTTCCCCTACTTACTATACGTAGTAGAGAAAGTGAAAACTAACAAAAAGGAGGCATGGAGTCCATTCTCGGAGTTTTGCGCCGAATGCATTCTATCATCTCTGCTTGGATTATAAAACAGGTTAAAACACGTATTACTTACTTGTATTTTTTAATTCGGATCTGTGGTTCTGCTTGGAATAAAAACTTATAAAATTAGTGTATGTCTTCAGAAAGATGTAAAAGGTAAGTCACTGCAATGATTACACTAAAAGTACAAAAACGTGATATCATCCTCGAATTGTAAACATTAGAGTGATTATACTGATAATCGTACTCAATATGTCATTAGCCAATAAAGGTAGAGTGTGCTAATCAGTTGACCAATCAAAGCCTTACTACACTGATACTACACAGATAGCATTTATTTACTACATATAGTAAGTAGGGAAAGTATTAATTTCCACCCAAAAATTCCATACCGAGATTTCACTGGAAATACATGTTTTGAGCTCCCTAAATCCAAAGAAAGCACTTTTAGAAAACGTCGAATAAATATTAAACATGGTATTTAGATTCAGTGGCTTTCAAAGATACGACACGATTTTGAAGAATATTCCCCCACCCCAGACTACCCTTTACTTGGAACATTTTTCGAAAATTTTGATTTTCTCAAAAATGGCTCTAACAATTATGATTAAAATATTATATGTTTAAGATACTTTCATGGGAAATGAAATGTATATCTTCAATTTTCTGAAAATGTCTCCAAAAGTCCTCTTCTTTCTGAATGGCTTTTGAATAATTGACAAATCCTAAGGGAGACAAAATGTTTCTACACAAAAAATGTAAAGCTCGTTAAAACTCATGATTTATAAATTTTTGTGGAGTAACCCATTTCCGAGATATTCCTGTTATTCATCTGAATTTTCCAATATTTATACTTTTTCTCAAGTGGGAATTTGTTATTTTTACTTTCTCTACTACGTATAGTAAATAGGGGAAGTATTGTATTCCATCCAAAAATTCGATACCGAGATTTCACCGGAAATATATGTTTTAAGACCCCCTGAATCCAAAAAAAAGCATTTTTGGAAACATATCCAGGTGTGTGTATGTGTGTGTGTGTCTGTGAACAGCATAACTCAGAAACGAACAGTCAAATAAACACCAAACTTGGTATTTGGGTTCAGTATCTTCCAGAGATGCGACACGAAGGCTTTCAAGAAAATTCCCCCACCCCAGATTTCCTTTTACATAGAAGATTTTTCAAAAATTTTAATTTTCTCTAAAATGGCTCTAACGATTTTGATTAAAGTATCATATGTTTAAGATATTTTCATGACAAATAAAATGTATATCTTGAATTTTCTGGGAATGTCTCCAAAAGTATTCTTCGTTTTGAACGACTTTTGCATAACTGGTAAACCATAAGAGATTGACAAAATTTTACTACACAAAAAATGTAGATCGCGTTAAAATACACAATTTATGTCATATACATTTTTTTTGTTGAATGTACCATTTTCGAGATATTGCTTGTTATTTCCTTAAATTTTTCAATGCTTATTTTCTCAAATGGAAATTCGTTATTCATTTTTTGTCTTGGATATGCAAAGAGTATTAATCTGTGGGAAAGGGAATGGTGCTGCACCTAGCAACCAGCTATTAAGAGATATGAATGTGCTTAAAGGCTACTGTATTTCTATATTGCCCTTGTAAATATATATTCCCCTTACATCTACAAGAAAATTAGCAATAAGATAGTTTCTGCAAATGTTTATCTCGATTAACATGAAGTAGATGGAGAATAAGTAGAGTAGAGAAAGTCACGTAGAAGTAACACATCAGATATTTTTTTAAATTTGTATGAATGCAGTGAGGTCACGCAGCATTTGTTTACTTTCAACAAACATGCTTCATAATCTACACTGCAGTCGTTTGTGCATACATTACTCTATTACCGTCACCGATACGTGCTGCTCGTGTGATATTTTAAGAGCTTGGTGACGCACTTGTCTGAGTAAGATTTCGCGGCTATTATGAGAGGCCTCGCCGATAAGCATTTTAGCGACTCACGCCAATTTAAGCTACGAGTTTCTTTTATTGCGGAAACAGATATTTCCAAACCGTAACTTTGATACAGCAGAAGTTAGAGGATATAATAATTCAGTTGTTAAAATTTCGAGTGCTACGATTTATAATTAGTTTCTTTCTTAAAGTGGTTGGTAGCTCCCTTCAGTAGCTCAAGTATCGGATCACATTAAAATTTCTGTCAATTTAAACTGGTTCTCTACTACGTATAGTAAGTAGGGGAAGTATTGTATTCCACCCAAAAATTCGATACCGAGATTTCACCGGAAATACATATTTTGACATCCCCTGAATCCAAAATAAGCATTTTTGGAAACATGTCCGTGTGTGTGTCTGTGAACAGCATCGCTCAGAAACGAACAGTCGGATAAACACCAAACTTGGTATTTAGGTTCAGTATCTTCCAGAGATGCGACACAAAGGTTTTCAACAAAATCCCCCCACCCCAGATTACCTTTACATGGAACATTTTTCGAAAATTTTAATTTTCTCAAAAATGGCTCTAACGATTTTGATTAAAATATCTTATGTTCAAGATACTTTCATGACAAATGAAATGTATATCTTGAATTTCTCCAAAATTATTCTTCATTGTGAACGACTTCTGCATAACTGATAAACCATAAGAGATAGACAAAATTTTACTGCACAAAAATGTTGATCGCGTTAAAATACACAATTTATGTCATATACATTTTTTTTGTTGAGTGAACCATTTTAGAGATATTGCTTGTTATTCCCTTAAATTTTCCAATACTTTTTCTCAAATGTGAATTCGTTATTCATTTTTTGTCCTGGACATGCAAAGAGAATGGAGACATTCGCAGAAAATTCGAGATATACATTTCATTTGCCATGAAAATACCTTAAACATATGATACTTTAATCAAAATCGATAGAGCCATTTTTGAGAAAATTGAAATTTCGAAAAATGTTCCATGTAAAGGGTAATCTGGAGTGGGGGGATTTTGTTGAAAACCTTCGTGTCGCATCTCTGAAAGATACTGAACCTAAATACCAAGTTTGGTGTTTATCCGACTGTTCGTTTCTGAGTTATGCTGTTCACAGACACACACACAGACACACACGGACATGTTTCCAAAAATGCTTTTTTTGGATTCAGGGGTCTCAAAACATGTATTTCCGGTGAAATCTCGGTATCGAATTCTTGGGTGGAATACAATAGTTCCCCTACTTATTATACGTAGTAGAGAAAGTAATAAATAGGTCTTCACAAGTTATCGCGGAAAATTCAACACTGGGTACATGTTTATCATGCAAATTTCTTAATCATGCGATATTTTAATGAAAATCCAGAAAATAAAAAATAGTGAAAATTTGCTTTATGTTAAGCGTAGTCTAGGGTGGAAGAATTTTCTTGAAAATCTTCATTCTTGGAAGACGCTAAGCTTAAATACCAAGTTTGCACGACAATAAAGTGTGGTCCTGTGAAATTCTGAATGTCTTTTGTACAACACTAGTCAATAAAAATTTACTTTCAACTTCTTTCCTTTCTCAAAATAGTAAACCACTATGTTTTGGGATCGATAAAATTGAGACATTAACTATTGTTTATTACGTTTAACTCTGGTTTCATAGATAGGTTAACCACAAATTAAAAGGCTTAATCACTTAATGTTTTCTCTTTACTAGTTGCTTGTACTATTTTCTGGGTCTTCTCTTGTCATTGTCCATCATAACCGTAAGCATGGAAGCGTTCATGGAATGAATTGTTCTTCCATACAATCCGTGTGTTGAGAAGGTAGGAAAGGTATAATCAGATGACTGAAAAATTCAATGCCATAACCGGGATTTGAACCACGGATGTTGCGGTCTCCGTCTGGTAGCTCTAACCACTGACCTACCATGGCAACATGCCAGTACGATATTAAATTCTCCAACTGATTCGCATTTTTCCGGAGATTTCAAATTGTATTGAGATAACATACCCCAATTGCGACCTACAATGTTGTTAAGTACTTTAAGTACTAAAAGCGTTCGTTTTCCTTGGACTTTTGTTCCATTTTCGAAATGTCCTGATGGAATCGCTCTCTATGCTCATCACTTACAGCACCGCATTTGTCAGGAAAGAGATCCAGCTGAGAATGTGTAAAATGGATTTTGAGTGACATGTTGCATCCTAATCGATGGTACTTTTTATAAGATAATTGACAATATTAACGTAGTTTTCTTCTTCTTCATCCAACCAAGTGTTAGGCCATCAGGCCTATTACGATCTCACTAAGAAATTTCCCCCCCCCCATCTTTTCTTGGGACGACCGAGTCTTCTCTTTCCCCTGGAATGTATTGCACTGTAGGTTTGGGAAAGCATTCTTGACCCATCCTATACAGCTGTTGTCTCCAGTTGTTCCGGTAATGTACGAGGGCAGATCGAAAAGTAACGCACAATATTTACTTTCTCTACTACGTATAGTAAGCAGGGGAAGTGTTGTATTCCACCCAAAAATTCGATACCGAGATTTCACCGGAAATACATGTTTTGAGACCCCCTGCATCCAAAAAAAGCATTTTTGGAAACATATCCGTGTGTGTGTCTGTGTGTGTGTGTGTGTGTGTGTGTGTGTGTGTGTGTCTTTGAACAGCATAACTCAGAAACGAACAATCGGATAAACACCAAACTTGGTATTTAGGTTCAGTATCTTCCAGAGATGCGACACGAAGGTTTTCAAGAAAATCCCCCACCCCAGATTACCCTTTACATGGAACATTTTTCGAAAATTTTAATTTTCTCAAAAATGGCTCTAATGATTTTGATTAAAATATCATATGTTTAAGATATTTTCATGAAAAATAAAATGTATATCTTGAATTTTCTGGGAAGTCTCCAAAAATATTCTTCATTGTTAACGACTTTTGCATAACTGGTAAACCGTAAGAGATAGACAAAGATTTACTATATAAAAATGTAGATCGCGCTAAAATACACAATATATGTCATATGCATTTTTTTTGTTGAGAGAACCATTTTCGAGATATTGCTTGTTATTTCCTTAAATTTTTCAATACTTATTCTCTCAAATGGGAATTCGTTATTCATTTTTTTTTTTGCCTTGGATATGCAAAGAATATTAATCTGTGGCAAAGGGAATGGTGCTGTACCTAGCAACCAGCTATTAAGACATATGTCGATGCTTAAAGGCTACTGTATTTCTATATTGCCCTTGCAATTACAAAACAAGGGAAACATAGTACGCCTTAAGTGATAGTCAAATATTTTTAGAACTGGTCGCTATGTGTAAAATGTAATTCCCTTTGCATGTCAAAAGAACGTTTCTACAAATGTTTATCTCGATTAATATGAAATAGCTGGAGAATAAGAGTTTGTAAAAATAGTTTGTACAAGAGTAGAGAAAGTCATGTGAGGATAATACACCAGAATTCTTTTCTGCCTTGGTATTGCAGCTGGAATGTTGAAATTTCACACAGATATAGTTTGAAGTTTTCAATACAGAGGGTAGGCTTTGTTTCATGTGCCGCTCTAGCGAGAGAAGCGTGTACTACGAAACAAAGATGGCGCGCATGTTACTGCCGTCCACCCGTAAAGAGCAGAGAGGTGTGGTTCGATATTTGTGGGCCAAAGAGCATAACCCAAGCGATATTTACAGGAACATGCGTGGCGTGTATGGGGATGATTGTATGGACCGTAGCAATGTCTTCAGGTGGTGTGTATTCTTTCTAGAGGACCTTAGTGATTCGCCACGCTCCGGGAGGCCGGTAATAGCTGCGACCCCGCAGAATCTCAGAGGCATTGAGGCGGTAATTTTGAACGACCGGCGTGGCAACTGAGAACCTTATCGCAACAGTTCAACATTTCCTGTGGTGCAGTGTACGATATTGTTCATGACACGTTGAAATTTCGTAAAGTTTCGGATGCCTAAGAACCTGACAGACAACCACAACGGCCAGCGAATGATGACGAGCTTGGATCATCTAACGCGGTACACCGCTGCTGTTCGTCAGAAAATCACCAAATTTGGTTGGGAGGTGCTCCAGCATCCACCATACAGTCCGGACCTTGCACCATCGGACTTTCATCTGTTTGGTCCCATGAAGAAATTCCTGGCCGGCCAACGCTTTGCGACAGATGCGGAAGTGAAATCAGCAGTCCCCAGATGGCTATACTCCAAGGAAACGGACTTCTACGAACAGGGAATATTAAAACTGGTATCACGATGGGAGAAATGTGTTGAGAAACTTGGTGACTATGTCGAAAAGTAGGTAAAATGTGTAAGTTCATTTGTGACTTTTTTGTTTTTGTTGTAACTATTAAACGTTTTTGTAAAAAAAATTATGCGTTCAGAGTATATTGAAATTAATTATAATTTTTACTTTCTCTACTACGTATAGTAAGTAGGGGAAGTATTGTATTCCACCCAAAAATTCGATACCGATATTTCACCGGAAATACATGTTTTGAGATCCCCTGAATCCAAAAAAAGCATTTTGGAAACATGTCCGTGTGTGTGACTGTGTGTCTGTGTTTGTCTGTGTGTCTGTCTGTGAACAGCATAATTCAGAAACGAACAGTCGGATAAACACCAAACTTGGTATTTAGGTTCAGTATCTTCCAGAGATGCGACACGAAGGTTTTCAAGAAAATCCCCCCAACACAGAGTACACTTTACATGGAACATTTTTCGAAAATTTTAATTTTCTCAAAAATGGCTCTAACTATTTTGATTAAAATATCACATGTTTAAGATATTTTCATGACAAATAAAATGTATATCCATAAATTTTTCAATACTTATTTTCTCAAATGGGAATTCGTTATTCATTTTTACTTTCTCTACTACGTATAGTAAGTAGGGGAAGTATTGCATTCCATCCAAAAATTCGATACCGAGATTTCACCGAAAATACATGTTTTGAGACCCCTGAATCCAAAAAAAGCATTTTTGAAACATGTCCGTGTGTGTGTCTGTGTGTGTGTCTGTGTGTCTGTGAACAGCATAACTCAGAAACGAACAGTCGCATAAACACCAAACTTGGTATTTAGGTTCAGTATCTTTCAGAGATGCGACATGAAGGTTTTCTAGAAAATCCCCCCACCCCAGACCACCCTTTACATTGAAGATGTTTTGAAAAATTTCATTTTCTCAAAAATGGCTCTAACGATTTTGATTAAAATATCATATGTTTAAGTTATTTTTATGACAAATACAACGTATATCTTGAATTTCCTGGTAATGTCTCCAAAAGTATTCTTCATTCTGAACGACTTTTGCATAACTGGTAAACCATAAGAGATAGACAAACTTTTACTACACAAAAAATGTAGATCGCATTAAAATACACAATTTATGTCATATACATTTTTTTGTTGAGTGAACAGTTTTCGAGATATTGCTTGTTATTCCCTTAAATTTTCCAATACTTATACTTTTTCTCAAATTCGTTATTCATTTTTTTTATGTCCTGGACATGCAAAGAGAATGGAATGCGCCACATAGCAACCAGTTCTTAAAATATTTGACTATAGCTTAAAGCCTACCATATTCCCCTTGCATCTACCAGAAAATTAGCAATAAGATAGAGTCTGCAAATGTTTATCTCGATTAACATGAAGTAGATGGAGAATAAGCGTTTGTAAAAATAGTTTGTACAAGAGTAGAGAAAGTCGTGTGAGTGTAACACATCAGATTTTTTCCCTGAATTTGAAAGATTTAATTAACTGTATTAATTATTGTTTCAGTTTGAATTAAAATTCTGAAACATGTTCCTAATATTGCTGCTACTGCACCGAAAATGAAATATAATATTCCAATATCTTGTTGAGAATAATCATCGTAATATAAACAGTTATTGTAAAATGGCTGAGAATAGCTTTCCGATCCGCCCTCGTATATATTCCAAGACTGGTGGCATCTAGAAACTTATCTTTAAATGCTACCCATGCTGCTTTCTCATGACCCTGGAAAACTTGCTGAAGGTTTTTATCTTTAATAACACCACGAATCTCTGAGGAATGAAGATACCTTCTTTAACCTTAGCATCACTGAGCTGTGGAAATAATCCTCGAGGTACTGAAAAAGCTAATCCACCCTTTTGCAACATTCTATATGAGTGCATATTTATATGTAGAGGGGGCAACAGAATTTTGCTACTTTCTACCAGTGGATCATGATGGATATTCTTCTCTGCAGGGCAGAGATTTACCCCTGGGTGCCAGACCATAACCTGTATATCCCGACTGTCCCACTTATACAGGACAGCAGCACTTGGTGTACTCCAACTGCATACTCAGCAGTGCTGCAATTACCTACAAAACCACGCCTCCACCAGTAGTGATGGCATCTTTAACTTGAGGTATCAATCTGCAGACAGCTTCCACTGGAGCAAATTGCTACGAAATTCAGGAATGTCCAGTTTATTCCATTCCTCCTGGCAGCTTTCCAGAGACCATCCAAAGTTCAAGGCCATCTGCTTTCAAGGGCTCTTTTCAGTAACCCAAATGCACAAAACTCCATCACTTATGCATCAGATGACTTAATACGGATGTCACTTAAAGGTATGTTTCTCTCTCTATGTTCTACAAACATTTGTAGGTTGAAGCAAACGTATGGCTTGATACCTTTTCTTAGTGCAGCCAGACTTTATTTATATCTGCACCATATAGAGCAGGTTTCTGTGTGGAAAATTGATATCAGGACGTTAGTTTGTTAATATGCTGAGTTTATTTCCATAGTTTTATGTACACAACGAATGGTTAATTTGCCATTGTAACTTTACCTTGCTATTACCATGAAACCATTGGAGAAAGTTTCGAAGTTTCCTTATACCAACTTTCAAAATTTTTCTCCTCTTGGTCGGTAATAAATAGCCCAGGGTTTGTTGCAGTCACTTAAATAAACACATGCCTAATATAAAAAAATTTGATGTACACTCACATGACTATCTCTACTCTTGTACAAACTATTTATACAAACGCTTATTCTCCATCTACTTCATGTTAATCGAGATAAACATTTGCAGACTCTATCTTATTGCTAATTTTCTTGTAGATGTAAGAGGAAAATATATTTACAAGGGCAATATAGAAAAACAGTAGCCTTTAAGCATAGATATATCTCTTAATATCTGGTTGCTAGGTACAGCACCATTCTCTTTGCCACAGATTAATACTCTTTGCATATCCAAGACAAAAAAATAAATAACGAATTCCCATTTGAGAAAATAACTATTGACAAATTTAAGGGAATAACAAGTAATATCTCGAAAATGGTTCACTCAACAACAAAAAACGGATATGACATAAATTGTGTTTTTTAACGCGATCTACATTTTTGTGTAGTAAAATTTTGTCTATCTCTTATGGTTTACCAGTTATGCAAAAGTCGTTTACAATGAAGAATACTTTTGGAGACATTCCCAGAAAATTCGAGATATACATTTCATTTGTCATGAAAATATCTTGAACATATGATATTTTAATCAAAATCGTTAGAGCCATTTTTGAGAAAATCAAAATTTTCGAAAAATGTTCTATATAGTGGGTAGTCTGAGCTGGGGGGACTTTCTTGAAAACCTTCGTATCACATCTTTGAAAGATACTGAACCGAAATATCAAGTTTGGCATTTATCCGACTTCTCGTTTTTGAGTTATGCTGTTCACAGGCACACAGACGGACCTTTCTCTAAAGGTGCTTTTTGGATACAGGGGGCCTCAAGACATGTATTTCCGGTGAAATCTCGGTATCGAATTTTTTTATGGAATGCAGTACTTCCCCTACTTACTATACGTAGTAGAGAAAGTAAAAAGAAACAAACAAAGAAAAATAATCAGAGGTAAATTGCCTCTGACTAATTAAAACATTTTATATGGCTTCGCACATTTTAGCCACAAAAATGTCCATGTTTTGTTAGTCCCTGTGATAAGCCAGTAGATCTCAATATGCCACTCTCCTTCTTGCAGGACTTTAGAATTTTTCTGTGAGTTTAATTATTGTTTACTCTTTGAATATTCCGCCAGAATATGTACCCAGTCTTCATCCAAACCTCAGATTGGGCAGATTCTTCTGTCAGAATTCTCGATCTTTTTCTGTGCCCTCCAGCCTTCTAGTCTAAACCGTACCATTCCTGATCTTTCCTTTCTTTATGTACCTCTTCACCCCAATTCAATTTTAATTCATTTGCTAGACTTCTCAAAAAGTAAATAAAAGGACGATATTACAGAAAGCTTTAGAATTTTGCAGCTTAAGAGGGCATATAAATGGAATCGATTATAATCTGTTTCAACAGATTTATTACGCCATTTGATCATTATGACACCCGTACTAGAAAAACACATTATGCACAATTTGACCAATATGACGCTACAATATTAGGATTGCACAAAAGACGTGATTGTGTTTACGATATTGCGTAACGTAACGAAAGAAAACAACGTATTACAAAACTTCTCTCTGTTTATGGAATCGAAATTGAAAAAGTATTTTTGTTACATGATTTGCCCCACGTTTTGGAAGCCGAACTTGAAGTTGGTTGCAACCGCACGTATAGTAAACAGTTTCCGGTAGCCTTCGCCCCAAGTTTAAAAAAATATTAACTTTGTAATTTGACTGCTTCTTTAAATATTATATATTTATGTTTGCCTCGGCTGCGTCAGTATTATTGTTAGAGACATGGATGTCTTAGCAGGGTTGTGGTGCGACTGAAGAATGTAGGCTTACACAGATTTTAATTTTTAATTCACTCCTTTTTATTAATTCTTGACACGATATAGAGAACTGTGAGATTCTTCTTATTAATTAACTGCACTTTTTAACACGTAAACTTATTTTTCGTCTCACACGAATACGTATTAAATCTTTCGAGGACACATCTCCCATCCGGTTACCAACACTGTCTGCAGGCAACTGAATTGATTTCAACCGCCTAAACTTGTAAATTTCTGTATTTCAAGTCTCTGATTGGCTCTTCCTAATCCAATCGAATACATTCATTTAACTAAACCTTTTTTTGGTTGTTGATTGATAACGTTTAAACTTTCTAATTCATTATTGCCTCAAGGTTACCTCATTGTTAGCAGCTTTTAATCTATTATTCTCACAGCTCCTACATCATTAAATTACGTAATGCATTCACATAACATTATTACACATGTATACAATAATATAGCATATACAATGACTGTAATATACACTTTTTATATATTGCTACATACACATATTGTTTTAAGGTGGGCTGTTATTGAATTTACATATTATATAATTAGACTGAAATTAAGTGTTTAAAATACTGCCTCAAAATGAAACTATAAAGAATAGAGCAAATCACCCAGTTGTTGCATTGCATAGTTCTTTCCCCTCGTTTTTCTAATGTTCGTTTTAAATAAAGGGTGGGGATACAACAAATCTGATCTTTATAAACAATTTTTGCAAATATATTTAAATTAACGTACTATATTATTTAAATAAAAATATTATATAACCTCTCTAAACACTTCTCTGACCCTACTTTTAAGTCGCAGAATACCAAGTATTTTCCTGGGAAATGATCCAGGAAAATATTAATCCTGTGGTTAACCACAAGTTACATGTGATGAGAAATTCTTCTGCCTAATTGGAGATGGTCTTATAGATAATGAATGTAATTGCGCTGTTTGGACTACGCTGGCATTTCAAGTGTTTATTTCTAAAAACAGGCAATTTTATAAACATTATTTCCGTCGTTTTCCTTGTGGGTATATATAATCTGAGGTCGTTGATTTCTCAACAAGGAAATTTAGTAAAATTTCAACACAGCTTCCCTTCTTGTATCCTCAATACGACAAAAAACTTCAACAACATTCCACAGATGTCGAACAAATAGATGCTCTGTTGTTTACTTTTCTTGGCGCCATAGCTCAGATGGCGTTGTGCTGATTTTTTTTGGGCGTAGCATGGGGATTGCGAATTTTATATTCACACGCGTCATAAATGTCCGCAACAACTGTTTTACTTTGGTCTTTCAGTTTAGCATTTTATTTCTTTAGAAAATATGAATATTATCAAAGAGTTTATAAAGACTATTTCACTTCTAGTACGAGATACTACTTTCGACCAATAAACCGAGTGAAAAATGGATAAATAACAAATCTCATATCGAAGGTGGACCAGTTTAGGACGCCATACAAGACCTTAAAAAAAGCTCCCACCCCCAAGCTACCCTTTATACGGAAAAATATTATTGTTATTTTGGTTTTAACGATATTGATTAAAATATGATATTCTTTGGGTGTTGGAATGACAAAACTGTATCTTAAATTTTGTGTGAATAGCCTGTAAAGCTCTCTTCATTCGTATTGGCTTTTATATAATTTGAAAATCATAAGAGGGAGAGAAAAGCTTACTCAGTTAAAAAAAACACATAGAGCTCATTGAAATAGTCTTTATTCGTTTCTTCGTAGCATTAGTCGTTTCCGAAATATTCTTTTCTCGAGATGAAGTGCGCCACATAATGGAATATTATTCTACATTTTTTTAGTTTAGCGTCCTTTAACTGGTTAGGTAATATCGTACGATGAATGAAATGGGTGAAATGATGCTCAAATGAGCCCGGGGTCCATAGAGCTTAAAGTTACACGACTTCCGTATTTTCAGAATAAGGGAAAACCCCGGTAAAAATAACTCACCCCAAACAAGATTCGAACTCAAGACCTCTTGATGTGAGACAGACACGCTACCTGCACATCACGGAGGCAGATATTCGATTCTTCTTTTGTTCTGCATGAGGTCAGTAGTAGCCAAAACTGACGTTACAAACAGCAGGGATTTCTTTTCGCATCTTGCATGCAACCAGGACTATATTGTCCAATCTGAAATGATACCTGGGCAAACATTTATGTTTGTTAAAGCAAATTGGATAGAAAAATACATTTTTATGTAAATATGTCATTTACCGAGCGGGATGGCTCAGGCGACATCGTCAATGGTTCGATCCCTGGCGACCGCCCAGCCTGACCCATGTTTTTTTCGTGGTTTCCCCGGGTCGACAGACGAATGTTGAGTGACTTCTTCTCTACCACAATTACCTTTCCGTCATTTCCCTTTCATTCCATTTCCTTCTCATTTTTTAAGTGTTAAAATTAAATTCAGTTTTATTTATGGACGCTCTTTGACTGCTGTGGTCCTTGTCGTCCCATTCTATATTGGGCGTGAAAGATTATAATTTTGCTCAGAGGCCTCTTTATCAGGCTTGAGGTTCTTTCACGTGCCGTAAATCTACGACACGGGACCACCGGCTTTACTTCTCTTCCGAAGGAAACCATGTTAAGAACTTTTACGTCCGAAAAAATCCATCGCCCTCCGGCGGATATGAACCCGCGACCTCAGGAATCTTTCAGATTTGCTTCCAAGTCCCGGTGCATGGCAGTGCCGGACAAATGTATGCTCACTGGAAAGAATACTCCCCGTGGACAGTAGCGGGCTGCTCGTCTGGTGAGCGGTTCATCGACCTTTCTCGGCGGCTCCGTCTGACACACGGGCATGCGAGCTTGGAAATGTTAAGGATTTCGCGCGTCTCTTTCGCCTGTCTGTCTACGGCCTGTAGCCGCCTTTGTGGTTCCTTCACTTCACCCATTCCTCCTGGGGGTGATAGGTACAATAAATCTCTCTAGGTGGCGGTGCCGAATGTCCCCCCTATGTTGAACAACCTAGCACGTCAGGTTTTATTACATTTATAGATTAGTTTTTGTCTTGATTCATTAACCAACTGTAAATTAAATTTAGAATATCCATCTGTGACAAAGGCCAAAAATTGTCAAAATGCAGAAATATGGATTTTAATGTTTTTAGTTTTATACAGCTTCTATAGCTATACAACCCTTTAAAACATGCTATGAGGCCAGTCCCAGAAGTACCCGTCCTGACGTATATATAGCAGTGGTTGTTTCAAACAAATGACTATCGTAGAAAATACCACCCTTATAAGGCCTTAAGTTTGAAGTTTGACGATGCTACGTTGTTTACTAATTGTTTGGCAGCCATTAACAGTGAACTCTCTCAAGGAATTTGTAAACATGGATAAAACTGGCCATGTTATGTGATACAATACTTAGTCCAACTAATATTAAAACTGAGCTAGATTCTACTCTAGGGGAGTCTGCTCCTTCGTTTACAACAGTAAAATATTGGGTGGTAGAGTTTAAGCGAGGCCGTACGAGCTGTCAAGACGAACATCGCAGTGGTCGACCAAATGAGGTGACCACGCCAGAAATTGTGAAGAAAATCCACAAAATGGTATTGGATGACCGTCGACTGAAAGTGCGCTAGCAGACATCGTAGGCATTTCAAAAAGTGTTGTACATCGCACATTAACTGAAAATTTAGACATGAGAAAGCTGTGCGCAAGATGGGTGCCGCGTTTACTCACAATGGAACAAAGCACCGCCGTGAGGATGTCTCAGTCGAGTGTTTGGCGATGTTTCGCTGCAATAAAGCTGAGTTTTTGTGTCGATTCATAGCCATGTATGAAACATGGGTCCATCACTTCACACCTGAGACGAAGGAACAGTCAAAACAGGGACTGAAAGGGGAGAATCGGCCCCAAAGAAGGTGAAGACAGTTCCATTGAAATTAGGAGGTTTTCGGGTATTACGGACTTTTTAACATTTAATGGAAATCGGAATATTAATTAATTTGTTCTGATTGTCTAATTCCATTTCTAATAAAAATTGTTTGTGCATCTTTTCATTGATGATTTCCTTCAATTATAGAAGGAATTCTGAGACAGCCCTCGTATATAGCGATTTTAGAGACTGTCTGTAAGCCTAGCTAAGTTCTGTCTACATTAAACTGAATAAACCATTCAAGAGAGCCTCCAGGAATCTTCAAACACTAAATTAGCTGCAGAGGAGCAGAAAAAGACTAAGAAGAGCTTGTAAATGCATTAAATGCTTTTATACAGCATAACATTAGAAACAGTGCTATTTTATGTTATCATTTTTTTAAACTCTCTTTTCATTTGACGACACATTCTCATTTTCTAATTGTTCGAACAGTACATCATGTGGAACAATTAGAAAAATTTGTATACCTTCTTATAAATAACAGGATAAAAAATAACGAAATGAGTTGTCGTTAACATGGTCAGTAATATTATTAAACAATAGTACTCATATCGTGTAAACTTTTAAACAAATAATTCAAGTCTCATATTTAACATTTATTCTTCCAAACTATTAGCTTAATTACAAATTTATCTGTACAGTTTATTAAATGCTATTAAGTAGAGCCGTGAAGCCAAAAATGAAAAAAAAAATACTTTTCTTTTTAGCATTTTATGAAAGTATGATCAATTTTGCTTAATTTGGTGTTTGGTTCATTAAAATATTCAAATGTTTATTATTACAAATTAATTTATAAAAATATTATCATTAAATGAGTTTTATAGACATTTTTACTTTAAATGTGAAATTAATCACCCGCTTTCTCTGAAGGTGTATTTGCATAAAACTTTTACCACATAACACAAACAATTCCGTCATCATGTGGAAATGCTTTAGTTGAATTTGCTCGAATATTTTGTTTTTTAAAAAATAAAATGTCTGAAATGTTATTGAACATTTTAGAGGTTTACAAAGAAAACCTTAATTTTTTTTCCAATCAGTATTTTAACATTAAAATAAATCAGTTTACTCAGAAGAAATGAAAAAATACCACGTGAAAATATCACATTTCTATGTCAAGTGGGTTCTGAGAAAACTATCATTAACATAGCTAATTTAATATTGGTGAGATAGGCCTTTACGACTCTCCTTAAAGAGCTCAATTATAACACATTAGAAAAAAATCTGATGTGTTACACTCACATCACCCTCTCTATATTTGCGCAAACTATTTTTACAAACGCTTATTCTCCCTCTACTTCATGTTAATCGAGATAAACATCCTATTGCTAATTTTGTTGTAGGTGCAAGGGGAATATGGTATGTTTAAGTGATAGTCAAATCTTTTAAGAGATGGTTGCTATGTGGTGCATTACATTCTTTTTGCATGTTCAGGACATAAAAAAGAAGAATAAGGAATTCCCGTTTAAGAAAAAGTTATAAGTATTGGAAAATGCGAACAAATAACAAGGAATATCTCGGAAATTATTCACTCGACAAAAAACAAAAAATTTACATGACATAAATTGTGTGTTTTAACGAGATCTACATATTTTGTCCATCTCTTACGATTTACCAGTTATGTAAAATTCATTTAGAATGACAACCTATGGGGACATTCCCAGAAAATTCAAGACATACATTTCATTTGGCATGAAAGTATCTTAAAATGTATGATATTTTAATCAAAGTCGTTAGAACCACTTTGTAGAAAATCAAAATTTTCGAAAACTGGTAGTCAGGGGTGGGGAATTTTCTTGAAAATGCTCATATCGCAATCTAAATACAAGTTTAGTATTTATCCGACTTTTCGTTTAAGAGTTATGCTGTTCACAGGCACACAGACACACATACGGACCTTTTTCTAAAGGTACTTTTTTGGATTTAGGGGACCTCAAGACATGTATTTGCGGTGAAATCTCGGTATCGAATTTTTGGGTTTAATGCAATGCTTCCGCTATTTACAATACGTAGTAGAGAAAGTAATAAAATAATATTCCGAAACAATTTTAAAATAGCGTGAAATTTGATGTACAAATTTATGTACGTTAAACCCTGATTAAAATTTCAAATAAATCGAAATAAATTTGTACATTTAGAAATTTCACGGGATATCCTTAAAATGGTCAACTCTAAATCCTTGTCTTCACCCTGATACAGCAATCGGAAACAAACCTTATAGTTCCATGGCTTTACTTCAGGTTTCGGCAGTCTGCCATTATATAACAGTCGCCATGTTGCCCAACTTGCTTGGTCGTAACAGTGATGTTGGCCGTAACCTTTGTATTATTATTCCCGTTCTATTGCTGCAATCAAGGTATCAGAACAGTAACCCAAGGGCAATCATGATAATAGATTCACAGATAGCTTCCTTGTGCCAGGAATAGTGAAAACAACATTTTCCTGTTTCTTCACCTTTCTGGTTTTGACCGCTATACTAACAACGCCTCTTGGTGGCTGTACCAGGAAAGTCTCATCGATTTGAGGTTAGGGACACGGTAAACAGGGATTCCTCTCTTGGACTGAAACATGTGGATTACTGCCTTTCTAGACGCATAAATAAAATATCAGGCTTTCAGAGACATGTTGTTTTACCTCGATGTCGTTAAAAAATGAATACTGCTGTATATTCACCACGTTGCCAGTTCTTGTCTGCAATAAAGCGCAGCGAATTCGAAATGTATACCTATAATTAGTCGAAGTGTGAATGCCAAATGTATCTTGTGATGCTATTTAATATTATGCAACTGCCCTTGAGGATGGGATGCATCAGATGCATGGAAGCAGTTTTAAGCAGTCTTTTCGAGAAAACGTTAGCATGGAAAAGAAGAGAGACTAAGCTAAAGCTGATACACAGGAAGGGATTGGTATTTAAAGGTAATTTAAAAACATACATCTAGTGCTTTTCAAGCTGCAGCCAGCAACCACATTATGACCCTTTTTACTTTCTCTACTACGTATAGTAAGTAGGGGAAGTATTGTATTCCACCCAAAAATTCTATACCGATATTTCACTGGAAATATATGTTTTGAGACCCCCTGAATAAAAAAATCTGATGTGTTACACTCACATGACTTTCTCTACTCTTGTACAACCTAATTTTACAAACGCCTATTCTCCATATGCTTCAAGTTAATCGAGATATCGAGATGTCAATCTTATTGGTAATTTTCTTGTAGATGCAAGGGAAATATCGTAGCTTTTAAGCGATAGTCAAATATTTTAACGCTGGTTGCTATGTGGCGCATTCCATTCTCTTTGCATGTCCAGGACATAAAAAAATCTGATGTGTTACACTCACATGACTTTCTCTACTCTTGTACAATCTAATTTTACAAACGCCTATTCTCCATATGCTTCATGTTAATCGAGATATCGAGATGTCAATCTTATTGCTAAGTTTCTTGTAGATGCAAGGGGAATATGGTAGCTTTTAAGCGATAGTCAAATATTTTAACGCTGGTTGCTATGCGGCGCATTCCATTCTCTTTGCAAGTCCAGGACATAAAAAAATGAATAACGAATTTGAGAAAAAGTATAAGTATTGGAAAATTTAAGGAAATAACAAGCAATATCTCGAAAACGGTTCACTCAACAAAAGAAATGTATATGACATAAGTTGTGTATTTTAACGCGATCTACATTTTTTGTGTAGTAAAATTTTGTCTATCTCTTATGGTTTACCAGTTATGCAAAAGTCGTTCACAATGAAGAATATTTTTGGAGACATTCCCAGAAAATTCGAGATATACATTTTATTTGTCATGACAATATCTTAAACATATGATATTTTAATCAAAATCGTTAGAGCCGTTTTTGAGAAAATTAAAATTTTCGAAAAATGTTCCATGTAAAGGGTAGTCTGGGGTGGGGGGATTTTCTTGAAAACCTTCGTGTCGCATCTCTGAAAGATACTGAACCTAAATACCAAGTTTGGTGTTTATCCGACTGTTCGTTTTTGAGTTATGCTGTTCACAGACACACAGACAGACACACAGACAGACACACAGACAGACACACAGACACACAGACAGACACACACACGGACATGTTTCCAAAAATGCTTTTTTTGGATTCAGGAGGTCTCAAAACATGTATTTCCGGTGAAATCTCGGTATCGAATTTTTGGGTGGAATGCAATACTTCCCCTACTTACTATACGTAGTAGAGAAAGTAAAAAAAATCTGATGTGTTACACTCACATGACTTTCTCTACTCTTGTACAAACTACTTTTACAAACGCTTATTCTCCATATGCTTCATGTTAATGGAGATATCGAGATGTCAATCTTATTGATAATTTTCTTGTAGATGCAAGAGGAATATGGTAGGTTTTAAGCGATAGTCAAATATTTTAACGCTGGTTGCTATGTGGCGCATTCCATTCTCTTTGCATGTCCAGGACGTAAAAAAATCTGATGTGTTACACTCACATGACTTTCTCTACTCTTGTACAATCTATTTTTACAAACACCTATTCTCCATATGCTTTATGTTAATCGAGATATCGAGATGTCAATCTTATTGCTAATTTTCTTGTAGATGCAAGGGGAATATGGTAGCTTTTAAGCGATGGTCAAATATTTTAACGCTGGTTGCTATGCGGCGCATTCCATTCTCTTTGCAAGTCCAGGACATAAAAAAATGAATAACGAATTTGAGAAAAAGTATAAGTATTGGAAAATTTAAGGGAAAAACAAGCAATATCTCGCAAACGGTTCACTCAACAAAAGAAATGTATATGACATAAATTGTGTATTTTAACGCGATCTACATTTTTTGTGTAGTAAAAGTTTGTCTATCTCTTATGGTTTACCAGTTATGAAAAAGTCGTTCATAACGAAGAATACTTTTGGAGACATTCCCAGAAAATTCGAGATATACATTTTATTTGTCATGACAATATCTAAAACATATGATATTTTAATCAAAATCGTTAGAGCCGTTTTTGAGAAAATTAAAATTTTCGAAAAATGTTCCATGTAAAGGGTAGTCTGGGGTGGGGGGATTTTTTTGAAAACCTTCGTGTCGCATCTCTGAAAGATACTGAACCTAAATACCAAGTTTGGTGTTTATCCGACTGTTCGTTTTTGAGTTATGCTGTTCACAGACACACAGACAGACACACAGACAGACACACAGACAGACACACAGACACACAGACAGACACACACACGGACATGTTTCCAAAAATGCTTTTTTTGGATTCAGGAGGTCTCAAAACATGTATTTCCGGTGAAATCTCGGTATCGAATTTTTGGGTGGAATGCAATACTTCCCCTACTTACTATACGTAGTAGAGAAAGTAAAAAATGAATAACGAATTTGAGAAAAAGTATAAGTATTGGAAAATTTAAGGGAATAACAAGCAATATCTCGCAAACGGTTCACTCAACAAAAGAAATGTATATGACATAAATTGTGTATTTTGACGCGATCTACATTTTTCGTGTAGTAAAATTTTGTCTATCTCTTATGGTTTACCAGTTATGAAAAAGTCGTTCATAACGAAGAATACTTTTGGAGACATTCCCAGAAAATTCGAGATATACATTTTATTTGTCATGACAATATCTTAAACATATGATATTTTAATCAAAATCGTTAGAGCCGTTTTTGAGAAAATTAAAATTTTCGAAAAATGTTCCATGTAAAGGGTAGTCTGGGGTGGGGGGATTTTCTTGAAAACCTTCGTGTCGCATCTCTGAAAGATACTGAACCTAAATACCAAGTTTGGTGTTTATCCGACTCTTCGTTTTTGAGTTATGCTGTTCACAGACACACAGACAGACAGACACACAGACACACAGACACACAGACACACAGACACACAGACAGACACACACACGGACATGTTTCCAAAAATGCTTTTTTTGGATTCAGCGAGTCTCAAAACATGTATTTCCGGTGAAATCTCGGTATCGAATTTTTGGGTGGAATGCAATACTTCCCCTACTTACTATACGTAGTAGAGAAAGTAAAAATCTGATGTGTTACACTCACATGACTTTCTCTACTCTTGTACAATCTATTTTTACAAACGCCTATTCTCCATATGCTTCATATTAATCGAGATATCGAGATGTCAATCTTATTTGTAATTTTCTTGTAGATGCAAGGGGAATATGGTAGCTTTTAAGCGATAGTCAAATATTTTATCGCTGGTTGCTATGTGGCGCATTCCATTCTCTTTGCATGTCCAGGACATAAAAAAATGAATAACGAATTTGAGAAAAAGTATAAGTATTGGAAAATTTAAGGAAATAACAAGCAATATCTCGAAAACGGTTCACTCAACAAAAAAAATGTATATGATATAAGTTGTGTATTTTAACGCGATCTACATTTTTTGTGTAGTAAAATTTTGTCTATCTCTTATGGTTTACCAGTTATGCAAAAGTCGTTCATAATGAAGAATACTTTTGGAGACATTCCCAGAAATCTCGAGATATACATTTCATTTCTCATGACATTATCTTAAACATATGATATTTTCATCAAAATCGTTAGAGCCATTTTTGAGAAAATTAAAATTTTCGAAAAATGTTCCATGTAAAGGGTAGTCTGGGGTGGGGGGATTTTCTTGAAAATCTTCGTGTCGCATCTCTGGAAGATACTGAACGTAAATACCAAGTTTGGTGTTTATCCGACTGTTAGTTTTTGAGTTATGCTGTTCACAGACACACACACACAGACACACACACACACACAGACACACAGACACACACACAGACACACACACGGACATGTTTCCAAAAATGCTTTTTTTGGATTCAGGAGGTCTCAAAACATGTATTTCCGGTGAAATCTCGGTATCGAATTTTTGGGTGGAATGCAATACTTCCCCTACTTACTATACGTAGTAGAGAAAGTAAAAAAATCTGATGTGTTACACTCACATGACTTTCTCTACTCTTGTACACACTATTTTTAAAAAACGCCTATTCTCCATATGCTTCATGTTAATCGAGATATCGATATGTCAATCTTATTGGTAATTTTCTTGTAGATGCAAGGGGAATATGGTAGCTTTTAAGCGATAGTCAAATATTTTAACGCTGGTTGCTATGTGGTGCATTCCATTCTCTTTGCATGTCCAGGACATAAAAAAAATGAATAACGAATTTGAGAAAAAGTATAAGTATTGGAAAATTTAAGGAAATAACAAGCAATATCTCCAAAACGGTTCACTCAACAAAAGAAATGTATATGACATAAGTTGTGTATTTTAACGCGATCTACACTTTTTGTGTAGTAACATTTTGTGTATCTCTTATGGTTTACCAGTTATGCAAAAGTTGTTCACAATAAAGAATACTTTTGGAGACATTCCCAGAAAATTCGAGATATACATTTCATTTCCCATGACATTATCTTAAACATATGATATTTTCATCAAAATCATTAGAGCCATTTTTGAGAAAATTAAAATTTTCGAAAAATCTTCCATGTAAAGGGTAGTTTGGGGTGGGGGGGATTTTCTTGAAAACCTTCGTGTCGCATCTCTGGAAGATACTGAACCTAAATACCAAGTTTGGTGCTTATCCGACTGTTCGTTTTTGAGTTATGCTGTTCACACACACACAGACACACACACAGACACACACACACAGACACACAGACACACACACGGACATGTTTCCAAAAATTCTTTTTTTGGATTCAGGAGGTCTCAAAACATGTATTTCCGGTGAAATCTCGGAATCGAATTTTTGGGTGGAATGCAATACTTCCCCTACTTACTATACGTAGTAGAGAAAGTAAAAAAGCATTTTTGGAAACATGTCCGTGTGTGTGTCTGTGAACAGCATAACTGAGAAACGAACAGTCGGATTAACACCAAACTTGGTATTTAGGTTCAGTATCTTCCAGAGATGCGTCACGAAGGTTTTCAAGAAAATCCCCCACCCCAGATTACCCTTTACATGGAACATTTTTCGAAAATTTTAATTTTCTCAAAAATGGCTCTAACGATTTTGATAAAATATCATATGTTTAAGATATTTTTATGACAAATAAAATGTATATCTCGAATTTTCTGGGAATGTCTCCAAAAGTATTCTTCATTGTGAACGACTTTTGCAAAACTGGTAAACCATAAGAGATAGACAAAATTTTACTACACAAAAAATGTAGATCGAGTTAAAATACACAATTTATGTCATATACATTTTTTTGTTGAGTGAACCTTGTTATTCCCTTAAATTTTCCAATACTTTTACTTTTTCTCAAATTCGTTATTCATTTTTACTTTCTCTACTACGTATAGTAAGTAGGGGAAGTATTGTATTCCACCCAAAAATTCGATACCGAGATTTCACCGGAAATATATGTTTTGAGACACCCTGAATCCAAAAAAAGCAATTTTGGAAACATGTCCGTGTGTGTGTCTGTGTGTCTGTGTGTCTGTGTGTGTGTGTGTGTGTGTGTGTGTGTGTGTGTGTGTGTGTCTGTCTGTGAACAGCATAACTCAGAAACGAACAGTCGGATGAACACCAAACTTGGTATTTAGGTTCAGTATCTTCCAAGGATGCGACACGAAGGTTTTCAAGAAAATCCCCCCACCCCAGAGTACCCTTTACATGGAAGATTTTTCGAAAATTTTAATTTTCTCAAAAATGGCTCTAACGATTTTGATTAAAATATCATATGTTTAAGATATTTTTATGAGAAATAAAATGTATATCTTGAATTTCCTGGGAATGTCTCCAAAAGTATTCTTTATTGTGAACGACTTTTGCATAACTGGTAAACCATAAGAGATAGACAAAATTTTACTGCACAAAAAATGTAGATCGCGTTAAAATACACAATTTATGTCATATACATTTTTTTAGTTGAGTGAACCATTTTCGAGATATTGCTTGTTATTTCCTTAAATTTTCCAATACTTATACTTTTTCTCAAATTCGTTATTCAATTTTTTATGTCCTCGATATGCAAACAGAATAGAATGCGCCACATAGCAACCAGTGCTTAAAAGATTTGACTATCGCTTATAACCTACCATGTTCCCCTTGCATCTACAAGAAAATTAGCAATAAGATTGACATCTCGATATCTCGATTAACATGAAGCATATGGAGAATAAACGTTTGTAAAAATAGTTTGTACAAGAGTAGAGAAAGTCATGTGAGTGTAGCACATCAGATTTTTTTGTCCTGGTAATGCAAAGAGAATGGAATACTCCACATAGCAACCAGCTCTTAAAATATTTGACTATCGCTTAAAGCCTAGCAATTCCCCTTGCATCTACAAGAATATTAGCAATAAGATTAACATCTCGATTAACATGAAGCATATGGAGAATAGGCGTTTGTAAAAATAGTTTTTACAAGAGTAGAGAAAATCATGTGAGTGTAACACATCAGAATTTTTTTTCTTTCTTTCTTTACTGCTTACCTATATGGTGAGTAGAGGAAGTGTTTTGCATTCTGCCCAAAAGTTCGATACCGAGATTGGATCAAGATACCGTTTTGAGGCCCCCGAATAAAAAAAAATCCTATGTGATACATTCACATGACTTTCTCTACCTCTATGGTTTATTGATGGGTATATAAACTAGTCTTACTAAAGCTTTTATTATATCTACCTCAGTTTAATCCAAATAAACTTTTGCAGAAATAGCTATATTACACATTTCGTTATAGATACAAAGGGAATAGTCAGGTGTTAAAGAATTGAATGCTATACGCTCGCCCTAAATTCCATATTGTTTCAATGGAATCGCAAGAATCAACTGAGTGTTGACAGGATTTTAAAAGAATGGCTAAGTATTAAACAATTCGAACCATTTATAACGGATACCTCGGAAATGGCTGTTGTAAAAAAAGTTATTTGTTTAGTGCGTTTTCGTTTATCGCTTAACGATACCAGTTATATAAGATTATACAAAATTCCTTCCGAATATAGAGGACTTCAAATGCTATTCCCAGAAATTTCAAGATAAACATTTTACTTGTCGTGTAAATATCTTTAATAATATATGAACCACTTTTTAGAAAATAAAAAACCTCGAAAAGTCTTCCATGTAAAGGGTAGTTTGAAGTGGGAGTTTTCTTGAAAATTTACTTGTCACATCTTTGGAGGGCACTGACGTTAAATACCAAGTTTGGTGTCGGCCCGACTTTTCGTTTTTGAGTTATGCTGTACACACATATACGCACACACAAATAGACACAAGACAGACACACACACGAGCCTTTTTTCTAAAAATCTAATGTAATTCATTCACATAAATGTCTCTACCCTCTATCCTTTATTACTGGGCACACAAATTATTCTTACGAAAGTTTATTTTTCTATCTACCTTTACAGAAATAGCTACATTACCATTTCGTTATAGATACAAAGGCAATAGCGATAGTCAAATGTTTAGGAACTGGACAATATGCTGGGCCTTTAAAGCTGAAAATCGGCAGGATTTTAGAAGAATGAAGGTATTGAACAAATTGAACCGTTAATAAAGGATATTTCTGAAATGGTCAATGCCACAAAAAGTGTTATTGGAAATAAATAGTTTATTTTAAAGAGATCTCCAGTTTTTTTTTACCAATATATCAAGTGTAGAATTTGAATTCAAAATGAGAACATAATTTCTTGAAAACAAACTTGGTATATATTTTTCAGGGGTTTTAAGCGATTTAGTGCATTCTAGAAATGTATTGGAGGCTGTGACTTTCTTTAATAATAATAATAATAATAATAGTAATAATAATTTATTTGCCATTAAACATTCATACAAAGATATAGTCAATGCCAATGTATCCTTAAAAATAGAAGCCAAACATACATTATTTATACAAGACTGTCACAACATATAAAGTCATCAATAGTAGATATAAAAAGGTCATTTTAACAATGTTGTGATAGATTTGTTAAAACTATTTACTGGTAAGTCTCTAGACAGTGTATCAACTTTGAGTTGAATAATTTTACAACTACTTTTTGTTTTTGTTAGCCTTGCATATAGCATGCCAAGGTCCTTATTATGCCTTGTTTTATAATCATGTATATGTAACCTTTCGTTAAAATCATCCTGATGTTTCATGTAAACCAGTCAGTATAGATGTACAGAGTAGGCATTATTTACAGATTTTTAAAAGCTTCTCTACGTGATACAGTCCTGTGGAGTCCCACAATACACTTAGCCAGCAGCTTTCACTGCTGAAGAAGAATTTCCCCAGAGTCAATTCCATAACATAGAATTGTTTGAAAAAGCATATACCGTAACTAACACATTTAAGAAGCTGAAGTTTTAGTCTTCTAAGTAAAAAGAACACTCTAGAGAGCTTAGTGCAAACATTGTTATTAATGTGTAGCTCCCAGGTTAGTGTACTATCTAAAATTAGACCTAGCAGCCTAACAAAATTGGCACAATTATCGGCGGTAACAATAACATTGTTTAAAGAAAATAATATCTTTTCAGTTTTGTTAATATTAATACACAATTTATTTACAAAACCATTCCTCTCTTTCTCCACCCAAAGATTCGATAGCTAGATTTCACCGGAAATACTGTTTTGAGACCCTTGAACACCCCCAAAAAAGTATTTTTTAGAAAAAGGATCAACGAAAAGTCGGATCAACATCAAACTTGGTATTGAAGTTCAGTGCCTTCCAAATATGTGACAAGAAGGTTTTCAAAACATCCCCCACCCCAAACTACCATTTACATAGGTCATTTTTAGAAATTTTTTTATTTTCTAAAAAATGGCTCTAACAATTTTCATTAAAATATCATGCATTAAAGATATTTACATGACAAATAAAATGTATATCTTGAATTTTCTGGTAATATCCTATGAAGTCCTCTTCATTCGGAAGGAATTTTTATATAATCTTATATAACTAGTAAACGTTAAGCTATAGACAAAAACGTACTTCACAAGAAATGTAGATCTCTTTAAAACACGCAATTTATTTCAAATAACGTTTTTTGTAGCATCAGCCGTTTCCGAGATATTCGTTATTAATGGTTCAATTGTTCAATACTAAGCCATTTTTTCAAAGTCCTTTCAACATTCAGTTGTTTCTCGCGATTCCATTTAAACAGTATGGAGTTTTAAGGCCAGGGTATTGCATCCAGTTAAACATTTGACAATCGCTGTTCCCTTTGTATCTACAACGAAATATGGAATGCAGCTATTTCTGCAAAGCTTTGTTTGGATTAAAATGAATTAGATATAAAAGTAAGCTTTAGTAAGACTAGATTGTATACCCAATAATAAACTATAGAGGGTAGAGAAAGTCATGTGAATCTACCACATCAGGTTTTTGTAAATATGTATCTAGAATGCTTTGTTCGTACGTTGTTTGTAGCAGATGGCCTTTACCTTTCTCATCTGTTCATGAAAACTAGCGATCTGCGATGGTGATTCCCTCCCCTCATTCAGCCTCATCAGAGTATTGGATTCAGCCTTAGCGGTGCCTCTGGCTCGTTAATGACCTTCCCAGAAGAACTTGTCTCTCAGACGTGCTACCGTTACAACAGAATGCGCTATTAACCAGTGCAGAGCCAGATAATAAGCGGCTTTTTCAATGCATTAAAAAAACTCTGATGTGTTACACTCACATGACTTTCTCTACTCTTGTACAAACTATTTTTACAAACGCTTATTCTACATATGCTTCATGTTAATCGAGATGTTAATCTGATTGCTAATTTTCTTGTAGATGCAAGGGGAATTGGTAGGCTTTAAGCGATAGTCAAATATTTTAAGAGCTGGTTGTTATGTGAAATATTCCATTCTCTTTGCATTACCAGGACAAAAAAATTATAAGCGAATTTGAGAAAAAGTATAAGTATTGGAAAATTTAAGAGAATAACAAGCAATATCTCGAAAATGGTTCACTCAACAAAAAAATAAATATGACATAAATTGTGTATTTTAACGCGATCTGCGTTTTTTGTGTAGTAAAATTTTGCCTATCTCTTATAGTTTACCAGTTATGCAAAAGTCGTTCACAATGAAGAATACTTTTGGAGACATTCCCAGAAAATTCGAGATATACATTTTATTTGTAATGAAGGCATCTTAAACATATGATATTTTAATCAAAATCGTTATAGCTATTTTTGATAAAATTAAAATTTTCAAAAAATGTTCCATGTAAATGGTAATCTGGGGTGGGGGGATTTTCTTGAAAACCTTCGTGTCGCATCTCTGGAAGATACTGAACATAAATACCAAGTTTGGTGTTTATCCGACTGTTCGTTTCTGAGTTATGCTGTTCACCGACACACAGACACACACACGGACATGTTTCCAAAAGTGCTTTTTTTGGATTCAGGGGGTCTCAAAACATATATTTCCGGTGAAGTCTGGGTATCGAATTTTTGGGTGGAATACAATACTTCCCCTACTTACTATACTAGTAGAGAAAGTAAAAATGAATAACGAATTCCCATTTGAGAAAAAGTTAAGTATTGGAAAATTTAAGGGAATAACAAGCAATATCCCGAAAATGGTTCACTCAACAACAAAAATGTATATGACATAAATTGTTTATTTTAACGCGATCTGGGTTTTTTTGTAGTAAAATTTTGTCTATTTCTTATGGTTTACCAGTTATGCAAAAGTCGTTCACAATTAAGAATACTTTTGGAGACATTCCCAGAAAATTCGAGATATACATTTTATTTGTCATGAAAGTATCTTAAATATATGATACTGTAATCAAAATCGTTAGAGCCATTTTTGAGAAAATTAAAATTTTCGAAAAATGTTTCATGTAAAGCGTAATCTGGGGTGGGGGAATTTTCTTGAAAACCTTCGTGTAGCATCTCTGGAAGATACTGAACCTAAATACCAAGTTTGGTGTTTATCCGACTGTTCGTTTCTGAGTTAATACACGGACATGTTTCCAAGTATGCTTTTTTTGGGTTCAGGGGGTCTCAAAACACGTATTTCCGGTGAAATCTCGGTATCGAATTTTTTAGTGGAATGCAATACTTCCCCTACTTACTATACGTAGTAGAAAAAGTAATTATTATGTTAGACAAAATCTCTACCTATTCCCCAACTAACTATTATTACGAAAGCTTATTCTTCTTTCTAGCTGATGTTAATCGAGAAAAACATCTGCAGAAATAGCTTTATTACATATTTCCTTGTAAGTACAAGAGGATTACAGGAATACAGTAGGTTTGAGCGACAAACAAATCTTTTAAGAGCTAAGTGATGACTTTGAAATTCCGTTCTCTTTGCTTGGCCACAAGAAACAAACGAATAGCGATTTTCCTTTTGAGAAAGGTAGTAGTATTTGAGGTTTCAAACCAACAACAAAGATGAGGCAGTATTTTTAACACTTAAATTATTTCGGCCTAATTATATAATATAAAATAATAACAGCCCGCCTAAAAGCAATGTGTATAATATAATGTATAAAATGTATGTAACAGTCATTGTATTATGTTTATATTATTATGTACATGTATAATAATGTTATGTGAATGCATTACGTAATTTTATAATGTAGGAGCTGTGATAATAGAAGCCGAAAGTTGCTAAAAATGAGGTAACCTTGAGGCTATAATGAATTAGAAAGCTTAATAATGCTACTAGTAATTCTTAGAACGATAATGTAATATTTAAAACAGTTTATAAATAGCCAATCAACAACTAGAAAAAGCTTAAGTTAAATAAAAGTATTCTATTGGAGTAGGATTAGCCAATCAGAGACTTGAAATAGAGAAATTTACAAATTTAAGCGGTAAACGCCAGTCGCTAGAAGGCAGTTCGTTTGCTCGGTACGTATTCAGTGTGAGACGAAAATTCATTACGGCGAGAATAAAATAAAGTTTACGTGTTTAAAAGTGCAATTAATAAAATAATCTCACAGCTCTCTATATCAGTGAAGTGTTATTTAATCGTGTGAAGGATTAATAAAAGAAGTGAAGTAAAAATTATAATTTGTGTAAGCCTATATTCTTTAGCCGCATCACCCCCTGCAAAGAGACACTTGTTTCTACAAATTATACTGACGCAGCCGAGGCATACAAATGTAATATTTAAATAAACATTCAAATTACAAAGTTGATTTTGAAACGTTGGGGCGAAGGCCACTGGAAAGTAAACTTGGGGCGAAGGCCACCGGAAACTTTGTACCATACGTGGGGCAGCAACATTACCTCCTTCAAAGAATATCTCGGAAATGGATAACGCCACAAACATCTTATTTAACATAAATGTTGTCCTTAACGAGATAAACATTTTTTGTGCAGTAAGATATTTTCTATCTCTTACCTACAGTTTACCAATTATACAAAATTAATTAAGTATAAAGAGGAGTTCACAGGCTCTTCCAAGAAAATTAAAGATATACATTTTATTTGCCATAAAAATAACTTAAACATATGATATTTGATCAAATTTGTTAGAGCCATTTTTTTAGAAAATAAGAAAACTTGTCCATGTAAAGGATATTCATGTGAAAATGGAACTTCAGATTTTTTTCCTCCCTTCCTAATTATAACAAAGTCTTTTTGTACGGTTTCTCCTGCCATGAGAAGCCAGTATTAGATGGGATTGTAGTTTAGTTTTGAATCAGTTTCATTAAAGGATGAAGTATTGCACATTCTAATAGCAATAGCGGTTTGAGTGGCGCAAAACTGCGGCGGTCATCAGCGCCACCCTCTGGCTATAGATTTATTCAGGTCAGCACATGAACAATAAAACTGAAACAAGTCTTTGTGTCGCATCCTTGAAAGATGCTGAACTTAAATTCCAAGTTTGGTGTTTAACCAAATTTTCGTTTTTGAGTTATGGTGTTCACAGACACACGGACACACACACACGCGAGGGCAACACTGAATCAGCTTTAAAAAATCTGATGTGTTACACTCACATGACCTTCTCTACTCTTCTACAAACTATTTTTACAAACGATTATCTCCATCTACTTCATGTTAATCGAAATAAACATTTGCAGACTCTATCTTATTGCTAATTCTCTTGTAGATGTAAGGGGAATGTATATTTACAAGGGCGATTTGGAAAAACAGAAGCCTTTAAGCACATACATATCTCTTAATAGCTGGTTGCTAGGTGCAGCACCATTTCCTTTCCCACAGATTAATACTCTTTGCATATCCAAGACAAAAAAAATGAATAACGAATTCCATTTGAGAAAATAAGTATTGAAAAATTTAAGGGAATAACAAGCAATATTTCGAAAATGGTTCACTCAATAAAAAAAATGTATATGACATAAATTGTGTATTTTAACGCGATTTACATTTTTTGTGTAGTAAAATTTTGTCTATCTCTTATGGTTTACCAGTTATGGAAAAGTCGTTCACAATAAAGAACACTTTTTAGACATTCCCAGAAAATTCGAGATATACATTTAATTTGTCATGAAAATATCTTAAACATATGATATTTTAATCACAAATCGTTAGAGCCATTTTTGAGAAAATTAAAATGGTGTTTATCCGACTGTTCGTTTCTGAGTTATGCGGTTCACAGAGACACACACACGGACATGTTTCCAAAAATCTTTTTTTTTTTTTGGATTCAGGGGGTCTCAAAACATATATTTCCGGTGAAATGTCGGTATCGAATTTTTGGGTGGAATACAATACTTCTAATTATTATACGTAGTAGAGAAAGTAAAAATGTAAATGATTCTATTGTTTTTCAAAATATTTCGCTTTAACATCAATACATTTTTGCATTCGATGAAACCAGTCCTTAAAGCAAGATGCCATCTTCCTGAGACACTTCAGAAATCACGCTTTTACAATGTTGCACTGCTTCATCTGATGACGAAAACTGATTCCATGTATTTTATCTTTCATTTTTGGAAACAAAAATAAATCAAAAGGTGCTAGGTCAGGGCTGTATGACGTAGGTTCCATGGTGCTGACGTTTAGTGCATCCAGATACTCATTTGTTAGTTTTGCTGTATGTGAGGATGTTGTCGTAATGTAACTTTTCCCCCCTTTTGGGCGTTTTTTCACGAACTTTCTCAAAAAATTGCAGTAAATAAACATTTGTGTGCCGATCGGCAGTAATGGTACGTCCATCTTCTAATGCTGTACGAGGGGCACTATTTATATTTTGAGCCTAATAATTAAAACAAAGTAATTTCTGATTGAAAACTGCTTTATTGTTTTTCAAAATATTCTCCTTTATGATCAATACACTTTTGCATCCGTTTGAACCATTTGTCAAAGCATTTATTCCAGTCTTCTTGAGACACCTCCAAAGCATGGTTTTTGAAGGCATCAACGGCTTCTTCTGCCAACGAAAATCGTTGTCCACGCAATTTATTCTTGATGCTCGGGAACAAAAAGAAGTAATTGGGTGCCAAATCAGGACTGTATGGCAAATGACCCATCAATTCGATTTTTTGAGCCTTCAAATACTGTTGTTGGACGAGATGTGTGTGCGCTCGCATTGCCTTGAAGAACGATCCTACGGTTCTTGTTGGTTTTCCTTACTTCACCGAAGACTTTCGGCAAACAAATGGTTGTGTACCATTCGGCATTCACCGTCCTTTGAGGCACCGCCATTGTATTTCTTGAGCATTTTTGTACACCAATGGACACAAGCATCTTTTTGAGATTCCGTCAAATCGCGTCTCCAACGAGAGCAAAACTTTTTCACGGCTTTTATATATGCTGGTGGAACTAATGCCTAGGGTTGCCTCAATCTCATAATATGTCGCATGACGATCTTTCATTATTAGTATTTGCGCAGCATCAATGTTTTCTGGCACAACAACTGATTTTGGACGACCTTCACGAACTTCATCATTGAGCGAACGGCGGCCACGATTAAATTCGTTATACCAACGTTTCACAGTGGCAAAGGATGGAGCTTTGTTGCCAAATGTGGAAGTTAGTTGATCGATGCACTCTTGTCTTGATAATCCACGTCGAAAGTCGTAATAAATCATTGCACGAACATTTTCACGAGTTAATTCCATGTTTTTGTTGACACACAATTTTCAAGTTAGTGTAAATAAAACAAATGACGCTCTTTTGACAAAATGTTTGAAGTAGATTATGGTACAAAATGTCAAACTTTCTATTGGAAACGTCAGATAGCACCTACAACATTCAGGGTTGCCAAGGCTCAAAATATAAATAGTGCCCCTCGTAGTAGCAATATGGAAAAAAAAACTAGCAACCATCTTCTTACCAGCGCTGCAAATTCATCGGACTTTTATAGGCTTAGGTTCTGTTCGAAAGACCCCATTGAGCCGATTGTTTTTCTTTTCAGGATCGTAACATAAAATCCAAGATTCATCACCACTAATGATATTCCAAACCAAATTTGAAGTCCGCCTTGGAGTTTTTCCAGTTTTTCCGCACCAATCAACGCGTTGTTGATTTTGATCGGGAGTCAGTTTATGTGCAATCCATCGACAACAAAGTTTTCTCACGTCTAACTGTATATCGTTTTGGATTTGACTCAATGACCAATATCGCCCAAATAAATTCATATGATGCCCGTCGATCTTCTTCAAGCATTGCTCGAACAGTGGCAATATTTTCATCAGTAACAGCAGTTCTTGGGCGTCCTTCACGAAATTCGTCAGCAAGAAAAAACCGATCTCTTTTGATTTCGCTGTATCAATTATAAATTGTTACCTTAGATGGGGCTTCTTCGCCAAATGCATTTCTAAGCCGATTTCACATTGTTTAGGTGTTAATGACGATTTAAAGTCGTAAACGATCATAGCCCGGAAATGCTCTCTAATCAAATTCGTTTTTGGGTGAACATAAAATCTTTAAATGATGATAATTAACAAATTATTAGAGCAGTCTACTACAGCAATCCACTCGCAAAGCATTAGAAAGTAGCTGTTTTAATTGCTTTTAGAAACATGGCATTCTAAACATTTTCAGTCACCCTCGTACACATACACACACAAACAAACAAAGACCTTTTTCTAAAACTGTTTTCTTTTTAATTTATTTATTCAGCGGATCTCAAAACTGGAATTTTCAGTAAAATCTGGTATCGAATCTTCCTCTACATATAAGTAAGCAATAAAAAAAAGTAAAAATCTTAATAAGTAACAGTCACACGGCTCTCTCTACCAGTTATCAATTGTTGCTTCCGTAGCTGTTCTATCTTTCTTTCTTTCTTTTTCTAGCACCTACCTGTAGTAGATAGAGGAAGTAATGTCCGCTCAAACAATTCGATATCGAGATTTCACCGGAATTACATGTTTTGAGCCCCTTCTGAATGAAAAACTCTGATGTGTTACACTCACATGACTTTCTCTACTCTTGTACAAACTATTTTTACAAACGCTTATTCTCCATCTACTTCATGTTAATCGAGATAAACATTTACAGCGATATTCAAATGTTTTAAGAGCTGGTTGTTATGTGGAGTATTCCATTCTCTTTGTATGTCCAGGACATAAAAAAACGAATAACGAATTCCTTTTTGAGAAGAAGTATAAGTATTGGAAAATTCAAACAAATAACAAGGAATATCTCGGAAAAGGCTCACTCCACACAAAAAATGTATGTGATATAAATTGTGTGTTTTAACGAGCTCTACATTTTTTGTGTAGAGACTTTTGTCTATCTCTTACGGTTTACCAGTATGTAAAAGCCATTCAGAAAGAAGAGGTCTTTTGAGGACATTTCCAGAATATTAAAGATATACATTTTATTTGTCATGTGAATATCTTAAATATGTGATATTTTAATCAAAATGGTTAGAGCCATTTTTGGGGAAATCAAAATGTTCTAAAAAAGTTCCAAAATACCAATTTTGTTATTTATCCGACTTTTTGTTTTTGAGTTATGCTGTACACAGACACACACACACGGATTTTTTTCTTCTAAAAGTGCCTTTTCTTTATTCAGAGGCTTCAAAACATGCATTTCCGGTGAAATGTCTATTTTTGGGTGGAATGCAATACTTTCCCTACTTACTTACCTAGTAAAGAAAGTAAAAGTGCATTTTAGACAAAGGCGCGCGCGCATCTGTGAATAACGTAACTAAAAGAACGAAAAGTTGGATAAATACCGGTATTTAAATTTAGCAGTTTCCAGGAATGCGACAGGAAGGTTTTCAACAAAGACCTTCTTCCCCAAACTACTCTTTGCGTATAAAACGTTTCCCTGTTTTCTATTTTCTCCAAAATGGCTCTTACGATTTTGATCAAAATAGAATTTTATGGGAATAACCTGTGAGGTCCTCATCATTCCGAATGAGTAAACCGTAAGGGATAGTTAGGCAAACATTTACTCGTTAAAATACACAATTTAAGTCTAGTACATTTTTTGTGACGTTTACCGTTTCCGAAGTATTCATTGTTATTGGTTTGAACTTTCAAATACATAATACTTTTTGAAGTGGTAATGTCGTAATTAGTTTGTGTCTCGTCATATCGTGTAAAGAGCGTGGAATTCGAAAGCCAGCATATTCGATGGTCTAGAACAGTGGTGGCGAAAACGGGACTCGCGAGGCAGTTTGACTCGCAGGCGCCACTCCTTTTCTGCTATTCATTTGCTTTTCATATGCTGCTGAGTGATGTAGTGCGTGTTGCATATTTGATGACTCGAAGAGAAAGGCATTTTCGCCACCCTTGGTCTAGAACCATGCTGTTCTAAGTCCATTTCTTTTAGAATATTAGTTACGAAGTTCAGCAAATGTCCAGAGCTATGCTGTGAATAAATAGCTGCATTTAAAACACACCTATTTGTTCCATGTCCATATTCCCTTTTAATTTCTGAAACATATTGTTCCATGTCCAAGTATCAAAGTGCTAGCATAAGATACAACATCGCTTAATTACATTGTACATGATGTGTTTGGTTTTGTTGTTATAAGTTGGCCTCCATATATCCAAACTAACGTTACTGTGAGGCAGTATTTTAATACCTCAATAATTTCAATTGTATTTTTTTATAATAAGTAAATTCAATAACAGCCCGCCTTGAAACAATATGTATGTAATAATTATTTTTAAATGTATGAAACAGTCATTGTATATGCTTATTATTATTATTACTATTATTATTATTATTATTGTAAACTTGTTTAATAATGTTATGTCAATACATTACTTACTTTAATAATGCAAGAGCTGTGAGAATAATAAGTTTTAAGTTGCTAACAATGAGGTAGTAATGAGGTAACGTTGTAGCAATAATGAGTTTGAGAGCTTGAAAGTTACTAGCCATGATTAGAGCAACGATAATGTAAATTCAGTAACAGTTTAAAATTAGCCAATCAATAGCAAAGTAAAGCTTTAAGTAAAATGCAGATATTCTATTGGACTAGAATTAGCCAATCAGAGACTCGAAATACCGAAGCTTACGGGTTAACGGTTGAAATAATGTTCAGTTGCTGGCAAACCTTGGTAGTGACCAGATGGAAGATGTGTTCTCTACAGAAATATTACGTGTGAATCGTAAAAGTATGTCTACGCGTTAGCTAAGTGAAAGTATTAAAGAATCTCACAGTTCTTAAAAAGTGTAGTGCTTTATTAAAATGTGCAAAGGATAAAATAAAAAGAAGTGAATCTAAAAACTTAAATTCTGTGTATGTCTAGAATTATTGTCGTACCGCACCTTGCCTAAGAGATACATGACTCTACAAACATTATTGACGCAGCCGAGGCAAATTCAAACATAAATAATATATAGAAGCAGTTTTTAATAACAAAGTTAAATATTATAGTGTAAAACTTCGAGTGTAACAACAAAATTACATCTTAAAATCAGCTTCTCGTACGTAGCAGCATATTGCGTAATAACAGTAACTATTACGTAATCAACAACTTCAAACCGACGCACAAAGCGTGTTGCAAACTTCTTAAACAAAGTAACTCCAAGAAAACAACTTCTTCAAGTTAGGCTTCCCAAGCGAGAAGTTAATAATTTACGTAAAAAAAATATTACATTACGTACAATCTTCTTCAAATTAACGCCCATACGTGGAGCTAATCATCAAAACAACTCCAACAAATACCTACTTCAAGTTGGCTCCCATACGTGGGGCAGTGAAGAATAAAATAATACTTCTTCTAGTTGATTCCCATACGTGGGGCAGGAATATCTACTTCAACTGATACACCAAGAAAGTTGTTCTCGATTCATTTACAATACTGACGAAAATAATTTTTTACTTTTTCTACTACGTATAGTAAGTAGGGGAAGTATTGTATTCCACCCAAAAATTCGATACCGAAATTTCACCGGAAATATATGTTTTGAGACCCCCCTGAATAAAAAAATCTGATGTGTTACACTCACATGACTTTCTCTACTCTTGTACAAACTATTTTTACAAACGCTTATTCTCCATATGCTTCATGTTAATGGAGATATCAAGATGTCAATCTTATTGATAATTTTCTTGTAGATGAAGGGGAATATGGTAGGTTTTAAGCGATAGTCAAATATTTTAACGCTGGTTGCTATGTGGCGCATTCCATTCTCTTTGCATGTCCAGGACATAAAAAAATGAATAACGAATTTGAGAAAAAGTATAAGTATTGGAAAATTTAAGGGAATAACAAGCAATATCTCGCAAACGGTTCACTCAACAAAAGAAATGTATATGACATAAATTGTGTATTTTAACGCGATCTACATTTTTTGTGTAGTGAAATTTTGTCTATCTCTTATGGTTTACCAGTTATGAAAAAGTCCTTCATAATGAAGAATACTTTTGGAGACATTCCCAGAAAATTCGAGATATAAATTTTAATTATCATGACAATATCTTAAACATATGATATTTTAATCAAAATCGTTAGAGCCGTTTTTGAGAAAATTAAAATTTTCGAAAAATGTTCCATGTAAAGGGTAGTCTGGGGTGGGGGGATTTTCTTGAAAACCTTCGTGTCGCATCTCTGGAAGATACTGAACCTAAATACCAAATTTGGTGTTTATCCGACTCTTCGTTTTTGAGTTATGCTGTTCACAGACACACAGACAGACAGACACACAGACACACAGACACACAGACACACAGACACACAGACAGACACACACACGGACATGTTTCCAAAAATGCTTTTTTTGGATTCAGTGAGTCTCAAAACATATATTTCCGGTGAAATCTCGGTATCGAATTTTTGGGTGGAATACAATACTTCCCCTACTTACTATACGTAGTAGAGAAAGTAAAAACACATTTTTGGAAACATGTCCGTGTGTGTGTCTGTCTATGTGTCTGTGAACAGCATAACTCAGAAACGAACAGTCGGATAAACACCAAACTTGGTATTTAGGTTCAGTATCTTCCGGAGATGCAACACGAAGGTTTTCAAGAAAATCCTCCCACCCCAGATTACCCTCTACATGGAACATTTTTCGAACATTTTAATTTTTTCAAAAATGGCTCTAACGATTTTGATTAAAATATCATATGTTTAAGATATTTTCATGACAAATAAAATGTATATCTTGAATTTTCTGGGAATGTCTCCAAAAGTATTCTTCATTGTGAACGACTTTTGCATAACTGGTAAACCATAAGAGATAGACAAAATTCTACTACAAAAAAATGTAGATCGCGTTAAAATACACGATTTATGTCATATACATTTTTTTGTTGAGTGAACCATTTTCGAGATATTGCTTATTATTCCCTTAATTTTTCAATACTTATTTTCTCAAATGGGAATTCGTTATTCATTTTTTGTCTTGGATATGCAAAGAGTATTAATCTGTGGCTTGTTTATTGCCCTTGTAAATATATATTCCCCTTAGATCTACAAGAATATTAGCAATAAGATAGAGTCTGCAAATGTTTATCTCGATTAACATGAAGTAGATGAAGAATAAGCGTTTGTAAAAATAGTCTGTACAAGAGTAGAGAAAGTCATGTGAGTGTAACACATCAGATATTTTTTTAATTATAGTTTGCAAAACATTTGATTTTAGTGTACCTGGCATTTCTTAAAGGAGAATTAGTAGGCAGCTTTCTAATAATTTCCGCTCATTATTCTAGGAAAGATTCCGAAGAGGAATGTTTTGAATCAAATCTAAGTAAAATGTATGAGTTGTACATAGGGATGTGCAATAATGGCATTGTCCCTAAAAAGAGGTGGCTTTGTGAGTACTGTAGGCCTCTAACGAGAAAACGTTTGCGGGATGCTCTGAGGGGGGACAGTACCACGTGGCAGCACTCAGTTATGTCAGAAACAGATCTACTACCATTAAAAACATCGCGCAACGTTGGTATTCCAGCATGTTTCACTTGGATCAGTGTGTAACTGTTTTCTTGTAATTTATTAAGTTATTCACAATGCCCAGTAAGGAAGTCAGTAGAAAGTACAGAGTGAGCCAAAAAAACTACGAACCGCTGCGCGGTGTTTTTCCTGTCCGCGTCCTCAGCGCTCGTTACCGTTTGCCGCTATCATAAAAAGGCGCGGATGAAACCATACAACATTTTTAAAACTACTTTTAAAGGCTTTACTTACCAACTTCATGAAAGGAGATGCTGAAACTGGCCACCGCTGTTGTCCATACATTTTTGGTAACTCTTTAGGAAACTATCCATCACTCGCCGTAGTTCACGTTGAAAAATTTCCTGGCGGATATTTTATTTTAATTCTTCCAGGGTGTGTGGGTTTGTCTTGTACAGTTTATGTTTTAAGTTACCCCAGAGATACAAATCTCGGAGGGTTAGGTCGGGGGACCAAGGGGCCCACAAATCTCTACTAATAATTCCGCCCTCAAACACACTTTCATAAAGTTGTTAAATAAAGCCTTTAAAAGTAGTTTTAAAAATGTTGTATGGTTTCATCCGCGCCTTTCTATGAAAGCGGTAGACGGCAACGAGCGCCGAGGACGTGGACAGGAAAAACACCGCGCATGCTGTTCTAGTCTTTTAGTCTCTGTTCATTTTTCGCCTTATTAATATTCAATTGTATTCAGATTGCTAGCACAAGAGTGTATGTTTTCTAAGAGCCCTCAAGCCTTGTTGGTGTGTTGAAAGCAGAGCCGCAATCTTTCTCAGATAGCGCTAGAATTGTTGATGTCAACACATTCCTTACAGACACATTCTCGTGAGAGGAACACAGTACATATTTCGCACCGATTTTAACATAGGAGTTTTCAAACCTAAGAAAGATCAATGCGAAACATGTTCTGCACATCAAGCAGATATTGATAGTACAAAAGTAAGTAATGATATGAAAATACGGGATCAAATTATCCAAATCAACATTCGCCCGGTCAGATTGGTCGGCTCCCGGGGGTTTGAATGCGTACCACAGACTTACCCTCTAAGACATCGCACTCGGTGAGTAATGAAGTTAGTATATTAGTGTAGATAAGACAAGATCCATAAAACTGTAAGTTTATCACAACCAAAAGTAATTTGCGCTGCAAATTATAAAACTGGCGCAAAAAAGGACATTAAAGTCACTTTACAAGTATTTCTCAAAAGAAGACAAATAAGCATGGGACTGTTTGCTGAAGTGAAATCTCTGACAATTATGTAAGAAACTGATAATTATGCAATTTTGTTAGAATGAATATACCTAATATGAATCATAATGTTCTATATCCATCAACTCTGAAATAAAATTATTGCTGTAAGCCATTTTGTTCTATATCCATCACCATAACTCCCATATCTCCTATACGTTTCTATGCGGCGGTATTATTGTTTGTGTTCGAAAGATGCTACTGTTTATCTGCCGCACGTATGAAAGACAATTTGTCGCGGTCACTTCGTGTTATCTTTTACTGAGCGCCTGTTATTGTATTTACCTGTTATTGTATTTAATTTTGGGTTCACTGTCCTCCGGCTAGCTATGATTTCTCGGTCAAGCACTTCTCTTATACAGGTGTGTAAACGGAAAGGAGTTTTTATCCAAAGATAACACTGATAAAAGAATTTGTTTTACACTTTTATTGTCGTAACACATTATTCACTTTCACCTATTAATCTTGACACTCGCCAAACTGAAACTGTTATAATAACTTCTTTACTGCCCATTATTAATTCGCGTACTTCAACTTTTTGTGTAATTAACTTTACGACACGAGAGATTTTTCACAAGTTTGCTACGTGTAACCTTGATGAACTGCATGTGATGTATACTCCATGAATGCCTCCGTTGAACTACGTGAAACTTGATTCTGACACTGAATTTATACTTCCTCGCCCCAATATGCCTAAAGATTATAATCGAGCTGCTATTGGTTAACAAAACGCGCCAACATTAGCGTCTATATTTATATCCAATGAAAATTACGAAAACATATGATCTGGGGAAAAATGTTCCAGCAAATTCTAAGAAAAACGCGCCAGTCTGACGTCATTTGCTCGTCTCTAATAATAATAAACAGCTCACCCCCTCGCAACATTACTGCACGCTATTATTGTCAGTTTCAGTAAGGCCGTATAAACCCACTTCTCAACAATGATTACTATCAATAAACATCTCAAATCAATGTCACACAACAATGCATATTCACACTACAATCACTCTGACATTTACATTTTTGTGATACAAATTACTGCGTCATCTAATGGAACATAATAACATCACAAGATCATCCTATGATAATAAATAAGTACAAATTGACTGCCCTAACATTGAAATATCTTGTACTGTAAAATAAAGTAAATAGAGCTTAGAACAATATACTTCTAGATCAATTATAGCGAACTGCTTTTTAAACATTTGACTGTCGCTTCAGTCCTTGTACTTACAACGAAATCTGTAATAATTTCTGCAAACTTTCATGTCGATTAATATGGAGTAGACAGAATGATAAGATTTTGTAAGGATGGTTTGTAGAAGATGGGGTGTAGTAGAAAGTCATATGAATGTAACACGTCATATGTCTTTTTATGTACTTCCTGATATTACAACTCGTTGCACAGACTGACAGGAAAACAAAATAACAAATAGTACGGAGTGCTTTTAAATATGGGAAATAGAAACAAACAACAGCTAAGGTAATAAAAAGGGTTATGTTACATAAATTGCGCAGTTTAAGCATTAGTTTACGTGTTTTGGAGGTTTTTCAGATCATTAATTTTATCAATTTTATGAATTTTTTCCTTCATTAATTTAGCTGCTAGAATTTTTACTTTCTCTACTACGTATAGTAAGTAGGGGAAGTGTTGCATTACACCCAAAAATTCGATACCGAGATTTCACCGAAAATGCATGTTTTGAGGCCCCTAAATCCAAAAAAGGCATTTTTAGAAAAAGGTCCGTGCGTGTGTCTGTAAACAGCATAACCCAAAAGCGAAAAGTCGGATAAGTACCAAAATTGGTGTTTACGTTCAGTATCTTTCAAAGATGCTACAGGAAGATTTTGAAGAAAATCCCACCACCCCAGACTACCCTTTACATAGAACATTTCTGAAAATGTTGATTTTCTAAATAATGGTTCTAACGATTTGGTTAAAATACTATATGTTTAAAATATTTTTATGGCAAATGAAATTTATATCTTGAATTTTCTGGGAATCTCCCCAAAAGTCCTCTTCATTCTGAATGGCTTTTGCATAACTGGTAAACCGTAAGAAATAGACAAAATTTTACTGTACAAAAAATGTAGTTCTCGTTAAAGCACACAATTTATGCCATATACATTTTTTTTTTTTTGTGGAGTGAACCATTTCCGAGATATTCCTTGTTATTTATTTGAATTTTTTGTCCTGGATATGCAAAGAGCATGCAAGGGGCCTACAAGAAAATTAGCAATAAGATAGTTTCTGCAAATGTTTATCTCGATTAACATGAAGTAGATGGAGAATAAGCGTTTGTAAAAATAGTTTGTGGAAGAGTACAGAAAGTCATGTGAGTGCAACACATCAGACTTTTTAAAGTGCAGACGAATAGTTTCTTGAGGGAGTGTATCTAATAGTAGCGCATCAAACACAAACGCTATAAATTAGAGTACATGTAAAGTTCTTCTTCAGGATAATAGACACGTCAACACGTGACGTTTGACAGTGACAGGTGACGAGTAATGCCAACCTGCCGGTATAAAAATTGTTTTGCGAAAGGCAATATGACCAAATTTTGTGAGGTAGATGTATAGTTGTAAGGAATGCCTCGGCAACCAAATTGTTTGTAATAGTGTGCTGACAGAAATCTGGAACTTTAATAATCTAATAATTTTAATGGATAGTATTAAAATAAATAATCAAGTAGGTAATTCCGCAACTTTATAAAACACCATTCGTTACTGTACGATTTACACTGTCAACGTTTTCAATTATATGTGTAGCTAATATACACTATATGATCAAAAGTATCCGGACACCCCCACAAACATACGTTTTTCATCTTAGGTGCATTGTGCTGCCACCTACTGCCTGGTACTCATTATCCGCGACCTCAGTAGCCATTAGACATCGTGAGCAGCAGAATGGGACGCTCCGTGGAACTCACGGACTTCGAACGTGGTCAGATGATTGGAAGCCACTTGTGTCAGAAGTCTGTACGCGAGATTTCCACACTCCTAAACATCCCTAGGTCCAGTGTTTCTGATGTGATAGTGACGTGGAAACGTGAAGGGACATGTACAGCACAAAAGCTTACAGGTCGACCTCATCTGTTGACTGATAGAGACCGCCGACATTTGAAGAGGTCGTAAAGAGTAATAGGCAGACATCTATCCAGACCATCGCACAGGAATTCCAAACTGCATCAGGATCAACTCCAAGTACTATGACAGTTAGGCGAGAGGTGAGAAACCTTGGATTCCATGGTCGAGCGGCTGCTCATAAGCCACACATCACGCCGGAAACTGCCAAACGACGCCTCGCTTGGTGTAAGGAGCGTCGACATTACACGATTGAACAGTGGCAAAACGTGTGGAGTGACGAATCACGGTACACAATGTGGCGATCCGATGGCAGGGTGTGTGTATGGCGAATGCCCGGTGACCGTCATCTGCCAGCGTGTGTAGTGCCAACAGTGAAATTTGGAGGTGGTGGTGTTATGGTGTGGTCGTGTTTTTCCTGGAGGGGGGCTTGCACCCCTTGTTGTTTTGCGTGGCACGATCACAGCGCGGACCTACATTAATATTTTAAGCACCTTCTTGCTTCCCACTGTTGAAGAGCATTTCGGGGATGGCGATTGCATCTTTCAACACGATCGAGCACCTGTTCATACTACACGGGCTGTGGCGAAGTGGTTACACGACAATAACATCCCTGCAATGGACTGGCCTGCACAGAGTCCTGACTTGAATCCTATAGAACACACTTTGGGATGGTTTGGGACGCCGACTTCGTGCCAGGCCTCACCGACCTACATCGATACCTCTCCTCAGTTTCGCACTCCGTGAAGAAAGGGCTGCCATTCCCCAAGAAACCTTCCAGCACCTGATTGAAAGTATGCCTGCGAGAGTGAACGCTGTCATTAAGGCTAAGAGTGGGCCAACACTATATTGACTTCCAGCATTACCGATGGAGGGCGCTGCGAACTTGTACGTCATTTTCAGCCAGCTGTCCGCATACTTATGATCACGTAGTGTATAGTTGAAATGCCGAATCAACTAATTTCTTTTACCTCCCCTCATCATTGTATGTACCATGAACTAGAGGACTTTTATAGTTAATGCTCCCATTTACCCCTTATAATTGTATTTTCGCACTATCCCGGCTATTGTTAGTAACGATGAAAAGTAGCTTGATATTCGCTCGAAAGCACGTGAAACATTGGCGGAACGTCTTCCAAGTTCTGGAAATGCTGTATATCCTATTATGTACCCTTTGGTGGTGGAATAATCGTCGATCGGAATGGACGGGTAATGCTTTAGACAATAGTAAGTGAAATTTTAAACCTTAGAACCTTTTCTTTGCTCTCGTAGTTACTTGATAACATGAAAGCTACATAGCTTGCACATAATGCAGAAAACCTTAGTATATACAGAGTGAGCCAAAAGACTCCGAATCGCCTGCGATGTTTTTCCTGTCCGCGTCCTCGGCGCTCGTTGCCGTCTGTCGCTATCATAGAAAACCTCGGATGAAAACATTCAACATTTTTAAAACTACTTTTAAAGGCTTTACTTACCAACTTTACGGAAGGAGATGCTGAAACTGGTCACTGTCGTTGTCCATATATTTTGGCACCTCTTTAGGAAACTATCCATCACTCGCCGTAGTTCACGCTGAAAAATTCCCTGGCGGATATTTTGTTTTAATTCTTCCAGGGTGTGTGGGTTTGTCTTGAATATTTTATGTTTTAAGTTAACCCAGAGGGGTATTTTATGAACAATATTACCGTCTGCACGGTGTTTTTTCCACTGGGCGTATGGAAATATGATAAAAACATGATAACGCACTGCTGCTATAAAAAAAGTCACGCTGTTGTGGTTTAGGTTTGTGAAATGCAGTTTTGAGTTGGCGGTGATGTGATGTATTTCACTTCTTACGATTTATTATTTTGTCCTGTACTTAGTCACAAAGTATATTATGGCTCAGTATATGTTTTCTACTGCACAGCGTGTATTTATTTATGATTCGTATGTGTTAACTTGATCAGCTCTCCAAGTGAAAGTACGATTTGCAGAAATATTTCAGGTGTATTCTTACCGAAGAAACATTAGACGACATCGGTCATCATTTGGAAAATTCCCCCCAAAAATTCCATGATGGATAGTTTCCTAAAGTGGTGCAAAAAATGCATGGACAACGACGGTGGCCAGTTTCAGCATTTCCTATCATAAAAATGATAAGTAAAGCCTTTAAAAGTATTTTTAAAAATGTTGTATGGTTTCATCCGCGCCTTTCTATGATAGCAGCAGACGACAACGAGCGCCGAGGACGCGGACAGGAAAAACACCGCGCAGGCGGTTCGGAGTCTTATGGCTCACTCTGTAGAAGGAAATGGAGGTGAAGCTGGTGAATACGGGAATTCCCCACTCCAGGCCACCAAGTTAACCTCTTTGGTAAATATCGTATGCGACTATAGAAAAAAAATTCTCACTCGTTAACTATAAAATATCGGATCACTGGTTTCTAATGTTAGTAACTTCCCCTCTTTATACAATTATTCATTTAAGACTAAATGCTACATGGTGTCAGACTTAGATGGCGTGTATTTTTTATATCGCCTTTACAATGTGAACATAACTAAAAGATTGTTTGCTTGTCCGTGGAGAGACAAATTTTAGAAAGAGGATACAACTGCTATAATTCCACAAGAGGGAAAGAAAATTTATAAATGATTTTTCTATCTATATTTGAAAACGCTGGTCTTCATTGACTTTGGTTCTCTTTATGCTCTGTGGAAGTGCCGGAGACAATAATAGACAGTCCTCGGAAGATAATGAGTAGCCAACCATTGCATAAGATTCCAAGAACTGATTAACAATTAACTAATTGGAGAGCAGAAATTATCCAAGTGCTTGAAGACGTACAGGTGATTAATATCTGAAGTTACTCGATCTTAGCTTAACAGCTTTACAAAAATGGTATTCACCAGACATCCATAAGTTATTTTCAAAGCTGGCGAGATAAGAGCTATGCCAGGGGGGTTTCAGTGATTCCTTCGGTCTGTAATCTGGATCTAAAATCACAGGGTAAATGCAGATGCGTATGATATCCCTCTCCCCTCTACTTCCCTGTTGTGTATTTCCCCATTATCCTGCCAATCCAGTCCACTCTATTTCCCTCGTTTCCTATCCTCCTCCGCATTCTTCGTGCCAAAAAAGTAATCTTAGTGGTAGATTTAAAAAAACAGATATGACGTCATAAGCTTGTTTTGTTTGCGTTTTATTATGACCTCGCTGTACCGCCACCAGGACAGTGTGAAACTTAGTGGCCAACATGGCGCCAGGGAATCCAAGTGTGTGAAAGATTGTGTTATTCGAACGTTTCGGATGTTATGTTGTGGCGTTATAGAACGTATATAAGGGCTGAGGATTTGCCGAGTGCTTTGAAAATGCCGTTGTTCGCCTCGTCGCAAGGAACTGCAGCTGTTAGGTATGTATACACACTGCACTTTTAACTACTAAAGACGTCGGATTATGGATGTATAAACTTAAATATGTCTTTAATAAACTTTAACCTATCTTAGAACATAATAACAGATACGCATTTGTGACTCTCTAACAATAATGGAACTTATAATATCGATAAATTTGTTATATTTACTGTTTGTTTAATAATGTAGCCCAGAACACCTGTTGATCAAATCAAGATAATGGCCGAGGCCGTCTTCTTTGGGGCAGAAGGCCGACAGGTGGGAATACCATTGCGCAGTGTGAACGGAAAGAATATTTTCGTTTCAAAAAGTCATGTAGTAATTTTTCGTTATAAGTATTATACTTTTGTGGTTCTTGTCTTCAAGGGAGAGGTTAGTTGATTATTAAAGTTCTAATTGACCCATTAATGGGTGACTCTGACCTCTTGATTGCCAAAGCTTATACATGATGGTAAGACCGAAGAGGAATTGAGGACAAGAATCACAGCACATGTTTATTTTGCTCCTTCACAATTTCAACAATAACACTTGGGGAAATAGTATTTTAATAAGTGTACCATTTCATAAGCCGAGCTTTGACGTGTATTTAATATCTTTTTATGATATTTGTGGATACATTATAGGTTTGAAACAGGTTAGGTTACATTAATAAATCAAGTTTTTGAGCTCTTAAAAATTGATACTAAGCATTTGAAATAAAACTCGATAAGTATTATAGTAGCATATACAGTTTATTGTGAGTGACTTAAAATGTTTTTGTTTTTATAAGAAAACAGGCGTTTATGTGGACAATCACTTATACAGCAATGTATATCATCTAGAGTTTGCTGTTAAATTAAAGGTAGATTAAATATGTTTAGAATTATTTAACATAGTCAAAAGATTTAAAGTGTAAACATAATTTTAATGTGCAGGCAGCACAGAGCTAAATTTTAGTCTTTAGCATTTATGCCAGAGCAATGGACCACATATTTGATTCCAGTTTGAGAAGAGCTTTCTTAAAGTATCTGATTATGTATCACATTTGCACAACTTCACATAATTCTTCACGTTACATCACTCAAATTTTTACTAGAAATAATCTGAAGTTCAACATGGACTTGGTTGCTTCCAAGATATGGAAAAGAAGATATTTGAAGGAAAAAGGAAGAATTCTCTAAGAAGTTTCATGAATGCTGCATGACAGTTCACCCTGAGAAAATTTATAGATTTAAAAACAATAGTAATTTGACAAAAGTTACATATCAAAAATGGATCTTGTGCAGCCCATTGAGTATTTATAGAAAATTCAAGATTTACATTTTATTAGTCTTGCAGATATTTCAAAATTTTAATCAAAATCATTAGAGCTATTTTTGGGAAAATGAAAAATAAGGAAACATTTTCATTGTAGAGAGTTGTGGGGTAATTTTCTTGAAAAACTTTGCGGGAATGTTTAACCATGTCTGACTTAAGTTTGAAATTTTTTAGTTATGTAGTTTTTCATTTTAAGTTACTGACATACATGAAGATTTTTAAAAAAGTGTTACTTTTTGGATTCAGTGGGCCTTAAAACATGTATTTCTGGTGAAATATTGAATTTGTGGATAGACTGCGATATTTCCTCTAAATAATATAGATTAAAAAAAAGACAAATTCTTGAACAGTTTTAACCAGTAGGTTTTTGACAGTATTGTGAAAAGGTATATGTCACATTCGTTTATAATCTGTTAATATAATTCTACTGCTGTCATTTTCAGGCTTGATTGTGCGCAAAAGTGGACAGAGTTTGTCAGCTGAGGTCCTCATATACTAACAACACTTGACATGGAATCTCGTGCTGCACTGCTTGTAGCTGTCTTGTTGAAGTGTATACTTCTGGCAGATGGTGGGAACATAGGCGAGCTGCCACATTGTGAACGTGAAAGAGATAGTGTAAGTACTTTTATAATTTTTAAGTTAAGCAGGTAATTTTCAGAGACCAGGATATAATAGACCACATAAAAACATGCACTCTGATATTTATTTAGAAAGGCCACTACCTCACCTGTTTCTGCTTAAAAAGTTTTGAAAAACCCACTAACTTTTGCCAAAAACTTCAAATAAATAAATATTCTGACTTCAAACCCAGTTTGAAGTATACCATATCCTCATCAAAATCATTGTTTTCAAATGGATACATTTACACATCTAAACTAAGCAAAGGTAAACTAACCTAAACAAAGCTAAACTTACCCGTATTACCTAATTATATCAATATAATTAATCTTGCTTGCTCAAATGAAATTCAAACCAAAAAGCTTTGCTCTCAAATATCAAATGGGGCAAGATTTGTATTTGAAGGAAACACTAAAGGCCAACCAACGAGAGCGAGAAAGTTGAAATACATGTATTCAAATGGGAATGTTCACAACCGACGGGAAGCCTTCCCGGGCCCGGGAACGGGAAAGAAGAGTTGCCCAACTTTTAACTTTCTCGTTCTCGTTCCCGGGCACAGCATATTAGATCCCTATTGTGCATATTAGACTCTTCACTCTATAGGTTATTCTAAGCAGCCGTGACATGAAACAGTCACTACTGCTCTCTATAGTCGCAAGCTGGAAACATGAAACTGGAAGGAATTAGTAGTAAATGTGCTTCCTAACCTCATCCCCACACCCGCAAATCTAATCAGCGTTGGTTCCTCTGGTGAAGGGATCATTTGTAGTTTGTTTATATGCAACTCAAAACTGGTTATTACCTAAAAAACAATGGCAAAAGCTGCAAAGAACAGCTAAAACCAGTGGAAATGAAAAAAGAACAATAAACAATTTTAATGTATGCCATTAAATAAAGGAATGTAAGTTTGGCATAAGTAGAGGAATCGGAAATGTAATGAATATGCATTTAGATAATGTTTACTCCATCGAATTATGACGGCTTGGCTAAATTGGAAGTAGGTGAAAAAATGTCATTGGTCAGTTAAAAACAAATGAAATCCCAATGCGCAAAATCGACTTTCACTTTGTGATCGATATGCATTCCTGTTCTCGTTACCGGGCTGTTGTGAACCAAAATTTCTTGCTTCCCATTCTTGTTTCCGTTCTGGTTACCATTACCGGGGGTTGTGAACCAGCGTTTATGCATGCATGGATTTAAGCTCAGACTGTAACTTTGGACCACCTTCAAACACCACACACTTACAGTTTGCTCTTTTATCACCCTAAGGGCTAGCCAGTTTCACCAACAGATGTTAAAAATACTCTAAAATCTTGTTTCATCAAGCTTATACAGAGAATTGTTAGCTGACATCTTGTTAACATCAAAGTCAACTGCGAACAAGAACTTTTGAGAAAGCAGTGACCAAACCTCAGTGCTTCTGAACTTGCTCCAATGCACTTTTGTCTACACATCGTGGTGCTCTGTTTCTATAGCAAACCTTTAGTTATGTTCAGTTGCCATGTGGCTTTCTTGGTTGTTTGAGGTTAGAATTGTGATATCAATTGAAAAAATTCTTGGTGTAGAGAAAGAAATGTTTCACTTAATTTATTTAGAAACTTTTTAACAAAAAGCATACAACTTGAAAAAGCTATTGAAAGCACCTCCCAAAGATCAGGTATCAAAAACTTCGGAACCTGGGATTTACAGAATAAACTGTCAGGAATGCAATAGCATATATATCGGAAAAACCAAGCGCAACATAAACATCTGCACCAAAGAATGTATCCAGAACATAAAATATAAACAGACAGACAAATTAGCTGTTGCAGCATACTTTTTGGGAACCAACCATGAAATAGACACAAACTCTAAATTGTTAAAAGAAGTAAACCATCCTCTAGAACTCGCTGTGTGTGAGAAGATTTTCATCTACGAGCAGAAACACTGAGTTATAAACTTTGAGACCATACATCCAGACATGTATACCAAATTTGTTATGCTGTCTACCATAGACCAGAACGAAGACAACATCAGTGCTACTAGTTGACCTATAGCTGATGATGGAAGCAAAGACTTCCAGAATAAGCTTCGATATTGGATTATGGCTGATATCACTATATACATGTAACACACGCATACACTGCATGACTTAAATTGACTTCAACACATTATTACATGTAATAAAGAACAAATAACCTGGTGCATTACTTATTTTCATGAACATATGGCATATTTTGTCACTTTTGTTCCATATTACTTACACTCAGAAGTCGCATGCATCTCACCCATGGTATAATGGGGACATTGGTTGCATTGTCTTTCTGCTGCCAACATTTGAAATCCCAACATAGCTGAAAAGATGATTGAGGGCCCTCAGCCTCAAAGCGAAACTGAGGGATGCTTTTTAGAAGGAGAGGAGTGTAGCAGTTACGTGGCCGCAATTGTGAAGCGACAACAGAGCGTAGCTGAGGGATTTGTGTGCCTAAAACTTGAATGATTCACGTTGGCAGCCATTCCTTCCAAAAGTCGCCAAAGCCTGCCAAAAATGACTATATAAGAACGACCGCATAAAAGGGTGGGTGGGCAATATATCGCCCCCGGAGCAACATCCACTACACCAAAACGTTCCTCATTAACCAAGAATTACTGTGATAGCACAAGGACCCCGATTTCATAAGTTAAAAGCTTTTATTTTCACCATTATCCAATATTGAAGTATAACCGACTTCTGAAATGCATCCTGTATAATAACAAAGTGAGGCAAGTGTGTCTCCCAAATTCAACTCCTAATCCTCAAGTAATTAATGTTTCACAGTTCAAAAAGGTCTTAATTATAGTACTTGTTAATAAGGTAGAGGAATTATCGAGTGCAAAACGCAGATGGACTTAAGTTAAAGGAGAGGGTGCAACTTGAGAGAATACCTTTGAGAATTTTAAACGCAATGCACAAGTTTCTCCTAGGTCAGTATGCAATTGTGGCAATATTATGCTAACAAAAAGCTCAGCACCAAAAATGCCAATTGTGAAGAGCATTTAGAATGGTTTAAAACTGGTGGAGGAGGCTACATTGAAACTAAAGTAGACAAAAGTATGTTATCACTAATTAAGGATCAAGGAGTCCACAAGAAAAAAAAATCTAATGTGTTAGGCTCTCATGGCTTTATTTACTCTTGTACAAACTATTTTTACAAATGCTTATTCTCCATCTACTCCATGTTAATCAAGATAAACATTTGCAGAAACTGTCTTATTGCTAATTTTCTTGTATGCACAAGGGGAATATGGTAGGCTTTAAGCGATAGTCAAATCTTTTAAGAGCTGATTGCTATGTGGAGCAATCCATTCTCTTGCATGTCCAGGATCTAAAAAAATGAATAACAAATTCCCATTTGAAAAAAAGCATAAATATTGAAAAATTCAAACAAATAACAAGGAATAAGTCGTCCTCCGTGGTATAATGGTTACCATGCTAGCTTCTAGTTCCCGAGGTCGTGGGTTCAAACCCAGCGGAGGGCGATGGATTTTTTCGGGCATAAAAATCCTTAGCATGGCTTCCTTCGGAAGGGAAGTAAAGTTGGCGGTCCTGTGTCGTAAATTTACGGCACGTAAAAGAACCTCAAGCCTGATAAAAAGGCCTCTGAGCAAAATTACCGGTCTTGCACGCCCAATATAGAATGGGACACTAAGGACTGTAGTAGTTAAAGAGCGTTCATAAATAAAATTCAATTTAATTTAACAAGGAATATCTCGGAAATAGTTCACTCCACAAAAGAGAAAGGAAAAAAAAAAGTATATGACATAAATTCTGTTTTAACGAGCTCTACATTTTATGTAGAGAAAAATTTTGCCTATCACTTATGGTTTACAAGTTATGCAAAAACCATTAGAAAGAGGAGGACTTTTGTGGTCATTCCCAGAAAATTTAACATAAACATTTTATTTGTCATGAAAATATCTTAAATATATGATATTTTAACCAAAATCGTTAGAGCCATTTTTGAGAAAATAAACATTTTTTAAACATGTTTCATGTAAAGGATAATTTTGGGTGGGAGGATTTTCTTGAAAATCTTTGTGTCGCATCTTTGAAAGATGCTGAACCTAAATACCAAGTTTGGTGTTTATCAGACTGTTCACAAACATACACACATGGACCTTTTTCTAAAAGTACTTTTTTGGATTCAGGGGCCCTCAAAACATGTATTTATGGTGAAATCTTGGTATCAAATTTTTAGGTGGATGCAATACTTCCCCTACTTACTAAACGTAGTGGAGAAAATAATACTGTTCACTTCTTGAAGCAATTACTTTGGAAACCTTCCGGATAAACCCACAAACAAGAACCTTGGAAGTGTCTGACACTGTCACCTACCATTAAATGAAAAGTGCCAGTAGCATAAAATCTCAAGAGTAATTAATACTTGTAACAAAGGAGAAAGAGGCATGTTTCTATTGGTAGTATTGTAACTTCTTGTTATTCCTCTACAACTCTGCTCACGACCGCTTTTTGACTATTTGCCTTTAAAAATTCCCCTTGCAGGTTTTTAAAATCATTATAATGCATGGCTCCTCTTTGGTTAGGAATGCATTAAAAAACTTGAACTTTATTCCGTATCTGGGTAGCAGCTATGAAATGTTATGGAACCGTGATACACGTCTTTACGAAGTGACTTTTCCTTTCTGAATGTCACAGATGCGCATAATAATCAGTAATGCCCCAGTTGCTTAACATTTTCAGGGCATTTATGAAATATATTGCGAGATTTATTCAGTTTTCACAACAACATATATTTTGCGGCAAAGCATAGGCCATGGATTGATTTATTTTTTATTTATTTTATTTGTTTGTGAAGGTGAAGGTACAGGAGGTGCACTTGTGCAATGAAGATGGAAAACACACACTTACAAAGTCATTTTATTTCTTTAGTGGTATACTAATACAGAGAATGAATTTTAATGCACTTATTCTTAACGTATTTAGTGTCTGAAAATTGGCGGAACTTAAAAAGAATAAAAGTATTGAACAAATCCAACCATTAATAACAGTAATAAGAGATATTTCGCAAATAGCTGATGCCACAAAATAAAGTTATTTGAAATTGCGTGTTTTAAAGAGATCTACATTTTTTGTGTAGTACGTTTACCAGTTACACAAGATTATACAAAATTCCTTTTGAATAAAGAGCACTTCACAGGCTATTTCCAGAAAATTCAAGATATACATTTTGTCATGTAAAACGCTTTAATATATGCTATTTTATCGTAATCATTTGAATCGTGGTTTAGAAAATCAAACGTTTTGAAAAATGTTCCAAGTAAAGGTTAGTTTGAGGTGGGGGATTTTCTTGCAAATCTTTGAGTCGCATCTTTAAAAACCTAAATACAAGGTTTGGTATTTATCCGACTTTTGTTTTTGAGTTATGGTGTTTACAGGCACTTCTGGAACTTTTTCTAAAAATGCTTTCTTTGTATTCAGGGTGCCTCAAAACATGTATTGTCATTGAAATCTCGGTATCCAATGTTAGGGTGGAATGCAATACCTTCTCTACCTGTAAATGTGATAGAGAAAGTAAAAAGTCGAGAATCGGAGGTGACATTCGTTGCACGCCATGCTATTCTTCACTGTTTACGTAATCTGGTATTCCTGCAAATCTTATACAATATACCCTTATAACCTCACTTTAGCTGCCTTTTTCATTGCTTCACAACATTCTGTTATCACATTGGCAGCTTGACACTAACACGTTACAAGATGTCAGCCATAAAGAAGTTGTTGTTGGAGTTGTTTATTTAGCTCCATGTATGGACGCCAATTTGAAGTAGGAGTTGTATTATATTTCAACTGTTGGGGAGCCGAACTTGTAGTAGTTGCAACCGCACGTATAGTAAACACTTTCCATAACCTTCGCCCCAAATGTATTTTCAGGTGACCTTTGCTCCTAGTTTAAAATATATTAACTTTGTAATCAAACTGTTTCTTTAAGTATTAAATAATTATGTTTGCCTCGGCTGCGTCACTATTATTGTTAGAGACATGGAAGTCTTGGCAGGGCGTGATGCGCCAAAAAATGTAGGCTTACACAGATTTTAAGCTTTAATTCACTCCGTTTTATTAATCCTTGAAACGATTAAAATAATACTTCACTGTTATAGAGAGCTGTGAGATTCTTTTTATTACTTAATTACACTTTTATACGTAAACTTACTTTTCGTCTCACACAAATACATATTATATTTCTTGACACTTTTTGCGTCTGCTTAGTAACGCTTTCAGCATGCAACTGACTAGATTTCAACTGTCTAAACTTGTAAATTTCTGTATTTCAAGTCTCTGAGTGGCTAATCCTACTCCAATAGAACACCTGCATTTAACTAAAGCTTTAACTGTCAAACTCATTATTGCCTCAAGGTTACCTCATTGTTAGCAATGTTTAACTTATTATTCTCACAGCTCCTACATTATTAAATTATGTAATACATTCACATAACATTATTGTACATGTATACAGTAATATAAACATATACAATGACTGTAATATACACTTTTTAGATATTGTTACATACACATATTGGTTTAAGGTGGGCTGTTATTCAAATTTATATTTTATATAATTTGACTGAAATGATTTAAATGTTAAAAATACTGCCTCAGCCATTGCTAAGCGGTCACCAAGAAGGCTTTAATATTATGAATAAATTAACAACTCCTGCATGCTTTAAGAAGTCAGCATACTACACAATAGATTGTACATATAAAAAAGCACTGATTCTGAAAGTTTTGCAAAATTTAATACCTTCTACTCGGATATGGAATAATGTCCAAGAACTTTAAATACTGCAACATCACATCTACAGCTTAATTTGGGCAGCCATTTTCCAACTTTTAACACAGGGTACAGCAGTGTTAACTTCACGCAAAATTAAACATAATGTTACTGCTAACATTGTTTGATGATATGATAGCAATGTCTGGATTTAAAATAAAGAGAGTTGAAGGTTGTTACACTACATCCCTAAAATATTCTTACTTGAACGCGTTTCAGGAGCCGGTTTGCTCCCATCGTCAGCATGTCCTCAACTGATTTTTCCGGTCATTGTCTGGGGGATGTGTGTGGCTAGTGGTATTCTCTGGTGCTGGGCTGATGAACCTCCAAAGGCTGCTGGGTGGTGGCAGTTCTGAAATTCATTAGGTGATTCCTGTGTTTGACAATATGTATTTTTTCCCAGATGTCCAATTCATTGCTGTTGTTGATCGGTTTTAAGAGTTTTATGTTCGGAGTGATATGATGGTTTGAAGACCAGAAATGATGTGCCACTGCTGATTTATCTGGCTGCTTTTGGTAAATGCATCTCATATGGTCTTTAAGTGCTATTCTGTTCAATAAATAAATATATATATATATATATATATATATATATAAACAACCTAGTAGATGTACTTAAGAAAATAGGTAACATACAACTAGAAATGTTTGCTGATGTGGTAATATGGACTTCAGAAAAGAATACAAGATCTGGAAAACATAACAATAAACTGCAAACAACAATGGAGAATACAATCATAACCCTAGAACAGTGGACTAATAAAAACAATATGGAAATAAATACAGGAAAAACTCAATATCAACTATTCACAGTGCTGCATACAACAGAAAATATATGCCTGCAAATCAACAAAAAAAAAACCTACAAGAAGCAACTACAACTACGTATCTAGGGATAGAATTAGATCAAAAACTATCAATGAAAGAACATGTAAACAATGTAACGAATAAAATCAACAAAAGGAACATTTTAAAATGTTTAGCAGGAATAAAATGGGGTGGAAACATGGACCTCCTTAAAAATACATATAAAACATAACATAAAATCTAACCTATTGTATGGAGGAGAACTACTAGCAACAGTAAACAAGAGACTTAAAAGTAAGCTAGAAATTTCACAAAATAATTCACTATGAATAATAACAGGAGCTGTAAAAACAACACCAATTACAGAACTACAAAGCTTCACAAAAAACATGGCTATAGAATTGGAACACAAGTTGAAAGCAATTACTGTAGCACAAAAACTGCAAGTCAATAGAAACAGATACAAGTGGTACCACACAGCAGATACTATAAGTAATTTAAAAATTCAAATAAGCTTCAGAACATATATTAATAACTTAAAATACAAGAATATAATTGCAACAGAGGTAACGAGTCCAATAGAATATATTGATATACAATATCAGAATGACCTGATATATACAATACACAAACAAAACAATATACCAGATGAAACGAGAGCCATAGCAATAACTACAGAAAATGAAAGATAGCCAGAAAAAGAATGCCTCAGAATATATACACATGGATCCCTCATCAATAAAAAAATTTGCTGGTGTAGGAGTATACTTTAAACATTTTGCACAGTGTCTAACATTAGATGAAACGTCAAACCACTATGATGGAGAATTAACAGCTATATAAGCAGTATTACAGAACATTTTATATAGACCATACATAAAACAAAAAATAGTCATCTTATCAGATTCAAAATCAACCATAGATGGAATAGTAAATTACAATAATAAAACAACAAGAAATATTAAAGAAATAAAAAGCCTAATTAAAGCAGTTGAAACTAGAAATCATGTCACTCTACAATGGATCCCAGTTCATGTTGGACTTTTGGGCAATGAACATGTGGATCAATTAGCAAAGAAATGTGCAATACAACAAATAAAACCTGTAGGACAAATAGAAATAAATAAACAATTAAATAACATTAAACAAAATTTCAAAAGATAGCAGAGACTAGATGAAGAAGATAAATTAAAAGATAAGGATTATAAGAATATTAAAGATAGAGTTGATATGATAGATAGATTTATTGTACAATTCGTTCTACGTGTTTACAATACATACATACATCTGTTGTACAATTTGTCTGGTGCTTGTTTTTTTATTGGGTCACTCAGATTGCTTGGCTCCCTGGCCTTTTTGCTCATGGGCGGCCCTTACTTCTCTTACTTTATTATACCATTTTCTTCCCTTTACCTTCCTTATTATTCTCTCCAGTTCTTGGTTTTGTTTCATAGAGCCTTTTAGTGAGTCAATCATCTTTATGGTTTTTACCCCAATTTCCCATTTTTTACACTTTCTTGAATTTCATTTATCGCTTTTGTAGCCCTATCAACGATACGGTGCCCACCATAAAATCGCCTGCATATATAGAACCTGAAGCTGGAATCTCCTATTACTGGATAATGCTAATTTTTTATTTTACTCCTAATATCATCTATGAATAGATTACTAATATGAGCTCAATTTACATCCCTGCCTTACTCTTTATAGAGTTGATATACAAAAAATGCCAAGGAAGACCGCAGTGGCCTTATTTAAGATGGCAACTGGCCACCATTGCCTCGCAGAACACCTCTACAAGATAGGATGCCTACCTACACCCAAGTACACTCTATGTGAAGAAGATGTCGTCCTGAACAAACAACATCTCGCCAAATGCAAAGGCCTTAAAAGTGATAACTTACAGACTTTATATTGGGAAGCCAGAGGGAAAATGATGCAGATCAGTTAATAATCCCCAGTGCCATTGGTGGACAACAACAACATTGTTTGATGAAACAGAATTAATGATAACTTCAATGTTAAATCAATTTTGCACAGCAACTGACACCCTAAAATTGCTGAAATGTGACTTCACTTGAAGGAGGACTTGTCCAGTAGGCTGTTTTACCACCACCACCACCACTATTTAAAAATTCCAAGGATTGTGGAAGCTGTATTTTCTTCGCAGCACTTGCAATGTGCATACTGAGTCAAGAACTCTGAATTTTTAATGGACAAGTACATGTCACATGCATCAATTTATTTGTGTTTCCTTGACGTTTAGACTCTGGTTCAGCTAAGAAGCGAGCGGAAGTTAAGGTTTTGCGCGTAAAAAGAGACAGCGTTGCAATGTCATCCCACTTGCAGAGACGGGATCGCGCATGATGCTGACATATTATTTAACGTTCATTTGAGCACAGTTACTGTAAAAATAAAGTGTTCTATCATTGCACAAATTAAATACCATCCAGATAAAAGGAAATAATAACAAAATAAAGGGAAAAGTCCCAATTATCCAACTTTAAACAGGCTGTGGCCTGATTGGATGATTGTGAAGGTCGGTCGACACGGAAAACAACAAATTTGACATTTAAAACTGATAAAATATATTTATTATTTCAAAAATTACATATATACTAGTATGTAACTTGAACTACAAATTTATACTGCATGTATCACAAAGAACAATCAAACCTGATGAAAAATGTTCATAATTGGCTTTTGTTTGCCAACAATGTGACGTTTCCTCTCGTCTCGCAGTCTCTGCAGAAGTAAAACCTCCGTCGATGAAGTTTCCTCAAGCTGCTCCATACATTCTTAACAACGTTACACTGTTTCATTTTTGTAACAATCGATTGGTAGCCAGTGAAATACAATAATGATCCAGCAGTGTACAATCATTTGTGTAGTCTCAGAAGCATGAACGTTGTTTACTTGTGTATGCTCAGCAATTTGTATATGTTGTTTGTTGGCCAGTTCGAGTTAAATGGAAGGTCAAATGAATGGGACTGTATGTGTTTGTATTTTGTGGCTCTTGAATTTTCCTTTAGTCTTGTATTCAGGTGTCTCTTTGTTTGCCCTGTGTAGAATTGGCTACAGTCTGAACCATTTATTTTGTGTACCAGGTTTTAAAAAAAGTTCCATATTTTGAGAGGTGGTAGTGTGGACCAAACCAAGAAAAAATGTCCAGTAAACATGGGTTCTAAAATGCATACCTTAAGAGTTATAAGCATTTGTTCATCTTCACTACTGTGAAACATCTCTTTTACTGGAAGCTCTCTGCTATTACGTATGACCTACAGCAGGTAGTAAACAAATGAGGACACATTCTGTTATTGTCCATGAATACAGCATAAAATAAGCATCTGTTAATGTTGTTACATAAAACGTATTCACAGTTCTGGCTAAGTGCAATCATATTCTTGAGCTCTAATAGAATTAGCTGGTGAAATGCTTTTACATTGTAGTTTTATCTTGAAATCTTTGGTGTATGCAACCCCAATAATGATGTACAAGCACTACAGGAAGGCATCATCAGTGTCTGCCAGAGCATCTGTGACCAACCTGGAGTCTTTCAGATAATGCGTGATTCCCTAAGACGTTGGACAGAAGCAAGCTTTACTATGAATGGGCACCATATTGAGCACCTCCTTTAGCAATGCTTCACAAGTGCAGGTCGTATGTAATTGCAAACAGATTACATTAGAAGCCATGCTGTTTCACAGTAACAGAGTAATGCGTCCTCATTTGTTTACTGCATTCTGTAGGTAAAAACATAATAGTGTAGAGATTTTGTTTCATAGTAGCGAATGAAGGAGTGCTCATAGCTCTTAAGGTATGTATTTTAGAACCTATGTTTACTGGACATTTTTTCTTGTTTTGGTCCATACTTTCACCTCTTAAAATATGTCGTACTAAACCTTTTTCACTATAAGCTGAAGGAAGTAAACAAAACTTAAATGTATCACTCCACCAAGCACATGGCAGCACCACATGGAGGATAATGGGAGCTAAGTACCCGTGAGAGGAAATTGCTTCAAACAGAATGCAAATACAGTATATTGCGCAGCTTGGGGGATCATTAGCTTTTAAACATTGTATGTCTTGTTCCTATATTTTGCCTTATATCCTAAACTTCTAACACACAGTACTAAGAGTAGACAAATAAAAGTTGTACCTGAACAGTTTGGCATCTGTGGTTAAAGGTACTGGATTAAACTGTTCTTAACTTCAGTCTTTAGAAATCATTCATTTAATAACTAATATCAGTATACCACTTTTGCTTTAGCCTGTTATGAGTCAACAAGTTAAGAAAATGATTAGCACTATAGGTTAGAAAATCACAGAAAACAAACGCGACACGACAATTCTGCATCGCTAACAAAGAAGATCAATTATTGCTAAATAATGGCCACAGTATTCAGTGTCCATTAAAGGTGAGTACGTTTCACAGACTTTGTTAAAAGTAATTAACACAATTGTCTTCTTTCCATTTCCTGTGTTTATGTTTGCCACAGTGGCAGAGGATTCTCAGCCATGACACTCATTTTCTCAACACGTTGCAACAGTACACTGGTGGTTCAACCAGAAACGAACTGCAGCACCTGCGCATAGCCTCTTAAACCCTCTGCTATAACGGTTCATTTAGTGAATCTGAACAAACACATTTAGAGTCATAAATTGAACTGTTACAATAATGAGTTTTTTAAATTTCACTGCACGAAAATAACCACAAAATGTTACGATCTGAACCAAACTGTTGTTTTGTAGAGGAAGAGACGACATTCTAAGCGGGAAAGGTTGTAGTTTGCCCACCAGCCAATGAGGTGCTCTCTTGTCATGTGGTTTTGTTTACTTCTCCTTTCAGCTTATAGTGAAAAAGGTATAGGTGTGTTGATGTTGGGAAATGGGTCTTTTAAGTTTGTGCATAATAATTTTTGTATACTAAATTTATTTTGCGGAGGTATTGTATTGTTTGAAATACTGCTGAATTTGTGATGGGTTCCTGGATAATATGTAAATTTTCTGTATTGCTTAATTTCTTCAAGGTTCCTCAGTTTTGTGATATTTGATACCTGTGTTCGTCTTTTGAATTTTACTGTCTTTTTTTGTAATCATTGTTAGCTGCTATGAACGGGTTGTACTAATATTCTGCTTTATAGGCTTTCTATTTCATGGGGATGTTCAAGAGCCGGTAGGTGTAGAAAGCTGCCTATGTATGTGATGTGAGGCCATTTATTTTTATGTATAGGAAGGATAAATATCCTTCTATTTCCAGACTACCCTTTGCATAGAAATTGTTTTCCTGTTTTCTCAAAATGTTTCTTCTAACAATTTTGATTAAAATACCAAATGTTTTAAGATATTTGCATAAGTAATAAAATGTATATCTTGAATTTTCTGAAAATAGGACATGAAGTCCCCTTCATTCTAAATGAATATCTATTATTTTATATGAGGGTCATTTCAAGTTCTGCACACTGTAAGGATAGAAGTAAAGAAAATAATTTATTTTACAAAGTATCTTTACAGGTCTTCAATATAATCTTCATTGTTGAGATATCTGATTACTTGTGTCACCTCCCTGGAAGGTTCATCAATTGTATCAAAGCGTTTTCCATTGAGTAGTTCCTTCAATTTTGGAAACAAATCAAAGTCTGGTGGGTTCATACCAGGACTGTATGGTGGGTGGATAAATATTTCCCATCCATATTTGTCGAACATTTCTCTCACTGGTAGGACAATATGCGTTCTTGCATTATCATGCAAAATGAGGACACCAGCTGCAAGTATGTCAGACCTTCTTTGATGAATTTTTGGGCACAGAACATTTTGCAGAAACAGCTTGTAGTACTCCCTGTTACAGAGTTCCCTGGGGCACTCTATTTGTAGCTATGACTCCATTCATGTCATACGCAAAGATCATCAGTTTCATCTTTGATTGTTGGCGGCGGAATTTTTTCGGGCATGGGGAAGTCGGAACTTTTTCATTGGCACAACTGAGACTTCAGTTCTGGCTCAAAATCTTGTATCCAGGTTTCATCAAGTGCAACAGTCCTTTTCAGAAACTGTTCTCCTTTTGTTCGATAATGTTGAAGCAATTCTTCTGTGATTCTTTTGTGCCCTGCTTTTGCTTTTCACTTAGATCATGTGGAACCCATCTGGAAGCAACTTTTCTCATCTTTAACTTTTCAGTAATGATTCTGTAAACTGAAGTGACAGACATTCTGGTCTCATATGCAATTTCCTCGCATGTATTATATTGATCCTGTCTCAAAATGTTATTAACAATAATCTGAGAGGTATACTGTGTTGCAGTTGATGGCCTTCCACTTCAGGGTTGTCCTCAATGCTTACCCCGCCCTCACGGAAACGAGTAGACCACCGTGATACTGTGCTACAATCCATTACACTATACCCACACACCTTCCTCAAGCGTTGTAAATTTCAGTTGGGTTCTTTCCACAAAAGGATTGGATTTTGATGTTGGAACGCTGATCACTATGTGTACTCTGACCTGACTTGGTTTCAGCTTTCATTTTAAAACTGAATTACTCATGATACAGTCATGCAAACCAGAAAACACATATACAACCGTCAAGTCCAAAGTCTGACTCACAACTGACAAATTTCAACTTGCTCATGCCACTGTAATGGTTGTGCAAGTGCTGTGTGCATGACTTGTGAAATGACCCTTGTATAAATGCACAATAAGAGGCAGACAAAATTTAATTTAATTATATCGTCATTAGAGATTTAAAAGTCATCCGTTCTACATCGGTTATGGCAGCTAGTAATAAACACAGCATCATATTATGGCTGTGGAAACAAATATAACCAGTAAAGTTGTTAAGCTAGCCACAACACATATTTGAATACTGGTGCAATTTTACTGCATTATGATTCAATGTAATACTGGAATCTTGCCAAAACTTCACTGGAAATATACTGGAATTTTAAACATTCAAGGCTGAAGAAGTTAGTAGCTTTGCCCCATGTATAGTGCCAATTTGAAGAAGTTATTTTGTTGTATTGTTATTTTCCTCACGCTTTGGGAGCCAATTTGAAGGATTGTTGCTGTTACATATGGAAAGTCAGTTTGAAGAAGATGTATTATATTTCGACTGTTGGGGAGCCGAACTTGAAGTAGCTGCAACCGCACGTATGGTAAAAAGTTTCCGGTAGTCTTCACCCCAAATGTACTTTCCGGTGGCCTTTGCCCCCCAAAAAATGTTTAAAAAATATTAACTATGTAATTTTGACTGTTTCTTTAAATATTATATATTTGTGTTTGCCTCGACTGCGTCATTATTTATATTTTTTTAGAGACATGAATGTCTTAGGAGGGAGTGGTGTGACTGAAGAATGTAGGCTTACACAGATTATAATTTTACTTCACTTCTTTTATTAATGCTTGACACGATTTAAATAACAGTTCACTGATAATAGAGTTAACACGTAAACTATTTTTGTCTCACATGAAATACGTATTAAATTACAAGCAATGCGTCCAGTTATGAGCACTGTCTACAAGCAACTGACTTCTGAATTTGTAAATTTTGCTTCGTTTTAGTTTCTGATTGGCTAATCCTAGTCCAATAGAATACCTTCATTTAACTAAAGCTTTTTCTGGTTGTTATTGGCTATTTTATAAACTGTCACAAAAATTACATTATTGCTTCCAAGAATCACAAGTAGTATTATTAAACTTTCAAATTCATTATTGCCTCAAGGTTACCTCATTGTTAGTAACTTTTAACCTATTATTCTCACAGCTCCTACATTATTAAATTACGTAATACATTCACATAACATTATTACACATCTATACAGTAATATAAACATATACAATGACTATAATATATACTTTTTATTTTCTCTACTACGTATAGTAAGTAGGGGAAGTATTGTATTCCACCCAAAAATTCGATACCGAGATTTCACCGGAAATACATGTTTTGAGACCCCCTGAATCCAAAAAAAGCATTTTTGGAAACATGTCCGTGTCTGTGAACAGCATAACTCAG